>JAUNZM010000109.1:4081485-5441980 GCA_033459285.1 Clamator glandarius
TGTTTTCCTTGTCGTCTATCTAAAGAAGCTGATCTTTTCTGTTTGTACAAGATATAATTTCTTATTCGGATAGAAAGAGTCATCCATGACAAAGAAGAAAAGAAACAGAAAGAGAGAGAAAAGAGAGAGGTGCCAAATGCTACTAAACATCTAACTGCAGCACTCTCTGCCAAGAATAAAGGTATATTTTAGTTAAGAGTTCTAGGAGAAAGTTATTTTTGAAATAGCTTTTTACAGTGTGGCCTGCAGTGAAAGCCTTCTGAATTTATCACGCCAAATTTTTTTTATAGAGTTGTTTCTACCTGAAATTCTAAAAAACAGTGGAGTAATAAGCTATCAAGGTTGTTCATGTTAACAGCACACATAAAAATTCTTAAATGGATACCTGCAAGAGATGTATTCATTTCAGCAGCATATGTTCAGCAATGAAAAGGCAAGGTATGTGTTACGAACTAGAGCATTGCTTGTGTCCTATCCCATCATCTACTACCTTCAGAAGAATACACCATGAAAGTGTAAGAAAGGCATGCCTGGTGCTCAGAATAAATTAGTTTTTCCCTTGGTAATAACCAAGACTGGTCAGGAGAATATGTCATGTTGTCCTTTGATTTCTGGAGCTTGCCCAAGAAAATAACCACATCTAATAGTTCCAAATGCATTATGTAAGATTCAGGAAAGCTTTATCAAATCCCATTGAAGATGTTCACATGAGGCTTAAAATTTTAGTGCTAGCTTCATTCATTCAAGATCTTAGAGTTGTCATTGCTTTGTACTGGAAACGGAAGACAGCCTTGGGACATCTCCCTTACTTAGTGAATGTGGACAGATTCACAATAGCTGAAAGATGTATTCCATGAGCATGACATATAGTCGTAGCGGTGACTGACCTACTTCAGTGCTCCTGTGAATATGAAAGGAGCATTCTCAAATCCTTCTCAAATCCTTAAAATGCTGCCAAACATACCTGCTATAGGGCACGTTCCTTTCATGCTGTGCCAAGATACCAACCATGATCCTCAGGTCTCATAAAAGATCCTCCAATACATTTTATATGTAAGTTTTCAGCATCCTCATCAGTCAATTTAATCTTGTCTCAACCATTGTGCTTTATCAATATTAATAATTTTTATTTAAAAACATTTAAATAAAGTCTGGAAGTAACTGATTTCTTTGAGAGGCTGCAAGAAATGGAGAAATATTACTCAGGTTGAATTGTTTACATGTACGTAAATATCCTTTAATATATGAATGTTAATACTGTAAAACATGATTATGCTGGAAGAATTGCTACGAAAATGTGATAAAATCCTCAGCTGTGTTACATCTATATCTCTGAGTTGCCCTTTGTAATCATTCCTCATGGGAAGTTATTATGCTGCAGAAACCTTCTTGAAAGCTGCTCCCACATGAGGGCAAAATCTAAATATGTTGTGTAATACAACAGTGCAATTACAACAGTGAAAAACAGACCAAGACTCCAACACTCTCCTGTGTATCAAAGACTTGATGCTCTCTGTTCTGTCTTATGGTCAGTTACTCGTTGCCAGCATTTCTTGACCCCTTCCTGTTTTCAAGACAAATATGCTTGCAAAACCAACAAACAACCGTACATAGAATAACCCTTTGTCATTCATGTGGGCTGCCCAGCAAACAGTACCTCAGCTCTGCCAGTGTTCCCAGAAGCAAAGGTATCTTCCTGAAGCCACCAGTTTTGTTGGAAAGCTTCTGCATATGTCTTGTGAGACAGCAAGAAAGGGGTCTCGATGTGGGGTAACATTTCCCATCAGAATTTCTGCACTAAAATATATGAAAAGCTTTTTCTAGTCAATGACTTCTACAAAGCTTCATTTTGGTTTGTTGTCTACTGAAAATACATCAAGTAGAAATATATATTTTTAGTCAAAAAAGGAACTAATTGACTATTTTAATGCAAAATCAAACACCTTTTATAATTGCTTTATATATACATAAAAGTTTCCTGCTAGGTGCACCAGTGAACCCTGCCTTTTATCTGTATCATCTGCTTCTTTTGAGATCAGAGGATTTCTGACTCAAACCATATACCCTATTTCTCAGTATCCCTCTGTACTTATATTATTATTTCCTCTTTCATATAATCTAACAATCTTCTAAAGATGTTATAATCGTACCTTAAGCATCAATGTTATCTGTGTAGAAAGACCCTGTAAAAAGATGAGGGAGGCTGGAAATGCTTTGTTTCAAAATGATGTTTAACCAAGATCTTTTAATATATATCTCTGAAGGTTTCTTCTTTCTCACCTTCATATACAGGCACCTTGGTCTGTATATCCCTTCTGAAATAACACAGGGGGCTTCCATTATTGCAGCTTGTAAGCACTTAAGACTCCTTATTTTTTCTTGAATACTGTTAGGAGGAAAGAAAGGCTTTATTATGTATAACGCATTACTGTGATTAACATCTGGAGGGCGAATGCTGTATGTTGTGCTAGTGTCATTCTGTTCTATATAATCTTAGTAAACGTGCTAGATGTATTGCTTTATCTCTCCTTTCTTGGGAGTGCCAGCTTATCTTTCTTATAACTGAAGAACTAAGCATCATTTGAGCCAAGTATCTGCAAAGAACTGTTTGGATAAAAGATCCACAACTCACATAGAGAAAAACAAACATTTACACAGTACAGACATTTTAGTAATCAATTATTTTCTAATGAGCCATTTTCTGTTTACCACAAGGAAAACAAAAATTTGGCTCCACCTCCTGGTTTCTAGGCTACCATAAAAGGTTAAAAGTTGGTATTCTGTAGAGCCTGGTCACAAGGTGGCAGTGATCACAAGATGGCAACAACTAAATCTATTTACAGGGTGACCAGAGATGACTGGACTTGATGGTATTAGGAGAAAAAGGAGTTTTGCAGTGCACAGTATTAAATTTCATTAGCTACACAAGTCCTAGGATCTACATCACATGGAAGCAGAAGCGAGCAAGCCATGTGGAGCACCAAGGCATTGCCCAAGCCTGCAGGGATGCAATTAGAAAGGCCAAAGCTCAGCTGAAGTTGAAACTAGTAAGTCATATGAAAGACAAGAAGAAAAGCTTCTAGAGTGTATTATCAGAAAAAGTAAAGCAAGGAAAAACATGAGCATGCTGTGGGGCTGAGGCCCTAGTGACAACAAAAAGGATGAGATACTCAATGCTTTTACTGCACATATGCCTCTTGGCTTGTTAAGTCTTGTGAGAGACTGCAGGAGTGAAGTGTTACATGAACAGAGAAAGACAGTCTTAGCAAACACTTTAGTAAAATGGACATTTATAGGATGGCATGCTGTGGGTACCAGCAGTGTTGTGGGTACCAGCAGTGTTGTGCGAAGTGACCAGCGTAATTGCAAGGTCACTCTTTACCATCTTCAAAAGGTTGTAGCACTCATAGGAAGTTCCTGATGTCTGGGATAAGGCAAACACCACGTGTCTTTCACACGGGCAAGAAGGAGGATCTGAGGAACAACAGAGCAGTCATTCTAACCTTGGTTTCCAGGAAAGCAGTGGGAGTAAGACGTCCTGGAAGCTATGTCCAAACACATGGAGAACCAGAAGGTGAGTGGGAACAGCTGGCGTGGACATACTAAAGGCAGCTCATGTCTGACCAACCCCAAAAGGACTAAATTCCCTGTAGGCAGTATTGTAGATACTGTGGTGGTACTGCTTTGTTCTGAGTGCTGGAACAGCCAAAACTCTTTCATGCAAATGGACAGTGCTCCAGCATACAATGTCTGTAAAGCAGCAAGTGCCTTAGACTTCCTTGTCTTGTTGTCAACTGGGACTGTGAAGGATAGTGATTCTGATCAGGACCTTACTTCTCTGGAAAACTCCATAAAATGTTTTTGAAAATGGTTTAAAATGGGGCTGGTATTTGCTTGTGCTTAGTTTAGCTTTTTATATTTTGTTTCAAAGGGAATTGTAAAATCATTCTACATCACTGGTAAATTTATTCCAGGTTTTGTGATGTGATGTGTCCAGGCAAAGAAGCAATATCTAAGCTATTCAGAGGGACATGTCCCTCTACACTCAATATGGTTTTCAGTTGCATCGTCATACATTTTCAAATGTAAGCAATAGGCTTCATATTCACACCTGGATTAATTGTTCTGCAAAGAAGATGGAAGCCATTAACCCAAGACTTACCATCTGGTGGTGGTCCTCAGGCTAAATACAGAACTTTACACTTGCACTAAAAGGAAAAGGCTGAGCTAGTTGTTCCTTCCCTCGAAAAGTCTTCCTTTGCAGCCTTCCTTTTCAGCCTGGGTAACTTCAGCTGATTCATATGCCATAGGTACCTCTAATTCCTCGTTCATACCTTATTGATAAACCTGTGCCCCTCCAGGCCTACTGTTGGGATTAAATGCTCTGTGCAGATATACGATAGCAGAGTTGCTGGGAAGCCTGGAAACATGTGGTTGTTGTCCTGTAAACTTTGGAAACTTTTTCTTTAATTGATGAAAGTTAAGTACTTTGGCGTTTTCAGATTTTAGTTCAAGTGGACACATTGTAACTCTTCATTTATTATCAAGAGCCACTTTCCAAATCTGTTATTGCAAATTTGTAGACTCTGGTTAATCTAAAATGTAGTTAGTAAAAAGTTCAGTTCAGACAGATCTTAAATGATTTCATCTTATGAAAGGAACTAACTCTATTACTCAGAACACAATCTAACAATTTTCTGCTTCTCCAAATGATGGGAAAAGGCTGTTATTTATAATATTTTCCTGTGGTTGTGCCTGAAATATTCCTGTAGAAATTAGGGAACAATTTGCAATAATATCAATGCTGTAAATGCAATAATACATTATAATCTTCCATTTCTAGATCTTCCTCTCTACCCAACATCCCACAGCAAATTGCAATCGATACAAAGCTAAACTTAGCCCTGTTACGTGTGCCAAGGGATGTCCAGACACAGGGGCAGACCTATCCAATTTAGGGGCTCTCCAGCCTTGTGGTACAACTCCATGTGTATTCATCCTTAACATTACTGCAGGAACAGCTCTAAATAGAGCAGTCAGCTGACTCAGCTCTGTTTTTTTCTTGATGCTATGGAGACTTTTCACAGAATCACAGAATAACCAGGTTGGAAGAGACCCACTGGATCGTCGAGTCCAACCATTCCCACCAATCCCTAAATCATGCCCCTAAGTACCTCATCCACCCTCACCTTAAACACCTCCAGGGACGGTGACTCAACCACCTCCCTGGGCAGACTGTTCCAATGCCTAACCACCCTCTCCATGAAGATTTCTTTCCTAATCTCAAGCCTAAATCTCCCCTGGTGGAGCTGGAGGCCATTCCCTCTCGTCCTGTCCCCTGTAACTTGGGAGAAGAGGCCAGCACCCTCCTCTCCACAACCTCCCTTCAGGTAGTTGTAGAGAGTAATAAGGTCTCCCCTCAGCCTCCTCTTCTCCAAGCTAAACAACCCCAGCTCTCCCAGTCACACCTCATAAGATTTGTTCTCCAGCCCCTTCACCAGCTTTGTTGCTCTTCTCTGGACTCGCTCCAGAGCCACAACATCCCTCTTGTGGTGAGGGGCCCAGAACTGAACACAGTACTCGAGGTGCTATCTCACCAGTGCCGAGTATAGAGGGAGAATAACCTCTCTGGACCTGCTGGTCACGCGGTTCCTGATACAAGCCAAGATGCCACTGACCTTCTTGGCCACCTGGGCACACTGCTGGCTTATGTTCAGTCGCTGTCAACCAACACCCCCAGGTCCTTCTCCTCCTGGCAGCTTTCCAGCCAGGTCTCTCCTAGTCTGTACCTCTGCTTAGGGTTGTTGTGCCCCAAGTGCAGGACCCGGCATTTGACCTTGTTAAACCTCATGCCTTTGGTCTCAGCCCAGCAGTCCAGCCTGTTCAGATCCCTTTGCAGAGCCTCCCGACCCTCCAGCAGATCCACACTTCCACCCAGCTTGGTGTCATCTGCAAACTTGCTAAGGGAGGACTCAATGCCTTCATCCAGGTCATTGATAAAGACATTAAACAGGGCTGGACCCAGGACTGAGCCCTGGGGAACCCCACTTGTCACTGGCCTCCAGCTGGATTTAACTCCATTTCCCACCACCCTCTGGGCCCGGTCATTCAACCGGTTTTTCACCCAGGAGAGTGTGCACCCATCCAGGCCAGAAGCCGACAGTTTCCGAAGCAGAATGCTGTGAGAAACTGTATCAAAGGCTTTACTGAAGTCCAGGAAGATACATCTACAGCCTTTCCCTCGTCCAAGAGTTTAGTTACTCGGTCATAGAAGGTGATCAGATTACTCTGGCAAGACCTGCCTTTCATGAACCCATGTTGACTGGGCCTGATCACCCAGTTCTCTTGCAAGTGCTTCATGATCGCACTCAAGATCACCTGCTCCATGACTTTCCCCTGTACCGAAGTCAGACTGACAGGCCTGTAGTTCCCTGGATCCTCCCTGCGCCCCTTCTTATAGATGGGCACGACATCATCCAGCCTCCAGTCCAGCGGAACCTCCCCAGTCATCCAGGACTGTTGGAAGATGATGGAAAGGGGTTTGGCCAGCACATCCACCAGTTCCCTCAAAACTCTTGGGTGGACTCCATCCAGTCCCATAGACTTGTGGGCATCTAGCTGGGCAAGCAAGTCTCTAACCACCTCCTCTTGGACCTTGGGAATCTCATACTTCTCTTCCAACCCTTGGGGTTGTGCACAGAGGGAACAATTTTCCTTACTGTTAAAGACTGAGGCAAAGTAGGCATTGAGCACTTCAGCCATGTCTTCGTCCCCTGTTACTGTTGTTCCCTCTGCATCTACTAGGGACTGGAGATTCTCCCTAGCCCTCCTTTTGCTGTTGATGTATTTGTAGAAAGACTTTTTGTTGTCTTTCACAGTCTTGGCCAATCGCATTTCTAGTTGGGCCTTAGCCCTCCTGACTTTTTCCCTGCACAATCTCACTTTCTCCCTATAGTCCACCCAGGATGCCTGCCCCTTCCTCCAGAGGTCGTAGACCTTCCTCTTCCTGTTGATGTCTCTTAGGACCTCCCTACTCAACCACGCTGGTTTCTTACCCTGCTGGCTACTTTTCCGGAACTTGGGGACGGCTTTCTCCTGAGCTGCTAGGAGTTCCTTCTTGAAGAGCGCCCAGCCCTCATGGACAACTTTGCCCTCAAGGAGAGCCTCCCATGGGACTTTTCCGACCAGCTTTCTGATTTCAGAGGGGACATGCTTGAAGTTTAACATATGAGGAAAAAAAATTCAGGGGTGGGGTGGGTTTTCTGAGGGACAACAAATAATGTTCTGTTCTCACTCAAGACCTGTGATCGTGTTATATATATAAAGTCTCGACCTGCAAAACTTCACATAAGCCACTTCAAATCATTAGGTATGTAACCTCAAATTCCTTAGGAGATAAAAATAGGCTGTATTGGCCACTCTCTGAAGGAATTCCTGTACCACATTCCAACATAACCAATTCTGCTAACGGCTAGACCTCAGAAAGCTATTTTTCAGGTGACTCACAAAAAATGCTAGCAGTTCATGACCCAAATGAACAAAGCCCATGGATATTTGTTCCTTACTAAGAGCTATGCCCTACAGGTACTGTCTGTACGCTTAACATAAATCAATATTATCCTTGACACCAATAAGGTGTATAATGATTTCTACTAGATAAGGATTTGGGTTGTGATCAGTTGCACCTAAATGGCATTCTTTCTAAAAATGCTAAACAAAGATTTAATATTTTGAGTGGCTGAAGTGGCTTTTCCATTCTTGTGCAAGAAACTTTAGAATAGTGAGAGACTAACTGAAATCTCAATTGTAATATCCCTTACATGAAACTACAGCGTCATCATCTGTCAGAGGTGTCACTGGTATTCTGCTGAAGAAATTCAGGATCCATTCACCTTCAAAAATAGGCCTTACACAGCAGCATGCATACACTACACAAAATGAAAGTGTGTTTAACTAATTGATTTGCTATACACAATAACCAATGTAATGATTATAAACAGGGGTCTTTTGCATATTATGTAGAGCTAGTGACGGTAAGAAACATGACAGCAGCATTCATAAATGTCTAAGGCACTGAAGAGCTTTATCAGTGAATTCAGTTAACAAACAACATTGTAAATAATTCTTGAAGATGTAAGCATGCAGCTTTATTTCCAAGTCAGGCTCAAAAAGCATGGAACTGTCGACTGTTTCCGCACTGGTTAAAGGACAATGGCATGGGGCTTTCCAGTCCTTAGAAGAAACAGAAGAATAGATGTGTGTGTGGAAGAGAAAAGGAATAAAGCAGGCCTCCAGCCTGGTGAGCCATGCCCCAAGCCTACAGAAACCACCAAAGGACTACCAAACACCTGGGCTTCTACAGGAAGGCCAGAGACAAAAGCTGTATTCTCACCATTTCCAGTATTAAGACTCTAAATTCTGTGGAAGAAAAAGGAGTTGGGATGTACTTTTCTTCATCCTAACTTCACAGGTGCATTTATTTGCAATGAGAGGGAAGAATGAGACAAAATGCAGATATTTAGTTAGTAGTAATTCATATAAATTTTTGCAACAAGAAGTAATTCTACAAAGTCCAATGCAATGGCAGTCAACTACTTACATAATACGATGATTTCTTTGTTGGAAAGTGCCATTTGCTTTCCTGTCAACAACTTCAGCACCTTGCAATGTTCAGGTCCGGTGTTAACATGATTTGTGAATGGAAATATTGACTTAGCTCCAAAAAGTTTCCAGTTGCACTGGAGAAGGATGTCTTGTAGCCTCCAGAAGAAATCTCAGGAGAGCCAGGAAGCAGTTTTGATGAATTAGTGAAGTCAGTTTTCAGCAATTCTGTTTTAACTTGAAAAAGGTTTTCTGCCATATGCATTTGTACTTTGGCAATGCTTGCTGACAGAACAGAAGCTGTCTTGGCACATCACTTGTAGGAGCAAAATAGATTTGGCTGTCATTTCCATAATAAGCATAATTCATATTGCAGTGTCTAAAAACATATGGAAAGGGAGGATGTCAATATGAGATGAATATGCCTTAAAAGAGTTTATAGGATCCTCCTAATTAAACAGGTACAAGGCCAGGCGAAGTCATAACATAAACAACTCATCCACCTCCCGTTGCAATGTGATGGCATTTGCTTTGTGTTCAATTAATGAACAAGCTAAGTATGCTACTTTAAACACATAGGGCCCCATTTATCTGTTCACACAAACCTTGTACCCATGTAATGCAATTAACCTCAGTAATTCATATCAAAGACAGATCTATAAAAATTGAATAGAGCAGGCTACTGTGCATATAAGTCATGAATCTTATTTGCTCCTAGGGTGTGCATGAAGTATTTTACCTGGAACTGTGAGTGATTTCAGCTGATCTGTGCAGTAGCTATCGCTAGGGAATCACCAAACCCAAGTTTGTACAACCTGCTTCTGAATACAGGTAGATAACTGATTCTTCATGTTGCACAAATCAAGTTCTCACTAGTCCCAGGCAGTCTGAAGGAAGAACAAAACAAACAAAATACGATAGAGTTCTTACTTGACAACAAAGTTTTGATGTAAGTATCAAGTCACTTTGTATATTGGGGGAGGGGGCTTCATAGATTTAAATCTCTCTTATATCCATGTAAGCATCTGACATTAATTGTTATGCTAATGTAAATAATCACACTGATAAAAAGCTCATGGCTGTTAGTCAGTGTGGAGCTAGGCTAGTTTACAGTGAAGCACAATTTCTTGCAAAATGCTCTTGCATCTGGTTGAAAGTCGAGCTTTTCTGCCAATATGAACACACTGAGGTATGAACAAGGATCAGGCCCACATATATAGATACATATATAATTTACAATTTCTTCATTGTCTTTTAACTGCTTCTACTTTTTAATCTAACTGATTTTTCAATGTAGAAGGATTTATAACATAAGGAAATGAGCACAGATGACATTTCATAGCACCGATGTCTGGCATACTAAGTTTATGTATTTTAATAGAGTGGAATAGCTTGTCTTGAAAAAGCACACATGGATAAATACAATATGATCACCATATTCCAACCTCAAAATGCTAGAAATGTTACTTAGCTTTTACATGCAGACTAGAAATCAAACAAGTTGGACTTCTGCTATAACTGTGCTATAAATTGGTTCTTTTTTAAGTTTATACATAGAGTATGGGAAGTACAAGGAACAGTTGGAAAGAAAAAATATCACATTTCAAAAGTTAGTGAATTAGTAAACTTGGGACCACTTTCAGAGTGAATTAAGTTCCTGGACAAAGACCACCTACCTGCTGTGCAAGCTAATTATATCTTTAAGTTTCTTAATGCTAGATTTAAAGTTGTTTACATTGCTAAAGTTACAGAAGGGGACTTAGAATAATTTTTAAATGCTTAGGTATCAAAAGCCTTTGACATTTTCAACACATAAATGCCTTTAAAAACTGACTTATGTTGCCCAAGTTACATTAGAAGTTGTAACAAGCTCTCAAATTATGCAGGGCTTTTTCTATAACAGGTGTTCTAATGTTTAGTTTTCATTTGTAACCTCTAGGTTCCGTGTAAAATGTAAAGTCATAAATGTTGCACTGGCCTTCTTCATGCCAACAAGCTCTCTAAGCCACAGTTTATGTGAAGGTGGAAGAAAAAGTTAAAGTCTAGCTGCAAGCCTACTCTGGTGTCTAATCCTGGGATGATGGGAGGTGATTATCTCTGCTTCTGACCTTCAGATGCAGGGTCTTTCTTAGCAATAAATACCCAGTTCCTTCTGCAAATATACACCAACCGTTTCCCAAGGCCACCACTGCTGCCAAGAGGTAAGCTCAGAGTTTCCTCGCTTTCCCTCACTGAGCTAGCGGATGGCAGATAAATGAAAGTGCAATTACAACAATTACAAACAGAAATGAAGATTATCAAGGTGGTCTAGCCAGGCAGAGAAGAAAAACACAAAAAGATTTTCAAAATAGCCTCACATCAGAAAAATCCATTTTGTCAAACTCAAACGTTCACTCTAAACTGGAACTATAATACTGTTCCGTTTGTTGATATTTCTATGCAGTGGAAACTCTGAGTTTTGACAAAGTCTATTAAGATCTTGTTTTTAACGGCTGTCCTCTACAAAAAAAACATAGTATCTTGCAGAAGTATTGTGTAGAAGTTGAATAAGGCCCATTCATTCATTAAATAAAATGATAGAATCATAAAATCATAGAATAACCAGGTTGGAAGAGACTCACTGGATCATCAAGTCCAACCATTCCTATCAAACACTAAACCATGCCCCTTAGCAGCTCGTCCACCCGTGCCTTAAACACCTCCAGGGAAGGTGAATCAAACACCTCCCTGGGCAGCCTGTTAAAAAAAGCCACAGTCTTGGTTGCAACATCTTAATGGTACTTGAAGGTTTCCATACAAGCTCTAAAAACAGCCTAATTATTGAGTAAGAACTTCTGATCCTGAAGATATATTATTTTAGGTCAGAAAAATAAAATAATAAAAGAGCTCTACCAAATAAGAAAAATAGGAAAGTTATTACTATAATAAAGAGATACAATACTTATTTTTAAAAAAACTGGGATTTGTAAATCCTTCCTAAAACCAGAATAAATGGACTAGAGAAAGTGTAGTTTTGAGGATAATACTTTGCAGCGTGTTAGACCAAATTAGCTTTCACTTTGCATAAATAAGTAATGCATAAATTTTGTACTTGATTTTACAACATTCGGCAAAGGGACTACTTGTCATAATCTTGACAGAGGATAGCAGTGGCAAGAAGGAATAATAAAAAATATATGAAAACTACTGCAAGTGAATATTATTTTCATAAGTGCCACAGATATGAAAAATAGTAATACTTGAAGAACTTTCACACAGCCCTGAATCAAAAGCCACTGCAATGAGAACTGATGTTCTGTTAACAGTTCTGCTTTTGTTTATCCATATTGTAAAGCAATGTGAACCACAGTACTTGGTATACATATTCCTGACTGAGAGGAGAAAATATTAATATGGTCTAATGATACTGCCAGTGGGAAGCTGGAAAATCGCTGCTATCAAAATTTCAGCTTCACAAAAGATGTAACTGATGCATGAGTGTGAAATTAAAATATATTTCCAACTTTAGACATTTAAAAATCTTAGTGTCCTTTGATGAATGCAAAATAAATCTATATGACAAGAAATGTAATTTCAGCAGACCTGACTGAATACCACAATGATGGATGTGATAAAAAGTGTACTGTAGTCAACTTATTTGATGGATCGTGACCTCAGCCCTCCATTTCCTCTAATGCTGTCCTGGATATGCCCATGTGGCTCTGCATGGGTCCCATTTTGCACACCAGACTTTCACCACTTCCCCACCAAAGGCCTAAGTGGGCTAGAGGGTGTACGAAGACGACAGTCATTCAGAGGAGGGCTGCAGTCATGCTCACAGGCGGCTCAGCTGGTGAAATCGAGCTCAGTCATGTCCTATAGCTGCCTCCACTGTGGTGAGGAAGGATATTTGTGATACAGGGACTTTCTCTAAAATCACTGGAAAAATCACTAGCAGCTATGACATATCGTTAGATTATGCCTCGTAACTCCATCTTAGAACTTCTTTAAATTCTAACAAAGCCAATTATCCACACATCCTTCTCTTTTCCTGGTGAGCAACAAGGAACTTAGAGCAACAAGTGCAAGGTCAGAGCGGTTTCAACTTCAGGTACTTCAAATTCATGTAATTTTTCAGGCAGATGTCCTATGACATCTGCCAGCACCTGTGCCAAAATCGTCATAACATCAGGACACTGTTTTCTTTTCCTGCTCTCTTTTTTAGTGCAACAAGGAGGGTAAAGCCCAGAAGGAGAGATGTACCTGCAGACCAGTCCTTGTAAGACCTTTGCATTGCAAATTAATTGTTTTGATGCAGCCTTACACTGTTATAGGGAGCAGGAGGGCAGCCTGAGGTCAATCTCCAAAAATTAGATCAATTACCATCCTGTGGGCAACCTGAGGTTTGTCCCAATAGTGACTAAAATACCCATGCTTTTTTGTTGCCAGTGGTGGGACCTTAACCTTTTGGCCATCCAGTTCATTTTCTGAAAAAAAAAAAGAACAATTCTTTGATATTTCTTGGAGTGAGTAATATTTTTTCACTGTCATGACCAACATTAATGCTGAGAAAATAAGTTAGATTAGACACAAGCCAATTACAGAAGAGTAAGTTTTAATACTGCCAGTCACAGTAGCCTTCTGGGGTTTTGCCTTAGTAAATTAAAAGTCTTTCTTTTGCATCTATTGCTCATTTCTATCAGAAAAACACCCTGAAGATAGTAACGAGAGAATCTCTGAGAGGAAAGTTTACCTAATTTAATTTCATCTCAGTTTTAGGAGGGAGAATTTTTCTATTTTATTAGTTATTTGTGTTCATGGTTTTTGTTTCATACATTGATGATAACAGTAAAATGTATGTAAGATGGATTACCTAAGCATTGTGATTTCACTTACTATGCTCATTTAAAACTGTCCCAAAATAAAGACTGTCTTCTTTACAACTGTGGCTCTTACAAGGCCTGTGTTTTGTGTGATGTTTACTGGGAAACTGGCAATCCGCTCCTGTCCAGTCTCCTAACTCCTTACTCCCTGATTCCATGCTCGCTTCAGAATTTGGCAACATTATTCATTTTGATTATGTCACCCATTTGTTCAGCAAGTAATTTACTACCTTCCTTTAAGAATCAGGGTACCATTTCAGGTTTAACTTCTATCATTTAAGGCACTTAAGGTGCCAGGTCCAATTTACTAACAGCTACTGATTGATGTCTACTTTCTTTCTTGACTTGAAACTCAGCTTTGGATTACTCCTTGGCTGTTCCCATGACACCCTACGTGCAGTGTGGATGTGAGGATTTCTCATACGTAGTAGCATCCCTACAACAGATCCCAAGCTTTCATTTTATTTATTTCTTATGGACAAACTGAAAATGTTCTCAGCAGCAGCACCGTTACATGAGTGAGTTTCAGTTTGCAGTTTCAGTTCATTTTCAAAATATAACAATGCATTGATTTTTCAAGCCTGTTTTGTAGCATTCCCAAGATGCTGTAATCAGACATTCTTCTATCCTCTAATCAGAGGAGAGGATATGACCTCATTCAGCTTCTTTGTGTTATGCATTATGCATTACACATTATGAGACCTGACCACATGCCTGAAACTGTTGCCTTCTTCACAGCAGGATAAAACACTAGAGCAGTCGTGTGGCCGCAGAGCAGGGTCCTGCCAGGTTAGCATTCTGCCTCCAGCAGTGCCTTAGTGAGACACTCCAGGCTGGGTGCTGTGCCAGGGAGCCTAATCATCCTCTCCTCCAGCAACCTCTCAGCTGTGGCACTTTTCAGCCGAGGGAATCCTGTGCCTGCTGTAGTTTCTCTGTTTCATCATCCACAACTCATTCACTCTTCCAATTGTTTCCTCAAACTCCTCTTGAAGCTCCTTAGGCACACAACATCCTTCAGCAAGGAGCTTTACAGGTCTATTACTTGTGGGTAAAGACACGTCATTGTTCCTTGATTCCTGTACTGGAAGAAACAGTGAGCAGTCAATTCCCAGTAGCACCTTTCCTGCAGTGTTCATGACTCCAAAGATCTCTTCCCCTACACTCATGTTCCCTCTTTTCCAATCAGAAGAAACCCATCTGATTTCACCATTGGCACAGAAACTGTTATGTGATTGATCACTGCTGATTCCCTTCTTCAGATTTTTGTCTGTTCTATCATATGCTTCTGGAGCAAGGGGTCAAGAGCCATACACAGTATTTGGGGTGCAGTTGGACCATATCTGCCAAGCTGTAATGCTGTTTTCTTGTTTTACTTTCCATTCCTTTCCTAATTTTCCCCTAAAATCAGATGTGTTTTTCTGATAGCTGCTGAGCACTGAGCTAATAGTTTTTTTCAGTTCTCTAGGATAAGACCTGAAGTCTCACTCCTGAGATGTAATAGATGGGTTAGAGAGAACTGTTTGGTATGTAAATTTTAGATTATTATTTCCCATCTGTATAACTTTATTTATATGGAATTTTACCTGCCCTTTTGCTTCCTAGTCTCTTAATCACATTCTGCAATTTTTTGTAGCCAGCTTAGGGCCTGACTCCTCCAGCTCAGCCGCTTTTGTCACTTTGCTCTTTGCTGTACTTTCCACATCACTTATAAATACATTGCATAGCACAAGGTCTAGAAGAACCCTGGACCCTTCCTTTCATTTTGAAAAACAAACATTTAGTCAAACTTTCTGTTTATGTTTCTGACCCAATTTTTTATCCAAGCTAGGATCAAGCTCTTGTGCTATGGAAGTTTTATTTCCTTAAAATCATTCCTTAAAATCCCATAGTGAGGGACTTTTTGTCAAAAGTCTTCTGGAAATCCAGGCAACTATAGCAACAGGGTCATCTTTAATGACTTTTTTTTGTTGTCCCCTCCAGAGACTTCCATTGCATTTCAAGGTCAGGACTAGCCTTGTTAGAAACTCTGTTTTATCTTTCCAGTAAGTCAGATTTATCCTGATTTCCACAAATTCCATCTTTTGTCATGGCTTCTATTAATT
This sequence comes from Clamator glandarius, assembly GCA_033459285.1. Lineage (NCBI taxonomy): Eukaryota > Metazoa > Chordata > Aves > Cuculiformes > Cuculidae > Clamator > Clamator glandarius. The sequence goes on from JAUNZM010000109.1 coordinate 4,097,051, forward strand.
TACAAAGTGCAGACATAAGGCTTACAGGCTTTGAAATCTTCCCTAGAAACTCCTTTAAAAACTTGTGCCACATTCATCATTCTCCCTTCCTCAGGAATGAGTGAAATTTTAAGAGAGAGGTTACACGCCACCATCAATAATTGAACTGCTTAATCCTTTAATTCTTGGGTGAATATCATACAGTCCCAATTATTTCTTAGTGTCTGTCCTATCTCTTTATTCAATTACTTCTTCCATGGTTTCTTCTGTTTCAGACAATCCCATGCTGAGTCCTCTCAAGGGGCTTGGGGCTCCCCCAGTGTCCCTACAGCGAGCATCAGAGCAAAACACTTACCATCTCCATCACAGAGTTACTCTTGCTGAGTTCTCAAATAACCCCATCACCAGCTGACCTGCAGAGCTGGCAGTGTTTCCTTCTGCTCTGTTGGGAGAAAAATTTAAATCTGTCTTGCTGTAAAGCATGTTGCCTATAGGACCCACGTCTCTTGGTGTGTGGGCAAGGATTTCAAGAAAAGAATGATATTTTCAGGTCAAGACATTGAAACAATGATCTTGAAGGCTGGATTTATGGCACTGCCATATGTACTAAGACTGATTTCTTTAAGTTAATTTATTCTGTTTGCACTATTTGTTCACACCTGATTTTCTGAGTGACTGAGTTGAAACCTCTGGTATACAAATAGTGCAGTGCAATTTTGAATGTATAAAGCAGCATACCAAAAATTCAGACTTCATCACCTCAAACCTGACATATTAGAGGGCTGGGAAATTTTTTATTTTCAGCTCCCTGTGTTCCAGTTCAGCATCTGCAAAATTGAATAATACTACTCCTCACCTCAGAGGGATTTTGTGCATATAAATTCATTAAATTTTGTAAAATGTTCAGGTACTATAGCAACAGGCATCATATTAAAACCTGGAAAGGACATAGTAATTATCTTCATAGCAGGGTTTGGATACTATGCAGTAAATAAGACATGTGGGACATATTGAACAATGGGAAGAGAACTAAAATTGAATATTTGCTTTTGAGCTAAGCTCCTTCTGTCCTGTGCACAGGCTGAAGCACAAATAGTTTAGAACAAAATTCCAATGTGACCGTGTAATTAGACAATGTCATAATGCTCACACCCAGTGGGGCTCATTTAAGGCCATACAAGGCAATTCTTAAGGTTTGGCAAAGATACCAGCAATTAAAAATACTTTTTTACATTAGATAAAAGGTCAGGAAACTGTAATGAAGGGCAGTTTGATTCTCTTCTGCTACTCCACTGAATTGCAATTTGAAGGGGTAATAAATATTGCATACAATTTTCAAAAGTACTTTAGAGATTTGAGAGCCTAAATTCTGTGAGTGTCATCACAACCTAAGCTGCTATTACTCCAGCTAGAGGAAACTCTGCTAGTTCCAGAAGTGGAGGCATTAGGATATGTCCACATGGCACTCCATGCAGAGAAAAAAACCATATGAAGGGCAACGCTTACTAAATTGCATAGCTTTAGACTGGGCCATGTGAGCACAGAAAGATGAAATATTGAGAAAAACATGATCAATATGATTGAGTTGGACAGAGTTTGCTGCTTATTTAGAGTCAGATTTTGCTAACTTCACTCGAACTGATTAGCATCGTACTCCAAAAGCTTTCCTGCTGAAACTAGTGGACCTGCTAACAGTGAATACTCTCAGTGTAAGGGGTTTAGAATCTCTCCATTAGAGAGGAAGGGAGAGAAAGAGAGGGAGCAAGCACATGCAGGAATTACAGGGAATTATATTCTTTAATCGTTCTTATTTAATTCAGCCAAACAAATTATTTTTCTAAGGCTGAATGGCTGTGGAAGCCATAATTTCCATACAGAAAAGTAAAAAATCTTTAATTTAAAGTCTTAAACGAAATATCTATTTATAGGTATGGTGCTGTGGTTGACAGTAAAGCTTACCACCATTGATTAGTAGCAGGTCTAACTTTCGAACATAATAATTTAATCCACCTTGAAATGATGAAGGGCTCAGTTGACCCCACCAGGATTTCATTCTGATGTCCGAGGCAGGGAGGTATTTTAAGACTGTTGCACCCAGTAACTTTTGACAGCAGTCTGAGCAGCAGACATCATTCATGTTTTTAAGAAAAACGGATGTAAATAATAGTTTTCTATTTGTCAGAATTTCTCCTATGATTTACTTTTTTCTGTCACTGTGTTGTAACATATTTAATGCTTAAGACTTTAAAAACCTACTGCAAATACAAAATAACTGACCATCATCATAACCATCGCTGCAGTGCTGGAATCCACACATTTTTTTCTATAGGGCTGCATTTGTTCTACTTGTATGTGCATATATATTTTTTTATGGTGGAATCCGATTTAGGCATTCATTATTGACACACACAATCAGATTTTAAGTGCAGTTAAGTACACCATCTGGCTTTTCTCTCCATCTATGCCTGTGTAGCCATACACAGTTATCTGCTATTCCAGGAGTGTCTGGCGTCTATTACAGCTGCACCAGTTGCACTACAATCAGCTGAGTAGGCATTTCCCTTATGAACCCTGATTTTCAATGTTTAACAACTAATTCAAAATTGCATCAAGCTTAAACATGGCATGCACATTTGCAGACCAGATGTGTTTTTGTTTATCCTTTTATTTTTAAATGCCAAAAATGGCAGGGTTTAAAAAGTCCATTAAAATAATACAACATTTATGATCAGCAAAGCAGATCTGCTCTCAGTTTGGGGATGTGGTCACAGGATGTTTGAAACTGGGTCTTACTTACCCTTTTAGTCATCATCTTTATCTTTCTACTCTTAGCTAACCACTACTCATACACAGCATGTACTGCGGAGCCACATTTAATGATGGGGCTTAAGCACGTCTATGACAGACTACTGGTATTTGGCATAGAGGGAAATTGTGCTGATTTACCCTGTGGCTAGACAGGCTGGATTCTATTAATCCCAGTGTAGAAGTAAAAATAGTCTTTATATTTCTCTCTAAATCTGAGCAACCTAAGGAGTGAGATAGAGGAGCCCTCCAGAGACAAATTCTGAGAAAGAGTTCAAATTCATATGAGGGAATAAAAAGGAATGAAGGAGAAGAGGAGGGAATTAATTAAAAACATTTTCATTTAAGTTTTTCATTTAAATACATTTTGTCACTTTTTCTGACCATCTGAACTTTGTGTTGGGAAAATTAAGTCCAATAACATCTCTGAATTAGGGTCTCTAAACCCACCAAAGCTCCGTTTAAGGACTTCATCTTAGTTCATCTGCAAGTTCTCCAGGCATTTATTTTCCCAGATGTGCTTGCAAATGTTTGTCCTGGGGCAATGAATGCTTATCTGCCACCAAATGCTCCACCAAAATCCAAAGCCCTGGCTACACTCACATCTCCTAAGAAAGTCCTATTTGCTAAACAGTTTGCTAGTTAGAGTGGTCAGCCAAGGACACGGTCCAAATCAACTCACTCCTTCAGCGATCAGTGTGATCTCTAGTAGGAACTTCTCCCTGCCTGAACATTAAAAGAGAAGAGAGCTGGGTTAATTCCTTAAAGAAATTGTTACATAAGACTGCTGTCAGGAGACGATTCCAGGTATACGATCCCCAGTGGAAGAAGGTACTTGCACATCACTTGGAGTGAAGCAGTGAGTACCAGAGGAGGGAAGGGATCACTCTCCCGCATGTCGCCTCTTACTCACTGCAGCTTGATGTGTTGGAAAACAAGGTATGTAGGTCCTCAGGAGGAGGAGTTATGTTCTAGTCAGAAGTCAGGCACATAGAAATTAGACTGCTAGGACCTATAGGCATTTGTATTACTGAAAAAAAAACAAATAAATTCAAGCAACAGAATATTCTTTTCTGCACAAAGGGTTCTGTTTTACCACATTGTACATTAGATGTTTGGTATTTTAATGCAATAGAAACAACTATAGCAGGATTCCAATATGAAGTCAGTGCTAATTTTTACCTGTTGAAAATGTTGATGTTAAATCTAGCATGCCTTTGCCTTGCTATACTTCACCACTCTTTCAAAGCTCGTTGGCCCCCAGGAGCTCTTCTAAGTAACATCACTTTGATCTTTTGTCAGTTTCCTGCGACTGTCACCTTTGCCTCTGCAGTTCCCTAGCTCCAGTGTGTCCTGCTCCATCTTCAGACAAGGGCTGAAGGCCAAAGTATTGACCTAGCTTCCCACAAAGCAGGTCCTGTGCTGGCTGGCTTGTGGTGCGATTTGTGGGTGGCCAGAGTTTACACTTTAAGCAATATTACAGGTCTCAGATCTGAGGTCGTACATTAATGTAAAGTGAAAAATGTTCTAAGAACAATTTTCCTGAAGATTTATCTTTAGCAGGGGAAAACATAAGCAAGTGATTCATCTTAAACTTCTAAGTAGTCCTAATGAAGTCAGTAGAGCTACTCATAGACATGAAATTAATACATAAATGAGTCTTCATAGGCTGAGAGTATCTAAATGAAGAAAATTACTTCCTTATCTCATTCTATAGGCATTCAGGACTCATACTTGCTCCTGTGATATCTTCTTCTTACATCATCTGTTGAGCCAGCCACTTACTCTCCAGCTGGATTGCTTAGATCTCTCTATAAAATCTTGTGCCCTTCCTCTATGCCTGATCGAAGTGCCAAGAGGGTCCTTTTTCATTCTCACATTGGTCAGATATTTCTACTCTAAAAGGTATTCTGAGAGACTATTAATAGTGCTTGACACTGGCCTGAAAACAGATTATGAAAAAGCAGCAACCTAATTTACCCGTGTTAACTGAGATCAGAAGTAAGAAAGGGGCAGCTGAGTTTAGACTCCAGTGACCATTATCTATCCTCTGTGCTTTATAAATCTGGATTACTTTTATTTTATTTATGGATTAATCTTTTTTCAATATAATCAGTATTGGCTCCTCAAGGACACAGCCATTATGTGAAGTTTAAACAAATATAAATTCTTTATTATTCTTTTAGTGTCATTTTACCTCATTTGTTGAAAAAAATGTTCACATTACGTTTCATAGAATCTATGTAATATGTAATATATTTCACATCAATATGTTATTGTAGAAGGTATAATGTGTATTAAAATATATGGTGTGTATCAATATAGTGGTAAGAGCCAGTGCCATTTAGATGTGAGGTCTGCATGTCAGCACACGAACTACCAATCGCCTCTGTAAGAGATGGATTCTTTTTAGCTGCCTTAAAGCACTCGTTTTCGACTGCAGCTGAAGCAGTGTCCTTCAACCTTATCCTGCTCTCACAAGCAGCCCAGCTGCACTTGCTGCCTGGAGCAGGCATGCTGCAGTCTTTATGGTAGGGAGAGCAGGGGCAGAACTTGCACATTTCTCTCTCTTTCTCCCTTTCCTTCTTTCTTTCTTTTCCCTTAAGACAGATTTAGCAAGGTAATGACAATCTTATCCCTAAGAATGCCTGTACAAATTCCTTTTTGGACCAATTATTTGGCCTGGTTTTGCCTTCATTTAGCCTATTGGGTACTGAACCCATAAATTTTATGGGGAGACCCAGGGTCTTACTCCAGCGACCTCTGGACTGTCCAGGCTGGGTCACAACAGCCTCCTTGGTAAACTCACCTCCACAGCATATATCTGACTCCTGTAGTCATCCAATGTTACTGTTATTGTAATGATGACAAAATAAATTTACTTAGCAATTCTATGGCTGCACAGAGACATATAGCTTAGGACATCTATAGCCTATAGGTTAGGAATGAGGGTCTATTTTGCACCAAAAAGATGTGAAAACATGATGAATTGGAGCAGACACTACAGTGGGCTTTGGAATTATTAGATCCTTTGGACTTATTAGATCCTAGCACAAATGTCCTCAGTGACTTGACAAATCAGTGAAGCTCTTCTCTGCTTCCCCAGCACAAAGAAAGTGTGAAACTCATATTTAGGTGTTCCACCAGAAAAAGGGAAGACCTCTCCTCTTCTTGCTCCTGCTTCCTTGAGCCTTCTCCCCTTGAGTCCCATTTTCCTTTTTGTGCACATCCTCAGAGGCTAGAATTTATTTCAAAGACAGAGAGGCTGCCAGACATCAAGGGGTAGCAAGCACCACAGCACAAACTCTCTCCTACAGTGCTTTCTGGTGCCTGCTTTATTAAACCTTAGTGCTCCTGTAGATCATGAAATGTCAGGAGTTTCTCTTGCAGTAAAAAGGCAGAGAAGATGGGTGAGAGAGAAACGTGGGCATCCAGAATGCAGCACTTCTCATGCTGGCCTTCCACTCACGTGAGACTCCACTGCTATGTAATGTAATGTGAGGTGCTCAGGGAAAGACTGGGAGAAGTATCGGGAGAAGGTCTCATGGTGTTATTCAGCACTGAGTGAGGACATAAAACAGAGGAGTTAAGGGGAAAAAATAGTGTCAAGATCAGGAAAAATGAAGAAAGTGAGAGCAAACTGAAATAGCTGAGACACGGAAAAACTGCAAAAGGCCTGGTATCATAAAAGATGTAAGGAGAACATCTTATGCTGTTGCCTGGCTTAAATCTTCATACCACACCATGGTGGTTGTTATAAATCCCATCCCTGGAATCTAACTGCATCATTTAATGTATAAGGAACACTGATGCCTATTACCATGAATTCTGTTCCTTCAAGCTGTGCCTAACTTCTGACTGTTGCACAGCTAAGTCTTGCACTTTGTCAAGTATCCAGAGGCCCTCATAAATACAGAGAAATAGGTTTAGAAACCATGCAAGTGTTGCAAAATTATCAGCATTGTTAGAAATGGTAGGACATTTTCTGCAATGAAAAAGAAAATCTATATTTATATCTAGATCATGTAAGGAATTAGTTTCTGTTATTTTTTTATAGACTTCTCAGAGAGAATTTAGTTCTGAACTCTGTATATATAAAGTTTTTCATTGGTAAATTAATAAATTTTGAAGTTGTATAGTCTACTAACATTCATTTTGGAAAAGATTTGAAGAGTGTGAAATCTATGTTTGAAAAGGGTACATGCGTTTTTCTATTCACAATCTAGAAAGCGAGTCAAGATACATCCCAATTCCATCTCCAACTATCAACCATTCCTTCAGCTAATTTTCAAAAGTCTTTGCAATATACAAAGTTGTATGAGAACAGTTCACATTTCTAGGCTGCTGCAACATCTTCTTGAAAAATCACATTTTTTATTCATGTCTATCTTTTTAATATATATAAGAAAATAGTATATATTCATAAAAATGTACTTTAGAGAATGGAATTATTTGCTCCTAATGCAGAAACACTGTTTTCTTTTAATTATTTTGAGCAAAGTAAGCAGCAATGAGACTACTTAGCATAGTTTTGAAAACCCTTTATTTTTCAGTTCTATGAACAGTTTAAAACTATTTCAGACACATAGGTTAATGATTTAAGCAAATGAAATATTACCATGATGTACTCACCTACATCAGCTTCTATAATGCCCCACTTTTCAACCATTTGTTTCTAGGATTGGACTGTAAAATGCGTGTTGTTCAAAAATATGAAGAGCATAAATGATGTCAAGGAAAATTCAGTTCCTGCTGTAGCAAAGATTGCAATGTTTATATACTCCCCACATTAATATGAATCATTTGGGCCCATTCAATTGTGTCACCACTACTTCATAATTACTGGCACGATACAACAGACTGGAACTGACGAGGAACCAAACTGATAACTACAAAAAACTTTTGTAGAGGTAACAAAAAAGAGACAAATGAACTGTTAGTGCTCATTGTTATCCTATGTAAAAATTTTCCTGAACCCCTGTTCATTTTGAGGAGCGATAGTGATTGTTGGAGGTTACTGGAGTTGTATGACTGTCTCCAGATTTCAGCACTCTACTCCTCAAAAGAATACTAGACATGAAAGTGCATAAACAGACTATAAAAAATACAGTGTCTTTTAAAATAGATTGGAAAGCTTTCAGTAACTCATTATGGGTACAAATGTGTGTGTGAAATAAACAGAGTGAAGATACAGCTGTCCCAGACTCTACAAGCCTCCAAACCTAGTTTACCCAAATCTAGGCCTCACATGTAATACCCCCCAAAAAAAGTTGTTTTGATTTTCGGTTTAATGTCAGTCGGGTGAGAATATGTATATTTTCTGTGAACATGAACTTGGATTTCATCATGCCAGTTTCACACGTGTGTAATAGGTTTTCAGCTGAGCTCAAATGGACACAGTAGTGGATAAGCTTAGCATTGAGATCAACAAGAGAAAATTCATACCAAATTTTACAGGATAGCCAAAGGAAGCAGATGTCAGATTTGTTAATGTAACAGTTTGTATCAGAAATGTGATTCAAAGGGTGCTGTGCCATCCAGTTCAGCCACTCCAGGAGTAGAACTGCTCTGCACCTGACTATAAAAAGCTCATTCATCAAATGAATTGCTCTTCCACACTGTACATGAGGGCTGAGATGGAGGCAATGAAATATTTACTGAAATATAGACAATTCATGAAAAGCCTTTTTTTTTAAAGCCTGCAGTCCCATTTTGAAAAGGAGTTAGAAATGTAAACCATGACATTGTGTGATTCCTGTGCAAATTAGTTGTACGGGAATCCAAAATAGAACAGATTTATGCTGACAACAGGCTGAGGGAGATTACTTGCAAACAACAAAGGCAGCCTGGCCAGCAGTTTAGGCCTTCTCTTGTTAAGAAAATTTTCCCATCTGTAACTAAATCAATTAGTTATACCAGTGCAAGCCCCTGATAGAGACACATTGCACCAGCATGAATTGGGGCTTAAAGCCATTTAGGTTAATTCAATAAATCCTTGTCAGCATTGCTTTGAAGCAAAGGATACCACAGGAGCAAAAGTTTATCTGGGGTAAAGAGAGTGACTGACATGTAGGTAGGTATCAAGCTGTCATTCTTCTGGCTACAAGCATCTGCAGCTGAGAGAATATATGTGGCAGGTCTGATTTGTATCTCACCTCAAGCCTATGTAATGAAGAATGGCGCTCTTTCCCTTGCAGCCTTTTCTATTCAATAACTGATCTTAAACTAATTTTCAGACGCTTTAATCTTGAGATGTAACAAGACAATTATACATGCTGACCCTTAACACACTGCTTGGAATAATACCAAACTGTCATCTACCTCTCCATTTCTCTCTCATCCCAGCCCTCCCCTTTTCAACGTTGCAGCACAGCTAAATCTATCACTTTTTTCCTCATTAGCAGGAGCACCAGTGTCCAAGGGAAGGAAAAATGCAATCCTTGGAATTACTGCCTGAGGAGGATTCTTCCATACTAATAGCTTGCTTATTCAGAGATGTTTGAAGGGTGGGAAGATTAATAGACTACAGAAAATCATTGTGTCGTTATTTACTGATATCATTGATAATCAGCCATATATTAAACATTTCACTTGATTCTTACAGAATCAGTTCTGGTCCTCATAAAAAAATGTCTGAAAAAAAATATGTGGTTTTGAAAGCAAAAACCAATTCTGAACTTTTAAATTTTAAAGCACAAAAGCTCTTGTCAGGTACTCGTTACAGATCAATCCTCTGCATATTGCCTACATCAAACAATTTTTACTGCCCAGGAATATAGGACTGGTAGTCTCCTGAGACATAGTTCGTGCCCCTGCTATCACAGGATCTATATCAAATAATATTTCATAACAAATCAATTCACAGTCTGACAATAATAGATTTTTGTTCTGCCAGGCAGATGGTTCTGGAACAGCGTTCCCCTGTTTACTGAGCTGGTGGTTAGGAATCCCATTCTAATTCACAGAGCAAAACAGACCTGTGTTAAACAAATTATTTTATAAGTAAATTTTTCCAACAGTTTAAAAATGCTTTTTTCTCTCCCTTTTATCTAGACTCTGTCCTCTGACCCTATACATTTACATTTTGCTAAGCAAAAATAGCCAGGAAGTTTTTGTGTATTCTACTAAGACAAGAGCTCTGTATCCCAAAATACACCTTGTAGTCTCCCTGTGTGCTTCTTCCACTTTGCATTAATCTTTTGTGTGCATGTTTGACAAAGGCAGCCTGCAGCGCTCTCTATCACATGGCCTCCATTTAAGCACTGGACATTTTGAAATTACTTCACCTGAAACAGCTTCCAACTTCTTTTTTTCCCATCATCTACTTTACACAGTGATCCTGTTGCACTGGCACCAGTAAGAACGCGGTAATCTGTGGCACAGGGACAGGAATGCATGCCTTATGAGACGTGGGAAGAGAGACATAGAAAGTGGTATTACTGATGAATAAAACAAAGAAGGAATTTCATTTTCTTACTCATCTATAACCAGACAACAGCCTCAAGTCTTTTCCTTCTCTTTAGCTGTTTCCAAAATATAGGCTACCAGCTCTTGGCAGAAATTTTTTTTGTGCTGTGACTGCATGACCTTGAACTTTGTGCTATTAAATTTCATGTTACATTTTTACTTCTAACCTCAGTGATCCAGCTGTTCCTGCATGATATTTTGATCCTCCTTTGCAAAGGCAATACCACCCAGCTTTGTGTCACTATCATAATTTATCAGTTCACTCTCACTTTTGATCCTCAGATTAGAAGCAAAAACACTAGATACAGAGCCATTTTTCAGACCCTGTAATATTCCAGATGTAACCTTACTCCTGTCACTGCTACCTTTCCAACACTCACCAGTCATGTCCACTTCAGTAAAATTTTTACCCTTCTCATGCAACTCACCTCCCTCCCCTAGTTTGACTATTATTCAGTGAGAATACACAAAAAAAAATTAGTTGTATAGCTACCAGCTGTTAGATTGAGTTAATAACATACAATTTTTGAACAACTTTTAAAGTAAAATATCATGAAAGATGATAAAATGAATATAAAGATTTATGTCCTTGTAAAGAGATTAAATGCAGTTTCAACCAAAGGAGATTGTGACAGGTTCATTTGACATGACTCTGTGATGAGGAGGGTTTTTTTAATTTTTTTAGGAAAAAAAAACAAACAAAGAATGTCATCTGCCTGAACTTCAGTAAAGGACTTCATACTGTGTCTCACAGCTAGTTGACTTGTTAGCAGTTGCAGGTTAGGCAGGGAAGGGGAAGAGGGAGTTAGCATAACTTCATACCAGTTAAAAATAACTGTTGAGACCGAGAGTGACTGCTTGGCTGAACAATGCCTTTTACCACGGCTTTAAATTACTGTGGAATTGTTTAAGCATTAGTTAACTGTCTACCATGAATCCCATGATGGATCTCTTAAGTCAGAGTTAAGTAATGGTTTACAATAGCCTGGTTAATGGTTATACAAGCTGTTCGTGTCTGATTAGGTTTTTTCTTTCCATTACTGTAATTGTGTGATAATTAACTTAATTCCTTTACTTATCCTTTTTTTTTTTTTTTAATGTGTGTATTTTGTGATTTTAGGATTAACAATGCTTTTCCTGGGCAAAACTCTTCTATTATGGAGCATTCTACCATGTCAATCAATTAACAATTTCTACTTAAACTTTTCCAGTGGTAGAAAGAACAACAAAAGAACAGAGAGACCTTGCTTGATTGATGGGAATTGCCAAGTGGCAATGAACATTTAGTAAAATATAGCACTGAATGTTTGCTTAAAAGAGAGGACCGTAACTCCTTGAAAGAAAATCATGTTTACTGAGATATTAAGCATAAGAAAAGATTGTGTGACACAAGTGGAAATATTGATAAACACAAAATAAGCATACATTAAATATGCTATTGATTCCATTTGGTATTTTGGTAACATTTTGCACTGTCAAACATATAATGAACATCAAGGACCTCTAGACACTCTAAATGTACTTCATTCTGTACCTTTAATCACTCTTCTTAGGAAGGCCCAGAATATGATATCCTCACTAAGCAACATGAACTCAGACACAGAATGGTGGGCTCTGAGCAGAATAAACCAGCAGAAATCACAAACTACTACAGAGCAATGTTTTACTGCATGAACACATTCATAAACTCCAAATTTGTCCCTTGGAAATAAAAGGAACAAAAAAGGGAAGAAAATGTATCCATGTTGCTGAATATCTATCTTCACAAGCTAACGAGATGTGTTTCAGAGCTAGTATCTAAATATGGGTTCCTATGACATAACCAAAGAGACAGAGTCAGAAACTGGAAAAGTTTCATGCTTTAAAGTTTTTCCCTAATTTTATCCAAATTGTAATTCTGGAAAATTGTCATCCAGGAAGTTAGATACATTTCTAGACATCCACAGCCAAGAAAATGCAGTCATAAAACAACAGGTGTAGAAAAGAGTCACTGGCATTGTCAAGGAATGGATAAGACTGAGAGGGTTCATCCTCATCACCCTACCAAACTGAGGGCTTTATTTGTTTGTGGTAAAACAACAGCATATAGTAAAAACTCACACACATTTATTAATTAAATATGTAAATGGAACTTTAAACACATGTATTCACAAATTACTGCACCAATCCATGAAGATAAGAGTTAAAGATTTTAAGCCGTTTCTTATTCATTGAAGATCAGTTTCACCTGCCCTAGGCAGGAGTCAAATTTACTACCATGGGAAAGCATAAAGAGCAAGCCTGCAAACAGAGGCCAATATTCATATTCATATTCATTTGGGGATTTTTTGTGCAAAATTCAGATTAAAAAACATGAATAAATGCAAACTTCACCTGGTGTGCATCTATCCTGGGGTGAATTTTCATGCGTAAGCCCCCTTCTCTTCTGCACACTGAAAAATAAAAACAGTCAAGTTTTAGTCTGGCAGATCTAATGTGCTCAATGATTTGAGCAGCTATTTGATTTTTTTATAACAAACTGCTTACAAGTGATCACAGCATGTGATGCTAAGCTGTACGGGTCCAGGAGCAGCACCAGCTGTATCATCCAGGTTGCATGGTGTGGTGATAATCCGATTGCCCCAGCACTCCCCTGAGAGGCAGTTCCAACAAGAGACTTTCACAAGCAGGCTATGAACTTGAGCAATGATGTTGAGCAAGAAAATATTTCAAATACTGTTACCAGAAAGATTACTGAACCTCGATTCTGGCCTGGTATGTAGGGAAAATGGCAATGGTTACACATTTGCTGTATTGCAGGTTACATAGGAAGCAGCTCATCAAAATAGGGTTAGACAACCTCACAATCCACCATCAGCAGAAACGGGAGGTCGCCCTCCTCCCTAAACATTCCCTTCACCCTGCCTTCTGTCTCAATGCTCCTGGTTGTGTGTTCCCACCATTTACCCTCAGAGCTCATCTAAACTGACTCATCTCACTGGCTTAAGAGAAAACTAAGTCAGCAAAAACGTAGTTAGCTGCCTGTTTAGTTGGTGGATAAATCAGATCACAGGAAAGGCCAAAACCATGTGAACCAGTGCAAGGAAGAGGGAAGGACAAATGCAGATGAGTACAGAAGAGGGAAAAGGAGATACGAAAGAGGATGACGGGGAGCTTTTTCGTAGCGCTGAGATGTTAGGCTCACATCCAAAGGCATCACTGTGAGCTAAAGCCATATTAATGATATACCTTTAAACTATTAATATCACCATTGAAAGAAATGACTGATTCTATGGAAATCTACCATGATATTAGGTGGAATTCAAGCAATCTTTTGGTCATTGGTTGAACTTTCAGGATTATTTTAAGATGGCCTGCAAGGTCTGCAAATGTCACAAGCTCTGAACTTCAAACTGCAAATCTGAAAGCTGGACAGCTGCAGTACAGTTCATTGCCAGATACTACCAAGGGAGAAAAAAATTCTATTTTTAGTTCACCTTGTGCTGGAAGTGAACTCATTACAAAGATGAAAAAATTGGTCTTTACTAAAAATAGTATGCAAATGAGGCCATACTTTCTACAAGCTTATCTTTTTCCTTCACAGTCTTAGTCATGGTCAGTAGAAAACACTTTTCCTGAAAATAGACATGGCATCGACACAACCATCATTTATATTCTCCATACTCAGGAGGAGGAAAGAGGAAAAAAAAGAACAAACCCCAAAACTCAAACTGGTGTACAATGTAAAATACAAATTGCATACAAAAGTATTTAAATGGACGATAAAATACATCTGCAGCCACAAATAGCTCTTACTTTACAGGCCAAGGTCAAAATAAACATTCCAAAGACAAAAAGTTCTTTCAACCATGACAAGGAGTTCCCTGGCCTCCACTGTTTTGTATCAAAATGCTTCAATTAAATATCTACAGGGTCTCTTATGCTTTTCCCTGTCCTCTTCTACCTGAGCAGAAGAGCCAGCAACATGGAGTTTTACCACCTCAGCAATTTTTTAGCTTTTCATTGCCCATCTTTTAAAAGTGTTTGAGAAAATAAAGCATATTTTTAGAGGAAATCAGTGTCAGGATGGAGAATAATTGTATTTAGCTTCATCTTGATTATACAAATTAGAATGGTCTTGTTACAAACATCTACTAGTAAAACAGGGTTGGGCATAGAAATATTGATATGCTAGTCTATAGTTCTGCTGGCAACACCATTATACTAAGAGATGAGGACACAATGCAAAAATGAAAAAAAAGAAAAAGTATATTGTGTTGAATGACCGCTGAATAGCTGCTTCAGAGATTGACAGAATGGGACGGGGCTTTTAAAGGGGACAAAGACTTAATTCAATAGGGAAGCAATACAATACAAAAAAAAATTGAATCCTATTCATTTACATACAGGCTATTAAATGGGTTAAAAATATTCTTTTTTCCTTTAATTTACAGCTTTATAGAGAAATTTTGATTTAGCAGTATTTATGTAAGTTGTTACCATAATCTACTTTCTCTCTGAGATTCTGAATTTTGTCCATTTCATTTAGAAAGCAAACAAACTGACTGAAATGGTGATCTATTTTGTACCCTAGCTTTATCTAGCCTCCTCCATTATTCCTTCTGTACCCAGATGAGTCAAGAAATGAGTCATGGCTGTGTCATATGGCTCAACTACTTCTGAGGACATTTTGTTGCCAAAAAGAAACACAAACTCTCCTTAACATTCACATGCCGAAGGGAATAGCAAAATAAGGAAAATCTTTATCCTACCAAGGTTTTACTGGGAACACTTCCTGAAAAATCAGTATGTACCTACACAGAAGATCTTCAGTTTTCTCCAGAGTTTTCTGTTCCTTGCGGGACTTTCTTTAAGTTTTTGTTCAGGCATCTTCACCCATTTCTTCTGATAGTTTGGCCATTCCTATTCTCTGTATTCTGATTTTAGTTATTTATAGCAGATTCTATATACTAATAAAATAATTTAATTTTGCCTCTGATGTCAACAGCAAGGGAGTCAGGCCCTCAATGAAGTGAACCACTCTAAATTCAGTTCCTTGAATTCTCACCAGTGCTGATACATTTAACACTGAGCTAGATTAGAAGAAGAGATTGAAATAAGTAGAGGGAAGAAATATACAGGAAATTATGCATTTCTAGGACTAGGAAGCAGGCAATTTTCATTTGCAATGAGAGCATCAGGAAAGAAATGGATGTTGTTACTGGAATAAATGTAGTGCATAGTCCCTCTCAAGGTTTTAGGTCTTTGTGAGACAGATCTGCATGATCAAATAGAGGACCTCAGTGATTTTCCAGGTATAAACTTATGCCCTTCACACATATTCAAGTTTACATCATTATCAAAAGAGATAAAGCAGCAGCAAAGGAAACAGGATTAACCATGAAAGTCATTAGATTTCAAATTACTGAAGTAAATAAACTTACCACTCAGTGACCCAGAATACCTAACTTTTCCTTAAAAACTGTTAACACAGAAAATTTATCAGTCATTTTAATACTTTCTTCCATCAAGCCCAGAGTAAATGCAAAGTACAACAGCCTGATACCTACAGCTTAGATTCAGAAACTCATGTGTGTGTGTATATATATATATATATAAAAAGAGATAAAATCTGCACAGATGTCACCATGTCATTGCATTCAGTCTGGAGGACAAGACTAGCAGCCCATTCCAGCAGAAAAGGGAGGAATAAGAGGTTGACCCTGAGCCCACTGGAGCAACAGTCACTGACCAAAATGACCATAGATGAATGTGCACCCTTGTAGTGTTGCAGTGTTGTGGGAGATGTCATGGTTGGAGGATGCTTGGGGCATACTGACCATGAGATGATAGAATTCTCAGTTCTAGGAGAAGTAATGAGGAGGGTCAGTAGAAAGGCTACCTTGGACTTCCAGAGAGCAGACTTTGAACTGTTCAGAAAGCTAATAAAGGTTAATAAAGGACATAGTCCTTATGAGCAAAGTAGCTCAAGAGGGCTGGATGATCTTCACAAAGGAAATCCCAGCAGTGTAAGAGCAGCCTGTCCCCATGTGCCAGAAAATAAGCTGGTGGGAATGAAAATCAGCCTGGCTGAGCAGAGAGATCTGGGTGGATATCAGAAAAAAAGAGGATTGCATTTGAGATTTGGAAGAAGGGGCAGGCATCTCAGGAAGACAACAAGGATGATGTGAGATCACAGAGAGAGAAAATCAGCAGGGCTAGAGCCCAGCTAGAACTTAAATTGGCCAATTCTGTGAAAGATAAAAAATCTTTCTACAAATTTATCAAAAACAAAAGGAGGACCAAGGAGAATCTCCGTCCTTTACTAGATGCAAGGAGACATTGGTGAAAAAGGATGAGGATAAGGCTGAGATACATAATGCCTTCTTTGCCTCAGTCTTTAATAGGTGAGATGTTCCCTGGGTACTCAGCCTCATGAGCAAGCTCCCATGATCGAAGAGGAGGTGGTTGGAGTGTCATTCTGCCAATTAGACTTAGTCTATGGGGCCAGATGGGATCCACCCAAGGGTATTAAGGGAGCTTGTAGAGGTGCTTGCCAAACTGCTTTCCATTGTCTACCAGCAGTCCTGGCTGACTGGGGAAGTTCCACTTGACTGGAAGCTGGCAGATGTTATATCTGTTTACAAGAGGGGTCAGAGGGAGGATCTGGGAAACTACAGGCCTGTCAGTCTGACCTTGGTGATGGGTGAAAGCCATGGAAAAGGTGACCTTGAGTGCTATCTCATACCACACACTAGACAACTGGGTTGTCAGGACTAGTCAGCATGGGTTTATGAAAGGCAGATCCTGCCAAACTAACCTGATCTTTCTATGACAAGGTGACCTGATTAACTGACGAGGGAAAGACTGTGGGTATAGTGTACTTGGACTTCAGTAAAGCCTTTGACACTGTTTCTTATGATATTCTGCTTGAGAAACTGGCTGACATTGGCCTGGACAGGCACATCCTCTGCTGGGTTAAAAACTGGTTTGATGAATGGGCCCAAAGAGTGGTTGTAAATGGAGTTAAATCCAGCTGGAGGCTGGTCAAAAATGGTGCTCCCCAAGGCTCAGAGCTGGGTCCAGTTCTGTTCAACATCTTTACCAATGACCTGGATGAAGAGATGGAATGTACCCTTAGTGAGTTCACAGATTACAGTAAGCTGGGAGGAGGTGTTGATCTGCTTGAGGGTAGAGAGGTTCTATAGAGCCTCTGAACAGGCTAGTTTGGTGGGCTGAGACCCCATTGAGAGGGATGAGCTTTGATAAGGACTAGTGCTGAGTCCTGCATTTGGGATATGACAACCCTGTGCGGTGCTCCTGGCTTGGGGAAGAACGGCTAGCAAGTTGCCCAACAGAGAAAGACTTGGGGGTGTTGGTTTACAGCCAGCTGAAAAAGAGCCAGCAGTGTGCCCAGGTGGCCAAGAAGGCCAATGGCATCTTGGCTTGCACAAGAAAAAACATGGCCAGCAGGACCAGGGAAGTGATTCCCCCCCTGTACTCTGCACTGTGTAGAGGCTGCATCTCGAATCCTGTGTCAGTTCTGGGCCCCTCACTTCAAGGAAGACATTGAGGTCCTGGAGTGTGTCCAGAGGAGAGCAGCAAAGCTGGTGAAGGGATTGGAGAACAAAGTCTTATGAGGAGTGGCTGTGGGAACTGAGGTTGTTTAGCCTTGAGAAGAGGTGGCTGAGGGGAAACTTTATCACTCTCTACCAACTACCTGAAAGGAGATTGCCCAAGTAATAGGTGATACGAAAAGATGGAACTGCCTCAAGTTGTGGCAGGGGATGTTCAGACAGGACATCAGGAAAAATTTCTTCACTGAAAGGGTTTTATCAAGCACTGGAACAGGCTGCCCAGGGAGGTGGTGAAGTCACCGTCCCTGGAGGTATTTGAAAGGCAGGTAGATGAAGTGCTTGGGGATATGATTTAGTAGTGGACAGGTATGCTTGGAATTGATGATCTCCAAGGTCTTTTCCAACCTAATGATTCTATGATTCTATGATGTAGCCTGATAAATCTAAGTTCATGTTTTGCATTATCAAATAGGCAGTCTCATGTCCAGGAATTCAAGTTTAGAGGTATAAGAAGGCATAATGAGGGAGTCCTGATGTCAAACCAGTGTATGCAGGTTCTCTCTGGTTTCTTATTTCAGGTGAGTCTGTCTTTCTCTGCATGAGAATTCCCTGAGCTCAGGAGCATAAAATTCATTTCCTCACAGCCACTCCTATATTAGTAAAATGTTACTATATTTCCATTTTTATTTCTGTCCCCTGTGGACTTTCAGTTCCCTACAAGCATATGAAAACATTAATAATAATAAAGCTTAGTTCTTATATGTCATATTCCATGTTTAAGCATAGAAACTAATGATGCTCTAAGTTCCTACAACAGTGATTTTTTAGGGAGAAATAAGACAAGAACACTTTACTGGAGAAACAAGAAGAAGTGAAATGACATTTACTTAAGAGATTGCACTGTAGATTAAAAAGAAATAAAATGCTGATTTTCAGCTATGAGTGGAACCTCAACAAAACCACCAAATGTTGGGGGAGAAAACAGAACTAATTTGATAAAGATTAGTGTAATCTAAGTACTTACAGCAACAGTGCAGATAAGCCAGTAGGGAAGGTTTAGATTGGATATTAGGAAGAACTTCTTCACCAAAGGGGTTGTCAAGCACTGGAACAGGCTGCCCAGGGAAGTGGTTGAGTCACCATCTCTGGCAGTATTTTAAAGATGTGTAGAGGTGGCACTTAGGACAATGGCTTAGTTGGACTTCAGTGTTAGATCTACAGTCCGACTGAAAGATCTTAGATGTCTTGTACAACCTAAATGATTCCATGATTCCAATGGATAATCATACCAAGGTTTTGATATGCCAGATCCTTGTCTATAGCCACATACTCCTGCCCTTCTATTTTTTAGACTACTAGAATTTTTAAAGAGGTATTAGTCCCTAGACCAATCCAATTGTGGCTTTTCTGGGTTCTGCTTAAAAAGGAACTAACGTGCTCGCCCTGCCCTTGTTATTAGCTAGTTTAAGTTTTGTCAGCTTGTAATATATTCTGTCTTTGAAGATAAGCGTCTCTAAGATTTCAGGTGAAACGGTGTACCATCCTGAAACCTATGACCTTCTACTACTTCCAAAATCCCAGTTATTCAGTGGATACATGCAGAATGAAAATATGGCTTAACCAAAGATGAGCCCACCATGGTTCCCAATTAGAAAATAAACAACAGCTAACTTGGAAATATAGCTGCAGAGGAGTAGTCTTGTAGTCTCTGCTTTCTCTCATTCAAGGAATCATATGCTGCCAAAATGAGACTGAGGAGAAAAAACATTCATAGTGGTGGAGAGAAAAATAATATTAATAAAAATCAAATAGGTAATTTTTCCTTGTAAAAATCATACAAATTCCTTGTAGCTTTTATAAAGTCCGAATCTTTCCAATGGGCCTTCATTCTTAGATAGGTCATGGTTTTATTGGTGGAGCAAGAGTGTTTCCTCTAAAGTGCTGCAAGAAGCATGAGCTGTACTATTACAGCTTTATGATACTCTTGCCTTACAGAAGCCCAGCAACAATAAACAGGTGTCTAAATCCCTCCAGAACTTCAGTAAAGGTTTGCTTCAGTTTTACTTTTCACAATGTGCAAGAAATGCTTTTGTCTGGACTGTTTTTTCTCTCCCAGCTATCCACCTTTGAACAAAATATTTTAGATCTGCATGAACTCCTACATTCTCTTCGTAATTTGTACAGACTTTTCTCATGGTATTAGGTAGCAAATACAAAAGAATCAGAGAGAAGATCTTATTAGGAGCTAAAATTTAATCCTTTGTAAATAGTTAACTGCAGAGCTGTATGTATTATTTTGACAGATACATGCACTATGCCTCAAAGCCATTATTACTTGAAAAATAGCAATATAAATCCATCTATCTGCATACTTCCCATATAATTTATAGCTTAATACAATACCCAAGTGCATTCTGTCAAGTAGGTCCATGCTGCAGCTGAAGTTTATTACTACAGACAAACCATACAGACATGTCCTAGCTGTCTTACAGCTAGAGAAGCCTCTGCAGAAAATATGTGTGCAAAGTTTCAAGGAAACAGAGAATCTGGGAATTTTGTATTTTGTCAGTAAGCTGGCATTGATGCAACTAGACTGCAGCTAGACTGTTAGACAGACTGCAGTTAAAGATAGACTGGGTAGGTCATACCTTAGTGGTAGTCAAGAAAAATAGTAAGAAATGAAAGAAAAATGAGAAGAAAGCAAGATAAACTAGTGTGGTAATTTTTTTTTTTTCCATTGGAGATTTTTCCATTGATTTTCAGAAAACTCTAAGGGCTGGCCTGCCATCTGCTAGTGGCATCTATCAATAAAATATGATAGAATTTACTTGTATGGACCAACAACAACTTATGGCCCGGTGGCTAAATAACAATGTGCTAGTAGCTTACTTGGAATCAGGAACTAGCATAAGGTAAGAAGCCGCATATTTAGCCAATATTTTCCATTTCTAAAGTTTGCATCTCCTTCAAAGCTCTTAAAGGCAACTTTTCCAGCTCTTATATTTCCTCTTACTTTTCCTTCTTGCAATGGAAGGATCAGTCCTTTCAGCATGGGCAGCAGATGCCTGTGTCCTTGAAGTGACTCATTACATCAGAAATCTGCCCAATAAGGCCACAAAATCACAGAATTACAGAATGGTCAGGGTTGAAGGGAGCTCTGGAGATCATCTTGTACAACCATCCTTCTAAAGCAGATTCACCTGGAGCAGGTTGCACTTGGAAGCCCAAAAGAAATAATAAAATTGAATATTTCTTCTTGTATATTCACTTGGGGCCAAATGATATTTGAATGGTATTTTACACAGATAAATTCTTTCTTGAGTCAGTGCCTTAATAAGATAAAACATCTGTTGCTTGTGTTTCTTCCCAAGCTTGGTATACACCATACTGTCACTTGAATTGTGGACATCAAGGACTTCAAATCTAGATGGATGTCCAAGGCAGGGACCTCTCTATAGATTAGTGACCTTTCCTCCAAATTTTCTCTTTCATAACATGAACTAGAGCACTGATAAGAATAGAACTCTGCTTTGTGCAAGCAAATTTTGTGAATCACATTCAAAGCAAGTTCTACACTATTTGGAAGTAACTACATTGACTGCTATGCAGCCAACCCCAAGTCTAATCCATGGGTGGGAAAGTGTGCTGGTAAACAGCACAGTTCCTTAAAGGTCAGCTGAAAAGTTAGTATGTGAAATGGACTTGTGACTGAAGCTATCTTCTCTGATTTTGCAAGATTTTATCCATATATAAATATTTATTCCTAAAGTTCTATTCTAAGCCCATAAAGTCTCTTAGGTCATGAGCCATGGCTTTCTTCTGGCAGCAGGGAGGAGAAAGGAGCAAAGAAGTGCATGAAATACATTATAGGAACTTCTAAAAATATATCTGTGAGCTATCGTTAATAATTATTATTCTGAGTGTTGAGAGTAAACACTCATTTAAATGTCAGTTACTCTATCACTGCATGATGTAATTCTGGTCTGTCTTATAACATTCAACTTCCATTTAACAAAATGAGGTTACTCTTTACACCAGAGTAAGAGTGCAACTACCCCATTATTATTTTTAAAATCCTCCCTACAGGGATCGTTTCTTTTCTGTTACTCCCATAATAAAGCAAATTGGTATGTCCATTTGCGTATGTATCATGGGTGATCTGTTTATCAAGAAATGAAAGAACATTTCTTTCCAGTTTCTGTTTTCCTTGTGATTGATATTAATTAGGTTTTCTGCAAAGCACGGCTTATCTTGAACTGAACACAAAGCAGATGAATATGTTGCTGTGCTGTAAGATTTTCTTTTCTTGAAATGAAGAATGGGATGAAGATGCTTATCTGAGATCAAACAGGCTTCAGGTAGAGTTTATATCAGCAGCACTTTGAAATTCATTGTTAGAGTATAGTTGGTATCAATAAGGAATGAGGATGGAACCCTGTATTGTGGCTCCATTTATTAACTTATTTCCAGTAGCTAAAAAGAGAGAGCTGCCCTGTACCTCTAGTCACAGTCTTTTCTTCCTGAGATGAAAGAGGCAAGTATAGTTCATAATGAAAATTAATGGAATCCCTGAGAACAGCTAAAAAACACTGTTAAAAATAAAAGCTTGTGAATTTCCTCTGAGGTCTAATGTTAGTACACAGAGTCAAACAAAAGTTTGCAGCGTAAAGGCTTATAGCTTTTTCCAGCTACGGCTCTCGTCTGTACGTTACGGTGAAGTGCTGCCTGAGGATGCCCCACGCAGCTGGAGCTCAGGAGGTAACCCTGGTTGCACCAGCATGGGTACCACAAGCAGTGCAGCCATGCCTGTGCATCCCACTGCCAAGTTACTGTGACTCTTTTTTCAAAGCAGAGCACCACACAAACAAACTTTCAGGATTTGACAGTGTCTGTTTATACCTAATAATACAGTAGAGAAATATTCTGATCCTTACATTTTAGGAAGGCTGTAGGTATGGGTGCTAAATCTCTCTTTTCCAATATTCTCTGCTGGTGTATTGTGAAATAGATCCAGTGACATAATTTAATTCTCTCTTTACACCACGCTGACGTAGGCTCCTTTTTCCCTTCAGCTTCCCTATAATCCCCTGCTTAGCAGCTCTGCAGCTCCCCTCAACCCTCGCTGAGCTCTCTCTGCTGCTCAGACAGCCTGTTCACAGCCTTCTCCTCCTGGTGCTACAGTGCAAGCCTTGATATTTTCAAATTGCTTCACTGCCAGAGCTTCACCACTCATACCACTGGTATAACAGTTTATACTACTCTCTTTTGTACAAGTGCAGCTTATCCTAGTAGCAACACGTTTAAATCCCAGGACAGCTAAACCCTTCAATACTGTGGTCATGTATGACATGTAACTAGATAGATGTATTACCCAGCAAGCATTTCTCCTGCTCTGAGATTCAGAGAGGAAAGATTTTGCCAGCTTCCAGCATCATTGCTTTTCTTCTTCATCATCTTTTTTTTCTCTTTCTCTATTTAACAGTGTCCATTTGTTCCCTGTACCAGTGTTTTCACCATCACTCCACCAGATATGGCAGTTACTAGCTTCTTAATAAGGGAATAGCTGCAAATTAAGGCTGCCATCTGGCTTTTATTACAAGAGAATAAGGCTTTTCTTATCCCTCGTTTTGCTTGTGTTAAAGAAATGCTGAAATAAAGAAACAATATGGCTTAGGGTTTTTTTTTCCCCGGCTTCTAGAAATGGCCACTCCACTTTACAGCTGAAAGAGGTGATTTAGTCTCCATGCTAAATCAGTCCTCAGCTTCTTCTAAAAAGAGACAGTCAATTGTGCCTAATTGTGTGTGGTAGTTCAAGGATATGGACTACTGTTCATCAGGAATTGAGCTGCTCATTTTAGTTAGGACCACAAATTGAACTCAGACCAAGGTCCCAAAGAATAAAGCATGGTGTTTTTAAGTCATTCCTCCTTTCTTACTTGGCCCGTGAAATGAATCAGGGAAAGATTATTTTCTGGGTAAATTGGTAGTAAAATCCTGATGCAGACAGTTCCACGATTTGATTGCAGCCTGACTTCCACTTATTGAATATCACATCAAGTAGTGGTTCAAGGGTTTCATATGACAGCTTTAAAATCCACAAAGTTTTCAAAGGTACTTACTACATTGTGATCAGGTCACAGATCTAAATGTCAGTATTGTATGCCTGATTTGCACATTTCAAAACGATTTAGTAATTTTTTCATTTTATCTGCATGCATGAAGTGATTTGGTATACAGAAACAATTTGGAATCATATTTAGTTTGTAACAGTTCAATTAACTTAAGTGCTGAAACATGCTTCTTTCTTAGTAACTAGTTTAATTGGCTACTATTGCAAGAACAGGTTTTGAAAGAATGCCTAAAAGGCCAGGGGCAAACTCAAGCCCACTCTAGAGAATCCATGTTCCTGCATAGACGTGTGTGAAAAAGAAATAGCAAACAGCCTTTGGGGTCACAGTGTAGTGTATGATTGCCAGTGGGAAAAGTAGCCTAAGCAAGAAATGGACTGCATGTCAACTGCTTTTCTCTGACAGTTACTAGTATAACCTTCAGTTCTCTTTGACTAATTTTATTATGGTTCAATAAGCAAGAACGATACAGCACAACAAAGTTAGACAATCCTAATGGTTCATTGTACAATATATGTATTTAAACCTTTATCTGAGTGATAAGCACAAAGATAAGATAAAATAATACAGAAGTGTGATTTATAGGATGTTAACATGTGCCAATAGTAGGCAGTATTTGTCTAATTAGTTTAAGGAAACATCTGCTTTTCTTTTGAAAGTTTTATTTTGCTGAAGCCAGAAACCTATTATGTAATAGGGTTTGCACTTTAAAGCTTTTTTTGCTTAAGTTTAAAAAATACAAAGGATATTTCTCTTCAGATACAGTAAATAATCACATAAATTAATTCTGTTCTGTCACAGATGAATAAGGAAAAAATTTTCATGGACTTTTGCACCTCTATTAGACTGCAAAGCTGTGCGTGGGATTTTGGTGAGATTTCTAAATTTTTTGTTGCTTTCTCTCACAAATCTGCATCATAGCCCAGTGCAATGAAAAAACTAAAGCTTGTGCCAGATTCAGGGCAGAAGAGAGGACTTGGGACTGCATTTATATATTTTGAACTTTTTCAGCCACAAGAATTTTTGCTGCAGTAATCCAGCTGCAGTTTGCACAAAGCACTGACAGAGTGCCTACATGGCTTAATGCAGAAGGTTCAAGGGAGAAGTGATGCCACTCCTCTCTGAGATATTGGGAAGGAAATTTGAAGAAGTAGTGCCTCCACCGGGTCTCTGCTTATCAAAACTAGACTGTGTTTGCCTCTTCAAGAATGGGCAAGCTATTAAGTGCAATTTATTCAGCACACAGAAGACTCATACACATGTTTATAAAATAAATGAGAATGTGTTCTTCACTTCAGGTGATGACAAACACACCTACTGCTGGAGCCTGGGGTATGGTACACCCCAGGAGCAGATCTCATTACTTCTGATTTCATCTATCCAAATTTTAAGTCTCTAAATCAGTCTGTGTTTCCTACATATATAATAAAGAGAAATCAGTACCTCAAGTGGCAACCATTCCCTCCTAACCACTGTACAAGGTGTATGAGGGTTGGGAAATGGCACAAAGAGTCCACTGACTAGGGGTAAGCCTAGGTACTCAACTACACTAACTAATTCTTGTACAGCTTAAGCCAGGTTAAAAATACAGCCTGTGTACAGGTTATATCCTCTGAGAGCATATAGCTATTCATTCATCCAAATTAGAAAGTATGTTTTGATTAAAAAAAGAACCAATATTGTTATGATAATTAGTATTTATGTATACCCTAAGCTTTCAGAAAGTTTGTTAATAGACAACAATGCTATAGTTTTGCAATGGTGTAGTGGATGAAAATACATGGTGCAAGGTAAATTCAAATTTCTAGGAAAGATGCTTGCAAAAGTCAGGATTGTATCATATACATCTTTAACTCACTGCCACGAACTATGAATTTGATATATGGGAATTACAGTTGCATAATTCAAGAAATTGATTTAAGGAACTTCCTTGTAAATAGGTATTAGATGTAGGTTGCATTTTGATGAACTTAACAGAAATAGCAGTAACATAATTTTAAATATGGTTTCAAAGAATATTTCACTTTTCATTCATTAAAGACATTTTTTTCACTTAGATAATGGCTGATTTTCAGTTTGCCTCTTTCAGATTTTCAGTTTTATCACAATAAGCTCTCAAAAACAACAGAGGGAAGAAGCTGTTTTCTTAAATGGAAGTTTCAATTTTTCCACTGAGAGGAGGTCAATTCAAAAAACCAGCTGATGGACTACCTTTAGTCATACATTTTGACCATGAAACCAAGAGAAGCAAGCCATGTGGTAAGTGGAGCTGCAGGGCTGGGGAGGAGCAGAGTCCTACAAGTCCATCAGTGATGGCCAGCATTTCTCTTGGGGATAGCTTTGCCTAACTACTAACGTGGATATACCCAAATGCGAAAGCTTGTAGTGGGAATTTTTATCCATCAGTGGTATCAGTTTGGTTCTTGGCTTAAGATACAAAACTAGTCCAGAAATCTGATCCAAGAGCAATGACCTAAGTTGGACCAGACTGTGAAATCTGCCTGTTTTTCAGGATAAATATCCCCAACTACTCCATCAAGGGATGTGTTGCAAGGCGAGACGAAAGAGGAGCATTAAATGAAGAAGTGAAGTACCTGTAGGTAGATCTAGGCCAATATCAGGGTGAATAAGAAGCTCTTACGACCCTCAAAATGGAGATAGTTGTTATATGGGAAACAGCACAATGAAGGAGAAAGTAGGGGAGAAGCGAGCAGGTTTTTCAGCCTGTGGTACAAGAACTGCACAGGTTGCTTTCAATGGATCTATGAAGGACAATTAAAGAAAGTAAATATAAATGTACTGGCTTAAGTTTAATGAAAGAGGTGTCCACACCTCCATTGGAAAATGTTTAGGGATTGAAAGCTGGCAGAAGTTGAAAAAGCTGGGTTTAGTGAATTGTGTTTCAAGCAGTCTGTTTTCACCCATAACTGAACTCAAGTTTCAATTGTGCTCCTTGGTCTAATATTTGGCCTTTTGTTGCTTATGTAAATCAAGATGTTTAGTGCAAATTAACATTATTGAAAAACAATTGCCATCCAAATTAACATTCTGCCTTTCATTTTACACCAAACCTGCTGGGCTTTTTAAGATAAACCCTGAATCAACTTAGCTGTAGTGTTTATGACTAAATGGATTCATTTTTTGGCAAAGTAGCTGTGTTCCTGCAATGGCACAATGTCACTAGCAATTCGTATCTATCAGACCATCCTCGAGGGTCAACTGGGGTTGTTCTTGTGAAAGGTAATATGCAGTTCCTTGCAGAATTTGTTCTCCCTAGTCAGGCTGGGAATATTTTCAGTGTACAAATATAGATACACACATATGCACACATATGAACGTGTTTAGATATATAAATGCATATATATGCGTGTACCTTTAATATATACCACTACACATAGGTGACTTTATTTTTAATTACTTTGTTAGTTACCTCCATTTGTATATCTGTATTTTAGCTACATATTGTTGAAAGGGAGCACCGCATAATAAGATGTACAAAGAGACGGGAAAAAACCTCCAATGTATGACCACAAAATGATGCCAAAAATTAATCCACAAGAGGTTTTTAATTTCAAATATCCAGCCAAATGGACTGGCAGGAGGCTCTGCCCCCATTAGGAGATTGTTACAAAGTTCAATAAGGAGGCAGAAAAGCCTTTTGTTACATACATCCTAGGAAAATAGATTTAAAAATAGACAAATTATTTCTTTTCAAAGTAATATGATGAAAATCATTACATTGTGACACCGAAGACTTCTGATGAACATGTTATCCTCAAAGAGCACTTCATTCATAAGGGAATATCTCTCTAGCAAAGTAACCTAGACCTTGAAGAAACTATATAAGGATTTACAAAGGTCTTGCAGTATCACCAAAGAGGTCCAAATATGAAGACAGTAGAACATGAACATCTTTGGAACAAACTTGACTTTGAGATCTCAGACAAAGCACTTCCCCAAAGCCTTTTTTTCCAGTGATTTCATCAAGGAGGTGGTTTCATCAAAAGCTACAGGAAA
Source organism: Clamator glandarius (assembly GCA_033459285.1). Lineage (NCBI taxonomy): Eukaryota > Metazoa > Chordata > Aves > Cuculiformes > Cuculidae > Clamator > Clamator glandarius. The sequence continues at coordinate 4,125,003 of JAUNZM010000109.1, forward strand.
GCTAGTGCAATGCTGAAATGATAAAAACACAAGGAAGAGATTGTAAAGCCACTGAAGGGTTCCACAGGGGTATCTTCAAATCTTTAAACAATTTTTCCCTTAATAACAGACATTCAGTACAACTAAGCTATTATTTCCCTTTATAGATCTGAATAGAAAGATTTCTTAAACAGAGGTAGATAGTTCTTAGTAAATAAATAGGATAGTGAGGCATGATGTAAATACAGAGTCAGATATAATCAAAAGAAATTACATTTGCTACTTACCCCTGAAAAGTTATAGTAGTAACACTTAAAAAAAAGAGAACTTTTTGCATGCTGAGTCGGTATGAGACACACTCCAAAAGTCAGACTTTAGGGTAACTGTTGGTGGATGTCCTGGGCACTCCTGCAGAAGTCAACATGCTCCCATCATTTTTTGCAAAGCTGTAGTGATTTGAGGTGGTCTGGGAAAGCCCTGCTGAGAAGCCACCTGATATTGTTCCATCCAACATTATCTATTTCAATTTAGAGATGCTATTGAAAAGTACTAAGGTGCGATGGAATAAATAAACAAACAAACATATAACTGCATTCTTAAATACAGGAGCTGGAACAAATGCTTACAGTGTCATCACAGTGAATTAAATGAGCTGAGGGAGACTGTTCCTGGTTTATGAGTAAGGATTGGAAATTATATTTAAAATACTGAATCCAACTATGAATTTAATCACAGAACAAACATATTGAAATGGGGAAAAAAAAATCAAACCCCTGTTCAGTTGCCAGATATGGCCCCATAGAAATGGAGGAAGGGGTTCATAGAGTTAATTAGCAAAAAGCATCTATTTGCAGATTACATATTTTGGAGTGGATAATACACCACACCAGATTTAAGGAAAAGACAATTTCCTTCAAGTTGAAGATGTCCCTGATTGTACCTGCATGGTGCCAAGCTTGGGACGCCTAGGCCAGTTTCCATTCCTGGGAAGGAGCCAAGGTGGTGTGGAAGCACTTTGGACTCCACGATTCTGGGGACACAGAGTACCTGCAGAACAATTTCAATAGATACTAGTTCAGTGTAAGTGAAAACCAAGTACTGCTGCTTTTCATCTTTTAACTCTTCCTGGGCTTATTAGGTTAAACTCAGAGGGTTTGAGTATGCCCATTATCAACAACTTGTAGAACACCAAAATCTGTCTTTAAATAATAGCTTAAGGAACAATTATTTCTTTTTTTTTAGTCATCCCTGAATTCAGTTACTATGACTGCAAACACAGAAAATGGTCTTGAGACAAAAGGTTAGAGGTGCAGGTATTACTACAAGGTAATGGGTTCTGCATAACTCCAGACCAGTTTACAAACTAAGCCATGAATTCTGTCAGGCTGTCATACCCACAGGGCAGCAGATATTCCCTTTGACTCCATTCATGATGGTGACTCAGTTAGGAAGACCCTTGTAATAACATCATCCAGGATGCAAGTGGAATCAGAGCTTCTTGCTGCCCTGCAGGAAGTAATTCTCCCATGACATAAGGGGAGTGCTGATATAGCCTACAGCTTTGTTTGGAGACAAAACTATTATTGGAGTTTATATTTCTTTGCAAAAGATGAGTTTCTCAGTGACAAACCCCAAATGATGAGTGCACACGGACATATATATCTTCTATATCATTTACTGATATTTATTTATGCTTATATACATACATATAAATATGCTTACCTGATATATATATATGTGGCTGAAGAGCAGGCATGCCAGCAGGTTACTGAAGATTAAACATACCTTAGACGTTTAAACATTATACAGGTCTCACAGCTTTAGTAACGGAACCAAAGATCCATATGACTTCCAATTTGACTGAAGGGATAGTTTCCTTGGTACTACCTGAACCTGTGTGAGCAAAGCGGAGCAAGGAAAATATTGCACTATGTTTCTCTCTGCATGCAAGAAATAAATAGTCGCAAGGGTCAGATACTGCCCTTGGCAGTATAAAGAAATAAGGCCAGACATCAGGAGAAAGAGAAAACATTTCCTATTCATCCAAGAAGAACCATTCTAACAGGACTTGACAATCCACTTTCCCATATTTGGAGGCACTTGACTTGACAATATTAGCTCTGGAGTAAAGGACATAAACTCAGGAGCTGATTATATGGCCACTTTACTATGTTCTCATTATTGTTGAAGGCTATGACTGATATCTCTAGAGATTCACTACTAACCAGCATAATAACGGATGGATTTTCATGCTCTCTGTTACTCTGGATTTCACACAGATCTTCAGATTATGTGTCCAGTCCAACCTAACCTAATTTTCTTTTTCTCTATCTTTAACATTTTGGAGCTCTAAACACCTTAACTTCATGTCTTGCAGAACTGTCTCATGCATATTGTGACACAGAAAAAAATAGCCTAAATATAAATAAAAATAACGAAATCCTATAATTAACGTTTCTATTAGAGAACAAGAATAGCATCAGTGTGTTATATGCAATAAATTCAAATACGTCAGGATAATCTCCAGTCTTATATTAAGATGCAAATAATCTATTTATTACTTTGAGTATAAATGTTCCATTGCTATTTGCACAATGATTAAGAGTAGTTTTCAGAAAATAAATGTGTTTCCTAATAGTGCAAAGACTGAGAAGGATGGAGGATAAATGGGAATTTAAGGGGATGCTGAAGTCCTCCCATGAGCCCGGATGAGATTTATGTGCAATGTGAGTAAAAAATGTATATGACAGGGCAGGATTCACTTTGTTGTTGGTTCCTATTCCATTTGTCTAGTCTAACTGTATTCTTTGCCTTGCAGACATAGAGTGAGTCTGGCATTGTTGAGCAAGTGCGGGAATAAACTGCCAGTCAGCAGCTATTCATGGCAGCTTAACCTCATCCAATCTCATCAGACCTAACACTGTAAAGCAAGACCAGTGCCATGAGATCTGGAGTGAGAGCATAAATAGCTACCTGCAAAGATTCTTCTGGTATAAAGAAGAATCCTAGGAGGCTTACAATGGAGCAGTGTTGTTATTGCTATGACTTTTCCATTGTTAAATTAATGCGTAACTTCTTCAATTATATATCAGCCTTCATACAATATCAACAGTTCAGTAACAACACAAGCAAGAGCTGGCAGGATTGTGATAAATGCCTGATAAGCCTCTCCATGCAGCTTTGGAGCTATGAGGCTTCATGCTTGATGCTTCCTGTCCATTCCCTGTCCGCTCTCATTAAGGTTTCCACAAAAAACTCCCTATAGTTGTCCAGCTGTAAATATGCAAAGGTCCGAATCTGAAACTACCTATGTCTTGTTAGATGGATAATGCCCGTGTAGCTAGGAAGTAATACCAATACTATTGAGCCATCAAAGTGGAGAATTCCACTGGGTTTGTTTTCCCCTCATTTCTTGAGGCCGAGAGACTCAGGAAAGGCTGCCTCCTGCCTGTTTTGTTTCCACCATGCTTCCATGCCCCCCTGTTCCTCCTACCCTCCATTGTTTGTTTCTAGCTCCATTCCCCAGCAGCTTCTGATCATGTTGGTCCATCTCAATAAAATTTGGTAGCAGAGTAGAAGCTTTCAGCATAGTGCAATCTAGCATATCGTGTTGTATTTCATGAAACCAGGGGAAGAGGCAGAGACACTCTCCGATACTGCTGCTGAGGGAGGAAAGGCTGCAAGGTTGCCTTGGCAAGATTATTGCAAATAAGAGAATCCACACAGGAGTGTGTTGCACTAAGTCAGTCCATGCGTGATCTAGCACTCAAGGAACTATTTGTGAAAGAAGAATTATATTTGTTAGGTGCAGAATTATGCTGGCTGCTGGCTCAGCGTATGACAGCTGTTACACAAACGGCATCCCCCCATGGTTCGATGGACACCCTCCTGCCAGGGCACCGGCACACTCTGACAGGACCCTGGCACCCCACAACGTGTGTCATGGTCACCTTGTGCTCACTGAAAGGGCACGTAATGCTCTGTCGTGGTTTGCATAACTGTCATGTATCGGAGGGCAAAGTGATGGCTGAGGCCATGACATAGCTAGCAGGCAAAGCTGCGGAAAATGTCAGGAGAAATATGTGCCACATAGGTCGTAGCATGGTGCCATTTGCTGGTCTTACCACCAACAACCTTCTCTAGCTCTCTGTAAAGACGTAACTGCATTAGAGACTGCTGATGATCTGGTTATAGGGGGCACTGCCACACATATGGAGTAGAAACTAGTACCCTGGAAGACCACTTAATTTATAGGACAGAAAGAAGGATCAGGACAGTGCTTTTGTGGGGCTGCTGGGTAATCCAGGTCACCGCACAAGGAAAGGAGATGGGTGCTACAGTCATCTTTGCCAGGTTTTTGTGGGATGCAGATGTTCATCCAGCCCTTCCCATTCTCTTCAAAGAAAGAGAAGGCCCATTGCCTATCAAGCCCCAACTGTGTTCAGTTCTGGGCCCCTCACCACAAGGAGGATGTTGAGGCTCTGGAGAGAGTCCAGAGAGGAGAAACAAAGCTGGTGAAGGGGCTGGAGAACAAATCTTATGAGGAGCGACTGGGAGAGCTGGGGTTGTTTAGCCTGGAGAAGAGGAGGCTGAGGGGAGACCTTATTACTCTCTACAACTACCTGAAGGGAGGTTGTGGAGAGGAGGGAGCTGGCCTCTTCTCCCAAGTGACATGGGACAGGACGAGAGGGAATGGCCTCAAGCTCCACCAGGGGAGATTTAGGCTTGAGATTAGGAAAAAATTCTTCATGGAGAGGGTGGTTAGGCATTGGAACGGTCTGCCCAGGGAGGTGGTTGAGTCACCGTCTCTGGAGGTGTTTAAGGTGAGGGTGGATGAGGTACTTAGGGGCAAGATTTAGGGATTGGTGGGAATGGTTGGGCTCGACGATCCAGTGGGTCTCTTCCAACCTGGTTATTCTGTGTGATTCTGTGATTCTGTGATTCCACGATACATTTTGAGCAGCCCAAACTTCTGCAGCTTCTTTGATGAGCTTGACCAACAGGGCACACAAGCAATGACAAAGTAGCACTTAGATCAAGTCTGGACAGTCAAATGTCTCCTGCTGAGAATAGGCAGGACTAGACATTAGTGCTCTGCCACCAAAACTGCCAGCAGTGGCCCCAGCAACCCTGGGTCAGCCCTGGCCAAGGTCTTCTTTTTTTTCCAGAGAGCAGGAGCCAAGAACAGCTAGATTTCCCCCCACCCAGGGTTCAGAAAACCTATGGCTTTAGGTTTTAGTGTGGCACTTCTGAATGCCTTTCTTGCTTTGCCTGCACAAAGAAGTACAATATATTGTAACAGTTGGATTCTCTGCTCGCCCGTCCCCAGTCAGACAGGTGTGCTTACCCCACACTGCTTGTAAGCTCCTCACCTTACAGGGAGGAACCGCATCTCAGCCTCCCATCAAGAGTTTGGCGTGCTTCAGCAAAGGGTCCCACCCACGTAGCCATCACACAGTGGGAGCCAAGTCCTTCCCAAAGTTTGCCAGCAGGCTCTCGGAGGACAATTCTGCACAGCTGCGGCAGGAAGGAGCCATCACACTGATTTCACCTCAAAATGTCAGCATTGCAGAAGGAGCAATGGCAGCACTGCACCAATGCAGTGAAGTTTAGAACCCTCTGGCAAACAAGATACGTAAATAAATGGGTTTCTATCTAAATTCCATTGTGTACTGATTTGTACTGAAGAATTGTTGTGGTGTGCATCATTATGTCTCATTATGTGATCACAAGTAACCTTTTGTGTAGCAGACAATCCACGTAACACACTGTGTGACCAGTTTACAAAACCAGGCTCCTTCAGAAGGGCGAGTAATTAATCATTATTCAGCAACAGCGCTCATCACTCCACTACTTGCTGGCAGGAGTGTATAACCGAGGGCTTACCTAGCTCTGACAATACATTATTCATGCAACAGAAAACTACAGTTATCCGTAGTATTGTTCCAATAAATGGTTAAAATGAGAAAGCACTTGGGTAGTTTTTGAGTGTGTGTCTGATTTTTTGTTTAATATAAATTTACTGCCAATATATTGCATGAATAAGCATAGGCCTGAGTTGCAAACATAGTAGGAAAGAATTAGTGTAAGGTACCAATGTGAGTTTTTCATAATGCCAAAGTCAATAATCCGAGGACAAGATGATTTCTTGAATGCCTTGCCTTGAAGGTATAGGGTGGTAACTTTATGGCTGTAATAATTTTATTACTTTGTCAAGCACTAATTTAATAGAGAGTGGAATGCATGTTGTCAAAAACATACTGTAGCAAATATTTTATTCGATTAAAAGTCCTAACAGTAATTTACATACTGTGCTCTTTAGGACATGCTTGTCTTTATATTTAGCTTTGGCTTTCATTTACACTACATCTGTCTGCCAATCTATCATGACGCAAATAAGGTGCATGAGATTATGTACATTTGATCACTGTTCACTATTTACACAAGCTGGGGTTAATTCAAAAGGCTGGTGAGGGTTGGAGTTTAGTAACTGATTTTGGAAAGGCTGGAACTGTAGCTGTTTTCTGTCCATCTTCCTTTGTTTCAAAGCATCTCAGCTCCTCTCTACTAGTAAATACCACAACAAAGTAGACAGCATGCAAACCCTTCTATAATCTTGCACTTCATCATGTATGCACTACAAAAAGAGATATTTAATCTCAAATCTCACCATTTACCATGTGTATTTAACTTTTCCAGCTGGGCCCACTAGTGAATTTTATTTTTAATTGTTTTTCTTTACATGGGGGCCTTTTCCTTTTTCACCCATTGATTCCATTAGAATTGAAAGAAGAGCTTAATTCATCAGGTCCAGCCTGTCATTATGGCTATATTTTTTATTAAAAAAAAATTCAGAAATGCCTTTAAGCAGCGATGATTTCAGAAGCATGTTGAAAGGAAGTTGCAATAATTCAAAGGAACCTCAAAAGCTAAGCATGTTTTGAGGAATGTTTCCAGCTGCAAAACAAATACTTGTAACCACCAAAACTTGCCACTGGAAAACAAACTGGAAGTTCTCATTTTGCTTTGGATTCATGACTGCTAAGATTTTGGGTTGAGGTTGTTTAACTAAAAAAGCATTAGACAAGGAATAAACACCAATGAAGTGCAACTTTTACAATCCTTATAGGTGTTCCACCCAGCTGCAGTTTCCATAATTGCATTGCAGACACCAGCCATTCAGCAGAGCACATCATGTAGCAAAAGATGAGTTTGCTTTCTCTTTTTCTCAGCAGAGCAGTGTAAGAAGAGCACAGCAATGGGAACCACAGAGGATAAATTCACTTCCTCTCATGAAGGTTTTCATTTTCTTCTTTACTGAGAAGACTAGTATCCTTTGTCCCTAAGTATTAACAAATACACCAGCTCCCAATGAAGACAGGCTGCCCTGTGTCTATCAATAGAATCTATATAGAATCTTTTCCCTTAGGGATTAATTCAACTTTTGATTCAATCTTTCTGAGCTTTAAATTATGATGTTACAAACCTCCAAGGAACTACTGTACTATTTGTGACCTTCTTTATTACTTTCTGCTGTTTGATAGGAAAAATTGATTTGTAGGAAAAATTGATTTATAGTTTAGTTTGCTTGTGAACATGGAATATCAATGATGAGAGTGTGATGGTGGAAAAGCAGGGGAAGTTGGCATTGGTGAAAGTTTAATATAGCAGTTTATTAGTTAATGGTGAAGGGCAATAGATAATAATCTTGAATGCCATTCTGGAAGTGTAATGTGAAAAACACATCGATGAAGCAAGGCATCTTGCTAGAACTGGATTTAAAGTTTTCAAAATATCTTCTGCAAGGAATAATTATGTCTGTTGCTTCCATTTCTCTTTCCTAAACCCCCTCCTCTTCCCCATGTGACCTGATGAGTGTTTTTGATTTTCCTCTAAGCATTAAAGGTTAAAGGTAGTAGGCAAGGCTGAAGTTTTCCAAATGGAGCCTAAAATTAGGTGTTGGTGTCTGTATTTGGATTCTCAGGCCCCAATCCAGAAGTCTATTTTTATTCAAAGCAGCCGAGCACTTGACTTCAATGGATCTAAAAACACTCATGCTTAAGTGCTTTGCTGAATCAGGATGGACTTAAGCACAAATGTAAATGCTGTGCTGAATTGGGGCTCTAACTATGTGGCTTGATTTTAAAAGTGCTGAGAGTGAGTAGATCTAATTGAAGTCAATGGGAACTGTGAGATGCTCAGCATTTCTGAAAATCAGGCCACTCAATTGAGGCACCTGAATTTGATTTCAGGTGCTTAGCTTGCAGCATTCACCATGGGAGAAAATGGTAACCCAGGAGAACAGGCAATGGAAGGGATGATTTCTTAATAAATGAGATCCTGATTTTATGCAATAAACCTTAATAACACAAAATGAGGGGATAGGAGGCAAAAAGCAATACTTTCCTGGAAATCTAATAGAGCGCTTTTTTGCAAGCATCAAAGTGCTATGCAAAAGTATGAAATGAATAAACAAATCAAATTAAAAAGCCTAGTAACTGAAGAAATATTGGGCTAAATTCATGCCTTGTGGAACAGCAGCAATTCTGATGAAGTGCCTCAGGGACAGATTTGGCCCACTAAGTTTTGAGCAGTAATTTGATCAGGACCAGTGAGTCAAAAACACAAATCCCATGCAGTGAAGAACTTTGCTCTGCAACCGTTGTGAGAACCAAGCACAACAGTGTGGATTAGTAAATGGTAAAAATACAAAAGCTAAATATTTTTGCAAGAAAAAACATATCGTTACAGAGTATAAAATAAACAGCAATGTTCGGAACAGAGATGAGGTGGAGGCTATAGTTCTGAGACAGGCAATTTTTTTAAACTATTTCAGTGGTCCTCTCCACCAAACAGCCTGCCTACCGCTGCACCTCACGTCACATCTCAGGTGCCTTCTGACGTATACACCAAGATAAGAAGACTCAGTCATGCAGTGTTGTGTCACTAAGCCCCAGAGGTTACCGAGACAACAGGAATAAGGCATGTTGGCTACCAGTGGACAAACCGTGGAGAAAACAAAAAACTGCAATTCTTTTCCTTTTTATTTGCATCTAAATGAGGGGGCTGTGAATGCCGCTTACCAATCCCTTGACTAGCTGTTACCTGACCAATGGCAACGTTGGTGTGGGAAGCCCACCATGCTGCCCTGTTTACTGTCCAGGAAGGATTCAGAAAACGCAGGCTTGTCCATCCACCTGCCTGTCTGGTCTTAGGCTGTCTGCTAAGACAGAGAGGTTGGTGAACATCTGTCGTGGTGGGACTTCTTCCTAGGACAGGTATTGATCATCTCGAGATGGAAGACACCATTCAGTCCCTACTACCTGCCCAACATGGATCCAACAATGGCCACGCAGAAAATCGTTACATTCCCCACTGTCTTGTAACTCAAGCCAGCAACTCTTAAAAATCTACTAAATATTTTTCAGAAGCTATCCCACAAGTTTGTTGGTCCATGCACAGCCTTGGGTAGTCATGGAAGAAAGGTCAATTAAAGAAAGGCAGTTTTCTACCATTGAATTTATTGAAACTAGTGGTTCTGCACTCTGCCCAAAGTGCAGTAGTGCAGGCGCAATCTGGACTACTACCCCAAATCAACTATAACCATCAGAAAGAGTACTAGAAAACCCAGTACACAACCAGTTGCGGGGACGGGGAGGAAATGCCTGTCTCTTGTGACAAAAAAGAGAAACAGAAATGGATTTGGAACATTCGTTTCTCTTTATTTGCTCAGTGATCCTGATGTGTACTGCACATTAAAAAAAATAAAAATCACAGGAATTTTCATACAATGAATTAAACCACAAAAGTACATGTAGAATTGGCAGGTGGAAAATAGCCCAGCTTGGGCTTAACTAATATCTCGCTTTCCCTGTTCAGCGTAGTCCAACCAATAGCATTACAAATTCACCTACTGTACAAATCTTATAGTAGCTCCATCAGGCCAGTTGTTCACATCATTGAAAATGTCTGTCACATAGGTACAAATTTAGAATCATCACATTATATTACATGGCTATTCTAGGTCATTTATAGATCAGATCTTACACTACAGTGATTGAAGATCTCACTACAGCCATCAAAAAAGGACACATAATCATTACCTACTGTAAGCTTACATCTAAAGGAATGAGAGGGTGTGGTGGTGTGGTTTTTTCTCAACTGACCCAAGTATTTTATCCCAGGGGCACACTTTCTCCTCAGTGCTGCTCCTGGTGCTGGCACCCCAACTGCTTTTCAGAGGTGTTCCATATAGATATTTTTCTTCTATCTTAGGCTCCCTCTGTTTGGATTTGGATCATTTTACATTCTGTAGGAATTACTTTGTTACAGCTCTAGGAAACACCATAGTTTCTAAGTACAAGTTCTGTTACCTGTATTGCAGATGTGGTACTTACCACAGCATGAAAACAACAGTACAATCTTCATCTAAAAGATACACAGAACTATGCTGCAATTTGCCTCTGGTGACAATGTGGTACATGTGCTAATTTGAACCGTTCTTGGGGGAGAAAAAAAGAAAAGGAAACACCAAATTTGAAGTTTGATGGGTTACCTACTATAGTGTCTACAAAGGATACAAACAGCTTTATTCAGTAGTCTGAGTTCTATTAATTTCATATGTAATTTGTAAATCCACAGAGGAAAGCCATCTTCAAGATGAGAATCTTTGCCAGGCCAGTGAAAAAAAATAAATTTACTCATGTCATTATGCCTGCTTGGTGAAAAAAAAAAAAAAATAACCCCTCCCCCCAAACCCAAACCAATTTATTCATGTCAGCAACATAGGGCAGAAGAAAATGTATTTAAAATGTAATAACAGAAATTTAAAGGCAAAATAGGTAATGTATCTGTTCCTTGAACACATAATATGATGTACTAAATATTGATTTCTTAAAAATAATTTATTGCTTTTAATATTTTTCTTTACAACAGAAGATACTTAAAATCCAGAAAGGAAAATTGTAAACTTTTAGTTTGGCGTTCACACAAAGTTAAAATACCTGCATTTTTAACCTACAGAGCAACAACAAGAATTTGACAGATTAGAGAATGTTACAGCGGTAACCTCCTAAAAAGTTTTTCTTTTTTTTTATTGCTATCTATCTACTGAGAAATAAGAAGCCAAAAAATCAAGCAAGCATCCGACAGGACAGACAGTGGAATCTCTCAGAACACAATATGCTGGTGATAAAATGAATGCAGCCATCAAAATCAACTGCACTGGCATGGGGGTGGAATCAGTCTTCTAAGATTGGGAGTGGGAAAGGAGATTAAATAGTTAGGTGTGCCATACCTTTAAGAGGAGTCATGAATGCCAAACAGTAATAGAATACCAAATCTATACATTCGCAAGCAAATTCCAAACTTTGCTGATTCAGGCTAGTTCAGATGAAATTCTGATGCTCAGAATAGCAGTAGTTTACTCTTGTGGTTTTTTTTTCTTTCCTGAAGTTTCTACTTAATTTAGCAGAAGCAATGTCATCAGCAACAATGTCATGGGCACATCTGAGGCCATGCTAGTGCATAGTAAAAAATAAGAAAAAAACCCAACCCACTGCTTCTGTAAAAGCTGAATTTCCAAACGAAGCACGCACTCCAAACGGACAACCGCCATGCATCCTAGGTATAAAATTTCCACTGGCCTTTTTATTATTTTAGTCATCACATAATTTATAATAAATAGGATAATTGTAACTGATAAATATGTCTCTTTAGTAAACAAAGGAATGAAGGATCAGTATTTATACAGGATGCATAACTGTAAAAAATATAGATAAATACCATCATTAAACTCTGCCAATGAAAAGACTACTGGCTTCAAGAACAGTGTTTAGACACAGAATTACTGTAAAAACCATACTTTACTTAGTACCTCGGCATATTTTTATCAAATTAAAATCACAAAAATTAAAACAAAATAGCATTTTAAAAAGATTTTTGACCTCTAGTTCCAAAATTACTGTTGATACATAAAATAAAAACATTTCTTAATGATTACCCATTTGAGAGACTTTACATAAAATTATGGTATCTCCTAGAAAAATTTAGATGAGAAAATTTCATTCCCTTAACAAATTCAGTGTATAAAACTGCAAAAGAAAATCAAGCAATGACAAAAATGTGGAAAAATACTGCAGAGTACCTTTTGGGCTAGGATAGTTCTTGACAAAATTCTTATATAAGCTCACCAAGGAAGGGATGAATGTGTGTAAAGCGTTTTTGCACTCAGACACACGTGCACACACATACACACGCACACCCTCACCCACACGTTTTTCCCTTTTTTTTTACAATCAAATATATATAAGCGTAAGTTCAGCTTTCTACATTTGTTAGTGTACAATAATTGTTTCACCTCATATAATTACATTTGAGTATTCTTGATTAAGAAAAATTCAGCAGATTCTGTAAAGAAGGCTGCATTTACAGTGCATAGCTGTAACAAAAAAGAACGTCATACAGTATGTACATAAATAAAAATACTCCATTTAACATTTGTAAATACTCAACTACTTTAGAGAATGTAGCAAATAATAAACTATCTGTGCACACACCCAGATAGTTATAACCAACTCTCATTAATAATGTAACACCACGTCCGCTCATTAGAATAAATCGCTGAACAAGCTGCACATTTGACCATTAACAAGGCTTTGAAAATTCTGCTGTGGAAGATCAATGTTGTAGACATTTACATGGGTGCCAGAATTAAAAGATGAAACTTCAAAATGTTAGGGAAGCTTGAGCCTTTCATTTTCTCTTCTGCAAGGTCTAAAAAAAACCAAACAAACTCCCCAAAACCCAACCTAACTCCCAAAACCAAACCTAAAACAGATTGTAGGCTTCTGGAACCTGTGGTTTCTTCTGGATTGTCGTATTATCACTGTGTTGTGAGAAGCTTCATTAAAAAAAAAAACAATGCAGTGTCTGATTCCCAGACATCAGCAGCTGTAGTTCTCAAATTTGGGGTTGTTCGTTTTTGTTCTTTTTTTTTTTTTTTTGTTAAAATGCAATATATACAGATTTTGCAGTTCATCATTGTACGTGTATCTCTGTGGAACTGCTGCCATGTCTTGTGGTTTGCATCGAACTTGCGAGGAATGCTCAGCTCCCCCACCACTGATCACCCGTGAAAGCAAAGCTGACACCCATGGACATACGTGTGCTTACTGGACAGCCACCCTGCCTCTCCTCTCGTCAAGCAGCTGTGTTCATGTAAACCATGGTTTTGAACAGAGAGTGTAAAGTAGGATAACTTCCTAAGTATGACTTTTTAATTGTCCATTATTGAAGGACATGATGTCCGTGAGGTATTCGCCATCCCTCCGTTTTCCTCAGATGTGATGCATGTTACCTACGCAGGCTCCACTGTGCCTCTTTAAGTAAACTGTCAAAATCCATGGAGTCATACTTGCTTTTAGTGGAGGCAGGATCAAAATCATCTGAGTTTGAATCTGAAACCCAAAGAGAAGCAAATTCAGTTCAGAGGCAAGAACAGCTTAGCAAGTACTTCAATATTTTCTCTGCACAATAGAAAAAAAACCCCAAAAGCACTGCAGAAACTATCCATCTGCGACCACAGCCTTAAAGGAATGGTATGATAGAAGACCAGAAATGTCCATCAGAGAAGCTTTAAGCATGGACAGAGCTTTCTGGTAAGAAGCAGACTAAACAAGAGTGATACACATCATCAGAGTAAGGAGGGTGGTGGTGGTGTGTACACCATAAATTCCATGCACTTAACAGCAGGTAAACTCAGAACTGTTTCTCCATGGACTTGAGCACTGACATATGGCTAAGTATAGATCTCAAAGTTGTCCAGATAATCGTGATGAATGCTTTACCCAAAACTCCATCATTGCTTTGCAGCTGCTGTTTTGCAACACGCAATATCCAAGCTTCTCCTGAGAAAGGTAACAGGGTTTGGTCCAGCAAAAAGCCAGGACAGTCTGTGGGTAGTGTGCACAGTGGACACTGCTGCTTCTGTTTGCCTGCCTTAGGGTCTCATGTAAATCACTATACCCCGCCTTCCAGTCTGATTTTTTGAGGGTTTGTTCATTGAAAGTGTGAGCAATTCATGGCAGGATCCCTGCACCACCATAAAAGCAATCTCAGGTGGATTCCTCAGCTTTTTGCAGTATACTTGATAAGTCACAGCAGCAGTAATGGTGCAGCTCCTGTGACATGCAACACCTGCTTCAACTTTGCTAGTTGCTCAGACACAGACATTAGTCTTCTCCTAGTGCAGAGGAGCGACTGTACATATGTGGCCATATCGCTGCTCCTCTATGGCAATTATTGACATGGTTGCAAGTACCAAAGTTCCTTTTTGAGTCATCCTTGCTCAAAACCGACTTTCCTCAATTCCTGTGTCACAGCTCCTTTATGAGAGTGTCCTTTTCTTGCTGCTCCTTGTGTTGAACTAATCAGAACTCCCCATCTACTGCTATAAGACACACTGTGCATTAAATGTTCATTATAAGTTCTGTTAAGACAATATCTGCTCACAGAGGAGAGTTGTTAAACTTCTGACTACTATTTTCAAGTGTTTTCTTTCTTCTGTACTCAACCCAAGGCTGATTAATTCTCTCTGTCCTTGTACTAGCTCATGAATTTTAAAGTTCACCCTGCCATTTCCTCATGTAGCTCTATTAGATACTCTGCAAAACACAGGGAAAGCAGTCTGAAGTCGAGAAGCTCATGCTGTCAGCAGGACAAAGTGAAAATAGCCTGCTCACAGATACTCAGGGAATCCCACTCAGTATGAAGAAACCTGCCAGGGAATATTCCCAGTGATGAAGAATGTTCAAGAGGGTTTCCTTCAGACAACTTATTTTAAACCCCAGATTTTCTGAGATAACAGAGACTATCCTGGCTTCCTCTGCTGAAAATAAGTCAAATCAAGTCAAGATTTCAATCTGGTTTTACTGTTTTTATCAGCCTACATTTCGACAAATGCCTTGCTACCTTTTATATTTTCAACATCAGGTCTACAGCTCTTCAGCAGTCAATTGCCTTTTCTTAGCTTTACATTATCTCTTTAGCCACCAAAGTGAATTATAGCATATTCATAGTGAACAATGTGTATCATCTTTATCATTTATTTTGAGAGTACATCAATTGGTTAGAAAAAAAAATATCTGCACTCATTTCCTGCATTGTACAAAGCTGAGGGCAGCATATACAAGATTTCATTAGTCCTCTGTTAGAGGGTTATGAGATATTTTAATGGCTGTGGCCATTTATTCATTAAAACCCACAACATCTGATTAACATATATTCAATGGCAAAATGCCCCTTGCTGTTTTATTCAGAAAAGAATATCACATACCTCTAGTCTATTATACAGGTATTGGTAAAGGTTTAACATTTAGTGAATACTTTACATCTTAAAAGGTAATTAAATAAGAGGTGAGTCTATAATACATTATAATATTACAGACAATGTTTTGGCAGTCTGCACGCTTTTTACACATATACTTAATAGCAGCATTCCTGCTGTAGGAGTTTGAACATCTCCAAACATCCTTGCAAGTTATTGACAGATACAGTTGGACTTGGTGATCTCAAAGATCTTTTCCAACCAAACAATTCTATGATTCTACGGGGAAGCATCACACACTGACCCAAAGCATAAGACAAAACCACACATTTTTGCCCAGACAAGATTAGGAGAGACCCAGATGTGCCTATTGCAGCCAGTACGCACACTTGGTACTGGGGTTATCACAGCATTCTGGGGTCTGGATACTGGTACACGTTCTGCCCCACATCAGTGGTCCAGCAAACACCAAGAGATTTGCTACGGTCTCCACAGGCTGAAGCCTCTTACATCATGACTGGAAGCCCCTACAAGAAGACACTTTAATACACAGATGGTTATGCACAATGTGGGAACCAAGCCACATTGTTCTGCAGCACACGTCTTACAAGGAGCAGCACAGACAACTGGGACTGTTTAGTCTGGAGAAGAGGAGGTCAAGGGGAGACTTTATTGCCTTCTACAACTAACTGAAAGGAGGTTGTAGTGAGGTGGTTGCTGGTCTCTTCTTCCACGTAAATAGTGACAGGACAAGAGGAAATGGACTCAAATTGCACCAGGGGAGGTTAGGATAAGATATTAGGTGAAACTTCTTTACTGAAAGAGTGGTCAAGGATTGGAACAGACTGTCCAGGGAAGTGGTGGAGTCACCACCCCAGAGGTGTTAAAAAGTGTATAGACATGGCACTCTGGGACATGGTTTAGTAGGCATAGTGTCTGCCCGACAGTTGGAGCTGATTACCTTAGAGGTCTTTTTTTTTAATGACTCTATGATTATGATTCTATAACTACTGGTTGAGATTCGTGGCCTTTGCTATACTAAGATTTGACCACAAGCGATTCTAGTTTTTAAAACTGAGCAACTATGAATTACATTTAGGGAGTGTCTTTGGCAAGTTTTACACATCTACAGCAAAACTCATGGCAAATTAAGAATCATAATGAATTTTTTCGGCTGAGGCATCTGTTTTGTTCTCTGTTGAAATAAATAAATCATATAAATAAATCATATAAATAAATCATATAAATAAATCTGGGATTAAAACCAAGCAGTCACAGCATAGCAATCAATGGTAAAGCATGCAGGAGCTTTCTATGGTGCTATTATTTCAATACAGAAATATATTATTGATTATCGGGTACTTCTTTTTGGTAATGATGAAAATGGGCTTTAGAACAATTTTTGCTGTCTGAAATATGTTAATGAAGCCAGCTCAGACTATCAGAGCTTTTATACTTCTTGTAGTAAGTGAAATCAACTTCCTTTAACCTCTCCCAATCATTTAAATAATTTAAGCAGCAAACAAAAACCAAGCAAACCCTAAATTCTTCTGAGTTATGAGGTTCCAGTTATGTATCTTAATTCACATAGAGCAAAATACGTACCTAGGTCTGCATAGTTAGACTTGCAAAATTGCTTGCGTCCACAAAAGTACAGCTCAAAGTCAGGTTCATTTGACCTGCGTAAAGTGTATCCATTTTCAAGAGCAGCAAAGGCGTCACAAGTATAACGGTAGGTGATGAAACCATAGCTGTCTCTGCAATTGAAAAATACAGTTGTGAACAGAAGCTAAAAACGTTAATGCACATTAGTGTAACCCTTTCCTGAAAGCAAAAGATCCAGCAGCAGAAATGCTAGAAGTACTGCATCCATTTATCAGCATGATTGTCCTGTCATATAGCTAAATACTTATTTCTGGGACAGGGAATCTCAAATAGCAAGATTAATATATAAGGATGAAAGAAAATAAATAACATTTTGAACTCAGCATGTCATCTGTCACAGCATTTACGCTGGTAACTCTCATACCAGTAATCTTAATTCCATAATTTTTTACATATGGCAGCTCCCAAACAAGAAGTAATCTCTAAAGTTCTTACCCATCCTCCCGCAAATTTATTGTGCACTCCTCAATTTCACCAAAAACTTCAAACCGGTCCCTCAGTTCTGTTCGGGTTGTGTCAGGTCTGATTTTCTCCAGATATATCACACGACGTTCTTCCTGTTGAGAAACAGCAGCAGGGAAGACATATTTTTAACAAACTGTAGTAGAGATTAACCTCTACATACACGCATGCAAATACACACATGGATGTGCTGAGGATGCATAATTATAGTAATAGTGTCTTGTGGAAGACCTACTGCTTCCTGATAATACATGAAGTAGTCCTGTCTTGGAACTTATCTACAGTATTTGAAAGTATTTGTAATGTTGGGTGCTCCTAGACAGTTTCACTGCTTGTTGCCACCTTATTGCTACGCACTGACAGACAACTTTCTTCATATTCTACTGCACATTCTTCCCTTCCATCCTTTCTACCATTTCCCCTCCAGGACTGTAAACTTTCCCAAGTAAGGAGTTCCCTTTTTCTTGTCATCTATACAATACTGGGCAAAACCCATCTTAGTTGTAGAGTAGTATGAAGTGACACTATAATTGCAAAAATGTACCTTTTCGATTCTTAGGGGAAAAGAACCTAACTGAATTCTCTGATTTTCACAGGCTAGGGCATCATTTGCATGTTCCTTCAATGCTTGGAGCAAAGTATAAAAGATACTTTTAAAACAATCGAGTCATGGTCACATCTCTCCTTCATGAGTGGAAATGCTCAGCAGAATAACAGCAGGACTAGGAAACCCTGTGAGAGTCACTTTATGAATTTTTGGTTACTCACTTTACTGAAGATAGAGCCATTTAGTGAGATGCAAACAAAGTAAAAAGGACAAAGAGATCTTCAAAACACTGACCTTAAGGTAATCAGGGCAAAGAAGCACCAGCTACATATGGCTTGGGTGCTCAGCCTTCCTGTCTCAGATTGCCTTTGGCCTGAAGAACCCTAGCACCACCAGAGCTCCTGCTCACCCATTAGCTCACCCATTACACACCCACACATTTGTCCCATAAATTGAACCACCACTTCATTCTCAGCTGGCGTAAACCTGTCAGTCAGTGAAGCAATGTCAGTTTAAACCATCAGCTCTGGCACCTGAGACTTCTGCAGAATTTAGGTGCCAAATGCCAAAGGAGCTATACTGACTGCTGAGAATTCGTGACTATCGTAACCTGGAGGTGCCTAAAGGCTAATGGTACCTCAACTGTGCAACGCAAAAGGCTCTAGAGACCTAAATATAGACTTGCGTATCTGCTCAGAAACATCCTAGCCTGAAGACACAGATCCCTTACAGAGTTACAATTCAGGTATAGCATGAAATGCATCTTTTCCATGAGTCCCCATAGAGGCATACAGCACTAGTTATTCTTGGACCACAGACAACAGGACTGAGATCAGACCAAAACATGTGTAGAAACAGAAATTATCCTGATTCCTCTTCTTTACTTGCTTGAGCAGTCACTTGAGATAAAGGGACCATCAAAACTCTTAGTTATGGGGCTCAAAATCTTGACTCCCTGTTCCCAGGAGAGGAACTGTTTAATGCAAAACAGATAAACAATTCCTGCAGCAGGAAGCTGAAAATAATAGACTTGCCTCTCAACAGAAACTCTTTCTCACTAGCACATTCAGTCAACTATTTTCACTCTTTTCCTGGCCTCAAAAGGCTCAGAGGATCAGATCTCATTTATCTAAGCTCCTAAGAAAGGATTGTGAGTTTAATGCCCCAGAAAACAGAATCAAAACACTCCTACACAAAAGTCCTACCCACCAAGATATTCACAAGGATTGACCACTAGAACCACTGGGTCCTTTATAGGTCCCCGGTCAGCCCAGAAGAATCCCTGGTTGCTCTGACGAAGTATGTATATGCTCTCCTTAATCAATTGGATCAGTTAAGTATCTCACTTGGATGCCTGAAGCTACTGCCTCTTTTGATTATATAAGAAACCAAGGTGACTGCCTTGGTAGTCCTCCATAACCTTGTTGGGACCAACACTTCCATTTTTAAATGTTATGCCTTCCAAATTACTTGGCCCCAAAGCTTCCTTTGTTTTCTGCCATAGCAATGCAGTCTGGAGAAACTAGCATGGCTAAAAGGGGCTCATGGGGGGCCAAAAGTTTAGGGAAGAGAGATAACTTTACAGACAACTGCTGCTTTTTGAGCTCTGTCTCTGCTATGTCCCACGAAAGAGCCACAACCATCCTGAGTTGGTCAGGGCTTCTGTGAACAAGGGACTGTAGAATGCAAGCAACAGAAATCTGCATTTCTTCCGTTTTCCCCATTCTAATTCTGCTTACTTTCAGTATGGTTGGATGCCATAAACTCCAAAACCAGAAAATGCTGCATATGAACAGTAATTACTTTTTCAGACCATTTTACCAAATCAGGATTTTAACCGCACTGAAACACTTGATAAGAAACAATTCCATTGATACTTGCTATTGAACCTAAATGACTGACCAGATGGAGCAGAACATAACATTGCAGACTGTCTAATATACTTTAGATGAGATAATACATCTCAACTGAAAAAAACACAATGTCTTACTTATTGACATAGACATTGTTATATTATACTGTGATGGAAATAAGTATTGCATGCTCTTCCATAAGTCTGTGTGCATGCCTGTGCAATATTTCCTTCTTCCATTCCTCTAATAAACTTTATATTTTTAACTTCACTTTAAGACAACTGAAATAAAACATAACAGAATCAGTAAAGAAAAGCCTGCTAAGCTATCACTAAGGGAATAAGTTAAACCTGCAAAACAATGGAAATTCAAATTTAAGGTCAAAATGAACCATATGTCCTCCAGTGCACACACATGCAGAAATGTTTTTTCAAGTATTTTTTTAAGCAGAGTGCCATGATGGCACAAGATACTGGAGAAGACAGGACTCACACAGCATTGTCTTTCCCTTGGCTAACTTGGGCTTATTCAAAACAACTATTGAGTACTTTGTTTGTATTCACAGAGACACCTGCCTTTTATTCCCATTAATAATAAGAGCTATCCAAGCCTAACAAGATTACAACATACCTCTAAATGTTAAAGACATTTACTTTATAGTAAGTTACATGCGTTAAGTCCATATGTGCATATTAAGTATGCTTTTTCCTCGCACTTGTTAGAGATGATATATGACTTGGGAACCTAGAGAACTACAAAGAAAAGCTTTTGTTTTCAGCTTAATGTGGGCAGAGGGAAGCTGCAGGGAACTCCAGAAGATACTGTTCATAATTCCCTCCCAAAAGTGCAGATGATTTATTTCACATCATAACCGTTATACGTAATTCATTGCTTTGCCAGGTAAAAAAAGGAAGAAAGAAAAGTCCAGCTGACTCCCTTGGGCCCAACATGTCTGTCTTCTTTCAGTTTATCTAAAGCTTCTTATTCTTAATGTTGCTCTTTCTTCCTTACAACAAAAACATTTCACTGGGCAAATCCCAGACTGGAAAGTAGTACTCCAAGTCTCAAATAAAAATACTTAAGGCATTATCATTCCAGTAAAGCCTAAGATTTTGATGGAATAATAAGAAGAAATTTTTGCTTTAGATTCTGTATTAGAAGGAGAACTGTGGACTAAACATGACCTCTGGGCAAGTACGAATGGCACAACAAAGAATCACAAAAACTAGAAAAGGAAGACAGAAAGAACATTGCACAAAATTTTCAAGTGCTGTTGTGTGGCTAACTGAGGGCTGCAACAGTACAGCCACACTCATGGTGACTGCTAGAAAAATAACAGTGGACCCATGAACCTCAGGATTTAGGTAATCCATTTGATACATCTTCTGCAACTCCTGCAGCAAAGGTAGAATGCCTGGGATCAGGGCCATCAAGATGAGCAATGAGAAAAAAATCCAAACTGAATATACAACGGATCCTCCATTAGTGGGAATGTACTCCATTATAAGATGACTCTAGTTTTAGACTTTAGAGAAGCTAAGCACTCATTTATGAAACCACCTCTCTCCTGCCTTCCTGTTGCAACGTAATTTATTTTCTTTGAAAGCACGTGTTTCTTTCTGCTGCAGCGGCCTCACACCGCATTTATCTTCTAATGTCTGTAAGCTCTTTAGGACAGGGACTCTTGATACTTGTCTCATGGAGGCTGCCAGCACTTAAAAATGAAAAGTAGTAATGGTAACAGGAATTTTCTACTCAAGTATAAAAGCAGATTTTGATAAACCTCCAGGAAGGAACCAGCACATACAGTAAATGGGCTACAGGGAGGATGTGACAGTAAGTGAGGATCGTGGCCAGAGTGACAGAGCAGCAGAGATGCAGAAAACCAGGCTGCACATCAGCCAGTTTAAAGTTCCAGCCCTGGTGCACCATTTCCTATTGACATAGGAAAACATAGGAAAACAGTCTGGTGGCTCTAGAATTGAAATGTGCTAACTGCATTTCTGACACCATCCCATGTGTGGTCTAATGAGCTGCTGGAGTAAAATCCCACATAACTTTGACATTTCCTGGCATGTATTAGAAGAAAAAGGCTGTCTTCAGTCTTCTTGGCAAACCACTCTGATCTGTCTGGGTTAGGGACCCAATTGCAGCTGCTACAAAGCCCTAAGCAGACTGTCTTTTACTGCTGTTGTTCCTCAAGTTTCATGCTGAATGTGTCCCCACTATGACCTGGTCAGCATTATAAAGTTAATTAAGTTTTAGTGACAGACTGGCCTTGAGTTCAATGAGGACCCATTCCAAAACAAAATGTGGACCCAGTGAAATAAGTAAAGCCAAGATCAAACTGAACTATGCTAAAATTTGATTCAGTTAGCAAAGGCATCACCATCAACAGCATAACTAAACGGATGAATGAATGACAAAAATATTTTTCTTTCTATCTACCTGGAAAATCATAGAACAGTTTGGGTTAGAAGGGACCTTAAAGATCATTGAGTTCCAACCCCCTCCCTCGGGCAGGGACACCTCCCACTAGATTAGGCTGCCCAAGGCCCCATCCAGCCTGGCCTTGAACACCTGCAGGGATGGGGCAGCCACAGCTTCCCCGGGCAACCAGTGCCAGTGCCTCACCACTCTCACTGTGAGAAAATTCTTCCTAATGTCCAGCCTAAATCTGCCCCTCTCCAGTTAATACTCATTGTCTTGTGGGCTCAGTCCATATTTTTGAAGCAAGACTGCTCTAACTTAAGACCACAATGCACAAAATAAGACACTCAATCTCCAGTAACTGGAGCGGAGAGAAGAGAGAAGAAGAAAAGAAAGAGAAAAATAATATCACAGCGTCTTTTGAAGTCAAGCCACCTGTATATAGCTGCAAGTCTAGATAGGAATTCAGGAATCCATAAAGGGAAATGCTAGCTCAGGCTTCCAGCTGACCTTAAGCTATTGCATTCAGGATGTGTGCAAGGCTGAAGGGGAAGCCACTTAAACACACGCCTGCTCCATAGCATGAATTCAGCCTCTAAACTAAGCCTCCTCAGCACTCTGCTGATATGCCTTCACATCTGCCAAAGCACAAGCTGCCTGCACAATCAGTGGGCACCGCTGCCCATATGGTTTTGACAGATTAAAATACGTGACAATTTCTTCATTTCTTTTTCCTATGTTTCCCACTCTTCTTGTCACAAAGAGACTAATTTGAGTTATTGAACCAGTAATACCTGATGGATTTTAGCTCAGTCATAATTTCTGTTCCCCTTCCACCATGCACCCTTTCTACAACTAACTCCTGAGACCTTAGCACAGTGTTTCTCATGAAGAAAATGGTCCTGACTTGTGTAACAACCAAGGCGTTAGGACTGCTCAATTCTGGGCCGCTCTTTTAATGCTAGCTGAGGTATGTGATCATGAATCAATTCTTGCAGCACAAGAATGACCTAGAAAGAAAATAAAAAATTCCCCAATGCATAAAGTAAAAAAATCTAAATTTATGGGGATGTAGAAAAAGTTCAAGGAAAGACAGAAGAAGTTCTTGTGGCTGAACAACAAATGAGTTGAGTCCCCCAAGAAAGAAAAGTGACACAGAAGAGACCCATAAGCCAAAAAGAGTAAGAAAAGAAGAAGAGAATGCTAGAAAGACTACAAATTTTGTTACTGACTTCATGGAATCAGGGCTACCTTTCTCTGCTGTCCTCTAATCGTTATCATCTACATTGGGAATAAACTGGCATGATTCAATACAGATTTTTAAAGTAAAAGTGCTGATAGACGTTGGAGAAAGGAGTTAGTAGGATTTCATCTGTATCTACTGCAGCTGTTATACAGGTGACTGGATTTTAAGTTTTTGCAGTGTTCTATTTATTGATATTTAATTTTTAGTTCTAATTTATTTATCCTTATTAGTAAGTAATTTCATTAATGAAGTTCACTTCACCATGACAATGTTCACTTTAGAAAGAAAATAAATCCCATCTTGGTTTTGAAAAGTCTAAAATTAACGCAGGAAGTTTTGGTGCAGTACGTGTGGAGTTTTCCAAGTTTCTTTTCTTTATTTTTCCCTTTCTCTTGATTAGCTAATTGTCAAATTTTTGTTTGTTTTAAACTAAATCAATTTCTCTGCCTCCTCAGGTGGATTAAGGTTTATTTATACCGGTACGGTACCATAATTGAGAAGCAGGAAGATACACCCATGACAGAGGTCTACTTGAATCTCTAATTTGTGTTACATCTAAGACAGAACAGTCAGTGTAAGTTACAGTTACTGGAAGGTAGTGCTCATCTCTAAGCAGATGGAAGGCAGGTATTTTAAAACTAACTGCAACAACTGACTTAAATATAGCCAAGCAGAATCATTCCACTGTCTTCAATGAGTTCCAGATAAGTGTACCAGAGCACATTGTAGCTCTAAATCTCATGCTTTACAAAATACACATGATCACCCATACTTTGTAGACAGAGCACCTGAAGCAGAGAGAAGTGAAATGGTTTGATGAAGCTCAATAGGAACCACAGTAGGAGACGAAAAAAAAAACAGAAAATAAAGGTGCCTATTCCCTCCCAGAACTTCTCATTGCCACAGACTACACCAGTATATGTCAATCTCTACACACACACAGTTCTGTAAGTATATGTGTTTTAGAAAAAATGCTGTCAAGTGTGTGACAAATCACCTTTTACTACAAAGTCCACTAAAGGCACTAGAAGAAAGACTTGTTCATTTTGGTGAGACTTGGACAGAGCACTAAGGGAAAATCTGGGAACAGAAATGAAATGTCTCTGACTGCGCCAGTTCATGCAAGAGCCAGCACACGGCCAAAGCGGCAGTAAATGTACAGTGGAATGGGAAGAGCAGGACAGAGAAAATCAACTGTAAATTGATAAGGCAAACCATCAAATGGGCTTAACAGCTACTAGAAGAGTCCAGATTTACAGCAGTTCCCGATTTAATCTACCAAAACCATCACGTAGTTGCCAATTGGGAACTAAAAAGGGGCAAGAGCCACCTGTCCATTTAGCAGCCATTCTTCAGTCCTACTGTTATGAGAGCCAAAAGAGCTGCTCATCTCCACATGGGTATTTCTACTGCCTCAGGTATTTCAGTTGTTTCACACAGAACAGCAATGAACAAAATAATTAAATAATACTATTAATTATGAAAGGACCCAGTGTTAAGTGCCATTTTAAATTGCATCATGTCTTCAGACTATTTATTTTGCTAAAAATAACTTAAAAATTAACTTGGTCAAAAAAAACCCCTCATTTTTAAAAGGTATTAAACTCATGCCTTTGCAACCCAGTTTTGAATTCTGTTATCTACACCCTCTGTACAGACAATTACAGCAACTACCAAGTCCGTCTATCAGTGTGTAAGCGGACTCCTTATATTGCTTCTGTAAAAAACACCCGGAAATATAGAAAATAGACACTGGTTATTGGCACCCTGGTAGGTAATACATAGTATAGAATGCAAGTCCAACTGATACATCTCTATAAAAAACAGATTGCTTCATTTTTAATTGTCTGTTGTCTTGGATGAAATTTCTCTCTAGTAAGGCCTTTGTATTTGTTAACTGTGAAAAACTTGAAGAGTTGCAATTTATAGAACCTGAAAAAAATTATTTTTGTAACATCAGAAGATAAATTGTTATGAAAGCACATATTTGTCTAAAATTCAAAATATTAAGAAATGCACATAAGCATATTTTTGTATTTTGAGGGTTTTTTAATAAAAAAAGAAAATAAAGTCTGAGGTCTAGCTTTAGAAATCTATGAAAAGAAAAAGAAGTCTATTTCAAAATGAAAGTTATCTTCACAGTGCTTACAATTGCTTTCTGCCTCTGTCTCTCCCTTTGTTTGGCCCTTTCAGATTCCCGTTTTTCATACTCTTTGCGGTATTCTTCCCTCTTCAGCCTTTCATGCTGATATTCCTCATAGCTGTCATATCTAGGAAACATAACTTAGTCATTAAATCAAGCACCTGCATTTGTGAATGTAAAATTAGCAATACAGTTTCTGGAAAGTTTCATTATCTCTTGAGAACCAGCTGCAGAGTAAACCAAATGCACACAAAATTCACTACCTGGGTCTGCGACTGTACGGTGATCTGGATCGGGACCTTGCACGTAAGGGAGAACTTCTGTATGCTTGGTGTCTACATTGGCTGGACTCATAATAGCAACAAGATCTGCAGGAAGAAACACATTGACCTCTGTCATTCACTTTGAATCTATTGACACCATTTTTCTACCTCTTTCCTGAACTTAGAATTTCTGCTAAGCTACCCGTGAGATTTTCCAGTGAGTTTGTGATTCTTTGGTGAACTAAGGGGCTTCAAGTGATTTCCCCCCACCGCCCTCTTGTAATTTTCCTTATTAAGGCTAACACAGAGTACAGAGTCAGCCACTGTCAACCTCATCTGATAGGGACTGCAGCTAGACTGGCACGGGGCAGCTCGCAGATAATGGGAAAGGTTAGTAGTGAACATCTCTCACCAATTGCTCTGCTGCTGACCTGACTGGCTCCACTCAGCAAGTGTAAACTTGGCAAATATAAAAGATCACGGCAACAAATGTTTCTGTAGCAACCCCGTAACCTTCAGAGTTAATCAGGAGCAACAGAAAAAGTTGCACTAGATTATTTCTTCTTTCTTTATTCCTTCCTTTCCTTGCTTCATATTTTTTGGTGGTTTCTTTCTTACAACTACAATGAAAATACATGAATTTGATGTACTGTACCTTGAAGAGGATCTACTACAGGGTGACCTTGACCTCGATCGGGAATATGGAGAACGGGAACAAGACCTGCGTTGAGGAAAGGACCTTGATCTAGAGCGTGTCCATTGAGATCTTTGAGAAAATAAGGATTTGGGTGGAGACACTGGACCTCTGCATGGAGAGTTAAAAGAAGAGCAAGAAGGTGATACATCAAATAATGAATAGGCTTGTGTCCCATCCCAAGGGTAGCATAGTTTATCACTTTCATCTTCACTGTCATCAAAGAGACCATCCATTTCTAGTCCTGAATTTATAAACATAGGTAGTTTGGAGAATTGTTCATTACTGTAATCACTGTCCCTTAGTTCTCTGGTCTTATCTGCTTCTTCATCAAAAATAGCTTGGCGGGGGTGACCAAAATGTTTATTCAGTTCAGCCCGAATTTCTTGGTCTTGGAGCTGTTTTCTGTTATTACCGTGGGATCCCTGCTTACTTGTCTGTAAAGTTTCTTTCTTGAAATATTCGTCTTGTTCTAAAGAAGAACAAATCTGACACTGCCACCCAGGTGAAGAATCCTTAAATTCTAGTTGTCTGGAGTCCTGAAGTTCCTGGGATATTTTAATGTGTATTTCCGATTTTGAATTCATAGATTGACAGTAGTCATGGTCACCAAACAGCCGCAAACTGGGCCGTTTTGTCTTTCTCTCCTCATGTCCACTGGACAGTACTGTAGTCTTGCTAAGCTGTGCATACAGCTCAGACTGTTCTGGACCCTTCTTGATTGAGTTATTTCCTTGAGAACCGGGAGACTCACTATAGCGGGGCTTTTTGGAAGGTGGTACAACAGTCTTGCATGATGACTTCGGCTTAGGTGAAGTCCTAAAAGGATTATCCTGGTTGGCTTTATGAGGAGGGGTCGTAGGTGGAGTTAGGCCTAAGGGGGGAAAAAGGAGGAACAGAATATTTTTAAGCACATAAACCATGTTTATAAAAGTGGCTCAGGTGCTTCTTTAAAACAGAGACAACACAAGATCCATTCTATGTCATTTTAATTTAACACTGCTAATACTGAGAATAAGCATACTTAGGGTGTGAGACACCAAAGGTCTGGTAACAACAATAGCAACAGTCAGCATAATTTCTGCACCTCCCCTTTCTCCGCCTTTCTCTCTGTAGATTTTGATAGAAAAGACAGATAGAAAACAAAAGGCTTTTTTGTTAAAAATCAAAAAGATTCTGATATAAAATCAAAACTCAAAAGAACAGCCCTGTCAAAAAGCTAAAGAAAATAGCAGATAAAAACCTGAATAAAAGCAAGCCAGAGAAAAATAAATGAGTGCTATCAAAGGAACCTGGGTAGGATGCAGAGCTTGAATACAAGGAAGAACAGCAACTCTACAAGTCAACTGCAATGACTCTTTGTCTTCACAGTTCATTAACTTAGTAAACCATCGCTAATGTATGTATAATCATTCTTGTAAGCATAATTAATACATTTTGCCTGAAATGTGGTTCTGTAACTGAAACCCAAATGAACAATAGGACCACTGCAACTGTAATGAACCATTGCATTCAGAACTAAAGATTAGAGAGCATCATGAAGTCGAGAGTCAAAAGGAAACAGGTAAGTATTCAAAGACTAAAGACACCACTTACTACCATGATCTTTCGGATAACTATAATAGACTATATCACTATGGTGAGACAAAATTGCAGGAAGTACCACAGATCATTCAAGTAAAACCCAAGAACCAAAACAGCACCTTCCATTTATTTTTATAAGGGTAGAATTAACTAGCTACATTTTCTGTAGAAATCATAGAATTTCTTTAGATTTTATAAAAGGATAACACAGGACACCAGTGCAAAGTAACAGCAGACTGCAGCCACTGTTCAGGAAATAACTGCTCTTCAGGTAGTTAGTATGTTAGGTTTTAAAAAATTTTATTCTGTCTGTTTGACCCTAATGTAATTTATAGGTATATATGGTTAAGATCAAACAAATACATAAGTACTGTCCTTAATTAGACTGAGATTAGGGAGTTCTAGATAATCTAGACTATCCTTAAGAACTCCACAGGTTGATGATGTCCCAAGACTTCTTCTAGCCCAAGCAATGAGCAATCCATTATTTCTTTAGCAAGAATGAAAAGAGAGCGCAGGCACACTTACAGGAAATGTGTATTTCCAACATGGTTATAGAGTTTTGTTTTGTATTTTTAACCATGCACCACAGATCAGCAGATCAATGCAAATGGAACATGTTTTATAGTGTTTTGCTGTAAAGAAGGAAAAGCATCCATCAATGTGTAGTGCTCCCTCAGGAACATAAATGGAGACTGGGAGTCCCATCACATTAGCTGCAATGAATTTGTTCCAGGAAAAAAAAAAAAAAGATGGGAGTACCAAGGCATGAATACTTGATGTGAGACTGAAGCTTGATTTTGCCTGAATGTTTGGAAAAAAGGATTATCAGCTACTCATGGCTATGTGAAGACTTTGTCTAATGTCACCAAAGTCAGGAAAACTGAGGCAAAGATGCTGACATCCAAAACTCCAGATACCCCAAAACTGATTTTAAAAATGAAGAAGTTTTGTGCAAAGTTATTACAGTTAAGCTATTTCATCTAATTTGAGCCATCAATTTTTTTTTCCTTCCCCAAAATTCACTTGATTCAGCAGTACACATTTCACACCTTATCCATCTGCTCACTAACAAATACATTTGACTACTAAATGAGTTTTTGGTAAAATGAAGGGAACAGTCCTCTTCAAAACTCCGCAGTAATGATTTCTGAGTTAAAAAAAATCAGGCTCAGATTCAACAAAGATTTGAGTAAGAAATGACTGTTTTCTAGATAAAAAATTTAGATGTGTCACTCTTACTCATGAAATTATATAGCCCCCGAGAAGCTCTGGCATCAGTTGCTGAATTTTCAAATACAGTTTCAAAGAAAATGTGAAGCAGGAGAATATTAATTCCAGCCCCTCTGTGTTACTTCTAACAACCACTCCACAATGAACATGCATATTTAAGAATTTCAGACAAAGAAACCCCTGAGATAATTCAGTATCAAAATCAAAATATTTTTCCATTCCCACTACTTTATAAAGCTAGCCCTGGCAGGAAGTATGCTAAACACAGAGCAGAGACATGTCCAGAAACCTGACAAGGAGCCCAACAATCTTTAGAGGAAGGGGAAAAGAAAACTCCATCAAAAAGCCCTTGCAAAAGTACAGGCTGAGCTAAATTTACTGGCACTTCTCTTGCTGGCAGAACTACGCTGAGGCCAGAATAAGAAAGGGTTTCCTCGTGGCATTTTGGCTTTTTTCCTGGTTTTCAGCAGAAGCAGGAAGTGCACAGGC
This sequence comes from Clamator glandarius, assembly GCA_033459285.1. Lineage (NCBI taxonomy): Eukaryota > Metazoa > Chordata > Aves > Cuculiformes > Cuculidae > Clamator > Clamator glandarius. Next base: position 4,154,916 of record JAUNZM010000109.1, read on the forward strand.
AAGTAGAAATGGATAAATGTTGGAAAAAGTTCATTTAACCTTTGAACAAGTCTCCATTGGGGGATGAAGGGAGGAGTGAAGTTTTGAATTCATGTCACTGCTACAGACTCCACCTTCTGCACATCCCATGACCAGTGTTCAAAGTGTGAACTTTCGAAAACCAGTTGGCTGCACGCTCGCTCATCTTTACCCTAACCCCTTGTAATGTTCACCAAGGGTCATGATCCCACATCAGTGGCATTACAATATTCTATAACCATTGGATTATTTTATACACGTCAATTTCTCCACCAATGTGTACATTTTAGCGTTGACAGTACAAGGTATATTCTGTGCTCTCTCTTGAACTTAGCAGGTTTTGACAGATTTATGGAAGGACAGATGGCCATTACGGGCTGAAGGCTGACAAGAGGCAGTTCAGAGCATTGTTAACACACTTGCACAAACTCTCAGCAGTGCAGCGCTGTGCAGAATGTAATTCAGACTATAGCTTTTTTATTGCTGCCTATTTTCTTTTGTCAAAAGAGCCTGCTGTGCACAGCAACAAATGGCTGCCATTACCCAGAATGTAATGGGTGTCAGACAAATCACGTAACACAAACAATCAAGAGTATGTAGGTCATATTTCAACAGAGCACAACCTTAGCAATATTTATGATTACTGCATTGAAATGTGCTCTATAATAAACAAGTACCTCTACATCACTCACACTTACGTACTTCTGCACAGCAAATATGTTAGAAGTGGTGCATACTCTACAATCATCCCACTTAAACAGTCCTTTTTCTTTTTAAAGTAAAAGGTAAATATTTTTTCATGACACGCTATAAAATCATTTTCTTTGGTGGAATTTCTCTTTAATTGAATGGATTCCATAAACGGTATGTTTGCACCTTCCCTTGCTCTGTGTATATACCACGAACCCAGTTGGTAGCATACATCAATTTGCCAGCACTGTTCTCGTAGCACCATTCTCCCTGTATCTCTGCCACACTGGCTGAGCAACCTCTTTCAAGAAAGTCTCTGGAAGAGTGAAACTACTTTTCATACATTCCAAAACTCCACTAAAAATCCCAAATCCTTAGTAACTCATTTGGCTCAGCTAGGTTGATAAGCAGAAATTAGAGGACTGCCTTTGCATAAAACATGACATCTTGACTGTTTAGGACTGATTTGCAATGCTGTTTTACATAGACGCCAATCTTCATAAAACTCTACTGTAACTGTTAGCTTTTAAATGCTTGATGACATTTGTTGTGCTTTAAGTGGGCCGAGGATTACTCTCTGTTGGAGAATGCAGCCCTGGAACCTTTCTACGTGTAAACTGAGCTTTTGAGAGGCCCCAAACCCAAATTTTTTTATACCTTTCAAGTCTGAAAATGGATTGTCAAGGGAAACATTTAAGGCCACTTAAAATGCTGAACATAAGATCACAGCTCAATTCAGTAAAAGAATCAGAAGAGTTTTTGCATTGCACAAGACTGCAGAAGCCAGGAAAACATAATAAAATGAAATAGCCATCATATAATAAAAAACTACATGCTTGTTGAGTATTCAGATTAATCCCATTGTCAGTGTTGCAGAAAATGAAGACAGATGCCTGAAAATATCAAATAATTTACTAGATTTTATTCCCTTTGGTCAACTCTCTGCACTTCTTATTTCATTTTATCAGAAATTATTCTGAGGTCAGATAAGTTTTTATATGATTTTAAGTATTTGTTTTGATAACGAAGAGGTAATACAGACCTAGAGGTGGGCAAATAGCAGGGTGTAAGTATCCCCAAGGATGCTGATGAATTCCAAATCACTCTTCAAGCTGATTGAGTTCATACAGTCTTTTCTAACTGATTTTTAGTGAGATCAAATTTTGCACCCAAGAAAGACAGGTGAGGAGTTTTATGCTCCGGTAAATTACAGGGATCTATGTGCAAATGAGAGACTTCCATCAGGCCACCTGTTTTACATAAGAGGGTGGAAACAGCCTTCCAGTTACTCATTGCTACTTTTATGGTAGCAAGGTTGTAAACATGTAAACTCACGTCAGGCACTTACATGGTAGCTTTGAGTATTTAGGAGTGAAGGTTTAAAAAGACACTAAGAGAACACAGAACACTGAATTTCAAACATTGAGGAGCCATGCAATCTAACTTCCAGCATTCAGAAGTTCAGCAGAAAGTCTAAGACAATCATTGAGGAGCTACTGATGATCAAGAGAAACAAAGCCACCTCCAGAGGGTGAGTCTTTCTAGTCCCTGTGTCTGTAGGTGTCCCCTCAGCCTGACAGGTAGCAGAGGAAAGAGGTCCTCCAGGGATATAGAAACATCCCTTGTTCCTGGAAGATGTTAAGAGAGGTTCCAGCCCATAGCCCCTTAGCAAGGTTTTGGCAATATAGGTAGCTGTGATTACAAAGGGAGAAAAACCTCGAGAACCTCTTAGCCAGAATGAGACTCATCTTATACAGAAAGCTCATCTAACACATTATTATCACCTAGAACTTCCTCCATATCATGATGTTCTGGTTAATTTTCCTTATAATAACACTAGAAATAAGCTGCAGGAGTTTGTAACTTACATAGCAATGGACTTCCTGCTCTACTGTAGGATACTCATTTAATATGCATTCAAAGAATTTTTGTGTTTAAGAAAATATTTGTTCCTTGTAACTTGACAAATCAATGTTTTGACAGTTTTAGGGAGAACAGTTACATTCATGACTACTAACAAAGCCATCCTAAAGAAGACATAGCATTGGGAAGAGAATGGTTTCAGTTTAACTTTTTAGATACGTGAATCCAAAATATGTGTGTGAGGCAAAGACTGATGGCTCATGTGGGAAATGTTTTTATTTATTTATTTTTCCACTCCATAGTTAATTCATCAGTGAGGGAACCAATGTTGTTCTCAGAAGAGAGATCAAGGGAGCTGCTATTTATATTAAAATACTTTGTGCTTCGATAGCACAAGCAGCACTGTTAATGGTCTTTTCAATTCAGCAGCAAGATCAAGGCAACTCCTATTTAAATTGAAATAAATAGTGCTTGTAGAGTGAAAGTTGCCCTGTATAAGGACAATGAGCAACGCAGTTATCAGGGTCTCATTAAAGAACTCCAAGGTATTATTAATCACTATTGCTGCTATTTTTCCCCTTTTTGGGGGTTGTTCTTTTTTACTGAAGTGGGTTCCAATTCTGCCATGATTTACTCGTATACACTGTAAACTCCTCAGCACTAGAGCTTGTTTCTGTTATGTACCTGCTGGCTTCCAGTACAAGCAGACACATGACACAAAATACTATGGCAATATAAATGAGTTAAAAGGGAAGACGTGCACAAACACTTATATTTTTATAGATTTATATACATATATGAATATAAAAATAAAATCTATGTGTATATGAAGGCAGAGATTAATACAGTTAGGAAGTGATGAAATGCAGTCTCCTGAAACCTCAACAGGCATTCTTAAGACCAGAGCAAGTGTTACATGAAGTCCAAGAGCCACCATCATGTATATTGCTTGAATCATAGGATCATAGAGTTGCCTGGTTAGAAAAGATCTTTGAGATCATGAAGTCCAACTGTATCTGCCCACTACTAAACCATATCCCTGAGTATTTCATCTACCCACCTTTAAAATACTGCCAGGGCTGGTGACTCAACCACCTCCTTGGGAAGCCTCTTCCAAAATCAAATAACCTTTTTAGTGAAGAACTTTTTCTTGATGCCTAATCTGAACCTCCCCTGGTGCAACCTGAGGCCATTTCCTCTCATCCTTTCATCTTTCACCTGAGAGAAGAGACCAACACTCACCTCTTGGCAACCCTCTTTCAGGTAGTTGTAGAGAGTGGTAAGGTCTCCCCTCAGCATCCTCTTCTCTAGGCTAAACCACCCCAGTTCCCTCAGCCGCTCCTCATAAGACTTGCTCTCCAGCTACTTCACCAATTTCATTGCTCTTCTCTGGACAACACTCCAGGACCTCAATGTCTTTCTTGTAGTGAGGGGTCCAAAACTGGCACAGGATTCAAAGTGCAGCCTCACCAGTGCTGAGTACAGGGGCACAATCACTTCCTTGGTCCTGCTAGCCACTCTGTGCTACAGGCCAAGATCCTGTTTGCCTTCTTGGTCACCCAGGGACACTGCTGGCTCATACTCAGTCAGCTGACAACCAGCACCCCCAGGTCCTACTCTGCCAGGCAGCTTTCCAGCCACTCTTCACTAAGCCTGTAGTGCTGCATGGGGTTGTTGTGTCCCAAATGCAGGACTTGGCACTTGGCCTTGTTGAACCTCATGCCTTTGGTCTCAAGCCCATTGATCCAGCCTGTTCAGTTCCCTTAGTAAAGCCTCCCTACCCTCAAGCAGACCAACACCTCCTCCCAGATTACTATCATCCACAAACTTACTAAGGGTACATCTAGATCATCGATAAAGATATTGAACAGAACTGGACCCAGCACTAAGCCTTGGGGAACACCACTTGTGACCAGCCTCCAACTGGATTTAAATCCATTTACCACCACTCTTTGGGCCTGGTCATGCAGCCAGTTTTTAACCCAGCAGAGGGTGCGCCTGTCACGGTCAGTGTCAGCCAGTTTCTCAAGCAGAATATCATAAGAAATAGTGTCAAAGGCTTTACTGAAGTCCAGGTACACTATATCCACAGTCTTTCCCTCATCCATTAAGCAGGTTGTCTTGTCATAGAAAGAGATCAGATTTGTTTGGCAGGACCTGCCTTTCATAAACCCATAACTGGGCACTGAAGATGACCTGCTCCAGGGCCTTCCCCAGCATTGAGTTCAGTCTGACAGGCCTGTAGTTCCCTGGATCCTCGCTCTGACCCTTCTTGTAAATAGGCACAACATTTGCCAGCCTTCAGTCACACTGAACTTCCCCAGTCAGCCAAGACTGCTGGTAGACAGAGCTTGGGAACACTGCCCCAAATCCCTGGCCACACAGACTCCACCAACTCTTGTTCTCCTTCACTATTCCCCTTCCCTGGAGGTGTTTAAGGTGAGGGTGGATGAGGTGGTTAGGGGCATGGTTTAGAGATTGGTGGGAATGGTTGGACTCAATGATCTGGTGGGTCTCTTCCAACCTAGTGATTCTATGATTCTATGTTCTAGCTAGACTGTATTTATATCCAGGAGAGGGGAAAAATATTCATAGTTTCATAGGACAACATTTCTGTTCACATATTCATCCAGCTGTGGTGTCACACAGCTTCTGGAGCATTTTTTTAGTGTGCCAGTTCTCCTGGTTCTATTGTGTATGACAACTACTGAGCTATTTTGTTGTACTCTGTGCACAGCTGATGGAGTGTAAGGAGTTCAGTAATACCAAGACCATTCCCATTGCCATTTTAGAGGCAATAGTAGAGGACTATCGAGGGGTCAGACTGCCTCGCAATTTCTGTCTAGTCAGCTGATGGGAAGAGCAGGCTTATGACTTTCTGACTGGGAGAAAACACTGCTCTCTTCAGTGACTTCAACGGCTGCTTGTACCGTTCTGCTGTAGTCACCTCATCTGCCCCTTTCCGTTGGCAGCATTAAGCACTGACTTACCAGTGTGCTTACAAATGTGCACTCTCAGGTAGATTTGCACTCCAGTAATGATAAAAGAGGCTTCTACATGTTTGAGACCTGCTGACAATGAACTGGATTATTCTGGTGTATACAGTGAATTTTGCCATGTTTGTAAGTTGGTTTTACAAAAACAAATTGCATTGCATGGATGCCTGATTAAGATTTCAGTTTTTTAGGACATATGAGAGGACAGTGTGCGTGTTTATGGCCTCAAGTTGCACTAGAGGAGGTTCAGATTAGACATCAGGAAAATTTTTTTTCAATGAAAGGGTTACCAGGCACTGGAACAGGCTGCCCAGGGAGGTGGTTGAGTTGTCATACCTGGAGATGTTTAAAAGACAGGTAGATGAGGTGCATAGGAATATGGTTTAGCAGTGGACAGGTACAGTTGGACTCAATGATCTCAAGGGTCTTTTCCAACCAAATGATTCTATGATTCCAAAGCTGAACAAATGAAGGAGTTTCTAAAAAAGTGAAATTATGGTTGTAGGGAGGTCAAAGCCCAAAGTACATGTGCAAACCCAGTGCTTGGACCTGCTCTTGTGTAAAGCTGCCACTGAATTCAGGGGTGTCAAGCTGATTTATAGTACAAGAAGACATGGTCTGAATGGTCCCCAAAATGCTAAAGATCACATAATTTACAATCCACTGTTACTCCCTTATGGATGCTCCTGAGAGAAATGCATGCCAAGCATGCACAACTCCGATTTTTCGATATTACAGAACTGAGAAAGTAAACAGTCATAGCAATAGCTCAAGTGGAACTCAACATGTGCTCTTGTGCTGAATTCTGGAAAACTGAGGCAGAACAGAGTTCAGAGAAAAGCAATAAAAAAGATCTGAGGTCCGAAGGGATTGACTTTAGCAGAAAGGGCAGATGAATTAAAGGAGTGAAATGAGTGTCACATGAACAAAATCAGCACATGACAAAAACATCTACAAATTTTCCAAAGTTACAAACACCGGGGATCTGAAAGCAAAAGAAGGATAAAGGGAGTTTGTATGAAGTGTGCTAATGGAAGAAATAAAGAGAAAGCAAGAACATAAAACTAGTATCAATTTAAAATTTACCTGTAAGCTATGGAATACTTTTTCATCAGCAAAGGAGTAAGCTGTTATTTGTGACATATTAATCTAGAATTGACAAAGCACTGAAACATGCAGACACGTAAAGCCCTAGACAGGCCTGGAGACTCTCTGGATGACATAACTTTTCCATCTGCAACACCTAATACACTGTGCTGTGGGGCTTTTCCTTGAGAGATGGCGCTCAGCAGTACACAAATCTATCGGGATATGGGGAAGTGTAACAGATAAATGGTTGTATTCATATTTTCACAGAAATTATGCTCTCTTGTGCAGGTTTGGAGCTGTATTTTCAAATACATTCCTTCTTGGGTAACTGGATAAGAAGTCAATGCTAAACTGGCCTGAAGTTAATCTACTGGAGACCTCTGTGACATCTTGGTGTACATGTGGTATTTCAAAATGAACAAATACAAATACAAGTCATGCTTAAAGGAGACATCAGTACTCCCCATTGCTCACCTGCAGTTCCAGAGAGTTCCACACTTAAGGTTTGTTCGATAGTCTTGTTCTCAAATGGGGAACCCTTGGAATCACTGGAAGACAGGGCACATTTATAAAAACAAGCTGAAATGGAGTTGCTGTAGCCAAAATCTACTGAATCCCCCTCCCTTTTATTAATGTTTGCACTTTTTAGTACTTACTTTGGTGACTCGGGCGTCAATGGAAGTGATAAACTTGTTGGTTTGGCTAAAGAGAAAAAAGAAAACAATCATGGAATTTTTGAACACTCCATAAAGTATACTAAAAAGATTTATTTTTATTTTGGTGCTGGAATCACACATTGGGCTGAGCTCCCATAGTTCTACAGCCGTTTCAGTGTATCTTAGATAGATAAATAAGGAGACTCATCCTGACTCCTTATTACTGGTATCAAAAGGGCACCTAAATTTCAGCAATGATTTATACCAATTACTGAACATTTCAAATACAGTACACAACCCAAATGCCAAGGACCTTTCCAAAGAAGAGTAGTACATGTTAAAAATCAATGAAGAACTGTACAGGATACACTCTGAAAATGTTATTTCTCTTAGAGATAATTTAGACTACAGTTCACGTTTTATTTGGAATGAGAAGCAGCAGAATAACTACAAAGTAACAGAACGTTATGAATATTCAGCTAATTTTACTTCTACAATACACAATTTTATATATAGCACTGAGAATAGGTTGTTTCTATAAGGCCAGAGTCCAATCAGTTAATAGTCCAAATTTCTGCAAATTATTCTGAAAACTATGACAAGTCATGGACACAGTCACAGATGGTTAAAAATGAGGTTGAAGCTCTCAGCACTACAATCTCAACATACGCAAAACAAAGCTGTAGCTATAAAAATACAAGTCTTTGTAGCTTTTATTCATGCAAACTTGCATTTTCCCAAAGCAAGCCAAGAACCAGGATACTGTAATACAACCAATATTCCTTTAATTGCCAGCAAAATGTTTAAAAATTAAAAGGAATATTACTTGCAAACTTTACTTTTCAGAAGTCAGACGGATGTTTCAACGCAGAGAGCATTATACCAAGAACAACAGCAGGGGATCTCTTCTGCAAATTAATTACTTAAGACAAAATGTTCCCCTTGAACACTCCTGCACTGCAGATCTTTTGTCCACAGTGTCACTATTGCATATTAGGTATTCATTCCAGGCTTAGAGCTCCCATCGACATTAAAGGGATTTTATATGCAAATTGATTACTTTTATAAGCTCTAGAGCATTTCTGAAGTAATATTACATTTTTAAAAAAATTAACTCAATTCTCTAGAGCTGCATATTGTTCCCCCTCCTCCCCATATGAAAGTTAGAAATGGAAGCTCAGGTGTTCACCTCGGGTTCACCTTCCTCAGAAGTCACTGCCAGAGTGAGGAGTTGCACCTCAACGAGTTGTCTCATACAGCACTGCTGCTGATTTGTGCATAAAACCAGGTGCTGTAACACTGAATGTAACCCAACACATCTTTGTGTGCATTTTATATACATCTAGGGATACTAATGTTTGCCAGTAGCTACCTGGAGGCAAAACTGACTTAAAAAAACCAGACCTTACAGCAAGGCTCTGGAATAAAGTTTTATACAAAAGCTTCCATTTACCCAATTTTGGCTTTCTAAAGAAGCTGAACGGTAAGGGGTATTTAAGCCTCTAAAAAGTCTCATTCTGGCTTTCATTAGTGCCACAGAAGAGTCCACATGAGAAAATATATATATATATATAAAATCTGAAGCACTGAGGCACGGTGCAAATCTGCTAGAGATGGGCACAGAATCAAGGTGTCATCACACACTCATATCTATTCATCTTAGGGAGATACCACTGAGCTCTCCCGCTGAGCCATTTGCATACCAAAACACCCATCAGTTTTCTTACTGCTAGGCAAGGTCTTGACCAAACAGTATTCCTGCAAGAGATTTGTCCTCACATACACCTATTGATAGTGTAAATATTTAGCCAAGACACTATCATTTTCCATGGTGCCTCTTTATTAGAGTGTCAAGGTCTACTGTGGTGTGGGTTTTTTATATTAAAAAGGGTTCATATGAAGCTGCTTGTCCCTGTAAATTGAAAACATTCAGGTTCAAAAGAACTAAGTTTCCTCATGGGCAAATTTCAATGCAAAACTGCAGATGATCTTTGGCATGAATGGGTTTGTGGACATTCCCCTGGGCTTGCAATATGTTTGCAACAGTAAATCTAAAGGAAAATATGGTTTGACTTATCCTTTGTGAGCTTTCCCTAACTTAGGAAGAAAAAAATCGGATCTTGATTATTTTTTAAAACAGAAGGAGCCAATTTTCTCATACTTTTGATTAAACATATGAGCAAATGACTGCAGGTCTGCGAATACCAGTTAAATTTGCAAGTTTCATTCTGCTTGAATTGACTGCCCAAGCCGAAAGCATTATATTCTTGTATTTGTACTATATGCATATTCATTGATATTGAAGTCATCTACTAGTGTATGAGGCAAATTCGATGAAAAAACATTTTGGAAGCCAGGAATTGAAGAGGAGAGTAACACCTCTTTCCCTGCAACTTCACCCACAATACCATCAAAGTCACAGTCATCTCTTAAATGCTGCTATGTTCACTATATGTCCCTTGGAACTTCCTAATCTCTTCATCCACGCTGTTCCCACAACCTAATGTGCCTTGCTTCTCTGCACTGAATGTACACAATTGCCTCAGCTGGGAAAAAAATGCACCTCTGATCAGAACATGCAGATTTCATGATCAGTACTTATGTGTGTGTGCACATATGTCTATGTATGTGTATCACATACACATGCATAGAGCATGTTACACGTCATATACCTCATCATGTATCACCTTAACACCCAACAGTATTAATAAAGCTCCCTGTAACTTCTGGCAGCTCTGCGTTTCAGTACCATCACAGTAAGAGACCCAAGCTTCACACATACAGTTCAGTCTGGATTTTGCTGTGAAGCAGACTGCTGAAGCCATCCAGACGGCATGGCAGTTGGCATCTAAGAAGCTCTAGGGACAGTTGGATTTCTTTCTTAAAAGAAACATTGTTCAGAGAATTTGAGACCATAATGGGGAAAAGTATACTCAGGATGTCAGAACATCCAGCTGGGAAAAGGGTATTTAGCGGTGGGAAGGGAAGACTGTTTTTATTAAGTTTGCATATACTTCCACATGAGGAGTGAAAAAACACATTTGATGTGAAGAAGGGAAAACACATACAGTTTACAACTGCTGCTTTAAAAATACCAGAACAACACGTTTAGGGTCATACCCTCGTATGTGTTGCCACATACCTTCAGCGTTGTCATCCAGGATTTGCACTGATGTGACTGAGACAGACACCTGGCCTTCTAGATGCTAGGCCAATATGTATACGCATATGTATTTCAAAGAAACACGAACTTTTAAAAAAGATCCCTTTGGACTCATAAGCTTTCACAGCTTTCCATTAGCTTGGGAAAACAGGCAAGGGAAGAGAAAACAAGAGAGGGGCTTAAGTTCTTGTATGTCTGTCACATAAAATACTTGCAATATAGACCAGTTCTTTATGCACTGGGGGGTGCTAAAAGTGAACACAAGTGTTTAGTTTTGACCATAAAGAATCTAAAAAGAGAGAAAGATCAGGACGGCAGCTAAACTTTCAACTATTTACAAAATAAAATTACAAACCAGCATTCCAGCTTTAACAGGAATGACACGTTTATTGCTTTTTCTGTAGCAGTGAGAATACTATTTACTGTCTCTTAAGGACTATGTGGCAGGTTAACAATGCCTTCAGTTTTACACTAGCAAAAAAGAAAGAAGCTCACTAATGAACTGGCCTGCCCAGCTTGTTTAGGGATATAATGATTTCTTAGCAGTACAGTACTCTGTGAATACATATCTCCAGCTAGCTTGGTATATTATCATGTGGTATTTGTTACAACTTTTTCTTCCCCCCCGAGATTCCTGTTCTGAGGTTAAAGGGGACAGAGACAGGATTAGAACTGTTTAAAAGCTAAATCTAGCTTACTAATTCTAACTTCATTATACTGTTTTAAAATTCTCCCTACAAAGAAGAGATGCTGGAGTTAACAATACTAATCCAAAGAATAGAAGAGGTATCGAGAGTATTCATAAATACAGTATTTCAGCCTCCCTGTGTTACCACTGGTACCAAAACTGCATTCTGTGGTTCCACATCTACCTTGCAGATGATTTGTCTGGGACTGCAGATGAGGCTTCCTTTTGGAGGTGCATTTGTCTCTGCTGCTGTTCCTATTCTCTGCTGGTTTGGTCTGAGGAGGGTCATCATTTGTAGTCAGATATTTGAGAAGTTCAGAGCAGGGACGTCTTTGAGGCTTGTGCTGTTGACAAATGCTTTTCGCTTTATTGCTCCATGAATTCTCAGTCTTAAAAACAGAGCATAATAAAATAAAATAAAAAAGCAAAAATTAGTGAGCTGAACCTTATCAGAATGGATATAGGTTTTCTGAAGAGATGAGATTTTCAATGAAGTGTTCAGTCTAAGTGTACTAGATCTATGAGCTGTGAATAATTGTTTGCAGAACAAGGAAAGAAAATTACATTTAAAATTCCTAAATGACATTTATGCAGCTTTTTATTTCATTTCTCTTACATTTCAATGTTCCTACCCAGCAACATGTAACTAACAAGACCCTACAGCCCTTTACTGTGAACAAAGAAATAAGCTGGTTTAAACTTTAATTTGCTGCTGGTTGCTTGAGCCCAGTATTCGCAACTCTCTTAAGTACCCCTAAATGCTCCGTTTTCAGTTATGGTGAACAGCAAGACAAACATTGTTTAATACTGCCTGCTAACAGAATTATGTCAGAATCCCAATTCTATCCAATTAATGCTTGATATACATTTTTTGCCAAGAATCCAGTATCATTTTTCTTAGCTTAGACAGGTTGTTAAATTATAGTCCTGCATCCTGGAGTCACTCATAAACAACACCAGCCCATCAGCAAATTTTACCATGCTCTCTACTACATTTTGTATCAATAAAGTAGGCGAGAGTAACAGAAGGTGGGACTACAACAGAATTCTGCCAAGAGAAAAAGCATAAATGAAATATTCAGAGCATAAAGGAGCTCAGGTGATTTTCTGGAACCCAGTCTATAATCTGTTCCCTTTTTTTTTTTAAAGCAGTTGCAAGATAGCAGGCAGATTAATACAATACATACAGATCTACTGCTTGCTTAGTTGCTGAAAGCGTAAAAGACCTTGTTACACTTTCTCTTTGTTGTTTTTTTTCTCTTTTTTTACCTTATTATCAAGATTAAATTTGTACCTTAACAACCACAGGGCTTGTTCTGATCCTGTGATTAGTGTTTGCATGGTTTTGTGCGCTGAGACCACTGCATTCATTGTAATTTAGCTGAGTGTTGGCTGGAGCCAGCAAGAGCTTCTTAAGCTACAAACATCAGGGAAAGGGAGGTAGAAGGAAAAAAGTAAAGTTATACATCTTTATGGATTATAATGACTTATCTACATTTTTTTGCATAGTTACTTAAAATTAGCTATATCAATTTTAGCAAGCAAAGTACAATAAATCAGAAAGAAGAGGTCGATATTCCCCAGAACAAACAGCTTTCAATTTCTTCTGGCTTGGCAGCATATTTCTGCTCCCTATACTGCAGTACACTGTGGGGCAAGCAGAAATGACAGGGACCCTGGATTTCTGAATCCATGGCAAAATGAAATTCTTGGCAATCTGTCTGACAGAAGAGGTCTCTGATCTAAACAGAGACATTAACTTTAACAGACTAATGGACGTGGCATCAAGAGGCACGTGTCTGTCTCTGCCTCTGTAGAAGCCGGTGGGCTTTCAGCAGAAATAGAATTATATTTCAGACTGGTTTTATCTAAGCAAAAAGCATATCAGGTTTCATCTAAATATTCACCAAAGTTTCAGGTTTGCTCTGATTAGCACTAAGCTTGTGCTTACTGGTCAAATCAACGCTAAAGAGACAAAATTAGCCCCACATCCCGACAGAGTCAATGGGCCTGCCTTGACAAACCACCAAAAGTGACATTAAAACATACATATGAAAAGAGCCTCAATAAATGAAATATGAATTAAAAACCATTATCCTGACTTATATGAACAGAATTAAAAGCAAAAGTGTCAGCCATTAGGACAAGAATATCAAAACTGATCTCTTCAACACACTTTTTAATAGATTGCCTTATTAGTCAACCTTCAGCTATTTTGGTGGGGTTTCTCCTCTGCTTAATTTTCAGTTCTTTACTTGATTTTCCTTCTCATTCTAAATGAAAAGTCCAGACCTTACTGTGACTACATCATACCCATGCAGTGGGTAGCCAGAGGCACATCCAATTCCTGTTAAACAGTAGGAAGGGTTCTTACTAGAGACGGCTCTTCTGCCTCCTGAGTTGGAGGGGTGCCGTCAGGCATTGGGGAAGGGTTAGTGGCATTTTCGTTGGTCACATCTCCATCTGTCAGTGCATCAAATGAAGGCAATCCATCCTCATCCACAGGGATGTTGTCCAGTGTTTCAGTAAGAACGGCTAGCAAGTTTGCCTCACTCTCTTCATCTATCTTCTGTGGGAGGGTACAAAACAAAAAAAGAGAACAAGTGAGAAAAGACAAGGAACAAAACTACACCTTTGTATGTGAAAAAGCAGTCAAAACACAGCTAAGCCAGCCCCTGAAACAGCAGCCTGCAACAGTGCCTAGGAAGATGTAATTAAGTGCAATAGAATGATCCATCTCTGCACTCAAGAGAAATCTCTTTGCACTCACAGTGTATTGCTCTTGTTTACTTTTCTTCCACAATTCCTTTTTTTTTATCAGGTGTTAACAACAGTAAGTAATCACCCAGGGATTGTATTACAGGAAGCGCCTAAGCTGCTGACACCTAATGATGATGTCAGCCCAGGCTGTCTCTTTCTTTCTCTTTTCAATGCTGAACACCAGCTAATTGACCTGACAAAATTACAAGTAGAGAATAAGACAGCTATTCAGATGATCAAAATGAATCACCAGTGAAATTCAGAAAATATGCAGTGTAGAGTAAGAGAAAGGGTTTTCCTTCAATACTTCTGGAAATCCTTACTCCAAACCCAATGGACTACTACTAATTCCTAAGCATTCTGGCATAAGACTAGCCATCAGCACTCATATTGTAAACGGCAGGTGCTTTGGGTTTTTTTTAAAGAAGTGTATTAGGCAGGTTGCCTTTGAAGTTGTCCCTTTGAGTTATGTTGTTTGAGTACTCAATGTGACTATTGTATGCATTTATCTAATTCAGACTGCAATTATAAAAAGTAGATTAATTCCTAATCAGAAGTGGCCGCAAAGTTAATTTACATTACATATCGTGTTTCAGCAACAAGACTTTTTTTTGTCAATGTGAATAAACTTAAATGTTTTCTATTCTTTTTTAATGAAATATAGTCCCTACTGTATATTAAAGTACAGATTTTTGGAGTTCTGAGGAATACAATTGAGTAAAAATCATTATATTTATTTTTCAGAAAGACTGGAAATTCGTCTTGACAGAGCAATTACCTAGAATTCCTAGGCTGATCCTAGTGCTATTAAAATAAATGAAAATACTTTCACTGATTCTAGGGATATCAATTTGGGCGTTTTTCCAGCAGCTTCAGAGTGGCTCATCACATTTCAGGTTCACACTGCAAAGAGATTTCAGCCAAGTTCAGATCTCATAGTTTAAAAGTGAAGTAGCAAGGAATATACCAGTAAGACAAACAAAACGTCTCTTTTTGCGGAAAAAAAAAGAAAGTTCAAAGAGTCAATAACAAAACATCACCAGTCACACCTCAGAAGAGAAAAAAAAAATAATCAAGTGAATCTGTGTATCCCCTTAGTATGATTTTTTTTTTTCAGTATCTACCAGACTCTGAACAGAGATGCTCATAAACCACACAGAGAATTCCTCCTGCCAGAGTTCTCTGCCAAATCACACCTCATGGCTTCTTACAGAAAAGCTCTGTCTCTATGGCAGAGCACAGACCATTCTGGTGCTTACACTATCATCCCCAAGAAACAAATAAACACTCAGGCCAAGCTAATGCTAAGGAGAAGTATTTACTTAAAAGGCCAGAAGGGCCTTGGCCACTGAGGAAAAGAGTCTAAGTCCCAAGGTCTGGTGATTTCCACTAAACTAAGCAGACTCATGCACAGTGTCATGATAATTCAGTGAGCAGAGTATGGAAATAAGCAGAGGGAAACCACCTTGTGAATGATACTGCTCTCCAAATGCAGCTTTTCACAGTCACTTTTTGAGAGAGGAAAAAAGGAAAATTACAGTGTCATTTCTAGAACGTGCAAAAAGGCATTATTGGGCAAAAACCACTTTGCAGTATAACAAAGCACTGGCTTTCCCCCAGTGGCATTTCAATCCCCTCAGAGGTGGCGGGATGACTGGTGGCGAGAGCCAGCCCTCAGCTGCATGGTGGCTGGGAGGCTCTGGGGCCTGACCCCCAGCCCCACGCTGGGAACCTCTCCAGCAAGCCCAGTTGGTGGGGAGCACTGCCCCTGCCACCACGGCCTGCAGCTTAGAAAGCTGACAACAAAGCTAGAAGTGTTAGTATTTCTAATGGGGAATGCCTTCTTTAATAACAGCATGCCAGAAGAAATCCTGATATTTGCTGTTAGCTGCTCAGCTCTCGTGCTTTGAACAGACATTCAAGTGCGCTGACATTCAAGAACAGAAAGTTGAGTGGACACCGGTCCTCATCACAGCAATTTCAATTAGTTTTGTACAAGTTTCAACATTCAAACGCCCCAGAGAAAGCAGAGGATGTGACAAAGAGGACTCTGTTAAACAATTAATGTCACTTTCCATTATTGCTTCAGTCCCAATTTACAGAGCAAATAAATCAAAGTCACCACAGATGAAGCACACTAGCTGGCTAACACATGTCTATTCACAAACGACATGGCGGCAGGAACACATTAGTCAAGAAAATGACATTGCGAGATAACTTTTTAAAGGCTTAACTACGCTATTGTTCCCAATTGCCCTAAATTACTGCTTATAAAGAAACACAATTATTAGATACAGTGGAAATGGTACTGAGGGGAGATGCAGAGGGAGAGATGGTCAGGTACATCAATGTCTAAGCAATGATCACTGAAGCAGCAGCTCTGCGTTGCTATTGCAACCTGAGTCTTGGTGTTGACAGCACTGGGGAGAAGCAACATCATGGCCAAGTGTAGGCTCTTTCACAGTTTCAGTCCTGTCACCACAGAAGTTCATGTTTCAGACTGGCATCCAATCTGCTCATCACACAGGCTTGGTGAATCAGGAGAGCTGAGCACTCTCAGTCTCTGCCGAGGTCACAAAAATGGTATGTGTTCTGCCATGTCCCTGACTTCCAAGCAGGGTCACACTGAAAGGGTTTGCTTCCATCTAAAGGAGGACATCCTAAGTATAGAGACCATCTAAATGATCTACAGTGTACCAGAAAAGGGGTCGAAGATAATCCTAAATGTAAAGCCACACAGTAAATATATGCAATTATTAAACACAAAACAATTCAAAATGACTGTATCCTGCTAACTAATAGGTCTTTTTGATTCAGAAGCAGTTACACATCATTTCCCAGCCAGACCACATGAATTTCCTAACATCCTTGTTTGCTAGTTTAACATAAAGACATTAGGGCCAGAGTTTATTTGACTCCTGCAAATTTTCACCTAGGTGAGGCAAGGAACCAGAGTATGACACTGAACTCACATGCTTCCATGTTTCTGACAGCAAAAGTTTCTAGTATATCCAGAATGGCATTAGCTTTGAAAATAAATAAGATTTGGCAGCAGTGCCACTGTGCATGGGCAAACACAACAGGAAAAGCCTGCTAGTGCTGCAAACTGTCAGAACACCAACTGATCCTAAAAATCAAGTGATCTACGAGGTGAAAAATCATGAAAGATTTCTAGCTCTGCTCTTCTCTGCCTTTACATGTTTTGCTCCAATGCTTTAATACTTCTACAGCACTAAAAATAATTCCCTGTCTGAAAACACATTATTACGTGTAACAATCTTATTCTAAATGGGTTTCTGCCTTCAGTAAAATGTCCCCAGAGGTATCTTCTCTTTGTCCAGTGAAAAGCTATAAGAAATGAGTTGATAGTGTACTCACACAAAGGTATTTAAATCCTCTACCCCTGATAATTCTTTCTTCTTTGATTATTCTGCCTTTTGATGGAGTTCACCTCATGGCTAGTCTTTTGCATCTGTAATACATATTATTTGTCAGCAACCCCACTGCAGATGCCTAAGACTCAGCTGTAATAGAGACCTGGCCACTTTGCCTTTCACATGTGCTGATCCCTTCTTGAAATCCTTGAAGCTAGTGTGTAAAGGCCCAGACACAGGACTCCACTGTAGCTGTCTCGCAGACCACTTGGGTATGCTAATTCACTCCAGAAATGGGTCAATCCCATCACTTAGAAAATCTTTCCCAAATGTTAATGGTACCTTCCAACATTTTTGCTCTTGTTGATGGCCTCTGCCTTTCATTTGCAATTATTATATACACAGCTTTTGTGTATTGTATCTCAAGTAGTAAAATCAGCTAATGAATGATGATGACGCCTTAAAGTTTCTTTACTGATAACCTGAATGGTGCATGGGGCCCATCTTGATTCATACTCAAAGATCAGTGTCTAAACTGCAGCATTAATCCACAGCCTCAAGGACCTGGGAGCAGTGGCAGCTCGCCAAGTCTTCTTAAAAAGCCCAAGAATCTCTGGGACAAAACTATAGCTGGTAGAAGCTGTCACCAGTGAAGCAGCCCAGCTCAGTAAGCAATTCAGAGCAGCCAGGTGTACACCTAAATTCACAAGGGATTGCCATTTCAACAAATTGACTCATTTTTCCTCAGTAGCCTAAGATCTATTCATAGTACCATTAACAAAGAAAACAAAAGATTTTCCTCCAGCTGAAAATATCCAAGTGATCTAAAAATACAAATACATTATGGCACTACGTTCAAAAGCACAAAAATGACTTGTGAGCACATCTGGGAGTTCCAACAGGATATAATTCCTTAATGACAACTTTTGGAATAAGAACGTCCTTAAGATTCACACTACCAGAAGAAATGAGGGGTACAGATTCACTCCTTTTTGCACACAGAGATGTAAAGGAACCAAAAAGCTCACCAAAAATACCCCAGCCCTGAGCACCTCCTGTCAACAGCCATGCAGGAGCAGGGGCAGATGGGATCTCAGCCCTGGCCCTGCAAACTAAGGTTTGTCACCCAAGGATAAGGAATCACAGGCTGAGCAGAAGCATCGGGAAGGTAGAAGGAGGGAAGGAATTAGGATGCCAGCTGGTCTTGCTACTCCTGCCAGTGAAAAATGAGTGCTCAGGTGAGGGATGGTAAAAGCAAATAATAACAGCTCAAGTTTTCTCTCTCCTGGAATGGAAGGAGCCAACCTGCCACAGCACCAGCACACACAGTGCTGTCATGGTGATTTTGCTGCCTTCTCAATGTTCTGTCCAAGGCAAGTGTCTCCTTCTCCTCAGCTTAGAGCTGGCTGTACCTGGCAGTATTTTCTCCCATGGTCAAGAGGAATAAGTGGTCCAAGAAGAGAACCACTTTTTCCACTCTACCTGCTCACAACCAGTCCCATGCCACTATACATTCTGAGAAGTAGTTCAGCTTTTATTTTATGTTCAACTGCTTTGCAAATCCTTAGGCATCCTGCAGTCTTACAGTAAAAATTCGCATGATGCATTTGCATTAGAACATTTTTCCAAGGTCTGTTGGTCTGGTCCCCAAGAGACATTCCCATAATTGAAATGCTTAAGTCCAGAGCTATCAATTATCTTTAAAAACAAAATGGAGTCCCACTAGGAGAAAATTACAGCCAGGTTTCTTTATACATAGTAGAAATGTGGGGATTAATTATCATCACCCCTGTGCAAACGCCTTTAGGGTATGGGAAGGAAACAAGAGAACTTATCTTCTTCTTGAAGGAGACAGCTACAGTCACAGTCCTCAAATGCACCTGTAGGTCGAGATCACTAAATCCAGGGCTTGCATTCCAGTTTTGGGAGTTCCATTACCAAACATATGGACTGTTTAAGTATCTCATCTGTAGGACCAAACATATCCCCATATTTGCAACAGCTTCACTCCAACTGGATTTCTGGAGACCTGAAGCAACACACTCTGCCGTCCCACCCTCCCCTAAAACCATATTAAATAAACAGTGTAATTATACAAAATACAGGTACTGCAATGCTTAACTTCAAGAGTGGGTCCCTGCAGTGGACTGAACAACCAGCATTGCTCACAGGGATGCTACAGCACCACAAGAAGGATCTGCACAAAGTCTGCAGGCTGAAGGAGATAGGAGCACCTGCAGCATCCCCCCTTCCTTCTCCACGATAGAACAACATAACAGTAACAACATTTATTGTTATTCATATACTCAATATGGTGTGTATTTCAAGTCTCAAAAAGTTCTTATGTTTATTCTTCGTATCTGAGCTCAGGTTACTTTCTCTCTTAAAAAGAGACACACTCACATGACTTCACAGAACGTCTGTCAAGTACCTGGACATAAAGCATCACAACACAAAACCACAGCACAGGCCATTTGCAAATAGGGTTTTATTTAAGACCTTGATCACCCAGAGTAATGCTACCACAGCTCCTTAGTGAGGAACTACCTTTGCCGGTGAAAAATCTAACCTTTCTGCCACAAGCTAAACTTGCCAGTTAAAACAGCCTACTAAATATTCTTCCACCACAAAGTCACTTTCTTAATTGCTTCTAACTAGTCGTTGCAGTTCAGAAGTTTCCATTACAGCCTGGCAATTAAGTTTCTAACAAACTGAAGAGATACTAATTGACTTATCCATCTCATAATCTGCACATCCAGATACCAACATGTAACCCATTTTACATCTACTGACCAAAATCCACTCATGATTTGCAAGCCACTTCAATTTAATTTGTGTAAACTGTATCCTTCCCCTCTATGATAGTAACCTTTGGTTCTGGGGAAAAGACAAAACAAAAAGCCTTCTGTGAGCAAGCTATTGTGCTGTTGACCACGTCAAGGGGACCAATGATAAGATATTGCTGTGCTGGAATCAGTGTACTGGTGGTAGACCCAGTATCAAAAATTTATGGTAATTGAAACCACAGAATCTTTGGAAACACAATCAGTTTGACTCAGTATCAAAAGGTCACGCTATTCAATTTATATCTGATGCAGAGCACTATATTGAGAAAACACCTGAAAGCAAATCATCTTATCAGCAGTTTGGCCCTCAACGTTTACAAACTACATCGGCTAATTTGCTGATTACTACATAAATGCATTAGCTATGTTGGACTGGGTTAGCTCACCAAGCTTGTACAGGACTTGACACTGTAAAAACATTACCATACCTTTTACCAGGAACTGCATTTCTGCAACACCAAGGCATATCACAGACATACCATCCTGCTGCCTTGCTCAGTGCCAGAGAAGACAACTTGGTCTTCACAGATGGGGGACTGGAGGAGAAGAAGAAGATGTGGCATATCTTGTCCAACCCACAGTGGGTTAGGTTTGGGCAGAGATCCACACTGAAGCACAAAAATATACCTGCTTCTTTGGTGGAGAAAAACAAAGGCAGTAGAAGGGCAGAAGTGCAAAGAGGAGGAAGAGTCTGACGAAGAGCCACAGAAAAATAAAAAAGGCTGAGAGTTTTCCTTCGCTGTGCATACTGACCAGAGAAGAAAAGGGTGAAGTGAAGTTTGCTGGCAGCTAGCACTGGTGGGGAAGCAGAGCTGAACTGAGGGGTGAGCGAACTGCCACCATGGAGCGAGGGAAGCAGGATGGGCAGCCCTACCCACACAAGTAGCTCACTGCATGGAGTAAAAAAGGGTATGCAGGCTGCCCTCTAAGTCTACCACCAGCGTCTTCCACCCCTGCAGCAGCACACAGAGCCTCTTACCTTTCCTGCCTTCCCCTTTTACAGGCAATCGTTCATGCACATGACAAGGTCCTGAGCAACAACCCAGACAGAGATTTTTAATTATTATTACGCACCTAAAATATAAAGGAGGGTAGAGATTCACAGCTCCTGAATAAGGGCCCCAATTCAGACAAGGTCTATCAGGGAAAGGTGGGGGGCTACAGCATAAGGTAAGGGAGATGTTTGGGACTCTCCTTGTTGCAGAGCTTTCAGTGACAGTGTCAGCAGTATTTCAGTCCAAATATTCAAACACTGCTTGCTCAGATTTATTTATTCACTTGATTTATGGTACCTGCCCACACTAATTTCTCTATGCATCGACATAAAATTTTTCAACATTCATATACCTTTGTTAGGCAGCATGGCATGTTCAGTAAAAAAAAAAACCCTACGTATATTTTGCCATGATTATTTCATAGATGTAATTGATGTAAAAACTTCTTTCTCCTCTTGAAAATGACAGACATCTCTAAAAATGCACTTGAGTAGTAGTATAGACCCTTCCTTTTCAAACTATGAAGAATAATCTTGTCACTTTTGTTCATTCTCTATTTGAGTGTTGCATTTGCTTTAGTTTTAATTACAGTGGATGTGTCAGGACGTCTATCATAATCCCAACTTCTTTCTAGAGATTTATGACTCCGCACAAACATAAAATTTCAAGGCAAAATTATATACAATATAGCAGAGAAGATACTACATATATTTTTTAATTTTGTTCAATTATGTGGAGACTATTTTTGTGTGAACAGAACACATACTCAAAAATTCCTTTTGAAACCACAAAATAAGGTACTTATATCTGGTGCTTTTACTGATAGAAAATTGGAATTTAATTTGGCCAGGAATTAGCATTTGTAAAGTATCAACTTCATTAAATGCTTTTTATGATGCTTCAATTTTTCAGCATGTTCAGCTTCATCAAACCTACCCACCATGTCTGTTGAACAGGTACGGTTAATACAAGTCATGTCCTGCAGGAAGAAAAACACTGGTTTTCCTTAGACCTGCAGCTTGAAGGGATCAGTACACTATTAAAACATTCTAGCCTTCCCATCAGTTTTTACTGTGATCTAACTGGACGACTGCCATCTGGTTTGATCTGGCCAGAAGAGTTTATTCAGACACAACACAAAAATTTGTTTATACGGCTAAAGATGCATTACTCTACATGATTTACCTACGCACCTATAACACTGTCTTTCAGTGTCACAGCAATGGCTCCATCATCCTCCTCTCCAACAGCAGACGTGTTAAATGAAACACATAACTTTTAGAGAAGTGGCTTAGCTAGATAAAATAAACAAAGATAGTAGACATTAGCCCTAAAACCCCTGAGGAAATCACCACCAAGAGAAAAAAAAATTATCTTTAGATATGTGTGCTGTACACTTACTAGGCTAAAAAAGTTTCAAAAGAACTCAGTGGCTTTCTAGTATCTAAGAAGATGCTCAGCGCATAGAGCACCACAGATACCTGAACCATGAGTGCCCTAGGCTGAAAGCAATAAAAGGGTCCTTTATAATGAACCACCAAGTGAGATGCCACAGTAAGGAAGGCACTAACAGGTATAGGGTTTAACACAGCACAGATCACAGGTGCATTTTGCCAGGCTTTTCAGTTTGCTTTTACAGTCCCATGAAAACAAAATGTAAGCTTGTGCCAACAGGCGAATAAGCCCTCATCTCAAAAACCAGAGACTGAACAGCGCATCCTGGTAAACCCCTGCAACCACCAAGGGCACTCTTCAGGATCAGTAGATGTGTCTGAATTTTCTGCCAGTTAAGCATTTGGATTCCTTTAGATGTCTCATAATATCCTTAACTATGTATTTCCTTGATTTGTCACTAAGTGCCAAGACTTTAATGCTCTTTCAATGCAATTTTATGTATGTAAATAGAATCATAAACTAGAGAGTGATTCTAAAACAGAAAACCTTAGAAAATATAAAGATCACAGAAGAGCTCTGTTGCAAAGCCTCCCCTAGAGCACATCAGCTGTTGGCTCATTTTTAAGTTTCCTGGAACTTAGTAGTCTTCAGTTAATTTTAATAAAATGGAGTTGACACCGAATTGTAAAACTTACTTCCTAGTTAACACTAGAGTTACCTTGTTCATTTACCTTCAACCAGCTTAAGCAGAGTTACACAGCAGATGCATACTATGGTGCATGCTACAATTCCCACCGCAGTAGCCTCTTTTCTATTTAATTCTTAGCCAAAACAGAATATATTGCTCATTCTCTGCTAGTCTTTCAAAAGTGAGTGTTTTTAGTCAACAGTCCTCCATCCGTATGATGTAAAAAACTGTATTTTAATTTGTGCAGCACTGACCAGTTCCCTTTTCATCAGAAATGGTGAAAATTAACCTGGGCATTATTTTTTTTTTTGCCCTGCATCTTTAAAAATGACCCATAACAGGCAGTCAAGACTAGCCGTACTTTAATGCACTAACTTCCATTATTAATTAGGCTGTAAGTTCCTCTAGGCAGGGACTGCCTTTTTGTTATGTGTTCACACAACCCCTTTCACAATGGTGTCCTGATTTACAAATGGGCTTTAAGATGCTGCCACAGCACCTATAATAAATAATTATGTGTACTTCTGTGCACTTCTATTTAATGCTGCTAGTAACCAAAAGAAAAATAACTTGGGCTCAGATATTCAGCTGCTGTAAATTCAGGCCTCCCCACAAGTTTTAACAGGGCTATGCAGATTTACCCTGGCTGGAGACCTGGTTCTCCGCTCATCGTGTATGCTGATGCTGAAGCTGAGAGTAGCAGCTCCTGTGTATCATACTTGTACCAGCCTGGCCCAGGACTAACAACTGCCCAGCTCAAAGCCAGGAAGGGCTAATTCTTCCTACACACCAAGTGAGATTTGCAGCTGAGCACTACGTTGCTGTGACAAAGCAGATGAGTTAAAATGGGTTGAATGCATCTTACCTACAATGTGGTAGACACTGTGCTCACAAATGCTATTTCCTATTGGAAATTTGTATTTGTTCATGTCGAGCGCATCTTCAGTTTAAAAGTTATGCCCATTAAATTTATCAGAAGTTATAATTCAAGCCTGTGCAGTCGCTAGATGATACAGCCCAAACACCATGGCATGTGCTTAACCCCAACAATCATAGCTAAATCGCAGTCACTTGAATATTAAATCAGAGGTGGTTTTTTGTTTTCTCTCCTCAGATGGCTTCTCATTGTATTGAAACACTTTGCCCAGCTCTATCAGCACTCAAAATAAGGAGGAAGAAAAATGAAAAGGGAGCTGTGGAGTGGAAACAGTTCAAGATGAAAGAGCTGCAACTCCTGATCCTGTGTCTTGGGAAGGGAAATCCTGTTTGAGTGACATTCCTGGAGTCAGAAGGCTGGAGCTACTATCATTAATCCAGGCAGCACAATCTCTGTTCCTAACTATCTAAGAGAGACGACAAGAAACTGCGCTTAGGCCTTGTACAAGTGGCTGAGTGGAGTGGGTGGGAGTACTCATGTTTAGGTAGCAATAAAATCCTGTTTTGGAAACACGCGTAAGGGCCACACACCATCAGAGAGAGAGAGAAAAAAAGATAAGAGAAAGAAAGAGGGGAAAGAGAAAAAGAGTAAAAACAGTTGCAGTTGATCCTCTAAACCAGAGGGAGGGGGAATCCACATGCTATTTCCAGTAAAAAAGAGCTATCTGTAAGTGAATAATATTGCCAAGTTTTATCTACCTGAAGCGCTCCACATCACCAGCATGCAATGCGCACCATGGTGTTTTACAGCTTCATATGGCTTTGCCCCCTGTTTTAACAGCAAAGAGTATCCCAAACCTGAAGTGCCAGCAGCACAGGGCATGTACTGCTGACCCCAGCTTGACTTCCCTTGGACCAGAGCAGCACAAACTAAGCCCAGCAAAGTCAATGGAGTTAAACCCGCACAGATTAAGTGTAAATGAGAAGCAGAACAGTCCCTTTATGTTTGCCCTTCCTTCCCCAAAATCTAAATAAGTTCCTTCTTTGTCAGACACATTGATACCAATAGTCTGACCTGCCTCGACTCAGTTTCACTGGTGGCAGCGCATGGATGTTTATTTTCATTAGGCTGAGTCTAAAATCCTCCTTTTATTCCTGTGCTTTTGCGATTTCAAAACAGCAAAGCCTCACATTTTAGTCTCCGACAAGCAATACTTAATAGCGGGTTGTTTAAAAAAAGTAAATAATCTATATGAAGAAAGCTCTTAAGACAAGATAGGGTGAGCATTTTCACCACAAATGGTTTGGTTTAGCTATCTCTCTGCCTTCTGTAAGACGGAAAGCAGACAGCTTACTGGCTTAGCTCGTTAGGCCAGGTTAAAGGGATGCAACACTGAAAGGCTCTTACAGAAGCTTACCCTTGGACTAAAAATAGCAGGCACTAGAGAATTATCTTAAATACTACCAAACTTGTTCTGCACTGTGAATGCAGATAACTGTAATATGTTTCCATTTTTGGTAGTTTTAGAGCTTTTTAAAGTTATGCTCGCTTTAGCGGACTATTTAATTAGTTTCTGATTCTATTTGCCACTTTTTCTCTCAGAGATATAGCCTGAGGGGTACTTTGCCTATGAATCTTTTGTATTTAGCAGCGTTGCTATTGTTAACATCTAATGAGCTCTTGGATTTGCCAAACGCTCGGTATAGGTACAAACGCTTCTTTGAAATATAAATGTTTAACATATAGCAAATAGCAAATCAAAAGATACTCTAAGGCAGCATCCTCTCTCTCTCACTGCATGTCTCATCAAAAGAGAGTAAAAATAAAAATCTGTTTTATTACATTTAATTCTGAAGCTCCAAAATGCCTATCTGAATGAGACACTTTTAGCTCACTGCCTGGGACGCTAGAAGAAAACTAAATGATTTTTGGTACTGTAAGAGGACTCGCATATATGGGCAAGACTCCACAGTCTGACACAGTTCTCCGCCTGCTGAACTGTGGAGGCATCAGTGTTTTCTTTGGGGTTAAACTCTAAGAAAGACCCTAGAGTATTTATGAAGGCATCTCATCTTTAAAAGATATGTGAGCTTTAATGGTTTTTACTGAGGCTACAAGCAGTTCTCTTTAAGTAGTCTTACGCAGACCTGTTCATCTCTCCTCAATGAAAACCATGAAATTATACCAAAACAAAGCACAAATGTTCCCTGTCCTCACAAACATTGTATTCATGCTACAGCCAGTCCAAAAGACATCACTGCAGAAATCAGTCATGTGGTGCAGCATCCCTCCGGCTGCTGTTACCTCGACTCTGTCCTTCTGCAGGTAACACCATTGTGGGTACTTGTATGAGCTCAGATTGAGAACATCACAGCACTGAAACAGCAAGTGCCTCCACACACTGACTCCTGTCCATTGCCTTCCACACAACGTTCCAGGCACTACACCACACTTGGCACCCGGATAACTGCCAAAACCAAATGGAAACTGATTCAGACATGCATTTAAGCATGTTTTCCAGTATTTTTTCTTTCTCTGGTTCTACTGCAACTGTTTTGTTTGAGTGTTTTTTAATATAATTTTAAAAACTCCCATCCTGAGGAAGGCAAAATTCCAGGTACAAATGCTGGGCAAGGTCAAGCTAAAACCCAATCACGTAGCTGAACCCAAGTTCAGGTGTTGCATCTGATTGCTGTGGAGCTGGCAGAGCTTGTCCTCTCTCTCAGACACAATTTTTCTTTAACTCTCTTTTCAGGATGAGAAATGTTTTCACCCTTAAACAGTGGTGGAATTCACAGATTCCCTATACCCAGTGCTTTTATAAGCTCACGTGTAATGGCATAACCTAGCCACGTCTTGCAACTGCCATTAAAACCCTCTTCTTCACTTGGGAAGTAAGTCTCCTTTTTGAGTCAGGAGTTAAGTTCACAGCCTCTCTGTCAAATAAACAGCACTTCTGTTGTAACCTGGCTGCTGAGCAAGCCCTGTCTTTGAAAATATGCACTCAGTGATTTTAGCCATTTATTTCTCAACCTTTCCTTCCACAGTCACGCAGCAAAAATAATGCTCCATCTTCATTACAATGATTAAAATTACTATCTGTCTCCTGCAGTTTAATTTTCTCCTGGTTAAGTGGTGTTGTAGCACTACCAAGACAATAGCCCTACTGCACTGAATGATCTCCAGTCACACCAAAAGGGAAAGTATCAGCAAGAAGTACACACAGTTGAAACAGACAAGACTAAGTAAAGAGGATTTTAATTCTTGCTTTATAGCAGGGTAGTTGATGTCCAGAGATTAATCAACTTCTCCAGGCCAGAGAGCACCCATAGGCATGGTGGAGGGCAGGACTCCAACCAGCAACACCAGCCTCCACTTCCAAGCAGCAGATGTTTCACAGATGCCAACAGTGCAGACAGTCCCTGTCCCAAAGCACTTGCAGCTGAGCTTTCAGTTCACCAAAGATGACTGAAAAATTATTGTCAACAGTGTTGTGGTCACAGCAACATAACTAAGAGGAGTCTAATTTGTAGAACTTGGTGATTTTGTCATTTTTTGTACAGAGAAAGTCCTCATCATATTTGCCCACTTACTACTGCCGCTCCAGAATGAAGTTTTCCAAGTAAGTTAACACGGAGACAGTTGTAGTGAACAGCCACAAGAGAACAAAGACAGCATGCAAGATGTACCAGAAAGCCACAGGGTACCTGTATGACACAGCAGAGAACATCAGCGTGCTACAGTGAAACAGTTAAGTTTAGAACACTGTGAAAGAACACAGTCATGATCTAGTTCAAAAGTGTGCATGGAGACCATCTAGCTTAACACAAAAACCTGAGCCACCCCCGCACAGAACGCAGGGGGAAGAGGCTACAATATAAAAGCAACTCGGCAAGTGTCTTAGAAAAACAAAAGGTCCACAAAAAATATTGTTTGAGTGGGGTCCCTTCTTTGCATAACTTTTTTTCAGAAGATAAAACTCAGAAAACATCCAAAACTGGCTGGGTAAGTCAGTAGCTGTACAGAGTCACACAGATAGGTTTGCCTCAAGAAACAATAAGAAGGAGAAAGTGAACTGAGGGTTCACCAAGGCAGCCTCTCAAAGATTCCCAAGTTACTATAAGCCAAGTTCATCTACTTTTTAACTTGGATGGCACTTAAAAATAAAAATATGCACAACAGCAACCCCTGTTTGTCCAAATCAGGCTGCCCTGATGGCAGCTTTATTGCATGTGGAGCAGAGCCCAAGGGAGGGCAGTGCACAAGGTGTTTGCAATGTCCAACTACCTTCCAGACAGAAACAGAGAGGAAAGAAGCTGTTGTGTTCCTGCATTTTACTGTATGCATTTCCCATTCTTTTCTTTGCAAGTGAAGAGACTACACATTTTGGCTATAGTAATAGCTCAAGATTAGGGATGTAGAGCTGTTGGCAATCTCCTGAGCTGAAGTGACAGCCTGACACGTGGCACTCATTTGTGGACTTTCATATGTAAGACTGTGTCATTCATCACAGCCTGCTAATTTTGTAAGAAAGTTCATAGGAAGTCAGACAGCAGTGATAGGGAAAGTCTCTTTGGCACAGGATTAGGAATAAAATACTTTCTCAAAGTCATTTCTGGGATGTCAGGCAGAGTCAACTGAAATTAGGATGAGGAATTGTGCCATTAATGCCAACAACTGATTAAGTCCAGATGATTTTCCTTGTGTGTACGGTGGGAGAAGATAGACTAGATATTGTGTTCATTGAAGCAAGAAGGTTAGAGATAAGATATTATCCAACCAAATCAGGGAATGCAATTTGGCAAGATACTCAAGAGTTAGAGGTCTGAATTACCAGGTTCGCCTAGTATCTACAGGCAAAATTACAACCCAATGCAAAACAACTATGGATTCCAGAGAGGAAGAGCATCAAGTGAAGTGGTCCAGATCCTTCATTAGCTGAGTACCATTCAGGACCACAAAGGACATCCACGCATATCCAAAGGTAAAAGTATTGAAGAAATAGGAGGTAGTCATCTCCAGGAATGTTGGAGTGTACAAATTTGGCACTGAGACATATGTTGCACAGAAGCAACTCAGATGGATTCAAACATTTAAATAGCAGTCAGCAGTATTTTGCAGGTTTTCATTCCAAGTCTATGAGCATTCTGACTCCTTCGCTATCAAAAACAAGCATGCTATTATGCCACACTATTGTCCTGCCATCTTCTTCACACACGCAGTTATTTTGCTATGATCTCTCCCATGAGAAAGGGCTGGCTTACCAGTTAGCAGTTTCAAAGTTAAAAAAGATATCACTTTAGGACTGAAGAGGGCACTTCCAAGGAAAACTGAAGCCATGTAAAATTTGGCCAATTTTTCGTCTTAAAACCTCTCAAGTGAACCTTGGCTAACTTGTGCGTGGCTCCTGCATGAAATGCAGGAGTTTGCAAAGAAATCCGCTTTTCTTTTTTGAGGTCATTCACACTCAACTCTTATATTTGACTCTGTGGGGGCAGCAGTGCTAAGGGCCAATATGGACTACTTCCAAATCCCAATAATTTTTATTTTCACAAAGATTTGAATTCTTTTTTTTCGATTGGGAATATACCAGTATGGTTAGGGAGGGATTCTAAAGAAATAACAAGTAGCACATAATGAGTCTTAGTTGGAAATTACTAGAGAACATAATGCAGTTCTGGACAATACATTTGAGGAACGTTTTTATAAGAGCTCTTTTAAAGGGACTGATTTTGGGGAGGAACTGGGAAAAACCTAGCTGCCCTGTTAAAAGGGATAGAAGGGCAATGAATTCTACTGTAGGATCTCTTCTTTTGCTGACTCAGTGAAGACACATTTGTCATTCAAAGACAAATTAGAAAAGGGCATGGATCGTGCTACAAAGATGCTCAGTCTCAGTTATCAGCCAGGTACAGGCAGCTTCCAATGCATCTACCTCCAAGTGCATCTGAAAAAAAAGGCAATCTCTTTTGGTGGATGTGGACAGAACGTCTTTGTCAAAATTTCAGTTTGAGCAAATACTGCAAAGCGGTTTAGCGCAGGGAGGATTTGTCCCCGCAGAAATTGACACAAATTCCTTTAGGACAGGGGCAGCCACCCCGAAAGCGTAGCTGGGATTGCCAGCAGATAGAATTAAGAAAACTGGTAGATAACACAGTGGCCTAATGTAAACTCTTAAATCTGCTGTAAACAGAGTGGTAACACTGGCACACAATAAAACTAGTATCTGTCACTGCACTCCCAGAAGCTGGTGTAGGGAAGGACAAGAGACATGACTGGATTTTTTTTTCTTCATCCCTGTGAATTTGGGTTGGGATAAAAAGCAAGCTGATGGAAGCTGTGGCAAACAGCTAGTGTTCTAGCGATGGAGGGTAAGCTGGAGTGATTGTGTAGGAGGGAATAATCAGAGATCAAGTGAAAGGGTCCAGTTTGAGGTTTCTGCCACATGCATGGTGCATGCAACTTGGGAGTAATGGGTTGAGAAGGAAGCATTCTTAATCTGGACTGAGAAAAAAGCCCAGTACTCACAAAAGCTATTTTCTAAAAGGTTTTGGACATGCCTACTGGGCCAAGGCACATCTTTAAGAACATATTTACACAATTTTCAAAAACACGTATTAGGAAATACGAACTATTACAGGTTAAAGTTTAGTGATAGGTCTCCTTTGATTTTTAGACTGAAAGCTAAAGTTCCACAAGTCTAATCTTGTGAGAGATCCAGAAAGAGAAAGACAGCAGCACAGATCTGCCCCTAATAAACCCTCTTGAGTTCAGACGGGGTCCAGAGATGCAGCTCAAGTGCACCTGGACTGCGTTCACAGTGCCATAAGTGCTGGGAGCAGACATAAAGCAATGCTGATGGTCCAGTGGAGAATTATCCCTCCATGTCCTGTTAGCTCTGACTATACTGGCCCTGACCTGACTCCCTGTGGAGACCTTGACATAATTCCTGCTTCCCAGTACTCCAGAGAAGCTCCTTGGGAAGATGCAGCAGCCAACAGATTCTTGGACACCATTTGGGTCTGTATAGGACACAGTCAAAAAATCCTTTCTAACTCAGTTGTGGACGCATAATACACCGATGCCGACTAACACTGTAGAAGCCTGCTTGGTACACTGTGGTTGCCTCTAGTCAGAGCTCATAGCCCAGGAGGATCCCAACTAACTCTTCCAGACTCACTCCAGTGTATCTCCATCATTTTCCCTGTATTCCTGCAGGTGAGGTTCTCAGAAAAGAGCCTAGAAGAAACATCAATATTGAGCAACAGCTAATAAATCCACCCATTAGCACTATGCAGAGGCATATGCAGAGGCCTTGCAAGAGCTGGTCCTGCTCTGTATGTAAGAGCACTGGATTAGAGCTAACAAGCCCTGCCTGACCAGTTAAACGGGAGCAAAGCATCTTCCAGATGACAGTATTTAAACGGGAGCAAAGCATCTTCCAGATGACAGTATTTCTTTCAGTTTCCTGGTCTTTTAGGGTGGTTTTGGTTGGTTGGTTTTTCAGTTTTTTAAATTTAATTCTTCTCTTTAGGTCTGGGGATAAACAAGTCTCCACCAAAATGGATGTACTTACTTAAGGCAGATTCTGCCCAGGTTTGGTAGCCCCTAATCATGTTGATTTAACTCCAGCTTCAAGCTAGCACCTTCTAGCTTTGTTGGACATTAGAACTTTATTCTCTAGGCTGGGAGGCAGGCTGTTTCAATGCCTCCTGCTGGCTGGAAGAAGAACCCAGTCACACTGCACTGCTTCCAGGCCTCTAAAGGAAGAATAACTTGAGTTTATCTTCTCTCACAAGTCTCAAGGACCAGCTCTTTTCTTCTTTCACTACCTTTGCTCCTTCCAAGGACTTTAAAGCATACGCCATAAAACAGGGGTGGGCTGGTCAGTAGTACATACAAAGAGTCTATCCCCCTAGTATAGGATTTTTAGGCATTACCATGAAACCAGTATTAAAGTCTGTGTTAGGAACTGTGGGAAATTAAAAAAAAAAAAAAAAAGGAAAACATGAATATAGTCTGGCATCATAGCCAAGGAACCTAGTTTTCCAGCTACTAACATGCATGGAAGTACTGCAATTAACCTTAATTCATGAGATGCGATTTTTAGGAGGGTTATGTATCCAGTGACAATGTTTAAAAAATAAATGCACAAAGAAGCAATGTGCCACTAGAACTAACAAAAAGACTGCATAGAAAGTAGTGCATTACGGATGATTTGGCAACATCATAGATAGCACAGGTTCCAGCAAAAAGAGTGAAATCATGCCTATCTTCCCATTTGACGGCAGAATTTTAACAAGGGGCTCCTGGGAGCACTTCGGGGCTCCTCCATGGCTCAACAGACAAATTAAGTCATCAAAGGGAAGGTAGGGATGATTAACTAACAAGAGCCCCCTCCAGCCCATCACTGGAACACAGCTATTTCACCCAGATGGTGTTCACCTACCTGAAACTGGTAATGATAGTCTTGGATTGGATTTACAGAAAAACATAGACAAGGAGGTGCTGCAAGAGCGACATGATAGCAGTTATTGGTCTGTGATGCTCTAGACTGTGCCAGAGGCAGCGGAGCTGTTTTGTAATGTTAGCCTCTGTTTTGTAACGTTATCCTCCCCACCCAAAAGATTTCCTGCTGCAAATGGGAGACTTAGTCTCCAGAAAGGCATTTGACCTGACCCTTTCTCCATGAGAGGGGTATCAACGACAAAGAAAATGACAAGAGATGGCAACGCTCCCATCACATACAAACAGAAGCAGTTTGACACCCTTTCACTGGAAATGGATTGTCTATGTAGTGGTACAGACAGTGCGATATTTTCTTATGTTTTAGAAAAAAAAAAACTACAAGTTTTTCTGCTGTTTCTCCAGATGCAGTTGAGGTGACAATTGTTAACGTTTTGGCTGATAGCTTCATACTAGTGTGAAGAGTCCTTGTTGGACTTCTAAGGACAGTCAATACAGCTAAGAAAATCTACATCAGTTCAGAGGGGGACAGGGAGGGGGGCAGGGCTGGGGAGGAGGGCAGGGAGCAGTGAAGCAAACAGAAGAAGAATTTCAAATACGCATAAGTTTTCCCTAAACAGGTAGAAACAAAAGCCTATTGTTCTTTCTGTGCACACCCAGAGAGTCAAATGCCTTAAAGGACACATCCAAATAGATGTCAATTAAGTTTTTGTTTATTAAAATAACATTAAAATAATTGCATATGCATCCTTTTTTACCTGACAACTTGAAGATTTCACTAGGCCTCTTCTCCCAAGTGACAGGGGACAGGATGAGAAGGAATGGCCTCAAGCTCCACCAGGGGAGATTTAGGCTTGAGATTAGGAGAAAATTCTTCACGGAGAGGGTGGTTAGGCATTGGAAGAGTCTGCCCAGGGAGGTGGTTGAATCACCGTCCCTGGAGGTGTTTAAGGTTAGGGTGAATGAGGTACTTAGGGGCATGATTTAGGGATTGGTGGGAATGGTTGGACTCGATGATCCAGTGGGTCTCTTCCAACCTGGTTATTCTGTGATTCTGTGAAGCCCGTGAAAATGGACAAGCTAAGGACGCCTGGAAGCAAAGACTAGCCCAAGAGGCAGGTTTCCTTATATGAAAATTTGACATGAAAACGGAGGCCGGACTGAGAACACTCTTGGCTGCCACTCATCTTCCTCTGAAGACTATGGTTTGGTCATGATGGCCTTCTTGCTATATGCAGACCTGGCTCCTGGAGAACCCATAGCTGCTCAAGACTGCAGCGTAAGAGTTTCCTAATAGGAACTAGCAAAGTGCCATTTTGAGGTTGGGGGAGGAGGAGGGGAAGACAGAAACAATTCCTTAACTTCCTGCTCTAGGTGGCCCTGCCTGAACAGGTGGGGTTGGACCAAATGACCTCCCGACATCCCTTCCCTCTTCAACCATTCTGTGATTCTGCAAATCCTTCCCCTGCTCCAAGTTTGTTCTTCATGCTTTGCCTGCTACGCTGTCACCTGCACTACCTGGCTGCACCTACCTCAGCAATAAGTCCTCCTGAAGTGGAGACTGTAGATCCAAGGTCCAATTCACTCAGTCTCAACTCAAATAGCCTGGGAGAGTGCAGCACATTACAACTAGAAGCAGCTAGTTAATTGATGCATATTTTTTTAAAAATCCTGAATACTAAGACTTTTAAACCTCTCATCATACCTCTTTTTCACTTAGGGAAACTTACTGCTCTGTGGAAACATGTAAGCTTGCAGCATTCTCACCAAAGTCAAAATCTCCATCAGATGTCCCACTTTATAATGTTTATTATCCACCCTCTCCAATGAAGTTTCTGAATCATTGCATCACTGCTTAAACAGCAACTTGGGAGAACAGCAAATCTTTTTTCACAAAGGTTTAAGGGTTACTTTCAGAAACAATACTGAGTTCCCTACAGCGGAAACTACCATTCCAGCAGAAAACTCCCATTGTTTCTTCTAGCAGCTCACATGGAAGCAGAACGTTCCTTTGACCAAACCAACCCTCCAGATTACTGTCATCACCACCTCCTTGCAAGTAGTCTCTTGGGTGAGAAACGAGTTTCTACCCAATTTCTCTGTTTTCAGGCAAGCAGATCTCTCCATAACACTTCAAACCCCTGGAAAGATTTAATATGACTGAGCCCTCAAAGAGCAGATGTGGCAGCAGACAGAAGTGTAGAGGTGTGGTTCTCTTTACCTGCCTGATATCTCTAGCCCTGTAATGTGCTTGGAAGGGCTGATCCTCCTGAACTTCATGTGGTGAGCTAGATGGTCTGTGAGCAGTTCAGGCAACGCAAAGCTGTCAACAACACTTGCACAAGTCTGCCACTGTGGCTCCTCACAGAAAATAGGTTGTTCTTCCAATGGTCATCTTAGGGGCTAAAAGTAGCCATTGTGGGCCATGACTCCATCGTGTCACTCACAGTAAAGTACAAAAGCACGGATGTGCATGACAAAACAGAAGTATTACTCCAGTGCATCACATAGCTCAGGCTTCATGACAACACCAAAATCTCAACAGGTTTTGTTCTTTCATTAACAAAAGCCGGTGATGACTGCATGTGGTAAAAAGCAAACTCCAATCACGGCCCTTCAGACCCATAATCTCTACCAAGAGCTAATTTCTCAATCATTATGAAGCAAGGCTGCTGCTCTGTTATGTTAGAACAGAAAACTCAGCAAAAGCCACCAGTTTTGTGATGCCACAGGGTTGATTTCCACCAAGACCTGAAAACAGCCTCCACGGCTGAATGCACGTGCGCACAGTGAGATGCCCACGCGTGCCAACATTGCAGTCCGTCACTTGCAAACACAGGCCTTAGGATCCCAAATGCACCTGCACAAAGCTGTCAAAATAAAACCTAGACAATAGAGAAAAAAAGGCCCCAAAAGCTGGCAGAGGGCACTCCTCCAGGAAGGCTGTAAATTTGCAGTGTTTCTGAGTATTAACCACTGTAGAACATATAACAAGAGCTACAAGTGGATAAGTTTTAACAGACACAGAAACACACACACTCTTAAATTTTTTTGTGCTAATGGGGGGAAAAAGTTCGACATGATCCAACACCATAACGTTTCTCCACGCAACGTATTTGCTTTGTGCAATTTCCTCCTCCTGACCTGCATATGCACAGTAAGTCAGCAGCACTACGTAAAAAAGAATCCAAAATTAAGCCTTGCTATGCTTTTATCCTCCTGTAATGGTATGAGCCTAAGTTAACGTTAAGTGGGATGGGGCAGCAGGAAAAGAGCATGCCAGGGTTAAGATAGAGCATTTAGTAGCAATTAGCAATGATGCACAGTACGAAAATAGCAACGATAAAAAAAAAAGAAAATAGGTTACACTAGAAATAAAACCACTAGGGGAAATAAATTTACAGTTTAGACAATTAGTGTTTGTCTAAGAAATGGAAATTTTCTTTTGCTGTTTCTAAGCAAACAGTGAAAAAAAAATCAGAAAAATCTTCTCAGAAGCATCTACTTTCCACTAGTAATGTCTCTGAGTTTTTTTCTAACCAAACCTAGAGCCCATTCCAATTTCTCCAATTGCAACCCTTTCTGCAGTTCTAGGGAGAAAATATTTAGTCCAACATTATAGTAAGCTAGAATATGGCTCTATTTATGTGACAAGTTGACAACATACAATTTCATGCTTGTTGAACTGATCTGTGTTATATATACACTGTGAATATTATGAAGCCTCACCATTATAAATATGAAACAGTATACACTTATTCAAAATAACTCCAGCAGTAGCAATTTATAGCTCGGTTGTTTGTGTGCTTATGAAGTCCAAATGCCACCTTAAGAAGCTGCGTCTCACTAAAACAGATGTGGAGTGTGACTGTGACCAAAGTGGATTTAAGATGACCTCTGTGAAAGGAGGCTGTTACATTTTTGTCTGTATGGCAGCTGACACCAGTTTGTATTTAGATCCGTAGCCAATGGGAACACAGCGTAACATGGTGTCCTCAAGGGCTGGTTTTAACATGGGCCAAGACATTTGTCTAATGACCTAATTAGCTCACTACTGTTCTGGTGAGTGTTAGTCTTCCCTCGTGTGAAAAGGGCAGGTGCTCAGCTGAGCAGAGACACCAAAAGCCACAGCTGCTCCAACTGAAATACCTCCTTAATGGGTCTGTGAAGGGGATCAGTTGAATTTTCTTGATCATATGCCTGGGGAATGGTCTTGGTGGCCTCATACATCAAACAATAAGCTCTCAAAGCAATTGGTTTTTGCTCATTTGGGACTTCTTTCCTGCCTGAAGTTTTCAAACAACATGCAAGCCTCTTGCATTAAAACAGAGATGCATTTAGACAGTTTGTAGTTTGTCCAAACAGGAAAGAAAACAGAGCTGCAGCACACCTTGCTAACACTAGATACAGAGCATTTGCATAAATTCTTCCCAATTACATAGCAGCTAATTCAAATTCCACTTACTGTTTGAGCTCTTTTAAATGTCAGCATAGCTAGACAGAGGTTATAGTTTACATACATCATGGTAGAGATGTAATATTATTGTGCTGGACTGTTACATAATACATGCCGAAACATGAGTCAGGCCAGAGACATTGGAAAAGGTAACGCATCTGAACATGCAGGAACCATGACATTGCTCTATTGGGAATAAAAAAAATCTGCAATTTTCAATCAGCATCTATTTTCTTGCCCTGGAATTCAGGGTCTTTCTCCTAGTCTCACAAGAGGTTTTTATGATACATGTTACCTTTTACTGTTCTTATAAAGTTTCCTATGCCAAATCTGCATCTTTTGCCTTTTATGTTTATTGTTATATTAAACCTACAA
The DNA here is from genome assembly GCA_033459285.1 of Clamator glandarius. NCBI lineage: Eukaryota > Metazoa > Chordata > Aves > Cuculiformes > Cuculidae > Clamator > Clamator glandarius. Next base: position 4,192,311 of record JAUNZM010000109.1, read on the forward strand.
TGCTGTCTGTTTCCCTACTAAATCTATCCTGTAACCACATACTGTACATTCATTTCTCTAGGACCTCAGTAGCTCTTATCTGTTTGCTTTTATGATCTCTTATGAACTGCTAGGAATAGCAATTTGCAGCGCTGTTTGTAAAATCATTTCAGCCTGAACTCAGCCTTCCTCTTTTTTGTCATACAGCGATACTCTGCAGTGAAATCCCATTTGACATAGAAGCATCTCATTACAGGATGCGTTTCAGAGGAACACAAGTTGCCAAGCACCCTACGTATACTTATCACGTAAAAAATTCAATGTGAGTGCATCTGATTTTTTAAAATCTCACTTATTAGAGCAGGAAACTACATGTTGAAACGAGATGGTCCTGTGCTACCTTGAGATTCACTGATCTGCTGCCTGGTCTACATTACTGCCCAGAGCTATTTAGTTTGTGCTCTGCGAGGCCTCAGACATGCTGCTCTGCCATTCACATAATCTCAGTTCTTTGAAGCACTTTGATAAGCTTTATTCTGCCATTATGCCATCTAGAACATTAAACACAATGTTTAAGTTCTATGTTAAATCACAATCAGTTCCTATTAACTGTTCCAAGTTCCTCATTTTTATCAACAGTTACTTTATTAAATCCTTAATAATATAGATGGAATAGTTAGTTAATTTGTGTGTTGAGCCATGGATGTTAATTTGTAAACATAATAACATACTGCAATCATTTGCATAATAGCATTTTAATCTTTTTAGTAAAAGCTGTAATTCCCTACAAAGTACGCTGCAGTAGAAACTAAGTGACTATTGGTAATAATAAAAAAGGCCTTAAAATTCTGATCCTATTATAGTGTTGGAACATACCCAAACTGCTACCATAATCTCTGAAATGTTACTGTTCTCTGATTTAGGTGTCTGTGTCAAGAATAAAAATGAAGTATAACTGGTAGCAGTAGACTATTTCCTAAATGTAATTTAGTATTCACTAAGCACCAGCACTTTGCAAATAGCTCTGAGGCTTTCCTTCAAAGTTCAGAGCTCTAGTTATGCATATTGTGAGAGGTACACTATGCAGCTCACCTCCAGCCTCTGTTGTGCTGAATAGATGGCTATGATAAATCATGCTGATTTGGCACTGAAGGGCATCAGCCATCAAGGATTTGACTACTATGTCTTTTTTTTTCCCTGAGATTATATCTCCTTGAACTACCTGCCCTGGGCTACTAGTTTTGGAGAAAATGAAGAAGTGGAAAAAATGCAAGGGGAAGCCAGTATACAGAAAGCCTATATAGGCTCAGTTCTCTGGAAACCCATTAACACCAGTCACAAGACTGGCAAAGAAAACATTGGTGGTTGTTTAAAAGTCAGGCCAAGTCATTTTACGCAAGATCTGGTAATTCATTAATCAATCTGGCTGCAAACCTTGAATGAATAACCTGAAATAGTGAAAGAGACTGGCAGACTCACAGAACATCAGGGAGTTTGCAGTTTGAACCAATGCAAATTACTCTGGGGATGTTTAAGGCTCCCCTCTACCCTCATCATCCTCCTGATGCAAACCCCTCCAAAAAATAAGAAGTCATTTATCTCCATGAAATTCCCTGCTGCCAGAGACAAGACAGTGCATATTTCATTGTGCATCTCTCTCCCCACATTCTCATTGCTTGCAATACAGCATTTTTTGGCAGCCTATAATAAAACACAGTAGCCTACTTAGGCTTTCCAAACACAAGGCACAAAGTGTGGTCTTGAAAAGTAACCTGGGCTACACCTATGCAAAACACTTAAAAAATAAAGTCATCAAATACATTCAGCATCTCTCTGGAATACAGAATTATGTAAATAAATGAAATCCATGCAAGAGCAAGCAACATGGGTTTTCTGAAGTCTTTTTAAAAGCTAAAAAATGCATGTTGCCAAGTATGAGAATACTGCACTTAAATCGTCACGATTTTACACAAGTTCATTTAACAGTAAGGGCTGTATTTTCTCCTAACATCAGTTGAGTTATTTGTAAGCAATGCCAACAGAGATATATCCACCAGAGATATTGTCTCTCTTCATAATGCCAGACACGGGTCATAAATTATTTTAAATAAGACTAACCTTACATGATAGGGTATGGTATATTTTAAGAAGCCTCAGGGGACAAGTTTTCACAAACAAGAAGCCTACTCACTTGTGCCACATTAAGTTGTATGGTTATTCACATTTTCACACTGCATTGGCTTTGAGAGCGAAAACCTAATTGTTCTGATTTTCTAAAAGTAGCCAAATCAATTTTTTACAAATACACTTTCTTACACTAGTTCTTCACAGAAGTAAATAATGCAAGTGAATGATGCAGTGAACCATCTAAATAACTGGTCTTGGGTGACTTGTTAACTATTTACTTGCATGAACTTGTGTCAATAGACAGTGCCCTGAGGGGTAAGAACACCTTCATTTTATCTTTCCAGAAGTCAGAACAACAGGCAAAGAAAATCAAGTGTAAAAAACAAGTGATCACACTGTGAACAGAAAGAAATCAACTAATTCATAATATGCATCTGTTCACACATTCATAAGAAGAGCCTCCACAATGGGGCAGATCATAAGGCTTGCTTCAGGACTACTATCGGTTATATTGGTATGCAAGTAGAATAACACAGTGATGAACTAGGTGCATCTAGAAGAAACTGGTGTGTTTTAAATACTAGGGTGAAGGCCAGTATCTCATCACACCTAAACACATGAGAGCAGGCATTCATTCTCAACAGTTACATACTATCTAGACTAATTGGACTTTTATCTCACTTGGCTCCATATGGTTGCTACCATAGCTATTAATAATTTCTGGCCTGTGCAACTCCCAGTGCTACTAGGAGTGCCTAAATCAGTGGGTGCTTGGCTCAAGCAAGATTTTAGGACCACAATTCGCAGGAAATCTGAAAATTCACTTTCTGAAATAACGAGCCTTTCTTAAAAAAAGTGCATCAGCTTGAGACATCCAGGAATTTTGTAAAGGGCTTTTGAACATCATCCCTCACCTAGACAATGCCACATGTACAGCATTAATACATCAAAGGCGAGTGTCCTTCATTCTAGGTTAGGTTTGGCAATTAACACTGTATAGCTTGGGCAATTAACGCTGTGCTTGTACTTCCAATATTAGTTTGCCATTCTGGTTCTTTTCTTTCCACTTCATATAGATTTCACTTCTATTTTTGTATGACAAAGCCTCATCTGGAAGCTTAAGTTAGATAAAACATACTACTCCCACGATGATATGAGAGAGGAAAAAAGAAAAAAATGTTTAAAAAAAAAAGTTTTCTTTAAAAAGAAAAGCCAATGCAGATCAATATGGAAAAATCTAGAGATTACCAAATGAGAAAGTGCACAAAACTTCCATTCTCTCAGCTAAAACAAATAGTTCCTCGAAGAGCATGTAAGATAGTCTCTGGAGGAAGAAGACATCTTCTTCTGTTCTTGAGCACCCCCAGTTGTCACATTACAGAGCAGCAGAGGCAAGAAATAGTGCAAGGTATCCAGCTGCATGATGGAGAATGGGGACAGGGTTAATGTATGGGAGAAGAAAACAACTGTTTCATTCCCATCTTCCTAGGCCAAACAACCAAGAAAGGTAAATACTACACACTACAAAGCTGAAAATAGTCTTAATTTTACACTGCAGTATTGCCAAATGCTATTAGAGCACAACTTGTCTTTACAGGTAAGCGTGGGCCAAATGATGCCGTCAGAAACAAGTGATGCAGCCTGCAACTGAAGCTGGTAAGCCCAAGGAAATTCAGGCATTTATGAAGCGGACAACAGAATTTGCCCATTACAAAAGCAACATATATCAATTCCAAACTATTATTTCTGACTTAATATTTGCTGCCTGGATTTATCACTCAGTTTCATACCACCTGTTTCCTCACACTGGGAGTGCTTATCCTCAGACACACTCAAATGGACCCATGAGAGGTTACACACAATGACCAGTAAATACCTCGTATCGCCATCTCCGAACAAGGTTATATATAAGCTTCTCCGTTTGCCTCACTGTTTGTAGCTTGCTTTGATTTTCAAAATGGGAACTGTCTCATATAGGAAGTGACAATTCCTATACAAGGCATATAAGGGAATCCTCACTGCCTACACGAGATGTTTGTACTCAGTTGCTGCGGCCACAAGTGCAGCCAGGCAGTTATGCACAGGGCAAACAATGAACTTGTGGTCAAGTTCCACTGGGTTTACTAGAATGATGTGCTTAAAGTCAGTAGATGCTTAATTATATTACTTTTCAGGAACTTACATTTTCGAAGTCCATATCTTCAACTGATTCCTCCAAAACAAAAGTGCCTCTTGCATACAGCTTAAGATGCACGAGGAAAAATACATCTCATTTGTACTAAAGGTAAAACCACTCTCTCTCATGCTGCCTGCAAATGTGCCCCCCATCACTGACCAACACATCACACTCTGCACACCAACGCACCATATCCTGCCCAGGGCAGTACAACTGCAATTCAATAACAAGACAGGGTTCGGAAACTTTGTAAAGCAAGGCACGGAACATTATACAACTAATGAAAAAAAGAGCACCTAAGCATGAGGATAATTTCATTTTGATTTGAATAAAATTAATTCTAAATTACTTGGGTGTAAATGATAAAAACTGAACAGAGAGGACTAGTTTCTGCTATCTGTTGCACTGGTATAAATCCAGCATAACTTCATCTGCATCAAGGAGATCACTGTGGATTTAGAGCTATATACAAAACCCCAAGAATTTTATTCAGGACACCTTAAGTAAGCATTTTTCTATACTATTTCAGTTAATCTTTTCCATCCTTTAAACTCCACGATGATAATTTGGGGCTTCCCCAGGCCAGCAAGTCAGTTGTACTTCCTGGAGCTGCAGTACATGCCATGTGAAAGGTAGTACCCATGGCTTACTGTTGCACAAGGTCTTCCTGCAAGCTAATCAATTTATTGCCCCATTTCCCAGTCAGTGGATGATCTAGGACATCTCCTGTCACCAAGGAGAGAAGGAGGTTAGGGTTCAGGAGGGACACAGCTGTCCCATAGCCATGAAGTGGAGACTCATAAAGGCTTTACACAACGGAAGAAAGATGACTGGAGACAGACATAGAGAGACTCTAACTATCCTCTTGTACGCCCTGATCCTCAAGGCAGAATTTTAAGAAAAATACTTAAACCTCTTCTACCACCCTTCAACTTTTACTTTAAGACTGCTCTCCACCAGGATATCTATGAAACATCCTAAACAACGTGCTAATTCCTGAGCTACTGACAGTCCTCACTACCTGCTCTGCCACATCCATCCCTTTTCTTCCCTATACATGAACTACAGGACTTCTCAATTCACATGCAAGTGCCTCGCGCAGTAATGCTCTGAGTGGTAAAAGCTTTTACTAGAAACGCTCCATCTACTCATCAGCTAGCTGCTGTGCTGCGCTCCATGTCTTGCTGAGGAATGCAAGTGGAAGACAACAAATATGTTTTAACTTTTGTTTTCCTTTGTAGCTGACAACTGTGCAACTCCCTGCTGTGATGGCACGGGGCAGTGCGCTTCAGCACTCTAGCCATTTCCTTTCAAAATCCAAAGTTCCATATAACTTCTTTCAAGGCTTTTTTCTACCTCTCTCTCCAGGACACAGGCCTGGTTTTAATCATGAGGATTGAGGATGCCAATTAGAACCCTTCACACACATCACCACATTTGTAGCCACTGAACAGGGGAAAAAACAGTAAAAACTGTTGTCAGCCAGCCTAAAAAAAATAAGAAAGAAAAAGCAAGCAAGGACATCGCAACATGCACTTGCATCGCCTTGCCTTACCTCAAATATATTGGCGGGTTCGTTGCTGTACTGATTGGAGATGATCTCTGACTGATCACTGTACCACTTGAGTCCCCCCAGAAAACTGTCCGCATCCAGGTCATTCACATCTAGTTCAGAGAGGTCGAGTTCTGGGAGATCTGGGCAAAGAGGCTGGTCTTCACCAACCAGAGCAGCACACTACAGGAAACAGCAATACAGTTTCATTAATTACCAGGAATCTATTAACTTTAATATCATGTGATAAGTATTAAGTCTCGATTAATCTATGACACAGGAACTCTAGAATTGATCTTGTTTCCTGGAAAAAAAAGCGTACTAAGTATTCGATCACTGTTAGGTCTATACAGGTAAGCAAAGGGGAGAGGGGAATAGGAGGGCATAAGCTGTCTTTTCTATCACATCTCTGTCCAAGGGCAATGACTTTCCTTCTTCTTATGCTCTTTAATAACAATTGTGTTCAAAGCTTTATTGAATCCAACAGCAGAGGCTAAAGTGCGGTCTTATTCTCCTACTTCAGAGTGAACAAGTGCGGTTAGAACTTACACATGAATACCTCTGGGCAAGGTTTGTCACACATTTCCTGATGCATTCAGGCACAGCCTGTTACAGCCTTCAGCTCTAGAGGCGAGCTCAAGAGGGAGATCATTACACTTTCACTTCTACAGATCCTCACTCTAACCCTTGAGATCAGTCATGATGGTAGCTACCGTATGGCCATAGGAAAGTACAGGTCAGTGACGCTGCTGTTCTCTTCTCCCAAAGTACTCGATGCACAGACCACAGCCACCTAGCCACGGTCCCGGCAACCAAAAGGTTCTGAAATATCCCTATATTCACCTTTGGGTGGCAGGCACAGTTAGCTCAGACAGTTTTTCACCTGCTTGATGCAAATACATATATTGTCCCAGTCAGCTTCCTAAGCATCCCCAGGCTGCGGCTGCAGTGAGGGAACCAAATGGGTTTTCCTTCTCTGGCAGCCTCTGACTCAATAATCCTAACACAGAGGGTCTGTGAAACGTGTTAGCTGAGGCAGTAAACAAAGTTTACTATGCATGGATCCTCTTTAGCAGTGCAAAAGTTTTGACTTAAGAAGAGAACAGTGATAAATAGAAATAAACCTGGAATACCTGTCCTTTTTTATGCTAGCAGGAAGCTAGGTAGGGTATTGTCTGACCTACTAAGCAAGAAAAAAATAAATAACACACATTCACTTTAGCACAGCAACTGAAACATTAAGAGTATCCACCAAAACCATTTCCTAATTATGGAAGATGTATAGTAACAGCTCGGCAAACAGCGGAGTCCCATACGTCAATGCTGCTTAATGAAGACATTCTTCCTGCACTGTATCACATATCCTTGTAACTTATCTCCGAACACCTACATTGATATGAGGAGAGTACAAAACACATGCAAACCTTCAAAGGCACCAGGCATTGAATGGTTAAAAGCCACCTAAAGTCAGTTGAGTCTAAGGGCTTCCACCATGATTATTTCTAATGTTGTATTATGGATGGCCAACAGCAGGTCCTCCTGAACTCCAGTCAGTTGACCAGGTGGTCTGAATGATTTCCCAACTTCTGTTTGGACTGAAGTCAACTCAGAAGTGCCACTTTCTGAAGACAGATGTCTGCAGGGCACTAACACAGTGTCCACGGATGTGAATTGCTCAATACTGGTTATGTCACTGTTGCAAGGACCGCCGTTTACAACAACGCAAGTGAGAGCTGCTGAAGGTGCATTTCATTGAGATTTTTGTCCCTGGGAATCTTGGTGTGTCTGCAGTGTGCGGGCTGGATGCAGCAGCGCAGCTGTGAGCAAAGATTTTGTCTGTTGGCACAGACTCAGTGCAGCTGGTGCGAGCTATAATTTACCAGACAACTTCTACGTCTACCAGGACACTATGAGATAATCATGGAATAGGCCAAGGGGCAAGGGAGCTGAGAGGCTGCAAAATGAGGCTCTGAAATAGCAGTTGCTTTTTTTCCTATTATTTAAGGGGCTGCAGAACTTCCAGAAGTCAAATCTCCACTTAAGTAATTTTCACTGCACACAATTTCTTATCATTATTTTGGTCATAGGGGGGGAAAAAGAAAGAAAAGGAAAAAAAATAAAGAGTTCTCTCTTCTTTAGTGCAAGATACAACCTTCTGGCAGCAATCTTATAATGCAGAGATGACCTTTTTTGATGCTTGGCCGAAATCTCTGATTTCATTAAAGGATAATCTAGTTTTTGACTGAAAAGGTAGATTCTCAGCATCTTTCTCAGGTTGGTATTATGGAGGTCAGTAGCCTATAACTGATGTCGTGGACTTCTAAAGTATCCTGCTGATCTATTACTGCTTTTGTTTGTAAAAATAGCTTCACTTTGTGAACCACTTTCTTAAACATGTTTACTCTTGGTAATCTGCATTTTTAAGGTATATAAAGAAGGCTTTTGAAGGTATATAAAGAATGGAATTTAAAAAAAAAATCCTGCTCATCGCAGCTTTCATTTACCTACAGTGACTGCAATGTCACCTAAAAAACCGTAATTGCCGAAATGAAGTATATATACTCTCGCCAATGTTGATATGAAAATAAAATCAATGTTTCTGAATACGACATTATGCTTCTAATCTGAGACACATTAGCAGCAAGCATTCCTGTTATTAATTTATATTTGGCCTTTGGATGATGCCAGATTTAACACTCCAAGTCCTAAAACTGTCCTCATCTGACACATTGATATTTACTGTTTGCCTACACATCTGTAACAGGTGCACCTGCATTGTTACCATACATTTTACTGTCCTCCCATCATTATTTGATATGATGGTCATTCCATAACTACAGCCTTAATTTTAAAGTAACATCTAGGAGAATAAAGCAGTCACTAAACACAAAAGGCTAATTGCTGAGCGTTATTTCACTCCAATAGACTTTTTTTCTCTTAGTGCAGGCACAAACAATAAATTAGCTTAACTGCACTGACGATAATGAATCATTATCATTAAGTATAATTCTCCATTAACCTTTTGGACGTTTTCATGCCTTTGAAGGTAAATTAAAGAAAAAAAGAAAGGGAGGAAGACTGGACTTGTGCCATATTAATTATATTAATGAAAAAATAATCTCTGTTTTATTTTTAACAAGTTTATCTAACAGCAAAGGGGATGAACCCAGGAAAGAATAAGAGACTTGACAGAATGTGTGTCAGGTAGATTCTCTCTATCAATCTTCGCAACCTTACTGTACATCACCTTCATTAAGCTGTGAAGCACTGGGGACGCTGATCAGCTACAGTGATGCAGGCCTTTAATAAGCAACATGCCGTCTTGTCATTATGTGAGCAAGAATATAATACATTTTAAGTTGACAGCCATTATTAATGATTCAAAAAACGAAAGCTGCCTCTAGTACCTGCCGTCTGCGATATTTTAGATCACTAAAGGTGATCTCTCATGCCAAAGCAGCACACAGACACTACTGTATTGCTATAGGAAGCACAGGAGCATGTTGGTATAATCCTACCCACAGTTAATCCATCCACCACACAATTAAGATCAAACCTTTTTTTTTTTCCTCTCTTTTTTTTTTTCCTCCGCACTATGAAAGAGTCATTGACATAAATTATCTGTTCTGTTACTAGCTTGAAATTACTGCAGGAACTCTAGTGATTAGAATAAATCTTCAGTATTTCCATATAAGCTGGTTCCTCAATCAGCTCCTAGCAGCATTAGGAATAATACATGATGGAAAAATGAAGCTACAGCAGCTGAGACCCATGTTACAAGCCAGGCAACAACCCACAGGATACTCCAGCTACTCAAAAACAATTAGGACTTTGGAGCCAGAAAGTCAACCACTTACAGCCTTGACTCATAATAGCTACAGGACATATGAATTATCCATATCTATTCCACTTTACCAAGAAATCAAAACAAGATAAGAGCAATTACAATATGCAAACAGAAATCAGCGGATACAATGGCAAGCTGCAAATATTTAAAACACGGCAAAAAGACTTGAGAATCTGCATGCATGTTCCACTAGATAGGAAAAGTATACTGGAGAACATGGCCCATTTTTACTTTAGACGTGTAGCTCTCTACAGCAATGAACATCTTACTTAAAAAGCATTGCCTGCAACCTGTTTTTCCCTCCCCATTGCCCAAGGGAAGCATTTTAAGCACTTATTCCAAGCTCACAGCCAGAGGGTTAGTTCCTTTGAGCAGGTCTGTATTTGGGATTCCTCTCCATGGGGTCCAAACAAAGTTTCCCTCGCTTTGCAAGTTGCCCAAACTTTCAGGTAACGCTCCATTTTGCCGAATGCAAACATGCAGAAATCCTTAAACCTCACTTTGTACTCCAGAGATTACCAGGAAGCTGCTTGCTTTGCCTCTTTTTTTCCCCTCTATGAATTGTAGCCAGCAGAAGCTGTGGATTTGATGTATTGCCGTCTATTTTTACACAAGCGGCAGCAGCAACGCGGCAGCAGCAGTTCACACAGTCCTGCATAAACTCTATGCTCATGGTTCATCCTGTTGTCTCCCTTGTACAGTGGGATTTAACCATTTGCTGGACTCCTTAGACTGACTGCAAACCCTGTTCTACGGGACATTAGCTACAGCATCATTATTCCAGTATCGCAAGAAGCAGAGAAACGTCTCCTTCCAGAAATCTCTTTTAAAAGCATCTAAAGCCAAACAACAGGGTATTCATTCTTGCGTGCACGTCTGAATTCTGCAGCTGATAAACAAGGAGAAAACCTTTGACAGAGCAGTACGAAATGTGCAATTAAAATATGACACCACCGGATAATTTTATCTTTTTTTTTTTCTTTGAAAAAAGAATTGTTAATCTTGTTCTGAATAAACATGGCATTTTTCCAACCAGGCCACTAAACGCCACTGGAAAGACTTCAGACAGCGATTCATATCAATATCTTATAGAGCACAAATATCGCATATGACGGGAGAGCGAGCCAGAGGCACATGGAAATAGTTTCCAACTGCAGGAGATACCGATGACAGGAGCTCAGCTGTGATTTGCTCAAGGCATCGCGGAGTAACCCTAAAATAGCAAACTTAGCGGAGTTCAGATAAGATTCGGACTTGTTCGCGAAGTCGGCGGTGCCCGAGGAGCCCTCCCCCCACCCCCCCTCACCTCGAGGTCGCTCCATAGAGAGTCCTGGTTGCACATGTCCCACGCCATCCAGCTGCGGGGCGACGGCAGGAGAGCTGGCGAAGCGCGGAGCGGAGCCCGGCAGGCAGGCACCCGGCACTCATGCAGGCGGCGAGACCCTCTCTGAGAGTGAACCCGAGGCACCTGTCTTACTACTGTTCCCCGTCACATGACAAAGCTATTAAAAAGTAGGCTGGGCTGTCACTCACTCAGCCCGCCGGTGCCGCCGCTCCGGCCCGTGACGTCACGCGGGGGCCGACCCAGCCCCCAGCGAGGGAACCTGCGCCCGCACCCCCCGCACCGCCGCCCTACAACCGTTCATTTTTATTTTCATTCTTTCCTTCCTTCCTTCCTTCCTTCCTCACCCATCTCAAAGAGCACAAAGAAAAAGTTAAGTGCTCCGAATAGCCCCAGCGCCCCCGCCGAGTCCCCGGCACCGCCTGCCTCGGAGGGGCCATCCCAGAGTTCAGCAAAAGTTACAAAAGCTTCGTACCGTTCGGTTTTGGTTTGGTTTTTTCTGGTTTTTTTTTCTTTTTTTTTTTTTTTCACTCGGGGATTTTGCACTTTGAAGAATTTTGCTTACATTAATGGTTTCTCACCGAGGTAAGTTCGTCCACACCGAACGCATCGCAAAATTACAGAACCACTCGGTTGGAAAAGACCTCATCGAGCCCAACCATTCCTATCAACCACTAACCCAGCGCCTCATCCACCCGTCTTCTAAACACCTCCTGGTACGGTGACTTAACCACCTCCCTGGGCAGCCTGTGCCAGTGCCCAATGACCCTTTGGTCAAATTCTGCTCCCTCCCAGCATTTCCAAGGAATGGTGTAAGTCTCTGGAAAAAGACATTCATAGTTATCTCGCCTGCTACAAGAAGGGAGCTCGGTTCCCCACTAGATCACTAGATCCTCAGCTGCTCTGCAATAATTCCTGCGTCTCAGGGAACCCCCCAGAAACCAGGGTGCTACAAGGAACCACCGGTAACTGCTCACACCCGTGACTGCTTTGTCCTACCAGCACAACTGCCTCGGCGTGCATTTTGGTATAAAAACCACACACCAGCCCCTCTCACCGGGCCTCAGCATTTTCTCATTGAAAATCAAAGAAAAAAAACCAAAAAAACCACCAACCACCAAACCCTCTTGCCATGTGAAAATCCAGAAATGCTGCTAACAGAAGTGACTCCTTATGAGAGCCTTTCCCAGGGGCTTCTGCAGGTGCAACTGGTTTATGATGCCCCTTTGCACTGCAAACACAACAAACTCCAGAGACCAAATCAAACTGCAAAACATCACCCACAACAGGGGAAACAAAGGTCTTGTTTAAGTATCCCTCACCTGCCTGCTTGTTGTCATATGTTGCACTATTTTTAATTAGCTGGGTGCAAAAATTCTCATGAAATGTAAGCGCTGGCTCCATCGTGCTGGGCTACCAGTCAAAGTCACAAAACTATAATTGATCATCCTCCTTGTCATGAAATATTCATTTTCATTGTTATTTGCAAACTTGACTATTCTAAAGGCTAAATGAATTCAATTATTATACAAGGCTACGGTGATTTTGCTGAGAAAAAATAAGTAAAAAGAACTACAATTCTTGAAATAGCCTTTTTTCAGCAGACACTGGAAACTTCAGAAATGGTAGGAGGTCTCAGATATATTCTTAGTGTATTTGTGTTCGCTTGTAATTCATTATTGCCAGTCCTGATAAAATGTACAGTTTTCCCAGCCTGTGCTTAAGTTGCAAATCACATCACACTGTTGTATTTTCACCAAGCACAGATGACAAAAATGGCATTGTTTTTACTTTACTTAATTAAAAAAACCCACAGCAAAATACTGAATGACTACAGAAAGCCTTTCCTACAAATGATTAAATTAACGGTATTGCTTTGCTCTCACGACGAAAAAAACCTCATTTCCTTCCCAATTATATGCTGATTTAATGATAAAACTGCAGTAAATTATTAAGATCTGGGGCAAAGGTGAGTACCTCTACCCCCCGAACAGTCAACTGTGAAATAATGCTACGCACCTGCCTGCCTGGAGTGGAGTTAGTTCTTATTAATTATTATCTGTGGATCCATGCTTGGTGGAATATTCTCCTTCAATACATACTTATAATTGTGTTCATTGACTGTGCCGAATCCATCATCTGTTTTTTTTGAAGTTTCATTCACACCTTTTATAGAAATGTATTTACACTGGAACATTTCATATTGCTGTTTTGGATATTTTGACCTGCTCATGTTGTTTCTATTTTCTACATTTCCACTTCATTGCTTTCCCTTCAAATTAGCAAGTTAACTGATAAATATAAACTGTGACCTTAGCGGTGCTCTAACCATACAAGCTTCAGAGATTGGAGAACTTTCCTACTGCATGGCAGACAGCAATAGGTAATAATATCAGATTCCCCTAGAGCTTTCCTATGGCCCTGTCCATATTACAGCTTTAACTTTGCTGGCGCTTCCAGCATTACCTATAACAGATGCCAAACATGATTCCAGCTACAAAAGACTGCTAGGATTCAACAAGGTTTCCCCATTGCGTGGGAAGAACATTTTTTTTTTTTTTTTTTTTAAATAGAAGTGTCCAACCCAAGCCGTAGTATGAATTTACTCAGTAGGATCTTTATTCCCATATTTCTTAATGCACTTTTTTTTAGAGCACAGCGTCCATAAGAGGAGAAAAGCAGTGAAGGCAGTTGCACTGACAACGTAGTTTGGAAACAGTGCAGCCTCAGCATGTGTAAATGAAGGCTGTGAACTCAGCGAGCACCTAAGCTGCTCTCCTCAAAGTAAACCTTGTCTTCTGAATGTTCCTTAGTAACTTTAGGAATGCTCTCCCCTTGTGTTTTGACAACATGGAAGAATTGCACAAATATCTTCCCCGGGGCAGTAGCTGAGCATGCAGACAGTACTTGGTTCCATAACACGCACATACAAAGAAAACTCTCTTTCAGCTGATGAAGTCTGTGGATCCGCTTGGCCCAGTCTGCCCTGTTGAAATACCTACCATCAGACCAACTATGCAATCACTGCACTGTCCCTGTTTTCAGGTTACTCTCTACCTATTGTCAGCGATTCCCTAATTTTGCCTTTATTTCTTCAAGGGCCATAATTCAAGAAAGCTCTGGCAAGCCTTCCAACAGCATTTGGGCCCAAATCCTGATTTTTATTTTTTTTTAACAGGACTGTTGCTGCCTGCAACACCAGGGAACAGAATTCCAGAATTCAAGCCCTTCAAGCCCTCTGTCCTTGATTTTTAACTGGGTTCAGCATTCATTTTATCTCTTTCTCCTCTTCTTTCACTCACATTTTCTAACTATGCTCATGTATTTATTCTCTCTAATTTAGATTTCTCAAACAAGCTACTGATTTCAGAGCCCTCATGATTTTGATATATGAAATTTAGTCCCTTCACTCACTGTGGCACTGAGGCAGAAAGAATTTATTTGCTTGCCCCCAAGACTATGGTACTTGCTGATTTTCAGAAAGTACCGGAGTTTCAGCAACGTGAGGTTTGCAAACCAGTTTCATACCAGTTCAACTCCTTTCACTTGACCCTCCAAGAGTGAATGGCCTTACAATAGAACAGCCAATGCTGTATATAAAAGCGCAAATTGCACTCCAAAGGTGTGCTAGCTTGAATAGTGTTCCATATAAAGTATACGCACACTATTAATTTTTTATTAGAAATCTTCCTTCTGTGCATCTTTACTCATTTTTTGCACAATCCTGTATTTGTTTTCCACTCTATTCTCTGTTCCACTCCTATCTTATTTGTTTGCTCATTTTTTCCTTCTCAGCTTCTTTTCCTTATTTATCCAGTTTATCATACCTATAATACACCCCCAACAGCATAAACCCGTGAGTTAAACTCCTTGAACTTATCCGTTCATTGGTGCAGTAATTCTGCAGTGGAATAAAGCAGTGTGCTCTCTCTGATTTTGTAAGGGCACCTATGAACTGGTTGGTTTGTTTTTTGTTTTACACAGATGAAGACTACAACGGTGCTCTGATACCATCTCTCTCAAAAACTCAAGAGATATGCGCCAAATTAATTCCTGGCCCAGCTTTGGGACACAGGCTGCTGTCTAAGGAGTTGTATATTAGAGTCCAAAATAACTTTCTCCGAACAGCAATGTGTTACTCAAGTTACTGACACCAGGCTGAATTTTGCCACATATCCCTCCAGAGACTGAAGGTTCAAATAAACAGCACTGAATGCCATGGAAAGTCACTTGCTTCTTCAAACGTAAAGAGACCTAACTCTAAATATTCACTATTAGTGCAGAATAACTGATATTCAGTGTTAACCAGGCTGAGAGACGTACAATTCTTAATAAATTGATGCTTGTATAAATCCCTCCAGGACTGCCTGAGCAAAGCAAGAACAGAAATCTTCCTAAATTTTCTCATACTTCCCTGAACATCTCCCTCTTCACAAGCATATTTCACTTAGTCATTATTAAAACAAGAAAAGCAAAGCCACTCCAGCTGATTACATAAAAAATACATTTGTCACTTGTTCCCCCTAATGTTTGGAGCGTATGTGCTCCAGGACCCTCATTTCCTATGATTTGCAGGAAAATCCAGCTTGTCAGGCCTATTAAAAGCAATATGAACAATGTCTTTTACTCAGGTGTTACTCTTTCACAGAGAGACTAATCTGTAAAAGAGCATCTACATTTAAATTTATTGCCTCTACTTGTTTGAGAAAGAGAACGATGTAAACACACCGGTTTCTTGGGGAGGCTCTGGTGCTGTTTGAGCACAGACCCAGGCAAGCCAAGGAAACATATTCCTGTTTTGTGACTTCTTGCACATTGGCAGAGCAGGCAGGACCACATCAGACCTTCATCATCTCTCCTTCACTCTCCTCACCACTGATATTTCCTTGGAACAAAAGAAATCATGAAGTTCTTCCCCCCCTCTCTTTTCCTTCTATGCACTTAAGTCCCTGTGAAGAGACCAAAATCTGTTCATATCTGATATTATCAGACCCAGGGAACTGACTTCTGGCATTCCTGTTCAGGGGCTGGGAGCATACCCCCACACTCTGAAGTTGTACCCTTTCTCTTTCTCTTCCAGCCTTGCTAGGATGCTCACACAACTCCTTCTGGGGATAGGCAGTCATTGTCTCCAGCTCCAGCCAAGTAGCAATAGAACCTGAGGAAACCTCAGACATACACCTTGTATTTGTAACTCTCTGCAGAGCCCTGGAAAACCCCTACCCAGATCCTTCTCATTACCCTAATTACCATCCACCTTGGACCGTCTTTCCTGGGGCACCTGGAGCATTACCCTGGAGTTCTTGCTTCCGGATTCATTGATCATTAGTTCCAATCTAGTTTTTATTAACTTTTTCTGAGTCTGCTGTCTGAAGAGGATGATCCCAGGAACAACTATTGTGGATTTGATACCTTAGGGTACAGAAAAGATTCCATGATGGAATGGAAAGCAATTTGATGGGGGCCAAGACTGTTCCAAAGCTACTATCCCTCGCAGAGGCTGCCACCTGGCTATTTAGGGCTTGCTTTGCCACCTAGCCATTTAGCCACCAATCTACGATCTCCCAGCTTGGAGGGAAGCTGTGGTGCCTGGGCTGCCACAGCAGCACAGCAGAGCACTGTCCCTGCTAGCTCCACACCAAGGCTTGTGGTGGTTACTGGAAGAAAAAAATCCCAGATTTCTATAACATAGCCTAAAATGGCTGGGAAGGCAATTGCCATGGAGCACACATAAGTCTGCAGCACAGCACTGGAGAGAATAGTAACCTTTAAATACTCTAAAATCAAATCTTGTTTTACACAAAACTGCTATGGTAAAGTCGATGTGAATGAACCACCTTTGAGTGAAGGAACAGAGGGAAAGGCAGTGGACAGCTTTAATGCCTCCTAGCAATTTTTTTTTTTAATAAACTAGAGATGACAGACAGCCTTACCAACACATCTCGTCTTCAAATAAGACTTTCTTCAGACAGAGCTCAGTGGAACTGAGTCAGCCTTTTTTCTTGGGCCTAGCTCTTGGCATTTTTCATATTGAAACAAAGCATAATGTGAAATAATTCTGAACTGTAGTCATCTGATCGGATTTTAGCAACGTGGGCCACACATTTGCTCTGCTACAATTTTAAGCAAACAAAATAAAATTAATATATCACACAAAAGAACTGGAGTTGTTTGTTTGTTTTTTTTAAAACCTGCTTATGTACCAGGTCACCCTTTATAGCGTTATGCCTAGTTGTGGAGGAGAATGAGCCCCTGCAGAGACTGCTGTTGGTGGGCAGCAGAGCTTCACACGTGCAGCAGCCAGCACACCCTGCTTGGCCTCTGATGACCTTGGAACACTGCAAATGTCCCCTCCTCTGGCACCCCATTTTCCCATGCTAGCTGAAGACCAGGCCAAGAGGAGACGAAGTAACCTCACTGCAACAGCCAGCACCATCTCCCACAGACAAAGCTCCTGAAGGATCAGCTTTGCCTGACCTCTTAACTAGTAGTTCCTGCCAGCCAAAATCGAGCCCTGAAGTTAATTTTAGCCAGAACCCTTCATGAATTGCAGTTAACTTGCAATATGCAAACTAGTGACTAGTGCTAGAGGAATCCCTATGGGTTTCTTGGTTCCACTCTCTGCTCAGAAGTCCAATTATTCATTTTTCTTGAAGCTGCAATATTAATCTAAAAAAGTTGCACAAATGGCAAGAGATGTCACCCTCCTTCCATCCTCAATTCAGATAACTGAAATAAAGGAAGATAAGCATTTAGCCCAGGGGTTATTAGCTGTACCAAATGCAGCCGTAAATCTTTGGGGGCTGACCGTCCTCCAGCGATGCTTCTGACGAGAAATTTGTCAGTACTTCCACCTTTGACTCAAGGCCAAGTAAACTAGTACTACTAGCCATAGAAAGGTTTGGGCTGAGTTAATGTTTTCTTTTAGTTTATTTCATTTTAGTTTAGTTTATTTCAGTTTAGTTTAGTTTAATTTAGTTTTAATTTTATTCTATCCAAATCTCTTGCCTGTGTCTCTATATAAGAAAATGTAGTAAAGTAAAAAGGGTGTTAAAGTGTCTGGAAGGGATGATGGCTCTAAGTCCTTTGGAATGGAATGGAATGGGAATTTTTTAATGGATTTAGTCAGCCTTTGAATCAGACCTTATCACAGAAGATGGGACAAAGACATTTCAATGCAGAAATTCCTCCACACATTTACACCTTTTTTAAAATTTTCATACTGCTTAGGCTTCCCCAACTTTCCTCAGTGAATGGAACAGGGATTACATTAGCTATGACCACTTTGTATATCTTTGTTCCTGAGAAATTTAGTACTTGCTGAACATCCTTTGCCCTGGGGCACTGGTTAGTTTCACAATTACTTATAAAGGGCTATTAGCAAAGATTCATACCTCCTCCCCAAAAGATAGTATTTCATACCAAGCAACAGATAAGACGAGTTTGCTACTTTCATGTTTGTCCCTAATGGATCTCTACCATCATAAAATTCCTGGCAGTCTGACACAATTAAACTTTATTTGTTGCGTCTGCTCTCTATAACCCCATATAAAGAACAGCAAGCCAGGACAATGCATTTAACCAAAAGCATTGAAAGAAGAATGTAGAATTTCCACTGAAAGAAAGACTTCACTGGAGAGCACCTTCCCCTTTTGCCCACTGCAGGATTCCCCTTCCTTTCTGAGGAACAAAGAACCAAATAAAAATAGGAAACTGTCTGAACAGAAGATTATTTTAATTTATGTTGCCAGTTGCTATGCAAAAAGCCCTCTGAAAAAAACAGCAACCCAACACCAAAGAGCACTTCATCATAATATTATAACCAATTTATTAAACTGAGATTGCATAGACTGGAGAAATGAGTGTGACACATCCCTGGGGGTTTTCTGGAGGTAGACCTCCAGCTGTTTCATGCTCGCATGCACTCCTGTTTACAAAGACATGGAAAAATGTTTGCACTTCAGTTCAGTGCTATACAATTTACATTGTTTGCAGGTTTTCTTTAAGGCAGGGTAGGAGCATGCACAGCAAGCTGGAGACGTACACTTTGGGGAGACAGGGCTACCATCTTCCAGGAAGAGTGCAGGAAACACAACGCGGTTGTTAATTTGCATCCTGGACAATGCTATAAATCCAGGCATTGCTGACAATTCCTGCCCAGTAAACATGCTCAATTTCATCTCCCGTAAAAAGGCAAGCAGGCACTAAATAGCAACACATTTTGATTTTCATTTAGCCACTTTAATGATAGGTGATGTTAGTGGAAAAGATCATTTATCTTCAGATTTATTTTATATGATATAAAAAGCCTTGCCAATTTTTTAAAATTCATTTACACAAGTGAATAAATCTTCCCAAACAATAAGTGGGAAAGTCATATTTCTTTAACTTCACTAAATTCTGAAAATGCTGATCTTGGAGTGAAATAGACGGTACTGGCATTTTAATCAAGAATATAAAGACTGCTCTTCTAAATAAGAGCCACAGCTATACTTCAGAAAAAAAAAAAATCCCAACCTCTCCAATTCATAGAACAGCCTTTCTTATGCATTTTGTCAAAATCTCTGACAAATCAGTAGAGAAACGTGCAATTTTTATATCACCTTCATTTTTAGATCAGTCCCAATGTGAAGGCTACCTAAAAATAGACTGAATCTAACCTTTCAAATATCTATACTGCTGCATACCAGAAACACAAGCTTTCAGTGCCTCTCATGGCTTTCAGAGCCTTGCGCTGTGCCTGTCTTCTTCTCTAACAAATTATCCCATGTTGCATATCTTGCCCGGGCACGAGACAAGCTGCAAGTTGCCATGTGCAGGGTGTTGCAGTATGTGATACGTCTTCATTCGGGACATGCAGCAAGATCATCAGAA
Source organism: Clamator glandarius (assembly GCA_033459285.1). Taxonomy (NCBI): domain Eukaryota; kingdom Metazoa; phylum Chordata; class Aves; order Cuculiformes; family Cuculidae; genus Clamator; species Clamator glandarius. The sequence goes on from JAUNZM010000109.1 coordinate 4,212,208, forward strand.
ATCGACTTCCCTTTAATCTATTTGAGTTTGTCACAAGAAGGACACCGTCCACATTGAACCTATTAAGTGGGAGTGTGAAAATGAAGCTGTGCTCAGAAAAAGCAAGCAGTCTGGTTTGCAGCATACCACTCAAAACTACAAGGGGGAACAATAAGATCTTTTGTCTTGTTGGTTGCTACAGTGCTTGCAGATACACTTCTACCCGTTTAAAGATGAGACTTTCCAACAGTGCACTGAACTCTGAGCAGCTGGTGTAGAATTACAAGACAGCAGAATACACGGTAACTATTTCTTTGCATTGCACTTTCTAAATTGTGATTCTGCTTGGCCTTAACAGTATAGGTCAAATTCATCCTAGCAACTTCAGGTCAGTGGTACCTGAAAAAATCAATAGCATTTAAGGTGATGAAGTTATAAAAAGGGTGATTTTGGCCCAGGCTGTACAAACACTTACTTTTATTGTATACATTCTTCACTGGGTATTATGGTTCAGTGAATATATTTTCATGTTCTCTACTGCTAAACACTCTGCTTAGCAGGTCTTGAAGCTTCAGCAGGATCTGGAACAGGAGAAATCTGTACTGAAGCAGGTTGCTGGGCTGCCCTGGAGGCTCGGAGTGACTGTGACTTTTGCTTACATGAAACAGAAAATCACCCTTGTACCAGTTATTAGCTTGCTACTCCTAGCAGGAATGAGCTTGAAAGGACTTGCTTTTCTTTGTTTACCATCATACCCTAGTCCAACAGAGTCAAAAGTTTATCAAGGCATTTTATTCTGTCAAAAAATAAACAAAATAACTTCCAGTGACTGAACAGTGAAACAAAGCAGAATCAGACTAAATGAATTCTTTCAAAGAATTTTGGATGGAAAATGCCTTACCTGCTGACATGGAGGCAAGACTAGCAAACAAAGGCATAGGAATAAAAAACTATTCAATAAAATATCGATTTCATTATCACCACCTATTCAACTTAATTTTCTTGGCATCCATATCCCTAATGCAGGTTTGTGATAGATCGTACAATCACTTTTTAATTAAGCCCTACTGTGCTTTGTATTAAGAACAAGGCAGTAGACATTATAGCACAATATATCTACCAAAATATTTAATGCTTATCCTTTTCATTTTGGTATTTAAAAGTTGTTCTCTTAGGAGGTGGTATCAGTATTTAACAACATTCTTGACAGCAACTATAAAAAGCAAAAAGCTTCATACTCAATCTAGCCATGTCAAAACTGAAACCCCCTAAAATAATTGCTTTCTGAATATATGCGTGTATATATATATTTCTTTTTGCATTATTCTATTATTACCGAGCTTTCAACATCTTAAGGTGCAAAATTTGTTCCCTCTCCTATATACAGATGAAATATGAAGTGGCAGAGGTTAGAAAACTGATACTTGACCAACACAGTTGAATGGAAACAGATGTTCTGGTCTTACAAGAGATATTTAACAAGAAGCTGTAGAAGACCGGAAGCTTCCTGGGATGGTAGTATTTTTCTGCTCTTTAGGTCTCTGTTAGTATATTGCAGCCCTGCTGCCTGTGATGGGCAGATCCTATAAAAGAAGAGCAGCTCTTCTTCCAGACTACTGGCACTTTTCAGAGGGCAACTTTCACTTTAATTAGTAAAATGTACCCACCTTCTTCTTCCAAGGAAGAAAAGACTATGGTTGCATATATAATGTGGTTTTAGTTTTTAATGCCAGAAATGAATTAGTAAACATAGTTACATTATAGTATACTATTTCTTATTCTGTACCCATAGTAACCAAATTAATCTCAAGGTGCTGCTGGCATTAATTCAATCTGAAGCTCATACTTTGGATTTCACATAGGTGCCTTCATCCTATTCTTCTTCTTAACTAATAAAATGTTAATACATGGCAATATATTTATTTCTGGTTCAGTTCGAGTTGAGGAGGGCAGTACTTTGCAGAAACCTAATTAATATCAATCATATATTACAGCATTGTGTGGTTTACTATACAGCAAAAAAAATGATGCTAGCATGTGAAGATCAAACAGATAACCCAAGAATTCTCTTCTAGCTGTTACTTTTCTGTTTCTAGGGATGGTGATGGGCAGTCCATTAAAAAAATTTATGACATAAGGCCAAAAATGTCCCTAAATATATCACATACCCTCAAGAATCAAAATGAAGGAGATCTTGAAGCATGAGATAGTGGTGGCTCCCTCTGTACTGCAGTGCACTGCTGGAAATTAGCTAGAGCCTACAGTGACCCAGCAGTGCTGTGTTCAGCAACACCCACTGGTATGGGGTTTTTTTGCCCACTAGAATCTACTAGACATTAGCAAAAAAATTTCCAGTTGCTCCCAGAAAAAATTCTCAGAAATTACACTTGAACCGCTCAGAGGACATAAGCATCTCAGCAAGCCACAGTGCGGCTATCCTACTCGAGACGATGACAAAAAGAAATGCAGTTCTTTTCTTGAGCCTGAATTAGGACAATCTGAGAAATCAGGGACACTACTAAACAAGTTTCAGAATCTGCTCTACTCCCCAGTAAGAGAGGATTTCCAGCAAGGTTCAGAAGCAGTTCACATTACTTAGAGCCCTTTTTTTCCCAGTTGCTTGCAGTCACACTGATTCCCTATCCGCAAGCATTTTGGTACTTTCAAAATGCCCACCTGGGAGAAATTATGGCAGTAAACCAGGCCTGTGCCAGAGTTATATGGCTGGATTCTGTCGTCCTTATTCACCATGTGCAGCAACCAGTCACGTCCAAACCATGAGCTGGTGTGCGGAGTTAAGGCAGTTCTGGATGACCAGAGGGAGTGGGGAAACCCACAGGTCACCAGGCGATGATCCCTGCTTTGAAAAGAAGCACGGTTATGCCAGCGCTGCTCTGTGTGGAAGTTCAGACCCCAGCCGTGTAGTCTACAGCTGCAATCAAGCTTGACTTTGGCCAACAAAGTTCTCATGTTCTGGCAAAAGTCACAGGGATGTTCAGGCGAGTCCACACAGCCCAGTTGTGCTGGCAGCCCCGTGCCCACCACTGCAGGACACAAAAGATTCAGCAGGTCCCTCAGGCAGGTGCACTGCTCAAAGCTCTACGAAGAAATGCACAAGCCCAGGACTTTGCAAAAGGGCCCTGAGGGGGATGCACATCAAATAAGCCTTCACAGCCCAGGACTGCATCAAACCAGGTTCTGTCTTGTAAAGCTCTTGGGGCCTCCTGTGTGCCGCTGGGCATTAACACAGGGCTCCCACTGGCCTTGAGCACTGCCTGCCTGTATACTGCATCCAAGGGCACAATATAGTCCTTCACTTTTACCAACTGCTACAGAATAAGAAATCTTAGAATAGTTCAAACACATACCAGTTCAAATCTGGGTACTTTCAGACTTCTTCTTTTCTATTCCAATTTATGTGCTTTGCCAGCTTCAAAAAAACAGATGGAAAATACGTCCCTAAATGCGCACCCTTGTGATCATTCCAAAAGGAAAGCAACACCAAGTAGCTTAAAACGTTTGCTAGAAAAAGCCTTTTCCATATCATGCAAATAGCAGACAAAAATAACTGCTAGGCAATTGATATACACACAAATATTGGTTATTTTAAACAGTAATTTGTTATTGAGGACGTCTCACTGAAATATTATAATATTCAATTTCCTCTGCATTTGCATGGAAAAGGAGTTGGAGAGTGCATGATCATTCATTTAACTATTACATAAATATGTCTATCATAAGATCACACAGCTTTCAAGCCAGAGTTCAAACACATGTTTAATGCATGAGAGTATGATGAAGAAACTTGTGAACTCACGGGTCTCATAGCCCAATCTCAATCAGATATGGGCTTTGCGTAAATATGTACAGTATCATGTGCTTTTCAACAGCACCATGTCTCCAGGGTGGTTCCCCTTCCAGCCTGGGGAGGGGGAGAAAAGGAGCTAAGACACTATGTAAATATAGCAATATTTTTTCCTTAGTGTTTTGCTACGGTTTTCATCCCTTAATGAAACTTCAGTCCATGAACAATTCTCATAACATCTTTGCTACAAATCAGTAAGTGGATGTCACGTCCTGAGATATTTATAACCCTAAAGGTAGTGGTAAGTGATAGTGCTTGGCAGCTTTGGTTTAGAAGTGCTGAAGATTTTTGCTTTTTATTTTGCTAAGAAAGGATTTCCAAGAAGCCACAAAACCCCAGTTTCCTAGCTCTAAATGTATCCTTTCCTATAGCAGGTCACTGTTACTAATAATGCCGGTAAGAATGACAAACAACAGTCAATCACGGGCTTAGAGCAGGTCACAACTGCTTTTAGCTAGCTCGACTTTGTAAACTAACAGTGTAAGATATGCTAAACCCTGCACAATCCACTGTTGTTTGATTTGGAATCTCACATTACAAGAATTCACACATACACTAACCTGCGTACAGAATAACCCAATTCGGCCTTTCTTTCCTATCTGTACATACATACTTTTTTTTACACAGTGACAGCCACTGCCTCTTAAACCATTTTCTTTTGTTGCTTTTCCTTAGAAACACAAATCTTGTTCCTTGGCAGCAGCTGCTGTAAGTGCTGTACCACATGCCTAAACTAGTTCTCACTCACAGCTTTAATTCACAGTAAGTGGCACGAAAGGAGGTCAACACTTCTCAGAAACCACTTTCAGTTCTTCACTGCTTCAGTATCTGTTCTATAAAGCCATCCGCCCTAACAGAAAGTAAGTTATTTCTCATATTGCATCCCTTGCTTTTTTATTATTGCTATCTTTATGGAATGGGTTGCAGCATATATGTTGGAATAAAAGATGATTATTCCTGGAATCACATTCCTGATCTCCCTTTTGCAAGATCCTAAAAGTACAAGTTTAAAAAAAAATACTTTCCCCAGCAAAAACAAAATGGCCCTTTTTTCCATGCCAAAAGGCTGCATATAAATAGCATCTTGCAACTCAGTGTCAATCACTGTGTTTTACTTTCAGTTCAATCTGCTTGCTTACAGAAAGGTTATTTTTTTTTTATCAACCCAACCAACACATCATGGAAGCTGAAAATCAAACAGCCTGCTTTTTGCCATGATGCATCACTTGCAAGAGGAATGGCCTTGCTGACAATATTTTGCTGTCACATTTGCCTCTACAGCTTCACTGCCTCCTCTGTGATCAATGAAAACAGACTTTGACCTCATCTATTTCATTTCAGACCATATTCTGCCCTGAGACACATGAGTACAACCTATCATTGTTATAGTGGCAATTGGGGCAGAATTTGTTCCTTTCCTGACAATTCAATATGTGATTCATGAACCAGAATTGAATCCAACTCTCCTTTCCTAGAGCTCCTCTGATTCTATGGCATTAGCATTGGTAAAAAACAGCAGCAAAGATTAATTTATGTTGGTCATATCAGCAGAACTGGCTGGGTAGTCAATAATCAGACTGCTCAGCAAGATACTACCAGACCAAAAGTTAGTTACTGCATTTTATTTACACAGCTTATTCTGTAGTCTGTTTTCTTTCTTAATTCATCCCTCTGTTGTTTAAATAATGGGATCATAAGACCTGGAAAAACACCTCCTAGTCTTGAACATTTCTAACTGGCTTAGCAAAATAAACAGAAAAAAGATAATCCTCTCCACAACCATCACCTTAAAAAATGCAAACCCACACCACTAGGCATGGAATACTTGGTGTATTCACAGGGTATGCAGTTGCAGACAATAACTGGATGATCAAGTTTTCCATTAATCCCCAATACAATGGGCTACTTTTGAAAGTACAGGCTCCATTTATATTCACACATCCCTTTGTGGGCCAACACCTGCATACATTCTTTCATACAACTCACTGCACAGCAGAGGTGAGAACATTCCGGCATACAAAGTATGAAAGAGACACATCTGAATGCCATCTGAGATGTGTAGTGCTCTACTGAACAACGTATGTTGTGCGGCAGTCTCTAAGGAGCTTTGGTACTTCAGAGCCAACACCAGGAGCTCATGGTTTCAACTCTGGAGGTATCTAGTGTCTCACTTGAGATGACAGGCATTGCATGCATATATTGTATCGTGATTTTTTGCAGGACTGAGTCCCCAGGCAGAAGCAAGATTGATATCGCTTTGAAAACCTCATCCAAGACATCTAATGAAGTGCATACAAGAGACTCGTCTACAGTGGGTTTGGTATAAGGTAAAAATAAACTCCTTGATGTAAGAAAAACACTAATCAACACATGGCATATTAGGCCTGCAAAGCAACAATGATCTGATGAAGAACAGTAATACTAGTTGGTTCCAGCTCCCTCAGTCATTTAACTATTTGCATCAATGAAAGTAAAGGAAAATAATGCCTACAGAACCACTCATGAAAACACATACAAAGGATCTGAGCTGAGATTTGACTTCAGACTTAAAGATAAGAGGAGGAAGAGTTATTCAATAGTAAACAACAATAATACAGCTCAGGACCGCTGAATCCTGCTGTTTATTGCTGCTGCCCTGGTTATGAAGAATTTTTTTCTGGAAGCAGATTATTTTAATTTTCTGTACAATTTAAGAAAAATGCATTTAAAGCAAAACACAGAGTTTGATCCTGCCCTTCTGAAACCCCATCAACAACAGTCTTACCACAGATTCCAGCAAAGCAGGATTTATCCTTTCTTGCAGGCCATGCTCTGAGCCTTTAATTCAATAACACCTTTATTTGCCAACTAGCTCGGTGAGATTAGCTGTGGTTACAAGCATTATTCATTCCAAGCAAAGGATCTACAAATGTCCTCTTTCTATGTATTGCCAGACCAAAGAAGATGTGAATAATTTGGGGAAGATTTCCAAAGGTCCACATGGAAGTCTAGCATCTTTGGGAGGAGGGCATGGGGAGTGTTACCTGGAGTGAGAGACCTTCCTGGGCTTGAAAGTCTTCCTTGTAATGAAATAAATACAAGAACTCACATCTCTTCCTCTCTTTTATAGGGAACACAACTGACAAAAGGATTTGAAAACAAGCTTGGGGAGGGGAGACAGTTCAGGTGTTTATGCACTTTTTCTTTATTATTTTGCAGTTATTTCTGAGGGTTTCTCAAAATTTTCAAAGATCTGTGAATCTTACAAGGTCTGTCTATTCCAAGCACAACGTGTCTGCTTTCAGTTTATTTTATTTCTTAGTATATTTATTACAGTTACTACAAACTATCCAAATGCCCACACAGTGCTTCAGCAAAGCTGCAAATATCCTCTGGATCACTGATAACAAAAATCTTTTTCTAAAAGGAATTAAAAGCCAGCATGACTTTTTGATCTAGTATTTGCTGTTTTGTAAAAGCTGCAAGAAAACTTCTGCCTTAAGGGCCAAGCACTGCTCCTTCAGCAGTGAACAAGACCAAGAGGGGTCTGAGCACCGCACCGGCATCGTGCTTGGAGGCAGCACACAGGAGCAAGGAGCCTGCCAGAAATGCTGATTCACTGCAGCGACTGAAGAGGTTGCTTAGTAGCTAAGCTGGACGGGAGAGAATCGGCACAGAGAGGGGGATCAGAGAAAATAAATAAATGGGAGGGAATGCCAAAGTTGTTGCAGAGACTAGATCCTTGAGATCTTAGTCTAACACATGCGTGTAAGTTCACTCATTTATTGGAACAAAGTCTGTTAATACAGCTCTAGCCATAGGGGGAAAAATACTTGCAAATGCACAGAAGTCATGTAAATCAGAACTGCTGCTCTATTTTACAAGAAATTTTCTCCATTAATTAATTTCATGACTTAGAGCAAATGTGCATGGTTGGAAACAGGGGACCCTGCTGATACCAATCTCACAGCATAGGATACTTTTGTTTTTCTCTCCGAGATATATAGCAGATGTACTCTCTGGCTCAAATCCAGGTGCAGACTAGGTTCTTCTGTGGCTAATGCACTGCCTTCTAACCTGGTTAAGTCAACTAGTAACTTTTTCTGATATGGAGTTGCAACATGTCACATGGAAAAAACCCCAAGATTTTAAAATCTAAATTCTCAGAGCTGTCACGTTTATAATTAGAACAATCTGATACGACTGGCATTAGTATGAGGTAGGAATATATCAGAGGGCCAAGCAGACAAACTGAACTATTTCTCACCCTTAAAAAGGGGATTCTTCCAAGTAGAAATGTCAGTGGAGTCACAAGGGCTCTGTGCAAAAGTAGCACCTCTTCATCATCATACCTACTCTCAGACCCGCGCTGGTGCCAGCATACCACACCACCCACAAAAGCCCTGACAGCAGCACCAGCTCCCTGTGCTAAAGCCAGATCCTCCTCCAAGTAGAGTATGACTTTTTGGGACACGCAGGTTATTTTGGAGCTATCTCTAAAAAAACAAAACTGTACATAAAGAAAGCATCTCTGTTGATATTACACAGAAAAAGAGGTACCACATGACGAAAAAAATGTGGTTTGATAAAACAGTTGTCATGGAACCACTGAATGCAGAGCAGGTTGCAAGTGTAAAAGTATGTATTGATAAAAGTATTTTTCAGGTTGTCTGCTCCCATATTGGAGAAAGAGAAGAAGGAAGGGAAGAAGGAAAGAAAAGGAAAGAAGGAAAGGAAGGAGAAAAGGAGGGAGGATACACCATTGTAGCTACTAAATCAGCACGCAAACCAGCAGCACAAAAATGAGGAACCTGGCAGCACTGAAACAACAAAGAAGAGCCTGAAAGAATGCAGATGCTAACTTTTTTTTTTCTTTCCTGGAAGAGGATTTATGATGCCAGCTTTTGGTTGTCTCTTAATACCCACACCTGGCTAAATACAAATGAAATTAATTTTACAGCTGCAATCTTTCCACATTTTGCACATAGTGATTTGCTGAAAGAAACCCTATCACAAGGTGTCAAAAAGGAACATAAAACTTAAAATGCAATATTTTTTGAAAGATATCAACCATAATTATGTGAAACCTAACACAGCTGCTCCAGGGAGAGGTGGATGGAGTTGTACAGCAGACGGCCTGGCCCCTCGTGAAAATAGTGAAGCTTGATTCAGGTGAGAACAGTGGGAAGGCCACAGGGGCTCACGCATATCAAATAATAACAGTAAGAAGTCTCTTCCTTCTGATATCCAGTAACTGAAATCAGCGTGAAAACATCATGGAGATGGCTAGAGCTTCCTAGGAAAGCTCTTCCTAAGGAAGACTCAGGGGACTACAGGCCTATCACTCACCTCTGTGTTCAGTAGAACCTCCTGGAAACTATGCTAAGGCACTTGGAAAATAAGGAGATCATTGGTTACAGCCAGCCAAGCTGGCTTCACTAAGGGCAAATCGCACCTGACAAATTTGATGGCCTCCTACAACAAGATCACAGCACTAGTGGATAAAGGAAGAGCAACTGATGTCATCTACCTGGATTTGTAGAAAGCATTTGGCACTGTCCAGCAAAACATTCTTGTCTCTAAATTTGAATTTGACATGGATTTGACAAATGGACCACTCGGTGGATAAGGAATTGTCTGGATGGTCACAAAGAGCTGCAGTCAACGGCTTGATGTTCAAGCAGAGATCAGTGACAAATGGCATTCCTCAGGGGTCAGTATTGAGACTGGTGTTGTTTAACATCTTTGTCAGAGACATGGACAGTGGGAGTGAATGCACCCACAGCAGGTCTGCTAGCAACATCAAGCTGTGTGGTATGGTTGAAGAGAAACCATCCAGAGAGACCCTGACAGTCTTGAGAGATGGGCCTGTGTGAAACTTATGAAATTCAACAAGGCCAAGTGCAAGGCCCTCTACCTGGGTCGGTCCAATCCCAAGCACAATTACAGACAGGATGGAGAATAGTTTGAGAGCGGCTCTAAGGAGAAGAAGTTGTGGGTGTTGTCAATGAGAAGCTCAACATGAGCCAGCAATTGATGCTTGCAGCCCAGAAGATCAACCATATCCTGGGCTGCATCAGAAGAAGTGTCACCTTGTAACAGTCTTCCAGTCCCTAAAGGGGGCCTATATGAAAGCTGGGGGGGTACTTTTTACACAAGTATGTAGGATGAGCGGGAATAGATTTAAACTAAAGAAGGGTAGATTATTAGATATAAGGAAGTAATTCTTCACTATGAGGGTGGTGAGGCACTGAAACAGGTTGCTCAGAGAAGCTGTGGATACTCCATTCCTAGAAGCATTCAAGGCCAGGTTGGATGGGGCTTTGAGCAACCTGCTCTAGTGGAAGGTGTCCCTGGCAGGGGGGTCAAACTGGATGATCTTTGACGTCCCTTCCAACCCAAAATAATCTATGATTATTACATGACCTGAAATGACAGCCATCATCCCTCTTTCTTCGACATGATAACCCTCATCCCTCTTACGTCCTAAACTAAATCACTGGCCTTGGTTTACTGGCATAGTATGACCAGTGTTCATTCTAATATACTTAATTTTTTCCTGAAAATTAGTAGCAACTGTGTCCATAACGTAGACCAGGTATTAATACACACCAGTGCCTAGAACTGTGTCACTGTCATGTGAAAAGAAAAGATGGTGATACCCCTGCAATATAACAGGAACATTTTCAGAAGACTACACCCGAAAAACAAATCGTGATACTTATTTCAGAGTTAGGGTACAAGTAAATTATTTACTCACTGTCATTTCCCTCCTTACCCCACACTCGGACTCTGGAAAGGTATCCTGGCTTAGGTTTTAGAAGAATGAAAAATGATGCTGTCCCTTAGTCTCTGTACAACACCTATAAAAACACATCTCCAGCATTCTGCTGGTGAGGGTCATACTATTAATGTATTTAGCTCACCTTCCTGGAGCCAGCCATGCCTGCAACAGGAGGGGAGCTCTCCAAACTGGTCACAGTTGTGCATTAGGTCTTTTATAACATAAAACAGGTGAAGAAAATCTCCTTTTTTGGTATTGCTTTCTGGTATTTTACCTGGCCCCATATTATCACAAGTGTGATAAATTAACGGCTATAATGATGTTATAGTACCAAAATGTCTCAGTTTTTTAGATTTTGCCCTTCTTTGAAAGTACTAGGCTGCACACTGGCATTAACATTCGGAAAAACATTGTCCCCTTTGAGAAAGCAGATAAGTATACCAGCTTTCCTGGATAAACTAGGGGTACACTATGAAATGTGAACAGATGTCTTTCAAAGTACAAAGAATGACAACCAATTTTTACAAATATGCTGAAGAAAAGTCCTTGTAAGTTTTTTTTCCTGCTTTGGTTTTCAGCATTAACACTTCAGTTTGCACCTGTTATTAATCCTTCCCATATTTCTCAGTTCTTGTGTAGAAAACATAGCACAGTCCTAGAGCTGCAACATTTTGAAGTCTGCACAACATGTTGTACATGCCACTGCTTGACATTTTATTGACAACAAAGGCCTGCAGCAGGGCAGCATTTTCAGAGATAGGATTAACATAATGAACTCCATCTCCATGGGTTTTTCAGGGCATTTCTTTATATACGAGTGAAAAAGGACCGAAAAGAGAAATAAACATTTTCTGTACTCTTTTAGCACACTATCCCTTCTGAAATAATGATATTCTACAGTCCAAAAGGAGAAAAAAATCTGTAAGTAAAGGAGCATATTCGTACTTGAAGGACAATGCAACTGCTGAAGAACTAGGAAAGAAAAAGATAACTGACATTTCTATGAGGCAAGAAGAACCCAGGTGCAGGGCCTGGATTAGTACGACTTTATAGATGATAAAATAAGCTCCATCATTTGATAGTAACATGAACACAACTGAGCCTTCTACTGCCCAGGGACCAGCTGAAACCATCCATTTGCAGCAACACAAAATATCAAGGTTTCAAAACCCCTAAAAACACGTTGACAAAATCAGTTGATTGTGCTTAATCTCAGTCCTAAATCAAATGGCCCTGGTGTCTGGGCAGCAGTCACAAACACAGCTACTGAACTCAGATGAGGTTTGCCCAGCCCACCTTTGCAGGACAGTCCTAAATGTAGGAAAGATAGCAATGCCCTGAGCAAGAATCGGCAATTTTGTCTGGAGTGCTCTGATCTTCCCTCTTGAAGCTTCAAGAAAACTCTTCAGTGAAAGAGGGCTTGGCAGAGTTTCCATCTGTTCTCATCTGGACTCGCGAGCCGAGTCTGAAGCACACAGAACTCTGCTTTACTTTTTTTCATGCTACGTAAGTAAAGCTCCATAATATTCATGTTTTTTACTCAATGAAATGGAGCAATCAAATGCCATCAGTCCAGTCCAGCCTAAATGTAGCTGCTACAGAGTGAAATTTAGACAGTTAGGAATTACAGTTTCTGTTCTTTGTGAATTTTTCCTTTCCTTTTGGTCTGTCCCTTTCTGAAGGCTTGCATCCCAGTCTGCCTTTCTGTAGCCTTCTATAAGCACTTAAAAAACTACATAGGTATCTACATCAGTAAGTTATTCAGACCCTTTTAAGGATGACAGTAGAAGAAAATGGCAATTTCATCAGACCTCAAACAACCATTCAATCAAATTAATGTTGCAAAGATGCCTTAGTAGGAGAACAAAGAACCAAGCAGTATAAGAAATCACAATGGCCACCAATTACAGCAATAGTCTCTCTGCAACTGAAATGTTCACATATTGTATCAAATTAAAAATTAAAGGTGCAAACTCCAACATGCCACCTGCTTACAAAACTGGGGGAAATGTCCCTCGTGACTGTGGAAGTAAAAGGCATTCAACACCTTTCCTAAATGTCCTAGTAACTTGCAGAATCACAACTCAATTTCTCTGGGAAGCTCCAAGGTTCTTTCTGAAAACCAAACACATTTGTAGTCCATGTCCAATCCCTCCACCCTGGTTCACAACCTTTGCTTAAGAAAGACAATCTACATTGCAGAAGGAGGCTGTGCTCGTTTTCCTGCTGTACTTCCCTGTGACCTGAACCCACAGTTATATAAGAGTGGGAAGCATAGACAATTCATTCTTAATGCTAGCTCAGTCCTGGCCTCTCCTGGGCACTGGCTGAAAATAATACTGAACCCTGCTGAATCATTTACAGTAGCTTTATGATGTGGATTATCATTGAGAGAGGACTGACCTGACCCCATCACACTCGCTTCAGGCAGCAACACAGACTGGACTCCAACCAGAGTCTAACAAATGCCACCCACATTGGCATCAACACAAATCATGCATTCATGTAGCAGGCTCACACATAGAAAAAAAGTTGCTTTAAATTTATCCTTGTATTACAGATTCAGTAACTGCCACATTCTTGCCTCTTCTGTCAGCACAGGCAGTGCTTTAAAACTATTAGCTGCCTGGACATATATGCAGGTTTTTATTTCAAGCAACTTCTCCACTCTTATTTTCAGAAGGATACTAGCCATTATGAGGAAATATTTTCTTAATTAATGCTTCCAGCAGTTGCACAGATTTCTAATGCCTTTGCTAAAATAATGGTCCTTTATTCTTCCTCCAAACACAGAATCTGATCACAAGGCACGGGAACAATTTACCTCCTCTTGAACACGTGAGATCCTGTGCCATAGAGCAATGCAAAAATGTGAGCTTCTCAGTCATGCAGGACCTGTCATACGGCTGCCCACTGAATTCCTTCTCTTTCCACCATCATAAAAGGGAGTACAAGGTGCTGTTGCCATTTATATTCCACTGATTACACAAGCTATTTTCATGGCAGGACTCTGCTGCTGCATTCCATCTCATACGCTGAACAGACTGAGTTTTTTTAGTGGATTCTGTTAAAATGGATGTTGGTTCCGACTGGACAAATTCATCAGTTAGGGAGCTTTTACAATGAGTCATTTTAAGGTAATCTTTGTACACATCCTTTTCAAATAGCTTGAACTCTGAACAATAAAAGAGCACAAAAACAATAGTGTCTGTGAATGGAGAAGAAATGTTTAAAAAGCTGGTTTCATTAAATGTTAACCCAGAAAACTAAACTTTGTCTGATTTTAGACTGGAATTTTCTACATGTATTCCCATCCTTACTGATTTCTTTCTACAGATGTGCTTTTAAACTAAGAGAAATAAAGGTTTTAATTGTGGGACACTTTCATTTTTACTCATGAACTGTCATTATCAATCATTTATGTTTTCTAGTGAACTCCTATACTAAACAAAAAGAGAATATAAGAATAAAACTTTTATAATAAATCAATTTGCTGCACATCAGTCCCTGCAGGCCATGTGCTCGTAAGTCAATAGTTTAAAATTAAAACATCTGATCAAGGTAATACACCTGTTAAAGGAGCATAAAATTCCAAACCCAATGGTAAAATATAAAGATTATGAAGCCTCTTAAAGGAGCCATCAAAGTAAACTATTACACAGATACATCTGCTTCTCACCAGCACCCGTTCCGTCAGTGCCACTCAGGATAAATGAGCATGAGGACAAACATATCATAGAGCTTCTGCAGAAAATAGTTTTTTCTGAATGTGAGTAGTTCAGCTCAAGAAAAGAAGAAAGTAATGGTTTAGCCTTCCATGCACTTTCTAATCAAGACTCTCCGAAAAATGCAAAATATTAATGATCTGAGTTCATCACAAATCTGTGTTATCAATTTATTGGTAATGTTTTACAGAGGGAGCAAATATGATACATGTAGACAGGATGAACTGACCAGCGTGCCAGAGCGTGTTGAGAGCTGGGCTTAAATACTGACCAAAGGTCACAGAGAATTAATACTATCATCGTTACAACCATTACTATTACACAGTATAATTGGTTGTTCTCTTATTTCCTGCCCCAGTGGCTCTACCTTTCACAGTTTCTCTGGAAGAGGAAGGAAAGCCCCACACCAGCATGGGCATCCTTGCGCTTTTGCAGTTTCATCCCCTGAAGCAATACAAATCTCACATGGCTGCTCTCTGCCAACATCTCACTTGTGCATGTGCTGTCAGGAGAACCAAGGGATTTCTTATTTCTCTTTTGTTCCCCTCTCCCCCCACTTTTTTTTTTTTTTTGATTTAAACAAAGAGTGCTCAGGGCCCCATCTGAGGGATTTTTTAGCCCCTTTCCAAAAGCTTCTGGGCTTTTTGAGTTTCACTTGTAATTAGTCTCAAACATGTTTTGTAGCCCTTAATCCTTGTAATCACAGGTGTGTTTGACCCCAAGTTTAAAATGGAGAGAAGGGTTGGTACTAACCTGCTCCACACTTAACTTTTCCCCCTCATCTTATTTTTTTCTGAGGCTAGGGTTTTGCAGCCATGAGAGGAAGAGGAGTATAGCCATGTGTGTAGGTCCAGCGAGGGGAACGAATGCTCCATGCATCCTTTGACCGAACTCCTCTGGCTTCACAACCTAGGAAGAGGTTTTCTCACTCCAGATAATACTGCCTTCACTCTTCCCTGTTTCCTTACTGCATGAAGGGGAGCTGATCGGCCCTGCCTATAACCTTCCCATTCCCTTACTCCCTTGCCACGGCAGCACCCTAACCCTCTCTGCTGCTGGTGGGCACTGGGTAGGCTACAGGCAGCCCCGCAGCCCCAAGCCACAGCCCCCATCACACCAGCGTTTCACTTTTCGCTCCAGTCGACCCTGGTGTAACACTACCATCCACGTTATCACACAAGTAACACTACTCATGTTACCAGAGTTTCCAGGCGTAGCGTGCACATTCTTCACACTGTTGATGTTACCCCGTGAGGGAGAGACGCTGTGGCATCAGCCCCTCTCAGCCTGCCTGCAGCCCGCAGCCCCAGGGCTGGCACGCCACGCTTCACTGTGAGCCCGAGATTTTTCACCCGGTATCCTTGTACACAGCATTTAACACTTCTGATAAAGTGGTTTAACGGTCAGGGCCGCTGTCACGCTTTATACAATGCTGCATTTTTGGCATTGTTTTTGAAATAACCCACGTGTGTGTCAGCCTGTTTAAAGGGTACAATATGTCTGTGCTCGCCTCGCCTTCCCCGTCAGCGCGCGAATCGTTACCTCTCGGAAGGTATCGCCTCAGCGCTGCTGACATTTATGTAGAACAGTGAGGTCTGCTTTGCCAGCTATGACTTCAGCGCCATTCTCAATAACTTTCAAAGATCAACCACAGCAAAACAAAAAGGCTTCTGAATTTTATTGGCACGTGCTGCCACAAGAAATATGAAATACAGGCACCTGTCACAACCAAGCCTTTGTGGTTTTGAAGAAAAAGGTAGGAAAAAGAAATCAGAAAAAAATTTTAAAAAGCAATCATACCCTGTAGAACTGCTCCAAACTGAAAGAGAGTAATGATTAAAACAGAGATTAAAAAGCAGTGTGGTCTGAAAGACAGCACCCCAGGTAAGTTCAGAGACACCTGCTGTGGGTGCCACTCACTGAGACACAGCTGCCCTGGGAAGAATGGGTTAACACTAGCCGTGTGTTACACTCAGTGATGCCTTAAATAATCATCACATGGCTCCAGTAATCTGTTCCATGCTGTCAGCACCGGGTTAGTCATAATAATATCAGATAAGAGCTGTTCAAAGTGACATACTAACCAACATGAGAGCCACATGACTTTCTGGTTACATGGCTGCCCTTCACATGAACTTTGGCTTAGATAGTTTTACAGCAGCACGAGGTGCACTGGCATTCCAGGTTGCTTCCCTCCACCTGTGCTGCAAAACCTTCTGCCCTCTAAGCACCTCACAGCCCGTTGTCTGCAGATGGAAGGATTGGCTGCAAGGGGCACCCTCTGGACACCCCTTCCGTTTTTTATAAGCCGGCTCCAGGGTGAGGGAATCACTTCTGGCAGGGAGCACACTGGGTGACTTTTCCTTTTTTGACCAGTGCTTCCTGCCTCTCCCCTGCCTCTGGCTTTCCAGGGAGGCTGAGCTGCCCTGGGCCAAAGAGAGAGGCAAAGAGACAGGGAAGAGGCAAGGCAGGAGGAGGAGAGCTCCTTGGTGGGGAGCAGGAAGAGAGTGAGGGCAGGGGAGAGGTATGTGGAAGGGAAAAGGTGCCACAGGGAAAGGGATCTGGGGCAAGGAGAGTAAAAAGGGGCAAGTTGGAGTGGTCAAAAGAAGGAAAGGAAATACGAGAAACAAGGAAACTGGTGCAAGAAATAGCAGACAGAACTGTTTGCTGCAGGCCTCAAAAGATGCCAAAACCTACAAAAAATGTAAGAAGAGTTGACAGCCCCAGCTACAAATGCCTAGGCTACTCTGAAACCACTCACAAGGTGCCCATGGCCAGTGACAGGGACTAACTTCTGCTGTACCCTACAAACCCCAACTCACCGCCTAGAGGCCAGGTCAGCTCAGGGGGGAGTTAATGTGATCAACCCACATAGCTGTCTGCTGGTTTTATACTTATTTCATTTTTTTAGGTGAGGGAGCTGCCTTTTTTTGTTTGTAGGGGTAACAATTCCTGCACAATGATGCCTTGCTGCTTCAGGATGCTAAATAAATACAAATAATGAATAACACCAAGCCCAGTCCAGCACCAGGCTATGAGGTAGTGCTGAGCAAATAGGGAAATGGTAGAAATATCCTGTTCAAACAGGAGGTGAAGTGAAATCTGTTGCAGAGCTACAAGAAATGTGAAGACATCCTTCTTGACAAGTATCATGTTAGCCTGCCAGAGCGGCAGCGGTACAAGACTGCTTATGTCCTACGGCTCTGTTCTTGGGCTCTACTAGGGTGCGCCTCAGTAATACAGCAAAGCTTCAGCAGCTTTTTCCTGGAACAGCTTTCCAGGGAAGGCAAAGGGGACAGCTGGACCACCAAGAAATGAGACGTGCAAGGCTAGTGCAGAGTATCAGCTTAAGGGGAAGGCAAGGGAAGGAAAAGGAAATGGAGATAGGGATTGTTGTGTGAAAGAAGGAAATTGAAGGAACAAAGGAATGAAACAAAAGCAAAAAAAATATTAAAGAGAAATATAGCATTAGAGAGAAATTAATAGAAAATGACAAAACATATTTTTCTTTATTTTCATGCATTATCTCTGTCCTTATAAAACACAGCACATCCCATCTGTACCTCCTAAAACAGCAGGTTTTGCCCCCTGAGGCAGAGATCTGGACTTTTGAGTCATACTGATAATTGTTTGGCAAAGCTTAATCTCTGTAACATTAAACTGCCACTCAGCACCCCATATTAGCTCTCCCCCCCATTAAGCCAAAAAGAATGGTGTCAAACAAGTTCAGTGAAGCCACGGCACTCAAAACCAGAGGGAGAAAAGGGCAAGTGTTTGGTATCCATCTGCCAGCAGCCAGCTCCGGCTGGCTGCAGAGCCTCCTCACCTAGACCTTGTCCTGAAGACAATGGAAAGACGTGGCTGGATCAGGCCCCTGCTTGCCAAGAATGACGATCTGTCTCTCACTTACTCAGCAAGACACCCTCAGCTAAACGAGAAAAACTGCACAACAGAAAGTCATTCCTTCTCTTACACCTGTGGGTCTCTTGGGTATTACATTGAAGGAAGAGAGGAAAGGCACGTTACGGTTTACATACATAGGCTCGGTTGCCTATAATTAGTGGACATAAACAGGCACCTCTTGTCTCAGTTAAAACCTGAATCACTTTGTGGACCTCTCTGTCTCATTGTCTTCAATGAACTAAGAATCAAAAACAATCATGCTCTTAGTGCTTAATTTGAGTGGGATAAATCTAAAAGCATAAATTAGTTTATATTAGGTGGCCCTATTTCCTGCATTGTTCTTGTGAAGAGTTAGCTCTAGGATATAGTCCAGATTATGTGGGGAGACTACCTGGTGTCAACTCGGGAGCCAGCACCCTTTTTTCCTACCTAACTGTAGCCCAAGTGAATTTTCTTTTCTACTGACACATGTCAAAACCAGTGTTATACAACAGTGAAACGGCTAGAAATGGCTCCCTGCTTTTTTAAGACCTCTAACCCTAGGCAGGGCTCTAGGATGCACTCAAATCTCCCTCCATGAGAGGCAGAAGGTATGTTAGCCCTTGCCTCTTACTGAGCTGTGCAGAATTTTGTTCCAAACTATGCCATTTATTATTCATTATTATTTAATGGGACCAAGAATTCAGTATGTGTAACCAAGAAATATGCCAAGTAATGTTCTTTTCTTTAATGGCTAGATGAAAGGGAAGTTTATGAGGCTGGTGCTGGCTCAGTCAGTAGTGGCATTTGCCCCAGATCCTCTGCAGCACACCTTGCTCAAGCAGGCTGTTTTAAAATCTTTACAATCAGGGACCAAAAGGTGTGCTAGGCATCTTAAGTTCACTTGCTTTCATGAGTTTTTTCCTCCTTTCCAAAGAGGGTTTTTGGAAGACATTTCTCTAAACCAACTTGCAGTAAGTGCTTAACATAGCATCTCAGGTACTCAAAAAGCAAACAGTCCTTGGAGAACACTCTTCCTTCTCTCACTGTAAATGCATGCAGCGGGTGATGGAAAGGCTCTTAAGATTTGCCAAGAAAAGGGAAGATTTTCTGATTTGTCTCCTTTCCCCTTTAGTCACCAGCTGCTTTATCAACAACTAGATATCCCTCCCCTCCCTGCCTTGCCCCCAGTAAGATTTGTAAATGTCTCTGGAAAAGTTGTAAAACTAGCTCTAGCAGTATAGGCATTCACACTAATGCTGAAGACTCTCAACTGTGATAATTTAGCAGATCATTAATCCCACTCTCTAAAGGAGGCTGTAAAGCAGAACTAAATATGCAAATCCTCTCGTGCCTTAAACTTGCATCTGTCTGTCTGTCCATCCAGCTATCTTTCTATTGTAGTGGAATTCTCCTAAGATCACGCTATATTCTAATCCATTAACATAGCTCAACTGGAGCATACAAGATTAAGTTAAAGATGTAAAAATAATGTGGAGGCCTCAGTACAGTGGGCAATCTTGCAGACTTTATGATCTCCACTACACGTGCAGAAGGGGGTGCACACAGCACCGAGGGTTAGTAATTTAGCCTTTTATCACCACTCATTGACATTCAAGCACCGATTACTGTAAGGCACAAGTGCAAATGAGGTGGGTGGCCTCTTTCTAGTCCACTTCACTGCACTGCAATGCAATCTGGCATGACCTCCAATTCCTATTCAGGATAGCGAATGCTGTGGTATCTGGAGGTTTGGGTATTCTGGCATGGCGGCAGGTGGTATGCTTATGCAGTACCTACCCACCCAGCGCCTGGGGCTAGGCATTTTGCTCACGTGAGCAATAAATTCTCTCAATCAAATGTAACTAAGTGTATGATTTACCATTTGCAGCTATTCTAGCATAGACCTATTCCTGCTTTAACTTAAGATTCTTTTAGGTTTTAATTCTGGCTTTAAATTAGATTCCTAAATGAACATTTAAAAATGCAATGATCTTTGCTCCTTAAAAACTGCAGTATCAACGTCTATGGGGCACCTTCACAGCAAGCACTGCAGTGATTTTTAAGATGCAGCAGAAATGATAGAGTGCTAACAAATGTGAAGTAACATTGCAGTTGAAAACTCAACAAGCAGTCCTGGACCCTACTATACGCAGGCAAACTCCAGGTGGAAGGTACATCCCCCATCTCTTGAGAAGTTCTGCAGAGAAAAAATACAGTAAAAAGAATATGTGAAGATCACAGCACCTAACCCAGTGGAAAATACCAGTTCCTGTTTGAACCATAGGAGCTCTGGAAAGCAAGAAAAACCTTATTTCTGTTCAGAGGAAAAAGGGGCACTGTGCAGATGGGGAAGACCCAGCTTCAGCAGTTTGTGTCAGGGAATAACAGATTTATTCTTGGTTGGAAAGCCCTGTGGGGAGTTTCAGCAATCTTATGGCTGGAACTAACACTATGTCTCCAGCAGCCACAGGACTCCACTCCTGTCTGGAAGTGCAGCTGATGCTCCCATATGGGATTTAACTGCTGGCAGAGAAACTCTCTGATTTGCTACAGAAATCTCCACTCTCCTCCCTCAGTCACTTCAGTGTATTATGAGGAGAGCTACTCATCTAGGGAGACCTAATGGGCTGTGTCTGCCTCTTACACCTTTAAAATCTTCCTATTCCTTCACTGAAAAGCTCTTGCCCAGAATATTTCTCCAAGAGGCTTGTGGTATAAAGGACTACTTAGGCTTACAGAAGGTTCCTTTTTAAGGACCTCTTCTGACTGCTCGTTGTCCAGGTATAAACTGGAATGGACGTATACGGAGCTCACCACTGGAATTTACACATCAGAATCCTACAGGATGACGTTGAGACCTGTGGATAAACCCCGGTGTCTTGAATGTGGCTGAAATTACCTACACATGCCATAGGGCATTTGTGTGCACATGCAGGCACACGAGAACTTTTATGTTTCCTTGTACATACTCAGAAGCACTTGCAAGCACTCCAGAAACCAAGCAGCAGCATCTGAAACCTCTAGAACTTTTCTTTCTCTCCAGCCTGCTACAGGCTATTTCTTCTTCTTGCTGTCTGACCCAGGATCCCCTGGGCTCAGCTCAGCTATTTGGGCTAGACCAGCAGCATGATTTGCAGTGCCCACTGGATGGTACGGTGCCCACTGGGTGATGGGAGTAGAACAATACTTGACTCATTTCATGTCAGACATACAACACAATACAAGCAACTGCTTTACAGTGGCCTATAAAGGTACACGAACAAATTTGGACAGCTATTCTTTCTGCTACTGAAACCAGAGATGAAAGTAATACACAAGTATTGACCTTTGGCATATTGACACTTCTATCTAGTGTAGGAGGACTTGGCTTTTTTGGAAGTGTTTGATGGGACAAGAGAAGAAAAAATGGATATATCAATTTATACATAGCCATAAAGACACAGAAGAGATGCAGCTAGATTCATGAAAAAGAAAACGAATACTAGAAGCAAGCACTATAATTACTTTTGAAATTAATTTCAAGATAGAGCATGACAATAATGCTAAACCAGCTCCTTAACAATGTGGCTATTCTCTTCTGGTAATCCCGTGTCTCACAGGTCAGGAAGCACTAGGTGTTGTCACTCAGACTGATGTCTTAAGTCACATGGAGTTATAGATATTTACACCTTGTACCTACATACACACAAAGACAAAAATAGTATTTGTTTACCAAATACTGCGTACCTCAAACAATTAAAACCTAGGGAGTAGAGAGAGATAGAGAGAAAGGGAGACGGAGAGAAAAAGGAAAAGGAAAAAGAAAAGGGAAAGAAAAAGGAGAAAAAGAAGAAGAAGAGAAAGAATAAAAAAGAAAAAGAAGAAAAAGAAAAGGAGAAAATCTGATATTTACATGTGCATATCTTTTCTCTGCCAACTGAAATGAACTGGCAATAGAAATTAAATCAAAGTTGCAGATATTCAATTCCCATGTCCCTGGGCCTATTCCAATACAAAACAGCTCAGAAATTAAAAATAAGAACAATAGGGACTTTAAAAAATGAAATCTACACTCACAATGTATACAGACACATTGAGCTATTTATTTTTACGGTATGTTTCATCTCTACATCAAGAGATTTTCACAAATGCTCTGAATGTGTCCCATCTTTATTACATGTCCTGGATATTCAGAAGAACAAGAGTTAGCTAACCAAACACAATTACAACCACAAGAAATTAGAGGGTTGGGGTTTTTTTCTACAATAGTTTAACATGAGTTTAATTATATAAGAAGAAAAATTTGAATAATTAGCTTTATAAAGAATTGCTATTTGCTTCAGTAAGTGTTTAGCTCTTTTTCACAGTAAATGAATCACATCCATCCAAATTTCAGGCTCACAACAATAAGCTGCTCAAGGATACAATGCAACCTGTTCTGAAAGCATCTTGCTCATTGCAGAAGACAAGGAGTTTACAAAGGAGATGGCAGAAGTAGCCAAGGAGTCTTATCATGTCTGCTGCCTACAGGATCATCCCCAAATTTAGCTTCTTGCTGCTTGTGAGCCACAAGCATTGTTTGGAGGAAGCATTTTACAGACTACTACAACATACTGCAGAATGCTGCATAAAGTATGGCTGAAAGCAAAGTAGAAGAGCTAATAATTCTGGTCTTACAACACCAGCATAAAACGTACCCCTGCAAAGGGAAAGACTAGCATTAATTGCCTGTTGTCAAATTCATCATTTTCACCAATTTATTAGAAGTTTTGTGCATTGCAGCACCACCAGAATAAGTTTGTGAGTACTGCAATACACCAATCTTTACTCTCCCTTTGGCGAATTAATGCAGATATTTTGCCTTATGATAATTCCTAATTAATAAGACGTTTAGGAAAAAGTTCCACTCCTTTGGAACTCCAGTGCCACTCCTATTCATTTGAAATTCAACTCTTAAGTTTTTTAAAAAGAAAAAGAAAAAAAAAAGATAGATGCCGCGCTCTCTTTACCACATCCCATTTAATGCAAGAATACTTAATATTAGTAAATTGGTCCCTTTGGGAATCTAAATGTAGGCACAAATAATAATACATGTTGAAAACCATAATTCTATCATAATCACTTCTCCTTTCGGGTCGTTTGGTTTAGGGTGGGTTTTTTGGGGGGTGGGGGGAGAAGGTGTTAATTTAGAAAGGCGGCTTCCTTACTGTATTTATTTCTATTTATTACTGTTTTACAGTAAGATTTGGGTATTTACATAAACAATTTATGTTTGGAGTGCAAGCTCATTCATGCACAATAACCCTTTCATACACAAAATTTTTATGTGTAAAGCTAGAGAGTTAAATAAACTTGTGCACTACAGATTCACTTCAGGTAATACGTACAATTTTCTGCATAAAAGACCAGCAGGTCAGCCTGAAAACCACTTATGAATGATTTAAACTATAGGAAAAATACGACAAGCCTGTACATCAAAGCCCAGGGCCATATTTTCAAAGGGTATTTAGTGGGTGACTCATGTGCACAGTTACGTTCTTACATCTTCCAGATTTTCTGAATAGTGACAGAGACAGACAATTTTAACTCATTCTGAGCCTGTAACTTTAATAAGTGGAAAAATTATGAGGCACACGCCACAGTCAGCAAAAGCTTCCCATGTAGCGCACTCCAGTGAGCAGGAAAGAAAGGTATGTGCAGGGGAACAACAATCAAGAAGAGGCTTAACCTGATTTCCTAGTTTGTATTTCCAGCCCTGCTGACGCACACCCAAGAAGGTCACTTGCCTGTGATCTGCTGAGGTGTCACCCCAGGGTCTTTGGTGTCAGCAGTACCCCCCCCCCCCCCCCAAATCTCTCGCACCCTTCCTGGCAGGAGGGAGCATCTCGATCCCACGGCCATCACCGGGGTCCGCAAAGCATTAGTGAAGCAAGACTGGAGGGGAAGCATCTGGCCTGCCGTGACTCTTTAGAAGCACTTTGCATTCATATTTGAAAACAGGCAGGTTTTCCAAAAGAGAGAAGGAAGAGAGGGGAGAGTATTGTCTTTCTTTAAAAGGACAATACATTTGTGACGATATTTTTTTGTTAGATCCCAGTTTGTCTAGTTGGGGAATTTATGGACTTTTAAAAATAGATTTTGCCAAACAATTGTGTAGGCAACTGCTGACTTGCAGTCTGCGAGATATCTTTCCTCTTTCCGTCAGCCTCGGGAAGATTAAAGCACGTTCTATTTTCATCACGAGGGAGCTAAGGATGTAGGCACAAAGGAGAAATTCACTTTTTGTCCACATCAAGCTGAGCCTCTTGCCAGACGATGCAGTGTTCACTGCAACAATTGCCAACATAATGTGTTGCCTTCCACAGCCCCTTCAGGTTGAAGAATAGCCTTGTACAGCTACATGTAGAGAGCGGGAGTATTTCCCAGTCCTGGATCTCTAGTTTAGTGCTAGGACAATTTCTTTCCTAATTTTGCATGCCAAAAAGCTGACAGAAAAATAACACTGATGTTCAAAGGAGCAAAATCTCCCTGCATCATACACATATGAGGAAGGAAAAAAGAGATGAAAATGAAACATCCTCTGAAAGATCACAGCGTTACTTATTCTTCTATCTTCTTTTAAGTCCTGATTCTAATCTCAGCAGCATGATGCTTAGAAAGAAAAGCAAGTCACAGCCTGGTATCTACCCCTCTTAGATGGAAGAAGGAGAAAGGAGCCCTGCCAGCATATCTGTACAAGACAAACCTTGCACTAAATAGGGCCACAGGGACTCAGGAATGGAAATGATCTTCTCAGTCGTCAAATCCAGGCCCCTGGTGTCACAGGCTACAATATGGTGCAGTTCCTCTTGCAAAGTCATCGCCAGCCCCCATAAGGGATCTCCCCCACTACCCTCGCTGCAGGCTTTTCCAGAACCTCATCCATGGTCTGAACTTCTTCCTCTAATTTTAAGGCCACCTTTACTCATGGCTAGTGTATACCCATTTATTCTTGTGGCAACACTGTCTTGTAGCTTAAACAGTCTTTTCCCTCCCTGGTGTTTATCCCTCTGTAGTGTTTATGGTAAGCAGATCCTCTCTCTCGGTCTTTGTTTTGCTAGGCTACTCCAGCCAAGCTCTTTACATCTCTCACAAGAGAGGCTCTCCATTCCTCTGATGTTCTCAGTACCCATTCTAAACTGTATTTATCATTTGTGCACACAGATGATCTGCATTGTACACTGTATATTTGATGGGGTCACATCACCAAATATGCCATGGAAATAGCATAAAAAGAGATATGGGATATAATCTAGAAGATGGTGCTGTTATTCTTGGATACACATAGAATCATAACTGTACTTGGCCCTTACTTACTCAAAACACTGACATAAATATATTCAGATGTAAGTATTTAGACAACAAAGACAGGATGCTTTTCCTTTGCTTAGCAAGGAAAAAAATCATTTTACTCTGCACCAAACTTTAGAGGAAAAGGTTTCCTGTGCAGCCCGCTGAACTTAAACTGCAACTGTGCTCCCACAAAATACTACTCTCCTGTTCATAACAAAGGAAGGTCCCGGTAGTGCAGTTTTTCTTTCAAGCTACAATAAATACCTGCCTGAAATGCAAAATGTAAAAGCAAACTTGCAGAAAAGACCAACATCTCCATGTTAACTTCTGTATCTTTTCCAGTTTGATCTGACCAGTCCTGCTGCTGACAAGAGAAGCAGACACAAAGATCACAGGCAGAGCAGCTCACTAACTTTCTGATGAGGCAACTGAATCTCCCCATTTGCAAGCAGATGCATAGGAAACAGATAAATACATGAGCATTATCAGCACTGGTAATTAGCTGCATTAGCAGTACCCCTCCCCATCGCTGCCGGGCCTCAGCACAAAACTAAACCAAACTAAACTAAACCAAGCAGTGCCATATAGGTACAGTCTGCATTGAAGTACACCAACAGTCAGCAAGCTTTCAGTAACATCCCGCCTATGGCTGCAAACACTCATGCCAGTTAATTAGTAGTGGCATTAAATGACAAAAGGGACACTGATCAGGACATTGGGTGAACCTGAGCCTATGTGAGCTGTGCTATTTGATCTTTTATTCCATCTGTTATCAACATACTTCAAGAGATTAAGCCAATACGCACCATTTTGAACAAGCAGATACCATTTTGTTACTCCATATCATACTTCCCAAGTCTCAAATGTTCGACATCTGATTGACAGCTTGAAGAGGTGCCACAAGGTTAAATGACAGTCTATCAGTTTTTCAAGGGCAAGAAATCCTTTATGAGACATTCAGAGGTTTTTCCTTTTAACATTTTTCCATTGTTTGTCTAACCTAAATCTCAAGCATAAAGCGGAGTTTAAGGACATGCTACTGTAACAGGAACCATCAGTCAGTGATGACAAGCAGCTCAGAGAGATGCACAATTTGCTCATCCTGAAAAAAATACACAAATTACGGTACTCATGCAAGGTATCATCACAGGATCTGTTTCTACGGCAGAGCCACCACTGAGTTACACCATGCCCAGTGTTTGCATCCCCTAGCAAACTTGAGTGATAGCCCTCCCATAAATAATAGAAGGTGCTCACTTCTGCAGGCGCTACCAGCCCCAAAGTCACCTTGCTTCTCTAACCCTGATGGAAAGCTTTACACCAGATCAAGGACAGCATAATAAAACTGATAGCTTTACTTGTCACAGCTATGCAAAGGGAAAATGAAGTTGTGAAAATCCCTACACCCGAGGAGCTGCTGTAGTGGACCCTGAGTGAGGGCAGCCAGACTGAAGCACAGAGTCTGGTACAGGCAGTGCTGCTTTTCCAGGCAAGTGTGCAAATGCCTAGGAAGGTACCAGTAGGAACATATGAACAATGCCTGGTAGCTGGCAAAGCATGTGAGCAAGGGACCTCTGCTGGAAGGGGAGCTGGGTGGTTCCCCCTTGCCCACCTGTGTGACAGTCTATGCTGCCTGGCAGGCACATTGAGCTCTGTTCCTGTCCTCATCCTGCCTGCAACCCAGAGTGCACAGGGTAGGAGCTGGACAAACATCAACAGCAGCTTTTTATCATCCACTGGAAGTAGGGCCAGTTAGTATCAGCTAGTCATTAATCTGGTGTTATGCTGTAGGTCAAAATGTCCTTCTGTTTAGACCTTATTGTCAACGTCTTCAGCTTCCTCAGCACTGTGATTTACTGTTTGGAGCAATATAACTTCATGTCACTGTCACTTTCGCTGCATGTGTTCTGCTCTCTGCCTCTGAGACGTCTTGACACCTTGATATACAAACCAGAGATTCAAAGATGGTTGTAAATACCACACTAGGATCCATTCCTACAAAGTTGAAGAGAATCTAACACAACTAATTGCCTGAATACAAGGAGGAGATTGACTTGAGAAATTCATAAAGAAAAAATATTGCATTAATAAATTAAGAGATGCAACTTGTCTAAAGTTCGGCTGTATCGACTGCTAGAACATCTGAGTGATTGCTATAATTACTGTAGATAGTGGTGCCAGTTTGCAATATGGCCTCTTGTGCTTGTATTGTCTTTCCCATCTTTGCAGCAGTATTTATATCTCCAAATGCAACTGTTGCTGAATTTAAGCAGGAACGCCTGGAAAGAAAGTGTTGTATTTTATACCTCTATGCTTTTGGTGCTTAATTGGGTCCTAAACTATATATACTGAATATATACTTAATTAAATGTGCTAAAGAAATATTCTAGGTGCATTTAGAAAAGATTTGTTTGGTCAACTAAGATGTTTTGCAACTGTAATTGCATTATTGTTATAGGCATTTCTAAATCACTCTCTGCGTTTTCTTTGGAATAAATGTCTCGGTAGCTCACCAGTATAATGTATTGCTGTGATACAAAACTGGAGGAACACATTATATATTCATGTACACTCCGCTTTAACCAGTTACAGTATAACAATGAAGTAAGAATTATTATGCAGTAAGATTGCTGAATCATCATTCTTTAAAATCATAAATATACTCAGCATATACCACAACATCTACCCAGTAAGAAATTGGGTAAACAAAACTCACTTATAGTTTGAAATTGAATGGACAGTTAAAACTGAATTAACCAGTCAAATAATAGCATTTCAAAAATAAAACTATACTTCACAGACTGTGGAAGTCTACAGCTTATTTCTAAGAACACAGCCTATTTCTCTTGCAGTACAGGGAAGAGAGAGGAGTTACTGTCATGCATGTCCCTAACAACTATACATTCATTCAAAACCAGGTTTCAACAGCAGTCTTAAATATATAAAATTATCAAAGGATAGTAAGTGCTTTTAGTTACATTTTCTAAAGCATCATCAACACTGAATCAGAGCAAGGGAAATCCAAATGCATTTTATCAGCCTCTAAATATGACATTTATTATCTGTGTGATAATAGCCTCTGTCAAACTGTATCCAGGACATTTATTTTCTCAAAGATCACAATCAAAAAACAAGCCACATGAACATGGGACACTATAACAAAAAAAAAAAAAGGTTTTTAGAACAAACTGACTATACTGAATGTGGACAGAAAAAAAAAGAAGAAAAAAAAAGGCATGTTTAATTTTTCCACTCTAGCAGTTTAGTAATGTACAGGGATTTTCACTGTTTCTCTGTATTGCAGTTTTGTTAATAGGCAAGTCCCAGGCATATGCTTGTATAACACAAAACATATTTGGTTTTAACATTAATAATTTCTTCAATTACTTTTCTAGCAATTGTGTCATATTTGCAATTTTCACTATGTCTTCCACATTTTCTATTTTCTGACCTCTTGAGAACTTTCTCTTCAATAATGTGGGGCATTTCATGCAGCTGGAAATACCAGTAGCTATAGTATAAATTTGCTGACAAAATTCAAGTTCAGAAGACATGAGAGGCATTCCTGCTTGATGCAGTAGATCCTGCTGCCACAGAACTATATTTGTGTGGTGTTTAGGGGAGGGAGCAGGCCATGCCCCAGCCTAGCAAAGCCTCTAAGCACACACTTAACTTTAAGCATATGATTACTTTAAATTACTTCAATAGGATTATTCACACACTTGAATTAAATACTCTTCTGGATTTGAGCCGTTATGCATGGCACAGTCTGTCTCTGCAGGGGCTCCCAAACTGCACAGGGAAGGTGGGAGAGGAGGGTGAGGCACCTGTATGTGTTTCCAAGACCTTAAACAGCACTCAGGTGAGATAAAGAAAAGATCTCTTTTAACATCAATTGGAAACAGCAGCTGCTTTCTGTTACTAAGATGGGTGTTTCTTAAAGAACCAGGGTTTTTTTCTTAAAGCCTGTTAAAAAATGTATTGATAGAAAGTCATCCATTTTTAGAAACAGACTTACTGATCAGAAATCTCCCTCTTCAACTCATATTTCAACCAAGGAAAAAAAACCCCAAAAAACCAAAAAACCCCTGTTATTCTCCAAAAGCTCCTCACTTCATTGTTTGGTACCTGATGCTTTTCAATAATTTGAGGATGGAGAGGTGTTACTTTGCCAAGAAAAGCAAAAAAAGCCCATCTGCTGTTAAGAGGAAAATCATGCCCACGCTCTGATTTTCACCACTTGGGAATATTAAAGACAAGTTGGGGGTTTTGGTGGTGGTGGTTCTTTTGGTTTTGGGTTTGTTTGTGTTTTTTTTTTCTTAGGAGAGAGGTACAACTCTAAACTTCCTGACCAGTTTTCTTTCCTGGTCCGACACAGCACTTTGATATGTAGCTCCACTTGTGCAGACCTTGGTGGCTCAGGCAGGCTGGATGAAGCTGGAGAGAGGAGCTGCCCCTACAGCTGCCTGTAGGTTGTTCAGGTATTTAAGTGTCAATCCTTGTAACAATATTTATGGGAATTAAGGGTGTAAAAAGATACTGCTGATACAGAGAAAAAAACATTCTTGATCTGACATTTCTTCAGCATCGCAAACAATGCAGAGCAACAGCACGTACTCTGTAGCTTTCACAGGTATAATGCAATTGTAAAACCCTTTATCTTAATATACTTAATTTTCCATAATGAGAATTATGATGTTGAAATGGTCCCGAGAAACGAAGAAAGACATGACACCAGTGCAACTCGAAGTAGTCTAAATCATCTGTGCCAACATTTTAAAGCAGAAGGGTATGAAGGGTTTTGTTATTTTTGTGCTAATAAACATCCCAGATGCCTGCAAGGATCTGTACGCTACTTTAGTATTTAGGGAGAGTGCTAAGAGACCACGTATTATACACCCAACAATGAGACAGAAGTATATAGTTTTGCTGCAGTCTTGGTACTTTCACTATGTGTCACTGTGCATCAGTGTTAGCTGAAGAACAGAGAGCATGGCTAAGGAGAGAGAGGAGAGTAAAAAAGTGACATATGATTTTTCCTGAAACATCACATCTCTCTTTTCCATGTATTAGGAAAAGGTTATGGTTCTTTTTGCTCATAATTATAAAACAAGAATCTTAATACCACAAAGGCTCAGCATAAATCAATTTCCAAGTGCTAAATTTATTACTGAGTGCTTGTAATATATTATCTGAAATGGGAAACAAATCCAAGGCTAGGTCTTTTTGCTGATGATTTCTAATTGTATCAAAATCACTAGATAGCAGTTATGTTTCTATTATGAATTGATCATTTTTTTGCACCCAAAAACCTTTGGAAACATGTTTTTATCTGCAGTGAATACCAAAAGAAACTGATTTACACAACTAGATATGTGTTTACAATTAATAAAATTTACATATCATGACATAAAAATATCGAGGTAAAATACACTGAACATTTTTTAATGTCCAGGGGAGGTATTTTGAAGCATATCATAGATTAACAATTGTGATTACTACCATTCTTATAATAATTGCTACCATTGTTATTATTATAATGTAGAAAGTAGTGCAAAAAATCCCAGAAACCCTTAAAGCTGCCTCACTTAGGGTCTGAACCAATGTATTCTGAAGGTAAAGGGGTCTCAACAAATAATTCATATACACTACTAAGGATGAACCAAAAGATCAAGGTGGTTTAGTTTAAATTCTATAATGGTATTTTTAAGAGTACTGAAATATTTCTATTGTATGAAAATATATATGCATTTCTAGTTCAGAATTAAATGTTGAATGCAGCAGTCTAAAGATAATCCCTATAATTAATAGGCAGTCCAGCATGCTGGCTAGGCTTTCTCCTCTGAAGCAGATAGTCATTTACAAGAGAGAGAAAAAGAGAAGGATGGTGAAAATATATTTTTCTATCTGATGTAATGTTTTACTGCAACACTTTGATTCATATGCAGATATTTATATGTATTAATATATAGTCTAATTTTTGTTGAAACTTAAACCTGAAGGTATTTTTGTCTCGATGTTCAGGGGTTGTGCAGAAATCTCATGAGTTCTGCTGAGAAGATACCTAACCAGTCTGTTGCAGAGATTTGTCTCAAACCCCAAACTGCTGTACCACATGGCCCAATGTTGGCAGTATCTGTTGGGCACAGTGAATGGAAGGAAAAACCAACATCTTTTGCACTATAACCAAGTCTTCCTTCACTGTCTGATCAGAGAGGAAATGTAAATGCCATCACACTGATTGAAAGGGAGGTATGATGCACCATGTGGTCACTCAGAATGAACTCCATAGCAAGTGAAAATCTCCTCTTTTTTTTGATAAAAAAACCAAGGCAGGCAACTGAGTGGACACCTGGTTATTTAAAATGCAGCAGGATTTAAATGGTAGACCCTTTTGCCAAATTGCTGCTGCTGTTCTGAGCCAGAAGAAGTAAAATGTGTTTCCCTTATACATTTCAGCTGTTGTGCTGTATCAGAAGGCACTTCAGGCTGCACATGAAAACAAGCCCAAATCATCACCCTGCATTGTTTTCCCACAGTTCCTACCAGCTTTCACCCTGAAAAAGACCCCATCTGACAGATTCTGTCATTAGTGCATTACCTTCAAATCAGGACTAATAAATTCCCGTCTCAGCTTGATATAAAGTAACAAGTACTCTTTTAATTGCATAAAGCACAGTGTTAGTTCTAGCAATTCCATAGTCAGTGCCACAGGCAGATGACAGACTTTGTGGATATGATAAGTACTTCCAACCTCTAACTAAAGCTCAGCATGGATCAATACTGGAGAAGAGCTTTCAGTTTGTCTTCGTCTGCCCCACCTCACATCAAAAGTATGCACTGCCCATACAAGTAGTTTCCTGCCATCTTTTAGCAATTGCCTGGCTTAAAGCTGACTACATGAGGAGAACCTTGTAGAGATCCCCCCATTGCAACTGCATGTACAATCTTCTCATGACTCTCCTTACCCTTCCCATCAGAACCACAGCGTGACATTTTGGTGCCCTCAGCTGCACGTCTCCCTGGGCACTACGACATTGCCTTGGGCACTCTTAGTGTCCCACTCAACCTATGCTTAATGTGCCTCTGCTCACCAACAGCTGGTCTCAGAAAAGCTCAGAAAGTCTTGGTTAAGTCTTTTTCTATTCACGGACACTGCTCACACACTCTATGTAGAGTAAACTTTATTATTCAGCTTTGTGTCCTACAAGTGAATATCCAAATGCAGTGGCATTCATCAGAGGGAGTTACTGGAAACATTTAAGCTAACGTTTACACTCCTGTCTAAATTGGTTACTAATCTTACATTATAGTTTAACTACCAGAAGGATTTCTAAAACAATAGATTTTTTTGCTCATTAGTGGTTTTTATCAGACAGATAATGGGGGAAAAGAAATAAATAAACCCAGGAAGGTACAATTACATCATTTTACTATTTCAGCATGATAAACAAAATGGTATTCACTTCCTTCCCCAGAGTGCTATGAGGCTTATTCCATTAAGGTCTGTCAAATGCTTGGATGGAAGGCTCTGTAAGTGCATGGTGTTATTAGTAAATATTAAACAGAAAACTAGATTCTAATTATCAGGATAAACAGGTTTGTTCTGCTTGGCTAAATGCACTTGGGAGAGGAACCCAGGATCACCAGTGCGCTGTACCGTTGCTCATTCTTATCAGATCTGACGCCTCTTAGCCTTCAAAAGATCAGTTTTGCCCAGGTTCAAACCAACTGGAGCTAAAATTCATCATCCCTATCCCTTCCCCAATCCTGAATAAAAATTCTACTCCCATTTTAGTGCCTATTAAGCGTAGTAAACGAACACTTTTTTTTCCTGATATCCTCAAACCTCCTCATCATTCTCTCCAGTTCAGAGAGAAACATGGCACACAGGTATGGCACACAGAGCCTCTGCTCCCACACCTGGTGAGGGTCTCTGCCCTTCCAAGCACAGCATCCACAGACCCCTCTGTCACCTGTCCTGTGACTGCACTGACCCCTACACTCCAGCACTAGAAGCAATTTCCTCTTTCGTGGTCTTTCTGCCTTTCACCACAGTGGAGAAAGAGATAAAGAAAAGAGATATATAAAACATTTGTAAAACACTACACTGATCAATCAGAATTAGAGACAAAATTGCCCTTAATATAATGTGTGAGTAAAGGTCTAAAATATTTTTACATTGATCATTTATATTAAAACCAATGTCATTTGGTAGCTGTGGTGTTGGGGTTTTTTTTACCTTTGCTGTCAAGTCAAGCCTGTGCTGGGCAGAGCCATCTGGGGCTTTACATCTTCCCAGGCATGCTGTGCACTCTGATGGCATCTCTTGCGTAAAAGGCAGAGATTGACAGGGATTCAAGAGAGACACAACTGCTGCAGTGATGGAGCTCCTTTCACATCAGGGAAAATGGTGGAGATGGAGAAAGCCATGGAAAATAACATTTCTGGTGGGCAAAACAGGAAACCCAGTGGAGATGGAAGGCCCTTCACAAAGAGGGTCTTCTGCTTTTGAGGAGCAATCATTTTTCCAGTTTTAAATGACCTTTAAAAGGGGCCAAGCAACTTGTGCCTACAGAACTGCTCCCAAATACTGTACACAACATGGAGCCTCCAGTATGTTGGCTAAGGCTTATTAACTAGTTCCTTGTCATTGTTTGAATGGAAAAGTACCTTCGCTGCGCTCAATGTTAACAAGCCCACCCCTGCAAAGGTAACAAGCTTTGCCCACCAGGAGTAAGCTCTGAGATGTTTTGAAAATGAAAATTCAGAGTTACAGTGACTTCTCACTAGTGGGGACTACTCACTGAAAAGCAACATTTGCAAGACTGATGGTTTGGGCTTTCATACACAAATCCTCCCACTAGAAATCAAATCTTGAAAGATCAGCAAAACGACTGGAAGAAAGAACACTAAATATGATGGTTTGCAACCTTCCTGCCACTCTACCTCCAACCCGTAATAACAGACTGAATTAAAAGAAACAAACAAACAAGCAAGCGGAAGAGTCTATGGAGATTTAAATTCAGCCTTCTTCATCAAATGATTCCCAGAATGGATGGCTTTCAGCCACACGACTTCCCAGCTGAGACTGTTGATAACTCAATAAGACATGCACTTCCCCTTAGGTGTATGCATGGACCAGCACCAACCTTACCTGCATACCAAGCTTGGTTTTAGGACAGAAAACACCACATATGCCCACTTACTATGTCCACTATTCATGTTATAGCTATAGATTCACTACAGCCTGCGAGCAAGCCCAGCTACAAGCTGGTTAGGCATGAGCTGAGAACGGGCTGAGGCATCCTGCAATGGTGACACCATCTACTACTTCTAGCCCAAAGCAGCCTGAATCGGCAGTATGGACTGAATTGGTACTATGCAATTTTTAATGCGTCTACTTATTGAATTTTTAATTTGCAGATTATTGACTGTATGGACTGTAATGGCTTTGAACAACAGGGTGAGTGCGTATGCCAGACATCTGAAGTAATTCTATGTGAAAAGAGACGGCAAATTGCTGGAGCCTTTAATTACACCATTATTTAGTAGTATTAAGGGAGGGCCTGAAAAAACAGAATACCCTCCACCTGCACATTTATCTAAATCTCAATAGCATGAAATGTCATTTGCATGAGGGAATGGGAAGGGTGGCTCTGAATAGATACACTGGGTTTAGTGTGACAGAGCAGGACATAAAGAAGTGATGGTTTCAGTCCATGGGACTTCAACCATTTTTGCTTCTATGATCCTAGAAGTCCCTGACACCAAGAAGCCATTAAATGAAAAGTAATTAGTTTTCTGCCCTGCCTTCTTCTACACGTGTGAAGACCATAAAAAGAATAACGCTGTCACCGATTGCCACATGTGCAGCATATTGCATGCTTTATAGATATAGGGCCACTGCCACAGAAATGGGGACTCCAATGTTTTCCCTGCAAGCTCTTGACAGCACATTCAGCACAAAAATCCCATTTCTAGCAAAGAAGCAGCAGCCATGGGCTGGCCTCTTTGCCACAGCCAGTCTGGGTGATGCCAAGGCACTCCTTCCCTCTCTGGCAGCAGGCTCTTCTTTTCTTTCCTCATGATTTTATTTGGAAACAAAAAGTAACAACATCCTGTCATCAAACATGAGTAAGGCATAATTATCATAGCTACATTTTTACCTACCACAGTGAATGTTATTATTATGTGAAGATCACAAATATCAAGCCTCCAGGAATGTCACATGAGAATGTCATCGCTAAGCCTGTGTCTAAAATAAACGCTTGGGAAAACCCTTCTTGAAATCACCCTGTCTACCTACATGCAAATGCATGTAATTAAGGGCTGTTCTTTGAAAGATGTGAGAAATAACTTTTGCAAGAACGAGGCTACAGTGTTATTTCAGGGGAAAACCCAGCAACTACACAGAGAAATAATATTTTGGTGTGACTTCTCGCAGACTGGTGCTGTTGGAAGAAGCCCTGAATAACGGCAGGCCACAGCTCGGCTGAAGCACACTGCAGCTGCTCAGGACATGCTGCCATCAGAAATAAATCCAAGGCCCGGCTCCTCTCCTTTTCATGCCACCGACTACGTGCCTGACTTGTATTTCTGCCACCCCTTGCCAACAGCGGTATCTCAGGCAGGGAACACAAGGCTCTGTGATGAAAAGTACCTTTGCAAAAATTTAAATACACTGTACCAACAAACTGATTTAAGATGTGTAGGTGTCAGTGGCTGTTTTAGATAGATATATTTTTACTCTCTGCTCACCAGGTTGTGCATTGAGGTCTGGCAGCATTAAAAAAGAAGAGACAAACCCCCCAGAAAACTGAAATGGCACACAGCAGGACCAAGCTTGTTGGTGGAGAGATGAGCCAGGGAAGGGAATGTTACAAATTCCTTTCAATGTCAGGTCCTTAACTTTGCAGTGGAAGTTCTATATACCAAAGTTTTGTTTCATGTCCTATATATATTCCCCTTTCATGGAGAGAAGGCTGGAGACTGTGCTTACTATATTTGGAGTGCTGTCGTGGATGGGTGGAATACTAAGAGAACTGCATCTGAAAATGTACACTCACAATGTCTTATCAGTATTGGACATACATAATTTTTCTTGCGAAGTTTTTGCTATGAAATTGGTTGTCACACAAATTCGCATGCTTCTCCCTGCTGTTTTATTTTTTAAACCCGCTATGTTACTATAATTTTTGATGTCCATTTTAATGTTCCTTAAAGATAAAGCCAACAGTCTACACTAAAATTTCATGCACCCTATTCTTTGGTTGAACAAAACCGCTTTCTCGCTAACTACACAGTAAAATCCATATACATTTTAATAACTCTTAAAACTCCACCCAGATGAAAATATCCACCTGTAAGCATGAAACATTTTTGCCTTAATTGAATGTAAATACAACCTTCCCCAACATACATTCTCTCAGGTGAAAAAAAGTGCGTATTCTGTTGACATAAAGCACTGCTGCTTAATTTGCTACCATGGTAAGAAAGGATAGTTTAGTTGAATAACTGAAACATTGGCCCTCGCTTCAGTCTGCTCTTGGGAAACTGCAATCTAAGTTGGATAGTTTCTCTCAGCCAAAGCTTTTGATGAATTATAATTTATCAAAATGGTAATACCGGCACTTATCTACTTGATACAGAGACCAGGGAACGATTTACAGGAACAGAATACATCAAAGATTCAAGCGTTCACGTCTAAACACAAGCTGGTGACAAGCACTGGTAGGCCACCAAGCATACTCTTCTTTTAATAATCTCCATTTTTCAGCTGAAATGGAATTCACTACAGATTTTCCACAGCCTACTATAAATGAGACAAAGACGGCATTACTTTGCAGTTTTGTTTGAAAACAGGAACTATTATTGATTGCATGTGGAAATGCTGAACAATGAACCAATAACTCCCATCAACCACATTTTAATCTCTTGAGTAAAGTGCTCAACCAAGCCTTTACCTGCTCTTTGCAAGGTTTACATGGAAGTGATTGCTGTACAGCACAGAGATGTAGAGGAAGTAACACTGAAGAAACCACCAAAAAAAATCCCTATTTAGAGTGCTGAGGGTCTGAAAATGAGGACTGTTTCAAATAATCATATGAAAGCTCATTGTGGAGGCTGGCTGGGGTTAGGCCAGCTTTGACAGAGATGAAGCACGGCTTAGAAAAGATGTACAGGCTTCAGCCACAGAACAGCAAAATACAGATACCTTCCAGAAAAGTTCTAAGGTAAAGGGCTTGCAGAATAGCCAGGCACCACTAGGTCCCAGGATGATGACCATGATAATTACTATGATAATAAACAATAACGATATTGAATTAAATTTTTAATACATAATAGATACTACTGTAAACTACAGTCACATAAAGTGTAAGTAGGAGAGTTGTTTTCTTTTTAAGTGGAAGAAGGGAGAGCTAAGGGGAGAGCTACTCCTGCATCAAAAGATAGCTACTCTGATTTCAGAAAACAGGTTCATTGGACACAGCAGTTGGCAAAGCAACCAAGAGAAACCAAAGAATTAAGACAGCTGAAGCACAATGGAAAGAAACAGCGCTCTATTAATAATGCTTACTTTTGAAGAAGCGTGATAGGACTGTGGCATTTAATATCAGTGCTTATCAGAAGCATCTCAAGAGATTTCAGCTCTTTTAATGTATGTCTCATAAAAGACACACCACTAAAGAGTGCTGACTTCAATGTTTTCCTACTGCTAACAACTGCCTTTCAGGGAAGATCCCGTGAAGCTCTCCTCTTCCACATTTAACTGACTGTGGATTTCCACATTTAATTGAATGGGATTCAATAGCAGGAGCAAAGAGAGTTCAAATTGTCCCTTTGGGGATTCACTCACCAGAAATTACTCATTCATGCCATGACATTTTGACAGACTATCATAATGTCGTTTTGGACACAATGTCATAACTTAGAGGAACAGAAGAATAAGATGGAAACATCAATTACAACAGAAGAATGGGTGTAAAAATCACAGTTTTCCTGGTGTCCTTCCTTTCACAGGGAAGTTCCAGCTTGAAAAAGGCTGCTCTCTATCTGCAGTTGCTATATACATTCATGATCAGGTCAGTATCATCACCCGTGACAGGGTCACCTGCAGGCTGTATCCCACTGACCCATCTTCAGCCCAGCCAGTGCAAAATCCTCCCTGGCAGGATGGAGGAGAGCAGCGCAGTGGAGAGCAGTGTAGTAGAAGAATGGTAATGGCAGGATCTGATCCTTTCTCACAGCACAACATAGTAAAAAAGGACTGATGTGGGTATGGTGGGTACGCCTGTCTGATTGTACTACCAAGTGGGAGCAGAATGCAAAACCTTGATGTACATACACGTATATGCATGAGTGTGTACATGAGTACACATATATGTGTATATATAAGGAGTCTAGGCATTTATTTTGGCGATTCTGCAATATGTGCTGACACTGAATTCCATTAGCAGTACCACTTTACAACATAATGTCATTTTTTAAAAACATGAAAATAAGGCAGATCCAGAACTATCGAGGGAAGGCTGAGTGTCTGAGTTATTTAATATGGGGATATAGCATTTCACAGACAACCAATGAGGCCATGTATGTCCTGTGGGAGGACAATGGCTCAAAACTTCTTCCAAAAATACACCTTGCAAGGCTGATGAGACATGAGCTAGGAGGTAAAAGTGGGTTATGGCTTGAAAAGAAAGGTGATCCAACCCTAGCCTGCGTGCATTAAAAGCCTGTATCATAATCCTCTCTCTGTCTTCAACCTTCTATCTGATTTGTATTAATTAAATACAAGTGCAAGTAAGAATGAGTTATTTCATCACAGTTAAATATGTTAAAGTGTATCCATCTGGCTTTGTGGTAATCAGACTTAAAGGAACAAGACTCTAAGTTTGTAAAAATATAAAACAGTGCTAAATTACACCTTTACATTCAATGTCTGACTTTAAATTACTTATTACTCTTTATATATTATTTCATCTACTGTGTGAATTTTCACTTTTCGTGTATTACAGCTGCTACACTGACATTAAAAAGGCATTAAACATTTTACAACAGTGCATTGAATGGCATCAGAGTTACCACATTTTCAGTAAATATTTGTAGAAAGGCTCTTTCCAGGTCAGGTGGGCTGCCCAGACCCACTGCCACTCACCTTGACTGCCACACTGGCAAGTGGGGAGGCTAGAGGACAACGTGCTCCTGACCTCCATGAGCACCTCTTTGTGGAGACTTAACTGGGAAACTAAACTTTCAGATTAGGGTTTCATTACTGTGATATTATAATTACTCAGTTTACTTCAATTTATTTAGCAATAGGCTTTTTAGATAATAGTGCATTTATTATCAACTTTTTTTTGCACAGAAGGTTACAATGGTTTATTAATCTATCAATGGACTCCCTAAAAATATGATCAATGATGCTGCATGAAATGTCATTCTTTATGCACTTTAGGAGGTTTGGCAATTAGCACTTCAAAACATTATGACTGTAATGAAGGTTTAAACAACAGTTGTAAAAAAAATACAGAACCATATCCCTAAACAGTTCTGCTGAATTAGAACAAAACATTGTCAATGTTACCACCTGACAACACTACTTTTATAAAATTATTAAAAATGCATGTTATTTGCAAAAGTTAAAAAAAAGTATTAGAGTCAGCTTTTGATTAATGAGACTGTGTCTTGAGCTACTCCATACTGCTGCGGTTCCTCAGAGTCACATTTCAGACGTACCTCAAAGCCTGGGAAAGACTGCTATTTTCCAAAGCCTCTTATTAAAAGAAAACAATCTGACAGGGCTGCTTGCTCAAAACAGTGTGGCTATGAACCAGGAGAAGTTACGATACGCATTGTAGTTCGCTTTTCTTGGATGAAGAGAGGCTCTTCAATTATAGAAGTGTAAATGGGTGACGACTGAATCACGGTGGTGAAAGTACCATAAACACACGTCTCATCAGTCACTGCACGCAGTGTGCAGATACAGCAGCAACACCCTGCTACAAGCTGAGAGAGTTAACGCTATACACCTCTTGCACTGCATTCATGTTACATCCAAAGGATGGCATGCTTCTCTGAGCCTTGTTTTAAGAATATCGCTTACTGTAGCAGTGTGCCAAATATTTTGGTTGATATTTAAATAATTCATGAATGCTAAACTCTTCCTTTTTTTATAGCAGATGAATAAAACCATCATATTCAGAAGCTGACCTTTTTACTCTGCTATATAAACCCATTAACAATACAGAAAAACATATCCCAACCATGAAAAGCTTTGAAATATCAATTTAAAGGCTACTTTCAGCTATATCCTTTATTGTAAATGTTACCAAGAAAAAGGCAGAAACCAAAAATCAATTTTTAATATATTTCTTCCTACCACGGGGTATTAGAAACAGTAACAGTTTCTACATCTACGTGGCTACTCCCATAAGCTTTGTTCTTCCCACATTTGCCTTTAAAACATAATTAATGTATGTTTGCACATACATTTGAAGTAATTCTGGATGTAAATAAATTAACAATAATGTGGTACACACAAACAACTTTCCCATTGTTTGATTACCCAGAATAACAGTTTGATATTTACATAGCTATTGCAACTTAGGCAAAAGAAAATGCTGCGTATTTTTTATTAGCTAACTGGATTCCCAGCAAACTGGGAGTCCATACAGGAACAAGAAGTTAAGTTTTAAAGCCACTGCTGTTCTGCAGAACTCAGTTTTAGTATACAAAACTTTGACTGAAAGTTTTCTGCCTTTGAACTTGCAGTGACCCAGGAACACTGATTAGGTTTTAGAATTTTCACTGAAAATAGTCATTGCAATAAAATTATGAAGAATTAGCTCCACTGAAGTGAGTGCTGCATGAGTGAAGGTTATGAACAGCCTTGTGCAATCCACATGTAGAAATTCCCCCTTTCTTCTTCCTTCAGCTTCCAAAAGGTCTTCCCTTTCCTTCACAAATTCACTTCTGGATTTGTGCACTTTGCACAGTTTGCTATGCCCCATATTTTAAGTTGCATTCCATCCTATTGCCCCCAGTCACTCTAGTTTCCAGGCTTTCCTGGTCACTATTGCTCAATCTACTCTGCTGTATTTATGGAGATGAGGGTGGAAATTTCCTCTGTAATCAACAGAGAAGTAGGTGCCTTTGAAAGCCTGCAGAGAGGGAGATCTGGATTAGGAATCTAATTAATTAGGGATTAGGAACCTAAATTATGTGGCGCTCTCTCTATTCACAATATAGCTATTTACTTCAGGAGGAACAGTTCGCTATATACCTACATCAGGAGAGTGAGATACAATCTAGGTCTTAGGTTCTTGTAACATACTCCATCACAGATTTCATGATGAATTTTGATTCCTCTCTTTCCAGATTAGGACCCTGCTCAGCAATATAATATATACATGTATACTATTATTCTTCTAATAAAATGATACCACATGTAAATCAGTAACAT
Source organism: Clamator glandarius (assembly GCA_033459285.1). Taxonomy (NCBI): domain Eukaryota; kingdom Metazoa; phylum Chordata; class Aves; order Cuculiformes; family Cuculidae; genus Clamator; species Clamator glandarius. The sequence continues at coordinate 4,254,201 of JAUNZM010000109.1, forward strand.
CTACTTTAGCCAAGAAGTAGCAGACTAGACTAGCAAGCAGAAAAAAGGCAACTGGAGAACATGAAGAGACTGAAACCACTGCAGAAAAATCATTAAACTACGTTTATTTGGGCTTCAGGTTTTTCTTACACTCTTTTATCTACTTTTAAATACCACCAACCTTTTCTGCTTGTCCCATGCTTTGAAGTGATAGTCAGTCTACTGGATTGCTTGTGGGAAAGGCCAACCCCCATATTATTGGAAGAATCTATCTGAAAATATCAGTGTTTCAAAAATATACAGTAGTATTGTTACAGTAATACTGCAATTTTACTGAAGTATTACAGAAAATTCTCACCCTGCCCGTAAACACATCATTTAAACACCACAGGGCTGCATATCCAAAGCCTCTTCTCAGATCAGCTAGAACAGACTTGGATCCACAATGCAAACTGGATAAATAATACTCTTAACATATTAAAAGGAATAAATGATAAAACCAACTTTTCATGTCACATGAAAGCCATCAATGCATGTTGTATCATTATAAAGTGCTCTTGTATTTGTTAAAATAAACAGGAGAAACTTACAAAGCCATGAAAAGTGTTTTTTCTTGTTCCCTGTTCAAGAAGGAAGGGAGGAATCCAAGGGATTTAAAATTAATTGTATATTTTAGTACTGAATAACTGCAATAAGTAAGAGTCTATTGAAACTATCTTAACCTGGAGCTTTACATCTGGCAGGTCAGTGCTCCCAGATGCAAACGCCATTCATGGGATATCACAGCCGCACTCATGAATAAGCATGAGTATAATGGCCTGACTTGGTGACAGGTCTGTTGGAGATGATATGCACTTTTTAAATGCTTCTGCGTACCATAAAGATTTCTTCAATGCTTTGGTGCATGAGGATGAATTAAGAATGGCATTCTCCCCAGTTTATGATAACCATGACGTAATTAAAATGTAGATTTTGGCTTAGGCATGCCCACTCTCAAGGTATAGGCATGGTAATACTATCGTGGGAAACTGTGCTGAACCCCTCTACGAGATACCTATTTCTGCTAGTAAGGAGAGAGGAGAGTCTTCCTAAAACAACACAGAAAATGTTAAGTCTCTCAAGAGAAAAATATTTAATTCACTTTTTCATGTTAGTCATTGCTCCCTACTGATGTCCTAAACCTGATGCTGAATACTAGGGAATTCAGTGTAAACAACCACAAAGCAAAGCTCTTACGAGCATGTATCTGAGCATTAATTGAAATGCCTTAAGGCAGAGTAAAAATGCTTGTAAAACATTTATATGAGATGAATAGAGCTTGAATAACAAAACAAAAGGGGTACTCGCAGTGGTTTTCCTTATAGCTATTCACATCTTTAAATACAAAATGTTTTAGAATCACAGAATCATTAAGATTGGAAAATCCCTTTAAGATCAAGTCCAACCATCAGCCTAACACCACCATGCCCATAAACCATGTCCTGAAGTGTTGTGTCTACGTGTTTTTGACACCTCCAGGGATGGCGACTCTGCCACTTCCCTGGGCAGCCTGTTCCAGTGCTTGACCACTCTTTTGGTAAAGAATTTTTTTCTAAGATCCAACTTAAACCTCCCCTGGCACAACTTGAGGCCATTTCCTCCATTTCCTCTCATCTTTCTTGACCTTCTTGGCCACCTGGGCACGCTGCTAGCTCATGTTCAGCCATGTGAACCTTTCACTTATGTTCTCAGAATTACAGCCTGTTGAAAAGAATCCTAAGGTCTGAGAAAACACAGCTGAATTAAATACCCCAGAACTACTTTTAACAAAATAGCACGTACGGGATTAGTCTTTTAATGGCAGCTTTACAAGACCCTGGTTTGCAGTTGCTTTTTTCTTCTTCAAGGCTCTCATTAAGTATTTGTCAGGGAAACTTTAAGGATATGTAATTTAGGTACATCATCCTTCCACGTACATCACACACAATTCCAACCACACAGTTGAAAGAAATCATAATCCTCCTCCCATTTTATCTTCTGAATAATAACCCGTGTCATTGCAGAAAACCCTTTATTATTGCAAATGAGGTCACACGCCAGGCTAACCTCCCCTCAGCCCATTCCTGCCACAGTCCTGGGGAACCATGCTATGTCCTGGATAACGCAGCAATAACAGCATCGGGAGCCTAGCCCTCACGTTCCCTGTGGGGCATGGGGCGGACAGCATGTTTCTCAGCGGGGAAAGATGGTGAGGGGCTAGATGGAAAGCACTAACCCACAAAACCTCCAAGAAAGCTTTGGGAAGGAAATTCTAATGTTGAAGGAAATTCCCATTTCTTTCTTGCAGAAACAATATGCCATTCAGCAAAGATGATAGTTGCTGTCTGCTGGCCCTCAGTAACACTATAACAGGCACTTCTTGGGACCACTGAGCTTTTGGTAGCCTAGGATAGGTTGGTATCACCCACATGCTTTTTAAATTTGATTTTCCAGCTACACCCTCTCACTTCTCCTGTCACTAGCGTGTGGGACTTGTACCCACATGTCCATGGTGCAGTTGATGGGAACAGCACTGGCCAAGTCAGGCTTAACACCTAAGAGTCTGTAAGGTGCAACACCAAAACTGATAGCAAAACTTCTGATTGCGCTTGATGCAGTGAGACTTTCCACAGGTCCTGGCACCAGGGGTCCCAGCAGTGTCCTCCACCCCCCACGCCCCACGCCTGCTGCTCTGAAATTATAATCTGACTTAAAAGCTCCCAGCAGGGAATGCATACTGCTCCCAAACAACTTTTTGCAAAGGCTAGGGATCCAGTACCTGAGGTCCTCTGAGTTTGTTCAGATCATGTTTTAACCCTGGCCTCTCAGCTCGCATTTTTCGTCTAGATTAAAGAGCTATCTGCTATCAAAGGTATCGTCTGCAGGTAATACCTTGTAGACCATCATCCCATCATCTCACACCCTCCTCTTGGACAAAGTAAGTAGATTGAGCTCCTTAAGTCTGTAATTGTAGGGTCTATTTTCCAGAGACTGAGCGAATTTGCTACTGGATTTAACGTTGCCAGGATTTACTCTTGGAGCCTCAGCTGGGGTAACTTCTGTGCTCAGAGGTCAGAGGGAAATATAACTAAACCATCTCTGAGATGTTACAATTCCAAATATCTCCTGCAAATCACTGACTGTACACTTAATACTTTGCAATCTGCTTTAATTAAGGCTTAGCAATCAGAAGAAAAAATCTTTGAAGTTTAACATTTCAATAGAGTGTGAAAATGTTAAATGCTAAGTCCTTTCATACAAGTCTTATTCTGCTTGTTAACAAATTTCCAATATATAAAAAAGCTTGTTCAAAGCAGATAAAGAAAAAAAGATTGGCACGGATAATACCTTGTGGCTAGCGCAGTCCTTAAATTTGTAACAGTTACCAAATATTATGCTGGTGATAGTGCAGTACTTGGCAAAAGCCAGACAGTAAATCATGTAAAATGATATACCCATGCAACCTTAAATTCTGCATTTTAATTGTCTTTAAAAAGATCTTGCCAATGTTACAGTTGAAAATATGCAATATAATTCTAGATAACAGAAAAATAAACTGAGATCAAAAAATGGCAGTAAGAATTATAGATGGATTTGTTGCCTCCCAGTGCAGTTCATTTTATGCCACTGAAATTGTGAGTAAGCAAAATGGAGACCTTTTCTTATCGTAGGCTGCACCGTGGCTTTAGTACCGCTCATAATGGGAGAGGCTGCTAGTGGGGAAGGACTCACAGGAGTCTGTGTAACAGGTATCTTTATGACTAAAGAACTGGAAATCAAAGACTTACAGGCACGTGACAAATCAAGCCAAAGATCCTAATCTTTGAGAGGCCCGGCACTGTTTTGTTTCCCTGAGCTTTGGCAGAGCTGTAACAACAAGCTATACCTACAGCATATGGACGAACAGTGCACTAACTATGGGTTGTATTATCTGTTTAGTGGTATTTTTGGATGCAACTTAAAAGGGCTATTTTCTTTCATGTTTTATTCTATTTTTATTGGCAAGAAGGTACTTGTGCAATTCTGCCCTGGTCATCAGGAAATGTATGCTGCCCAGTCCAGCTCTGAGCATCTGAGAGGTCTCACAGTCAACTGCATTCAGTACCTAGGAACAAGAAAGTGGTCAGAAACCACTATACAGATGTTTTAATACATATCTTAATAGCTTTACTATTGGAAGACTGGTGTTTACTTTTATTGTTCATAAAATTTGTATTGATAACTAGTTAAGCTATATAAATGATTCCCTCATATGACTTTCCTAAGAATCGGTAACAAGCCCCAAAACATGCTGTTTGTGGTAGGACCCACCCATGAAATCAGGAGATTTGTCCATGATTTTGAAAGCAATACTATTGTAAATACTGCAGTGAAGTATGTGACATAAATGCAAGTGTACCATAATATCCACAGTGTATGTATTAATGCAACCATTAAAGAGAACAGTACTACCACAATATTAATATATTTTAGATTATAGTAAGCAGAACTAATATACATTAGATCATTTTGCTACAGTAATTATTGTAATACTACATTATCCTTAAGAAACTGCCATCTGCCTTCAAGAACCCCATTTACCTGCCATTTCAAAGCAGCAGGAGTACAGATGGCCTCTCTGGAGATGGAGCTCCTGCTAAGGAGCAGCACTAAGTGTTTCAGAAACAGCAGAGTTTCACAAGCCAGTGTTTGGTGACACTGACTCTTTGGAGCCGCATAGGTACCACCAACATGGGAAGCTATTTGAGAAACATTTGCTGCAGGAGCAGTCTCATCTAGGAGCTGTGGATGTTGGCATTTTCGGGTTCTCTAACCTTTTCTCAGCCAAAAAAGATGTAGCAGAAATGCTGGCAGGCAAAACAGGTGGAGCTTTGCTTTGTGATGGTGAGAGGCAAATGCTTTTTCTGATTAGTTTACCTGATTAACACTGATCCTGATCAATGAAGATGATGAAAGGCTATAAACTCCTCCTGAGATACTCAGGACCTTTCAGCTTACAGAAAAAAGTCACAGTTATTCATTTGGCTTAAAATGTAAACTGAAAATCTTCATTTGACCAGCTCCAAAGGCTGCCCTAACTTTTGCCCAGAAGCAATCCTTATTGCCTCATTATTCCTGCTCTCAGGAAAAACACAATGGTGGATTGTTGTCTGATGGGCCAGCCTTGAGGGACTGAGCTAAGAGTCTTCGGCCACCAGGTAAGGGGGGGTGGTCTTTATTTCTCAGTCCATGAAATGGAGAATCTTAATCCTACAGGGAGCACATTCACAATGCTATCAGCCTGTTAATTAAGTGTATTTCCGAAATTTCCCTGATCGAAGACATAACAATTATTTTCCACAAAATTTTACAGGAAAAATACTCTGCTCGATACAAAAGATTTTCTTCTTGCAGTAAGTGTGCAAAATGTGGAGAGACATTGGGATAAGCTACCTAAAAATCTAGGAAGGCAATATTAGTAGGAAATATGCCTCTTTACCTGGACAGCCAGGTTCTCGATCTCAGCATGTCACATTCCTAAATATGAGTCATTTTATTTTTATGTCCATCATTTGCAAGACATCCAAATCTGTAGCACAGGACTTTTCAGTGTATGCAAAACCTTGCATGATGTTAAAACACTAGACATTTACAAAAACCATTAATTACTAGCTAAAATAATTTTTCTTCTGAGTCTCAGAAAATCTTTATACTTCCATTTTCTAGATGAGCACTTCTTAAATAGGCACTGCTCTATCTCCAGTGTAAAACTGGGTTTCAAACAAAGCAGAAAGTAGCAGAGACAGGCAGTATGGCAGGAGAAATAAAGACAGACAAGTAAAATAACTCCGAACAGTATCTGTTTCAAGAGAGGTTTGCCTCTATATCTAACACTGGCAAGCCCATAAAGCATAATTAAGCCCCAGGATGCCGACTGTGTCCTTTACACCAAGGAACTACTCTCCAGTCGGTACTTAGTTGATGGCAACACATCTGATACTCAGAAACAGCCAATGTCAGCAAATAAAAGGTGTGTTTGAACCAGAGTATCTCCCTACCAAGACACTGGGAGGCTCAGGACGCTAAAACCCATACAGGACACATACTGATCCCCGCTCCAGGCAGCTGACAGGGAAAGCCCACATGCCTTGTGCTGTAAAGCACTGCAAGGATGCCCTTGGGGAGCGCTCGCATCCCAAGTGCTGCAGAGCACTGCAGGGATGCCCACATGGAGCGCCTGCATCCTGAGCACTGTGGAGCCCTACAGGGATGCCCATGGGGAGTGCCCACATCCACATCGCTGCAGAGCCCAAGGGGATTGCCTTCATCCCGAGCACCACAGAGCACTGCAAGGACATCCACGGAGAGTTCCCGCATCCCAAGCACCGCAGAGCGCTGCAAGGAGGCCTACAGGGAGTGGCCCTGTGCTGACCAAGCCTGCTCCTGCTGCCTCCGTCTGCAGGATGCGCAGGCAGGCATACACCCATACCCTACTTAGCAGGCTCTGTCTCACCCTCGCACTCATTTCAGGATGAGAAACCCCCAGGCAACCTATGCCACACCACATCCACAGCACACAAAATCCCTGCTTCTCCAGGTCCCCCTAAAGAGAGAAAAATATCTGGAGATGGAGGGTGTATCCCTTTAAAAAGAGAGGCATAATTAACCATTCCAAAAATTTATCAAGGTTTCTCAGGCATTTCCAACTACAGCAATTTTAAATCAAGATTGAAAGAAATGCTCTTTTTCAAACAAGAAATATTTCAGGGAAGTTTGATAGTATATGTTATAAGACGAGGTCAGACTAGATTATCACAGTATTCCCTTCTGGCATTATAATCTATGAATCTATAAAACAGAAAGGATTTAATTGATGAAGTTTAGCCCCATTAGCCCCTCATTACCGGATGACGTTGTCATCATTAATCTTTGACTCTGAATGACTATAGATCCAAATTCAACCTTTTCTCTCTAATTTTATCTACATTTTATATCTATGATATATACACATGGTTGCAAGGGATTATAAAATCCACCCTTTACCTTTCTCCTGCATTAAGTACATGGAAAACATTATGGCTTGCAGAATTATCCTATTTGAACACTGACACATTTTTTGTCTCTAAAGGAAGAGTTTATTTTCTGTAGATTTTCAAAGCAAAGGAAAAGAAAATTGATTCAGACTGGACAAAGATATCCAGGGATTGCTATGATGAAGATTTGAGGCTGTGTGGAAAATGATGTGCAAAAACCATATCCAGGTAGGTGACATAAATGTACTTACTTTTTAGCTCACTGACAATTTTAAACAGATGCCCCCATCTAGATAAGGAGATCACAGAATCACCATATTGGAAAAGACCTCTTGGAACATAACGTTTACTAGGGAATAATGATTTATGAAAAGTCCTGTTGAAGCTTTATTTTGGATCTCAAGTAAATTGTCAGCAGCAATTTTCTATTATAAATAATGTATTTATACCCCCTACCCAAAGTTTGCAAATGAAAACAGGAATAAAGCTTTCAGACAGTCCATTAATTTTATACCCCTTATACCAAGTAATTCCAATTCATTTCTCAGGCATTTATTTCATCTTTTAACTATTCCCCCTTTCCAAATTTCATCCTCAGACAAGAAACAATACTCAAGAAACTGGACTGCATTGAAGTGAGTATTTCAGCTACCTTCATTACAGGCAACAAAGGAAAACAGTCTGTTGACTTCACTTCTGTTTGGATTGGCTTGCCACTGAAAAACAACTGTGATTTAAGGATATCTGAGACATGTGGAATACATAAATAAAGAAAACGCAGATGAAATATTGAGTTGACAGAAGTTGATGGCAAAACTGTTAATTTTATTTCAACTCGAGTATACAGTCTCTCCTCCACTCCGTCTCTCCATTTCACAGTGCAATTTTTATTTTTAGCATAAAAGAATGAATAAGTGTGAATGCAATGATATATTTTTTAAATGTTAAAACCAAGGTTTATGGACACAAGTCCTTCAGGTGCAAGTGGACTTGTCTTCAACCATTGAAAACAGAGTATGAACCTTCCTGATGCTTGACAGCACTCAGCGCTGGGTGCCCCATGCCCATGGCTGCCTGGGGGTTAATAAGGCAACAAGGCAGCTCTGCGACATGGTTCAGTCCCAAGTTTATTCACCAAATGTAAGACACACACCAAAAGACTCCTCTCTATTTTTCTCTTTTCCAAATTTGAAATGGTCTTTCTCTCTTTCTTAAACAGACAACTGAAGAACAAATCTGCGCCCCATTTTCAACAGTTTTCTTCTCAGAAGAACAAAGAAAAGAAAAACATTTATAGCTCAAATCTAAAGTAAACCATACCTGAGAAGACAGATTAGACAAAAATCCTTTTTTATCTCAGGTTTTTGCTACAGATTAGGGAGGATTAAGAAAGCATCCTGCTCTCACTGTCGTGTGAATGACTGCAGCAAAGTGGAAGTTTTAGCAGGCTCCCCATTAACATGAAAGGCCTGCAGTGTTTAAAGGTAGGCACAAAAGAAGTTCTTCTACCAGCTTGTGTCACTTCCCAAGAGCTGACAACAGAGAGAGTTCAAAATAAGTAGCCTGGGTTAATAGTGTACTTGCATGTAAATACATAAAAGCTTCAGTGCCATAAAGCTAATTCAAAAAAGGACATTTCTCTTTATAGTTCCCCTGAGTATAATAGAAGCTATGATATTCTTTCTACCATAATGTACATTTCATTAAAGAGCTGGAGCTATAATTGTCTACATCAGTACGTAGTGGCAGACGGGATAAATCATCCACATAAATTGCTTAATACATCTCCAAGCCCTGTTCTAGAGCACTGGCAACTCCTACAATCACATCAGTTAGTCTTACCTGAGGTTATGCCGCTACCTGCAGCTCCACAGGACGGACCCAGAACAATCCCAAACCCTATAAAACCACCTGGTGCTGAACTCCACAAACAACACCACATTAAACATTTAAACCTGTTTGCTGTGTTCCACAGTGGACATGATTACGTGCCAGTAATATTGAAGATATATGTGATAATTATGTATATGAAATTATATCCAGGCTATTATCATTCTTAATAAATCAATAAAGTCAACTGAAGAATTAAACTGAGCGTGTATGAACATTTGACAGCAAATATATTTCAGTCTCTTAAGTGCTGTCATTCTCATTGCAATTTACTGCCTACCCTACAAGAGGGTTAATTCAGAAAAGTGAATAAAGAAAGAGAAGAGGTCTCAGAAAAATAACTACAGCGCACTGAATTGCAATTTATCAGTAAATCTGCATGGCAGAAGGAAATTTCTGTCGTAACAAGGCTGTAACATTTTTTTAAAGCCAGTTTTGTCTTGAACTTGAAGCTAACATTCATTAATAGCAATTTTAGGGCCGTACTAAAATATAAAGTATACTACAAATGCAGAGATGTAATTTCATTGGTTTAAGGTTTCTATGCATTATTCCTCATAAAATATGAATGCTGTCATCGACTCAGTAGGTAGGATGCAAAGTATCTCCTTTTTAAAGCTGAAGAGGAAAGGGGGAAATCTCTGAGATAACAGCCATTTTCCAACCTGATGTGTAGACTCAGCACTCTCCTGATTGAGTTTTTTGATCCTAATCATGGTTTTACTTTCTACAATATGTATTTGCATAAAGGACTTAAACTTGGCCATTCCTCATCCCATGGGAAAATACACAGGAGTTTCATTTAGAACGTATGGTCTGTTCTGAAATCACATACAAGTGCAGCAATACATGGTACACACTCATACATGGTGTTACATAAACATGTATAGGAATATTATCTTAAAGAAATACCTCTAATGAACACATGAAAGTTTGCAGTTAAGTTGACAGTGTTCAAAGCCAGAGAGCAATAACAAAGCAGCATACGTAGCACATGCATGTGTCCCGGAATATTAAATGCTGCTTCATGAGTGCCTTTACGAGCCTCTGTATTCCCTGCCCTCTTTTGTGGAAGTTATCGCTGTATTAGATGTTGTTGAACATATTTGATATGAAAGCATTGTCTGTTTGCAACCACTATCTAACGAGTATCTCCCCTAGAGTTGCCAGCAAGGTGCTGATTAATTAACTGAAGTAGTGAAGCTGAATTGTACAACAGCTGTTTAGAGAATTGTCATTAACTCAGTCTCTTTCCCCATCTATTCATTCCCTTGCAGTGCTACCACTAAATAATAAATTTGGGAACCTTTCCATTGCTTCTGCCTTCACTCGTCCATGCTCCATACTGAAGGAAGGGGCAGCTGGTCAAGGCTTATTTACAAAAAGAGAAAGGATGCATAGGAAGGAGAGAGAAGAAGAAAATAAACTTCTTAGAAGTAACAGCTCTGCTGTCACTTGTCAATGGCAGCTGACAATAGATGGTCCTCCAGGCAGAATGTCAAAATGGGAATCACATATATCCTGGGCTGACTGAGAGTTTCAGCAGTCTGACAGCCTTTCCCTGGGACTGTTCAGTGTCCCAAGGAGGTGGCTCGGCTCTCTCAGCCGCCATCGGCGCAGATAAGGGCACCTAAACAGTTGCAAGCCCACTCCCACGGTGTAATAACACTTGGCAGAGGATCCCAACCTGTGGACCTCAGCTGCCCTGCTGAATAAAGATGATTATTTAGGAGAGTATAAACTGTATGAAGCGGCAGACTGGGGTGAAGGTAGGGGTAAGGGTTGATAGGACACACATTTCTCACAAAACACAGTGGATAGGCTTTCTGCACCTGGAGAAGCTGCATATTTCAAAGAGAAAGTGTGATGATTATTTCTTTCTCATTATAGACTGGGTGGAATTAATGCAAGGCAAAGTTTGGCACACTCTCCTTGGGCTGATCAGCTGACCACCAGAGTAAGCTCGGCTTATTCCACTTGACATGCTCTGCCGTGACAAGCTGGAGATCGAAACGTTAACACCACCTGCATCTCTAACTGCTACTCTCTGCAATTTAATTTAATATTATGCTTCTTCACATGGGCTTTGCTTTATTATGCTTGAGAATTATGAAAACTGGAAATTACACATGTGATTAAACACCATCTAAGCACTCCGAGTACTAAATAAGCCAAAATGCATTGGAAAATAGATCAGGTACAATTTTGGTGTGAAACGAATGCAGGAATATATTGCATTGATATAGGTGAAGCATCTGCCTCATGATAAAATTAAGTCTTGTGACAGAAATAAATCACTGTAGGAAAGAATGCAAACCGTTAGCCAATAGGATTTTCTCATTACTTCTTATGTGACGGGACTTATTGGATTCCCCGATGTTAGACAGCCAAGTGCATCCATGGTATGATGATAAATCAGGAAGACTACACAATTTGAAGTTTAACAGTTACTTACTTTTGAGATGTTAAGATAAAGGAAAAAATACTTTGATTTCTGCAAGTAACTATTAAATTGGGAATCTCCTTTTCTGATAAGCTGATACTCCATTACTGTGTCATATCATCAAACAATGCCAGCAACCAGCAGTGGGTAAAACAGATTTTGGACTAAGATGAATACAAGAACCATTTATCTTTCTCTTTCCTTTTCCAATTTTCACAGTTTTATCTAAAGAACACCATATAAAGGTTACTGTTGACATAAAAATGTACTGTTATTACATTTGCAGTTTTGCATGAATATATACTTAAATCGAGGCAAAAAAAATGTTTTGTTGCTACTTTCTACATTTGAACAAAAAAATCCATACACTGTGTTAAAAATACAGAATAAATAATGGAACTTCAGCATGTATAGTGGTTGATAAATGTGATTCACAAAACATAGCTTCATGTTTTAATAGCTTTCCATTGTTAGAAGTATGCTATTAATTAGTGGCAAAATGGATTCATCTATCCAGGATGTACTGGTATTTCTTGCTTTTAACCCTTTTTTTTTCACTACTGTGACTTTTGGCTACTAGCTCAGAAGATTAGCAAAGAAGAAATGTAATTGAGGGAAGATTGCTAAGAAGATTTCTGCCTGTCAGAGTTCAAGAAGCATCTGGATGATGTTTTACTCAAATGGCTTAGTTTTGGGTAGCCCTGCAAAGACCAAGGAGGTGGAATTGATGATCCTTATGGGTCCCTTCCAACTAGAGACTTTCTATGACTCTAGGTGTGCTCTTAGGCAATATCACAGGATAAAAACAAGAATTACAATTATGTTTAATAATGAGGTCATGATTAAATTGCAAATGAACAGATGAAGGTAAAGAGTATTAACATCACTACTAAGCACAATGCCAATTAAGTTGCCTTTGGTGGAAATACAGCAGCAGTCTAAAGCTGAGGGTCTCGCAGGTAGGCAGCGACATCACCCTTTGCACACTGTGTCCATATGTGACTGTCACCGTAAAGCCACTTTCCCTGAACTGCCTCTCTGCAGCCTGCCCTACAATAAAGCTGTGTAGGGGAACAGCTGAACAGGGAGGGAGGGTGGAAGCGGAAAGCACTGAATGTTGATCACTTCTAATTATGGTAATCTCCTTCAAAAGCTTTAACTGTTCTAAACTCTGGCTGTCTTCAAACAGCCCTAACTCCATGCGAAACCACCATAAAAGCCGTTATCAGGGTATCAGCCTTTAATAAGCATGCTGCACACAAACATGAAATGTTTCCTCCAAGCAAGGAAAGGAGAAATCATAACTCTTAGAGCCTGACACAAGTGATACCATTGGTAAAGATGGTCTGCCAAAACACCGAGCGAACTTAAAATCATGAGCTGACTGGGGGCTTTCCTCACAGCCAAAGCAAGGAAAAGCCTTTCTAATTACTCGTCCCATGCTGTCTGGGAAGCACCATACTGCACAGGTGAAAGCTAGTTATTATTTGACATCCTCCAGTTGCCAAGGACATGAAAACTGGCACTTGCTGATGTACCTCTGGGAAGGGAACAGCGTGAGAGTAGGCAGTTAAGCATCCTGCCACACTGTATATTAAGCAGCCCTGATATGTGTGGTTTTCTGCAAAAGAGACATGTCGAAGAGAGGGAAGACAGAAGATAAAACTTTGAGAGCAAATCAAAAAGGCAGTTGTCTGGAGCCATGTATAGTAGCTGAGATACAGGGGCTGAGACAAAAGGCACTGCAAGGGAAACCAACCAGTGTGGGACTGGGAGGGGTGAGATGCCTCTGCTGGTAGCACACCACCCATCCAGGATTGGCTTACACTGGGCAGGAGAAGGACACGTCCAACAAGAAAGTTTTGCCCAATTTTCTATCACTTGGGTAAATTCAGAGTAAGGTCCTGGGTAGGCTGGCAGGCTGCCCTGCATCCAGCCTGCCAGAAAATGAATCTAGCCTCCCAGTCACCAGCCTGGTATGATAGGTGGTCCCAGACACCCACTGCTGACAAAAGCAAGCTATTTAGACCAAGCACCATAGCTAAATGCCATGATTATTATTTTGAGGAAGGAGGAGACTTTGTCTGTCATGTCTGCAACGTTTTCTCTTACCTTTTCTGAAATATTTTAGCAGGAAAGTTTGACAGATGAGTTTAAAAAAAGAGTTCTAGGTGACTGGAGTGCAGTAGTCTATCACATTTGTATTGCTTCAGATGTAAACACTACAATAACCTCATCAGGTAACTGGTATTTCTACCTCAAAATAGTGTCCTACCCCAAAAGAAGAGACAACTTATTGTTGCACCGCCATAGCTATTAAGAAGAAGGACGTGGGGGTTTTCATGGACAACAGACTCAACATGAGTGAACAGTGCAGCGCAGCACTACCTACACTAAATCTGGGCTGCTAGCTCAGGAGCAAAGACGTGTTTTCTAGCAGAGTCTTCATTTAGAGAGCTTAAGAGTAAGCTCAGCTTCAAGACTGGATGGTGAGATTGGCCATCGTGGAAAATGGTGTGAGATAACCTTTTTTATCCACTATGATCAATATATCAGTGGAAAAATCTGAAGAACAAAAGGATGGATGATGAATACATGCACAGCAAATTGCATTTCAAATTATTTCCACAGAAAGTTTAAGACTAAATTTGCTTTAACACCCATCTATAAAATCAGGGCATAAAGCAACCAGTATTTTATCACCAAGAGCACTGAAGTTTGGTCGCCCTTCAAAAATGAGGAAGATCAGGCTATAATAGCTTTATATATGAAAACAGTCTTTGATTGACAGAATCTAATCATTTGAAGGGCAGCAAACCCACATTAGGAAAGCAAAATTCTCTGTTCAAGTTCTGGCTTGCAACATCTATTAGCATCTTAACATTCGCCTGTATGAGATTTTGCTAACTGAATGTATTATTATTCTGTAACTGTGGCAGAAAAATAGCAATCTTTCTTTCCAATGATAAAATATGTGGGTACTTTTCCTGTAGTTTATATATCTTACACTGTGGCTCCTTTTTAAAGGGTTTTCTTTTTTAGGTCCCACTGTTTATCTTTTCATTCTGAGAAAAAGCTAGTTTATTCCGCACAATAAGATCTTCACATAACTTCCTGGTATCAATTATTATAGCAACACGGCAAGTCCCATGTGAAAGGTTTCCTGTAATGTGCCTTGCGCAGACAAATAAACACCGGGAGGTGGGGGAAGGACAAAGTACACATAACCTTCTTGCTGTGTATCTTACAAAAATACCTACAAGCAAAAACAATTAATTGGAAGGTTGATCACAGAAAGAAAGCCTTGTGCTGACAACCCAACACATTATAAAACTGCAAAACAAACAAAAAAAAAACTGAAGCAAAAACCACAATGAAGCATGTTTTTCAAAAAAGCGTTTGGGGTAGGGTGTGAGAGGGCATAGAAAGCTATAAATTAGGGTTTTGCTAAATACGTGTTATTTAAAACATCTGACTGGCCCCAAGATAATAAGATTCTCCATAAAAACAAGAAGTAGCTCTGAACAGATAATCAGGCCATTAGCACGACAAGTACCAAAACTCCTCCTAATATGGTACTCTTGGTGTATTACTTCTTCACCAGAATACCACAGTAAGAATAGAAAGAGTGCAAAGAATCTTGTGTACATGAAGTGGTGTTGAAACTGGGGAGAGGATGCTTTTCGTGGTGTGTGTTTCTGCTCTTGGATTTGTGCTGATGTCCCTTTCAGATCACAACTGAGTGTAAGTGGCCTGTCCTGAGAGTACAAAGGATTTAGAATGACTGCACAGAAATGAGACTATTTTAAATCCAGTGATTACCCCAGGACATCAGCCCTTCCAGGATGATGCATGCTGTACACATCAAGATTCATCAAGAATAAAACATTTACGGCATCTGCCATAGCCCAAGCTGGAGGAAGCCCAGAAACCCCTGGCAGAGGAGAATGCAAGAAAAAGACACATGTTGAGTTTGTGAAATAGTCCAGTACAGGGAAAACAGAGGTTTGGGGCAATAACTTGAAACTACAGTTATCCAGGAACCTGGAACATGAGCAACCAGGCTTGCTTTGTGGCATACATTTAATGTGAGACACACTGCAAACTGTACCTTTTAGAACAATTATTGCCTTTTTAAGGACAATTATGTATTATGTATGATGCATAATTTATTCTGGAGGTTACTGGTTTATAAAAGAGTTGTGGGCAAACTGCCAAGTTATGGTCTGAACTGTAGTTATGAGTAATAACAAGGGTTATAATTTACATTCATACTCTGTTTTTAAGTTAATGAGCTATCCAGCATGAAACCCAGCACTTGGCTTTTTGTTTCTATGCTTTCTTATATCTGAGAATACAGCCTGGTTTTATAATCTGCCTCTCAGATATGTGGCACCAGAAATACCTTTTACTAAACTGTCAGCATAGTGACTGCCTGAACAGAAAAGCCATTATGTGCTTACTCATGGCTCTTACACGTAGACCTCTGTACTTGCTCCAGTGAATGAGGAGTATTTCCACTTCCACCTGGCCACCAGTCACCAGAACTCGGCGATTCAACGCAGCATTTCATCCAAAGTGAAGCACCTCAAGTAGCACAACATCCAGCTGCAGCACTGGGGATGAGCCACATCCTGGTTTGGGACTAATGAAAACGCAACCTTCTGGCCCAGGGGTGAGATTGCCAGTGACTGAGCCACACTGTTGCACGTGTTCTGTTCTCCCCAGCCATACAGGGAGCTCATCTATGTTAAAAACCTGGATCAAATTTAGAGCAGTGGGATAACTCACCTGGTCAGCAGTATGCTCTTTTTGGTAACAGAGCAAGAAAGTTGAAAACTAATTAAGGAAGTAACAGACTCGATGAGTACAACTGGGACGGAGCTACCAGGATGTCCTGGCAAAACCAGTAAGAGAACAGGACAAATAAGGAGAAAATACAGAGAGGCTTGTTGTTGAGAGCCACTTATGTCTGCCACCAGAGAATAACATTTACGAATCCTGACCCTGCCTTCGGTGAACATAAGTCTGGCAGGATCACCAAGCTCAATTTACCCTTTATACCCATGGCACTGCTAATGGTAGCCCAGTGGTACCTCTGCTTCCCATAAAAAACTTGTAATCACTTCCCCTTCCTCTAGAAAAAGCAGCAAATTATTAAGTCTTGGCACATACAAAAGAAGGAATAATTAGATGATGCCATGCCTGGACTTTACATCAGTCATCTTCCAGTCATGGTTGTTAAGCATTACTCTGATGCCAAGTATAAATTACCTGAAAATTAGAGCTTGGTGATGGACCAAACATTTTCTCGTCATGCCTCAGTATCACCAGCATAACAGAGACGAAGAAACAAGCCCAAACCTTAGTCAAGAAAAGAGGAGTGGAAATAAGTGTGGTAGAAGCTTCATGGAAAGCTTTGCCGATTCAATTGCTTTTTACCTCAGTATCTCATTCCTGTCTCTGAGGCCTCACCTCACCCTCTAACCCAAGAACTCGACCGACCTACCTGAGTTAGGATGAGAACAGCTGGGGGCTCCCACTAAGCCAAGGAGAGAAACAGCCAACTGCAGACTGTGATTCTTTTCCAACTGAAGACCTAAAGACCTCCTGTCCATTTACTATTCAGGGAGCCAAAGGCTGCCCCATGCTAGGATGGAGCATATTTTCCCAATTTCCCATTCAAACTTGCAGGTAAGGACTGTGCTACAGTCATTGCGCACATTAAAGCAAGAAAATAACTATATTAGTTACTACTTCAGAGGAAGAGACAGATGAATACTGGAGGTGGTATTCACCTCTCCACTGCAATAGACTTTCTTCTCCAGCTTTCATAGTGCTGTGGTGGCCCCGTGGGACCATGGCAAGCTAGAGAGTGATGCTCAGGCAACAAGAATGGACACCCTGAGCTCAATCCTCCCTTCATTTTACATCTGCATAACTCATGGTACATTGAGGAAGCTTGATGCTTTCTTCTGCAAAGTGAGTTTGTTCCAGAATAAATCTCTTTCACACCATTAGTGGATTACCCACTGTCCTTTTTGTCTAGCAAAAGCTTAAGAGATTTGTGTGTCACTGTTGCTGTATTTCCACGGGACAAAATCTTCTCTTTCTAAGCAGCCTTCTACAAGCAAAGCAATTATTTTGGAGTCCTATAACCCAGGCACAAGAAAAGGGGCAAAAGGGATTGTCTGGAGGAAATGAAGGGTCACAAAACTTCCAGAAAGAGACAAGGTCAAGGGCTTAAGGTTTAAAGCACTCACTAAAAAGCTGTGAGATCCAGAATATTTTTCTCTGCTTGCTGGGTTTTGAACACAGGCCCTAAGGCTTTGGAGATTTCTTGCTCTTGGGACCCTTACTAGTCCTGCTGCATACAAACATCATTAAACATCCACTGGAAACCTGGAAACCACTTCCAGACTGGAACTCCAACGCTTACACTACACTCAAAAAATTACGTAGAGAAAAGAGCGAGCTATCACATCCTCTGGCTTCATCACTGCCCTAGGAGATATGGGAGCTGGCCAGCCAATACACCCTGAGGACACCCGCCTTCCAGCTCAGTCATGCTGTGTCAGGACTTACTCTTGCTCACTGTGGGTGCTGCTGTGAGCATCCTCCATGGAGTTATTAAAGGCAGCAATATGCCTCAGAATAAGCACATGGGAGATGCAGTGAACAGAGTCAATATTAGGTTATTATGTCTTTAAATGAACCTCAGCTACTTGAAAGGAAAGAAGGAAACTTCTACATGATGGAAAGATGAATGAAAGCTGGGAGCAGTAAGGAGAGGGAAAGCACAAGGGCGAGAAAGCCGAAAGGCATCCCTGGGTTTTACAAACTGACAATCTCCACCGAGACCTCAGCTGGCTGGCTGCTCTTCCATTAGAGAAACCCTGAAGCTACTATCATTATCTGATGTCCTGAGCAGTAATTCCTTAAAAGCAGGGTGTCATAAATATCTCCCTGATGGTCCTCCTACTCCATGCCAGCTAACGCTGAAGCAGTAGAGAATCTAAGAATCTTATTTCTTGTGCTTAGTTTTAAAAGTTAATAGTGACAGAAATACACAAACCATTTTTGTTGGTGAAAAAAGGCTTACTAAGTTGTTAACAGGTGGGTTTTAAACATAAATATAGAGAGATGTCTAGATTAGGAAGAGATAAATAGACACAATTAATATTAAACTAACTGCTTCACTTTTGTTCCTTAGCACACAAGTAGCCAGTATTCACACACACACACGTGCAATATACGATACTGCAAATGAAATACAAAAAGGGATATAAATTCCTCTCATGACAGTTGCATACTAAGGATATATTAGAACCAGTCTTATTCTCAGCCTATTTAGCTTGAAAGCAACGTAGTTCATTAGTTACTTTTCTATGCTACTCAATTTACAATACAGGAATTTTTATGTCACTTTATATCACTCCTCTTTAGATAGGTTTAGCAGGAGCCCACCTAAATATTAATGTCCTCCATTGATGCTCTTTATTACCCTTTATAAAGCAATTGTCCTAAACCATCTTCAGTGCCTGACTGCAGCATCTGGCTGTCATCACCCACAAAAGCAGGGCCAGCTACAGAGTGATGCTGCTCTCCCAGAAACTGATTTCACAGAATCACAGAATAACCAGGTTGGAAGAGACCCACCAGATCGTCGAGTCCAACCATTCCCACCAATCCCTAAATCATGCCCCTAAGTATCTCATCCACCCTCACCTTAAACACCTCCAGGGACGGTGACTCACGGTCAGGATGGGACTGAGTGCCTGTGGGTGAAAATCAGAGGAGTCCATGGGCAGGAAGGGATTGTGATGGGAGTCTGCTATAGACCACCCAGCCAAGAAGAAGCAGCTGATGAGCTCTTCTACAAACAACTGAGTGTAGTCTCAAAATCGCTACCTCTGGTCCTTGTGGGAGACTTCAATTTCCTGGATATAGGCTGGGAGTATAATACAGCAGAAAGGAAGAAGTCCCGGAGGTTCCTGGAGTGTGTGGAAGACAACTTCCTCACACAGCCGGTGAGCGAACCGACAAGGGACGGTGCCCTCCTGGACCTGCTGTTGGTGAACAAAGAAGGACTGGTGGGGGATGTGAAGGTTGGAGGACGCTTGGGGCAAAGCGATCATGAGATGATAGAGTTCTCAGTGCGGGGTAAAATGAAGAAGGAGGTTAGCAGAACAGTCGCCCTCAACTTTCAGAGAGCAGACTTTGGGCTGTTCAGAAGGCTGGTCGGAAAAGTCCCGTGGGAGGCGCTCCTTGAAGGCAAAGGTGTCCATGAGGGCTGGGCGCTCGTCAAGAAGGAACTCCTAGCAGCTCAGGAGAAAGCCGTCCCCAAGTTCCGGAAAAGTAGCCGGCGGGGTAAGAAACCAGCATGGTTGAGTAGGGAGGTCCTAAGAGACATCAATAGGAAGAGGAAGGTCTACAACCTCTGGAGGAAGGGGCAGGCATCCTGGGTGGACTATAGGGAGAAAGTGAGATTGTGCAGGGAAAAAGTCAGGAGGGCTAAGGCCCAACTAGAAATGCGATTGGCCAAGACTGTGAAAGACAACAAAAAGTCTTTCTACAAATACATCAACAGCAAAAGGAGGGCTAGGGAGAATCTCCAGTCCCTCCTAGATGCAGAGGGAACAACAGTAACAGGGGACGAAGACAAGGCTGAAGTGCTCAATGCCTACTTTGCCTCAGTCTTTAACAGTAAGGAAAATTGTTCCCTCTGTGCACAACCCCAAGGGTTGGATGGAGAAGTATGAGATTCCCAGGGTCCAAGAGGAGGTGGTTAGAGACTTGCTTGCTCAGCTAGATGCCCACAAGTCTATGGGGCCGGATGGAGTCCACCCAAGAGTTTTGAGGGAACTGGCGGATGTGCTGGCCAAACCCCTTTCCATCATCTTCCAGCAGTCCTGGATGACTGGGGAGGTTCCGCTGGACTGGAGGCTGGATGATGTCGTGCCCATCTATAAGAAGGGGCGCAGGGAGGATCCGGGGAACTACAGGCCTGTCAGCCTGACCTCGGTACCGGGGAAAGTCATGGAGCGGGTGATCTTGAGTGCGATCATGAAGCACTTGCAAGAGAACCGCGTAATCAGGCCCAGTCAACACGGGTTCATGAAAGGCAGGTCTTGCCAGAGTAATCTGATCACCTTCTATGACCAAGTGACTAAACTCTTGGACGAGGGAAAGGCTGTGGATGTGGTCTTCCTGGACTTCAGTAAAGCCTTTGATACAGTTTCTCATAGCATTCTGCTTCGGAAACTGTCAGCTTCTGGCCTGGATGGGTGCACACTCTCCTGGGTGAAAAACTGGCTGGATGGCCGGGCCCAGAGGGTGGTGGTAAATGGAGTTAAATCCAGCTGGAGGCCAGTGACAAGTGGGGTTCCCCAGGGCTCAGTCCTGGGTCCAGTCCTGTTTAATGTCTTTATCAACGACCTGGATGAAGGCATCGAGTGCACCCTTAGCAAGTTTGCAGATGACACCAAGCTGGGAGGAAGTGTGGATCTGCTGGAGGGTCGGGAGGCTCTGCAAAGGGACCTGAACAGGCTGGACTGCTGGGCTGAGACCAACGGCATGAGGTTTAACAAGGCCAAATGCCGGGTCCTGCACTTGGGGCACAACAACCCTAAGCAGAGGTACAAACTAGGAGAAACCTGGCTGGAAAGCTGCCAGGAGGAGAAGGACCTGGGGGTGTTGGTTGACAGCCGACTGAACATGAGCCAGCAGTGTGCCCAGGTGGCCAAGAAGGCCAGTGGCATCTTGGCCTGTATCAGAAACGGCGTGACCAGCAGGTCCAGGGAGGTTATTCTCCCTCTGTACTCGGCACTGGTGAGACCGCACCTCGAGTACTGTGTTCAGTTCTGGGCCCCTCACCACAAGAGGGATGTTGTGGCTCTGGAGCGAGTCCAGAGAAGAGCAACAAAGCTGGTGAAGGGGCTGGAGAACAAATCTTATGAGGAGCGGCTGAGAGAGCTGGGGTTGTTCAGCCTGGAGAAGAGGAGGCTGAGAGGAGACCTTATTACTCTCTACAACTACCTGAAGGGAGGTTGTGGAGAGGAGGGTGCTGGCCTCTTCTCCCAAGTGACAGGGGACAGGATGAGAGGGAATGGCCTCAAGCTCCGCCAGGGGAGATTTAGGCTTGAGATTAGGAAAAAGTTCTTCACGGAGAGGGTGGTTAGGCATTGGAACGGTCTGCCAAGGGAGGTGGTTGAGTCACCGTCTCTGGAGGTGTTTAAGGTTAGGGTAGACGAGGTGCTTAGGAGCATGATTTAGGGATTGGTGGGAATGGTTGGACTCGACGATCCAGTGGGTCTCTTCCAACCTGGTTATTCTGTGATTCTGTGATTCTGTGACTCAACCACCTCCCTGGGCAGACTGTTCCAATGCCTAACCACCCTTTCAGTGAAGAATGAGCTGGCTCATGTTCAGTCGGCTGTCAACCAACACCCCCAGGTCCTTCTCCTCCTGGCAGCTTTCCAGCCAGGTTTCTCCTAGTCTGTACCTCTACTTAGGGTTGTTGTGCCCCAAATGCAGGACCCGGCATTTGGCCTTGTTAAACCTCATGCCGTTGGTCTCAGCCCAGCATTCCAGCCTGTTCAGGTCCCTTTGCAGAGGGGACCACCACGCAACATTTTTCCAGTTTCTAGCCTAAGTAGCTCTACAGAAACTTGCCCTTTTGGATTACCTGGGATGTCTGGATCAAGCCCTCAGTCAAGCTCTTATGCGACTGCTTTAAGTTGGCTTGGGGGTCAAAGAAAGAAGACTCTTAAAGAATGGCTTTAAAACCTAACAAGGAAGCAGGTTTGGTTTCCATAATTAAGAGTACCCTCAAACCGCAGCTCAGACTTTGCTGGAAGGAAGAAATGCAGCTGAGGGGTAAAGTCTAAATATAGACTTTACTTCAAGTATGTTGAAGCTGCTTTTTGTGATGGATGTTCATGCTCAGCAGAGACACTAGGAAATAGGGGTAACTTCATAAGTTACGCCAGGGTACTTTCCATTCAGGGGAAATGTCCCAAGCCTCTTAGAGCAGAGAAATACTTTAGCAAAGCTAAAACATAAGAAGGTGAATGTTTTCTATGTGATGATACTGGCTCAGTGACTAAAGGAAGGCGCTTGCCCTCTGGATCTCAGTGGTACTCACCAAGTGCTCTTTGCTGGTGCTGGTATTGCCCACCCACTTCAGTAACTGCAGCCACCCCTGAATCTACCCCTGGTGCAAGCCTGGCTGACTGCCTGCATCTGGGACAAAGATAAAATACGCTGCTCTGGTCTTACAGAGTAGCAGCTTCTTCAGCAATATTTTTAAACTGCCCCACATTTCCCTGATTTTGACAATTCTGTACAATTGTGCTTCAACTGCTGTGATAAAAACTTGAAATTAAATGATTTTTAGGCTCTCTCCCTCCCCACTGTGGTGCAGCTCCGTGTCTCCATAGATGTGGAACAAAACAAGACTCAGCCAAGTGTTTAAAATGCCACGGGTTACTTTTTTTCATATTTCTACACAGATCTTAATGCTTTGCAAGATGTAACTAGACTTCTCACTCACTCTGATTTATGGAAACTTCAATTTAAAAAGAGGGGAAGGAAATCATGCCTTGTGCTGCCCTTAAATGTCAGTCAACCTTAAGACTAGGGAACAGGTCCCTACTTTTCAAATGTCAGTAAGACTTCTCATAAAAAAACCATGGGCGAGACGTCTGTATAGTTCACAAGCCGTATGATCTCATTTTCAAATGTTTCTGATCTTTCCTTTCTTTCCCGGTTCCGCTGGCAGAGTAAACCAATTCACAGTGCACTCCTATCTGCAGCTGCATCATAAAAACAGTCGTGTGCCCGTGATATCTCGATCTTTTAACATTGGTCTTTTTTCCTCTTTCTATTCCCTGACAACCCCCTCCCCCGTTTAAACAATACCTTCAAGTTAGCTTTAACACCTCAGAAAACAGTGCCATAAAAATAAACAAAAGACCCAGGACTAAAATTGAACATAAAAGTTGTTGCAGATATTGTTTCTTGACAAACAGCCTCTCCAAACATCATAAATTGTCCAAAACCTCTTAAACCTTTGCTCTATATCACCCATGTAGGACTGCAAAGGGAATACAGCCAAGGAACTGCAAGCTAATTGAAAAATCATTCACTTGAGATACAGTAAGTATCATGTTCCAGTTCTACAAAAGTATACAGAAACTTGACACAAGTGGCATCCTCCATGAACTAAGCAATTGACTAATCAGCAAACTCAAAAGGAAAATAATCTGTATTTTCCTCCCTTGCATTGCTGAATTTGCATTTAATAATTCATCTGAGATACAAAAAAAAACCAAAAAACCACAACTTTTGAGATTCATTGGGTGGCACTGACTCCTTCCCAGCCTCTAGGACTTCTGCCTCTCAAAAAGAAAACTACAGTATTGACTGGTAAAGCTGGTAGAAGGGCCCAGGAGCTGCTATTTCTAAACTTCTATTATTCAAAGATCGTTATCACAGTTTTTCCATTAGCAGAAGTAAGTAAAAGGTTTGCTGTATAACTGACAATGTTATTTTGGGGGAAGGGGAAAGAAGGCTCAATATTGTACTGCAAGAGGTATCCTATCGATCCTGACTTTTTATAAGATTTTTGTGCTTTTTTTCCTGAGGCCATTTAGCATTGACTTTGCTTATTATTAATTTTACAGTCAGTAGGAGCTTTTAGACTTCACAGATACAATGCAAACAAAAACACCTGTAGAAGCTGTTATTTACCTGGTATTTTAATATTCTGTGCTCTCTGTCCCCCAAAATCCCACTCAGCAGGTCCAGCATATCCCTCGATACTAAAAAAACATGTCAGACACTTGCATTTCAAGCTGTCTTTCCACTGGGTTCATGATGCAGTCAAAACAGACCCTGATGTCATGATTCCCAAAAGTCTGCTCTGTGCACTGACAGCATTTACTTTCAGACTCTCCTTTCATGCCTCAGTAGCTGAATTTTTCACTGTCACTAGTTGCCTCGTCCTACTCCCTTTGAAACAGGAGGTGAGCACACATATGCTTGGGCCTACATTTCTCCGCCTCATACGAGGCGAGCATAAGCGTAATTGTATTCAGAGAAATACATCACACTGTCCATTTTGGAATCCCTATGAAAATAACATCAGGAATATTGACATCAACTTCCAAAGATCCTTCCGTTATCTCTTGCGGGTGATAACAGGAAGGGTCAACCTCCCTATCTACAGCAACAAGCTGCTACCATGACATGACAAAACATCCCATTTCTGAAGGTTCAGAACTGGCTATTGACAAAACAATCCCAGTCAAAGCTCTGCATGCTCTGCGTTTTGCACTTTAAAATATATATAAAAACCTACAGCAAAACTCTAATAAATAAACAGGAAAAAATCTACTTGGTTGATCTCTAGAGAAAGAACATGCTCAAAACAGACACAGTGCAAGTACACAAACAAAAGAAGCCTCAGCAGGAAAATTACATTACAAGCACCAATTTACATCGTGGAACATCATACCACTTTTTTTTTTTCCTCATTTTTCTCAGTTACTAGGCGCAGTTAGAGTCAGGAAAGGAGACAGACGAAAAAGGAAGCAAAGGGAGGAACTGGATGCATGAGGGATATCACAGAATCACAGAATCACCAGGTTGGAAGAGACCCACTGGATCGTCGAGTCCAACCATTCCCACCAATCCCTAAATCATGCCCCTAAGTACCTCATCCACCCTCACCTTAAACACCTCCAGGGAAGGTGAGTCAATAACCTCCCTGGGCAGACTGTTCCAATGCCTAACCACCCTCTCCGTGAAGAATTTTTTCCTTATCCCAAGCCTAAATCTCCTCTGGCAGAGCTTGAGGCCATTCCCTCTCGTCCTGTCCCCTGTAACTTGGGAGAAGAGGCCAGCACCCTCCTCTCCACAACCTCCCTTCAGGTAGTTGTAGAGAGTAATAAGGTCTCCCCTCAGCCTCCTCTTCTCCAGGCTAAACACCCCCGGCTCTCTCAGCCGCTCCTCATAAGGCCTGTTCTCCAGCCCCTTCACCAGCTTTGTTGCTCTTCTCTGGACTCGCTCCAGAGCCACAACATCCTTCTTGTGGTGAGGGGCCCAGAACTGAACACAGTACTCGAGGTGCGGTCTCACCAGTGCCGAGTACAGAGGGAGAATAACCTCCCTGGACCTGCTGGTCACGCTGTTTCTGATACAGGCCAAGATGCCACTGGCCTTCTTGGCCACCTGGGCACACTGCTGGCTCATGTTCAGTCGGCTGTCAACCAACACACCCAGGTCCGGCAAGGGAGAACAACCGGCCAGATAATGGCCAAATCCAGACAGCAGAACCTCAGAGGAGGTTTCACTTCAACTTCAAATCAGTTCTCTTTCCAGGTAAGTAAATAAAAAGCCACTGAGCTTTTCAAACTATAAGGTAGCAAGGGTAGTCCCGTAGCTCCCACAAGAAAAGCCTCACACAACTCAGATGCATTTATTGTTTATTTAGGCAATATGAAGTTTCTCAATTAGAAATATGTCTAGCAATTCAGCAGTTGCAAGCTCCATAATTAGCGAGAGAGCTTGAAATAGTGTTTTCCAGTCTGTGGTCCACAGATCCCTTTCAGTCTCCATTTCTAAGGAGTTTAGGAACGATTAGTACCAAAGTTAGACTACTAGTTCTAGGCTTAAGCTTTCTATACAGAGGTTAATATATCCAGTAGAAATATTTCACAGGTCTTTGTATCAATGACAGCTGAAGACTATCAAACTCAAAAAGTCACAAATTGTTTACTCATTCATTTTGACTTCAAATACTCAAAGATGTCTGCCCAAACACATCACATGAAATTATATTCTAACTTCTCTGGGATCTTATTTTCTTAATAATTTCTTGCCTTTCTTTCTTCATGAGGTGTATTTCCCCCCCTTCTCCAGGCCATCATCCTGCTACTGTGCCTGTGAAGTTGGGTGCTCCCAAACTCCTAAGAATTTCCCACAGATAACATGAATTTCAAGGCACTGACTATGAGAGCCCACGATTCATTTGCTGGGTCAGATACCAAATGAAGTATTAGGGTAATAGAAATGTATTTATTACTGTAAGTGTTGAATGTTAAACAACAGCAGTTGAAGCATATTCAGGCTTCTGAAAAAGTTGCAACAGTTGCCTACCATTGGATGGCCAAAAGTACAGGCCATTTTTTTAAAGAGCAAATTCTAGCTTTCTGTGCACTGGTTTACATGAGCTAATAATACAGTTGTCTGCCTTGAAATCTATGGATGGGAAAATAGACATATGCCAATTTTAAACTATGTATTTCATGATAATCTATCAACATCATCTTACAAAGGAGAAACCTTGAGAGACAAAAGAAAAAGGGTAAATATGCCCTGAACTCCTAGCTCCGTTCTGGCTCACCAGTGTCTTACTGCAGCAGGAGACACTCGAACTCTCAGAGAGAGACAGAAGAATTGGTCCCTGCTGTCTCCAAGGCTTCCCAGCTCTCACACTCAGCCACTGAGACAAGCATACATTGTATTTTTATATCTTTTTTTCCTTCTGATGTCATTAAAAAAAAAGAAAAATCAATATAATTAAATACAAAAATGCAGAGAAGGAAATTACAAAATATAATGCTAAATATTTAAATAGACAGTGCTGACCACAAAGATCTTTATGGCTTTATTATTCCCAGTTCACAGTGTAAATGGATTGGTTACTTGCAAAATACAAGTAACCAAATGGTCTTAAGTTGGCAAACCAAACTGGTAACTACAAATAAAACAACAGCAATAACGGAGTAATATCCTGATAATGCTTCCTCCTGATTCACAGTTGTTAAGCTGCAGCAGTTTCCAACTCGAATATTCAGATGGAAACAATACATAAAAAAATGTGGCTTATTAAGAAACAGTTTTACTTCGGCAGTCTCTTACCCCAAGAGACCCAAAGGAGTTAAACATCTCTGTGTCCCCAGCCGTCTCGGGCAAGTCCTGTAATGGGCTACATGGAGCATAATGCAAGGACAGAGAAACACTGCCAAATATTTGTTATGCCTAACATTTATGTACATTTATCCAATCTCCACTATAATACAGGCTGACAGTATAAACAGGCCAGCTGAAGCTAATCTGTGCATGTTCCTAGTGTATGTAAATAATATTTTCCTCAGTTTGTTTCCTTAAAACATGGAGCCTGCAATTATCTCTCACAGCTACAAAGGCAATGACATGTTACTTAATACTTTTAAGAAAGATAAATTCAGTCCTGGTGACAAGGGAGTTTAAATCTGCCAGGCCATGAGCTGCAGCATAAGATTTTCCAATAGACCCCAATAGAGATCTTTTGTCCTACAGGCTCAATCATTTTTAACCTCTCCACTTGTTCCGCCTTGGCCCCTCTTAAGCACAGGACTCCTACTGCAGTCATTCCTGAAATCCCTTTCTGAAGATTGTTGTTCTTCAGGTGCTAAACAAGATAAATTAATTCCTCCATTAGAACGACCACATGTGAAAACTGGGGCTTCAGGAGAGAAAAAAAAAATTAAAGAAGAATGTATAAGGCACATCTCTGCATTTCATTAACATTAAACTTCAAATAAACATCTGCAAAACTGTTGATACAGTCGACTGCAGATCATCATCTTCATGTTATGGTTAGATTGTCATATTTTGGGACTACAACAGAAATTAAACTAGAATGGGAGATGCTCAGATTAAACAGCCTTTTCCTTCTACCCCTCTTCTGATTATTTTTCATGTTTTGATGAGAATAAAATGCCACTCAGATTTTCCTGGGATGTCTTTTGTCTAATCTTCTCCATTTAACTTATTTTGATGTGGCTGTAATACCTATTTAAAACTGTCTTTCCCTCTGCCTAATACCTCAGCCTTTAACAGATGGATATTTTCTCCTGCGCATAGTTACAGGCAAAGCAGCTAAGAAAAATACAGTGCAGATGGTACAGGATGAAGTAGCAGCTGAAGCAGTGGTTCAGCAAATTGAAGGGGAGCAAAACCCACTAGTCACAAATATGCTTTAAAAAAAAAAAAAAGAGGAAAGCAAGAAAATCTTGGGACAAGGATGCTTAAGGTGACATAGACAAAAAGAAAGCACTATCTTGTACTTGGGGAGAGCTCATACCATTGATTCAAGCAAAGATTTGGCAGAATAGCTATCACAGCTACATCTATACATCGAGGTCAACCTGGGCAATTGGCAGCCAGGTCTGAGCTTCGTAGCACGGCTCTGGTATGAGCTCTCCAGCTGCATGCTCAGACCTATTTTGCTGTACATCCAAACCTTAAGGCTATGTGGAAGCACATCTTATTGATTTTTGTGCCAAGACACGGTAAGACTTCTTCCCAGATGACTGTGTCAACCACAAAGGAACTTGTGTGTCACCCAGGAAAATGGTGGCAGTAGAGCTGCTGTTCCTCAGGATATATTAGCCCCTGTACAGCCAAGCAGGCAGCTTCTGCCCTGAACTTAACCCTCAGACATCTATTTACCCCATGTTTGCACCTGGGCAGACTTCCTCCTGTGTGGGTAGAAAGAGAGCAAGTTTTAAAGCAGAACAGGAGTGAGGATTAACAGAGCTGAGTATTGATAAACTGGACTGAAGAACCACAGGCTGCAAAGTACTTGCGCACAACTAATCTAACAGAACTAATTTGACTACTTGTGACTACTTGTTCAGTTGCACTGCTTCTATGGAAATATTGTGATACATGCAAAAACCTGTTAGAGACTGTCAGCCTCCTGAAGACTTCTGTTCTGTGGTCTGTTATTTTAAATACTCACGTCCTTTTAAGTACTCATGCTCCAAACACACATGCTAATCCAAATCACACTCGTGTGATTGATGTAATCTCCAGAATTAAAAGGCATCCATTCACTCCAGCGTGTGCTACATCTAACTTTTACCCTGGATGTCTATTTGCTCTCTCTCACATGAATATCAGCAGGAGATAAAACTGAAAGCAATAAATAGCTATAGATGGAGCCCTGAGGAGCCTTGGACTGACAATATAATGTCCTGCCAGGATACTGACCTTTTATTTTTCTAATGGAAACACAATGAAATGGCACTAAAAAATGTGAAATGGTAATTTTTAAAGCATTTACTATCTCTGATCTCAATCACTAGCTGTACCACCCACTGTTTTGAAAATTCACTGGTAATCATCCCCACTGCCATTTCAAGCCTTCCCACACAGGCTCCCAGCTTTCTGGCTCCCTGTTGGAATGGCAGCCCTAGAATTCACATCCCAAAAGTACCTAGGGAACCTATGCAGACCTTATCAAAAGTTTCTCCCTCTGGCTGGTTACAATGAACTTGCTGCAAGAGGGGGAAGTTCAGGCCTGTACCCATTCCACACTAAACTTCCCTTTGGAGGCTCTCTGAAGCTAAACTCCCCTTTGGAGGCTCCTCCAAAGGCTGTCACATTTGCACTATGGGTACAGGAGGAAATGGACCTAAGACCATCACTTCATTTTATCCAAACTGCTACAAAGCATTCAGATCGTGGAAATTGATTCAGCTTGAATTCAGATAAGGAAGCTCAAGCTGAAAGTTTGTGCAGCTCGTTGCTGATCCCTGAACTGATTCCAGCACTAGCTTTCGCAACCCATGTTTCCTGCCCAGCTGCAGGTCAGGTACATGCAATTTAAATTTATTTTATTGTTAAATCAGCTGTTGTGCACTTACAAAATCACAACAGCAGCACAATCATTATCGAGATTAATTTCATGTTGTATGCATGGAATTTTATGACTGTTTTAATAAACATTACACTGGTTGAAACTTATATAAAATAAACCATTCTTCAACTTAAACATCCTCTTCTTAAGTGCCAGAAAGCTAAGGGGAGAAGGCAGATGGAAGGCTCACCACAAATCTGACTGCCACAAAGGGTCCACTGCTGCCCACTGGAAAGGCAGGTGAGAATTTGTTCAAGCTGCAGAGGAAGCATAAGCATCCAGAGCTGTGCTGCAGAGGAGCTCTGGGCCACTCCTGTTCACTCCTGGGACCAGCAGCCCCTTTCTGTGTGTTGTTCTTCTGTCCCTCTGCCCCTGGCTGGCTTCCTGCATGGAACAAGTGGCTCGTCATTTCACTAACAATGCCAGCAACAAGGCCAACTGGAAATGCTGAAGACAAACTGCCTCCAAATCACACCAGCTAAATTTAATTTGAATACTTATTTCAATACAAAAGTAAAGCAGCAAAGAATGTAATATCTTTCTGTCGTGAAGCTTTCCAGGCATTCCCCATCACTAATTTCTGACAGTATTTAAAAGTCCTTTTTTCTTCTAAGTGATATTATATGTAAGGCTCACTTGATACATACAGATCTACAGATGAATGCATGATGACTTTTTTTTATCAAATTTTACAAAACCCTTCATTATCTCTAGACTTAACCAGGCCCTTCCCAATACAGCAGATTCACCCTGACTGCCTAATTCTAGTCCCGTTCTAGTCCAAAACTGACAAATGGAAAACAGAAGAAAGGATGGTGAAAAACAGCCCCTCTGGACATCACTCGGAGCACATCCTCCTATAGTAAAGAAGAAGAAAGAAAGAGATACAAGGCAAGCAGTTTTCATCCACTCTTGCAAAAAAATCTCAACCCAAAAGCAGACAGCAATTTAGTACTAGAACAACTGTCTTCTACTGAACAATTATTGGAGACAGAGTCACCACATAGGATATTTCTAAAAAGATATATTAACTTGTCAAACAGAACTGTAGCCAAAAAAACCCCAATAATCCAGGTTCAGATTCTCCTCCTGAGATACAAATAATTCTCATTTACTTTACTAGAGAGTAAGATTAAAAATCAGAGAGAGGTATTCATGTCATGCGGGAAGTGAATCAGATCCTCAAATTACTCCATTAAATGCAAAAAATCAGTAAAAGGCTGTAAGAAAACAGTGTAATAGAAGAGGAGAAAGTACAGCATGTTGGGCTTGCACTGAAAGAGAGGTCTGTAAAATAAAACCAGCATTGCACAAAGATCTGATTAGCTCTCCAGTTTCTATTCTTAGATAATAAAGTCACAGGGATGGCCAAGTCAATGTTTTTCCTTCTTGTAGTCTGAAGGCATTTTCATTTAAATATAGGACTTTGCTATCATCGCTCACTGAGATGACTTTTTATGAATGACTAAAAAAGCAGATTGTATGCAACTTGATAATTTGCATATGCTAATGCACCAAATTTAGAGGTCATGGGGAGAAATTTCAGAGAAGGGTCTATGCA
This sequence comes from Clamator glandarius, assembly GCA_033459285.1. Lineage (NCBI taxonomy): Eukaryota > Metazoa > Chordata > Aves > Cuculiformes > Cuculidae > Clamator > Clamator glandarius. The sequence goes on from JAUNZM010000109.1 coordinate 4,285,799, forward strand.
CTAGTCAGGGTACAAACATCTGCACTCTAGCTGTAGATGTTGCCTCATTATTAAAAGTCACAACATTTCTCCTCATAATGGAGCTAAAGTAGTTTATTTGCAGAAAGCGCTTCATGCTGGCCTCAGCCCCTTGGGAGATGCCATGGGCACACTGAGGCACATCGGCACAAGCACCAAACCTACTGCTAGCAACAGAGAAAGGGGGCTCCTGCCCCCATAGACTTACTGCTAAATCCCTCCTTCATCCTTTCATCGTGTACCATGCAGAGATCAAAATTCAATTTTTTTGAAATTAGGTGTTTGAGATTAGACAGAGCTGCCTCCTGCAAGTGCTAGTGTGCAGCCCTGTGGGCTGCAAAGCCTCCACTGCTGAGACTAACCACCTCCTTCATGAAGACCAACCGCCTCCACTGTGCCACCCCTGGGGATCATGCTCCTCCAGTGCAGCTGAGGAAAAACTTGGCTTAATAGAGATTAACCTTCCCACTGCTGTTCAGCTCAGAGTCTGCCAACCTCTTACACACAGGAAGGCGAACAGCTGAGTCCAGTCACTTTTCCTACCTCCCTGCAGTACTCCATCTCCTCTCCGAAAACCTGGTGCAGGAGACAGGGCACATCTGAATATACCAGATAGTTCACTACCTTGACATCCGAGTACCTCATCAGAATCACACAACCTTTATCAGATACTAAATCCTAGCAGTAGTGATGGAAAATTTCTGGTATATATTGGCAAAAGAGTGTTGCCTTAACAGAAGAAAGCAAGTAATTACCAGTTGTGTAGATTTTTTCTGACTTTTCATCAAGAAATGAGCAAACTGTCCCTTCTCCTGCCATGTTTTCTGCTCTTCTAGTTTCTCCAGTACCTTTTTGATGATGAGAGGGGAAAAGAAGGCAAATCTCAAAAAAATACAAGCTGATATACTTTCTGTGAGGCTGGAAATTTATTGGACTTAACCCTTTGATGTTTTCATAAACTAGAAATTTTGCTATGAGATATTACAAATTGACTTATCAGGACTATTTATCAATTTTCAGACAGCTCTAGACTCCAAATATAACCTGTGTTTTTCAACCTATACAGTCATGATTCAGGGATTATCTGTGGAAAAGGCTGTGTTAAATCAGTGAAACTTCAGCACAATTAACAATAAGTGACCAAAATCTAACTAACCACCCCCGTCCCTGTTTTTCCTCTTTGCAATGCCACTGTTTCACAATCTCAGTTCAGCACAGACAAGGCTCCTGGTGGGTCCCTTTATTCTATGGTCCCTCTATAAAATGCATTCCTCACTTTACTGCATACCAGGCAAAATCTGTTTGCTGATCTTCAGGGTATTATGCAAAGCATTTGGGGAGAATGACAGGAGAGAGAGAATTGAATTTTGAGGCATTTGTTTGATCTATCGCTTTGATGATTTAGGCTGATTTATATGATGGGTTTGGGTTGTGCGTGTTATGGTTTGCATTTTATGCAGTATTTTTCTATTGCTGGATTCTCAGCAATGTTCAGCGTTCTGCATCTCTTAGCACGACACACAGATTTCAAAAAATGAAAAATCCCAGCATTTAGCACCTGTGCTCTGGCAACCCATTCTTGAATTTAAATAAGAACTGCACTGTTAGAAAATCTGGCTGCATTTGAGGACACTGACCACTTCAAAATCTGATCTTAAGCTTGGGTTTATGTGATTTTAAACATCAAAACATCATTCTGAATCCCTACTCGGGAATCCAAAAGAAGACAGAGTAGTTTTCCACACATGCCTACTATGTGGTCTCAGGAACTGCTCTCCTACGAATAGAGAATGAAAATTCTTGACCTATCTATTTTAAACAGCTAATAAATAAGGATGGGGCATTAAAAAAAAATCCTTTCAGAATTGATTATCTGACCGTCTTCCAAAACATTCTTGCATCTTATTTTACACAATTATTTTTATAGCTTTTTCTTCTTTTGTAGGAAACAAAATGTTCTTTTGTTCCTCAAAAGTAATCAGAAATCAAAATGTTGTTTTGGTCAAAAGCTATTGTTAGCAAGTATTTTACAAATCTTAACAGATGGGATAGAGGAGTCTGTCATTCTGAGAACTAATTTAGCACTGGATCACATAGAAGGAGCATCTCCATTCAGAGAGCCGCACTTCTAAGTCAAAGCCAGGCTTAGTTACTAAATTCCATGTTTATCTTAAGAGGTTCCCACACAGTCATATCCCAGCAGCACAGCTTCCTTCATGCTGCTAAAAGCAGCAAAATAGAGAAAGATCTGCTAATCATCTGAAAATGAGAAGCATCAGTCTCTGCAGCCTAGTTCTACAAGGCTTTCTGAAAAAGAAAGCAGTCGCCAGAGTAAAAATGTGTGATCAAACACTAATTTAGCACCAACAGAAAATTGACTTCAAATCATCTCTTTGCCACTGTAATTGATTAGAAGTCAAATGAAAATTGATAACATGATTTTCTATGTGTGAATGTGTATGTGGCACAAACTCTCAAGAGCTCTATTGGCTTCATATATTGACTTTTTTCCAAATAAAGCCGTTTAAGAGTACATTACTCTTACACTAATAAACTTAAAATGCAGACTAATTACTCTAACACAAGGTATTAATACACTCTCAAGGCTGTTGAATTTTAGTGCAAAAACAACTTCTGAAAGCAACGAAATGCATTAACTATTTCATTATTGATTTTTTTTTTGATGATAAAGGAAGCTGACTGCTTTCCCCTTTTTTTACTTTTCATTTAAAACTTTCTCAACATTTTATTAACTCCTCTCCAGTCTCAATGTCACACCCATACTACTGTTCTTTGCTAGTCTAAAGGCTTTTTTTTTAAGTGTAGGTTACAGCTACGTGTATCTTTTATCTTTAACAGATTATTTTCTGCATCACAGAGCAAATGCCACTCTGTATCGACTCCTGAAGAGAATGCAACCAACAGAGTACTAAAATGATATTTCATCTATTCCATGGACACTGATTTTTTTAATATCACATGTAGATCCCACAAAAAAAAAGAAGATAGTCTGCCACAGAATGTCCATTTACTTTATTACTGCATATTCCAAACTGGCCTGTAGGAGCAGAAATGTCTTTAAACAGCATTAATTCCACTAATTCAAATTTCTAACCTCTTCTCTATTAATGGGAATCTGCATAGGTATGAAAAATGAAGACAAAAGCCTATTAGAGATGTTTAATTCATAAAGTAAAAAAAGGCTTCATCCCTAATCCAACCATAATGCAAACCCCAAAATCTTTGCAAATAAACTCTTTAAAAGAAATATTTTCAAGACTTTTCAAACGCCTTCATCTTATAGTCAAGTTCTGTTACCCCACCACAGTCAACTCAAAAACCTACATGTAGGTCAAGCAAGAGAAATCTATGGCAGAATGCATTACCGGGTACCATCCCTCCTCATATCAGAAGAGGAGGGAGGACAGCAAGAGGAATAAAATCTCTAACTGCAGACTTGAATTTTGGCTGCTAGAGCTGATGAGAGCGAGATGAGGAATCTGCAGATGAAAGGGGTCCCAAACCATATGTCAGCAATAAAGAAATGAACAGTTAAGAGGAGCTGAGATGGGAGGTTTTCACTGCTTTTGAGGTGGAGTGGTCAAACTTAGAAGAAACAGAGATTCAAAGGGAGAGCTAATGTGGTGCTGCTGAGTGCACAGTCTTTGAATGATGCTGTCTTTACAGCAAGACCTATTCTTACTCCAGTCCTACAAAGTTGGCAAGAAATATGACCATTTGACACCAGAAAAAAAAAAAAAGATTGCTCATCATTAACATTGTGGGATTTTGCAGATTTAAGGTTCCAGCAAAGGCTCTCTCTGTTGATGCAGTGTACAGTATTGGTGGAAATTCAGTCTGTGATGACTGCCAGCACAATATTACCACTTAAACCCCTCCTTTTCTACAATGTTCAGAAAAGAAACAGCAAGGGTTCAGCTGCTAGTGAACTCATACTGCCATGCATCATGCTTTCCAACACATTTATTGCTTACCCGCATGTTTACAGCTTCCTCATACTTTCTTCCATACATTTCCTTCTCTCTGCATCTTGTCTCCTCTTGGCATCTGGGGCACAGTCTGCCTGTGGGGCCTAAGGGCCTGCAGCAAGGCCCACAGAGGCATTCAGGTCCTGAGGTGCCTCACTATGACCACAGCCCAAATCTCCAATAAGAGCTCAAACAGACTGAGCAGGTGGGCAGATATCCTGCAGCCCCTCTGCCCAGCACTGAATCCCACAGAGCCACTGCCACCTGCTGCAGCAAGTCTCCTTGATCGCTACACCACAAAACTTGCAGCTTTTCCACATTTCAGGAGTGGCTTTGTGAGAAATCAGACGCAGAGGTTTTATTGAAGTATCCACATACATAAGCAAGAAGCACAAGTGCCTTAAAGGCTGGAGCATCCACAGCTGTGAAGCATATTCCCTAAATTGTCACATCCAAGCACAGCCAGTAGAAATTTGAGTTTATAGTATGGCCTGGACACCTCAATCCTCACCTCTGCAACCCGCTGCCCTACTCTCTCCTACCAGTACCTGCACAGGCAAATAAGTGCATTAGCTGTCATTTCAGTAGTAAAGCAAAGTTTGCACATGCAAATTTTATCACTTGCCTATGTAAGAGGTGTAATTTGCACAGACTCGAATTCCTGTGTCCACTTTTACACCTGCGCCATTATTTACCTTGATCTTAACCATTATTACTCAGCATTTCAAGTGCCATCTGTGCTGCTGATAAGTAAATGCCTTCAAGTCTACTAGAAGCAGATTTTCTAGTTTTACCTTGTACTGGGTGCAGTCGGCATCAGAAGGATGTTCTCTATGGAAAATGACATGTATTTAGCTGTTTTTTTCACAGGTGCATTTAAGTTTAAAATGTATACATCTGAGTTACCTAACAGCAAACAGGCACAGCTGATGAAGGAAAATCACTGTATCGCAAAAAGCACTCGCTCTCTATGGGTCAAATTCAAATCCACACACACGGTAAACACTCACTTGCGCCAGGAGTTAATTTAGTCTTATAACAGTTAACTGTCTCTCGAGATAAAAAATTATTTAATAAGGAAAAATAACCATAAGTTCAATGCCCAAATGCCTCAACACTTTTTGACATCTACATCAGTAGCCATTAAAATTAAAATGTGAAATATAATGACTGATACCCACAAGACACATGAAGTTGACTATTCTAAGATGCTCGATGACAGTTTAAACTAGTCAAAGTGACACATGGGAACAGATCCAGACTAACATGTGTCTGCTCACCACCTTAGTGTAAATGTCAGTGTGGAAATAAGAGTCTGTGAAAAAATATCTTAAACAGATTTTTTTTTTCCCCTTTAAAAATCAATCATTAACAATTGCTTGCTAATTAGTTATGTTTTCTTTTCAAATGAAGCCAGAGTTGGTCATAGCCAGCAACTGACTCATACCTAAGAGGGCTAAAGCCACAGAGGCACATTGAAAAAAACCCTTCAAGTTGCAGACTTAGGTAAAATACCATGCAGTGGGTTTTTTTAAAAACAAAAAAAAATAAATTGTAGATAAAACACAACTACATGGACAGCTCTAGAGTATTTCAAGTCACCAAACAGACAGACCACAGTAAAAAAACAATGGGAATTTCCTTCAGTTACCCGTCCTGATGCTGAAGGACACTGACTGCAGTGGTATTATTTCTGTGACAGTCATGCCTGACCATGCAAGGCACTGATGCAGTCACTCAGAGAAACCCAGCAGTTCAGGAATTGGGCACTGAAAATTTTAGGGGATTAGAGGGATGGGTTCATGTAGCCCCAACAACAAAGCCAATGATGTCCAATGTGGAACCTGGGCAGTTTTGATGCTATCAGGAGCATGTGAAAGTCTTGAAATAAGAAGCAAAGAGAGACTGAAACATTCTAACACAGCCTGCATGCCATGATGCCTTTCCCAGTGGAGATCCACGACCTCCAAGAGCTCTCAGCATCCTGTCCCAGGATGGAGGAGAGGAGCTGATGGGTTGCAGGGAGGCCTCCGCGATCTCCTCCATTGTCCTTCTTCTTGCTGCTCGCCTCGAGTCAGAGCTCCCCACAGTTTAATTACAAACCACAGACATGTGCAACTCTATTAGCCAGCCTAAAGCACTGGCATTAGATAAGCCTGTGCTCAGAATCCAGTTACTAAGACACTGCCAACAAGCTCAGAGATTTGGAGCCTCTTTTCTATGCAGGTCCGTTTGGACTGGAAATAGCATACATATACACTGACTTGAATTTAACAAAGAATGTTAATTTGGGTCAGTGAACTACCACTAATTGAATTCTAATAGATGTCACCATAACTCAAGTGCTCCAGCTCTCTCAAGCAAAATGGCAGCAGACTGAAGCAGGTGCTTCTGCACCAAAGGAAAGGAAGTCTGGCCTTCCACTGCTAAATACTGCTCAGTCATAATAAAAAAAAAAAAAAAAAGCAAATGAGGTGCTGTCTTGATAGCTCCCTCAAAAGATCTTTAAGAGAAGGTTTTAGTTTTTAAAGGCAGTGCTTGCTCCCCCTAAAACTGAACAAACCATAAGCTATTACCTACACGAGCATACCCGTAAAGATTTTCAATACAGAGCTAATATACTTTAAAAGCATAACAGACTAGTACCCAGCCCCTTCCTCCCAAGATCACTTAGCTGAAATACACCATTTTGAATTCTTTTTGCCCAAAGCCAGCATCCCTGTGGTGGCTGGGAGAGTTAATTCCAAAGCACAATCTTTCCCAGACTTGTGGAGTCTGGCAGCATAGGGATGCTGTGAGACTGCACACAGCCGCACACCCAGCCACACAGAAAGAGAGGGGCTGTATTCAAAAGGAAAAAAAGGAGGTTATTTTAGCTGAAGTAAGCTTAGTGTGATTCACACTAGCTTAGCCACGGGAAGGCTCCTTCTTAGCTCATCTAAAAGTAAGAGATTTACAGTCAACAGACCATGAGCATGCTGGTTCGTACCTCAGTTAAGATGGAGCACAGAACACAAGGTGAATTTTCCACTGGCTTGCATCCTCTATAGTCACTCATCCCTGCGCAAAATGGATGTAAAACCGCTGCTGAAGAACAACAGTGGCATTTTGCACATATGTGAATAGTGACACAAGGAGCAGGTTGGTGGAAAATCAGGCGCACTGAATTCCCCCCTCTAAGTAAGTCTGCAGTAGCAGCTGGCACCTGAGCAACAGGCCACATTGGTGATGCTTACCAAAAAATATCAAGCAACTGCTGGAATCCAAATTTTAAAAAACCTCCAATATGGAGATGTCAACCTAAATTCATTTTGCATGGTTACGTGGAACAGGCAATTAGATATCCAAGCATTCAGCTGAACCTCAAAATAGTCAAATTAAGGTAGGAACTTCCCCTCACTAATACAGCAAAGGAAACACTTGGGGGTAGTGAGGAGTAAAAGAACAAATTCTACTCCTTTTTTAATTTCTGAATAGAGAAGAAACATCAAAAAATAGCAGATTCAAGAAGCATGGGTTCAAACAGGTACTGCAAAGTCTTCTGAGAAAACTGCCCTTTCTAATTCCTCCAGATTTTACCTCCATGAAACCATGTGCCATTGCAGATAAATAAAGCAGAGGGAAATCTGACAAATTAACTCTCAATTTGGCCCAGCAGGTGAAAGCACTAACCTATATTCAGACGGACACACAAGCACACACACGTGCAGACCATTGTTAACAGAAACGCCCTCCTGGTAGGCCAAATGAAGCTTCACAATGATGCCCGAAATGGCTCTGCACTATTCCTAGAGACACATCTGTTTGGTAAGATACATGTGACCTGTTGACACCTGGGGAATGACTTGAGTTAATGCAGTTTGCATTAGAGGTATTAGACCTGGATATGAATAAAAATTCCAGTTCCCCAGAGCAGGACGAGTGCGCTGCATGCACCAGCCACCTCCAAGTCACACACTCCTTAGTATCCGTTCCTCTGGGAACCACCTCAGCGTAAACTCTTAGGGCTGGCACACATCGAGTGTGCAGACCTCTCCATCACATCAGGTGCACTATGCAGCTGGTTGCTCCATGACGAGTCAGGACCTTCAGAAAACAATATTATATTGGCTTCCAAAGAGCCACCTTAGATGACCCCACACACAACCTGTGATGCGCCTCCATTATCATACATATATATATATATATACACACAAACATATATATGAGTAAATTCAAAGTCTGTAGCCACCCTCATAATGTTGCCTAGAGTTAAGAGGACAGGGAAAACAACTAAAGCAGTATTCTTCCTTGAATCTGCTGTATCTGTTATGGCCTTTCCTGCCTCATCCTGACCCATCTTGTCTTTCTGCTGCATCTTCATTTATGACTTCCACCTTCTTCATCTCACCCTTTCTGTCAACCATCAATTCAGCACTGCACGCCTTCACTTTCTATCACCGATTTTACACACCCTCCAGTTAAACCTCCCTGTCCATGTTGTAAAAGACACATGTAAAAATGAATAGCCCTCGACTAGTACAGATAATGTTCTATACTTTTTAATAAACTGGTCATATATCTTTGTCTATTCCAGTAAAAGAAAACCCGCAGAGCTCTTTTCCCAACTGTCTCACACAAAGAGCTCTCATGCAGTTGGTGTCCACCCTGACTCAGTGGCCTTATCTCTGCACTATTGCAGTAAAAGTAAAAACAAATGTAAAACTGAGATCTTGATCATCTGCAGTTAAAAAAAAAAAAACCTCTAGCAGCTTTCATCACAGAAACAGTTTTAAGCAGCGCCCTTCTGCACAAACGATGGCTTCTGTTAACTTTTACTGCCATTTCAAGGGGACCTGTATTATTTTGTCCTGAACTGTTGCATACCACTGCAGAGTTCAGCTGAGTAGCTATCCTACTCTGCACCAATACAGAAGGTGTCTCTGTGGAAAATAATCCTTGTGTGTAGTTTCTATATTAATTTATTTAATTTGTAAAGCTCTTTGGGATTCTCTAAGATGAAAGAAGCTACATAAATGTAAAATATATCACCATTATTGCTGTTTTCTAACAGCATCTTCCATTTTGTAGTTGGTATTTTTCTCCCGTAGTGTATGACCTTGTATTTTATCTAAATTAAATCTCATCTTGTTAATTTTTGCACAGTTCTTTAAACTCTCAACATCCTTTTGTTATCTCTCTCTCTCTGCCTTCCACTGTGTTTATGATCCCTATTAATTTGGCATCATCTGCAAACTGTATTGGTCTGTATATATTGTTTAGGAAAGTATTAAACAATATTGTGATCAGCACTGACCCTTCTGAAACCTCCCCTGATATTTTTCCTAAACTGATGTTGTAACATTTATAATTAGGTACAAGAGGACACAAGAAGTAACAGGCAGCAATTAAGGAAAGGAAAATATAAGCTATCAGTAAAAACTCTGACAGTGAAATCTATGAGAATGTACAATACATTCCCCAAAGAAGGATTGAAAGTCCCAATGCTTACTAAAAATATATTAATAGTAAGTAAAATACTAAATAATAATAATGCTCAGCACATGGTGTATTTAGTGCTTGACATGTTCAAACTACTCACCAAAAATAGCTAGTTTGGGGAAACAGAAAATTCAAGAAGACAAAGCACCCAAGTGTATTTTCATTTTCTTCCTGCATATGTAACAGCCTCTCCCCAACCAGCATGACTCAGGGACAAAGCATTCCTGCAAATAAACCTGTGCTACCAAGGGGATATGCATGTGTCTGAGAGGAGGACAGGATGACCTAGCACTATTCGTTTTCCCTGCTGCAGTACCCTACACATCCCACTATACACTCTCCATGAGAGAAGCTCTCAGCCACCAAACCCCACTTTCACAAATTCCTATTCTCCTGATAATTTTTGTTCTTTTTCTTCCACTTTTTTTTGACACAATAAATATAGAGGGTAATTTCAACCTGATGGCAAAAGATAGGACTAACTCCCTTGGGAAGACAGCCTTGAGAACCAACATTTTGAGACCCAAAAACTACCAGAAAGACTTCTCTCAAAAGTGGTTAGTTAATCCATTTATTGTCTCTTTCCAAAGAAGCAAGAATGAAAGCAGGGCAAGTTTCAAACCTTTGTGGTATTTAGGAGAGATCTCAGGACCCAATCCATAGGGATGAGGAGACCTCTATACCTGCTAATGGATACACTACACCAACACATGGTCCTTTTTAGCCTTTGATTAAAGCAATTAAGGGGGATCTTGGACAAAAGGTAACTGACAGGAGCTTGGGAGCATAAAAACACCTGCTACAGAATCTTCCAGAGGTGGATGAGGACTCTCGCTTCCCAGCCCTTCCACCTGAAATGATCATCTAATTTACAACCAGCACCAACCATAAGCACAGCCATCATCCTCATGATCCACCAGCCAGTCTGCATGTGCACTCACAAGAGACACCTAACTCCTTTGAATGAAATTCTCACTTCCATATTCTGCAGCTGGACAAGCTGGGAACAGCAGTCCTACTCTCCAATAAAAGTCTTTCATTTAGGTAGTCAATATTTCAGTTATCCCACTTCCTACTCCATTGGATTGGGAGTGCAGGAAATTTTGATGGTCCATGAACCTATGGGGAGCCAAGAATAGACTGAAGATTAAGTACATTACTAGTCCGATTCATTTCGATCAGACTGCTTACATGCTTAAAATTAAGCATATGGTCCAGTGTTTTACTGGAACAGAGCCAGTGCTCTCAGATGCCTGAAAACTCATAGCCAGAGCATTTACTCTCTCCATAGGTTTTGGCAACCACTTGGTGGCTTGATATGTATGTTGCACCACGTGACATTAATGGAGTTCATCTCTGGCTCATACTAGAAACACCCAAGTTTCACACACAAGTAAAACTGCAGTTTGAGCATTTCCAGTTCTTTCAGAGACTTAGAATAAAGATTTGTAAAGCAGGATTTATGCTGTAGGTGTGGTTATGCAGAAAGAGAAATAAGCAGAATACAAGTGGCCAGTACAGGTGAAACAGTCTGAAGAATTAAAGGAAGGGAAAGGACTCTGAATACTCCAAAAGCTAACAATCTCAAATGGAAAAAAAAAATCCAAACAAACAGGGTCTGGAGTCATGTTGTTACTCCTGCAACCAGGGAGAATATATATGCTCCTCTCCAGAAACAGGCAAAGGATAGCAAGTAAAGGCAGCTGATCCAAGCATCCAGATGGAAGGAGAAAGCTAGAAAATGGCAGAACTAGAAGTCAAGAAAAAAAAAAAAGCAATGCCACAGACCTACCATGTTGCTCAGTATTCCTCAGAAACTCTGCCTTTGCCAAAACAGTGTTGATATAATAATATGCCTCTTAACCCTAGAAACTGCAGGGACCTAAATGACATCAAATGAACACTTTCAACCATAGGTATTTCCAATAGCATTAGAGGTGCTTTCAGAAGCCATGTTATATTTCTATTTCCAGAGAATGAGCTGAGGGATGGAAAACTGGATCTGCTAGAGGGTCGGGAGGCTCTGCAAAGGGACCTGAACAGGCTGGACTGCTGGGCTGAGACCAATGGCATGAGGTTTAACACGGCCAAATGCCGGGTCCTGCACTTGGGGCACAACAACCCTAAGCAGAGGTACAAACTAGGAGAGACCTGGCTGGAAAGCTGCCAGGAGGAGAAGGACCTGGGGGTGTTGGTTGACAGCCGACTGAACATGAGCCAGCACTGTGCCCAGGTGGCCAAAAAGGCCAGTGGCATCTTGGCCTGTATCAGGAACGGTGTAACCAGCAGGTCCAGGGAGGTTATTCTCCCTCTGTACTCGGCACTGGTGAGACCGCACCTCGAGTGCTGTGTTCAGTTCTGGGCCCCTCACCACAAGAAGGATGTTGAGGCTCTGGAGCGAGTCCAGAGAAGAGCAACAAAGCTGGTGAAGGGGCTGGAGAACAAATCTTATGAGGAGCGACTGAGAGAGCTGGGGTTGTTCAGCCTGGATAAGAGGAGGCTGAGGGGAGACCTTATTACTCTCTACAACTACCTGAAGGGAGGTTGTGGAGAGGAGGGTGCTGGCCTCTTCTCCCAAGTGACAGGGGACAGGATGAGAGGGAATGGCCTCAAGCTCCGCCAGGGGAGATTTAGGCTTGAGATTAGGAAAAAGTTCTTCACGGAGAGGGTGGTTAGGCATTGGAACGGTCTGCCAAGGGAGGTGGTTGAGCCACCGTCCCTGGAGGTGTTTAAGGTTAGGGTAGACGAGGTGCTTAGGAGCATGATTTAGGGATTGGTGGGAATGGTTGGACTCGACGATCCAGTGGGTCTCTTCCAACCTGGTTATTCTGTGATTCTGTGTGATTCTGTGATTCTGTGATTCTGTGAAAACTGATATGAACAGTTGGAGCCGTCAAACCATACGACCTCTACTGATGGAGTTCACATGGGTGAGAGATGGGTCCCAGTCATTGAAGAAAGAGGACAGTAATTATGATGACATGAAATCTTGCTGTCGTTGCAAGCCAATATGGTTGGGCTCGGCATAACGACTGGGTGCAACGTTTTGCCTGCTGCAGAAATCAAACCAGCAAATTCCAGGTGGTGGTTACATTTGCAGACCTTTTGCAATACTTCTAGTGCTGCCATCTTGTGTTTCTACCTGTACCTCCCCTCTTGCCATCCAGTTTTCTTTAATTCTGAACAGCTCTCATACCCGGTCATGTAACAGGCTTTGCTAATGTTTCAGAAGTCACTTATTACACGACTTCTAAAAAGAAGATTTTTTTTTCATGTCCATATATTACAGGAGGTTCCCTAGAAGTATGCATGATAAATGCACTGAATTTAAGAATTAAAGCCACATTAGAAGGCATTGATTTTCTTCACAGTGAGATGAGCCTCTTCTGGAGCTGGATGGAGCTAACAAACTGAGCAGACACAGCACGATCCTGGCGAGGCGGAGCATTTGGGGAATTGCTCCCGCAATAGGAAAAATTTGTTTTAATTAGGTTGGTTGGTGGTTCCCAAAGCAACATGCTGTGAGTGGGAAGGAGATATGAGGATGGGACTGTAAACAGCTTGTTGTGCTCTCAGCCTCTCAGTCACAGCATGGAGAGGGAACCTGTGCTCCTGGCTCCACTGCCGGAAGAATCTTAAGAGTGCGAGAAGGGGTGAGAGAGGTGATTGCAAAGACGTCCTTTCCTTTCTACTTTACTCCTGAATTGCTTAAAGAAGCAGATGAGATTTTGCTTTCCTGGATAAGGGAGAAGATTCGAGGAAGAAGATAATAACAAGCAATTAGGGCAGCAAAAATATCCAAGAACAAAACTGACCAAAAATAATAAAATTAAAAAGTGAACAAGAGAGATTTTGTCATTCTGTCTTAGATTATGTTGAGGAGGCTGAACTCAATTTTATTGAGAAATCAATTCTAATTTGGCACTCCACACGCTATCTGGCAGAGGATGCCAGTAACAGTCTCCATTGAAATCTGCCAGCTAATTTACTTCTGCTGACTTTACACTAGCAAACAGAAGCAGGAAAAAGTCGTGTTGTAGGGATGACATTTCCCACTAAATATCTTGTACTAATACGCATTCTGAGCCCTCCTACGCTTGCTTTAGAAACTCATCACCTACAAAAGGAGACAAAAAATAAAAGTAAAAACCTTCCTCAGACAAAATCTGAGCACTAGACTGAAGGTCCAGAATATACTCTGTGGACCAGGCTTCCATGTCATGAGTTTAGCTGGAAGGAAAGGCTTGGAGATAGTTCAGTTGCTATGGGAGTTTAACATCATCTGTCCTCCAATTAAACTGACCATGGAAGTCCAGTACCAGCAACTTTTATAGACGCTACCTCCTGCTATTGATTGTCAAAAGGAAAAAAAAAGCTTTTAAAGGATTGTGAATTATTGAAGAATACATGTCTGTGGATATTTCAGAAATGTACTGCATAAAATTTATCATGGGTTACGTGTCTGGAAGCACAAAATGTGCCATTTAATGCTATGCTTTACTGACCTTTAAGCAGTGGCAGCTATCCTAACTGTATTCACAGCTTATGTGTATTCACTCGGCATTTATATAAAATATCGTTTACTTTTATGAGGTTTGTGCCACTGAAGTTTTTACTTGCACTGAGAAAACTATTGTTGAGTACGTTGTTCATAGCATTGTTTCCAACATGAATATAACCAAGAATGATGAAGTTCTCAACCCACATGCTTCTTAGTTTGTCATTACTTTATTTCATGAAGTAATTCATACACGTGGAGAGAATAAAAAAGAAAGGGGAGAAAAAAAAAAAAGAAAAAGAAAATGTTTTTATTCTTTTACTTACTTCTTGCTTTTGCCTTCATTTCTAATGAAGCCCACATGACCCTACCTGCCTGGCACAATTGTGTTTTCTTTTTCAGGAAAGATTTCTGTCTTCAGTTAAGTAAGTAATATCCATACAAAAGCCCCAAATTTAGAAGTGCACAATGACTTACATTTCCTCACTCCATTTATAAACCAGGTTCAGTGCTCCATAAGGACCTGATTTCACCCCCTCCCTCTCAGCAACATTCTTTAAATCTTTACAGAGATCCATTTTCCTTTTCTTATTCCCAGAAGCCTGCTAAAACTAGGGCAAGATGGCCTAAAATTACTATTTTCCTGAAAGTCCCAGAAAACCTAAGGCCACTGGCACCTCTCTCTTACAGCAGAGCTATAGCTGTGTGAGCCACGCACCTCCACCTTTGAAGAACCTCTGCCTCATCCATACCAGGACATGGTCCCACTTAGTCTCAAGAGCTGGCTGATCAGAAAGCTATGGACTTTTGGCCCAGGCAGGCATTTTCTGGCTCCAGAAAACTGACGCAGGAAAGACTGAATTCTATCTCTGAGAAACAGGGTAAAAAATTGAATATAATGACGTTGTTCTAAATAATTGATGTTGCAATCTAATGCTATTTCCTTTTGTATTACTGCAATCTTCTTAAAAAGATATTCTCAAGCTGTTTATTATAGCAATAACTATAATTTTTCCTTCTCTTTTAGCAACAGTGCTTCACCCATAATGTCGCCTACAGATAGCGTATTAAAGATATAAATAAAGTAACACAGTATAGGTGCTATAGCAACATATAGGTTGTTAACCAGCCAAACAAAATGTGCTTTAGAGTTGGATTAGTTAGAAGTGGTTATTTGAGTGTCTGCTGTCTTTTGATTTCTCCATCCTCGGCTTCCTGTCCGTCTCCTTTCTGTATTTGCTTTGACATTACAACAATGATGTGAATAAAAGCTAAACACATTCACACTTTTCTTTCATTCACCTCACTGGGGGGAAGAAAGGAGAAGAAACAAACAGCTCTGAATGATCACGACACAGAAATCCAGCACCCAAATTTAAATACACTCTCACCTCTCATGTTTTTGTTACAGCTTTTAAGTTTTTCCAGAAAGCTGTAATTTCCTTAAATACAAAAATCCATTTTAAAAAATTCTCTGTCTACTAAAAATTCTCCCTCTACTAGGATGAACTAAAAATAACCATGAGTGCAATTACTAGCCTCTAACCTCTAGCTTTGGTTCAAATGCATATGCCATCCCCAGGAAAATCTCCAGCAGCAATCAGTGCTGTTATTTGTATTACAGAAGCATCTCTAAACCTTTGCCAAGACCAAGTCCAAGTGACGTAATTTCTTACACAAGTCTAACATAACAAATAGTCTCCCTCTTAAAGATTTTAAATGGAAAAGAGATTGTCCTACATACATGAGACAGGCAAGGTAGAGACAGTACAGCAACATTCCCTACCTGGAGACACTATTCCCATAGAATTTTTCTGTCTGCAATACTGAATCGTATTTTAAGATAAATGCTGTTCTAATTTGCTGTAGGCACTGAAGACCAACACGCATTTCAGTGGAGTAAGTTATGTGTTTTAATTGGTTTATGAAGACAAAGCATATGCCATGACACAGTTAAATGATTAACAGATTCCTACGAATGCCTTTGGCATAGAATATCTATACATTCATTAGCTGGAACAATTCATCTTCTTGATAAAACTAAAATTAGTTATACAGCAGGTTTACTTTTTATGATTAATAAATGATAAAAATCTAAATTATCCATCTGAAATGACTGCTTTCTTAGCTATTAATCTCACATTTATCAGCTCCTATAATTCATGTTATTACTTGAAAAATCAATTTCCCAAATATTTTAGATTTCCTATTAAAAATCAAAATGTGGAGTATGAAGTATCATCCTCTTTACTATGTTATTTTGGAGTGAATTCCAAATCAGGATATAAAAATATGGACTATTTGATGACTGGACCATAAAAACCAAGCAGATACTATATACAACCGTGCCTACATTACAAGTGTCCCCCCCCCAAAAAAAATGCTCAGTAATAAAATAGCTCTAACAAAAGATGCATCAGTTCATTTGGATTTTCCAACTTTCTACAGTTATTTTGCCAAGAAGCAAAACCTAGCTCATTTTGGAGAAAAACAGCTTAGGACACAGCAGAGAGGACAATAGGGTAAAAGATGAAAAGTAGAGCACTGTTTGTGTCCTGGAGATGGGATTGACATATCACAGGTCCTTCTGTTGGCTATTTTATATGTTGAAGGTCTTTTGTACAACAATTAAAGTTATCAAGGAAGTCTACAACACCTTGCATACGAGAAGAAGACCAAGGGTTGAGTAGAACATGAGTGCTTATTTGTGTCATTTCTGCTGTCAGTCAGTGACTATCCCCAATTCAAGTAGTAATGCAGAAGAGGTTTTTTCTGAGAAGTACAAAAGCAAAGCTTAACAGTTTTCCAGCATCTGATAAAAGGTGTGTGGGAAGAAGAAACGATGAAGTGGAGGCATCTGGAGGGGCCCCCAGCTACTTGTGACTTCAGTGGTGGCCAAGTCATGCCAGGCGGCATCACTCTCTCAGAGCCACAGCCCTGGGAATGGAAGAGGGCTAGGGGTGTTGCTGGAGGCAGCGCACCAGGATCTGCCAGGAGGACGAGCAGATGTCAATGGTGCCTTGATGACAAACTACTCTGCTTCCCAGCTCAGAGTGAGATTAAGGGCTTGTGACAATTCCTCAGCAAAACAAAAAAGGATGAGCCAACAGCCACAGCAGAAGAGTGAAGAATTCCGTGCCATACAGTCATGGGAAATAGGATCAAGACAGACATATGATTAATCAGTCAGAAGTGTTTTCTTTAAAAAAAGGAGGACTTTTTTGTAAGAACATGCACGAATTCCAGAAATTTCATGCACTCTGAGCTGCACGTTTGCCACACGTCCCCATCTGAAATATGCTGGAACATATTTTAAAGACCAGCCACACAAGGAAAAATATTGGTTTTTTCATTTGGGAATAATTTGTCTATCTCTTTAAAGTGTGTCTGGAAGTAATTTTCTATACAAGTAAGGTGCTAAATTAGCAAAGAGATGTAAACAGGCTGAACTCTGCCTGGAATAACCTGAGAAGAGGGAGGTGAACATTTCTTTTAAGGAGCCAACTATCTGCCTCCAGAGCTGGAATATAATTGCCCTGCGCCTGACTCAAAGCAGACCGGTCATAATGTGAAGCCTTCAGGGAACATTTTAACTGTGGTAACACCAGAAAGGTGGGCACCTTATATCAACTAGCCCTTCATATGAGTTAGTAAATACACTTTAGAGGTAAAACATTTAGATCTGACAAATACCTTCTTTGTCTAGATGTTTCCTTAAAAATTTTGAAAGAGAAGAGGAGAAATGTCTCAAAAAGCAGAGTAAAAAATGTGATTTGATTATTTTTGTTAGCTGTCAAATAAACCCTTTGCCAAAAGTAAAAAGTTTTAGAAGAGCTGAGTACATACAGAACAAAACCTCCAGCAAAGCACAAGCCAGAGAGCCTACAGGTTTCCATCAGCAAACCTGTAGCTCATTTTCATCAAGTCAGATCTTTAACACAGGCTTAAGTGGTTCATTACACAGGGCTGGATGTGCTCATGTCTCCACAGCAGTGGTGGTACAGTACTGGTATTAAAAGGATGAAAGCATTAAAAGTGGCTTCAGGTACTTGTACTAGTAGTGTAATGGACAAACACAAAGCTGGAACAGCTGCAAGACCCAAACCAATCACCTGGTGAGAAAAGGCAGTTAGGTAAATAATGTTATTCTTAGACCCAGACACCTGCACATTAGTAAATTTCACATACGTAACTCAGAACAGCACAAAATTCATTTATGAGGTTAAAAAGAAGCTGAGGTGTACTGGGGAAATCAAAAGATTGGTTTGGTATCAGTCCTATGAATACACACATGCACATTTTTTAATATGTCACAGAACAAGTAATCTTCAAATTAAATGCCCTGTTTTACTAACAAATGTCTTTAATGTTAGAAAAAACATAAACCCAGCTTAGAAATAAAACAGCATAAACACTTTGGTACTGGCAATAAATTGAGAATAACTGACCTTGTCCTATCAAAGGATGAGTGTATCTTTAGATCTTAAGTGCTGTGAACAGTTATGAACAGGCTTAAAGTACTGAGCAGCAGCAAGCGAAGCACAGCATGCACTGTGCATTTCACAGAGTATTAAATAACTGAGATTGGTAGAACCTCTCCCTTGTTTTAGACTTAAGGTGTTTGATTTCTAAGACTACAGTCCATACAATATCACACATCAGTCCTACTTCTTTTTACGCTAATTAGGTATTTTGTTATCAAAAAGACACCTCATGCTGTCCCAGTGCATCTATGTCTCTTTTCTCACTGCTACATGCCTGATCCCAGCTTTCAGAAGGATGGACAGCATCTTGCCTGGCAAGGGAATATTCCCCTTCTGCTGCACTTGATGAGGAGCATCAGGCGTGATGAAAACAAGGCAAATAATTTTGTCCTTGTGGTACAGGGTCTACCCCGCAAAGCTGATGGATTAGTCATTGCCAGCACTCTGAAGAGGGACCAACATATCCATCCTTCCCAAATATCAGTGCCTAATGCCACTCCATCTAACATGGCAAGTTGAGCGAAGGTCAGAAATTGCCCGGATAACATCACAGATGACCAATACCAATGCCAGAGTCTAACAACCTCAATATATAACTGCACTGCCACTCATTAATAGCCTCTACTCTACAAATAAGCTGTATTTTTTCCCAAGGCACTCCTAGGTAACAGTTTCCTATGTTGGTATCGCACTTTGAAGCACCATGCGTTAAGTGTTAAGTATACAAAATATAGAAAACCCACAAAAATCAAAACAGCAACTCTAGGCAGAACTGATAAAGAACTTTGCATCCCAACAGGCTTCTATGTGGCTGCTGATCGTTTTGTGAAGCCTTCAGAATCTCCTTCGAGGGCACTTATGGTAACCCAGAGGATGGAGGTCCAGCCAGACCACCCACGCCTGGTGAACTCACTGCCTAGCCACAAAGCCCTGCAGCCATGGACCTCACATCATACCAGAAATACTGAAACCAGCAACAAAATATGATTATCAGGTTAAAAATCAATCCAGCAGTAGATCTTTCTATGATGATTGTCTTGAAAATAGAATTCTTGCAGGAACAAAAGAATAAACAGTTTCAAAAGCTACCAGTCCAGGTTAACTGAATTGTGACTTTTCCTCTCTTATGCAAAAAAATAGAAGAGAAAAAAAATAAAACTTCATCAGCTTCACTTTTGAAGGAATTCAGTGTTCAGAGCAAATGCAATACAACAGTGCTATTGGATATACTACACCCGAATCCTGCACAGTTTGAGTAACAAAGTCAAAATTTCCAGTATTTTCACATCCTTTATTGTGGAGGAAGACAGGGAAAACTTATAGAATAATACCAAAAGTAGTAGATTATATTCCATGCCTCTATCACCAGGTATTTAATAACCGTGTTTTGGCTATCACCAACATGGAAGGACAGGGTCATCAGCACCACGATCAGTCAAAAAAATATTTAAAAACCAACAAAAAAAAAAGAATCTGCAGGTTTATTCACTTGTTTCCATCATCACAGCAGGGCAGTCACGTCCTTGTGAAAAGAGGAAGAAACAAACCCCCAAAATTTTGACACCGTAAAATTTTAAATATTCATTAAATTATTAAATTACAAATTGGAAATTTTGCAAGGTTTAAGAATGGCTACTCTAGACAGAAGAGGAAATAAGAAGAAAACATTACATATTACTTCAGGCAAGGATTTCTAAACCGTCCTTTTCAAAACATTCAGTTCTCAGCACTACCACACCTTGGAGATATGAACCCACTGTATGCACATACCTACACAGATGGACAGATACATGTCTGCACATACAATACACACACATGTGGTGACTATCCAGTGTTCTTTCCCAATTACTATTAACTCAATGAGACCATACTGGAGAGGAGAAGATAGGTTATTGTGTATCTTGTACTTTATACAGTGTTTTGCTGTGTTCCCAGCTTTACTGAAGCCTGATAAGTTCTCATTTTGGCTAAATCACTCCCTCTCCCCACAAATGTATATAAGACCTAAAAATTAAATGGAAATGGACATGTCTGCTTTTATTATTTTGTAGGAAACAATCACTGAACTATTTTTCATCAACTGCATGCCTATCTTGATGAAGGATCCCAAATGATTCCAGAATTACTCAAACATGTCTTGCCCTGTACCTCTCTCCCTCTGCAATACAGGCAGTGTATTTTAGGCTGTACAGTAACACAGCATATCAAGGACAAAGCTTAAAGTAAATTTGAGACAGAGGCCACACTCTGATTGAGCCACCAATTAGAAAGAAAATTGTGGCTTTCAAGATCTCATTATGTCAACAGAGGGATTCATGGCTCCGACAAGTTGCTAGAATTGGTGCACTGCTCCCTTGTTAGGAGATTTTGGATTACTGTTTGCTCTCTTTTGCAGAAGCAAAATTCCCTTTTAAATCAACTGGAGTTACTCAGGCATCTCCAAGAGCACAAACTTCCCTGGACAGGTAAACGCGAAGGAAAATCCATTTGCCTCTATAAATATGCAGGACTTTTTTCTTTAAATATTGACATCCACACCCTCATAGATTTCTTAACCTTTAGTCTATCCACACAGTTGCAGTCACCCAAATATGTGCCTGGTCGGTGGTAAAACTGTGCCAGCTTTGTGACAGCTATAGATCTGTCAGATGTCAGAAGCTGTTCCCCAGGAAACATCAGGAAAAGGGATTATAGGAGGTTCTGAAAACCTGTTCTGAAGGTCTGCTAAGAGGAGCAAGAAAGCTCACCTTTCTCCATGAAAAATCAAACGTAGATATAGACCACTACGACAAAGTCGGAGATGATAAGAACAATAGAAGATAAAAAGTTGAAGCTAAGTGATAAAAACAGAATTATAATTTTAGCATTGTGGAGGTTTTGTTGCTTAATAGAAAACTGAGTCTGTTTAGAGACACAATGCAATCCATTTTCCAACTGTATATCCCCTTGAAGGAAATACTGTAAGCTCCTTTCTTCTTTTACTTGCAAGCTGATGTTTATTCATGTGCATGGGGCTATCGCACAGACCTCTCACAGCATGACGAGTGCGCTGGCTGATAGGGAGGATAGGAGATGACTATCGCCAGAATTTTTAAAGCAGGATGCTCAAGCTTGGCTGCTTAACCTATATTTAGCCTGCTGAATAAGGAGACCAGTTTTAGTAAGCACGAACTCAGAATTGCCAAGTCTATCACTACAAGAAGGAGACTCGTGTGACTGGCCACTCTGCCACATTCGCCACACGGTGCCGCGACTGCTCTCCTGCTCTGTGGCCGCTGGTCCATGCCACCATGGGCTGGCAGGTCGTTCAACCCACCAACCACATACAGCTGAAGCTAGGACTGCTCGGCAGCTCCAGGGTGCACTAATTAGTTCTCAAAGGCAGCTCACAGTCATCACAACCTCCAGCTGAGCACTACAGCTTGCCTCCTACCCCAGCACCACATCACAGGTACCTACCACCATGCAGCCTGAAGCACAGGTCTTGCACGTCGAAGCCCACAAAAACTGAAATGTCTGTTGGCTTCCCAGGATACTCAGCACTTCAGAAAATGAGGACACTTATTTAGGAGACTAAATATGGATATAAGGGCCTAGTGCTAAAAAAACTTGGCCCATTTAAGAAGAAAGGATGTATGCCATCACCTTGGAGCTCCCCAGCAGACAGGACTGAAGAGGAGCTCTGGCTCTGCAGCACTCACTCTAAATCAGCTCCTTTTAGGGCTGATGCCCCTGGGACTTCAGAAGACCTTGCAGAGTGAAGAAATAAGGGATGAGTTAGAACCCAAGTGAGAATTGGATAACCCTTTCCCAGGGGCTTCTCTGAAAATCTCACTCAGATGCATGAGAGTTGCAGTCCCAGAGCAAAACATCTATAACTGCCATCCTTGTTCTCCTTTTGATGGAGATATCACTTCTGCCTGGGAGGGAGCAGAACAGTAGCATGACACATGCAGGGGTACCAGGGCACACTGCCTCCTCAGAGATAAGGTCCCGCCTTTATCCATCTCAGGGCTGCAGGTATGGCACCTACAGAATGTGAGACTTCTTCCCTCACCATGCCACCACTGCTGTAATGGTGCAACACTCCCTCACACAAAAAGGAGGCAGACGCTGCCAACTGGAAATTAATTTTTGCCACAGTATACTTATTTTCCAGCTAGGTACTACAGGAAAATTGCTTCCATGTTTTCCCAACTCACTCTTCACTCATCAGACCTGGCAGAAATAGCACAAACCAGGGAAGCAGAAGAACAGATTTCCAGGTCAGTTAATGGGTGTACAGACTAGCTACAGACACCTCCACAGTCCTGGCTTTCTTCTTGCCTTTCTTCCTGCCTTTCCCTCATCTCCTCCAGGTCTTCTCCTCTTCAGGTCACCCATTTGTGGAGTCCAGTTCTCTGGGCCAGTGGTTGTCTCCCATACCATGTCTGCACAGTGACCACCTCCCCTCCATCATCTCCACACACCTGCTTCCACAGCGACACAGAAAGGATGGATCATTTGGCTTCTGCATTCATGGCATCCCAATTTTATACTTCATTTTGTCAGTGATACAGACAGATGATCAGAAAGCTGCCACAACAAAAGCCACAAGCAGCATTACACCAAGCATCACACTCCTCTGAAGAGAGACTTGTATTGCCTTTTCTAGAGCAAAGTTATGGGGAGGGGACCAAACTAAACCAGCTATTCTTTTGGAGGAAGGGAGCATGCCTTGTAGCATTTAAACTGCTGCAGTAACTCTTATCAAGCTGGGACTCTTGCAAAGCTTCACCTGATAGGAACAAATCAAATCGCCACTTCATCTGAATTTTGTATAATGGCATCACCAAAATAATAATAATAATAATAATCTTCTAAAATCCCTTGTAAGAAGCAGCAAGGGGGAAAAAAAAGAAATAACTTGGTGACACATCTCTTGAATATTGTTGATTGACTAATTAAAATGCAATAGAGCAGAAAAAAGTGCATAGACAATGCTTGGGATGTAATGTAAAGAGCAATCACAACCACTCAGTGGGGCTTAGCAGGTCTGAAATGGTTTCTAATTCTGCTAACTCCAGAAAGGTACTGCATAATGTAAACACTATTGCTGTGCACACTTTAATGAAAACTGCCTGCCTTTGAATTGAACTGCATACACATCTATTGCGAGTCCAGTAAAATAAAGAAAATAAACATTGTGCATTTAAAGATGACTCATTAAAAGAGGCTAAAAGAAAGCCCTTGTTACAGTCACTATGACACAATTAAGTAAGAGGGTGACAGGTGGTATTTTTTTTTAAATGGAATAAACTTGCATATATACAGACAAGAGCCATGTAATTCCTTTGATATTACAGCATGCACCTGCAACTTGTTATTGCAAGGACCTTCATTAAGCAAGTGTGCATTTAGTAATATCTGCAGATTTATAAAACTATTTACTCATTCTACAATTTGGAATACATGGCTTTGGAATCTCACAACTATTCTTCCTGCTCTCCCAGGAATATGCTTTCAGGCATTACTACAAATAAACATACATGTTTCATCTATGCTTAGGTTAAAAAGTTCAGAATTTTTAGTGCTGAGATTGCAAGCATACGTCTTTGTATCACTAACCTGCCAGCTAGCTTCTCGTCGCAGCCCTTTTATCCAGTTTTCTTCTAAGTCCTTATTCTCTCTCGTGGATGTTTCATCCATAGCTGATGGAGCTTGCACAAACTCGATTGGCCACTGGCTGTTACACTCTCTTTGTAAGCCTTTACCAAGGCAGCAGCAAGTGCAGTTCAGAGACAGGCTGTCATGAAGAAAATGTCACACCACGAGGCGGGGAGGGGGGGGAGGCGAGAGGGGAAAGGGGAAGGGAGGGGAAGGAACGGGTCGACACGGAAGATCCACACGTGAAAAGATTTGGAGAAGTGCGACTGTGGTCTGACACGTTCCCGCTGGTCCAGCAAATGCATCGCTGCAGCCAGGGAGTTCACAGGGTAATGACAGAGGGTTGGTGACACTGTGGAACAGTCCTAATTAGATGTAAAGTATAGCAGAACTGCTAATACTACCCAAAGTATTCTCATGCGCCTTTCCCAAAAGTGTTTTTTTCACATATTGTAATAATTGTCTCATTTGCTGTCATTATAATTAAGACTGCGTCAAGGGTATGGATTCAAGCAAAGAAAATACAAATAGCTGCTGGGTCTGTTTAAAAGAAAATATTTCAGCATATTTGAAAAGTGCTTCCTGAACCGCTCTGCAGCCAATAAACATGAATAATAATACAGGCCATTTTGATAGAAATGGACTCATTTCCATATTGGCTGCTGAGCTCTTTCAGAGCTCTGGTTCAGCAATGCAGAAATGGGTTCAGCAGGACACAAGTATTTCCACCCCAAATCAGAAAAAAATAGTCCCAATGTAAGACATTTAAAGAAAAAAATTGCTTGAGCTTGCTCTCTGTACATCGCACCTCAAGATGCCAGCTGCATACCCTGAGCATGGCCAGGCTTTCTTTATGATGCTCTTCATCAGTCTTTAACCTAGCACCATCATCTTTCATCCCAACGAGAGATAGCTTACGCTCCCTGTTTTTTTACCAAACTGTCTAAAAAAGTAACAAAACAGGGAGTCTGCCCTGCTATTCCATTACAGCATTTACCAAAGATTAGCTGAGAACGCTGAACTCATTGCATTTAGGAAATCAAGGCTTCAGGCAAGGAACAAAAAAATCAAACACTGTTTTCTTGGAAGTACTGCTTCAGTACAAAGCAAAAATTAGTTTTCAAGCATGCTTCTACCTGAAACAATTCTTTCCTAAAACAAAAATTATATTGTGGTATCTTTAAAATTCATAAAGTGTATCACTGTTAGGATGAGATTCTGATTTTTATAAGATGTTGACTATTTGCAATCCACACTGCTTATTTAATAAGGAGACAGAAGAAAATCTGATTAAGTTTTAGGTTCTTTTTTTCACCTGGGGATTTTCATTTGCAGACCCCAGTCATCCTCCCCAGGCTGAGTCAGAGCTCTGCACAGGGCTGCTGAGATGCAAACAAAAGCCCCTTTCCTTTGCACCTTTCTTCTAGCCTGCTGGAAAACATATTCATTTTCCTCAGGTTTCACCAATGTCTATTGTCACAAATTTTGGGCCTTCCACAGCTTGACAATGTCCTCACCATAAAACTAAACGTGCCAGGAGGTATTAAGCATAAACCGCTCCACATCGTGGCTGTGTTGTGAGCCTCCCTCCTGCAGCTCCCAATTTCTCCTCCGTGGGTTTTTTTTTTTTCCTCTCCTTTCTCCTTTTAGTTAAATAATCAGATGAGCTTAGGCAGTGTGGCTCTCTGCTGCGTTCAGTGTGACTTTAGGACTTGTGTTACATACCGGGAGCGTACATGAACACAGGCTTCTCTAACACATATGGATATTTTATTTTTAGAGCCAGGGAGCACAAGGTAAAGCAGCACAAATGTCGGAAGGAGGCAGATGCTTGCACAGACACAGAGGGGTGCATCAGGCTGGCAACAAAAGAGATGCAAAGGGGCTTTTCATTCAGAAATTACTTACTAGAATTCTGCTTTCCAAGAGAAAAAATAAGATATAATTTTTACTTAAATTAAACAGAAGCACCAGGCAAAGGTAACTCAAACCCACTGACGTGGCCTCAGTGGAATACACCCCATCTCTAATGCTACTCACCCACTGGCCAGTAGCAAAGGTACCTGAACCACTTTAGCAGGGTGACAAAATGCCACCAATGCTGCCACTACTGAATTCTGCCTCCCAGATGACAACAAAATATAACGAAGTCAATGACAAATCCTCGAGATGAGATAAGCTCGCTTTTTAAGAGTGCTGTCATTTGCAAAAGGCAGCATCTAGGCAACAGCTGGTCTGATTTTGGAGGGGTACAATAAAAAAATTTAAAAACAAAGCAGGCAAAATTCTTGTCTTGCTCTGCATATGGCAAAGACAGATGCAAACCAACATACTGACAGACTCTTACTGGGCCAGAAGCATAATTCTAAATCTAAGACAGATAGTGCAGGGAAAGAGCTTGGTGATAATTGTAAATATTAGCACTGATTCCAATCTAAGCTGCTCTGGATTGCAATGAATTATTTTGTGACTTTCCCTTGTCTTTTTCACCACCATGAAACAACCCAAATTGTGTATGAGCTGCAAGAATATGAAGACATTTATTGATGGAAATGAAACTACTTCTTTCACCCACAGTGTCTTTGATATGTTAGAGCCTGAAGCAAAGAAAACATAATAAAAACAATATATAGATGAGAACTTCAATTTTCCCCTACATATGAATCTGTCACCTATTTGCTAAGAATCAATCTAACTCCACACAGTTAAAGAAGCTCCATATATCATTCTCCATAATCCAGTACTCAGATCAAATGTACCTTGCTTGAAGTTCATTCAACATGCTTGATTTTACACTACCCTAAACAAAACATCTCTGGATATTACAGCTCTGAGACTAAAAGGCTTTCATTGCAGTTGCAATAGTGAGAAAAGTGGTAGTGTGAGAACAGGTTTATAGGCACAAGGTAACAAGAATGCACCAGAAGTCTTATCAAGACTGGATTTGACTGTAACCAGAGGCCATTTTTTTTAAAATATATACACAGTTTATTACAGTGATACTACCATATAGTTGCCATCAGTGTGAAGAAACAAAGTGAGAAAAACATGAGGGTTTTTTTGAATACTGAGTTGCTACCTGAGCAGATCCTGATTCTTCAAACCGCTTGAACTGTGAAATGGGTGCTGCTTCTGGGAAAGGACTAGCTTCTCACACTCCCACAGCCCTTACGAGCCTATCCCCCCAAGCACAGTGGCATTACCTATGTTGGATATGGTCAGGAGGACACATCTCCACCTCAGCAAGGTTGCCTGGAGCTCCTGGTCAGTCAACAACCCTTCAGTAGCACGAACAGGAACAATGAAGCAGGAGAGGGTTCAGAAGCCTCCCAACAACCTTTGTGCTGGGAAGGATCTTTATCGGAGCACTGAACACCACTCTGAGGAGACTCAGCATCATTCTGGATACCAGCAGACTAACTGATATGGTTGTTGGAGGGATACAACGTTAGCTTGGACAAAGCACAGCATGGGCCCATCACATTTCAAGTTATTTCTTTCAAAGCTTTGTGTTCTCCTAACATTCTTACATATACCCACCCTTCATTTCCTTCTCCCTAATCAGACGTTGTACTCTGATCTGCTACCAGTTCCACATGAATTCACCACTGAAGTCTAGTACCTGGTACGCATCAAATTCCTGCTATGGTTTTATTTTCTTGCCATGAGTACCCATTTCAGCCTGATAGTAATCTTCATTTCTGAGTTTTCTCATCAGAGGATGATGGTGTGAACTACTAAACTTACTAAGGGATTCTTGGGATTTCTCAGTGAAGAACATTGTTATGCAGTTCTGACTCTTGGACGTCAAGTGTGTTTTCAGTTCCAGACACACAGCTGGCACCTTAACTCATGGAGGCATGAGATTTATACCAAAAAAGGTCCCTCTAGTACCTTCTAAGTGACTGAAGAGGAAGAGCTTATAAATGTCTTCAAGTACAACCCAGATCAAGGAGCACTGCATGACAGTACATGAAAGGGAAATTTTTTGAAGTACCTCAACTTTTAACTCTACAGTGGTTACTGAGGGTAAAATTTAAGATGTTCCTGAACTAAATCCAAGCCACAGCTACATTGTTTCTAGTATCATCTATGTTAAAGTTATTCATACAGTGCATCTTATTCATCAACCAGGCTCCTTTTTAGGAGCCTGCATCAACGGGCCAGAAACAGGAAAAAGAAGTCCACAAGGAACTTTGTCAAACTTGCTGTACTCAGGATACATCCTAAACACAGAGAGGTAAGGGCAGTTTCTGGATATGACACTCATCTCACTTGCTTTATGGAACCTGAATGTCACCTCTCCATACCTGCGTCAGGTCCCTTTAGAAAGGAGAAAGGCAGCACTTGCACAGGGCAGGTCGTCTTGATTTTAGCCCAGGTACTCACCTTAGGCTGAAACAAACCACCACCCAGTGGGCATGAGAGTGAGAGGAACTGAGGGTGACTCTCAGACTTACACACCTAATGCCCAAAAGGCCAAGCTGGTGCAGAGGACTCCCCTTCCTCTAGCTCCAAGCAAAGTCAACATCCTCCTGGATGGAGCTTACAGCCACCTTGTCTTTTTAAACACCATTCCCATATACTGTGCAGCGCAGTACATATGGCTGAGAGAGGACCATCCACAGTTCAAGTAAGAGTGTGTTTGGGTACCTCCCAATCATTCAGAGTTCTGCAGATCCTGCTTCCTCCTGCTCCAAAGGACTCCAGCATCTTCTCCCATACATCTGAGGTCATACAAATCTCATACCTTCTTTCCCAAACCCAAGCTTAGAAGATAGTTTAGAAGGTACCAGTGAGGGAGAGCTAATCCCATTGACCTTCGGTGAGACTGGGGCTCTTAAATCCCCTGATCACTCATGGAAATATGGTTTAGACTATTATCTCCACTGAAGATTCCTGATGTCGGTTGCTGAAGGCAACACCCTCCTAATGGAATCCCTGTACTCTGCTGCAGACCTGCAGAACTAACTATAGCACCTGACAAACTGACAGTGTGGCAGATCAGCACAGTTTAGACATACCTGCTCTCATATGTATTGCTGCATGTGCTCCTTAAACTGATTACCTGTTGACAAGCTATAAAGCTGCCATTAGAACACCACATGCGACATTCCACAAACTGAAACAGAGCTGTATTTTGCCTAGCTTAACCTAATTGTCCTTTGAGCAGAGGAGTTTGCTTTGTCTTGCTAATCAGTCAAGAAGGAGTTTGTTTCTCTGTCTTGCCTATCTTGCAACCTCTAAGCTCCTGCCTGAAAGAATTACTCATTTGTTACTGCCAAACTGTCATCTCTATGAAAGTAGAGCCATGAGATCTTAACAGACTGGATGTACATGGCTGTTAAATTTATTAGTTAAGAAAAACAGCAAATGACAAGTGAATAAAGCACTCCTTGGGACGTTCAGACTACGGATTTTGTATAAATCAATAGCAAGTGCTATAAAATGTCAGAAAATACCAAATGAGGAGAAAGGAATCAATAGATACCTTCTGAATTAAATGAGTGATGAATATTCTTTACCAACTGAAATAAATTAAACTATAAAACCCCATACATAAAAGCAATATCCAGCCTCTTATGTGAAACCCCAAAGGAGGGTAATTCGGGGTTAAGGCTGGAAGCTCTGTCCTTAAACAGCACCACTGAGGAAGCAGGAGGCAGAAAGGAGAAGGAGGAAGAAAACAACAAGATTGGTTTGACACAATTTGAGGATGAAATATTAACTCGAACATGTTCCTCTTCATTCTGAATTCCCTTCATTTTCTGGGCTTGAGTCAAAAAAGGCAGTGGCTAATTTCTGTAACTCATTTGAACCATAGAATCATAGAATCACCAGGCTGGAAGAGACCCACCGGATCATTGAGTCCAATCATTCCCACCAATCTCTAAACCATGCCCCTAAGCACTTCATCCAACCTCACCTTAAACACCTCCAGGGAAAGCAATCTGATACTGATCTGGATGCCTAGATAGTAATAATAATACCATTACTAAACCCAAGAATGCTAGGCCAGGCACTCAACAGGAACATAACTATACAGTCACAGTGGCAGAATAGAACTTGAGTTCACACTCAAAGTTCAGTAAGAGCTGTATGCAATGCCCTCAATGAAGTATATCACTTCATTAAATTGCATATTTCTGCTTTTAATTAGCCCCTGCCTATAGAAATCCTTGTGTAACACACAGCCACACAATTCCTGCCATGTATGGATTTTCTCTTCCTTTTAATGATGAAAGAAACCCATGCAAGCTAAGATGCATACAGAAGAAATCAGAGATCACATATAATGGAAATACACTGATATATATCTTCCAGCCTCCGGCTGAAAACTGTATACAGTACTCCTCAATCTCCTTTGAAGAAGCAGGACAAAGAAGGGGAACAAAAATAGAACATGGAAAATCCCTCCTATGAAAAGTGACAGGAAACAAACCAGGATTTTTTAATTTTTTTTTTTTAATTTAACAATCAGAATCAGTAGCACAGGACACAATTTTCTAAAGGTGGGTATGGTAAAACAGCAGTGTGGGTCCACTCTTTCTGCCTCTCCAAACAACAAGGAAGGGGCATACAATGAGAGCTAAAGGTGGCACACACAAACCAACAAAATCAAATACTTATTTTGCAAAATGTGTAATTAGAGGGTGGAACTCGATGCTGATAGAAGTGCCTGAGGGAAGAATACATCATCTTTCTACAACTGTTAATGCAGCTGTAACAGTAAGAAATCCAAGCTTAATGCAGATTCCATTAACAAAGATTTGTGCTTCACAGTATATGCAAGCCTGTAGAGTTAGGGATTCATGTCAGACATAACATAGGACTGGCACGTCTGACTGCTCTGACACCAAACCCTTCACTACCCTTTGTTGGAAACGCCTGGTGCTGGCCACTTTCACAAACCAAGCTCCATCTGGCCTAGACACATTAAAGAGCTGAAAAGGTGCAGCAATTCCCATGGCCTTGAAGATCATCACTGGGCCCTAGTGCTTTAGCTGTTTTTCTTGATGTTAGCGGTACTGGAGAAAAGATGTCAGAGCATTCTCAGGGTTTACAACAGTTACAGCTTGATTGCATTTATAATCTTCTGTGCACACAGACCAAAAAGTAAACATCAGAAATGAATCTTAGTTTTTGGTTTGCATCTTTTCACTTAAACTGCATCTCCATGTATTATCTCCATATATTTTCTGCCAGTTACATCTTTCCAGTCTGCAAGCAAGACATATCCCATATTGAGGGGCACGGTTAGTGATCGATAGGAGTGGTTGGACTTGATGATCCAGTGAGTCCTCTCCAACCTAGTGATTCTATGATTCTATGATCCCAAAATCCCAGGTACTGCCAAAAGAAGCTGAACACAAGCCCACATAATTGCCTTCAGGTCCATGATGCTGCTCTGGCAGGACTTGGTCAGGACTTGCTTTCTGTCAGTAACAGCAGAGTTTGTGGGATCGACTCTCCCATTCCAGAAAGGAGAAGGTTTCCCCTTCCGTTTGTGAGGAGAAGGACCCTGTGCACAAGAGGGCAACAGGAATACATGCCATTCATCACGCTGCAGTGGACACAGGGATATCTGTCCTTCCTTCCCGTGGACAGGATGGATCAAGCACAAGATACTCCCTCATTTCTCAGTGTACCAGAACCAGCATAGGGAATACAAAAGAGGATGCTGGCACCCAGTGCTACGCTGAGAATGCTCATTATGAGCCGTATGAGGAATGGCTGAGAGAGCTGGGGTTGTTTAGCCTGGAGAAGAGGAGGCTGAGAGGAGACCTCATTGCTCTCTACAACTACCTGAGGGGAGGTTGTAGAGAGGAGGGAGCTGGCCTCTTCTCCCAAGTGACAGGAGACAGGACAAGAAGAAATGGCCTCAAGCTCCGCCAGGGGAGATTTAGGCTGGACATTAGGAAAAAATTTTCCACAGAAGGGGTCATTGGGCACTGGAACAGTCTGCCCAGGGAGGTGGTTGATTCACCTTCCCTGGAGGTGTTTAAGGCACAGGTGAACGAGGTGCTGAGGGGCATGGTTTAGTGTTTGATAGGAGTGGTTGGACTCGATGATCCGGTGGGTCTCTTCCAACATGGTTATTCTATGATTCTATGATTCTCATAGGACTCTAGTAAAGCACATCTGTCACAAAGATTTAGGGGAGGCTGACCAAATGCAGGAGCACCCCACTCCCCATTCCTGCCACCCCAGCACAGACACAGTTTGCAGCTACTGCAGTGAGATGGCCTTAATCTCATTCTGCCCTTTCCTGACCTCTCGCAGAAGATTTGTCCTGCCACTGATACCATTTCTGGGCAATGCTAATACTTCCCACCAAGATTATAGCTGGCTTCACACACTTGCTCTGTTAATCCCTTGTGACATCTATTCCAGTGCTGGACATAAACTAGCCCAAATCCTTTGCTGAAGCCTCCTTACTCATCCTAAAGCACCTAGAGGGAGACTTTTGAGGATGATCCCTGAGCAGCTCGACCAAGAGATCTATTTCATTAAAGCCCCACCTGTTGTTTGTTATTGTAATAAGCCTTCTAAGAGGAAGCGAACTGAAAGCGTGCCAGTTCACTGCTGCCGCTTGCTATTTCAGTCTGTGTCACACGCTACACAGTCTGCTGGTATTTGTGCTTTGGTTTCACTGCGTGACTCCAAGCACTCTGGATCCTTATGAAAGTAATACATTCCAACCTAATCTACAACTAAATTAATGTCAGCTGTAAGATCGTGCCCCAAGTGATCAATAAGAGGGTTTTTCCCTATAGAAATATTAGAAGCAACTCACATCAATAAGCCTCAAATTTATGGGGCAATTTGGCTCTTCCATTTACAGCTTGAATAACTAGCCTTTGTATAGGATATTACATTACTAAATAATATGTGCTAAAAGGAGCTTCTCTGTTGCAGTTACTGACCTGCAACATTCACAGCTTTAAGGACCAGCTGCAGGTGTGATGAGGGGTCCAGAGATCTCTATCTCACTAAGTCCCTTTCAAAACCAGCACAAAATTCCTTCTAAACGCATTAGGAACAACTAAATGCTTCATGCTCAGACCCAGTTTGGAATTTAAATGAAGAGTGCTGGCACTGGGACCTTTCGAAGACCAGTGAATGACACCAGCTTTGAACTTGCAACCATCTGTACGCTCACCTCTACAATTACGTATCAGAAACAACATCTTGTTGAATATTCTTTGTCTTATCGACTGAGCTGCATAAAATTAGGCTACAAAAAGAATGATGTGTATAAGGAAAGAACAATCCTTCACTAGAAGAAGACAGATTAGATGGACCAATAGATCTCTCTCATTTCTAATTTTTATGATTCCATACAAATAAAAAGACCTGAGTGAAATGATCTGTAATTTCAGGTTACGTAGCTACTGAAACTGGAGAAAATAAGATGAAAAATGGTATGGTAAACCATTAATTACCACAAAGACTCTCTAAATCCTTCTTATGCAGCCACTGCTCATCCTTGCAGAGGTGAACAGCATGCTGCCTGGATTTAACAGTAACATAACTATTGGCCGTGGTGAAGAGTAGCATACGTTTGTGTGCTTAGTGGTCAGTGGAAGAGATGATCAGTGCTGGCCCACTGGGACCTACAGACTGCTGGTCTTGGCATCTCCTAGCACTAAGACTCCAAGGGAGACAGGTAAACCTAAACCTTTTGAAGGAAAACAAGCCCTCTTCAACCATCCTGCAACTGCCACAGGATCCACAGTGAAAATAGCTAGGTTCTGAAAAAAAAAATGGTCTTTGATCCAGAAGAGCTATGTTTTCCTGGGGCAAATATCAATTTAGCATGATTTGCCAAGTATTCCAACTTTATTTGATCAGATCAGCCTATCCTGCTTCCTTCCCTGGGTAGTTTCACCAATCACCTGCTTCCTCCCAGTGCTTCACAGATGTCACAGCATGGCAATGTTACTAACCTCTTCTTTTCCCAAGTTCTTGGCTAAGCCTAGACTGCTCTTGAATTCTTCAAAAATTATTTTTTAAAATAAAAATTACAGTAAGGGAGAGTGATGCTTCCCTCCAACACAACCACTTTCTGTTTAACAAAGCATGCAGAGCTCAGTAAAGTCACCAAATGGCTATTTTTCATTTCTTATTTATAAAAGGGCAATGGCTGCTGGGCTGTGTTCAACACAGAGCCTTGACTTTCACACATTCCCTTGCTCTCTCTCATTTACTATGCTGCTTTGATTTAGGTATTATGACAAAACCAGGCTTTCCTGCAAACTAATAATCTTCAGTTTCTCCAGCCGATCAATGCTGACGTGGTCGAGAACTTCCAAGTGCCTTCAGATTAATTTCTCACGTATCATCACGGACACTTGAGCAACAAATAGTCTGCTCAACTCCTGATAATAGAAGATTAGTAACACTAAAGTACAGAACAGATGAAGGGAAAATGGTACAAATCTTTCAAGTAATATATTGTATCA
The DNA here is from genome assembly GCA_033459285.1 of Clamator glandarius. Classification (NCBI taxonomy): domain Eukaryota; kingdom Metazoa; phylum Chordata; class Aves; order Cuculiformes; family Cuculidae; genus Clamator; species Clamator glandarius. Next base: position 4,320,381 of record JAUNZM010000109.1, read on the forward strand.
AATCTTGAGGCAGGTTTCCTAGTGACTTATGCAAGTTCTTGCAGCCTTTGTGTACTCCTGCAGCACACACCCTCATTTTGTGACAAGTGAAGAAAGCAAAAATCAAATTCATTGTCATTTTCCTCTCATGTCCTCTTTAGAGTGGAACTGGAATGAAATTTGCTTGCTTTTTTTTTTTTCCGAAGTAGGCCTTTCCCTAAGTATTGCCAGTAGATCTCCATGTGACACCAGCCCTCAACATGATGATTATTGTGGAAGTGTCAGAGTCTGCCAGGAACTTGGCTGCATTTGAAAACTACTCCTTTTTCACTTAATTGAAGATGCAATGCTCCAAAGATGAATGGAAAAGGAATCTTGACTTGTCCCTTTTCCCACTCAAAGGGAAATCTAGCTAGCATTGACAGCGCTCTGACTAGCCTGCATAGTTTCTTTGCTTACCCCAAGAAATGTATAAAAGCTTGGTCAAACAGAAGTATTTCTCTTAATCACACAAAGCTTGCCTAAGTTCATCACAAACATACCTGGAGGTTTTTTTTATAATCTGTAGCATGCACTACTCTTACATTGCAGAGTTACTAAAGGCTATTATTAAAGGCATGTTTTAAAATTATGAATATAATGGTAACTCCACATATCACAAACATGAAAGAAGGAAGGACTAACATTCCCCATGCTGTGGAACGTACCAGAGTCATTGCAAAGGACAGAGGACAAATAGAACTCTCAAAAGCTATGAAATCAAATCCCCAAGATCTACATGAATTTGAGTTAGATTGCCTTGATTTCTTAAGTTATTTGCCTACACCACACACGTAACTTACTTATAGCTAGAGGTAATGCTTAGTGCTTGCCACCCTGTCCTCTTCCGCAGCTGTCAGGCCTTCCCTTACACCTTGCAACTGGATGCCACAAACACAAATGGTCTTCCAGCTCAGATGTCAGGGGTGGTGAAGCCCCCCTGCCTAACATACAGCTCTGCTCTGTGAAAGTGCTCTACAGATATGAAACCCTCACGCTGCAATCATTTTCAGGGCTGTGCCTGAATTTCTTATATAGGAATATTGCCACGTTTTTCAAATTAGTCTGTGCATCTTCTGGAGATGCTCATCACCCCGTGTAGCCTCAGGAGTACTGGGAATCCATTAGAACATGGGTGTGAACATAACTACATCTTGAATGTCGGGTACCAGTGTCTTTAGTAAGGGTTCTTCACTTTGTTTTGTCACAGAAGGGCAGCGCTGGTTTATTTGTTACACGGTAAGCTAAAGCACAGAACTAGGTGGCAAAGGACAAATACTCATCTGTATTTGTTATCACCGCCGTGATATGGAGACAGCATGGAGGGTAGGGATGGAGGAGGGAGGGTGAGACCTTGTCATAGCTTCCCTTTCTCACACCATAAGATGGAAGAAGACTGAAATTGTTTATTCTACACATTCCAGCAACCCTTAGACCCACAGCTCCAATCTCCTTAAGGCATAAGTACAACATCATCTTCCTTGTTCTCCTTCATCTATGTGAATCTGGGCAGAAAGACATGCCTGAAAAAAAAAGCCAGGGGATACTCACGAGTTCCTTACTTTTACCTACTCCTCTCATTTCTTTCTTTACTTGAAATACTGTTTTGTTTTCCTGGGTGAATTCAACTTGTCCTTACTGTCTAAGCCTCTTCCTTTAGTCTTCTTTTTTGTACCTTTACCTCCAAAGGCAGCAGACTTACAGCAAGGACCCAGAGTGAGCTGAGATCACATACACAGGCATGTTGACAACGAAGTGTCCTTATTTTGATGGGCAGCACTTTCCAATTCTCCTCCAGGAAGAGAGCACACTAGCTGCAGCCAGACTCTTGGCTCAATGACAGTATTAGACATAACCAGACACCTTCTGTAGCCTTACTGCAAGCATCCTCTGCTACTGACCACAAACATGCTGAACCGTTCCATGAAATCCATTTCCTTCATAGTTCTTTTATTTCTTCCCATGTCCCTTCCAACCTCCTCATGTCTCTTTATAATAAGATACCCTTCCTCCCTCATTTCTCCCAAAAACCTTTTAAAACAAGGAAGAAGGAACATAGGAAGAAGAAAGTTTTCATACACTTTGTAAAAAGCATCACTCCATTTGTTTTGCCAACATGCTTTTCGTCCACCCCCTCCCAATCTGCTTCATCAATACAAATAGATCACTTTCAAGCAGATTACTTACAACTTCCTACTACTATAGGGAATAATTCAGTAAGGTCATCATTTCAGATGTAGTTTGCAGGTGCTGCAGTAATGTGATACTGAGAAGCCTAGTGCAACCATAAGAAGATGACAAGAAGGCACGGCTACAGTGACTACATGGAGAAAGATGGGGAAAAGGGATATCATCTAGTTCAGCTACTGCTAGATCTTCATAAATCTTTTGAAAGTAAGGATTTGGCCCACAGAAAAAAATGTGGCATTAGTCACCTGCCACTTTATTAACAGCTATTCTTATAATTCTTATGTGTCTCTATCATAAAGTTATGCCTTGGCATCTAAGGGGCTCTGAAGAACCCAAAATTGGCATACTGAGGAAAAAACTTACAGGGAGAAGTGGTGTGCAGCATTTCTGGGTTCACTGAGCTGATCCAGCCTCAGTGGTAAACTAGCATGTATCCCCAATTTCTATCACGAACCACATAAACCCCACTCACAAAATTTACAGATGCCACCACAGATACCACGTGTGGAATGGCTGTAAGAAGAACTACTACTAGAAGAACAGATGTTTTATTATTAAAGAGCCCCACAGAGTACTCACGTTTTAGCAACAGGCACAGCATAGGGAGCCTGAATACCCACAGCTATCAGACCAGTTGTGTGCAGTATTAGCATTAAGTGGATTTGAAGTAAGAAGTCAAAACAATATGCGTGTTTAGCAGGTAATGTGGCTGTCAAGAGGCAGCCCCGCGAAGCACCAGCATAAGGGACTTTGTCAGCTGTGCAGCAGCGGTGACAGTGACCAGTGACAGGAGAGAGCAGACAAAGAGGGGAACTAACTCCTCGCATCTGGTCTGTGCCAGCGGCAGCAGGGCTGGAGGGCTGCAGAGATGGAGGGATTGCATTTCGGGGCTGCTCAGCTCCCAGGGACATAACTGCAGCAGTGCCAGCCTGGAGAAGGATACTGCCCAGGCAGAACGACCCTCCTATCCGAGACTGACAATTCAGGGACTCTCCTTTTGTTCTCATTTACTTGCAAATAATGGTTTCCTTGTATGCTTACCAAACAATATTTACGCAGCACTGGATAAATAGCTCTCATTAGAGCAAATACTACTACCTAAATTGGGCTATTTGTGACTCTGCACCTCAAGTTTCACTCATCCCTGGTCTGAAGTGCACTAAATGCACATTATTACTGCTTAAGATGCAAACTACTGTGCTGAAAAATATCACTTTTTACCTCTAGTGAAAGAAGTTAAAAATTAATGGTTAGTTGAAACCAAGGTGAACAGTAAACAGAAGCTCCCTGTGACCATGTGCAGGCTATTCCCAATCTGTAATGAGGTTATACTTACTCTCAGATTAATTACTCTTTTTCTTCTGTCTTAATTTATTTTACGCTTTAGGAAACCAACATGTCCACTAACCACTCTGTATGTGATAAAGAAACACAATAAAAGCAATTTCTCTCCTAACCCCCTCAAAAACCCATTCTCAGTAATGCATTTTTGAATCCAACATACCTTCTCCTAATGAGGTTTCAGCATGCCATAAATAACACTAATGAGACTTTGTCTTGCCCATGTAATATATTTCCTTAATATAGCTTTAGATTTTCTTATGTTGCATGGAAAACTAACAGTCACAGAAAGAAATGTCCTCCAATAGCACATTAAAACCAAAAGTACAATTAAATATAAATTAATTCAAAAATTTAATTGCACTATTGTAATTTTTAAAAATTCAGAAGAAAAGTAATGGTGTCATTTTTTTCTACTGGTAAATAATAAAAGTGTTGAGGAAATCAGGTAATATTTAAATAACATTATTGTGACTATACATGTTACAAAAATACATTTTATTGTCAGGTAAAGTCAGTGTTTGCTGATAAACAGAGGGCTGGAAGCAGGAGGGACCAGTCCTCCAGGTGTTATTCAAGCAGTCCAGGTAAGGGACGTAAGACTTAGCTCTTTTTATACAGCTAATAGTCTAAGTGCACACTTACAGCCTCAAAATGTATATAGTTTAAATATCACCTGCAAAATGCAGTCATTTAAGCAGAGGTTTACAGTGAAACAATCTGGAGGCTGACAAGCAGTATGTATGCATGCAACCTGCAGTTCCTATCACTCTACAAGCAGGCCAATGTCATCTGGGTGGAATTTTTTTCCTCTAAAAATACCGGCTTGCGGTTTTTACCTCTCAAGAAAAAAAAAAACTTTTTTTCCAGAAAAAATAAATTATCATTTGAGACAATATAAATTTGAGGTATACTATATTTTTAAAGATCAATTGAAATGTTATGCCTGTGACCTGTGCCACCTTTTTTCCCTTAGAAAGCAATATAAGGGTTATGCAATATTTCAGTAGGAGCAAGTGGAGTTCTACCACCAATTTTCATGAAAATGGGTTAACTAGTAGCTCTTTTTTAGGATTCAACCTCTATGGTACAATTCAGAACAATTCAACCTCTATGGTAAACATTCAGAACTAGGCTTGCAGTGACATGGTGACAACGGGGGGAGATGAAAGAATAGCAAACTCCCCCACAGAAATTAAATAACAGCAAAGATCTTGGCGCTGATGGTGATACAGGCAAAAGCAGCTATGGATACAAAAATAAGCAAGGGGAAGGGGAAGCAAAACTGCATTTTCACAATTTCTTTAAGTCAGGAGAACAAGATGATCACAGCTTCCGACTTCTGAAAGAACTGGCACACCAAATTACAGGTTGGACAGCCGAACAAATGAATAAGCCAGGGTGGAACTATATGGCTGAAGATTATCAGATAAAATTACTTACATACTTCAGGAAGGGGAGAGTGATTCACGTAAATACGTGCCTACCCATCTGATCTTACTAGCCTGTAAGTCCTTAGAACAAATCTTCCATGAGGAAGTACCTAGAAGAGGTATACACATGGAAAATGGCATGAAAAGCAACATGGATTTGTCATGAGCAGACCAAAACAAAGTCATAGCTTCATTCAGTACTGTAACTAATTTGCAAGACAATATAGCAACCTCTTCTTTCTAGACCTTTGCAAAGTATTATCTAGATGGGAAATCCTTAATTGACATGGAGAGGATGGTTTCAAGAGAATAATCCCAAAAGAAGCAAGAAGCTGATCAAACAGAAGGGCAAGAAGGCTCCCACATAGCTCTGGTGAGACTTTCTCTGGCATCCCAAGAATGGCTTTAGCCTCCGAGACAGATACAAACCTCTGTAGGTGCAGGAGAGGATTACTAGGATGAGGATGGGAATGGGAAACATATTCTACCAAGAGGACTTGAAGAGTTTGCTTTACGTGGTTTAGCAAAAGAAAAGATGGCTTTCAAACAAACATCACACATCAGAAAGGAGAAGATCTACTCTTGCTTTCTGCATACCTCCCCAAAATTCAGGAAGTTTTATGAAATCACAACAAAATACGGAGACACCAAGCCCTGAGGGGTTTTCTTATGTTTCTTTTTAAACTTCTTCAGTGACTAAATTCAGATTACTTAGTTATGACCTAACTGCCTTGACAGGTAATTGTGCAAGTCTCATGTGTTTTACCGGAGAAGGACAACAACTCCTAACGAAACCAGACTCTCGTGAATGCTTACTCAACACTGCATTTTAATCCTGCAGGTATAGGCATGAGTCAGGCTATTAGAAAAATCCCACAAAATTGCAAAATGTGGGTCAAAATAAAGCTATGCTTCTCTTAAATTAACTTTTTTCCTCTTTAAAGAAGTAGACAACCAGTAGACAAAATTATGCAAGAGATGTTAACAACATTTTTTCAAGACTCCATAGCCTGGTGCCTTCAGGTGCTCCCAGCATACTAAGAGGGACTCTGTGATCACAAAGTCACAGTAAAATGCTAAATTTAACACATAATATCAAATAGCAACCTATGAAATCAAGTGTGAGGGAGAAGTAAACTCTAAGGGCAGCTAAAAGAAAAGAGAAGAGGAACATAATCAGTGTTAGGATTTTGATTCTAGCTCTAGATAGATAGAGAGATCATTCCCCAAAGTCCCTTTCTGGCAGGCAATATTAGCAGAAGTGATGTCAAATATTGTCATTTCATATCCAGACAATTGGCATTACTATCTCATTCTCAAAGTATCATCTTTGAGGCATGCCTAGACATACATTGGGCCACAAATCTGACAGAAACATCCCTGAACTTCCCTGCTTATAGATGCAGTTGCATTTTGTCACACTGTTTTGACTCACTTTCAGATAGAATCTGACTCAGGTTAATGGTCCTTATATTTCACGGAGGTTATTTATGATGCACTTCTTTTTTCTCCCCATAAGATATTGTCTTTGGGCTATTTTGCACCACTGCTGTCTTTCAAAGACCCAATAACCACTGAAAAGAGATTAATGAGTCTTACTTCATGAGTCTTCACTTTTCTGTAACTGGGTTGCTCCTGCTCCTGTCTGGTTAGACACAGGGCACCCCAATAACACCAGCAGACCTGGAGAAATTAGCCTCCACATGGCATACGTGTATGTAACAAAATGCTAATAACACAAACTAGGTTGTGGTTCTTATAAACCTGCACCTCCCCTGGCATGCCTTGGAGTTTGTCCTGTCTTGAACACTGTCTCTAGACATACCACTTATACAAAAACCAACAAAAATCTCATTTTCAATGTAGAGGTTGATGCTGCTTCAGCAACCATTGACAAATATGAGGTGGTGGAACTCTGCCCCTACAAACACACACACACACACACTTTCACACAGCAGATTAAACAGAAGTCATGTCAACATAGTATGTTTTCACTCAGTTCAGTTTCCCAACATGCTAGGAATACTGGCTCCTAGTATAGGAAATGGTCATTTGGGGTAAAAATATCCAAAGTGAACAGGAAAGTCATCCTTCTTCTGCCATTCTTATCCTGCCTTTGCTAGAAGATGCATCTTGTGTAGCAGCAGTGAGCAGTGATGACCTATCAAGAGTATAACCTTCTTAGAGTCAATGTATACCTTGATCAGGTATTCATTTATGAAGCGTTTCATTGCATTCTGCTTTAACATAAAGAGATGCATACAGTACATATTTTAATTTAATATGGCTGTAACTTTGTCATAAAATCGTTCATGTTGGTTTTAGTTTAATAACAGGATCATTAGATAACACTTTCTTCAGGAAAGGTTACAGCAGATTTATTTCTGTAGAAGTATTTGTGAATGTGTCCTACTCACGTGTTTGGCCACTGGATATTCCCTTTCTTGGAGGAAAATCTGTACCAAAATATTTTCAAAAATTGATAAGTTCACCACACCCCACAGTTCAGCACAGAAATCTGTCCTCATGTTTTCATTACAAATGAGATGTTATCTATGGCACTGAATTTAATGTACAGACAAATGTGATAACATACAAAGTTCTTCGTGCCAGATTATCTGGTTAAATTTAGGAGGAGTCCTGTGGATTCACTGAAGGAAGAACGGACAGTGGTGTGCTTCCAGAATTTCAACAACAGGTTTATTCTTCTCCTTTGCATTAAACTGTCTACTATTTCAGACAAACATGCAGATCTAAAATTACTTGCATCCTCTAAATAAAATATTCTAGGAAGTTGGAAGAGAAACAACCACACTGAGAAAAGTAAGTGCTGAGGAGAGAAGAGCAGCTCCAGAGCTCTGCACTGAGCTTTGGGGTGATCACTAGGCACAAAGAATGCAAATGCCATTGGGACAGATTAAATCCTTTGAATCCACACAAACTTAGGGGAAATCTTGTGAGTAGGGGCTTTCTTGTGATGCTTCTTTTATTTTCAGCTGCCAGTTTTCTTGGAAATACCACAAATAAATCTCTTTCAAGGTATTCAGTATTCCAACAACAGAACAATGAAAAAGGAACAACAGAAATACTGGTAAATAAAGCTGGGGGAAAGGGGCAGGGAGAGAACAAACTCAAGTATTTAGAACTTTGAAAGAAAATGTTAGAAAGTTTGCAGATGACACCAAGCTGTGTGGAAGTGTGGATCTGCTGGAGGGTAGGGAGGCTCTGCAAAGGGATCTAAACAGGCTGGACTGCTGGGCTGAGACCAACGGCATGAGGTTTAACACGGCCAAATGCCGGGTCCTGCACTTGGGGCACAACAACCCTAAGCAGAGGTACAAACTAGGAGAAACCTGGCTGGAAAGCGGCCAGGAGGAGAAGGACCTGGGGGTGTTGGTTGAGAGCCGACTGAACATGAGCCAGCAGTGTGCCCAGGTGGCCAAAAAGGCCAATGGCATCTTGGCTTGTATCAGAAACGGTGTGACCAGCAGGTCCAGGGAGGTTATTCTCCCCCTGTACTCGGCACTGGTGAGACCGCACCTCGAGTGCTGTGTTCAGTTCTGGGCCCCTCACCACAAGAAGGATGTTGAGGCTCTGGAGCGAGTCCAGAGAAGAGCAACAAAGCTGGTGAAGGGGCTGGAAAACAAATCTTATGAGGAGCGATTGAGAGAGCTGGGGTTGTTTAGCCTGGAGAAGAGGAGGCTGAGGGGAGACCTTATTACTCTCTACAACTACCTGAAGGGAGGTTGTGGAGAGGAGGGAGCTGGCCTCTTCTCCCAAGTGACAGGGGACAGGACGAGAGGGAATGGCCTCAAGCTCCGCCAGGGGAGATTTAGGCTTGGGATAAGGAAAAAATTCTTCACGGAGAGGGTGGTTTGGCATTGGAACAGTCTGCCCAGGGAGGTGGTTGAGTCGCCGTCCCTGGAGGTGTTTAAGGTGAGGGTGGATGAGGTACTTAGGGGCATGATTTAGGGATTGGTGGGAATGGTTGGACTCGACGATCCAGTGGGTCTCTTCCCACCTGGTTATTCTGTGTGATTCTGTGTGTGTGAATGGTCCCAGCATCAAGTATTTTTATTGAAGTATTCTTAATTTTTCATTCACAGAATTTCTTCCTCTCCACCAATGGTTCCAGAAAAAGTATTCTAAAGTGAAGTTATCGATACAAGCTTTAGTTCCTCCTCGACTCTCACAGCATTACCACTACGGAGATGAAAAATTTTAAGTGTCCATCTCTCATTTCAGCTGTTTCATTTAAGTATATTATGTACATAAGCCCCTAAATTGAGAACAGAGTTTTCCAGTCAGTCCACTTTTTTGAACCACATCTGGTGTTCACATGTTTGAGAAAATTTAAGTCAGTGCATCTCTTGTATTTTAGTTATCTGTGCTTGTGACACATCACGAACATGCACTTATCTGAATGTGAAATGTCTGTTATCTCATAGACAACGTGTATTTTATCATGCTGGATCAGAGCCTGCTCTGTGAAGTAGAACCCCCATTTTGTATGAGCACATTTCTGCTTGCTACAGATAACAACAGAAAAATCACAAATTCTGGGGGGTTTTCTGTGCTCCGGCAAATGGCTCCACTACCTCTTAATGGTTCTCCATTCAGAAACCAACAGGCAGCAATAATATTTCAGATATTTCTTTTACCAAAGGCAAAAGAAGATGAAAAACCTGCAGAAGAGAATCAGGCTGAAGAGACGACAAAGGCTTCTAATCAGAGGACATGTACTCTGCACTCCCAAAAGGAAAGAAAAGGAAGTCAGAGGTCTGAAACCTGATGGTGTCTTTCTAGGATTCTGCAACACTGGAACATGCTAGGTAAGAAATTACTTGCCTAAATCTGTTTTTCCTTTTGGTTTTGCTCACGTGGTACATGAATCACAGAATCACAGAATAATCAGGTTGGAAGAGACCCACTCTTCCAACCATTCCCACCAATGAAGGGAACCATCACTCCACATCTGAAGCTGGCAAAGCTTTGAAGATGGGGTGCTGGGTACCCAGATTACAAGAGCTCTTTTGCATAAGAAGGGCACCAGCAACCTTAGTCTAGGACACAAACAAAAGACCTTGCGCTAGACACCACAATGACAAGGAAGTGTACAAAACAGCAAACATATTATAACTGACTTAGTTCTTACAATTACTTTAAATAAATTCTTTACATTCCAACCCTGAAAGCAAGAAATCCTTCCTCTAGTTTAACTGCATCATTAAATGTTCCTTTGCAATTGATGACACCAAGTTTATTTCCTCCTTCATGACAATGATTGTTATCTTAACATGGAAGAACTTCCATATCTCTAAATACCTGCCTATTCAGTGCCAATCAATCAACTGGACATCCATAGGGCTCTAAAACTAACTTTTTACAAATTCTAGTTATTAGCACTTGCATTTAGGCTAACTGTACTTAGAAATAACTAATATTTTTCAACAACACTTTTATTTAAGCATATTGTATTATTTACCCTATTTTGCAGAATGGGAATGAAAATGCCGTAGTCTCCAAGGACACTACAGGCAAAGCAATGTATGGAGTTAAAGTAGCTACTCTTCACCCATACACCATCTCACTTTTAAAACCCACAAAAATCTGACTGCCCACTCTCTGGAATCTTAAATTTTGTACCTACCCTGCAAGTGACCATACATTATGCAAAGCAGGCAAGACTTGAGCTCCAGACTTTTAATTTTCCTCCATCTGGGACCAGTCCTGCCTTACTGCAATCTCAATGCAAATCAGAAGTATATCCATTGGAGTCATTAGCAAAGCATCAGTCAAATCACCGCCAGCAATATCAAAACCACAGTGTTTTATTCTAATAATGATGAAGCCCAAGCATTTTCGAATAGGGATATCATTGCATGTGGACAACTAGAGGAAGTCTTCCAAGGATTTTTAGTGGAGAAATTTGATCATTATCTCCCAGGGACAGTGTCATCTTTTTTCTTAAAAAAAACCCCCAAACCTCCAAACCACCCTAAGTGGGTAGAAATATAATAAATTCAAATTAAATATTGATTTCTAAATTATGTAGAATTAAAAGTTAGTCACTTACAAACTGTAAATAACTGCTGTTTAACAAGAATCAGCACCATATGTTACACAGCAATAGAGAGAAATGTTGATAGATTGGAGATATAGAAATTTGCCTCCAGAAAGCTAGGTATGGCACTCCCAGTGAAATGGGGTTCATGTCCTACATTTGAAATAAAAACACAGAAGAAAGCAAGGTCTAAGCCAAAACAGACTCCTGCTCAGGAAATCTATATCAACAACTAAACACAGAATCCAACAAACCCCTAAGGTGTCAGAAAAAGCACAGCTTAGTAGAGACCAGAATTTTGCATCATCCCTACAATGCAACCTTACAGGAGTCACAAGGGAGGGGTAGGTAATGGTCTCTGATCAGCAAATGGTGGTACAGAAGCGTAAGTTGGCAAACGCTACAGGGCTATGCAACTTGCCAGTTACTAGGCCAAAGGCAAAACACAGGCCATAGGCAAAACATAGGTAACTAACTTGTAGACATGTATTTTCAAGATGGTGATGTCTCACGTATTCAGAGAAGGCCTCTTCCCATGCCTAATTCTGGAGGATTGCCATTGTTTTCATTGTTACACTTTTTATATACCTCTCCAAATGCCTTCGTTCCAAATGAAGTTGCATTTCCTTTTGAAAATTTATGTGAAGTACCACTTACAGGCAGCTCTTGTGAAATTGTATCATGCTGTACAAAGCTTCGGCCAAATATTGGGGATGATTTAAGCACTCCTCTTGGAACTATTCAAACAGCATATAAAATGCAAGATACTGCTTTTGTAGGAGAGTAATAAGAAAATCAGTTGAAATATGCAACCAGGAATTATGAAACGGAGGCTCTCAGTGTGTTATCAGCAGTGAGATAATACAGTGCTAGGTGCTATGCTTCCCATTGAAAAATACTCAGTATTTATAGCAACTGTGGGAAACTCATACAAAACAATGTTTTCATACTTCAAGTTTCCAAAAACAAATCCAATATTCAGCAAGCATTTTGTTTACCTTTGGGCTAATACATGGAGAAAAGCTCTTGCAACTGCCTGCGTGACTTAATTTCTTCTGCCCCAATCTTCCTATCCCTGTGGAAAACCAGGATACCACTCCATGGCCGTTGAGATGTTTAATTCATTCCTGCCTGTAAAGAACCTTGGGTGGAGGACACTGGAGAACTACACAGAAGCCTCATAAAGCAAAGGGTAAGTGAAGGCACAGAGCTGCATATGCATTTGTTCCACTGACTGGAAACTAATGTTAAGGGACAACAGTCATGTCAAGCACACACCAGGAGTTGTTACAAAACACTGAGAGGCAAAACCGAGCACTCTCTGTGGGGATTAACAAGTATCCCAAATTCCAGCCCAATGACAGTACCTGCAATCTCAGGCTGCGTCACAGATTATTCCCAGGTCATAAACTCATCTGGTACCTATACACACATACGCATGCATGCATATGAATTACGTATAAGGTCTTGCACTCGGTTTATGTGAGCCAAACATGAGACAAGGATAATTTGCAGGGGATACAGCACCCCTTCCCTGCTGCCTCTCACAGACTTTCACAGAGCAGGTAAGTGCTAAGGAAACCAGCACAAAAATATGTTTTGCCTCTGAGCATTTGGCTACTCTCATCTCTTTCTGGAATGAGAGTTACGACCATCTCGAATATCCAGATGAGAGGCCAAGGAAAATGTTTCAAAGTAACACGAAGAGTTATCACTACTTACACATTCCAGACTTCTGTTCAGCTGCAAATACATTAATGCAAGCATGAAAGAAGAGTGTGATGTGGGAAAGGAGGCTGTCTACGATTTATCACTGCTGTGCAGACATGCCCTGAGAAGAGAGCTGTGCTGAAAACCCAAATATAGGAACATCTATATTAGCAGCAGTTATTTCTGATTTGGTCTGAGGGACTTTCCAAACTCAAGGGGCTCAAAATGAAGGACTGGCCAGCCATGAAGAGCCTGCAGTAAAGCTGAAAGGACATGTAAATTGCTCTGATATCCCAATGGACTTCTGCTGTTTCAGGGATGCTATTCTAATCCCAAAAAGCAAGGAGAAGCCACATTTTATGCTTTGCTCACTGATGCACCATGTTCCTGCTTGGGCTTTATTGGGGACTTTTTATCTGCCAAATGTGGACAACTCCCTATTCTGAAATTACAGCTGAGAATTCAAATGATTTCATAAATGGCACAGTTGCCTAAAAGAGCTGCCTCAGCTGGATCAGATCCTCCACTGAGGAAATTCAGTGCATCAGTGTAAATCCAAGCATGGCATGGGTTAAAATTAATAAAAAAAAAGAGTGCATCATGTATTTTATTAGGCCATTAATAAAGAAAGGCATACAAAAATTATAGTATTCTAAAAGGTCAAAAGACAGCTCTTTGCTCCTTCGAATATATTTTGCACAATATTCAAAAATTATGCATAATTTCAGGAAATAACTCAACCATAATTTTGCAGTGGTATCTTCTTTGATGCCTAAAAAATGTACCTTTGAGCTGGTTGTGAATACTTAGCAATAAAAATTGAAGAAGCCTGTCAATACTTTCTGAACCAGCTACATGAAAAAAGTTACAGAAATTGGCCCTCTGAAATTGCTGTTTACTCCCACTATTAAGTGTTTCACTGTTTTCCACTGTTTCTGCATAAGCAATTAATTTAAAGCAGTTTCTCTGAATTAGGTTCTTCTGTCTGGCAACATTCTAACTTTAAGTCTTTACTCTTAAGTGTCTTTAACATGAAATAATTTTATACATAGGTGTGAAATAAGACAAACAAAGACATTTGCAGAGTTTTCCAAACCAAGTCTCAGTGGGTGTTCAACTTCAGTACTCTCCTTTCAGCTGTACGGGACTTTTCTCCAGCTCTAAAACCAAGTAATTGTCTCCTGTCTAGTTTCAGAACCTTTTTCCAATTAGAGATTGTCTCTTCCCGGCTGATCATAAGAGTGACTCTAGCCCACTGCTTCAACGGTCAACATTCAGCCATAGAAGTAGAAAAAAAAGAAAGACATAGAATCACAGGATAGCAGAATGGTTTGAGTTGGACGGGACCTTAAAGATCATCTAGTTTCACCCCCCCTGCCGTGGGCAGGGACAGCTCCCACCGGACCAGACTGCTTAAGGTCCCATCCAACCTGGCCTTGAACACTTCCAGGAATGGGGCATCCACAACTTCCCTGGGTAACTTGGTCCAGTGCCTCACCACTCTCATGGTTAAGAATTTCCTCGTCATGACCAATCTAAATCTTCCCCTCTCCAATTTGTAACAGTACTAGCACTTGGTGAAGCCACGTTGGCTGTGTTTAATCACCTCCCTGTCCTCCATGTGCTTTAGCATAGTTTCTAGGAGTATCTGGTCCACGATCTTTCCAGGCACAGAGGTGAGGCTGATGGGTTGGTAGGTCCCAGGGTTGTCTTTTCAAACCTTCTCTACTCTTTTTAAAAATGGGGACAATGTTACCCTCCTTCTAGTCACCAGGGACTGCCATGACTTTTCAAATATCATGGAGAGTGGCTTGGTAACCACATTGGCCAATTCCCTCAGGACACTGGGATGCACCTCATCAGGGCCCATAGATTTACATATGTTCGGGTTCCTCACGAGCCTGATCCTCCCATACAGTGGGAGGGGCTTTCACAGAATCACAGAATAACCAGGTTGGAAGAGACCCACCATTGGTCGAGTCCAACCATTCCCACCAATCCTTAAATCATGCTCCTAAGCACCTCATCTACCCTAACCTTAAACACCTAGGGGGCTTTACCCCCCTAGTCCCCATCTTTTTGTCCTTTGACCCAGGAGGGGTGAGGAAAGCGGTTGTCATTGAAGACTGAGGCAAAAAAGTTGTTGAGTTCCTCAGCCTTCTCCTCCCCTGTTGATACAAGGTCACCATTTTCATCCATCAGTGGAGGTATGATTTCTTTAACCTTCCTTTTCTGACTGGCATACCTGTAGAAGCCAGAGGTGAAAAAAAAATCCAAAAGCAAGCTCTTATCTCACTATCTCCAGTTGTTCCCAGTCTGTGGTTTAATTTACTGCTGGGTTAGCAGGGTGTTCCACAATGCCTCTCATAATTACTTTCTCGAGGCCCTAATTCAACTGCAATTACCCACTGTGGAAGTTAGAGAATTGGATCGCAGCTCTGCTAAGATCCAACTAAACCACCCAACCAAGAAGCTGGCCAGCCCCCAGAGCCGCTTTGCTCACTAAGGTGAATCAAGACCTTGCTGATTCATGCAGTGAGACTATCTCCTAATGGAGTCTTTCACATGTGCATTCCAGCCTAAGCAATCATTTTTGCAACAAAGGAAATATTTATGTTTAGTTTTTAATGTGGTCTAAAGAGTTACACTAACAAAACAACCCAGCGGACCTCCCTTTCACACCCACAGCTGACCAGCTGGGTTCATGGCTCACAGCTGGCCAAATGATCTAGATAATTAAAGAAAAAAACCCTTCTCTTTGTTGTTCAGGGATTTCAGTCTGTTTCATCAAGAACATTATGTCCTTGATCTATCTCTGCTCTTTTTTGGCTTTTTTTTTAAACTGCCAGATTTAAAGGCCACTACAACTCTACAGATACCGCTAACCAGCAATCATGAACCATACCTACATAAAAGAAATGTCAGGACAGGAGACTAACGAATGCTCAGTAGAGCCCCCTTCACTCACAGAAGGCCATATACTATATAGGGCACACGTTTATGAGCAGCTCCAAAATGCCCTCTATGGGATGGGGACATAGCAATGCAGAAAGTGCGCTCTGCACTCACACAGCCCATCTTTCAGCCCTGCTCCCCCTCGATAGCCTTAAGCATGCATTCTCATATCTGCAGCACACTCCCACTGGCTTCTCACACCATGGAGAGGGGCCCGGCTGTGCACTCAGACCCAACGTGGTCTCCATAGACGCTCACTGAATTTGGCGGTGCATGTGTCAACATCGGTATCTGCTGAACCAGCTACTTATCAGGGAGGGATGCGAAAAAAGGCAGCAGGATGAATTAATTTATCTCTGCCATTGCTTTGACTGTCACTTTTCTTAATAACCAACACCCCACGCAACTTCCAAGACAAGCCCAGGCTTACTGCATTTTGGGACAACAATGTATTTGCTCAATCTTTTAACAAAACCCTTTTCTCACACTCTCACTGCAGAACCAACCTTCAACAACATACGCTCTTAGAGGCAAACAAGGAAGATTCCTGCACAAGTGAAAAAGAAAGGAGAGCAAGAGAGTTCTGTTAAGGAGTAACGGGGGGGAAAAAAACGATTTATGAATTCAGCCTGAGAAGCGGCTTATAGCACGATGACTTTGCCAGGACAACATATACTGTAGAATATCTCCATCTTTAAGTAGGGCAGGATCGTCAAGTAATACAGCACCGCTAACAACACTGTCACACAAGCACTGTTTAGTCAGCAACTACACCTATATGACATTCCACACTTGATGAATGCTTAGGTTTCCAAATGAAATGTGATACCTTGTTAATGCTAAAGACAGCCCAAACCACGTTGCCCCCCACGTGCATCCTGACAACCTTAAATTTGGTGCCTTTCACTATTATCCTTCTTGCAATTGAAAGATTTAACATAATCCCACTTAGCTATTTTCAAAGTGTACAAACTCCGTACGTTGGCACTGTTACTGCAGCTGACTGCACAATTTCTCCCTGTTTTCAGAAGGCCAACAATATAGTTTCAAATGCACTCGGGTTGTATCTCCACCACTTGACCTCCCTAATTTAGAGTGTGAGCCCCCAGCGTGGCAGTGATGCTGTCTCTGTTGAGCTGTTGCTCTGTGATAGCTAATACATGCATACATTACTGCTGACATTTAAAAACATTCCTAACAGTTTGTGTGAGTACATGGTAAACAGATGCTATGGGATTTTTTACCCATTATCAGTCATCTCTGAAGACTGCAGTAAAGTGACAGGTTGTTTGAGACTCTTCGGTCTAACGGTGAGAGATTTATTTTTAATAGAATATTGATATTACGGTACAAAATGCCATTTGGTGTTTATTTTTTTTTCCTCCTAGAGCTGCAGTTTAGCTTTTTTTAAGCTTTTGCAACCCTCTGTTATATCTACTACTGTATTTTTATGAAAAAAAAAGTTAGAGACTTTTATGAACTCTCTGATTAAAGTACCTCCATCTGAATGCAGATTAAAAGTTCCAACACCTGAGAGCACTAAACCAATGAATATTTATATAGAAAAACAGCAGTTGAATGCACTTTAAATCTTCAATGCAACTCTAGTCATGGGGTTTATCTTATTTTAGGGCTTACTTTTTATTAAAATGAACTCTTGCATATTTACACTACAGAAATAAATGTTATTTGCAAGCACAATACAGTAAGAATCTTACAAATGGATGGCCTCAGTGAAAAGTAAATTTACTCCTCAAACTGATTTACTTCTTTATCAAGTATATATTTAAGAGGATTTTCATTGTATGCTGCTGGCAGAGTTTGGTGCAGAGCCGGAGCATTCATCTTCCCTGGTTCTGATTTCACACTCATCTAAGTCAAGCAGTGATTGTGGTGTTAGGCCAACGAGAAAATCCACACTGCTTTTCTGGCAAGAAGGACCATTGCGTACGGCATTCCAGGTCATGCGCAGTATCCTTGGACTTCGATATTTGTATTATACTGCAGTCACTGGCTGCACTTGGTTGCTACAGCTACAACCAACTCACAATGTACCTTGAAGTAACCATCTGTCCTGCCAGAAAACAAAGCGAGTGAACACTAGCCCCTGAACCAATTAATCCCAGGAGCAGTACAGGACTGCCAGGTCATCCCAAACCCTGCAACTACCCTCAGCATTGACTCCAAACGTGCCTCACTCAACACCTGTAGTAAAAGTCAACATCATCACTGACCCAAGTCACCTGGCAAGTGAACAATGTCCATGGAAAGGACATAGTAGTGCAAATGAAGGTAAGGGGTGAGCATTGTTCTGCACCAGAAGGATCTCCACACCTCTCTGCATCCTTCTAGAGGTAAACCTTTCTCAAAGATTTGATCCTTGTTTGAATTAGAAGAAATATATGGTTTCAGGGAGCTGCAGCACCCCTGGGAATGCAATCTTGATGCAACCCAAGTATTTTTCAGCCAGCAAACCTCTCTTCTCTCCAGATCTTGTGTTTTGTAAAAAGATTTGTTGCACTGTCTCCAAACCTATGCTGTTCTATTTTGGTTTTAAATGTAACCTTAGAAATAAATGTTTACAAATCAGCTCATTGTGTCTTTGTTTTGAAGCTTAAAGCCTCACTTTGATTGCTGTCTTTTTGACATTTTGCATAGGAAATATGTTTGCATGTTCACAGCGCTATTGAAACAGCAATTAGATCACCATATTCCAGCTGTTACAAGGCTTTGTAATGCGTTTTCCAATAAACATTTTCAAGAAAACAGAACTATTTTAGTATGTCAGGCAGATACGTTTTGATATTTTTGTTGTTCCGCTTTTATTTTTTTAGTCTGATGGTTTTCTGCATGTTACCATACTTTTTTATGTTCCTCCACTTCACTTCTTTTAATGCCATCTAAATAAAAAGGGCTAGGTTTTCAAATGCAGCGAGTGCTTTGAGCAGTTCTGGTTTCGGGGACCTGGGGAGCTGAGCTGAGCCAAGCCAATTTTCAGAAAATTGAACATTTTGTCTTAGGTTACCAAGCACCACAACCGCGATGCCTTTTAAAACACTTGCTATTATTTCTCTGTTCTTCTTTTAACAGAAACATTTCTACCATTTCCAGGAACTATTTATCTATGGAGCTTCCTTCCTTCCTTCCTGTCTCTCTCCTTTCCTCCACACTTTTCTCACTTCAAACAAGAATAAATATGTTTTTTCTTGCCCTGCCTGCTCACTTAGACATCCAGTTCCTCTGCATTGAAATTATTTCCAGCCATGCAATGGAACAAGAGCATTGCCTGCAAACAAACAGCCCTCAGGCATGAGAGGAGAAGGCAGCAGTACCTGGAACCTCAACAGCCAAATGGAGCAGACAGAGCCTCAGTTGTGAAAACAACAGGATCCCTGAAGTAAACTCAGTTCACATCAGACAATAACTACACTCATGGTATATACCAGGCAGCAGAATTTGCCTTGGCTGAAGAAGAAGATGATCTGCAACTTTTTGCTTTATGTTTAGTATCACACAACAATTAAGGATTTTTGTTTCTTCTTGCTTGGTGGTTAATCTTTTCTGATATATATGATTAAAACTACAAAATCCTGCTTTGGATTTATATTAATTTTACTGCTTCCTGACCCCAAGTGTCACATTTTTTGCTTTCTCACTTTCCTACATAAGAATTGTTATGAAGACTTTGCCTACTTGTTGCCTCAAGTAATAAAAAGAAAAGCAAAGTCTCCCGTTATAAGATTGCAAAATATCTAGTTCTGTCTAAAGCAAACAAATTGGAACCAGAGCTAGCTGATTTATCTCCTGTGTTTTGATTGATCACTTTGAATTTGGTACACGTTAAGGAGATCAATACATTGATTTTTTTTTTTTGCTGTTGTATATCATTAGCAGGGTGTAACTGGATTCTTTTTCTAGCTATTAAAAATTTAGAGGAGAACCACAGAGAGGAAGAAGGAGATTTTCCTATGGATCAGGGAGCTAGGGTGGGAATCAGTCCTCCTCAAACCATTACACTATTTCAGAGCTTGCAAACCTTATGGGAGGCTTCCCCTTAAATCCAGGTAACTCCTATACTTGCACAGATGTGCACGGTGATTCTGCCAGAGAGGAGGCCAGTACAAACCCAAGGAAGAGCAAAACCTGGCTATGCGTAGTGCCTGCCTGCTGCTTAGAGGGGCTTGCTGTTGCTCTGTCCCATTCAAGTATCTCAATTAGAAGTGCAAACGTATGAGAGCTGCAGCAGAAGAGGTTATTTTAAGTTTCCTTCTCATCTTCTAGGAAAATGAGCCATTATAAATTCTGCAGCTGCCTGTCTATCACTGACGGGACATCATCAAGTTGGGGCCATTTCAACCTCCCTCGGGTTTCAGTATAATTATGCGTGATTTTGACACATCAAGACGAGTTTATTTGCAATTCCCAGGCGTCATGCATGTCCAACACAACCTTGCAGAGCACTACAGTGAAGATAACCTGAAAATGCTTCTTGTGAATAGAGTTCGCTCTTCACATATTTCACGCAGTCTAAAACTACTACGTTGGTTACCAGTTAAAACAGAAGTATTGATTCTGAAATTGCTCTTTTAACCTACAAGGTACTACATGGCCTCTGTCCAGTACCTCTCAACTTTTTTTTATGTTCTGGAGGTAAATTCACATCTGCTGAGGGAAATCTGTCACTTGCCTAAGTTTCGCTGGCAAGTGCTAGGGAGTAACAGTTTTCCCTTGGAGAAATCTTGTTCTTCTGGAAAAGTAGGAGGTAAATATAAAAAAAATAAATAAATAAAAGCAGACTAACAGTACATTTTTTACAGCAGGCTACAAGGCTTTCTTTTAATGTTCTAACCTACTGCCTAATGAACTCTCTGACAATTTCCACATTCCAATATTCTTTTATTACCAATTAGTTATGTTATGTAAAATAACAAAAGATACACTGTTTGAATGATAATATAACCTAGCAAATGCATGATAGTGGAGAGACTTTCAACTATTGAATCCTATTTCTCTGTATGAAAAAAGGAATCAAAATGGTTTCTGTAGCTGCCAGGTACTCCAGGTCATTTTGTCAGTACCTTGATTTCCAGAGGAAAAAGTGGGAAAAATTCTGAAAAAAAAATTCAGTCCTCAGTGTTAACCCATATACCATTTAACCTCACAGACACTGATACCTTTCAGCCTTACTAAAACAAAAGACTAGGTTTGAAAATATTTAGACTATCTTCTGCCTTTGCCTCTTATTCCTTTACACTATTTAATTCATTTTGTTCAACAGATTTACTTTAGATCTACTGAGACAATACTTTGTGTCACCTCATCAGGAGTCCAGAAATGCTGGGAACAGAATACAGCATTCTCTTGGTTAAAAGCGGATGAGAAACCTGGACACCCTTATGAAACTCAGGCAAAGAGAAGCCATGTCAGTTCCCTCTCTCCCATGGCCCACACCTGTACGTACTCTGGAAATTTTACTTTTCTAAGATGCATTACTTAATAAAAAGAATTGGAAAGGAGACAGAAATCTATCAGGAAGATACCTGTAGACAAGGTTAACAATTCCCAAAAATGGCATTAAATTCTGGAAGAAAGTGCCAGAACCAGACTCTAGCAAAAAGCTGTACCAAAAACCAGGCCACTCTATAAAACTGGCTGATTAATGGTATATTTTATCCATTTTACACAATGCAAGAATGAAAATGTGACCCACGGAATTCATACATCCCTGGTCACTGATGCATTGATTCTTCTAACAACTGTGGCAAGAATCACCTGGTGACTAATGCAATCTTCTGGAAAGAAAGCAAGCTGCTGCTAAACATTGCTTTCTATAATCTGTCCAGGGCAAGACAGGTCGCTGTTTTCCCTTTGGATGTGCCATTACAGGCACTAGAAGATTCTGAGCCTGTAAGCTATTAGGCAGTTCGAGAGGGAAAAGCTGTTAAAAGGACCAGAGAAATCTGACAAAATATATACCTTGTTCTTGTCACCAGCAACATCAACGTTACACCAGCAAGACAGCCTATAAAAGGGGATCATTTCCTTTCAAAGTATTTTAAATTAATACAAGTCTTTCATAGGGGGAGAAGTTGTGTGGATGCCATCCAGGGAGTACCAGGGCAAGACCCGATGGGTACATGTGTATGACAGAGGAGCAGATGGACTGATAAATCTGAATCCCCAGCTCCTATTTCAACAAAGCCAGTTACAAGCAAACACAAAACTGAAGTACATGAACATTTGCAAAGCTTTAAAACGGAGGAGGTGAATCATACAGGCCTCACAGCTGTCATAACCAATTAGACTACGCCAAAACTGAAGAGATCATTTGATGGCCAATTACCTGAAATAATTAAAAAGGGATAAGAAGTGAAGTCATCTAGTGGAACAAAACAAAATCCATTTCTAATATCCCTGACACCCTTCTCTTACTGAGATCTCCTCTCTTGTTTCCCTTCCACGTTAAGTTCAAGTAATTCATTTTTGCTTCAAAGGCTATGCAGTTCTGACCTTGCCTGTGCATTTCTGTTCAGGCTGCTGGTACATCTTCTGCTTTGCCTAACCCACATTCTCTATTAATGTCCCTTCATGACTCCCTGTTGCATCTTCTTCCCTTCCTTCATGAGCCGCACACCTTCCCTCCTCACAGAATCATAGAATCACCAGGTTGGAAGAGACCCACCAGATCATCGAGTCCAACCATTCCCACCAGTCTCTAAACCATGCCCCTCAGTACCTCATCCACCTGCACCTTAAACACCTCCAGGGAAGGCGAGTCAACCATCTCCCTGGGCAGTTCCATTGCCTAATGACCCTTTCAGTGAAGAATTTTTTCCTTATGTCGAGCCTGAACCTCCCCTGGCAGAGCTTGAGGCCATTCCCTCTCATCCTGTCCCATGTCACTTGGGAGAAGAGGCCAGCACCGTCCTCTCTACAACCTCCTTTCAGGTATTTGTACAGAGCAATAAGGTCTCCTCTCAGCCTCCTCTTGTCCAGGCTAAACAACCCCAGCTCTCTCAGTCACTCCTTGTAAGATTTGTTCTCCAGCCCCTTCACCAGCTTTGTTGCTCTTCTCTGGACTCGCTCCAGAGCCTCAACGTCCTTCTTGTGGTGAGGGGCCCAGAACTGAACACAGGATTCGCGGTGCGGTCTCACCAGTGCTGAGTACAGAGGGAGAAGAACCTCCCTGGACCTGCTGGTCACGCCATTTCTGATACAAGCCAAGATGCCATTGGCCTTCTTGGCCACCTGGGCACACTGCTGGCTCATGTTCAGTCGGCTGTCAACCAACACCCCCAGGTCCCTCTCCTCCTGGCAGCTTTCCAGCCAGGCTTCTCCTAGTCTGTACCTCTGCTTAGGGTTGTTGTGCCTCAAGTGCAGGACCCGGCATTTGGCCTTGTTAAACCTCATGCCATTGGACTCTACCCAGCGGTCCAGCCTGTTTAGATCCCTTTGCAGAGCCTCCCTACCCTCCAGTAGATCCACACTTCCACCCAGCTTAGTGTCGTCTGCAAACTTGCTAAGGGAGCACTTGATGCCTTCATCCAGGTCGTTGATAAAGACACTGAACAGGGCTGGACCCAGCACTGAGCCCACTTGTCGCTGGCCTCCAGCTGGAGTAAACTCTATTTACCACCACTCATGCACCACACTCCTCCTCAAAATCCTTCAACACAACAAATTGCAAAGCTTTTTTACGACAACCCAGGAGAAGACAAAAATCCAGATAAATAAACCTGAAACACCTCTAGACCTAATCTTTATCTAATCAGTTAACACCTTGTAAAGATACAGGATGACCTTCTACTGTGGGGTACTGAGCTCAGTGTCTGTCAGGATTTGGTTCTTAGAACTGAAACTCATCATGTGCTAGGTAATGGGAAAAGGGAGTTTTGAGATCTAAGGAGTTTAGGAATTTAAACATCTCACTAGTAATTAATCACTACGCTATCTTCCAAAAGAATATACAAAAAAAAGCAAATGCTCCGGCCAGACCTGAAACACTTCAAAGAAGTAATTCAGTTTAGTACTTTCCTGAAATGACCATTGTACAGGATGAAAAATTCCATTAGAAGAATATTGCAAGAAGGCATTTGACATAAGGCTTCTTACTCACTCACTTAGAGAAATATTCTGCTGTTATTAGGTGAATTTTAAAGAGACATGTGGAACTGAATTCACACAAACACAGAGGCTGGAATCTGGCATTAATATCATTTTGCTGGTTTACTGCACCTTGTAAGCCTCTACAAGAAATCTGTATTTCTGCACTCACAGTTAGAAAACCTATTAAAGAAAAGTCATTTAGGATGAACACCCCACACTCGTAGCCATAGGTGTCTTCTTCAGCTAAATTAAAAACCATAGTCTTGTCAGGTCATAAAAATCATCAAAATTTTAGTTACAAATTACACCACAGTAAGTGTCAGCATCTTTTTCCACAGATTTAGCATTGTTTGAAGATAAACTGAAACAGATTGGTGCAACACTTAATTGAGCTCTCAATAGCATCATTGATAGAAGATCATTAGGAATCTTGAGCAAAGACTTTTAACTGTGGCTACTAAGATGCTGTACAGCAACTCTTCTAAACAGAGTGAATCAAATTTTCTCTGATGCCCTAAGGCTTTTTCTGTTGCTCTTGTAGAACAAAGAGACTTAAAGACAGACCTCAACCTTAAGGATATTTCCTGTGTAACAGGATTTCTCAGGCAATAAATAGCTGCAACTACCTCTGTTCTCCCAGCATATTAAGTACATGAAGGTAAGGATGATGCTCTGTTCTCTGCATTTCCTACCAACAGTTCTTAAGGTCAGGGATCAAGCAAAATTCAGATCATATGAAGAGCTCAGCCTCTGAGCAAGAGCAGGAACTACTCAAATAAATCAGAAATTACTTAGGGCCACATTTGTTGCTGCCTCTCTTTGCATAAAAAGGGATGGACAAACTAAGTAGTGAAGTTACAGCCACAACCTATAGTCCTGCTGTGTCAAAACTCTGTTGTCTGGACGGATTATGTTGCCCGATACTACTTTGATCCTAGGTCCTCTTGAACACTGTCAGACCATCAAGAACTGTTCCATCTCCAAACAGTAGGGTGCAAATGACCCCAGTGATGTTACTGCTCTCAACAGTACAAAAGCTAAACAGGACAGTGAATACCTCATTCTCTTCCCATAGGATCTAGTATTTCCATTTTTTCAGGAAATACAGTTAACTCATATAATAGATATAAAGGCTATTTATGTGTTCAATAGAAACTTACTTGCATCTAAATCTATTTTAGATCTATTTTACTCCTTCATGTTGGGGGTCCTGGTGGATGAGAAGCTCAACATCAGCCAGCAGTATGCACATGCAGCCCAGAAAGCCAACCATACCCATGACTGCATCAGAAGAAGTGTAACTAACAGGCCAAGGGAGGTAATTCTGCCCTTCTACTTTGCTCTTGTGAGACCTCACCTTGAGTACAAAGCTCAATTTTGGAGTCCTCAGCACAAGAAAGACACAGATCTGCTGGAATGAGTCTAGAAGATGCCCACAAAAATGATCAGAGGGTTGGAGCACCTCCGATACAAGGAGAGGATGAGAGAGTTGGGGTTGTTCAGCCTGGAGAAGGTGCTGCGGAGACCTTCTAGCAGCCTTCCAGTAGTTAAAGGGGGGGCTACAAGAAAACTGGGGAGGGGCTTTTTATCGGGGCATATAGTGATAAGATGAGGGGAAATGGTTTTCAGCTGAAACAGAGGAGATTTATATGAGATATCAGGAAGAAATTTTTTACTGTTAGGGTGGTGAGGCACTGGAACAGGTTGCCCAGGAGTCACAGATGCCCCATCCCTGGAAGTGTTCAAGATCAGACTGGATGAGGCTTTGAGAAACCTAATCTAGGGAAGGGTGTTGGAACTGGATGATTTCTAAGGCCCCTTTCAACCTAAACCATTCTATGATTCTATGTTTCACAGAAAATCTTACGGTACAATATTAGCACTCAGTTGTAATTTATTGATACCTAGCAAATTGAATGAGTATCTTTCACGAAACCTCTTGGAAACACTGATGACTAGCGGCTATTGGTACAAACAAGTTTTACAAATCACAGAAAAACAGTTACTCATGGAAAGCAAGACAGATACAGAATATTCTTACTTCAGATGGGAAAAAAATCGTGCATTATGATCAGTAAATCAATAAATATCCAACAAATCAGCCACACAAACAAGAAGAGAGAACTTCGTTTCATCTTCAATCAGAGAGTGAGAAATCTACTGGACAAGTTAGTTTTAGCAGTAAAATAGTTACCATGCTAATTTTCTACTCATCTAGTAATGCCAATCCTTTGCATTTCAATACATCTTTTTCTCTCCTTTGTGATCTCCTTTGCATCTGCAGAGCTTTCAAGCCCAGGATGCAAGCTGTGAAATATGTTAAACTGGTTTTGTTTTTTAATAAAGCTGAAAAATGACAATATAATGCTTTAAAAATCAATATGCTCTTTTACATTTAAAATAGCTTAGAAAATATTTTCAAACTGCAATGTCAGTAAAAACGATGCTGGACTCAGGTGACAGAACCCAAACCAAATGTCGAGGTGTAGTAAAGAATTTCACCATTGTACAGAAAAAAGGAAAAATCTCCCACTTGCAACGTAAGAGGATGAATCTTGACACATAGTCTTACTCAGGCAATTGCAAAGCCTTTATTTTTCAGTATCTGAAAGCATTTGATAGAAAGGAGAAACATTTCTATCTATATGCATTGGTACAGGGTGAGTGACTGCAGAGAAATCATATAGAATATTTTTGTCCCTAATATTTATACTTGGAACTCTATGAGCTCTGATTGCCTATGACATTGCCAGATTGTCAGATACCACACAACCTCTCGCTTTTGTACAGTAGTCTTTGCAGAAGGATCTCAGAAGTGTTACTTTTGCACAC
The DNA here is from genome assembly GCA_033459285.1 of Clamator glandarius. NCBI lineage: Eukaryota > Metazoa > Chordata > Aves > Cuculiformes > Cuculidae > Clamator > Clamator glandarius. The sequence continues at coordinate 4,347,030 of JAUNZM010000109.1, forward strand.
ATGGAGCCCCTTGAAACCTGCAGTGAGCAGGAGTTTTCTGTTCTGTATTCATTACTGGTATTGGATACATAGGAACAGAGAGGCAGGAAAAGCAAGGTGGGAGGGCAGAATTCTTTGGATGGCCTGGGTCACACTATTAACCAACCACTGGTATCTCTCTCCCATCTCATTTTTACCTGTATCCACAACAGTGCTGGGTAAGACCCCAGACCCATGCAGGAACATTGACCAAATGGATGAGTATGCGTACAGGCTATAGGAAACGTCACATCAAACAAAGTGCAGAATGGGTGTGAAATGTCAGTTGTCATGAGTGTGCAATCCCCACTACCTCCAAAAAGCACACGGACACATTTTAATGCAGTGGGATTTAAGTAACACTTCTGCAAGCATTAGGATTTTTTTTTTTTCAAATCACACAATTTAACCTTCATCTAGGGCTGCCATATGTCTCGGCTTCCCCAGGCAAGAACTCTTTTTCCACTTGAAAGTTTATTTCCAGGTGAACAAAGAGGAATTTGGCCAGATGCCTCGGTTGTACAAATCTCTACGGCCACAGAACCAGACATCACAAAGTCCCAAGCAAATGGCTTCAGAGCACATGCAGACCACCTGTGTAGCCCTGTGCCCATACCTCTATCCAAGAAATAATACACAAAACTAGGGCAAACTCAGATCCCTGTCTTTATCCCATGAAAAAAACAACCCAAAAATATACAAAAGGAAAATCTATTTGTAGCCAAATCTGTCACCACAAAATTCAGAACCTTTGTTTTATGATATCCACATAAAAATTTAACTTTGAGGGAAAGAGACCAAAATGCGGGCATAGTCCTTAGGCAGCTACAGTACACCACATTCACAGTCCTGTCCTGTGATAAGCAGACAGCATTAATTTACTGTATGTGGGAATCCAAGCTTCTTTCTGCTGCAATATTTCAATCACTCTTCTGGAGTACTTAGAAACCCCTCTACCCAGACAACAAACATCCCCCAGCACTGGGATGGAGATGGATCAGCAATTTCAGCGAATAAATAATTACAGCATTTTTGTCTTTAGTACCTACTTGCAAATTACTATATAATCTTCTCTAGACTGGGCTTTTGCCAAGAAAGGTTGGACCAGATGATCCTTGAGGTCCCTTCCAACCTGATATTCTATAATTCCGAGTCATACATTCAGGCTACCATTCTGTAATCTGCATGGCATCCTAGAAGTAAAGAAAAACCTCAAACTCTTTAAAATCTGGAACAATATAAAATGATTGATGTGCTTATCAAAACAACCAAATCAAGATTTTGTATTTGCTTTCTAGTTGCCTAAATATTTCTACCAGACACTAGTTAGGAGCCAGCATATGTTTTGAGGAAAAGTCATTTTCCTGCTGTATGTTAGCTTGCATGCATTACGAGTTGTACTTTTCTTTTAAAAGAAATGGGAGACCGCTGAGATATTATTGTACTCCACATTACCCAATTACCCTTTTTTAACCAGATACATTTGTCATTCTGTTGGAAAAATAAGTGATACTTATCATATTCTCACAGACTTCAGCTACCATTGCTTTTTAAAAATGCAGGGCAGTTTAAGACCCCTTTTATTATTTATTTGCTGTGCCTCCAGGTGTCTATAGAGGTGCTCTGCCTCTTGTTAAGGGAATAAGATCAGTGGCCATAAGGGCCAAACTCTAGCCTGATAAATGTGGTGTTTCCCAAGTACCTTATATAGTTGGCTACTGGGCGTGCCTGTATAAGCGCTGTGGCTGTGAACTCTTAATTTGTGAGCTGCAGAGAAAAGGGAATTCCCCAGAGGTATCCCTTCAATATTCTGGATCCTCCATGCGCTCATCCTACATGGTTAGGACCTACCCAGATGGTGGTGGTGGTGCTACCGGCTCACATGGGAAAAGCCTGACACTGATGCAACAGTCTGTGAGAAGAGTCGCTTCATCTGACACAGAGCAAACAAGCAGTCTATGCAAGCATGGTAGTGGTGGCTGCCTACAACCATACTGAAATAGATTCTTATGCCCTCCCTCAGAACAAGTTATGCAGTAGGCAGAGAGGTGAGAAGGGGGCTGCTTGTGGGATAAAGCATTTTTCAGTGGGAGGTTCTGATTTGGACTATTCATTAGCGTATACAGAACAACAGACAAATAAAAAAAAAAGTTAGTGTATTTCTATGTTTGATGAATTGGAATAGGGTTTTGGTTATAAATTTACATCAGAGGAAAGAAAAATGCCAGGAAGCTATATGAAAAATTTTACAAATATTAGACATCACAAAATATAAGCCTATTCTAAAACTGGCAGAGAGCAGGGAAGAATTTTCACAAATGCTTAAAGGAGAAAGATATATCCCTTATGCATCCACGTACAGTGGTCAACACAAGAGCCTAGACCACAGAGCTCAACCAGAGCTGCCTGGTCCACAAGAGCCCCCTCAACTCTTCCAGCCTGATTCAAGAAGATGAAAACAGAAGTCCAAAGAGCCACACATCATCTATTTTTTCAGGCAAAATAGGAAACACTGGGGATTTAGATCTTCTGCCTTTAGCCAGCTGCAGCATGGGCTGAGAGCTGTAAGCAGAAGATTAAGCTCTTCCTTTGGGTGTTCTCCCAGCCACTGACAACCCATACTGGCCGAGGTGAAGGGTCCCTGACTCATTTGTATACAGTTCTTCCAAATACTCATTTGCCAAAATTGGCACATTAATCACCACACTCCTTGTCCAAGGCAAACCTTGGATTTCTCGTCCTCTGAAGATCCTTCCTATCCCTCACTCTCTGAGCAATGTCCCAGTGATTAAGCAGGAAAGACTCTCCATCGCAAACCCACTAGCACTCAGTGACTCCTCAATACGTTCTAGACAATGCACCCCGTACCAGCCAGTGCTCAGCCGTGCAGGCACAGCACCAGGTCAGGCTTGCATTTGCAGGATTGGCACCTTCAGTTTGTGGCACACATGGCACCAACAAACTTCTGTTTGCTGCAGACAGAGCCAAGAGGAGCTAAAACTTCACGGCTGAAGCATGCTTCCCTAGCAACCCACTCTCCCCCATGCCTCCACCTCTAGGCCACTCAGCCGTTCTGCTGCCCAAACGTGCAGCACATCTACCCCTGTCCAGGCACCACTTCACGCTGCCTGCATCTCTGCCTCCTGACCAGGGTAGCCCGATCAACACATGTTGTTTCCTGCTGGGAGGAAACAAGGTATTCCTCAGAAGTTCTTGATGGCACTGGCGTGTGCCATGTGCTCAGGGGAGATGGGTTATCTACCTGGAGCACACTATGACTTCCTTAAGCTTTGCAAGGAACTATTGTTACTTTTTGTCACTCCCTACAGCCCTTCAGTTGCCTTCCACTTAGAGACTAATCATTCCCTGCCCTGTTTTACACCCCATGGGCACGCCACCTTCTTCTGTGGTTAAGTCCAATGAGTTGCCAGCAAAGAAGGGTCACAAAAAGACTGTTTACCTCAACCCATGAGCTCCTAACTGAATAGCTTTGCAGGGGGCACTGCTAATGACTATCACCAGTTCTATTGTGTCTGGCCTTGAATCAGCTCACCAGAAAGGACTTAATGAAAAACAGTATCTATCACTCCTGAAAACTGTCTGGCATATTATTATAGTGCGATAAGTTCAACTGCAGATCACTTGCATTTTCTGGCTTTGAACAAATGGCAGGAGTCAATTCTCTATAAATTCAAAATACATATTAGAATGTGAAACATATTTTAAGGGGCTTTCACATCCTGCCTCTCTTTTTCACCCTAACTGCTGGAGATCAAGTCTGCCACTTTGCTATTTCAGTCCTTTGCCATGTAACAAGACATGAAGAGAGTTCATTACCCTTTGTCACCCCTGAGTCACCTGGATGAGAAAGGAGGAAACAACCTGTGTCCAAGCTGGGATTTTGATGTGGAAGGGAAGAGACGGAGGCAGGGGGAGAGCATATCGGGAAACAGCTTTTTAATTGAGCTTCCTGAGAAATGCTGCTGTAGAGAAAATGACTGACAGAGAAAGCAAGACAGTCTGAAAGCATCCACTGTGTTGCAACCCATTCAGGTAGCTGAAGAAATAAAGAGGTATTTTTGTACCTTGAGTGGCCTAAACAAATAAATTACAGTCTTGATAACCTTTTATTCCAGTACTGTGCCATTTGTGCTACTCCAGTTGGATTGTGTCATTCCCAGGATAAATCCTCAATTGCAAAGGCTTTAAAATTGAGCTATAAAAATTTCCTCTGGGCAGAAATCTGGCAAAAAGTAGCACAATGAAAAAAAGCAAAGAGAATAAGTCTAAAAATAGCAGCTAGTAAAAGATGTTGGAAACCTTTGAGTGGACAACAATTTGTCAAGCTTTTCTCCCTTGCCCTCTGGTAAGCAAAAGAGAGGGTGGGGGCCAGGCTGAGGGACATTATAGCTCACCTGCGGTTTCTCAGAGAAGCAGCTTCACTGCCAAGGTCTGGGGAAATGGGACAGTAGCCAAACTGTCATATGAGCGAGGGAAGTCTCAAAGAGCGAAGGAGGAGGCAGGCTCGAAGATGCGACATACTGCTCAGCCCCAGGTGATTCCCCTATCCGAAGGCCATGCCAGAAGCTGAGTTACCCTCCTAAGCTTAAACTCCGCATACCTAAATCCTCCCTACATTCCAGTCCAGTTGTTTCCTACTGGCTGCCCTCACACTTAAACCTTATTGTGGTTCTCTCTATCCCTGTTGAGGTGTCTTCAAAGATACCCTGCTTGGAAGCAGTAGACATGAGTTTGAGTATGTGTTTTATCACCTGATACAGAATCACAGAATCACAGAATAACCAGGTTGGAAGAGACCCACTGGATCGTCGAGTCCAACCATTCCCACCAATCCCTAAATCATGCTCCTAAGCACCTCATCTACCCTCACCTTAAACACCTCCAGGGACGGTGACTCAACCACCTCCCTGGGCAGACCATTCCAATGCCTAACCACCCTCTCCGTGAAGAATTTTTTCCTAATCTCAAGCCTAAATCTCCCCTGGCGGAGCTTGAGGCCATTCCCTCTCGTCCTGTCCCCTGTCACTTGGGAGAAGAGGCCAGCTCCCTCCTCTCCACAACCTCCCTTCAGGTAGTTGTAGAGAGTAATAAGGTCTCCCCTCAGCCTCCTCTTCTCCAGGCTAAACAACCCCAGCTCTCCCAGTCGCTCCTCATAAGATTTGTTCTCCAGCCGCTTCACCAGCTTTGTTGCTCTTCTCTGGACTCACTCCAGAGCCACAACATCCTCCTTGTGGTGAGGGGCCCAGAACTGAACACAGGATTCAAGGTGGGGTCTCACCAGTGCCGAGTACAGAGGGAGAATAACCTCCCTGGACCTGCTGGTCATGCCATTTCTGATACAGGCCAAGATGCCATTGGCCTTTTTGGCCACCTGGGCACACTGCTGGCTCATGTTCAGTCGGCTGTCAACCAACACCCCCAGGTCCTTCTCCTCCTGGCAGCTTACCAGCCAGGCTTCTCCTAGTTTGTACCTCTGCTTAGGGTTGTTGTGCCCCAAGTGCAGGACCCGGCATTTGGCCTTGTTAAACCTCATGCCGTTGGTCTCAGCCCAGCAGCCCAGCCTGTTCAGATCCCTTTGCAGAGCCTCCCTACCCTCCAGCAGATCGACACTTCCACCCAGCTTGGTGTCATCTGCAAACTTGCTAAGGGAGCACTCAATGCCTTCATCCAGGTCGTTGATAAAGACATTAAACAGGACTGGATCCAGGACTGAGCCCTGGGGAACCCCACTTGTCACTGGCCTCCAGCTGGATTTAACTCCATTTACCACCACCCTCTGGGCCCGGTCATTCAACCAGTTTTTCACCCAGGAGAGTGTGCGCCTGTCCAGGCCAGAGGCCGACAGTTTCCGAAGCAGAATGCTGTGAGAAACTGTATCAAAGGCTTTACTGAAGTCCAGGAAGATACATCCACAGCCTTTCCCTCGTCCAAGAGTTTAGTTACTCGGTCATAAAAGGTGATCAGATTACTCTGGCAAGACCTGCCTTTCATGAACCCGTGTTGACTGGGCCTGATCACCTGGTTCTCTCGCAAGTGCTTCTTGATCGCACTCAAGATCACCCGCTCCATGACTTTCGCCGGTACCAAGGTCAGACTGACAGGCCTGTAGTTCCCCGGATCCTCCCTGCGCCCCTTCTTATAGATGGGCACGACATCAGCCAGCCTCCAGTCCAGTGGATTAAAAACCTTAGTTTTTATGATAAAACCTTAGTTTCTCTCTATAGCTTAGTGTTTACGTGCAAATTAAAATAACTTCTGTTTAAGTTTGCTGCTACCAGAACAACACAGGCATTGCTGGGAGAGCAGACTCACAACCAGTGGGAAGTCTGTCCACTGAGTGTTCACCACGTGACAGCACTCAAGGCAATTATCCATATTTACAAGAGGAAATAATGCCTCAAATATATCAGAATATGCTGCAACACTGAAGAGTGATGGAAATAACACTGGAAAGCCAAAACAAAAGAAGCCGTCCCTGTAAAAGCTCATTCCCTCTGCAAAGTTGGGCAGACAGTCCTCAGAATAGGAGGACTGCTCGGAAAATACAACGCAGCCCCACAACATCGCATATACTGTAGTGCTGCACAGTCATGAGGGGGCTGAGGGTGACACTATCAAGCCTTGCTAATGTCCCACCTATTTTTAAAACTGCCACAAAAGCTCAAGTTGGCTTCTGATCTCTGGTCCTCCATGCTCCCTGGGAACCATTCACACATCAGGGACATACACATCAGCAGCAAGGCACACACAAAATCCAGTACCACAATCACCTAGGGATGTTGTCACAGTGTTAGGCTCAAACTAATTTTCATGATGACTCCTTACCGTGACCAAAACCCAGTGGTGAAATGGTACTGCAGCCCCAGGGCAACAAGTGGTGCTACAGCATGAAGAGCTGGTCAGACAGTGGACACAAGCTTCTGTGCAGCTTTTTAGCTTGTTTTGGGGTATTGCATGAAAAAAATAAGGAGCTGGGCTGCAGCCAGTTTTTAAAAATAAACAACTTTTCAACCTCAAAATCAGTCACGCTGCAAGCCCAAGGAAATGCTTTTTATACAAAAAAGGGCAAAACTACATTCAAATTTGAAACATGCTGTAGTCCTAATAACTTTAGATGTCATTATTAGCACATACAAATAATAGGAAACAAATACACATATTTTCTTATCTTCCAAGCATTCCTCTAAAACTATGTTTCATACACATGAAGATCAGGACATTTAGGTGGTGGCCGCCAGAGTTAATGACATCAGGTACTGAAGAAACTTCTCGGCATGCCTGAAAGTTATGCAAAATGAGGAACTACTGATTTGAATTGCATCCAACTCTGCAACTCTCTATCTTCAGGGCAATCCAAGAGTAGATTTGTTTGAATGTTTTTCATTAAATGCCACCGCACCATACTAGATAAGAGATTCTATTTGGACTAGCAGCCACTTCCAATTTTCGCCCCAAAATAAAAGAGGGTTTATCAATTCCAATCAGTCTCATCCAGAATTAGTTGTCAAGTTTCAATAGCTGGCATGGATCTGACAACATAAATTCAGAACCAGTGTCAAATGACTAATACAACCTTGTAGAAGAGGCCTGAATGTACAGCCCTGCTGGGATTGACCAAGTGCATTTAAAATATCAGCACTTTTATGCAATAATAGCTCCTATTAACAACAGTTGGCTGACATTAGATATATTCAGCCTAAGCATCAATTAAAAAAGTTGCTTATCTGTTTGAAAATCTGGAAACCAGGTACGTATTTTCACACGGGCAGAGAATAATACAAATGAAATAATTGCTGTGGTGTCCTGGGACTGCATCACTTTGACTTATAGACACTGCTATTTTTCTGTCTTCTTTAAGACAAGACTGTATATATGTACATGAGTTCCTGTCATACTGTGCTGCATTTCTGAACTATCATCTTTCATTTTTAAAATAGCATCACCTACAGGCCCTACAGAAAGCCAAGCGCCCATTATACTGGGTATTACACAAACAAAATGTAATAAAATAACTGTCTCAAATAGTTCACAGTGCAAGCAACCATGAAAGGTGTCCTGCATCAACCTCTTTATGGGAAACTGAGGCACCACCACGTTATGGGCATTGCCCAAGGTCACAGAACCAGCCACTCACACCTCCTGAATCCAGGGACATAAAGCTACACTTGTAGTAAATGCTGACATCCCAGGGAGCTCATTAAACTCATTAAGGACTCATAAACGAGCTGAAATAAGTGCCAACCAGTTTAAATGTTAAATAGGTCATCACTAACTCTGATCAAAATGCTTTATTCTTCATTGTATCCAAGAGTGATTTAAATTAGAAATACAGACATATTCCTAGGAGCAAGAACACATGGTTCCCTACCTAGCTGCTCTAATTGCTACCCATCTTTACGCCCTGCTGGCTGGCTGCCCAGCTCTAGTGAAGTTTTGGGCAGCCCTTTAGCTCAAAAGGGGTGAGAAGAGCGTGGAAGACCTCCTGCTCACTGCTCACCTGCCCCCCAGGACCTGCTTGGAGCCCACTGCCACATCCATGGTTCTGAGGTTGGAATTAGTCATGGGAAATGCCACAAGAAAAAAAAAGGCAACACAAACCCCTCAAATATCACACCATCGTCAAACCTTCTGACAACTCAGCTACACTGCAGAAGGTGAGATTTTTTTTTCAGCTATCCTATAAATGAAAAAAAGCCAGTCCTGGGCAATTTGTCCAAGAAAATGTGTGAGTGCCTGCTTTGAGCAGAGGGTAAAAGGCTGCACACCTTGAGGGGATCAAGACTCTTCCCTGTAGCTATCAGTAAATAGACTGAAAAACAAAATGAAAGAAAAAAGTCTTTTCCTCTGCATGTCTTGTTGCAGTGAGCAGTTGAGTATGCAGATGTGTTTCTTGTCTGGAGGCTGGCAGGTTTTGGTTCCCACTGACAAGCAACCAGCTTTCCACAGGCAACACCACAGAGGTCTGCATGTGTGACAGACAATTCTAACTTCAACTCCAGGGGCCTTAGAGATATCCATGCTACCTTCTTATCCATTGTCAGCTCCGCTAAAGTCAATAGGAGTTAAGAGCATTAAGGACCTGACACCCCCATCACTTACCAGGGTTCTCTGGCAATTCTTCAGGCCAGTTAACTCAGAACAAAATCCTCTCTGAGCCAGTCAGGAAAGGCTGTCCAAAAATAGCACTCACCCACTAGCCTCAGTTGCACCATTGCCTGTGTAAGGAGCTTAGTTTCTGGTTGTCTGGTCAGATCTCCCATTGTTCACTCTCTCTTATGTATTTTTCATTCATTAATATAACAACAATAAGCTCCCAGTAATAGGATCTTGCCACAAGAAGATGATTTCTTGCTTTCAAAAACAAACATCTCAGTTTCACCTTCACATTTTTTTTATAATACAGTAGGAGATCTTCATCCTGTCAGGTTTTATTTTCATCCCACTGACATTACTTCTTAATTAAAAGAAAAGATATATTGACAGATTCAACCAGGTGCTATAGCTGATATGAAGCACAGTTCCTCAGTAAAATAAAAATAATCAAGTCAGAGAAGAAGGGAGCGTGCCTGGCAGTCATTTCATGTATCCAGCCACGGGCAGTGGTAAGTGGCCTTAACTGGCTCTCCCATTTGTTTGTTCTGCAGTTTTGCGATGTCTTCCAGCTGTCATTTCTTCTTCTTTATTGTATTTATTTTTTAATGATTCCCTAGTGAGGAGTTTTAGCTACGAGAACAGAGAACCAGTGGCAGCAAAGCATCATCTACTTCCTCCCCACATGTGGGGCAAGTGAGGTATTTGCATTTCACACATCATTTACGGCTTGTGGATGTGAGGCTGCCACCAAGCCTGCCCCGGCTCAGGCAGCATCCAACCATCAGAAACTGCACTTGGCAGCCAGGATTCAAAATTTCACTGAAAAAAAAAACTATGGGGGGGAAGTACTTCACATAGAACCATCACTTTTGGAAAGTCTCAGTCACTGCAGAAATGAAACCTTTTCGTTTGGTATGACTATTCTCTTTCAAATCAGCAGTCCAGCGTATGCCAAACTGTTAAAGGAGATGTAAAATGCTCCCCACAAAATAACTCCTTTTTTAAATGCCTGTTTCAGCCGTTCCACTTCTCCTTGGGGACCAATACAAGCACTGAAGAGTACAGTGCTTGTATCCTTTCAAGAATACTGAAGAAGTATTAGAGAAGTGCTGCTCAGCTGGTGAGCCAAGAGGCCAGCAGAAAAAAAATAAACTACAAAAGCAGAAAAATTCTACATTTACAGAGCTTGCTCTGAAGGCAAGACATTAATGAGCAGCCAAAAAATACAAACAGCACAGGGTGAAATTAACTGGTTTTCTTATTTGAATAAAAGGAAGAGGTTCTCTGTTTTTTGGGAGCCAGGGTTTAGAGACGCAGACGCCTGGGTGGTTACGACAGGAGGCAGTGGAACAGCCGAGTGAAACTCTCATTTTCTTTGAGCTGCCTGAGCTGCTTCACTAGGGAACCAGACCAAAGATGCAGTCCGGGAACAGAAAAACATGTCAAATTAAGAGGGTTTAGGAAAAAGTATCTGCTCAGGAACAAGAAAGCCTGTCCAGGAAACCATAAAGTTTAATGGATCTGGTGATTATTTTGCTTTAATTCAGGCCACAGAATCGTCTGATCCTCTATATAATCATAAAGCCTTGAAATGATCTGTCCTGCAAGGCAAATCTACTAAATAATGCAGAGGTCCCAATGGAAAAGAAAACTCCTTCCATCTTCAGAGGGATTTTTAAAGTGCCACATCAGAGATCTGAGCTTTTAATTGTATCTTGCATTTAAACTTAATGATAGGCCTGTTGTTTTCTTTCAATAGGTTAGGCAAAAAGCCACAACAATCTAAGAGCATTTAAAGTGAATGCAGCATAACAATAAAGACAAAATTAGAGGCAACAGCATTTTCAAATTACATATCCTTAAACCCAGTGTCTTACTGAGTAGGCAGGATCTCACCCCTGGATGCCAAGTCACATGTGGTCTTAGAAGGAGCAGGATTTCTGAGGTTTATAGCTGAAAATAGAGCAGATCAGTGACTCTGGGAAACCTTATGCTGGGTGAAGCCAAGGAGAGTGGTAAGCATGATTCTTTTAGTACAACATGGAAGACACAACTCATCCCATTCATTGGTGGTAGCTGGATGGTGATGCCATCATTCAGTGGCACCACCAGTCAGGACAGGAGGCAAGGCTGGGACAGATGCTCCCTGGCATTTCTAGGGTGCAGAGAGACTGGATGGAAGCTGACGTGCCTGGGGTGTCCCCTGAGCAGAGGCAGAGAGGGGAACACAGAGCTGGGTAGAGAGGCAGTAGGTAGAGCTGCCCCATGCTAACATGCCCACAGCCTGGGATAATGGAAGCACACAGGCAGACCCCCAAGTTTGCTCTGACTGCTAGAGACGCTGGAGTGCACAGCAGCAAAACCAGTACACAACAGAAACCCATAAGCAGGGGAATTTAAGAGTTTAAAAAAATGAATTAAGACATTAAAAAGCAGTGTTCAAGTATGTTTCCTGATACAGAGTATGTGTTAGTATCTAATAAAACTTAATATATCCTCAAATTTAACCTTACAAGACTTGGTAGGATGGAAGAAACATACTATTTAAATTAATCAATTTCTTCTGTTATTCATACTTTTTATTAACATCACTTCAATCGGAAGAAAAAAAGCCCAACTTCCTGTTCCCTTTTCCATCTTTTTATAATACTCTCCATTTCTTTTTGAAGCAACCACGTCAGTTATCCTTTTGTTTACAATCATATCCACTTCCATGTTCAAAATTCCATCATGTCTGAAATTGCAGGTTGTTTAAAAGACAGGTGAGATGAATTTGCAGAGGAGAAGTGGGAAGTAGGGAGGAGGACAGCTCTGTCCCTTGAAACATATATAAAAAGACGTATGTGGCAGTCAGAAAAAGAGTGATAGGGAAATCTGTGCTGGGAGATGAGGAGCAAACGTGGGAAAAAAGGCACTGGTGGCACTGCTAGGTTGTTATTCACAAGGAAGAAGCAATGGACAGAGCCAGAGCCTTGTACAAAGTGGCAATGGGACCACCCCTGACAGCTGCTGCTGGTCAGAAAGGAAGATGCTCATCACTCTGACCACCAAGTCTGGCAGTTGCCAGCAGATGCTGCACGGGGATGGCCACTGAGATTCCAGTGAGCCCCTCAGCACTGCAAGTTACATCAGGGTGTTTCTGACACCCAGGATGCAGAGGTCCCAAGAGATGATTCAGTGCAAGCTTCCTCTACAAACTGCATACAAGAGACAGAGCACAGAATAAACATTTTTTAACGAGTTAGTAATAAACTGGCCACAATGAGAAGAGCAGCTTTGTTTGAGATTATATATACATATAACTGCAGAGAAACCCTTAATAAAATCAATACTCTTATTGAGCACATTTTCCTCAGTATGTGCTTAGCCTTTCCAATAAAATGATTTATATAAAGCACATTGAGTAAAGCAAGGACTCCATGCACTCAATACATACTTTGGATATTCAGTACCCTTTCAGACACCCACCTCCTTCCTCGCAGGTCAGGCTATGGTGTATCTCTTCATTCCCACATCTGAGTCACCCAACAAGAATCACCTCCTGTGTGAGGAGATGTACGTTTACATTTTGTCACCCTACAGCTTACATGAAATGGCACCGTAAATGCAGGTGGCCAAGATGACCTGTCATGAAATGCTCACATATTTGCCTTGCTCCATTTTATCTGCAGGAAGGATCAAATGCAAACTATACTTCTTTTTGTAAATCTCATCCTTCCTTAGGAAGAGCACTCCTTTTCTTTGGTTCTTCTCAGATTCATCCTAGGAAATATCTGTGGTGTTTGTTTATATAATTTTGCTCTTGTCAGGCAAGGCCAGCCTGCCTTTTATGCCCGAGCACCTGTCTGCCTGCCAGTCTCACTTCTTTTTCAGAGACACTTCATCCCATTGGAATCAATAGGTAAGAATCAATAAAATGCAAACACTGCACTTCACCCTGACTGCTTCAGACTGCCTTCCTCTAGCCCTGGAAATGCTGCAGCTGGCCCTTCACAGTCTACATAAAGCAGTTCAAGGAAAGATCCTGGGTGACCAATGGGCAGGAAAAGCATAGGGGCTTGCTCAGCTCCCAGTTAGCAGCAGCCAATGCACCTTTTTTTGCTGGTATTCTACTGCTGCAGGAACCAGCAATGCAATGCGATAACCTCCCAGGGAGCAGGACTTGGAAAACACCTGCAGGAGCAAGGGTTGTCTTGGTGTACTTTCAGAAAAGCAAAGCCTGGAAACCGTTTCCCTGAGCTTAGCAGACTTCAACCACTGTCCAAGCCAGATGGTTTCAAGAAGACATCATTTCACTACTGCCATGAGGCCAAAAGCCATACTCATTCATCACAACATTTATAACACCACCTCCTTCCTGACAGACTGCTGCCTCTAACAGCTTCACCCTCTGCAATTTCCAGACCCTACAGATCACTACTGGCAGAGCAAGAGCTCAGTAAAACAACCTAGTCGTACAATTCCCTCTCTAAACTAGTCATCAGCTGTACAGATATCTAAACAAGCCGGTCTTTCCATCTGAGATCTCCAGAGAAATCATCACCCACACATCACCCCAGGCATGCAGGGGTGAAGGGCCATGGAAGTGAGCCAGAGCAAGGCTGTAGGGAGCATTTCTTGTCTAAATTGCCACAAAGATTATCAATTTGAATACTCTAATTATTCCAGTACTTGTTTAGCTTTAACTTATTGTGGTTTATTTCAAACAATAATATAATTTGTATGGGCATGATGCATTTCACTTCACTGAGAAGTTGCAGTCTCCAGGGACTCACACTAAAATCATACTGATATTGTAAGCAATGTAATTGCCATACAGTCTCCATAGACTTCTATTGAAATTGCTTTCCTCTCCTAATCTCAAGTAGTAGGAACAACATCCCAGCAGAGACTCCAAAGACTTGCAATGGAGTCATATTCCCATAATAAATGGTCTCATAATGATCCTCTTTAGACATTCTTTGAAACTGCCAAGAGATTGGAGCTGAAGAGTATTTATTTTCCACAACGTCCAGAAAAGGACATTAACGTTCTCTCCCTTAAATCCTGGAGCTCACGTCCTATTAAAAAAACTTCATGAGAAATAACTACTGCTTCACTGCAGTCCCCTACAGAGCCTTCAGTGTATGCCTGTATTATTATTTCACAAGCTTCACTACTGAGTTGCAAGAAAATCAGGAAACATACCTTTTACCCAACAATTTGGAGCAGATCCCAGAGATGTCTTTTATTCTATGCAGTAATGATAAGAAGGGTGAAGGGAAATGTGTTCTTTCACACAGAAAACAAACTATCTCCTTGGGAGCCATGTTGGTCCATGCATGGCAACCCTAACAAAAGAGTTAGCACTCTCAGTGATAAAAGTTGCTGGATTTGTACACTGGAGGCTGTAAAGGTTATTTCCTGCTGCTTTTCCCTGGTTAGAGCAGGCAAGTTCACCTAAAGCAGTGACATGCTGAGAATGGGGATTTAAATGCACCTGGGTGTAGGAAGAGGCTTAAACCACAGGATGAAGGACAAATTCTAAATCGGGTCCACTTCTTTCTTTGACACCTCTTCAACTCAGAGAACAAGTAATCAAAGTTTCTGAATTTTTTGAAAAAGTTCTTTCTCAACAGGCAAGGTGAACATATGCTCAGGTTGCAGCACGAAGCAAATTTTGCAAGGACTTTTGAAATCCTTGGTCTCAAGGGGTTTTGAGTGGGAGTATCAGCAAGGTTTTTAGTCCTCTACTGAGGCACTTCGTATTTTATAGACACAGTTCATGGAGAAGAAGCATCAGAGCTCAGCAGAGGCTTAAGGGTCAAAATTCCTAGATACCTTTCTCACCTCTCCTGGTCCTAGGTTTCACATGGTGCTAACACTTGATGGCTTTCCAAAAGCCACCAGACTCCCCATGTGCAAAAGGAGGGTAATATTACTTACCAGTTTCAAGGGTAACCGTCTGTCACAGGAGGTAAGCATTAATTGTGTAAAGAAGGAAACTAAGAACACAGAACAAATTACTCCACCTTCTGGGATGTTCAACTACTCATATGTAGCAGAATACAGAAGAAAAACACCTATTTTGCTCTGGCAGCCACGTGCCTTAAATCTCATGTAAATGCCATCGCTAGACTTTGGCTGCATTTGCCATCATAGCAGATGATTCAGAGCATTTCATGCTGAATCAAAGATTTGTCTGAGTGTAAAATAATGGCTAAGTTGCTCCTTGTAAAAAAAACAAAAACAAAACCTAGACATAAAAATATATTGTATATGTGTCATGGATATGAGATGCCCCCTGACTCCATGGTTCTACTTGGAGATCAGTTAAGGACAGGATGGGTTTTTTGCTTGCTACACAACTTAGGAAACTTTTGAGTATGTACCTGCATGAAAATGTAAGGTATAATTGCTATTAATAACAATTATTTGAGCACGGGGTAGAAATGGATCAATGGTCTCATCTTGGTAGCTGTCAGTACCTGATCTCTACCATGAAAACTTATGAGACAATCTACACAGTGAATTAACTGAGTCCCAGTTTATACACATATTCACTAGAGAACGAGCCCTCATCTGCTGCCATTTCACAGTGCAGATGTTAAAATCATCAAGTATTTTGGGTTTATGGCTGAGTAAGATATACCATTCAGCACTGTATGCTTGTATAATATTGAATTTTGTAAACTACACTCTGGCTTGAACTGGTTCACTGTAGGGTAAAAATAATAGTAGCTACATCTAAAATTTAACTGTCTTAAGGGGTTGGTACAAGTCAGTTTGAGATAGGAGGTTATTTTTATGTCACAAAGTAGTTCATTGTTTTATTTTCAATTCTAGTAAAAATTGCATCTTTTCTACCTGTTAATGAACCCTGCCTAAAATAGACATTTACATGCAGGCTGTTTATCTGATGCATAATGCTTTATGAAAAAAATCAGCTCTAAACAATACCACTAGAATTTTATTACAGGCTTTTGGTGCAAATAATAAAATCTTTCTACAGCTAATGAACTGCCCAACAAAGCAAGTTTGTTAATAAAAATAAATGCTTTTAAACACAAATGAGAAATTATAAAAATACAGTTTTCAATAAAGACTTGCTTGTACATTTTACGTTAATTGACATATATTACTTTCAGATTTTCTGCATTTCTAATAGTATGGAAATAAGTATCAGGAATATTGCTTTTCAGGATAACTAATGTATACTAGAATTTTTATATGTATGAGAATAACCAAAGATTTCATTATTTCATCCAGTAGGATAGACAGAACATTGTTAGCAACTCAAAAGAGAGATAAACACCTAGTGATGGACCTGCCCTAATAACAAATACTGTCCTCCTAGTATTTAAGGTTTGAACTTTATTTTTTAACCTTTAAAAGACAACATTAAAAACCTAGTGGGAGGGCTCAAAAGAAGGAAATAGTTGCCTTCATGGAGCAAGGATCTCTACTGATCGCTCCCATTTGTAAATATAATGCAGTACCAGTAAGTACTGCCCATTTCTTCTCCTGAAGTCCTTCACACTCACTTGACAAGCTCTCCTGGTCTTTTCATTTACTTCTCTGTTAACAAGGATCATGCCCAAGCAGTGTGCTCATGTGCTATCACGTCTCACATAGATACTCTACAGTTAAATCAAAATTTTAGTTGAATTACAATAGTTCAGCAGTCAACAAAGAGAAAATAAACTCCGTCGTATACCAAAGACTCAGCAAACAGGAGGAGATCATGTAAGATATTGGCAGCAAAAAAAAATCCAGGAAAGATTCATTCGCACCTGTCTGGCCTGACAGATTTCTTCCCATCTCCAAGTGCCCACGTCGGTGAAACACCAAAATGCAGTTCAGAAGTGAGCTCTGGTAATCCCCTGTTTCACAGCCCCACTTCCAAGTGTGGAATTCATCAGGCTTTAGTGGTAAACAGTTACTAAACAAAGAATATATCAAATAAACTTGGGGGGGGGAGGACTTTAAGTGTGATGGATGAGCTGAAGGCAGTGAAGCCAACCCAGTTCTATCCTCGGCATGCAAAAAAAAAAAAGAGGGGATAAGAGGTGCCCTGAGCACAGAGCCAAAGGAAAACATGCATTGGTACTTCACCATAACTCCAAAAGGCCACAGAAACTCTGCTACAGGTGAAAGTAACTCCCAAAAGGACATTCAACTTTATCTCAAAAAGCACAAGCCATGACAAGTCCCACAACACCTCACAGCAAACACAGCATTTAACCAACTCTCATCGCTCACAATAAATGCTACCTCAAGACCGAATCTGTCAAACTTTAAATTCCAACCACTGGATTTCTTTGTGGTTTTGCCAGCCAGATCAAAAAGCTGCTTCCCCCCTAATCCTGATTTCCAGCTGGCATTACTTTCCAGTGCATGTTTCCCCATCCTTTTTCCAGCTATACATCTTCCTCATCCTTACTTGGGGATGAATTACATGCACATACCTCAAATTTATACACAGCTCACCCTGAAGACACCAGCAGCTTTGTACGCTCAACTGCAAGTCCAGAGGTGACTTAGATGAGGCTGAAGGTGACTCACAGTACAAACAAAATCCAGGGGACAACTACCACTGACTTCTCAAGGGCCAGGATTTTATCCAGACTACTAGTCTCGATAGAAAACATGCAAGAGTGGGAATTTCAGCCTGTGTTTTGGCAAATTTTCAGCTCAGGTAATTATGTTCTCCCCTCCTAAAATTCCTTTGTAGTTTCGCTTGGAGAAGTTAACCTCCACATCCCTTCCTGATGGACCTGCAAAGATGTGAAGCCAGAAGGGACTGTCCCAGAAGCAGCAGCACCTCAGTGACCTACAAGGAATCTCACCCTGAGCAGGCTGTGAGGCACTATGGTCTCAGAGGAATGAAATGTTCGCTCGGAGACAGAGGAACCTGCAGCAATGCTCTTGAAAATGAAACTACAATAAAGTTAACAAAAGATCTGCAAACATTAGAACAAAATATGGAAAAGAAAAATGTAAGTTCTTTCAGTATTTACAGGTTCTCCTTACCATTAATGAAGCCAAAGCCTACAGGTTGTTAGTATTCGCACAATAACCTTCAGAGATCTTCCCAACAAACAGAAGATTAGCATCACTCACACACGCGCTGCTCAGCTGTATCACAGCAGCACCTTATGTACTTGTCTATGAAATTACAGCACTCTGTATGTACACAATCGATGCGTAAGTGCAGTTCATTTTTCAAGGGCAGTAAAACCCGAGAGCTGCATGACTGGCAAAGTGAGTAACACGGTGATGTAAAAACATCCAAAGACTTTGCATTGCTTTTTAAGGATTAGTGGTTTATAGTATAAATTTATTGATGCTTAGAACTGGTTTGAAATGATAAAATATTTAAACGCTGAATATTTTAATTTTAAACATCTTTTCTCAGGGTAGTTAAAATTAGAAGTATCCTATAAGGAAAAATACTCTCCAGTGCAAAATCAATCACCTGATTTAATACAATTATCAAGCAATGTCTTTATTAATTATTATAAATTACACAGAGCAGACTATATTTTATTAGTAGTAAATGCTAAACTTCTTGGCTGGACTGCTACTAAAAAGTTCAAGCAGAAAATAGGACCATTTTAAAAGGGGCTTAAGTAAAAATTGAAAATATTGTGTATTTTTATTTTATACTTGGTGTTAAATTTATATTTAAAAAAATAATGAAATCACTTCTAGCTACCTAGTGTTCAGGTCATGCTGAAACTGCATCTTCAGAGAAAGCTACTCTTGTAGCACAGCAAAATCTCCTGAATTCTTTTGTTCACATTTTTCATTTGTCACATGCTCAGTCTGGCATCAAAGACTGGTGGCAGGTATTACATCCTGAAGACGCCCTCCTCTGTCCCTCCCCAATGACATACGGCCCATGGAGTTTGCTTATTGTTAACAGCTGTCTCATACATGGTTAAAGTATGTGAAGTAATGCTATCTTAAAAACCTAAACCCTCTTGCCATGCTATTATTCTGCAAGAATGAACGGGTTTTACTATTTAATGACTGTTACTTGGGAAAGTCCACCACTTTTGCTTAAATTAAAAAAAAAAACAAATAAAGAAACCACACAATATGTCAAATGAAATTTCCCTCAATTTCAACAGCTTTGGTTTCCACAGTTTCCTTAAAAGTGTCTTTAACAGGGAGCAGTAAACTGTATGACAGCATAACGGTTTGCCTCCTGTTTGGGTAGAGAGTTTGTTCAGCCAGGTTTGAGGCTGGAGTAAAATCAGATGCAAATGAAATTCTAACTTGGGCAAAGCCCGCACCTAAGTTTCTGAGCTGCTGCTGTACCAACATCTTCTGCAGCTGCTTGAGTGTTCTGGAGATGAGAGTAGATGAGAGCAGAAATCAAAAATTCAGAGGGAAAGACAGGACTATCTTTGGGCATTTTTCTCCTTTTCTTATCCCTTCTCTTGGGGGAAAAAAAAAAGAAAGCAAGTTGATATAAGAGTGAATTCTATTTTTTAGCCAGGATTCCAAATTCATATTTGTCTCCCAAGCTTGATTCAACAATAAGTATCTTGAAGAAAGAAGCCTCTAGTGTACAAGCATTTTAAAAGATGTGCTCAGTGGTTTTATATTTATTTTTCATTGCTGCCTTAGAAGAAACTCCTGCCAAGATATCACAATTTTTAAGAAAATGCAATTCCTTCCCTTAGTAACTCTCACTCCAGTGATGGCATCTGCTCTCAAACCCAACCTCATCCTCCCAAAACATAAAAAATAAGCACATAAGACATCTGTTAACTAACTAGGGTCAGAAGCAACTCATGGTGCAAATCCCATGGGGTAAAATCCAGACAGCATAAACACAGGCATAAGTCAAATATTTTGGGCATCACATACATTACAGGGTCAGCAAGAATAGTGATTCACCTTAGGCACAGGCAAGCGCACAGGAATTCACCACAGCCACTACCTGAACTTGCACCACCTTAACACCCCACAATGTGGAAACCCCACTCTCTGAAGATGATCTGGAGAAACATCAGCTTCGTTCCTGATTCATACCTATGACCCAACCCGCTACAACCCAGTTTTTCCCACATCTTCACTGCTGTTCACCTTTGCCCTTCTGTAATTCCGCCCATCTTCTTTATGTGGCAAAGAGCAGAATCATATCTTCTTAACCTACGTAAGACTCCCACATTCACCCTAACCTCTGTGTAAGTAATGTTAAATCCTAATAATAAATCCATGAGAGATGAGGATGCCATTGGCAATGAGCCATACATCTTCTCCAGAATCTTGGAGAAATAAACTTATAATCCCTTCAGTCCTTTTTAAACAACTGAGTCACCTTCCTGGTTAGCAAATAAAAATCAAAAGCATTCCACTCTGCAGGGCTATACACTAAGAGAAATAAATATGTTGCCACTAGAGAAACTCTGTCCCTTATTGAACACTGGAGTACTATTAGGCACACTGCTATAATCCATGATAAACATAGTGCTCCTAAATTTAAAAGACCCATTTAAAATATTCCTAGACACAGCGAACATTTAACAAGTTTATACTAAATAGCATAAAAGAAAACAGAACAATTTGGTTTTCAAACACCCAGCACTGATACTATTGACATTTAGCTCCCCCTCAGCCTTAACCTTATCTTCTTTGTCCTTGTCTCTCCCATTATTCTTCCTTTCTTTGTTTACTTGCTCTTACTTTTCTCGTCCTGTCATTTACACAGTAACATTATTTTAACGAGTACATTTGAACAGGAACTACACCAATTACTACATCATACGTTTTTGCTTAGCCTTTACAAAGAAGAGAGAGGAAAGAAAGGAAAAGATTAAACCAAATGTAATAGTTTTGAGTTCTTTGCAAAGTGCCACTGCATCTCAAGTTAAGTCTGCTCTGTAGCAAATGTGTAAAATATATTCAGTGCCGTATAAGTAATGACATTATCAATTAACTGTGTCACAAGGTCTAAAAATATGCAAATTACTGTACTTCAATTAGAAAAATCTACATCCTTGGAGAATATTGTAAATCAGGAAATTTGGGAGACATTAAGAGTAATCAGTGAAGGAAAGCATGCACTTTTCCCCATATCCTATTTTTATACATACATAATGAAATAATTATAGCTACACTGTATTTATGCCTCTGCAAAAATATTAAAATCTTAAGATCTTTACAATGATAAATTTAAGCCACGTTACATTTGCAGACAACATTAATTATATGAAAAAGAAATCTATTATCATTTGGTATAACTAAGTTGAAACTAATTTGGACATGTAAATTAGATATATGACTTTTCCATAGTACCAGTATATGAGAAAACAGAAATTCAGGAGAGATATATAGACTAATTAAAGAGGTTGCGTATGTGAAAAAAGAAATTATGTTTCATTTGATTATATAACCAAAAATACATATTGACAAAAAAATGTATATGCACATCTTGAGAAAGAGAAAAAAAAAGTTCTTTATGTCTCAACAGCAGCTTCTCAATGATTATTTTTCTGCTAGGAATTCTGCATCGTACCCAAGGCCTATCAGTGCAGGATGTTCACCTGCAAATGTGTATGGCAGTGTCAGTTTTCAAAGACTAGGTCATTCACCACTGTAGCAGCCACGCTGATATCTTTTGTTTGAAATTCAATTTGCATCTGTTTCAGAGATGCCATAAGAATGCATATAAGGAGCAGGCACATAACTCCGATCTGCAGAGGCTCCACTTCCACAAGCTATTGTAGCCTTCAAAGGACTGCACAGTCCAGTAGGAGACATTTCTAAGTACGGCTCCAGAAGAGAAGGGAAGGGCTGTCCTTTCCTACTCTGGGTTTCCACATGCCAGGGAAACTATTTGGAAGCACATTCATTGTCTCCTGTTCATTAGAGAGCTTCTCCATCTCCTGAAAGTGCTGCTGATCCCTATCAAGTGACCAGGAACATTTGAAGCATCCATTGTCTCCTGGGATGGTGCTTAATCCCAACATGCACAGGCCAGCTTCCAGAGAAGTATCAAAATTATGTTCTTGTACTTATATTTATCTGAGGAATCAGGAGCATTCAGCAGCTGGCACAATTAATCACAGGTGACCAGAAAGGATCAGCAGTGTGAAAGACATAAAAACAGAACTCAGTCCTCTAAGCCCCTTTGACGTGGGAACTGAGACCACCAAACCCTGACAAAAGGTGCCCAGATTTCTGCAGAAAGGGCTTTCCCTCCCCATTCACAAGCAACGGTGGACTAAAAAGCTTCAGGAGCCTCAAGGCCATGTGGGCTTTTCCCTGGACTTCTCTACAAGTCACTCAGGACTCGATCCTGCTTTTAACACAGACGACACATTTCCCTGTTGACTACGATGGAAGCAGGGACTGGTCCCTCATGGATCCCATCCTGAAGAGCTGCCATTGTCCTGTGTGCACTGCCACTGTCAAAACGGAATCATGCACATGCATCCGCTAACTGGATCGAACTCCTCTGTTAAACTCAGAGCTATACATGTATTTTTAAAAATGCATGTAGGCCAGCTCTACTTAAGCAAAGGAGATTTCCTATAAACATGCAAATAGGAATTTAAACAGCAATTTAAAAACCACGTATTCAATTCTCATTACTTATGCAAACTATCATGGTTTTGTCATGCTTTATTTCTCTGCCTTATCATTTTATCTATGGTATTTCCCCTCTGTCACTATATTTTCTTTTTTTCCTGTCATCTACATTTTCTGGACGCATTTTTAATGTCCTCACCTCCATATTTCAACCTTTCAGGTAATACAGGATTTACAGCAGCAGGCAGGGAACAGGCATTCACATGTAACTAAAGGCAACTCCTGTAATTCCTGGTACATAATTGGAGGCAAGAGAAAACTTAAAGATATTATCAGACAAGTAGTTTATCATATGAACCTAAGGGCATTTATAGGCTGCAATCAAAAAACAGACAGACTGACAGATAGATTTAAAATTGTATTTATACATCTTAAAACCTTAAAGAGCTTATAGTGATTATTTATAAGGAATAGCTACATCTCATCTTTTTAAAAAAAAAGACAATGTATTTTTCTTAGTTCAATCTGTCTTAGATTTATTTTCCATATTTCTGTTTGTCATTATAGTTGAGGAAAATACCAGAATATCCATCCTTCCCAAACTGTAGGACAGCTATCAGATAAGGATCAGAACAAATTCTAAAAAAATCCCTCACGAGTTATGATTAACTCTATGTAAAAAGAGGACAGGCAAGGGGATAAAATATGAGGAAGTGAAAACCATAATTACCATCCACCATTCCTGGGGCAGGGAAGGGGGAGGTAAAAAAACCAAAGAAAAAAAAAGAAAAGCAGAACGAACGAGAGAGACAGAAGTATATGCTGTAAATATAGCATACATTTTATTACCGCCTATGTGCTGCTACATCCCAAGACCTTGCAATTTAGTTGCCTATTATTTGCCTTTAAACATTAGCAAAAGAGATCTACCATTTTTTGAAAGGTAATTATACTGTAATGCAGATGGCAGTAAAACAATTACATGAGATAAGCCCTTGCAATGATCTTTACAAAGCAAACCAAAAGTAGTACTGAATCATAAAAGACCCAACGTGGAGAGGGCTGCATTGCAGCACTCCCGCTCTGCTACCAGTTCCCCTGCAAAAGTGGCAGAGCAATATTGCAAACATAAGAAGCAGACACAGTGAAGGTTAAGTACTTCATAAGTTTAAAGGATTCTTAATCCCAGACTAATCCTTTACAGTCTCTATTTGGTGTAGATCCCAAAATACTCCAAGTGCTACAGAAACGCTTCTTTGGGTTTTTTTTTCCTCCTGTACAGAGTTTAACTTTTACACCCTCCTGCTATCCACCAGCTCCACTGGCATACTGTCTTTTTGACAGGATTTTTCCTTCCTCATGAAAGTTGTTGAGACACGGTGAATGCAACTGCTAAGGAATTATTAATTACTATTAATAGACAGCTTTGGAGATGAAATGAATTAAAATGAGCAGTTTATTTGACTGTCATATCAATGTACTTGGTATTTTTATGACTTAGTAGTGACTCAGGGCAGATTTCAGACGGCAAAAGGTGCCTTATCAACCCACGCTGACTGAGACAGCCAGTTCCAAAGAGATCATTCCTGTTTTAAACCTTGACCAGCCACCCAACAAAACAGGGCATTTGCTGGTGATACATTATGGATAGGTGTTAACATCAGACATGCAGGGAAAAGCGGACACTCAGGAGACAGGATCTGATCTTTGCTGTTTTCCAGTGCATAAAATAACAGCCTGTCATCTACCTTTCGCAGGTCATTTTTATCAAGTTGCAGGCCAAAATGAAATTTGACCTCCATTTTCCAGCTAGCCCGGAGATGATAAATTTAATGCAGACAGTATAAATGAATGGTACACTACTATGGAAAAGTCGAATTGGCAAGAATTATGAGTGGTGCAGGTTTTGTCCCTGTATTTTTCATTCTATTTCTCCCCTACAGTTCTTTGTCACTCATTTCCTATCTTTTTCTTCCTCTTTCACCACAATCTGACCCTTTTTCCAACTGGAAGGATAACATTTACTGTAGCCATGCCCTCATCACTGCAAGCACTTCTATCCTCCTGGATGACGGACTGCAGAGCAGCAGGAGCACTATTCTCAACCAAAGGATTCCAAAGGACTAATTCCATGTAGTAAGAGAGGGTGAAGCAGCACCACACCCATATTATTTACACACTTCTGGAGGGAAAACATGAAAAATAAATGTATGCAAAGCTGCACCCACCAATGGCAATCTCGTATGCGCACACAGAGCCCACAGCTATACTCACACGCAGCATCAGGGCTTGGAGTACAACCTCTTCAGAGCAATCTGCTTTCCATTAGAGGTAAGAAGAGGAAAGGTCCTTGGCCGGAAACTTTGGCTACAACCACAGCTGGAAAATAAAAACTTCATCGGTTTGCAACAGATCATTTTAAACCTTGACTAGCCTTCCAACAAAGGCAGTTCCTCTTTGGCAGCAGAGAGCAAGCCTCTAGGCCGACAGTCTTCTTCCCTTAATTGCTTTGATGAAGTAAAGAAATGAAGGGTAATGGTGGACCTGGTGGACCACTCCACCTGGCTGCTGTTTCCATGCACAGTCAGCTGTCCTAGACAGTCTTACAGTTTTCTTGGATATCTCTCTTGATGCTATTTGAAAATAGTGACTTACTGCCAATGTAAATCTGATATTCCCTTGTTTAAGAAAATGTGGTTTTATTATTAAAGCAAGATGCCTCACTGGAGAAAATTTAGTACCGTAGAGAACAACAATGGATATATTTCATTATTATTATTGTATACAGGGTGCACTGGTTATAAGAGGAACATCTGTGCTCCTAATTTTATTATAACTTCCAGTATTTACGATTTCCAGTGAGGCAAGCAGCATGCACCATGTGTGCATCTGAAATATAGGGACAAGAACAGATATACAACAGACTCCCAAAACCCAGTTGAAATTCTGCACAGCTCCACCTATTTCTCTGCACCAGAGAAGGAGTAGCTACATACAACAGGGTCATAAAAACCCGGTGGAAACCACATCTGAACTCACAGGGCCAGAGATCTTGTGTTTCCAATGGTCTCCTACTCTGGAAATCACTCTCAGTGAGGAGATGAGGTTGAACACAAATACTAAAACTATCAGACTGCAATTGAAAGCTGGCAGTGGATCTTGCACATTACAAAGTGCTGAACAGCGGAATGGCCCCAGGAGTGTAATCCTGAATTAAACTACATGAATTCAAGTACCCATAAGCAAAAGATGTATAACTGAAACAGAGGGAATTAGAACTAGTTCTTTCTCTTGAAGGAACCAGATGCTCTATAGGCATATTGTAGTACCTCTCTACCACAGTGACAGATGCCTTAGCGTTTCCTATAATTGGTGATGATGATGGTGATAAAGGTATGCTACTTTTATCCCAATGGACTGACAAACACTACCTTTGAATCTCAGAAAGAGAGAAAGCTGCATACCAGTTCTGTGACAAGCAAACATATCAAGGGAAAAGTCTGACCTGCCATCCATGGAAAAAGAATAACATAAAAAATCCTTTCCTGCTACTGCAGAGAAATGGGGTTATTCTGGGAGGGAGGTAAAAACTCCTGTAAATACTGTTTTAACAAGTCCTTGCGGTTGGCCTATTCCTCCATGTGCTGTTGCAGCAATGTATCACACAGCTGTTTACACACCCACTGATCTGAAGTAATTCCTCTCCTCTCACACCCCAAAGGAGGCAAGGCAAGTCAGAAAATTTTACATTTTAGACAGCAGTTAGAACTTTTTCCCTTGGGTACACATATTGCCCTCCATTTAGTTGCCAAAAAATACCACAGCCTGTGTGCTTCCCAGGCACACTCCTGGCACATTCCTATTAACCCTCCTTGTCCAGAGGATGCCCAGGAGCTGGGGCAGACAGACATGGGGGGAATGGTCAGCCAGGCTCCTCTCCAAATCCTTGCAGCCTCTCCTTTTGACACTGTTAAAGGCAGACTACTGAGCTCGGCAATGCACAAGCCTGACCTTGCAGAGCATTTCTTGTGTACCTATATAGAATGTAAACCTCCCCAGAGAAATTCCCATTGGGTGTTCTAACCCAAACAGTATGCCCACAGGAATATCTTACAGTCACATATTCCAGTCTGCAGCCTGATTTTCAAAATGTAATTGTTTTCTAGAGAGATCGTATACTGCGATCATTCAGATGAAAAATCAGCCAAAGAAAAAATAGAGCCATATTGAAACAGAAGATGAATTAAGTAAGTGGAACAGTCCCCACCCAGGTGAAGGCATCAGGACTGCTGGGGAGAGGGAGGGGAGCATCCAGGCAAGGACCAGGGCCAAGCCCTTGTCTGCAGCTGCGCTGACACCTCTGTGGTGAGGTCCGCTAGGTTACCCCTGCTGTGGTACTCTGCCAGCAAGCACTCATTCCTTTGGAAATAAAAAAGGAAAGAATATCATACACTGCAAAAGAAGGAGGGGGAAAAATCAAGAAATTAAGAGGCAGCATATAGGAAAGGAGATGAGTCAATCTAATAAGGGTGGGTGACTCAACTGTGCTCTGACCACGTTTTTACTGCCAGTGAAGGTCCCACGGTGCTGAAGATGATGCGTGAACAAGGTCCCCGCTGAGGCACACGAGGTCTCACCCCATTTCTACCACACAAACAATACTCAACTAACAGAGCCGTGTGGGTGAGGGCAGTGGGGCAGCCACGCTGCCAGAGCTGTGCTTCTGCTGGTGCTGCTGCTTCTGCCGGGGAAGAGGGAGGGGGGGCTGCTGTAACAAGCTATCTTGTCAAAAAGTGCAGTTTTGTCAGGACAAGCTATTTCCAGCATTCCACCCAGGACTGCTTTGCTGTTGCAGTGTGGGTATAGCTGCATCAGCAACCTGCTCCTAATGGAGACAGAGCTCCAAGGCTGCTTTCCACATGGAAAAGGGCAGAATGGAGGGCAGCCAGCTTGCTGCTTCACCTCCTCCTACTCCTGGACCCAGTAATGCAAGGCAGCCAGCTTCTCAGCCATTTTCTCATGTGTCTGGCAGAGACAGGTCATACTAAAAAGACCATATAGCTGTGCAGACATATGGATGAGGATTTCAGGCATTGTCTGACGCAGAAAGAATAAAAAGTGTCTGTACCACCTTTAATTCATCCACAGAACTGGATGGTGCAGGATATTGCTCAGGCAAAAAAAAATTACTAAGATTCAGAAGTGATGTATTTCAGTACAGATTGATTTGAGAGCATCGCAGAGGGCACATAAAAATCTTAGAGTTGTTTTGCATCTGAAAGGAAGAAGGACTGGATAATTACAAACCTCCTGGCCTTGACCATCACTGCTTAAAATCTACCATTGCAGAGGAGGCAAGAGGCTGTTCCACTCTAACTGATCCCACATTTTGAGGTCTTTATTTAAAAATGCACTCTAAATATGTGCTATACTGCAAGCTTTACTAATAGCAGCTCCACAGATCTAAAAAGCTGCGTTCAACAGGTGGAACACCTGTCCCCTGCAGACTCGTCCTGTCCCCTGCCTTATACAGCCCTGTAGTCCAACCACAATGAAGCACATGAAGATAAAATTAGCAGTGATCTCCATATTGTATGATCCATCAGAAGTCTGCTATCATCACAGAACAGCTGGGACAATTTGTGGCTAAGCACTTCAGACTACAGCCTTGCTTATATCAGGATTTTCCAAATACAGACTAGATCAAAACCTCCTGATACGGATATTAAAAAAATATTTCTGAACAGAGAGGTTGCAAATTTAGCTTCCTGTGCCCATGAAAAGAAGTAAATAGACACTTTATTCCACGTCCTTTAACTTCTGTGGTCTTTACGGAGAATTCTTCTCAGCAAGGGAGACACATTCATCCAAAGAAAAACAAGTATTTTGAGATAGAAATGGAAAGAGGGGCAGGCTAACATCTCCCTTTGAATTTTTATGAATATTTCTAATAATGACTACTGACATTTCAGACAAAGATGGCAGCACCCACGCAGATACTACTACCATACTTACAAATTTCAAGTATTTCTTGTATAATGAAATAAAAGCAATTTATTAGCAATTCATTCACCAGTAATCTGCAGCTAACAAAAGACATCAACTAAACCACCCCAAAAAGGTGCCCTGGCAGCAGTGATCTGTTCTCGTTCTGGGTCCAAATGGCATTGCCCCAGGGCAGGCAGAGCTTCCACTCACCTCTCAGAAAGACCTTCATGGACATTTGCTGTTTGGAACTGATGAACATTAAAAAAAGAGTCCCAGGGTCAGGGAAAAATCCCTGGGAAATTGTGAGGTTGGCTCCCAAAATGGCATTCAGACAACATTACAAGTGTAAAATTGGGTAAGATCAAGACTCAGATATATACAGCAGGAAGCAAGAGACTGATCCAGCTGGGGGCTAAGTGCCCTCTTAAACTTAACAACTTCCAGAGGATCAGCACCTTGCAAGAAGGGCATCACTTCACAAGATCAACCTCCTCGGCAGGGTTTGTGGGTGCTACTATTCTTGGCTCTCTCATGGCTTCCTTTATAATTTTGTGTAAGTACTTTAACCTTGTTGCGGCTGAATTCACCCTCTATGCTTTTCACTCCCACCCCTGCAAAGAGCTTTCTGATCTTTGTAAAAGTCAATATGGGTTGTAAGAGAGCTCCTCATAATTGCATGAAAAATGGAGGGCATGATTCTGCCATCCTGCCTCATTCAGGCATTCCCTCTACTCTCCGCTGTGCTACTGGCCAATGCAACTGGCCATGAATAAATGCTACATGGAAGGACCTTTATCAGACAGGGAAAAGGATAACAGATGTCAATGCTAGAAACTCCTCATATCTTAAAAAAGCAAAAAATATTTCAAAATGGAATTATGCACTGAGTAAAACAATTCTCAAAAATATCTAAAAGTCACATTTCCATTAAAATACTGCATCGCACACACAAAAATCACTCTCTGTTAAAAAGAACAGTCTTCAGGCTATAAAATCAAGCCTCCAACATTAGGCAATGAAAGAATTATGGTTGCTGATGCAAACTTAATTTGGTATCCTTGCTAATACATTATTATACAGTCTAATTTTTTTAACATTTTTTTAAATGCAGTTCTCCTTCACAGTATAGGATGGATGGTGTTGAATTAATAAAGTAACTATTCAATATTTTGTCTTATCATTGTTCAAGGTACGGCCTTACAGCTTGTTTCCTGCTAACTATTCAAATAGTGCTTTGAAGACAAAATTATTAATTTCCTTATAGGCTTTTCTATAGCACTCATCACTAAAATAAGGCTTCACAGACTCTTCACTAATCTTCACCAAACCCCTGTGAGTTAGAAATAGTATTATTCTGTTTTATACATGGGGAGCTTAGGCACAGATAAATTAAAGCCAAAAGTACCCACTATTTTAGGAAAGCCTGCCTTAAGATGCCCCGTATATAATTTTTTCAGTCTTTAACATTATGCAGTGCTTTGTATCTTCAAACCATGAGTTTTACTGATTTCAGTCACAGCTATGCTCCTCTGCAAAACAGGCCTTAGGGCTGAAGTTGGGCTTCCAGAAAAATGTGAAACATGCAATTAGTGATTGTCTTTAAAATGTCTGATATGAGGGACTTAGCATCACAGAGAAATCTGTGACAGATTGAGAAACAGAACCCAGTCTGGTAACTAACCAGGCAGCTTGCCTGCTCCCCACCATCACTGCCACTATGTAATAAGTTATATTACATAGACTTCTGCAGCTTGTAGAGTAACTGACAGTAATAATATATTATCTTCACCAATGTGGACAAACACTTGAAAATGGATGACAAATACTCTTACCAGGAGAACTTAGAGGTATTTGGTAACAGCTGAAGACAAATGAGTACAACCACTCCTTAGGATTCTCAAAGTGATCCCAGTTTCCTCACTAGAACTAGCCATTCTTCCTCTTCACTCTCCAAATCACAATCTTTTTGCATCCAGATATCTCTTTTTTTCCCTTCACCCTTCCCAGGTTCATCTGTTTTACCTGATCAGACGCTGTCCTCCCAAACCACTGTGTGATCTCTTTCTTTTCTCCCTTTTAATACCTACCCAAGTCCCAGAATCTCCCTGTTCCAGTTTCTCACAGGTCCTTCTCCAATCTCCCTCCTTGCACCAGGCCCTTGTCTAAATGATCTCTTCCCATTCTCCATTTAATTTTCCAGACAGCTGTAGTCCCCCATGTTCCTCTAAGAGAAAAGGTAGTTCCTCAGTTATCTGCAAAACCCTACCAGCCTCCCGGTTTCAGTTTCCTGTGTAACTCCTCCTTTGGATACAGAATTCCATATTGTCACCCAACATCTCCATCTATTAGTCTCTACCCCTTCAGGATTTTTCAGGCTCTTCAGCAAGTCAGTCCCAGCATCATCCTCCAACTCTTTATTACATTTTGAATTTTATTTTATTTTTCATTTTCATATTACTCTTTTGCATTCCACTCCCCTTCTTCCCAGGTCCCTGGCCAGTTACCCTAACTTTCCATATCTTCCTCCATCCATTTACCTCCATCTAGCTTTTCTCTCTTTTGTACTTCCATCGGTTTTTTGGTTGTTGTTTGGGTTTTGGGTATTTTTTGCACTGCCTCACATAGCCAGCTTGTCACTTCTCAGCCTCAAAACCCCAGACCAGCCAGGTTTGGTGCAGTCCAAATAGATAAAGGTCCATCTGAGACTCATTTGCCTTCTACCAGTTACATACTTGTAACAACTGGTGCAGACACTATGGCTTCTACCAAGCCCAAGCACAGGCAGAGATATTAAACTGTAACATAAAAAAAAAAACCTAATAAAAATTTTTAAAGGACACATCCCAGTCTTGTTCTCCTTTAAGATTCATAAACTGCTCAAAATGGGGCTTGTATTCATGAGTGCAAAAGGAGCATCCTTGACAAAGGAGACTACCTCCTTCTCAGCTATCAAACCACTGCTCCAAAGCATAAGCTGTTCAAGAAGTCTGAAGTGTTTCTTAAAAAGAGCAGAACAGTATGTTTTTCAGCACTTCATTTTGAGAAAGTTGCTTACTTTATATGGTATTTGCAAGGAAATTCTGCTGGAATGTTTTTACAAAAAACAGTTGAAGTTTTAAGCAGGAGAAAAGGGAATACTTTAAAAGGACACACGACACAACCTTAGAAACAACCTGTAGTGTCACCCTCTCAACCTCCATTTAATAAATCCAATAACTTCTCATTTCAACCAAGAGGAGGAAAGCTGGGAAAGAAGCCAGAGATATACTTTGATGCAAACTTAGGAAAGAGTACTCCAGGGTCAGAAGACATTGTTGGACAAAGTCCTCCTTCTCCGGTTTTCCTGAAGATGCCCTGATGAAAGTCAGCCACGCTAATTCTGCTCATTTCACCTAAAGACGCGGGATGGCAGGCAGCAGCATGTGTTGTTTTGACTGAAGCAATTAACTAATATTCAAGATACGGCTGCAGTTTTCATTCAAAAAGTATATTGCTCAGGGAATCAGGTACAGCTTGAAGGCAATCCTAGGTACAGTACAAGAGGCTGCCTACTAACAACCAATAAGAATGAAATATTTTGCTACTTCTGTAGCCCCAGACCTTGTCTGGGCCTTTGATCTTACTAAAAAGTGTTTTGTTTCTGGGAGCTGGAGCTTTTTTTAAGCTTTCCCTCATAATTACGTTTCAAATGCTGCTCTGGCTGCTCTGCCTTTCCATCACTGTCTTTCGTTATGCCTGAGCTGCTTCTGCTTATGTTGACTCGTGCACTTGTGAGCGCGCACACACACATGCACTTCTGTTAAGCCAGACCTGTAAGCAACACGCAGCCATTTCAATATGCACTTCCCTGCAAAACACTGCATTTTTAAGGAGGTACTGATTCATACTACGCTCAGACTTTGCTACAGACTTTCTGAAAAATTTCTTCTCCTTGGCTGAGAAAAAGGGGCACCACATCTGCCAGCTTCCTCCAGGTTTCATCATAAGCCTGTCTTAAAATAACATCAGCCTGGGCCACGTTCAGCCATTCAGAACCAAGGTATTTCCACCTAGGCAATAAGCAATGTGATTTACCTGAAATTTCACAAGTTCCTGGTTTGATCCTCTACCCAAAAGGTACCTATGTTGTACATACATATAGTTACACCATAGGCACACTGCTAAATGCTCCTTTTAGAGCTATTGAAACACGTAGATGACAAATACATCAAATAAAGAAATAAAAGCGTGCTCTGAACAGGCTCCCAGTCGTTTGGCTTTGCTAAACTGTCTTTGGAGGCTGTCAGCATTCAGCCAGCCCAGGGCAGGAACCTCAACTTCGCTGCAACCTCCAGTCCAGGTTTGCGTTGTTACTGTTTGCATAACTCCAGCCTGCTTAAAACAAAAGCTGTCAAGGGTTAGAGGTACGGGAAGAAATGCACTGACATTGTGGCCTTTTTCTTGTTCTCTAGAAGCATAAAAGGGGTTGTGTTTTATTAGACAGCACAATGAAGTCATACGGTTAACAAAAGGAGGGGAGACAAGAGTGTGGGAAGGTGCAGGGAATGGCACCAGTTTGCTTCCAAGCTTCCTTCACTTAGTATTTCACAGGGAATATTGGTTTGAATAATTTATTAAATTAAATTTCCCTCTTTGTACAGAGTTAACCTGTGCTTCAGAGTATCTAGTAGCAGGATGGAGAAAATGCCAACATACAACCTAGGAACTTCATTTTAGTGGATTTAATACCAAGAAGATACAAAATACAGACATGGAGAGTTATGTGACTGATCATAAAAAGGAGCAGCTCACTGAGCACTGTAGCTATCTAGAAAACACACATAAAAATTCAGATAAGAACCAAATGCGAAGCAATAGCACAATTTACTTACAATCTGGAATATCAGCAGGATTTTAGTTTGTTGTTTGTGGGTTGCTGGGGTATATGGTACATTACAGTAGAGCATCAGCACTAATTCTACATGGCAGCTCCTCAGAATACCATCTGCTTCCCCGGTAACTGTTAATATAGTTGTAATTATCTACTTCTAAGCACTTTATTGGGAATATCATTTGCAAATTAATCAACTACAGACCGGTAAAACAAATGACATGCTTGTCTGAAAACAACAGCATTATTTCAAATTATTTTCCTAAGGGGTGGGAAATATCAGCTACAGCCAAAGCTGCAAACAGGGCAAAGGAAGGTCTATATTCAGCTTAAAAACCATTGATTCTGTCTATATCCACCATCAGTTTGTGGGTTCATAAACAATTGACTGGTCTTCAGGAGCAGGTAAGTTGCACTATAAGATGCACACCTATTTGTGACCTTCTCATTGGTCCATTCAATACAAGTTTCTCTAGGACTTTGCTTTCTATGCCTTAGCATCTTGTTTTAATCCAGGCTACTCTAGCCTTTCTGTCCTTGACCTCTTGCCTTTCTGCAGTACTTTTGTCAATTTTGCACAGCTTGTATGTCTTACTATTAGCTTTTCATTCATTGCTTTCCTTCTTCAGCAGGGGATACCCCTGAGTACCCCAGTGTAATTTTACACAATCCAGGAGTGGACATAATTTTATGATATCTAAACTGAGATCAACAATACAAGGCCAGTGCACGATTTACTCCTCTGAATCACAGTTACATACTTGTCTTGTAGACAACTGAAAGCTGCCTAATGACTGTAAATTACCAGGTTGAGCTACACCTTCTGATAGAATGAAGTAGCTTTAATTATTTGAAAGCTGGTTCTATGAGGAATTATGAGATACCACACAAAAGCACTGTCCCCAACAAAGTTTCCAATAAGCTATTAGGAAAATGAATTTGGAGCACCAAAATAAGCAATCAGGCTGCTATCAGTTTACTCATGCAGATACCATAAATAGCCCTTCCATGATAATGCTGTTGAGTGAGAGATTTTTAAAATCACTTAACTTGTAATTCTTGAAATATTAGAAGCCCTGAAAACTTAATACAATATTCTAGCTCAGTGAGCAAGCAATATGTAAGACATGTTTTCCATGGCATCTGTTTGCAATGTCCTTTGTTTGGCAGTAGGTCTAATGGCAGACAGTGGGGTAAGCTGATCGATAATCGTGGAGTGCCATTTCTACATTCATGGTTGAAAGCTCACAAATAAAAGCACACAGGTTATCTGCTCTGTGATAAAAGTGTCCTCAGATCACTGTATTCCAGCATGTCAGCACTTTTCTTATGCTTTTCCCATCAGTGCCTCTCTCATCTATTAATGCAACAATCAAGGTTAAAAGTAAAAAGAAAGTATATTGTTTGGGGAGAAAAATTAAATTAATTTCTTCGGTGTGATAACTTCTGTGTATTGCTTCAGTATGCATAGAATCGGCTCCTCAAGCAAAAATCATACTCTTTGACTTTAGAAATATGGATCTATTTTATGTTCCTTTGGCTGTACACTATTCAAGGACCCAGATGTAACTTTATTAAATAACAGTTCATAGTAATATAAGTTTATGGTTTTTGAAAAATTGAAGTCCTTGAACAGAAACCCACTCAAGAATCCAAGCATCACACAAACAACTCAGCTGGCAAAGCTCAGTGACTAAGATAGTTTCTCTTCTTCCTCACTGCTGTTCAAATGAGCAACAGAGTTCTCACCTATCATCAAGTCTGAACAGCTACTACTAACTGCTCCTTTTGCACATGATGAACCTTTTCTTAAGGGTTACAGATACCCAACTGCACCAGCAGACACTTCATCATAATTGCAATAAAACAGTATTTCACCTATGCCTGTCTATTCATAATGAACAGGAACTTTGTGTATGATTCTTCACCTCTACCTTTAACATATCATTAAACCTAATAAAACAGGCCAGAAAATTGGTGCAAATCTCCATCTAAATCTTTTGAATTTTTACATTATTTGACAGACATACTTAAAAAATATAAGCATTTCATTATCATCACAGAGGGGTATGTACTTCCAATGATATGAGAAACACCTTTAGGACCAAAGCTACTTGTCTCTTAACAAAGCATGTAGCCCCTCTGTAGATGGCAGGTGTTTGTGAGCATCAGCTAAAGCAAAATTTTTGTTAAAGCAGTGAATAAATGGCTCAAAATTTTCTGTCTGCAAAGAAAAATGTAGTAAAGATTTTTTTTCCTTAGCAAAATAGGGTATTTGGAGTCTACGTTCACTATAGCATATAAAATGTGGCTCGTTTTGGGGACTGGATGGCACTCTACAGGATAAGGCAACAGGGAGTTAGATCATCAGTGTTTTCAAGTGCTTATATATCAGTAGAAATCAATTACTATAAGGACCATGAACTGTTTTTCACGTATTGCTGATACTACAGTTGTAGGTTTTGAGCACAGACTGCTGGATAACAACATTTGTAAGATAAAGACTTCTGTATGAGGTTTAACTCACAGCTTATGTCCCACTTACATATGAAAAGAATCTTCAGCTCATTACATGAGAATCAGCAACTTCAATGAACTCTCCATTTCTTGCATTAAATATGTTTTTCCTAACTATTGTGCACCACAACCTTCCATTTTCTTATCCTAAATGAAGTTTATTGCTCATTACATCCTCACTTATCCTCTACTTCATGCTGCACTGAGGCATTAAACAGCTCTGCATGCCAGGGACCAATCCTTGACCTTCTTTCTCCTACAGAGAGTAGCACAGCAGTTAGAAAACACCTCCCTAGGGAGTCAAAATTTCATACAAACTTGGTGATCCTTTTTCAGATGTATTTATTCATAGGAAACAGGTCATTTCATAATGGTTCTAATACAGTTCTAAATATGGTTCTCAGCAATCCAACCTCCCAAATGCTAACTGAAATTTTCAACCTACATGGGCAATGGACAGAAAGGAAAGGGTGGCCCCATTTTCTTATTATTTCCAAAGCACCGCTAAAAATAAACAAGCGCAAAAAAATTGGGAGAAATATGAGAACAACACTGGAGATCTGACACCAACCCAGCAGAGGAACTCAGAGCTAAGATAAATGTTCTAACCTTAATGCACCTTCACGGTGCCTAGTCATCTGCAGAGATCTTTGAACAATGAGTGCTTCTGCATATCAAGTGAACTGAAATACCTTGAGTGGACACAATAAAGCAAATTAAAGCTGCAAGGGCAGCTTGAGCTCAAAACACCTGGGGGTTTGTCCACTTAACATTTATCTTTCAGACCCCTTGCTTGTGCAGGGTTATGTTTGCACAGGAATGTAATAGTCTGTGGTGGGAACACGGTGATATACAGGCCTCAGAAAGACTAAGAAGATGGCAAATTGTCTGGTCTGTCTTGACTGCTCCATCCTGTGCCTATTTCCACATCTTTTGCTTGCACAAAGCACCACTGTGCTTTGTGATTTGCCACACTGAGCACACAGGAGGAGTTCAGGTGGCAGAAAGAGGCATACCGTTTCCAAGCTTAACTTGAATCAGTCTTGAAAAACCCTCCTAACAGTTTTCTCTAATATTTCTTTGCTAGTAGTAGGGCTTTTCTGCTGCATAGGACATCTCCTCTGTTATCTAGAGCTTCTGCTCCCTTTATAGCAATCCCTTGAAAGCCTCCTGAGGTTGCTCTTTGTGAAGTAAGACATATTTTGAGTGGGCAGAGACATCTTTGCTAGCTCTCACAGTGCAGCTTACTCATTTCCTTGCTCCACTGTGGTTCTAACCTTCTTTCAGATTAAGAGCAATTTACATCTCTTTAACTAGACGTATTGGTGTTATTACCATTGCAGTCCTATTGATTGCAATGCTGCACTTAGCATCACTGTTCCAATTTTATCATCCTTAGTCATTCTTGCATGACTGTATATTTATGTACGAGTTCTATTATTTAAATTAGTATATAACATTAGAAAGGAAGCATGGCAGAATTAAAACAAACTGAAAAGCACAAAAGAACAATGCCAAAATGCTGAAAATAATGCCCTCCTTTTTTGGATATATCAGTACCCAGTTACTTGGACTTCTTTTAAAGGCAATGCTGTTGTAAGTTATTTTGAGACATCATAGCCATAAAACAATATAATCAACCTTGAAAACAGGGAAGTGATTATTTAGGAGTTTCATATTCTGCTCTACAGTATAACGCAAAAAGGCAAAGAAAAAGTTCCAAGTAGGTGCATCTGCAAAGTACTATAAAGACTCGTGACAGCAGTGTTTACTAGCGAAAGACAGAGTAAGAAAAACACTACTGAAAATTTTTTAAAAAGCTGTTTCTACCATACGATTGCAAAATCTGAGAAATCACAGTCCAGAACATCTGTGAACTCTGGAAAGGAGCAATAATGTATCCCAGCATTAATCAGACTCCATCACTCCATTAGGCATTTCATGTACAACATGAGAGAACAAAGACAACCCTTACTCCAAGTCATAAGGCAGAGGTTTTAGCCAGCACCTGAAATATAACAAAACAGATTTTTCTAAATCTGTTAAGTGTTAGCTAAGGTCTGCCTCCCACCATTAGCTCAGTTCTTGCCATCTCCATCATTCTCCTTCTTCCTTTTAGAATAAAATCCATACAAAAACTGCACACTACAGAAGAAAAGACTGCACCTTTCTAGGGCCCCCAGTGCTGGCATGGTCACTGCAACCTTTTAACTGGCCTACAAAATTGAAGAAAAAAGCTTACAGTGGTCCCAAGTGCTCAAAAGTTTATTGACCAGCTGGAACTGCAGCACGTGTTTCTCCATACACCCAGTGATCTCAGTATAGCTCACAATGAATCAAGCAGAGACTACTCCCATTACTGTACTGTAAACTAATACACCCTTAATTCCATGACCTCATTACAAATACGTACCTACCCTTCCCTTCTGCCCTACAGTGACTTATCTTAAGACAGCATCAGTCACTCCAATGAGAGACAGAAATACTTGGCCTTTTGGAAAAAAAAAATAATTGATCAAATGGTCTTTGAATATTTGATAACCCAAATAAGAACGTGCAGATCCAGCACATAAAAATTCAGTAACTGCTGTAATCAATAAGCAGGCCATTCATCAAATCCACTTTCATTAATTAAGAGAAGGAAGTGTTATTTCTTAAGACAGATGCAAAATGACAGTCACATGTTATTACTTCATGTTAACATCTTGATCCAATCTGGGTAAAAATAGTATGTCTCATCTCTTTTAAACAAACAAAACCCCCACGTACTTATTGCCAGTTGGTGGTCTAAGTGTGACAGCTTTTAAGTTTTAATGAAAAATGTGCTTTCACAGCCAACCAGACCAACTAAAGTCAGACCATGCGTGGTCTGAAAACCAGCATTTCCTTTAAAGCCCTGCTGCTCTTTTCAGTGCGGATGATAACAAACAAAGCTTAAGTATGCTATTCCTTAATGCTCCCAGTAGAGATGGGACCTAACAAATCCTCAGCCTTTTTATAGGAGCCAGAAGGGAGACAACAGATCAGCCTCTTTAAAGTTGTAATACGGGGTCTTGTGAGCCACCAAGATATGAGAATGGGAAAGAGAAACTACAGAGACATGAAGAAT
Source organism: Clamator glandarius (assembly GCA_033459285.1). NCBI lineage: Eukaryota > Metazoa > Chordata > Aves > Cuculiformes > Cuculidae > Clamator > Clamator glandarius. Next base: position 4,386,173 of record JAUNZM010000109.1, read on the forward strand.
GTTAACTATCGGTTTCCAGTGTGCATAAAAACTAAGTTACCCACTAGGGCCTGATAGTTCCCATTTTAGACCACTACAGAAATGAATTAATGTAACATGTATGATTATAAAAGCATAAGAGATCAGACTTTCCTCCTCGTGCTATCCATCACTCTACACATTTTCTCCTTTCAAAAGCACAGGTGTTTCAAAGAATCATAAAGATCCATCATTTCAGAGCATCTTCACCAAGCTACAATGAAAAGCCTGAACAATTATCCAGTGACTTAGTCCCTCCCAGCATCTTCACAGTGCTCCTGCCCTGAATGGGGGCTAGTAGTGGCTCATGCCCTTCAGCATCAAGCTATTCCCAAAGTAGGAGCACACCTCTGCCTCTTGGCACGAAGAGTTACAAGATGCCCACACCCAAGCATGCCCCATCACCCCTGCTCAAGCTTGCCAAGGCCATGTGCAGGACTGTGGGGAGCAAAGTATGCCAGTCGCAACTGGTAGGAAAGACAGTATCACATCTTATTTCACCACTGTTAGCTTTGGAGAGAAAGGTCTATTCTGAGAAAACAGAACAAAAATGTTTCTGCTCCCATTCAGATCTGTAAACTTACCCTTTCAATTCTCTCCAGGCAAACTAAAACAGAACAAAACAAATAAGCCCTAACTCCTGCCAAAAGAAAGGGATTAGTAATCTCTGATTTTTTTTTCCTTCATTTTAGTTAAATATATCAACAGGGAGAGCATTTCAAAACTGAGGGGATACAATCAGGAGTACAATTCACACAGATATAACCAAGACTCTCATGACAGATCAAAATGTGGCCTGACATAGGAATGGTGGAGGTTCAGAGTTTAATAGTTTGGTAATTCAGAAAGGCAGGAAAGAGCTGATCCATATAATCCAGCAAGAGCCAGGATTTAAAACTCTGTCCAGCACATAATTAAAGGGCAATGGAATGGCAGAAGAAGCAGAGGAGTATGTTCTGCACAAAACTGGTACAGGTTAGCACCTCAGGTATGTAATTCTCTGCTAAGCTATTCATACCCTAAGATAATCATAAAAAAATAAAACACAGGAGAACTACAGGGAGCATTCACTAGCTTACAACATGAAGCTTACGACAAGCATCTGCAGGCACAATGCAGATGCAAGCTGTCCAGAGCTTGTCTTGATTTTAAAAAGACATTCAAGCCTGTGCAACAGACAGCAAGGTTAGTTAATAAAAATACATCTCATCATACAGCAGGTCAAAATGACGGATGTATGACAAAACAGATTTGATGAATTGAGTTAGTAATCTTCACAAAGTTATTTGATGTTCATAACAACTCAGAATTTATATTCATATTGCCTGATGGGGGGCAGCTCATATTATTATTAACAAAATACCAACAACTGATTCAGCCTCTAAGTCAATTCTATTTGCAGTTCATCATTCCATTATATCGAAGCAGCACTGGCAGAAACACAAGAAACAGACTTCATCTTTATAAAGATCATTTTTTACATGCAAGCATAGGCAAGCAAATACCAACACATTTCTTAATAAAGGAAGGAGGTGCTACAAATGAAAGAAAAATCAGACACCTAAAAAGGAGAATTGTGCAATTTTACACTAATTCAAAATGGTCATCAGAGCATGCACTGCGGAAACAATCCAGACACTGAAGAGAACGAGACTCTTCTCCACACCATTGCATTCATAGAATCATAGAATCATAGAATCACCAGGTTGGAAGAGACCCACCGGATCATCGAGTCCAACCATTCCTACCAATCTCTAAACCATGCCCCTCAGTACCTGTGCACCTGCATCTTAAACACCTCCAGGGAAGGTGAGTCAACCTCCTCCCTGGGCAGACTATTCCATTGCCTAGTGACCCTTTCAGTGAAGAATTTCTTCCTTGTGTCAACCCTGAACCTCCCCTGGCAGAACTTGAGGCTGTTCCCTCTTGTCCTGTCCCCTGGCACTTGGGAGAAGAGGCCAGCACCCTCCTCTCTACAACCTCCCTTCCAATATTTGTAGAGAGCAATAAGGTCTCGCCTCAGCCTCCTCTTCTCCAGGCTAAACAACCCCAGTTCTCTCAGCCGCTCCTCATAAGGCCTGTTCTCCAGCCCCTTCACCAGCTTTGTTGCTCTTCTCTGGACTCGCTCCAGAGCCACAACATCCTTCTTGTGGTGAGGGGCCCAGAACTGAACACAGTACTCGAGGTGCGGTCTCACCAGTGCCGGGTACAGGGGGAGAATAACCTCCCTGGACTTGCTGGTCACACCATTTCTGATACAAGCCAAGATGCCATTGGCCTTCTTGGCCACCTGGGCACACTGCTGGCTCATGTTCAGTCGGCTGTCAACCAACACCCCCAGGTCCTTCTCCTCCTGGCAGCTTTCTAGACAGACTTCTCCCAGTCTGTACCTCTGCACAGGGTTGTTGTGCCCCAAGTGCAGGACCCGGCATTTGGCCTTGTTAAACCTCATGCCATTGGTCTCAGCCCAGCAGTCCAGCCTGTTCAGATCCCTTTGCAGAGCCTCCCGACCCTCCAGTAGATCCACACTTCCACCCAGCTTGGTGTCATCTGCAAACTTGCTAAGGGAGCACTCAATGCCTTCATCCAGGTCATTGATAAAGACATTGAACAGGGCTGGACCCAGCACTGAGCCCTGGGGAACCCCACTTGTCACTGGCCTCCAGCTGGATTTAACACCATTTCCCACCACCCTCTGGGCCCGGCCATCCAACCAGTTTTCCACCCAGGAGAGTGTGCGCCTGTCCAGGCCAGAGGCTGACAGTTTCCGTAGCAGAATGCTGTCAGAAACTGTATCAAAGCCTTTACTGAAGTCCAGGAAGACCACATCCACAGCCTTTCCCTCGTCCAGCATCCGAGTCACTTTGTCATAGAAGGAGATCAGGTTAGTTTGGCAAGACCTGCCTTTCATGAACCCATTTTGACTGGGCCTGATCACCCAGTTCTTTTGCATGTGCTCCATAATAGCACTCAAGATCACCTGCTCCATGACTTTCCCTGCTACTGAGGTCAGATTGACAGGCCTGTAGTTCCCCGGATCCTCCCTGCGACCCTTCTTATAGATGGGCACGACATCAGCCAGCCTCCAGTCCAGTGGAACCTCCCCAGTAATCCAGGACTGTTGGAAGATGATGGAAAGGGGTTTGGCCAGCACATCCGCCAGTTCCCTCAAAACTCTTGGGTGGACTCCATCCAGCCCCATAGACTTGTGGGCATCTAGCCAGGCAAGTAAGTCGCTAATCACCCCCTCTTGGATCGTGGGAACCTTGTTCTGCTCCTCCAACCCCTGGGGTTGTGCACAGAGGGAACAACTTTCCTTACTATTAAAGACTGAAGCACAGTAGGCATTGAGTACTTCAGCCTTGTCTCCATCCCCTAGTACTGCTGTTCCCTCTGCATCTAGTAGGGACTGGAGATTCTCCCTAGTCCTCCTTTAACTGTTGATATATTTGTAGAAAGATTTTTTATTGTCTTTCACAGACTTGGCCAATTTGATTTCTAGTTGGGCCTTAGCCCTTCTGATTTTCTCCCTGCACGTTCTCGCTTCCTCCCTATAGTCCACCCAGGATGCCTGCCCCTTCCTCCTTCTCATGCAACCCAGTGGAAGGCCCCCAGAAAGTCATTCTCTGGGAACACCTGTAGACATCTAATGGTAGACTGAGAGACTAAGTATTTGGCTGTAAAGATAAGTAACTGGGTTTCCCAGTCACAACCTTTTAACATGTTAATAAGACTGTAGGTATTAAAGATGCACAATGGGATCCAATGCCCTCACCTTTCATTAGTTAGTCATTTTGCATGCCATCCAAACATTTCTTAGAGGAAGACTAACACTGTAAGAGTCAAATTAGCTAAGGAAAAATGCTGCAATTATGGGTTGTCACTGAAACACAGCTACTTTAATTGTACAGACAGTTCCTACAAGGGACAGGCATATGAATCTACTAAGATTCAGTGAAGCACTTGGGTTTGGATATTTTCTTTTACAACAAAATAAAAACCACCAATAAAAGAGTAAAATTTAAAATTTAATATTAATCTTATTCATAACTGTAATTTGGATACTCTAACATCTCTTCTTCAGCATGTAATCAATTCAGGATTTATGCAAGCAGTGGTCTTGGCAAACTCTCCCAGGGTACAGCCTACCAAAGGTACTCTTCATAGACTATCAGGAGATCATGATGACCTTGGAAGTCCCTCTAATTAACAATAAACTGCTTTTACAATTGAAAATGCATCCTTAAAGCCTGGTGACACTATGGATACGTCAATTCCTGATCCACATGCTCCATTGTATGCAATGTCTTTGGAAATCAAGGGCAACAACAACCTCGAAAATATTTTTCAACATTTGGACTGTTGCCACCAGATCAATAATGGTAGAACAAAATGAATTACAAGATTCCACAGCTTCAATCACAGAAGAAGCAGAGAGCAAGCCAAAAAAGAGAAACCACAGCTTACATTGAGAGTCTAGTTGGACTGAATAGTATGTAGACTTGTATCTAATTAAATGAGACTACGGGCAAAAGTGAGGCAAAATCATTTGATAGCTTGCATGGAACTGGTCAACACAAAAAGGTACTCAGCTCGTCAAATATGTAAGTAATATCTCTTGATCGGGCCACAGGATACTGACACGACCTCCACACCTGAAGGACAGGCGACATCAGAAGGAAATGAGGTTTAACTCTTAAGACTATGATGACTTTCCTAAGAAGCTTTTCTACACAACTCAAACATTTCAGGAACAGTGATTCAAAATTATTTAGGGAGGACTCAAACTGCAGAAGGCTATGAAACACAGATATGTGAAACACAGCGTTTTTCTCAAAAAAGAAGTCACATGCATTCCTTTGATACATCTGAACTAAACATTCCTGCCTTGTCAAGCCTCAGCTCTGTCAGCAGCCAGCTCCTCTTACTTGCTCTCCAATAGCTCCCCTTTGGCAATAAGAAACGTGGAATAAGCAAGAGCACCATTTCAACAGCAGTGTGTTCAGCTCAGGTCAGAAGGGCACAGCCCATGTGCTGGAGATCCTCTGGGGAGCAAGAAAATTGTACAGATCACAATGTTGTCTAGCAGAGAACTAGATAACTTCCTCTTATCAGAAGCACAACCTTAAAAAAGGCCAATTCAGCAAAATGCATTTCCAAAATGGCTGAATTTGTTCTCCAAGTATCTTATTTCCATCCTCAGAACCATAGTCTCTGACTTTCACTGTACGGCCAGCTTTAGCATCAGATTTAGTTTTTAAATGCTGCATTTTTCCAGTGCTCTCTAAAATTGTTTCTGTGGTTTTGGTGAGGACATTGTGCTCCTATTTTACCATTAATACTGCTTCTATAAACCAATCCTATGTCTGGAATAAGAGTCCAGCATCAGTGGATGTAGATCCTTATGGAAACAACAACTCATGCTTACACCTGTATGACTGCTGGGTACACTACAGAAGATTACATTAAACTTCCATAGATGATGCTTAGGTCAAAGAAACCACAACAGCCTACAATATAATCTATTGCTCTTTTTGCAAATGTGCAGTGAGTCAGGCAAGCACATATTAACATTTACAAACACAGACTCAAAATGCATATAAGTGATAACTCAGGCATTGAAATACACTTCCAACAACAATGGACAGAGACAGTAATTTTAACCTCGTATTATTGAGTCTTAATTTCCAAACACAATTTGCCATACTTTGCTTCCATTTTCTCCTCACAAAAAGGACGAACTGTTCAAATAAGGCTGATAGCTTTAAAATCAAAAGTAAGAAGCAAAATGGTACCTAGTAGACTAAGTACCAAATACATGAATTTCAAAACATCCTTTGCTCTTCTTTCCAGCTGCATTCATTAAAGGATACAGCTAACTCTAATACAGAAAATTTCTGTGATAAATGTATGTCAGGTGCCAAAAGCATTTAAATTCTATCTTCTTCCAATTCATGAAGCTCATTGTAGCATTGTATTGTTGCATTATTAGATTTATGCATTTAGCAAGCAAGCGTATTATAAGAGTGGCTGTAAGTAATTACTCTTTTCTTACAGTGGGAACCACAGCATTGTCCATGCTATGTTGTTTTTATGAGAAAAATAGTCTGTTTTTTAAGAGAGTCTTCAATGTTTAAATAAGCATTCAAATACCTCATTTATTAATAAACCATAGTTCTAACTTCGGAAGAGCAAGGTAGATAGAAACTGAGGATAAGTGAGATAATTCTTCCATTACAGCATATTGACTATAAGACCCCATCCAGAAAAGGTTGTTTATATACTGATATCACACCCAACTGGGGGATTCCATCTTTGTAGAACACATTGCTAAATGCTATTTTGAAAACTATAGAATTGAAAGGTAGTTTCTTATGCTTGGTAACTTTCTGATCTGTCCTTTTGAAAGGGTCACTGTATGTACGGAATGTTCTGTCAGGAAATTACAGCAATGGAACACTTGATTAGTCTAATTGCTGAATGGTTGTACCAGTTCACAAAACTTTCCATGTGGTCTTGCAGAGAACATTCTCAAACCCAAAAATCTTCCTTTCCAGACATCTACCAAATATTCCCTGTTCAGGCATCCTTCTGCACTGGGAATGCTGGTATTCACCAGACGGAGCTCTGTACTTCTGTACTCTGTGTCTCCATTTCCTGAAGATTTTCAACACATTCACCTAGTCTTTCCTCAAGAAGTTTCACATAGATCAATGAGAGCTTTGCATAAGCAAGAGCTCTGAAATACGGACTTACATGTACTATATGAGTCTAACTACTTACTCCATCTGCTTTCCGCACTCGTGACTCTATGAACACTTTAAACAGAGCACCATCCATATATAATGTTCTTTCTACACACTGTACAAACAAAGCCAAATAAACTTTATGAGTTAAATGTATTTGTGCATGGTATAACTAGACCACAGGGAAATTTTTCATGAATTTCCTAGCTTAATTACACAGTTTAAACCCAGTTACTAGTACACGGCACAGGTGATATTTCAAATAACAAAAGGGACTTTGTTCAGTTACTGACAAAATAATGTGTGTGTCAGTCTAAATACTGAAACCCTTGCTCACATTTCTCATGCAAGATTTTCACTGGAAGTACGTGGGTTATGCAAATGTGTAAAGCCTGTGGTTACCTAGGCTTGACTCTGTATGATATTACATGTTACCAGCTCTGTAGAACAACAGCGTTAACACGAAATGGTCCAAAACTACAGCGGTGAGGCATTTATCACTCTGTGATATGAGTTTTGAAACTCCATCATGATTTCAATCAGCAGAGGGGTGAATCCAAAGAGCAGATGAATGGATCCTAAAGTCTGTAAAGTCTACAGTGGTCTGCTAGATTAGAAGTCATCACTGAAACATATGGCATGATTATTAATGCCAAGAATCCCTCAGAGAAGACAACTAAGTAAATGTTTATTTTTTCATTTAATTATCTGATCCTCACTTTGTTTCACTCTGCTGTCAGTAACAAAGAGCAACAAGGAAATAAGACAGCCCAGTAACTATCCTATTGGCAAAGCTAGAGAGGAGCAAAAACCTGTGTGAAACACTCTGCTTTTACATACGTTGCTTAAATGCTATCACTAAGTACCTGGGCAGTTTATAAATAAACCTGTACAAAAGCATATTTTTACACAATCACAAAATAAATTAAACTATCCAAAATTCATGCTGCTAATTAAAATAGACCCTGTAGGAAGACAAAGCAGCTACAAGGCTGAGACAAACACGATGCTTTTTTACTGACCAGTAGCTGATTAATTTTATCTAATTTTTACTCTATTTACATATATTTGCTAGTATCATCAAAACCTGGTAAAAACCACAATTTTGCATTTATCTATGAGAAGACTTCGAACTGATGGCATTCCATCAGTTTTAGGATACCAGCAAACTCTCTTGCTTTTATAGAAATACAGTAGCATGACACTTCCATTCTAAAATATCTACAAGCACAGGAAACTAGAAGCAAGAAATACGCAGTCCTTTATGTATCCAGATCAAAATATTTTATGCCAGTCATGATAATGGCTTTAGATGAGCTGTGAGACCCTAGGAAGGGTATATAAAGAGTTAACAGTACATTATATTGCATGGTGACCAAATGGAATGTACTGTTCATGAAAGAAAGAAACTGATCTCTTACTATGGTGCCAGGAGAAAGCTTAAAAGTCACTTTTATTCAGAAATGTTCATATTAATTTTAATGGATGATACAGTTTCATTTCAACCAGCTGTTCAAGATAAATATTTCTCCTGACAATACAACTCAGAAAAAACTCAATACTCAACATCCGAGTCACCTAAAAAGTCAATCTAAATACACCTCAAGACAAGTGATAATCTTGTAATGGTTGATTACACAACTTGTACCATAACCTTATGTGTTTATGGAAGCCCACAGAACTGATTAAACTTACTTGGTCTAAAAAAAATGAGCTGGATACAGAAAGCTCTCCTTTCGGTAGCTTTGTAACAAGAATCAAAGTGAAAAATGAAAACAGGGAGAATGCAGACCTCCCCAACTCATATTGGCAGTCAGCAAGCAAGGCACTGGTGCATTTCAAGGTCTTGCAAGTACAAGGTCTCATTAGAGACAATATCCTTAATAACCTAGCAGCAAGCCACTCTCAAGATTGTCTTTCATCCTATAATATACCATATAGCAATTGAGAGCAGTTGGAGTGCCCTTGTTTTCTCTTGGATAAACAAAATGAATTGGACCCAGGGAACGCTTCTTAAGTGTAGACCCTTGACCATAGTTTTCTTACTTATGCAATCTGTAACCCATGGCTCAGCCTTTCCATAGTTACTTAATTATATCATTTTCCTTTCTAGTCTGGACAGAACTATTTGTCTATCAGACTTAAGTCTGGCAGGGAAATTGCAGTTTGCTCACTTAGTCCTTACATTTTAAGAGCTGAACGAAGTGAACCAATGCTTAGAGCAGTGGTAGCTCCTGTTGCACAGGAGATTCTCCATTACATCTTCATGCCTTAGATGGCAGTGGGCTGCAAGGCCTACACTGTTCTTCCTTCTTTTTGCTCGCTTACTGGCTTTTCTGCAGAGGTTGTTGGTTTGCTCCTGATCCCTGTGGGCTGCCACTTCTCACAGCTCCACTGGCTGGCAGAGCCCCTGAGAACGCACACAGCAGTGGTGAGCTGCAGTTGTAACATCACTTACCTCTGCACGGGTCAGAAACCCCAAACAGACTAGTCAAGATGGACAAACCCCAACATTTGCTGCTGGAGAGACTGCAGTACAGTTCCCAGCCAACAGGTCCCTGCCTGGAACAAACTATGTGACAACTAAGAAGCCAGACACTGAGCTATGGAGTTGTGGTTTGCAGCCTCTGCTGCTCCCTTGAAGCAGAAGAGCAGAGCTCTGACACACAGGCAGCTTCCTTACAAGTTTTGCACTCTTTTCACCAAGAACAGTACTGGATTTTTTCATTTAAGTTTAATGTAAATGTGGAAAATTAACCATCTTCTTTTTCCATTGGGATGAAGTTCACTTTTCCTTTATAAGAACAAATAAATGGCAATTGAAAAATATTGTTTCTTACTCTATAATAAAATGTGCACTTAACCAAGAGTTTAAGTTAAAGGCAAAGGTATTTGCACACTTGTCAACAGGATCGTAATCCAAGATTTCTCTTTCAACAGCTAAAGACAGACCAAAGCCAGAAATCTGAACAGAGATAGCATAACATAAAATTCAAAGTTTGCACAGAGGTACCACAAATTCAAAGAATTTTGTCTCCTTAGTTCAGGCCAGGCTCATTTCTACCCACACCCCGGCCATTTGCACTGCTCACCCTCTCCCTCGCGATGCCCACAGCATACACGGTGGCTTTGTCGAGCAGTGCTGTCTAGCTGGGATACAAAGCCTATCTTTGCAAGTAAAATAAAAGGAAGCTCTAACGGCAGGAGATTGAAGCCACACAAAATCAGACTAGATGTTGTGGCTAATTCTCTGCTGGGGTGACAGCCATGGGCTGCACTAGACTGCCTGTCATGAGCAGTTTAAGCATCAGACATTTGCCCTAAGAGAGAAATAGGTTCTTGTACAACAATGAACTGGTTCTGGTGAGCGCAAGTAGCCTGCTTACATGATGGATTAAACCAGAGGACTACAGTGGTACTTCTGAGCATTACCATCATGGATCTACATGCAAACTTTCCTCTGCCCTAAGTCTCAGTTGCTCGTGCACTTAAGGAGAGCAAGAACCAGATCCTCAACAAAAAGAAGACCCACAGCATTTTATCAAATGTGAATTTTGCTCTTGTCCTTCTCTGGATTCCTGTGCAAGAAGAAATTCCTCTGGGTCTCATGCACTAAGATGCAGCACAGTGAATGCTAAATGCTCCTGTAACACTGAGCAGCCTCTCCGCCAGCCATCCCCACGCCTCTAACTTTCCACAGCCAGGCCCAGACTGCACCTCATTTCCTGATATTCAGTAACATCCTGTTGCCTCTGAAGTGAAGCCAATGTTCTCCTGAAGAATGGAAACCAGTTAAAGATAGAAATAGAAACTTTATAAAGTTCAGCAGCTGGATCACGTTACATGTTAAACAACTTCTAAGCTGGCACAACAAGCTGCTCAAAGAGTGCCCATGGTCAGCTCTGTCAGGTAAAGGTTTTTACTCTGCTGAGGAGCAGGTAGTGAATGCACACCGAGGTGATCAAATGATGTTCCGCTCCACACTGCTATGGCAGCACAATCCTCATAAATAAAGCAAACAGCTTACTTACTTTGGGATAGATCACATAAACAGGACTTGCATCCTGTGAACAGAGAATGTAGTGTGCTGTGACATGGAGACTATTAATTTCAAGACCTCCTGGAATGTGACATTTCACTACAGTACACTGAGTCCATCTCCTCCTGATGCCACATGATCCAACACCTCCACGGTTCAGCTGCTGTAGTGGAACTGCACAGTAGAGCTGGATTTCAAATTACATAAAGGCGGCCTCCCATGTATGTAAAATTTTCAGTGCATCTTTATAAATTCTGCTTGACATCCAAGTTTTTACTGTGACTTTCCTATTCTAGTGGTGTAACATCAGCTAGTCGTGGTGCTGTGCGAGAGTAGGTTACGCTGATACCCACACCACTTGCACTACTCGGCTCACGCAGGCAAGCCATGATGCATCTGAAGAGATTTATTCAGCTAATTTCAGAGCATCAAAAGACATTTAAAAGAGGTATTTGAGGGGCAGCGCTTGTCAGCTTGACGTGCAACAGGCACTGCCTGGCCAGTTGGCCCCAGGTGCTCAGCACTTTGCCACTGGGTCAGACACTTCAGGCACACAGCTAGTTGGAAGTGTGGCTGTGACTTGGTCCCATGTGCTGTAAAACAGGCAAAAGAACCACCCTTGAATCAAAATGCATGGTTAAAGCTAATCTTAAAGGGACACAGGCCACAGCACCCCATCAACATAATCACAAATTTTACCTATAACAGTATAATTCAAATCTTCTGTGCCTTTTCACAGCCACAATCCCTCTAAAATCTTGTGTCCAGAGTACTCAGTGAAGGTGTGCTGAGCTACAAATGAGCTTTCGGAACAAGAGCAAGCACACTCAGAGGGCATGTGTTGGCCATCTTTCATTTGGACTACTTTGCACACACAGAAAACCATTTTAAGGGGGTGTCACTTTACTAGAAATCTATGGGGTAGTGATTGCCCAAATTAATCTTCCTGACTCCAGCATAGATTAACTTTTAAGATCAGTTCTCAATATAGGCAATTAGAGTTCACCAATTAGGCAATAACACAACCATACATTTCTGAGCAGTTAGAGCACAGCCCAGTATTACACAGCATGGTCCTCCAGGACAACCAATTTCAACTGAACCTTGAGCACAATTATCTTTAGGTTGCTATTTATTATTGCTCCTATTAAATGGTATTTGTAAATACAGATAAAAAAGCCACCTAAACATGTACCTTGAATAGACATTGTGCATTGCCCTGAGTAGCTCATTCAGAGAAAACCCCATCATGCTCCATAACTGCTATATTGCTAAGATTTATATTTCAGAATGAGACTTCTGCTTGAAAAAGGCAAAAACCGTTCTTGGTAGATGTACGCCATCACTGACAGCCAAAAGGAAAGCTCAAACGTATCTTGTAAATTTACTTCGTAAGGACATAAAAAAGGCCAAATGCATGTTCCCATAAATCTGAAATACCTAACCTTACCTATATGGACTGAGTATCACAGCCTTATTTCTAAGACTGCAAAATCTACTTCCCAAAATAAATCCCAGTAGTGACCACTGGGAGTTAAGTGACCTTTGGGGAATACAGGGGACAGGATAATAGCCAGATCTTCACTCTTCAGATTTGACAAGCGGCAACCATACACTCACCCCTCAGCCTCACAAAAGCATACGAGTAGGACATAGCCAGACCACCACACACTGTCCAATCCATATTGCAGCTTAGCATTTCTGACACTGGACTTTGGAAAGCTATAGCTCAAGAAACACTTCTGTAAATTGGGTGGACTCTCCCTAATAATAATATTAAAAAAATAGAAAAGTTTGTGCAGATGACAACTGTGTTGCCTTCTTCACTTTTTTGTGTCTTTTGGAGTTTTTTTTTTTGCAGCCGGAGCAAGAGGCTGTGTAACCAGGAGCCAGTATAACACTGTGCTCCAGACGCCCGATTATTATTCTAAAAACTTCTCTCCTTTTTAGCACTGCATCCTCATATTAAAAATAATGTTCCTGTGCTTAGCCACCTTATTTTTAGTGTACTAGAAACACATAATCTGTATGTATATTCAATAGTACTATCAAATAAATTATTATTATGGCATGTGTACTTTTTCCCCTACTTTTCTGATTTATAATGGATTTTAGCATTGTTCAGACTGCAGTTAGTCCGTCTACAGTTTCATAATTCTTCTCTCAATCAAATAAAACTACAGTCTTGCAATTTTTAAACCAAATTACTACTAAAATATGTAGAAATAGGAATTTTAATAAGATTTCTATGTTACAAATGTTTTAGCTGAGAAATATTTTGAGTCAGTCTCAGAATAGGATTAGCTGCTGCATGTTTTCTTTTAATTTTATACATAAATGAAATATAGAATCTCTCATCATAATTAAATTTGAACCATTCAAGATTATGACTGTGAAAGTACTCTAAAAGCACATCTACAGAGACTGTTCAAAAGTCAGTAGATTCCATAGCCTACAAACAGAACACACTGACCCTGAAGTCTTCACAGTTTTTCAAACTCTTATATTCAGAAAATCTAAAATATAAGCAAGTTGACTGCTCAGCTAAAGAAAAACTCATCACACAAGCTTCTGCTTGAAGGCTTAGGATTATGCACTTCATGTGTTAGCAGGTTAACTAGAAGTATGCTGTGTTTTGATGGATTTTAAGTTACTTTACATTAATGATGATGGTCTGACTGATTAGGATAAGCAAGGAATTGTAGACCTGGGATTTCTCCTGCATCACTGAGGTCAGTAACAGCTTTGCCATTGACTTTAATGAGATGAGGACTAGGCCACTGGTGAAATGCAACAAATGAAGGCAAGCAGATCTGAGTGGAAATGGGGCAAGGAGAGAAGCTTGCACAGAGCCAAGTTATTGGAAGAAAAATTGAGAGCAAAATCAGAAGCAACCATTACTGTCACCAGTGGCTGCCCTGAAGATAAGCAAACCTGTTCTTTTATCTCAAGTTAGCTCTTCACATTTGTCTTCTCATGTATCTGGTTGAACACAAAAAGACCACTATTTTCAAGATGATGCTACATATCTGATTACTTGGAGACATTGTATTACATCCCACGTGGCTTCCTTTCTTCTCTCTGAAATCAAATTTCCAGTTTCTTTCTTTTCCTTATGCATGCATCTTGTACAAAAAAATTCCTAAAGGGCAGGTAGTTCCCTTGACCTCAAATATATAAATAACAAAAATGCTTCACCCACTTAAGTTCTGTAAGCTTCAAGAATCCCATCTCCATGATTACCTTTCCTGCTAACATTGCTCAGCACTGAATCCATTTTTTTCCTACTATTTCTGCTAGTTACAAACCAATCTGGTATACTGCATAATTTCACACAAATGACTGTAAAATGGAAATATGACAATAAAACTAGGATTAAAGCTTCCGTATCACAAGACACCCTAAGCAGAGACCCTGCTGTACCTAAGTTTAAGAGTCTGTTTCTATAATTCTAGTTATTCAAGTTTCCCTTGCATCAGCAATGGGGAATCAGGTTCTAAGAAAATTTCTGCACCAGCAAGTAACTCATTCACCTAAATTTGAGCTTCCAGCAAGTCCCAAGACTGGAAACAGATTGCATCGGTCTGAACAAACAGCAATGGAAGACAGTTAATAAAGCAAAACATGGTTAATAAATACCTCTCTCTCCAAAAGGTGCATCTTAGGCAACCTCCTATAAAGCTTCTATGGTCTACCACAAAGAATTTCTGCCCAGACTGGGAAGTACCCTCATAGGAGAATCCTGCCTAGGACATGATATGTTAGCATCTAATAATAGTTACAGTACTGAACTATGAGCTTCAACCGCAGCAACTTGCATATTGTGACAAGGAAATAAAGTTTCCTATTATGAAAATCCTATATTGTATTTAATTATGTAATTATATTTTATTGTATTAGTGAGTAGTTGGGCACAGTAACAACTGCAGGGATTTCTGCAAATTAGGAACACAAAATTCATTCTTTCCAACAGCTGATTACTTTTTATGATTCTATGGAGTTTTTCCTGAGCTATGGAAATTATTCTATTTTTGGCCTATTTCTTGTAGACACTCTCCAGCAGCACTGATCCCCTCTCTTGACACTATAATCCACAAGCACACGAAGAATTTCATCTTAGCCACTGGGCCAAATTAATCCCTAGCATAAACTTTTATAATTTATGCAAATGCAGGTTGATGTTTACACCCAAGATGAATTTGACCCACACCAAACTACCGCACCTGGGGTTTTGTTTCAGTTTTAGAGCTGAGTCAAATGTTCAGAGCCCTGCAGAGTGCTTGCACTCAGCAGAAAGTATAAAATTTCTAAGCATCAAAGACAAATTCCTTCTAAACACACTGGTGTTACATCTCTATGTCCCAGTGGCAGTCAAGGAGCACATGTCACCTTCCACTCTTTCAGCCTGAGGCAGGCTTTTCTATTGCCTGGCTTGAGCTAACACCTACCAGCAGAGACGACAAGGGAATGCAGGCAGAGACAGGTAGTATCTCCCTGTTACTTTACCTGCTGCACACAGAGACAAACCGCCAGCCTGGCCACAGCAGTAATGGGAAATTCATTTCAGCCACTTCAGTAGCAGGGCAAAGGGAATGGCAGAGATGTCAGGGCTGTTTGAACCCAGGAGGGAACTGTGACACAAAAACTAGAGTAAATATATGCAGCTCCACTCTATGCTACCTATAGAAATAAAACTTTGCTAACTTCAGGGACAAGCAAATGCTTCAGGGTTACAGGACAACTACAGAAATATGATTTAATAATAAACATGAATACATTTAGATATGTACAAAGCAAAATACTAAATTGGTAAAACTAAATAAAGAATAATCTTTTATTCATTCTCTTCTTTCGTGCCTTGGCATACAGTCAGTGTTACCGCAGACTCTAAAAATGAAAAAGAAAATGCAGAACTGTTTATAAAATATAACATGCAGAGTCCTTCCTTTTGCTGAAATTCTTCATAAACGTGAACAGAAGTGGAGGGATGCAGTGAAATAGGGCTTGATGAGAGAAGCATATCTTCACAGTGAGAGACACTGACTAGCTAGAGAAGATCATGACCAACACTGTCAGCAAGGAAACGAGTGGGGCATTCTTAATGCTCAGAAGCTGTGAAACACTGGCAGTGTTTCAGTGTGACTAAAAAAGCTCATTTCAATCACCCACCATCTTTACTTTCGAAACCTCCCAAGCACACGGTGCTTGGCACTGTGCTCATTTTCTATGCGTATTTTTTACTATAACCACTGAAAACATGGACAAGTTTCAAATATTCCCAAGTATTTTCATGATAAATGCTACTTGCCTATCAATCAAACTCATTTCCACAAAAATAAAATTGCTTTCAATTTTTCTCCTTCTTTCTCACACCTTCTTTGTTCTGGTTTGGTTTCTCTGGAGTAAGCCTCAATGAAATTCTTGGCTTCTGTTCACATTTTCACCACCAGCATGGTTACTGAACCACTTTTACACTGCTTAAAAAGGCCATGTTAATCTGGACACGATATGCCTATCTGATCAATGTAATTCAAGTTAATATTGGGCATGCTTTTAATTATATCAGCTTAATGATAACTTAAAATAGCAAAACCAGCAACATCACTTCACCTGCTCAAATACAGATTTGATACAGCCATAACACATGTCCAGCTCGCATCTGACTTCAGCCTAGCATTCAGCAAGCAATTCACCTGCTGACATTTATTTTTGTTAAGCAATCTAGCAGTGGGAAATATTCCATTCCTGAAATGAAGTTAGAGGGTCAGTGTCTAAAATGAGTCATTACAGATCTCTACTAGGAGATTATCTACCAACTGAAAACCAGTGATATAAAATATGTAATTATTCTGCAGTGTGTGATTACTGTGCATTCTTCACATCACTTAATTCAGCTCTGTAAGTGCTACCAATGTTTTTAAAAACTACTAAAAGAGGTACCTAAACCAGAAAATATGTTACAAGAAGCAAACCCACAAAGGGATTATACTGGAGATTTTCCATCTGGAGATTTCTGGTTTTGAAAAGAGAGAGCAGGCAGGGATTTTGTTTAAAATTCTGTGATTAAAACAAGCAGAAAAAAGCAGACAAGGAACAAAAATCTCAGCTCTCCTTTAAAGCAAAGAAAAAAAGATGTTTCTCTACAAAATAATTATAAATATGCTTTTACTAGGAGGAAAAAAATTACATCACATGTGACAAGACCTACTATACTATATTTTGACATCATCATTTCTATTAAATAGTCCCACTAACTCTAAAAAGCATCTTAAAAGGCAATAAAGGGCATCATTTAATGTCAAGCAGATGAGAATCTGAATGGGGATACTCAGAGCCTGACGGCCTCTTAAAAGTACATTGATTGTGGACAGGCAGTACTGATACCATTTAAATGGTCAAAGTCAGTATGTTTTATTCTGCTATCTCATTACTAACATATGATAGACATGCAAAGAAAGATTTCAGATCAGCTGTTTATATCTCATGTCCCAGGCACTTCACTCAAATCTCTGAACAGATTTATTATATACTTGCCCGTTAATAAAACTAGCAGCTTTACCAGTCAGTACTTTTTCCCCAAGCTTTTGAACTCCACTGAGATTTGGAGGCAATTAACATTCACCAGTAACAGAGCAATCAACACGGGGATATCTAATAGGACTGGACAGAATCCAAAAACAGGTATTAGGATAATAGTGAGTCACTGACATAAGGTTATGATGTTAATTTTGGAGGGGATAGCAACAGTGAGTTTTCAATGGCAGTATCTGTGATTGCTGTCACATTAACATAACGTTCTTTTCTATATGGCTGTCTTCTGAATCCAAAACATGTTCAAAACTGAAAGCAGCCGACAACACTCAGAATTAACTCTCTACTGCCTATTGCTAAAAAGCCTGCTCAGTTACTTACACAACTGTTTCTAAATGCTTTTCTTCAGTGATCAAATAAAAAAAATAATTTAAAAATGCCAAGAATTGCTTGTAGGTGTGTATTATTTATGTACAGTACATTCAGAAAGACATCTAGTTAATTCAAACATCTTTAGATTAAAAAGCCAGGGATGTTTCTGGAAGCAGTGACCATACAAGGAATGGTTGTTATTAATCACATCCCTTATGAAGCATCTTTAGGCTATAAGTTGGATCCTATAAAGGGCTTGGGCACCTCCAAGTTATGTATTTCAGGGCATATATTTTTAGAAAATAGGTCCCAAAATGGAATCTCAAATGCAGGAGTAGACACACAGGCCCCAGTGGTATTCAACAGTCAACCTGAGGTGTGCAATGGAGGGTTAGAAACCTTAGAAGACTCATTGAGCACATGGCCATGTAGTCAGAGGAAAGTTTATTGCTGACTATACTCAAAGTCTTTACCCCCTTCCAAACTTCCCCGAGACATGGTGGTTGTCTCTTCTAGATGGCTTTTTTTAGAGCAGCTGCAGGTCCCCACAGCATCAACTAGTGGAGATGTTGTCAGAACCTGTTACACCACACACCTGTGGTTAGGGCAACAGAATGGTGGGACACCTGTGTTCCCACCAGGACCAAGAGACTGAGAGACCACATTTAAGCTTATCTCTTATAAGAGCATCACTGCCAGTGGGCCATAGGTGGTACTGGTGAGGTGCAATTGCCTTTGGAAGCTACGTCACTGAAGAGCTAGGCATTCAGGATCTGGAGCACTAGGAAGAGTAATATAAGCAACAGTCTAATATTGTAGCACCATTATTAGGGTAAGGGGCATGATGGATCTTCCAGATGGGCAATGTTAGGATTAGATGGTCTTGAAGAGTGCAGATGTACACACCCAAGTCGATTCTGATTGAGTAGATTTCATTAAGTTAAAAGACTAAACTAAGGGGTCACAAATAGCAGTATTCAACAGAATTGTTATTTTTCACAGATTAGTAGGTCTGAGAAAAAGGCACTGTACAAATGTAGCCTCTTCTACAAACATATGGTACTTGCTATCAGCACCATATGTAGCTTCTGTACTTAGCGGAAGAGCATCCATTCTCCTAACATGCATACTGTATTTATTAGGTTATACTGTGCCTTCCATAAACATCCACAGTTTTTACAATGTTATGTTCTCTATACAAAGCCACTAGAATTTGCCAAGTAAAAGCTAATAAAAGCACGGAAAGGAACTCACTGTTTGGCTTATAGGGTTCATTTCACCTCATCTTGTATCTAAATGCAGACGTCGGGGTGGGACACATTAGATATTTCACTTCGCCAGGAAACCAAGAACAGCATATATAAACTAACTAAAATGACAAAAATATTTAGCTTCTTACCATGAAAGGCTGGCACAATAGTATATAAAACATAAGGATTACGTAGTTTTACCCTCCTAGTCTGAAGGATCATTTAAAAATTAAAGACATCTACATGGCATTAGACACGCTTCCAGATGAAGTTGTTCATTTTGTACAAAGGCTGAACATGCAGCCAGTTCACTGAAGGTCCAGACTCCTAATGCTAAATGAAAATGGGAATTAAGACTTCTTTTGCTTTTGGGAGTAGTGTTTTTCTAGTGATCTGAACTCCACTGAAGCTAACAGCTCCATCGCTTTCCTGCCTGTCTGAACAAAGACAGCCTCAGCCTTGCCGAGAGAACTCCATGCAACATGGGCAAATCCCCCTGCTTCCCCTCCAGCTCTGCCACCCCAGCATCAGCTGGACAAGAAAGGCAAGACTTTCACTATTGCTGAAGCTCAGGAAAATGCAGCCAGGACAGTTCTTTCTTTCTGTGCAGTTATTTGTTGATTAATAAATGCCTAATCTTACTGGCAGGTTTTGGAGACTACATCAGTCTTACAGTATTCCTCAGCTTCTGTCTTGGTCGGCTGGAGTAACCTGCTGTAGAAACACCAAATTAACTTAGGTAAGTGCAGAAAGCTGAACTTGTGTTGGGGACACTTAGGTAAGTGAGAAGGACACCTTTTTGGTGCATCCTGCATCCCACTAGTCAGCATGTTCTAGGTCAAGCACTACATGGACATTTCATATCTCTCATTACAGTTTTCATCACCTCACACTATCTTATTTTTTTCTTTACTAAACCTGTTGTTTCTTCACTGAGACTTGAGCAAGAGAAATTGCTCAGAACGTTGTTTATTTTCCAAGGTTATTCCTGTCTCTTTACTGACCTGCATATCATCCAAAGTTGGGGTTTAGTATTTCACATTTATGCGTTCCTCCCTTCTCCAAAATGGTATTCCTTTACTTGGAGTGATTCTTGAATAGCTCTGTTTGCAGCCACTCTTATTCACAAAAATATAGCATTTAAACATAAATTATTCAAGAAGTGTCCAGAAAATACCAGCTATTCTCAGCCTTGGGGAAAAGAAGAGTCACTCTAAATATACACTGCTTTAATACCCTTCCACTGGCATCTGCTGCTGGCCTAAGACATGGTACTAAGTTATAAAGACCTCTGATTTGCTGTATTGGCTATTATATGCTTACATTAATCTCAACCACCAGCTTACCCAATATCGTGTTTTGAGCTGGGGCTCAGGCTGCTTTGAGTCAGGCTATCGCACACCACCTGCTTCCACAACTCTGGAGGGGAGAAACTGCAATTTGTATTTTCTTCATATGGTAAAAGGTAGAATGCCTACTCTCTCATTTCTCTCTCTCTGCTGCAACAGTTAAACATTTTCTACTACAGCCACAGCACTAGAAGATTAAAGAGCTAAGTGCAGTCATCCGCTTCTTCCGCATGGTCCCGCCACACGTCTCAATCACTGGCTTCCCCCAAAGCCACAGTGGTAGAGATTAAAGTGCCTCTGGTCCATGGTAATCCAATCAGAGCAAGAAGGGCTTTAATCTCTGCCGTTCTGTAGACAAACATTTTGGCAAAATGCCTTCCTTAAAGTATTCTGAATTCCACCTGGACTGTGTTCTCGCTTTGACAGGGATTGGAGCTGTGTAGGATTATCACGCCACCCAGAAGACAATTCCTGTCTTTTCCCTTGGATTGAAAAAGAAAACACCAAACTGTATCTCCTGCTAGTCAGACAATAAACTGTTCCCAAGCTGTGTACCAGGAAGCAATGTAAATTCTCTGGACAAAAGAAGATGGAGAGAATGCACTTTCTAATATAAATTGGGGACAAAGGGGGTTTTATTGTTCACAGTTCCAAAGGATTCAATGTTTAGGTCAACCATCTCCTCCTAAGACAAGAAAGGAACCCTCTACAACCCAGCTGAAAAAATGTGCTCAGTCTACATAAAATGAGGTAACAACCAATTGAAATTCTGGAGCAAACGTAAGTCTCTCCAGCACAGGGAATTTGCATTATGCCCACAGGCTAGCACAAGACTGTTCAAATTCTGCCCTGTCATATAGATGGGATATGGCATGATCTTCCTTGCAATGTTAGATTTACGTACATCTGTTTGTGTCAACCACATTACTTTTAAGCAGTGAAGGAAATTTTAGCCAGAAAGGCTGACACAGTTATGCTGAAAAAACCCACTTTTTTTAAAAAAAAAAGGTTTTTTACTGGGATGGGGTTTTGAAGTATTCACTGTTTCACACTGGTTTGTGGGGTGGGAATCACTGGTGAGATAAAGGATTTCCACTGTTACCTTAATAATCATATATTGTCACTATCCTTGCATTTCACTCCCTTGGACATGTTCAGTGAGTAGGAAGGGATCATCACGCTTGCCTCTCACTACAGAAAGAGAAGCACTGAATTAGCCTATGGTTTTTATTAAAGAGCAGAAAGGAAAATTGGTTGGGGGAGAATCAACAGAGGGAAAGGGGGGGAAAAAAAGAGAGAGATGAAGGAGTATTATTCTAAAGTCAACGCGTAAATCTTCAGCTGCACAACTCCCACTTGCATTAAAGGGATTTGCACAGCTAAAACCTCATGCATCAAGTTGACAATATAGCCATAAAGATGTGAAATCTGAAGGGGGTTTTTGTTATGGTTTGGGATTTCTTAAATTTATTTATTTGGAAAATAGGTTTTTAAATTTTTATAACAAAAGGTAAAAGCACAAAGAGCAATATGATTCCATTATGCCTGCACTGCCAGGGCCTGGACACCTAAAAGGATTTTTCCATCTGGCAACTAGATATCACAGAATCACAGAATAACCAGGTTGGAAGCGACCCACTGGATCGTCGAGTTCAACCATTCCCACCAATCCCTAAATCATGCTCCTAAGCACCTCATCCACCCTCACCTTAAACACCTCCAGGGACGGTGACTCAACCACCTCCCTTGGCAGACTGTTCCAATGCCTAACCACCCTCTCTGTGAAGAACTTTTTCCTAATCTCAAGCCTAAATCTCCCCTGGCGGAGCTTGAGGCCATTCTCTCTCGTCCTGTCCCCTGTCACTTGGGAGAAGAGGCCAGCACCCTCCTCTCCACAACCTCCCTTCAGGTAGTTACAGAGAGCAATGAGGTCTCCCCTCAGCCTCCTCTTCTCCAGGCTAAACAACCCCAGCTCTCTCAGCCGCTCCTCATAAGATTTGTTCTCCAGCCCCTTCACCAGCTTTGTTGCTCTTCTCTGGACTCACTCCAGAGCCTCAACATCCTTCTTGTGGTGAGGGGCCCAGAACTGAACACAGTACTCGAGGTGTGGTCTCACCAGTGCCGAGTACAGAGGGAGAAGAACCTCCCTGGACCTGCTGGTCACACCGTTCCTGATACAAGCCAGGATGCCATTGGCCTTCTTGGCCACCTGGGCACACTGCTGGCTCATGTTCAGTCGGCTGTCAACCAACACCCCCAGGTCCTTCTCCTCCTGGCAGCTTTCCAGCCAGGCTTCTCCTAGTTTGTACCTCTGCTTAGGGTTGTTGTGCCCCAGGTGCAGGATCCGGTATTTGGCCTTGTTAAACCTCATGCCGTTGGTCTCAGCCCAGCAGTCCAGCCTGTTCAGATCCCTTTGCAGAGCCTCCCGACCCTCCAGTAGATCCACACTTCCACCCAGCTTGGTGTCATCTGCAAACTTGCTAAGGGAGCACTCGATGCCTTCATCCAGGTCATTGATAAAGACATTGAACAGGACTGGACTCAGGACTGAGCCCTGGAGAACCGCACTTGTAACTGGCCTCCAGCTGGATTTAACTCCCACCACCCTCTGGGCCCGGTTTGCTCTCTGACAATGAGCCATTTGCAAGATTTGGACTAAATCTATAGGATTAATCAGAACTAAAATGTTCTCATAGCCACAAACCAATCCCATTCGCAAGGAACTGAAGGGCACCTAACAGAAATAACATAAAAGATAGCTTTGTCTTTTCCTCTTACATTTTCCATTGAGGATGCAACAGGTGGAAACTTCCCATGCAGCCCTCAGTCTTAATATAAGTTGTCCATCCTCACTACAACTGTCTAAATGTAAGAAGTTACATTTTTGTCCCTCGGTCCAGCCTGGGCAGAGCCTCTACGGACAGAAAGAAAATGCTGTTGTGCTTAAGGGCAGTGGAGCCATAGTTGAGGTATGGAAATCTGAACTCAGGTGCTCAGTGTCACGCCAGAAGAGCGTGGCAGCTAAGGTGCTTGCACCTTTCTCTCCACCTGGCCAATGGTTGTTCCCCTGGAGATCATGCCAGCCTGCTGGCTGCAGGCAAAGTGATCATGTCAGAGCAGTAATTACTGAGTAAGACTGAGAACCGAGTATCACATTTAGCCATTTAGCCACAGCACTGCTGCTTCACAAGTTGCAGAGGAAAGCACTGCACATAGCACCATGGGCATGGAGACTTGTCTTTCTCTGTAGGTGGAAGAAGAAACCTAGCTCGTCACGTTTACTGGGAGCACTGCTGCACCACAGCCTCATTGTTAGTGACAGGATGCAACAGAAGACCAAAACTGAACTTCATACTCTCTGAGAAAGGAGAGGCAGCCAAAAGTTTCTGAGATTTTAAAACCTGTGGAAGGTTATAATTGTTTTCTGCTTTCAAGTTACCAAAACAGGTTTGTTAGGTACCAAAAAGGCAGAAGTATTTGTCAGCACTATGCTGTTGAAACCATGGTAAGGACCTACACAGTATTTGTACTCTTCTCACCTGCTGTCTCTGCCTCTTCATTCTCACTGAACAAGAACAAGAACGACTGCATCAATGAGCATGTTTTTCTGATACGGCTCAAATGCCAGGTAGTATTTCCCTCATATCTATTATCAGCAGATTTGAAAGTGACCAGACAATATCTCAATCCTGCTGAAGCTGATGGAGTTACACCAGTTCTGAAAAACTGAGTCACTAAGCCTTAAATACTTAAGTATAGCATAACTCCGACCTCAAAGTGGAGTAGTCGTCCTGCACAATATTCCTGTCATCATTTAATGTACTGATACAAGACTTTCACTGTTACCTCCTGTGGCGTAAAAAGCTGTCACATCAGTGAACTAATATTGCTTGACAAACTTCCAACAATAATTTGCTCTAATCGATAATTTTTGTGTAACACATTAATTGGCACCCTTTGCCACTTTTATCTCCACGATTTACAGTATGCAATTTGGCCTATCAATTTGCATTAAAAAGAATGATAACATTTACAATCATGATGAAGAGCTTATTGACAATGAGGATTTTCAAGTCAATAAAATACAGATTACTGTTTAAAAATTAGAAGTTCAAAGAAATTGCTTAAGAAGCAAAAATTGTAATAGAAAGTTATCACAGCTAAATAAGCAATAAATAAGACAGTATGAAAACTGTCAGAGCAACTTAGCATCCCCATTCTATTTGTGCTCCATTTTATTAGCTAATCAAAGTGTCATATTATTTCTACTGGCATCTATTTACTGCCATGTAATTTTGATAAGGGCACCATCTGTATTTATAAAAGCATTATCTTACTAGCTGTCTAGCAATCTACAAACAGAGGTGATATTTAACTTTTCTAAGGGGATCAATTTTAAACCGGGCAAAAGGGCTGATATAAGTCAATATGCTCTGTTAACACACTGAGGGCCCTATTTGGATCTCCCCTTGCCATGTGTTGTTACACCAGCCTTACACTTCAACCAAAGGAGGAGGTGAATTTGTTTGACATGCTAGGTGCTCTTCTTTGCTTTATTAAGATGTACAGCCATGAATTTTGTTTAGCAAGGCTTAGAGCTGCCTAGATTTTAAATCCCTGGCAACAAAAAAGGAATTATCACAGAGAACTATTTTGTCACAAAGTTTGTTCAAGTGATAGCACTAATTTAGATTCTCTGTGAATTAGGATTTTTCCCCTCTTTAAGGATTCCCTGTATGATTTAAGGCTGTTATTCTTTATATATTCAGAAGAGCTTTTATGCCTTTTTCACAGCAGTGGGTCTATCTGCACAGTGAGGAGCTCCCAAACCCATCCTGGGTCAAGTTTCTCACACCCTGGAAGTGCCACAACCTCTCAAATGCCTACTTACTCCTGATTCCCAACACACAAACTCGACAGCACAGCAGCCCAGCTTCAGCAAAGGTAAGGTGGCTTCTAACTAGAGCCTGCACTAGGGTTTATTCCCACAGGACAGGAGATACTGCTCCAGTTCCTTCCAGAAGAGGAACCCAGACCTCAGCTTTCCCACCTTCTAGTTAAATTTTCACACAACAGTACCACTATCGTTTACAAGATGCGATGCATGGTGCTTTGGGTGATCTCAGAGAATGCACGAGTTGTGTTCCAGGTCACTGGGAGCAGCTCTCTCTTCTTCACCCTTACTCTTCCTGCCATCACACAGGGGCACCTCCCCAGCCATGGTGCGCTCACAGATGCCAGCTGCAGGCTCACGGCTCGTTTGGCACCTTCCTGGTAAGGCACCGCCAGCATTACAGCTCAAAACCCTCTCTGAACATCTCTTTTAAAAGACTTGGAGGTATGGGCAGCAGCAGGCCTGAAGCATCTTTTTAAGTGGCCACTGAAGCAGGGACCTTCTGAAATGCTTATGTAGAACAAGGCACGTAAGCCATGAATTCTAACACAAGATTTAGCTACAGATGCCTCCCTATATTTTGCTTGTTAGCTCTAACTCTGCAGTCAATGTGATCGTGAAACAGGAATTTCTGCAAATTAAATCCTTTGGGATCTCAAATAAATATTGTCTGAATGCATGGTTGGGGGAAAAAGAGTAGGAAAAAGCAGGCCATCTTCCACTACATGACAAGTATGTGTCAAATATTCTTAGGCTGATTTTAGTACAATCATTTCTAATACATTTCAGTGTTAATTGCCATCTTCTATTTGACATAATAATTACACATAACTGAATAACTACAAAATTGCTGCCTTATATTGCAAATTAGTAATTATAGTAGTAAACATTAACAACATGCCATATATAAAATAGTGATTTGTATACAGAAATGAATTAGAAATAATTGCAGTGTGTGATAATTAAAATTATGCAAACATTAGCTACCTAATTGTTAGGTGGATTTTTTTTTTCATTTAGATTCTCCTTTTAAAGGTTGAGATCATTATCCAAAAATCATTAAATGTGTAACTCAAAGGGATTTTTTTTTTAATCCAAGAGGGAATGACAAGAAGAAACGAGTTCTTATTGATCCCAAATGGGGATTTGAGGCAATGCTCATATACACGGCTATCCAAGCAGAGCTATGAAAAGAAAGACCTTTAAGAAGATTTCCCCAAACAAGGAGGAACCCTCTCCCCTTGCCATAGCTGCAGGATTATAGCTCAGAAGCTTGTAGCCAGAATTAGTCATCCTAACTAGTGACCACAGAAACCTCAAAGACACCTACTTGCCACTGTGACCTCTTAGGACTGTTGTGGAGAAAAATATTTGGAATGGACTCCACAATGTCTACCACAGGCTGCAGCTGGCTTCTTGTGGGCTTGTTTCATCCTTTTCCTCTAGCAGAACTTCTGTGAGGAATGATGGGTGTCCATCTCAGATTTTTCCTGTCTTCCTAGGTCCTGTACCTCTCTTCCTTTTCATCTCTATGTGTCCCTTGCTAAGGAAAGACATCTTTCTGTGTTGATCATCCTGGCATTTCCAGATGAGGGTGTCTAACTTTGGGTACAGGGCTTTGAAAATTCTTGTCTTAGATGTAGGTTTGGTGAAATGTTAGGAAGTGAAAACGGAAAAGTAATATATAGAAGTTGAGCCAAAATTAAAAATGGTCACCTAGCACAACCTTCACATGATGAAATTAATGTCCAATAGTGAAGGATACTGAAGATCTGTAATCTTATCAGCTACACTGCAAGTAATAAAGACCATTTAGATTCAAGCTTCCTTAGATGTAAAGTAGGAGGAATCTCTGTCCTGGGAAAAATCCAGCTACTTGCAACCTCTTCCTCCACATTTTTGTATTTTGTATCTTTGTCCTCTTTTTCTCCAATGCTAAGCTCCCTCCTAGCTTAATTTCTGCAGAGCTGTAAAGGAGAGGAGGGGTTTGAAGCATGGAAGTTACTGCAGTGTGCAAGCAAGGAACAAATTAGGTGGCTAACGTGATGTGACAACCCTACATTCATCTGCTAAAGAACATCTTCAATATTAGTGTAAGACTGGAGGACTAATCAGAAAACAGTCCAGACACATTATCAGCAACAGAGCAGGGAGAAGGGACAGCCCCTTTATGAAATTGTTTTCTTTGATAAAGGGAGTTTCTTAGTATTGTAAATCTAACTCACATGAGTGATTGTATAGCCATAGGTACAACACTCATTATTAACTAACTAAAGAGTATGCATCAAATCAATTAAAAACAATCCTTGAAAGAAGGTACATAATTTAATTGTACCTAGGTACAGCTCTGCTCTAATTTATCTTCCGGCCACTTTCAAGGGATTTCACTTAGGTGTTTAATCTAACATTCATTGCAAAGGGTAATTCTCATGAAATTGCTATGGCATCTCCTGTATCACTTAATGCAAATGCTTCAGTGCCTCGGCAATGGAGAGGAGCTTTTTCAATAAGACACACATCAAAGTGCAGTATGAAGTGCTCTCTTTGTTCAAGTTGCTTTAAAAGAAGCAAAATGTTTCACAATAACAAGACATTCATACTCTAACACCAGCTACATTTAGATGACAAATCACATTCTAAATAGTGGGTGTACACTGCATGTCCATGATGCAATGAGGAATATGGGCTCAAGACATGTTTTGCATATAAAAGCATTCCCAGACTCATGAATGTGCACAGAAGCACTAGACAGGAGTATACCTACACTATCAACTTACACATAGCATTAGGATATGCCTTCAACTTTTTTTTTTTTAACTTCTTTTGGTTCCCAAGTTGAGATTTAAGACACTTAGATAAGAGCCCAGTCACTAAAGGCCACGTAGCTGGCAGCAACCATTAACATTACTATTTGTGTGTGTATAGAGTGAGTTTTAGTTGGTATCAAAGTAAAGAAAGACTACACATACCATATGTGAGCAGGAGTTAAGCTTTTGCATTCATTTATATAATCACAGCCAACAAGAGGAAATTGTTTCCTGGTGAAGGAAGATCAACACCAAAAAGCAAGTTAAGAGCTGCAGGAGAAGGGGTACCTGTAAGAGCCCACAACATAAGGCAGTGGGCAAATGAAATACAAAGCACCCGTACAGTAAAGCCTCAAGCCTGAGTCTACTCTCATTCCCACCTCAAAACTCCCTCAGTTCTTTCACACCAGAATTACTCCCAAATAGACCAATTTTATTGTTCAGCATCCCGTGCCCTGCTTGGGAATGCAGTAGGCTGGGGATGACAGCTCCCAAGGGAGGTACAGGCACAACTGTAGCTAGGTGTGGCTCCAGTACTATTTCCTCTTCCTGACCATGATATTTTGCAGGAAACAAAACCTTGCTTGCTATTATCTGCAGTTCAAATAGGTGTAAGAGAGAGGTTTCCTGAAAAACATCCCACTCGGCATGGACTTCCACTTTGGGCTGTTGCAGCAGGGGTTGGGAGAAGGCAAAAGGGAAGGGGAGAAGGAGTACAAAATCCACCTTCAGCCCTGGTTACGAATTGCCTCATGGCAGCCCTGTAGAAGATGCTGAAATAGCACCTCAGTGACAAGCAGCAGAGGGATTTTCAAGGCAATCTTGCAGGTATCTGCACACACATTTTCTCCATCTGCCAATTTTCTCTGGAGAAGGAGATAATCTGTTCCCTTACTCTGGTACTCCTCATTATGAAAAGCAACCAGGGTGGTCTTTGTTTGGTTTGATTTCAATTAAGACCCCTACCAATACTGCTGTCCGTTATCTCAGAACATCGCTCAGGAGGACATCTTCCTTTTGCAGTTATTTTTCACCTTTACTCTTGCACTTAATATATAAAACTTCACAGTGGGTATGGATTCCCATATTTACAGAGTACCTATGTAAGCAGCTATAAATCTTTTTACTTAGAAGCTCTCTCTTCGGGTTACCATTACCATCCATCTGACTAATAAATGTACTTATAAATGTTTGTGTTTTCAGATTTCTCTAACCGATATGGTGTCACTATGCTTGCTAATGATGATGCAATTATTCAGGACTGGCACTATAAGTCTGTGCTTTCTTCCTTGACAGAGAGCGCTCTGCACCTTTTAGCCAGCCTGAGGTTTCTCCTCTAAAAATGCTCTTAGATTTTTTCATTCTTCTGACATGAAATGAAATGCTTATGCTACATGGAAGACTGGAATACGTTACTCTGTTTCTTAAAAAATAAAACCTATACACAAGTTCACAGTATAAATATTGCCCTACTAGGGAAAAGACATTTATGGTCATGCTTGCATAGTGCAAACAGCAACACATCGGTAATTTGAAATCATTACCAATCTTTAGTTTGTACAATGGAGTAAGTAAAAATGTTAATTTAAATATCTTTCCACACAGCAAAACTCTACTGACATCAGCATATTACCAAAACCAATTTTCTTGCATCAACTCACATCTTCCCCTAATTCTGTGGCACAGCTCTTGGGAGTTGCTACAAGGTCTGTGTAAACTGAAAATCTAAATAACATTATGATGCCTGTTACAGAACTAATTTATAATCTAATACCCTAGTTGAATTTAATATCCTACTTATTTATTCAGGCAAAATATCTAGAAAAGATATGTCACATTATAATGCAGTTGTTATGAAAATGGGAAAAATAAAGAGGAGCTTTAAGTACGCATAATAATAATTGGTACGGACAGGTACAAGCAAGAACTGTTGCCTGCCTGTCACATGAACAAAAGCTATAGTGCCTCAGTAATTGGACTGTTTGTTTCAGAATTCAATTATTGACAAATCTAATATTTTACATCAGATCTACAAGTTGAAAATGTTCCTTTTATTTGTGCTATTAGCTCCACAGTACAGGAGCATATAACTGGTGGACAAGCTGCTGCCTCCTCATCAGCCACCTTTAACAACTCCTTCTTTTAACTGGACTGAAGAATTGAGCAATATCTGTGAACATGTGATTTCAATATAAACGGAGTCATACGTGCATCCTAACTTTCAAGTTAATGAAAATAGACTACTTCAGAGAATATCAAATTCACCTCTTAATTTGCCTTTCTTAAGCCCTTGCAAGTGAATACATCTCTCGAACATAGTTTACTAAAAATATTTAGGATCACAACAGGAGAGAAAAACAAATAGGCTAAAATCATTCACAAAACATTTTGCAATTGAAGTGTCACTGCTGGATAAGCCCTGTTAGCTATTCTGGCAGAAACAGCATTTTATAAAAACTCAATAGACCTGAATAGCATATTTACATGGCAAAGCTGAGTGCCCAGAAAAAGGACAGCATCCATTTTTAGCTAACTTAACACCCACTGTGGAGGCCACATAAATCACATTACAGTGAATGCTTACCCTTATTGCTTGACTTGAGTCGTGCTGCAGTCCAAGCTTTCAGTCTCCATTTGGCATTCAGCAGACCAGAAGCAACCACTGACCATCATGCACTGGTGAATGCCAGAGGTCACTTAAATAGCATCAATGGCACACCCAACAACAACAACAAAATATATATGTATAAAATGCAGTATACATATATATCGGTTTAACCTTGTTAAGCAAAGTCCTTCACTTAGACACACAATTCACTCTGGGTGAAAAGTTGTACAGAAGCTGCTATGAAAATGTTATTATCTCATTCAGCTGATTTGTTGTGGTGTGTGCTGAGGCGCACCCAGCTACAGAGTGGGTGAAACTCCCCTGTTTGGAAATCAGGGCCACAAAGGCAGAAGCTGGTCAACTCTGCCACCCTTGACGGTGTCATGCTGGTTGAGGGCACAGGATATGCCTGGTTGAGTTTAACCATCACACCTCATTTGCAATAGTATTTACTCATGGTAAAACCTCTCAAAAGAAGAGCAATGGCTGCTGTTCAAGACAAGTCAGAGTGTGACAATTAGAGAATTCCTCCTCCTACATTTTCTCAAAAAGTCTACAGTTCCTTATACAGAAACACACACTCCACAGAATCGCTGATTAGAGAGATGATGCCTTCAGCTCTATGAATAAGTCCCTAAGGTTTCTTTTAAAAAAACAGCTTATCATTATCTTCTTCAGGAGGTCAAAGGCTTGTCAAGTACTCACCCTGCTATGATGTTCCCTCACATCCTCCCCAAGCCCCTAAAGGCCATAGGCCTTGTGCTGCTGCCTCCCTTAAGCCAGGAGGTAACCAGCCCTGTGGCAGCAAGAGCTCTCTTGTGCCGCTCCTGTGCTTGCACATCCTGTAGCACATTTTGTGCTAAGAAAAGAAACAAGAGGCCAAAAAGCGTGATCTCCAGGATCATGGCAATCATGCCAGGACGACATGGGCAAAAGTGCAAAGAAGTGAAACCACCACCAGCTCTGCTGTTCTTCTCTTATTACCCTGGAAAAAGGCTCTTCCTCTGGAAGACTTGGACCCTGCCAGCCTCATCCTCTTCTCCATCTTCTCTGCTGCTTCAGAGACAGTAAGGCAGAAAGGAGAAGTTTGTCTACGTACAACCAGGAAAGCAGCAGAGCACTGACAAGAAAGGGCTCTGCACTACCATCACTCCTCAGGGATGTAATGTTGCAATGGGAGCCATTCCAAGTGGACCAC
This sequence comes from Clamator glandarius, assembly GCA_033459285.1. Taxonomy (NCBI): domain Eukaryota; kingdom Metazoa; phylum Chordata; class Aves; order Cuculiformes; family Cuculidae; genus Clamator; species Clamator glandarius. Next base: position 4,417,985 of record JAUNZM010000109.1, read on the forward strand.
CCAAAAATGTCTCTAGACTTCTCACTATTTTAAGTGCTTTACTCACTCTAAAAATACATACTTGAGGGGAAAAGGTTGTAAGAGTTACCATAAGTTACTCCTAATGAGATTAACTTCTCTGATACTTATTAAAAACTAACATTATGCATGGATTCCACGAGTCCAGTTAGCCACAGCAGACTCGATGTAAAACCATTTTCCCCAAGCACTATAAAAATAACCCTCATGTTATTAAGTTACTAGATATACTACAGAAGTTCCAAGCACATCTGAGGAAATGGGGTAAAGGCAGGGACAAGGGGGAGCTTTTTGTTTCTCTGGTTTGGGTTTCATTACTACCTTTCTGCTGTGTGCATTTTTGAAGACTGTTAGGGTCAGAAGCAGTTCCTAGCACATATTAAATAAGCTACATGAGGAATCCCCGTAAGTTGCCATTAGGTAACTTTAACTTCTTTTTTTCACCACAGGTACAGCACAAGAGGGACCCATAAAATGGAAGATCCCCAGCTCTTGTTTCTTCAGGCAAGCAATAAACTTTCTCCAGCCATGCACAGCATGAAGGTTCCTCTTCTTTATTTCAACAAAAGGCTAAAAACTGTCTGCATTTTCCTCCACTGATCCTTCACTAGGGGAAATTATTTTGGACAGCAGCATGGCCAGCTGCTCTTAATTATAAATCAGGTCTCCAGCATATGTGCACAGTACACAGGGCATCTCTAACGGTCAGAAAGCAAAAGCTGTACACACAAGCCAGGCCTCCAAGGAGCAAACAGTGACGAAAGAGTTGAAGGTGTGCGGTTCTGCACCCACAAAGCCAGCCCTCAACGAGCTCAGCTCCTACATCCTCATCAGCCCTCCCTGTCAGAAACACTCCAGAATTTAGAACTGCTGGAGAAGAGCGCTGCTTAAAACCTTCTCTGCTTTACCATATCCTTGCCAGGTTTTTTTAATTTGCTTTTAAGACATTCATTAAAAGCTAGATTTGCTAGGGTTTTTTCTTTTAAGTAAAAACAAACAGAGAATATGGCCCAAGGGCCAAATGCATCCCATAAAGTGCTACACCACAGCCTGAGGCCAGTATCTCCAACTCTCTCTCATCTCTCTCAAATATTTAAAGATTGCAGAAAGGCAGGGACCTCAGGAGAACATCTTCCTCAATCCCTTGCACCAACATACCAATCACAGCATTATTTCAACAGAGAAATAGCCAGTAATAACCGAGTCCAGATTTTTCATCAATGGGTGCCTTAAGCACCTATACTCATAGTTCAGACGCCAATCAATCAGACTGATCTACAGAAAGTGGTGATGATGGCCAGGAAACTCCCACTGGGGCTAACAGATTGTCTCAAAATCCTATCACATCTTTAGATTTTTTGATGGGGACTTATAAAAGATTTCAGTCAATGAGTTTGAGTTCACAGCTCAATCACTTCTTTTCTACTTGTTTTATGAATGTTTTCACTCCTTTTACTTTTATCCTCCACCAGTGGCTGATTAAAATGATATGAAGTTTTTAATTTAAGAAGAAGACTTATGATTCTATCTACTGTACCATGCTACACCCACATCTAAGCTCCAAGCACTAGCAGGTATGCCCATTGCACTTCTTATTTCTTGGGGTTTTTTTCCTCCCTTTTGCCTTAGAATCAGGCATAAATGCCAATGTAAAGTACACTCCTTTTTGACAGCAACTTGGCCACACAATCCCTACAGTCAAAACTTAAGTACCCATTTAGATGAAGAGCAAAACAATGAAAGAGACTGCAGCAAAGAAGAATGTAAGATAGAGGGGAAAGATCATCAAATGGAAAAGGGCATTTATGAAGAATACAAATTGAAAAAAGGATGGGATATTCTAAATAGGCAATAAGCATTCACAGCTAAATGGCAAGCAGAAAGCACTGGCTACTGCAGCTGAGGTTCTAGCTTGGTAGCTAGTATGTTTGCTCCATACGTTCAGCAAGCACTGACCTAAGCCATATGTTTATTGTATCTGTGGCAAAGGGAGCTGAAACCTACCTGATTTCTCACACCTGCTCTCAAGCCTCTTCCCTCTCCAAACAACAAACACTTACAAAGAAAATTAAGCCCTCCTCTTTGATGGACACAAGCTTCTGGAGCATGTGTGTGTCTGTGCTTGTGTCTTGGAGGGGAGCAGTTCATTCCCTGCATTTCATAACATGCCAGAAAAATATATGACTTCTTCTAATAACTACAGGGCAGATTTTCCAAGTCAGGCATGTGCAATTTGGCAAGCTTAACTTATGCATGCAAATACCAGATGTGCACACACAGATATCTGACCTGCACATGCAGACATAGAGATAATTAGTATTTCACAACTCTCATGATACTGTGGCACAGGTTTATCTTCAAACCTGTTTACCTTTACATCCTGATTGCAAGGAAAAGATTTTCATTTACGTTATTCAGCTAGGTACTGCTGCTCAGCTGGAGTTCAAAGCAGTTAGCCAAAGCAAAAACGACACAGACTTTCAAAAGAGGTAGGAACAATGTATGGTAAGGAGATTCTAATCAATCTGTATCCATCTGCTGTATTAACAGCACTGCCATTTATACATCTTACCTGAAAACAGTCTCGAAAATGAGTATTTTTAGTATTTGAGAATTAGATCCTAACAGAGGGCAATTTAAGCAGTACATTGATCATTTTATGAATATGCAGTGACAAGTAAGATTGTTGTACACGGCAAATATGAAAAGTGAAATGAAAGAGCACGGAAATAAAAAACTGAGAGGCACTGTCATACAAGGGGTGGACGGATCCTTACAAAACTTTCTGAACAAACTGTTTGCGACTGTGGCAGGAGGTAAATGTTGTGACATTGCTTATTTGCAGAGATACCTTTCGAAGCTTATAATGGTTTTGATAGGAATGGTTGGACTTGATGATCCAGTGGGTCTCTTCCAACCTGGTTATTCTATGATCTTTCATCCAGTTATGACTGGCTGCCATTGTTTGATCTCACCAGAAACTGAGGGAAGCAAATTATGAAAAAAAAAAAAAAAAAAGAAAGGATCCTCCTCCAAACTGCTGAGAAAGGAGTAATAGATCTGGGCTCTGACTTGACAGAGTCTTGGAGTCGAGGTCCTTTTGAATATCCTTATTTAGAAATCTAAACATATGATCTGGTTTCAAAAAGTACTGAGCACCTGGAAGACCCATTCACTTCAGCTTAAGTAACTTCAAGAATATAATGTATCTTCTTGGTTGCTAATGATGCCACATAGCATGCATGTTACCTACAAGATCAATGGGATGGGTAGGTGCTAAGTATCTCACACGACCAAGTCCACTGGGCTAGGAAATAAACCAACATACACCATTTACTCTTCCTTTCTCAACGTAAGTTCAAAATGAAACCAAAATTACAAGTTCTGCTCAATGAATGGCACTGACTTATGAAGCCTTAATGAAACCTAATGTATGAACAATCAATAAGTTCAAAAACATAAAATGACACCTTTAAACTCCTCGCATTAAGCTTAATTTATGTGTTCTCACTGTTCGAACATTTTCCAAGGTTTTCCTTCATGGCTACTGCAGGCTGTTCTGAATTTCAGGGCACCACAGCTCAGGTCAACAGTTTTGGAGCAGACATACAAATGAGCCAATCCTGTTTGCTTAAAATAAGTTATATTTTCCCTAAAGGAAAACAAAGGTGGACTCTTTTCAGAATAAGAAATATTTTGTCTAAGGATCCTAGTCTATTTTTTTATTTTGGATATCTGTACCACTTAAAACGACACGTACAGGAACACATACTCATACACATATAGAGCAAGTCAAAACTGAAAGATAATCCCCCCTACAGTTCTTTTGTGCAACCAAACCAGATTCTCAATTTTTTTTATTTTTTGTTTCTTCCTTTTTAAATACAGCTTCTGAAAGCAGAAAATGTTTCTGGTTCTGACTTTACTTTTCAGTTGGCAAAAAAACCCAATGTGGAACTTCTATCAAAATAGCATCCTACCTACACCTTAGCAATCTGTACAATAAAGAGCATGAGAGGAGACAGGGTTAATGAAAATCAGAGATTTTACAACAGCCAGTGATCCTTCTGCTAACCACTAGACCATTTACAGCAATTTCCCATAAGCAATCCTTACTGGTTATGCACCTATAGGGCTACCTGAAGAATGCACAAGTAACAAAGACAGAACCAGAGAGTGCAGGTAGCATCCAACCAGTGGTGCCTGGCCTCCACCGGGACTCTTCCAAAGCCCAATCTGGCTTTTGGCTCCCTATGCAGTTATAGAAAGATGAGGGATGCAGCATGGAATGAAATGAGAGAGTCAGTGGGAACTGTCTGTCAGGTACTACCTACAGAGGACCAAAGCAGACCAGGCCCGCTGCTGGTAGAAACGTAGTTCATCCACAGGCACATTTTTCGCGTGCCTCCCTAGATAAAAAGGGCAGTTATAACAAATAATGCTTAAGTATCTTCACAGAATCACAGAATAACCAGATTGGAAGAGACCCACTGGATCGTCGAGTCCAACCATTCCCACCAATCCCTAAATCATGCTCCTAAGTACCTCATTCACCCTAACCTTAAACACCTCCAGGGACGGTGACTCAACCACTTCCCTTGGCAGACCATTCCAATGCCTAACCTAATTTTTCCTAATCTCAAGCCTAAATCTCCCCTGGCGAAGCTTGAGGCCATTCTCTCTCGTCCTGTCCCCTGTCACTTGGGAGAAGAGGCCAGCACTCTCCTCTCCACAACCTCCCTTCAGGTAGTTGTAGAGAGTAATAAGGTCTCCCCTCAGCCTCCTCTTCTCCAGGCTGAACAACCCCAGCTCTCTCAGCCGCTCCTCATAAGATTTGTTCTCCAGCCCCTTCACCAGCTTCATTGCTCTTCTCTGGACTCGCTCCAGAGCCACAACATCCTTCTTGTGGTGAGGGGCCCAGAACTGAACACAGTACTCGAGGTGCGGTCTCACCAGTGCCGAGTACAGAGGGAGAAGAACCTCCCTGGACCTGCTGGTCACACCGTTTCTGATACAAGCCAAGATGCCATTGGCCTTTTTGGCCACCTGGGCACACTGCTGGCTCATGTTCAGTCGGCTGTCAACCAACACCCCCAGGTCCTTCTCCTCCTGGCAGCTTTCCAGCCAGGCTTCTCCTAGTCTGTACCTCTGCTTAGGGTTGTTGTGCCCCAAGTGCAGGACCCGGCATTTGGCCTTGTTAAACCTCATGCCGTTGGTCTCAGCCCAGCAGTCCAGCCTGTTCAGATCCCTTTGCAGAGCCTCCCGACCCTCCAGCAGATCCACACTTCCTCCCAGCTTGGTGTCATCTGCAAACTTGCTAAGGGTGCACTTGATGCCTTCATCCAGGTCGTTGATAAAGACATTAAACAGGACTGGACCCAGGACTGAGCCGTGGGGAACCCCACTTGTCACTGGCCTCCAGCTGGATTTAACTCCATTTACCACCACCCTCTGGGCCCGGTCATTCAACCAGTTTTTCACCCAGGAGAGTGTGCACCCGTCCAGGCCAGAGGCCGACAGTTTCTGAAGCAGAATGCTGTGAGAAACTGTATCAAAAGCTTTACTAAAGTCCAGGAAGACCACATCCACAGCCTTTCCCTCGTCCAAGAGTTTAGTTACTCAGTCATAAAAGGTGATCAGATTGCTCTAGCAAGACCTGCCTTTTATGAACCCGTGTTGACTTGGCCTGATCACCCAGTTCTCTCACAAGTGCTTCATGATCGCTCTCAAGATCACCCGCTTCATGACTTTCCCCGGTACCGAGGTCAGGCTGACAGGCCTGTAGTTCCCCGGATCCTCCCTGCGACCCTTCTTATAGATGGGCACGACATCAGCCAGCCTCCAGTCCAGTGGAACCTTCCCAGTAATCCAGGACTGATGGAAGATGATGGAAAGGGGTTTGGCCAGCACATCCACCAGTTCCCTCAAAACTCTTGGATGGACTCCATCCGGCCCCACAGACTTGTGGGCATCTAGCTGGGCAAGCAAGTCTCTAACCACCTCCTCTTGGACCTTGGGAATCTCATACTTCTCCATCCAACCCTTGGGGTTGTGCACAGAGGGAACAATTATCCTTACTGTTAAAGACTGAGGCAAAGTAGGCATTGAGCACTTCAGCCTTGTCTTCGTCCCCTGTTACTGTTGTTCCCTCTGCATCTAGGAGGGACTGGAGATTCTCCCTAGCCCTCCTTTTGCTGTTGATGTATTTGTAGAAAGACTTTTTGTTGTCTTTCACTTTCTTAGTTAATGTGAAGCTGCAAAGGCCACATCCCATTTGTCAGCAAGCAGAAGACTGAGAAAATGAACAAAAGAATCTGAATCTCCTAGCCTACCAACCCCTCACTCAACAAACTGATTTCCTATAGCCATATAAATCTCATTTTACTCAGTGAGGAACACTACAGATCCAGCATTGTTTCAGATTATTTTATATCCATCCAGAGCAAGTACTCATTCCACGCTAATCTCAACCAGCCACTATGACTAAAACTGTACCTTCAGCTCGGACTATGGAACAGGGACACATACCCCTGTGGCACACAGCTGTCATGGCTGGTAATGGTTTCCCAGTGGTTATTGCCACCCATCCTGCATTATCAGGCTTATTCCAGCCACAGTGATGGATATAGCCACTTTGAGATCATTATCCACTGCTTTCAAATGAACAATTTAATTTTAATAATCTTCAAATTATTCTTTCACACACCAACTAGTATAAACTTTCATGCATCTCTTTTATTTTGGTCAATTCATAAATCCCTTCATAAGTAGAAATATTTTAATCTGAAGGTAGCTCTTACTTGAGAAGAGTACTTATCATTCTTCTGCTATCTGTTCAAGTCTACCTAAGCACAGGATATATATTATTCACCAAAGTATTTCCTGACACAATAATCCCTGTAAATTGTAAGAACCTGAGAGACATAGGAACTGAAGACTGAATATTTAACTATTCCTTCATATCGAATCTTCAAGTACAAACACAGCTACTAAAACTGTCAGCACAAAGGTTTTTTTTCTTTCAAACAAATGAAGACTTCTGTCAAACTTCACTATTAATAATGTCTAGGAAGAAGTCACATATTTTCAGAGGAAGTTACCAAATCAAATTAATGTAGTTCTATTTGCCAGAATCAAAATGTGAAACAGGTATTTGAGAGCTCCCTCTTGTACACTAATGAATTAAATCCCTTTTCACAATTATGTTTTGCTGTGATATGTTTACAAATAACCGTTCGTGGAATCATAGAATGGTTCGAGTTGGAAAGGACCATCTAATTCCAACCTCCCTGCCATGGGCAGGGACACCTCCCACAAGATTAGGTGGCATTTACAACCTACAAAGTTGTCCTCAACTCTCTGATATAGGCTACCCTTCACAAGGAATAGTAAAGCAATTGAAAATTGTTCTTATACACTTTTAAAAGCAGCTGGTGAATGACATGCAGGGTACTCTCTTCTGCTGTATGGAATCACAGAATTACAAGCACTGCAATTAGCAGGAAGCACATATTCATTCTCATTTTCTATTACTCTGTAGGCAGACTAGTGTCTCAACATTTTTCATTATCAGCTGCAAATAATGGTACACTGTCACAAGCTTAAATCACACTATTCTAGGATGCTTTTTATTTTTCCCAGTATTCTTTCTTTTTTTACTTTTATTCCTGTATTGAAAAATAGCTATGTAGTAAATTATAAAGTAAATTCTATAGTAAAACAAGCTTTCAGAAATGTTTCACCATTTTCATGGCTTGAAGCACAAGTGTTCTTGAACAAAAATACATACCTAAAACCAAATCTTAGCTTTCTCAACTGAAAGAAAAGTGATTGCTGGCAACGCTGACAGATTTTGTCATACCAAGACCTGGCATTGTAGCTATAAGTGAAGTCTGGCAAATAATATTACATGCTGTTATAATCAAAATTTTTATATAAGTGAACTTCCCTGTACTTTACTTATCAGAGTCCCTCCTGCATTTATAACACATGCAGGCATGCCACTCAAAAAATAAACACAGATTTTTTTAAAACATAAAAATTATTAGACTCAGCCACTGTCCCTGCTCTACCAAACTCTGCTGGGCCAATAGGCTCAATGTTGTGCCTCATACAGCTAGTATTAAGCTTTTAGTAAGTAAACCTTGAATATAAAAAATCTGAAATGTGTATGAATCCCAGATGCATTTTTTATGGTCAACAGCTATTAAGGATTTCAGTAGAAAATAATAGACATTTTAGCTTAGATATTCAATACAGGAAATGGCAAAAAAAAAAAAATCAAAAGCACTGCAGTCATGTTAAAATAGGGCTGTTTGGGATCACATATTAGTGATTTGGTTTTATCATAAAACCATATGAAAGTTCACTGAAATGAGAGACACTAAAGAAAGAGTTTGAACGCAGCTACTTCAAATTCCCTGCAATTATATTATCACTCCTAATACTTCCTCCCATTTACTTCCATTCCTCCGGACAGATTCTTCAGTTTCCTGGAGTACTCAGAGGGATGTGATGCCAACCGTATCCTGGGCTGCATCAAAAGGTGTGGCCAGCAGGTTGAGGGAGGGGATTCTGCCCCTCTGTTCCTCTCTTGTGAGACCTCACCTGGAGTATTGTGTCTGGTTCTGGAATCCTCAACATCAGAAGGGTATGGAACTGTTGGACCAGGTCCAGAGGAGGGCTACAAATATGATCAGAGGGCTCGAGCACAACCCATATGAGGACAGGCTGAGAGAGTTGGGGTTGTTCAGCCTGCAGAAGAGAACCTTATAGTGACCTTCCAGTACCTGAAGGGGGTTACAAGAAAACTGGGGAGGGACCTTGTATTGATTGGACTGGGGGGGAATGGCTACAAATTGGAGAAGAGAAGATTTAGACTAGATATTAGGAGGAAATGCGTCACCATGAGGGTGGCGAAGCACTGGCACAGGTTGCCCAGGAAGTTGTGGCTGCCCCATCTCTGGAGATGTTCAAGGCCAGGTTGGATGGGGGCTTGAGCAGCCGGGTCTCATGGGAGGTGTCCTGCCTATGGCAGGGGTGTTGGAACTGGATGATCTTTAAGGTCCCTTCCAGTGCAAATCATTCTATGTCCAAAAGAGGCTTTCTATTTTGATTGGGTTTTTCTGAAGGAGTCTTCCACTTCCTAGTTCCTCATTTCTCCACTGAAACTTTCACTGATAAGGACCTGACACTTGGAGGAGCACCAGTTTTGCTTTCCAGTCTGAATACATTTAAGTTTCCACCTACAAACCTCTTTTCAGTTCAGCGCAGCACATCAAAGGTGAAGCTGGAATCCACCACTACTTTTATGCTGCTCAGCACGTTTCAGAGAACAAATATAACGTGTGCAGAAACTTCAGGTCCTCCAAAAAATGGCTTACCATTGTGCTTCAAAGACCTCTGCAATAAAATTCACTTACCTGTACAAGCACTTAATATTTACAATGCCTTTAGTAAACTTTTCCAGAAATTTCCCTTCAGCTCATGCATATCTTTACGTAGTTTACAACAGAAGAGCAGATGTTTTAATAGGCAAGGTCTCAGACAAGGATCCCGATGGTGAATTTTTTCAAGGATGCAAGCTAAGGCACCTTTAGAGCAACACAAAGGACAGCTTTTGGATGCCTGCATGTTTACATATATGGGCTTTGTGAGTGTTTCACTAAAAGGCTCAAGGTTTTGAATGCTAGGCTAAATAAGAAGATACAACAACAGCTACGTTTCTCTGAAAAGCAGTACTAACCTTTGGCGGGGAAGATGAGGGAACTTGGGAAGATGGCATCAAATCCATTCTACTCTCTGAATTTATTCTTCTCCATTTCAGTCTGCTGTAAGTGATGTGTGAGGTTGGTCAGGAAAGAGAAACGGCACAGAAGGCAACAAACAAGAAGGCACATTAGGATGAGGAGAGCTGCACTTCCTAGCAGCCAGACGGAATGTATCCCTAGGCTGGGGGCTTGGCATCATCTCCAAATGAGCTCATCCCCAGCCTAGTTCTTCTGACTTTAAAGAAAGCTATCACTGAGAAGGCTGTTAAGGACAGAAGAGAAAGGAACTGATATTTTAACTGGTGATGAAAATTCTTGTCTATCTACGTAAGGTGTTTGTATCCAAAATGCCAGTTTCCACATACCTGCTAGAAGGAAAAATGTACACAAGCCCCACCAACTGCTTAGTCAAAATGAGCCTTTCCACCTCTGTTTTATACACAGGCTAAGTACAAAATCCTGAACTAAGGGACAACTTGTGGATTTGTAACACTCTCTGGGTACACATTGATAAACCAATGCGCAGATCAAGTTCATCCATACATAGGGGGAAGTTTCCACATCTGTGGTGGATATGTTCTAGATCATATTCTCAATGTAATAAGTAATTCAGATACGTTATGAATGCAATTCAACCCACATCACTGACTGAGCAACCTTCACCACAATTAACTCCTGAAAATCCAGCATGGAAGAGAGCACCCGGAGAACCATGGTGCATACAAGAAAAGGAGCCCATCACCCTCCAGGAAGATCTTGAGCCACAACAGCCATTCAGTGCCACTCACCCTGCTGTAATATGTCTGTGCACACCACACACCCTAAGTGCCAGTTAAGCAGCAATTATCATAATAAAGGAAACCGAGACATATGCCTCCATTGCTTGTGGCACAAAGTACACGTGCTATGTGTACTAACTTTAGTGATTTTGTATATAATAAATTCCACTTGAAATAGTTATGTCTCAGAATAAAACCATGGCATGGGTAAGCATGTGGATTCAAGAACAGGCTTCTGTTTCTGATGTCCTGCACAAGACATTGCCCTAATTTCTGTCTTTATTATAGGAATAATTACACTGGCCTCCCTGACAACTGCAATATAAAAATAAAACACACTGACAAGCCAAACTGTACAGTGATGGATAAATACCTACACAAATAAGTTAATTCAAGTAGGATGCTTCCCTTCTCTTGCTGTTCTTACTTGATGAAGAAAGCCAAGTAAGTGTCCTGCTTTTGTTTGGGATAGAGTTAATTTTTTTCCCAGTAGCTGCTGTGTTTTGGATTTAGTATGAGAATAATGTTGATAACACATTGTTTTAGTTGTTGCCAGGCAATGCTTATGCTCAGCTGGGAGAAAGTTAATTTTCTACCCAGCATCTTCACTTTTTTACAGTTAGTATGAGAAGAATGTGGAAGACACACTGATGTTTCTAGATGCTGTTAGGAAATGAAGGACTTTTTCTTTCCCATGTTCTGCTAGTGAGCAGGTGTATAAGAAACTGGGAAGGAGCACAGACAGGCAGTTGACCCAAGCTGACCAAAGTTATATTCAATACCATATAATATCATGCTCAATATATAAATGGGAAGCTGGCCAGGAGCCAAAGTGCCCTGCTCAGGGATCACTGTTCAAGAACAGGCTGGGTAGTGATGTCTGCAGGTGGTGAGCAATGGTGTTGTGCATTATTTGTTTTGTATATTCTGTTATTATCATCATTCTCTATTTCTTTTGCTGTCCTATTAAACGGTCTTTATCTCAGCCTACAAGGTTTCCTTTTTCCTGACTCTCCTCCCCATGCCACGGAGGGTGGGGACGAGAGTGCAGCCGCGTGGTCCTAGTTGCCAGCTGAGGTTAAATCACAAAAGTAAGGAATCTAATCAGGGTTTTCTTATACCATTATTTCCTATGAGTTCTACCATTAACCTCTGCTCAAAATTAAGTGACTTTTAATTTCTCTCTATTGGAAGTCTTTCCACAAATCTAGTTACTTGTAAAACATCTTTTCTTTTCTGCTATACACCTGACTATTCTGAAGAAAGCACTTAAGACTGAACTGCTTGTTTACAAAGTTATCAGCACAGATCAGCACACTTCCAGCAGGAATAATACCAAATAAACATAAACAAACAATGAAAGAGCATAACTATACCATATATTTCCTTCTCACATAATAGTATTGCTGTGTATTGTGTACCCAAAGTTTTCCTTAAAGCCTACTGAAATGCAACCTTTCCAGCAAAACATTGCTTGTTCCACTAAAAGCTGGGTTAATGATGTTGTTTTATGTTCCAGCCACTAATGAAATTACTAGAAGCTCTCTCCCAGACTGAATAAACAGAATAGGGCAATAAGAAGAGTAAAATAAAGATCAGCAACACAGCCATAATTTAAAGTCAAACAGAACAAATATGGAAACCCTGCCTGCTAGAGACTGCTGAGTATCTGTGTATCTGGAGAGGAACAAAAAGTAAGGGACCTCTAAACTTTGACAGCTTACAAACTTCATTTTGCATTAACTTTAATCTTTTCAGCACCCACCTGTACAGGGCATTATGGTTTTCTCTCTGTGAGAAATCTTCCTCACTCATACAGCAGCTGCTATATACCACCAAAAATATACAAGCTCCTACATTGTTTATCAGCTTATATATTATGACTGCATTTTTTTACTATGTAAAGAAATGTGCATGGAAATACTCATCATAATCTCCACTCCAGGTTTGATTAAAATGTATTGAAATATTTAGTCATTACAGGCTTGGATATCCATCACTGGAAACTGCACATTTACACATACAGTAGTACAATTAAAAATGGTTCATGAAATAATTGTTCATTAGTAGGTATGAAGTTAGAGGAAGTCTAAAATTATGAATATTTTAGGCCAACCAAGGGATGAGGATTAAATCTGTGGTCTGTGAATACTGCAGAGCAGCTCAAAGCTGCTTTGAGAATATGAAACATTTCACTCTTCTTATTGTAATACTTGTTGTTCATATTCAATGTAGCAAGTCTCCTGCTCAAATTAGTTTGGGTTTTTTGTCAATTTAGGGTATCTTATACATTGTTACTATTTATGATTTCATCTAGTGATTGACTAGATAGATTCAACTTCTATGAAGCTCATATCAGAAATCACTGAGGTTTTAATGAAATGCAGTTTGAAAATATACAGATTTTTGTGTGAATTAAAACCCCAAAACCAAAGTTAGAAGCTATAAAACATATTATTTATCTATGTTTCAGGAACTATTTCTAAGATTTAAAAAATCTGTATCCATTTTATGTGGTTTCCATGCACACACAATCCCTTAAAATAATCCCAAGGAAACAATCCTTTATGACAGCATGCAATTGATGTATACAAGCTCTTCTCAGTTTCCATTTTAGAAACTACAGTACCTTGTTTCTATTTTCTGTTCCTGAATCAACTTAAGAGTCCAGGTAGCTCATAAGAAAATTACTTCTTAATTTATTCATCAGCATGAAGTAAAAAATCTGGTGGTAGAATAATTAATAGTTGTGACGTCTGATACACTATAAAAAGCTTGACTTCATGAGTATGCAATGCTTGAGTATACCCAAAATATGTTCTGAACATTTTTTCCTAAATATTTTAACAGGACAGTACACAACTACTAGTTTACAAACTACTAGCTGAAAATAGTGCAGCAGAACTGGCAGTGGAAGCTTGTAAACTAATATGGATGGTTAGTGTCCTGCTTCTAGTCCATCTGGAAAAGCGGTTAGACAAATGGAGGCTGTAATGTGACGGCCACCTTCTTGCTCTGAAGAAGCACCAATTTATACTATCTAAGATTAAAGAAGAATTTTGTTTGATTATTCTTTTTATGCAATTAAGAGAAAACTAGCTTCTCCACAACATCTGGTCCTGGTGCATTAACACCTTAGCCTGTTAACATAAGCACTGTAGATTTTTTTTCACTGATGCAGTTATTTACAAAGCAAGTGACTGGTGGCCAGGCTTTAGACAATGTAGCAAAAGTTCCACCATGACAAAGGAAAGAAGAGACAATTCCCTGTCCAAAAAGTGTTTCTCCTTCAGTGCCACCAGACCTACAGGCGCATGGAGGAATGGGTAGCATTTGGCTTCGAAAACAGATAACTTCCTTTGTGGAAAGAAGCTGCCTGGAGATAATTATTTTGAGTAGGCAGAATTCTAAAAAGCAGCAGGGGAATTGCAGTGTAAGGCATGTAACAATTTAAGAACCAAGTTGTTATCCGTTGGTTTTAACATTAACGGTGAATTGATGGCTTCCCACACAAAATGAGCACGATGCATGTTGTGAAAATACATTGTGAAAAAAAATTATGAGAGATGTAATTGTAATTTTCTGACTAAGAAAGGTGTTCAAGCTGCAAGATAAAGAAGTTATTTTGAGGTGGGCAAGGAAAAGGAGGCATTGCTCATAGAAATTAGCTGCTGCAGAAAGTGTCTGAATGGAAAAATTATCAATCCAGATCATGATGTGGCAGTTTCTAATGAGAAAGGCAAGATGCAAAAATAACATCTCAGTGTAACTATTAAGCCAAAATAGATGCTGTTTACTGTATTAATGTTGCCTTTACTGGTGTAAAATAAACAAAAACAGGATTGTATTAGGCCACTAAGCTCCCATCTTTTCAATTACAGAGATAGAACAATCTGAGATTCCAAAGCTAACTACAAATCAAAATTGTGTTATGTTATCTACTGAGACACAAATGGAAAATAAATACTGTTAACTGTCACTTTCCATTAGGCAACAAAAATTCAATTACATTTCAAACAAGCCTCCATGTCAACAGAATAAATCTGTTTCATAAATGAACAGGTAACCATTTTTGATTCTAACTTCCCAAAGGGAAAAAATCAATTTTAATCACAATTGTTCATTTTTTCCATATGAATGTTTTGGAGTGAACTACATCATCTGATCTAATAAATACTGTTGTATATCACCAAGGTTTAGGAAAAAGGAGCAAGGAAAGGAGTGGAATTATGAAATTCATCTGCTGATAAACTGCACTAGTTTTCCACTGAAGGCTCACCCTGCAGAACTGGCCTGTGGACCATTAGCTTTTTAGTCTTTTTATTGTATCAGAAGATCAGGAATGCAAGTAAGCATAAGCGACTACAGCAACAATCGAGAGTTCAGCACAATGTAACAGGTGATGTAAAAAGCAATGTGTTTTATTAGGGTGTTTATACTTCGAGAAAATAATAAAGAAACTCCTCAGAAAGAAAGAGACCTGTTATCTTCTCAGACATGGACAAAACACACAGAGGCTGGGTCAAACAGTCTACAGAAATACATAATTTTATTTTGTGGATTCAAGAGGACCTTCTCATTAAGTAGACCACCAGGGCAGTGACAGGAAATGAAGAAACCTGAAAGTGGGATCTGTACTTCATAGAATCACAGACCCATAAGGATCATGAAGTCCTACACCCTGCTCCCCATAGGACCACCCAAAACTAAACCATATGACTAAAAGCATCATCCAAATATTTGATGTCCCTTTGTAAATTTCTGTATCAAGTTTTGGAAATAACAGTCCTGTTCTACCTATGCAAGAGCCCCAGCTTGACCAAAGCCGACTCTGATGCAAAGCAGAAGGAAGACTTGACCTTCTTTTTTTTTATTAAAGCACAAGAGGCAAAGGAAATCAGTTTGACATAAAAAATAAAAAAAAAAGAGTCCTGAGGCACTGGCTTCACACCTTGTCCTCCCCATGTAAGTTACAAGAAACACAAAAGCCACCAATGGCTTGATATGAGAAGATCTTGCCCCTGTGCATCCCTTCAATTGGGAGGGGAAGCCAGAATTGGAACGCAAATGTATTTGGCAGCTGTATGTATCCATAAACAGTATTAATTACAACAGACAGAACGGACACCCTCACCTACCTGACTGCCAGCTGGCTGACTGACACATTAGGTTAGAGAGTGAATGAAAACACTCGCAATACCATAAACCTATTTCTTTCTATGGAAACTCACTATGGAGCACAGAAAAGTCACAAAACGTGTTTCTTATAACACAGAAGAATTAGTTCAGGAAGTAAGTAAAATGCAGCTATTAGGTAGCAGCGGTCACAGTGTAATTAAATTGGATCCCCTCTAGGGGTCATCACATTATGAGGCAGAGGTATGACATTAAACTCGAAGCAGAAGAGGGGCTTATTTTTGTAGATGAGGAAATTAGTTATAGAGCCTAAAGGGGAGAGTTAAGCTATTAAAATCCATGGAAATCTACTAAAAAATACCTTATTAGACTCACAGCAGGCTTATATATCCCAAAACAAAAATAAAGGCAGTGAAAATTCGAGAACAAAATAGTATGGCTAAGTAACAAAGCACAAAAAAACATGAGAAGCTAACAGGCAAAAAGAAACTTCATCATACAAAGTGTAATATAAGATATTATAAAGGTGAAGAAAATCCCCCAACCAGCTAAATACACCATCAGAGTAAGAGGTTCTTTTAAGTACAGCTTCCAGCACGAACTGTGTACCTATTAGGCCACTCAGGTACCAACAGCCAAGTTAAACTTAACAGATGACCTGGAAGATAAAATATTTTTTGGAATAATTATCCACCACAATTAATAATGCTTGTGATGGGAAATTCTGCATCACACTGGTGGTGTCAGAGATCAGATAATTAAAGAGAGTAAAATCTGACAAATTCAACTGTCTACTCCTTTCAGGACCAAGAGCTTTCCTCAGTCTGAACCTTTTGCAAATTTGACACCCCTTATAGCACATGAGTCATCACAGAAATCTCACAGCAGAAGCAGTGACAGCATTTGAATGTCAAGTAGAAGAAAAAGATGCTATTTTGAATAATATTGTAAGCTCTACATACTGCATAAAGTTCGGGTTTATAGTTTTCTACATTCTAAGAATGTAAGAACAGCTAGCTTGTTCAGAACCTGAGTAAGCTCTTACCTGTCTTCAACTGCATCCTCGGTGTTCAGCCTCTAGAGAAGTCAGAACAGGGCACGAATATATGGTACCTCTCTCCTCCAAAGTCCTCTCCAGATCTTGGCTATTTCCAGTTGATGGCATTTCCTATTCTTGATGCCATTTGCCTGTTTTGTTACTCTCAACAGATCACAGAATCACAGAATGGTCGAGGTAGAAGGGACCTCTGGAGATTATACAGACCAATCCCTCTGCTAAAGCAGGTTCACCTATGGGAGGTTGCACAGGAACGTGTCCAGGCAGGTTTTGGATATCTCCAGAGACAAAGACTCCACAACCTCCCTCTCTCTCTTCCAATTACTTGCTTAGCACAACTTTGAACCAATGTAAACTAATTGTATACAAAATCTCCCGTCAAGTTTTCATGATGTTTCCCAAACAGTATCTTGAGCTTAGCAGTTTCCAGCCCAAAAGATGGGCTGTGAAACACTGATCCAACATCTAAAAGAAGCAAGGATCTAAAGAATTGAGCTACTAATGCAAACACATTATTGTATTTCCAGCCCCAAGGTTAGTGAGAAGTTGTGCACAATCCTCGCAATTAGAGACACACAATTTTTACTCTTCAAATAGAAAGAGCATTGTTATTACCTACAACAGAAGCCAGGAGGCAACATTACACATAAGGAGAGTAACAGAATTCTTGGGGAGAAGAAGGGTGGCCTCATTCTGCCGGGAGTGCCCCGAGAACCCATCTGTAACTGTCTCAGCCAAGAAAAGACAGACCAAAGGAACGTTATGCAGACTGTCTAGAAGCTTCTTGGTATAAACTTCCTTAGAAAACTTGGGACATGCAGTCATGAAGGCCAAATATTCTCAAGGAAGGCCTGCAAGAGAATTCAGAGAACCTAAAACTACATTCTGGTCTCAAAGGCTCCTTCACTTCATTGACTGTATGAAACACCTTGGAGACCAGCCATGATAATTAATGGGAGCCTCTGAGTATTCACAGAGTGTGACCCACGCCTTTACAAGTGCATTCCTGCTAAACACTAAAAGACTAACTAAATAGCTGGATGCAGTAACGAGGAGGAAAAAATAACTAGTGCAGGAGGAAAGTATGTCCAAAGGGTCAATACTATGAATGGCATAGTTATTCATATTTACTAATAACTGAAAGCTGACAAGCTATAAGTAATAAGAAAGTGATATTTGCTGACTACAGAGAACTATTTAGGGTAGTCAAGACTACAAAGCATTGCGAGAAACTCCAGAAGGACTTTTAAAAAAGCAGGTAATTGGACAATCTGACAGCAGATGAAATTCACTGTGAAAAAGTGCAGAGTAGGGTACCCTAGAAGGAACAAATTTAAAGCGACTTGTACATACTGATGGATTCTGAATTAGTTATAACCTCTCAGGAAAAAAGATGCAAGATTCATCATGGGCACTTCAATGAAGACGTTTGCTCAATACACATGCAGGGTCAAAAAAAGTGAACGAGATGTGACAATATATTGAGAAGGGAATACAGAATATGAAAAAATCTTAATATACTGCCATTTATATTGCCATGTCTGTAAATTAATGGCATATACTCCCCTTGAATACATTACCTCTGTCAAGAAGGACATGAAAAAATAGTCCAAAGGATATCAAGGATAAAAATCTTGCTGCTTCACAGGAGAAGGAAGTCCCTAACTAAAGCAGTTAAAAAAGAAAGTTTCCTCGCGGACAGATCATTCCATCATCATTCGTGCCAGCCTCCATCCTCCAAAGTAGTACAGAATACCCCAGAACAGAAACAACATACCAGGCAGGAAGACCTCAGCCTTTCTTCACAGGACAGTGCTCATGCTTTTAATTAGAATGCTTAAAACTAATTATCTACTTTTCAGAGAAAACAACAACAGAGGCAGGTGATTCAGTGACCATGGATACAGGCAAGACCAAGGCATTTCATGCCTTTTTTGCCCCAGTCTTTACCAACAATTTTCCCCAGGCCTCAGCACTGAGAGACATGGTTGGAAGAAGACATGATGAGCAGTAGGTGAGGACTGAGTCAGGGATTTCAAAAGTACTCACCCCATAGGTGTCCATGGAACCTAATGGGCTGGATCCAAGGCTGCTCACAGCACTGGCTGCTGCCCTTGCAAGGGCATTCTGAAACCTTTAAAGGGTCTTGGTGAGCAGGAGAGGTCCCCAAGAAGTAGAGGGAGGTGTACCTTGCACCTGCCTTCAGGTGCAACAAGGACAAATGCCCCATCCTGTACTTGAGAAGAAATACACAATGTAGGCTTGGAAGCAGTGCCATGGAAATATGCTTTGTGTACAGCAAGCTGAACATGAGCCAGTAGTACGCCTTGGAAGCGAGGAAGGCCAACAGTTTTCTCTGCATGAACAGAAGTATAGCCAGCTGACGAAGAGAATGTATGACCACCCCACTCTGCACAGCACTCAACAGACTCCATGCGCAATACCATGACCGGTTTTACTCCTCCACCTCCAAATAAAGGAAATATATCAATAAACTGGGGAAATCAGAGCAGAGGGTCCCCAAACTGCTTGGGCTTTGGAGCAACTGCCCTGTGAGGAGAGGCTGAAGCAAGTAGGGATGTTCAGCCTGGAGAAGAGATGGTTTTGGGGACATCTAATAGGGATCCCTGGCATTTACAGGGAGGGCCACGGAGGAGATGAAGCCAGAGTCTTCACAGCAGAGGATGACAGGACAAAAGACAGTGTGCCTAATGTGAAAAATGAAAGGTTCAATCTGGGTAAATGGTAGAAACATTTCCTCCTAAGAACAGCCCAGCAGTGGAACAGGCTGCCCTGAAAGGCTGTTCAAGTCTCCATCCTCAGACTGTTTGAAGATCAAACTGGATAAATCCCTGAGCAACCTGGTCTGACCTGGCCATGTTGTGTGAGGTTGGAGAGCTCCTGAAGACCCTTCTAGATCCAGTTATCCTATAGGTCATTTTATTTTTCTTTCATAATTACAGTGTGGTGAAGGAGTGCATTTATTGCATCCAAGTGCCTGGAAATCCAAGGAAATAACCACCGAACTCTAGGATTTGAAATGGCAGTGGCAGATAGAATTCTGGACAGGCTCTTCCCCCTCCTCAAGTTTCCATCTGTTCTCTTCTATCTAGTTCATTTTTATATGGCTCCCACTAACCAGAGCATCATCCTGTTTCACCACATTTCAGAGCAATGATAATCATTACAATGAAGAAATCAGTAAATTCTCTTCCATGTGTTATTGCTTGCTTTCCCTAACATTTCTTGCTGTGGATCATTAAGTTTTGCATTGTCAAATGCTGGTACCTTGTACATATTCAAAATACAGGCTCATTCATAAACTGGAAATTTTGATGTATATTCCAATAATGCTCTAGCTTACAAGACATAGGATAGAAAAACTACAAAATCCAGAAACTGAAATTTTTATTCATTTTTCTTATTTTTTCCACTGTAATGCACTGTGATGTCATCTTTAATTTTAATTTCCCCAGCCTTTTAATGTTTTTCAAGTTTCATCAGATACATCATGACACTGACACAGAAAAGAAACACCATTCCACTAAAGTTCTCTGAGTAGTAAACATCTTACCCCCATTTTATCTCCATTCCCATAATTCAGCTACATGCAAAACTCTAAAGTTTCCACCTATCTCAAACAAATTCTGGACGATTAAAATCTATGATAAATGTGGATTTACTCTGATGTGCAGAAGTAGTGACCCAGCACTGATGAAGTGCTGTACAAGTGTTTTGTTTCCTACTAACCAACTCTCCACTGGCATGAAGTTGTCTTTTGGTCACCTACTGTCTTCTCTACCTCTCCTCCCTTATCAGGGCAATTCTTACACACCTATGCAATGAGTGATTTGAGATGGAGTCCCAAACCCTCTGAGCACATCCAAAGCAGGCTCTTAGGCACAAGTCTTATTTTCAAAATCTTTAGAACTTCTCTATTTTTATCCTTGAATGCTTCTGCTGCCTGCCCTTGCTGCACAACCTGTCCTGTCCTCACCTACACTGCTGCTGCACCACCTCTTAAGAAAATGTTCTCCATTTTGGAAGGATGAACTTACTTGCTAACTTTTCTCTTTTTTTCATATTTGTTTATTTTCTCCTCTAGGTTTTGTTGTTCATTCTTTCTTCCCTTTGACTTTGTATTTCTGATTCTCATTTTAAATACTTTTCTGACTTTTATTCCCTAAAAAACACGGGTAATAAATAACATCATTAATACTGGCACACATTTGTTTCTAGAATTAGTGTCCCAGGTATCCTGGCAGGTAAAATTCTGCTACAGTGCAATTGGTTCACTCAATGAAGGTTTTCTCAACTGGCATGACATCCAAAAACTTTGTGTTTGTCATCAGGTTTTTTTATATTAAATTAGATATTGAGAAATATTACAAGGAACACAGAGTTCTCTCTGCAGATGAGTCTAACTTGGGAACCAAGATTTGACACTAATGATGTTAAACTTCTAAATTATGAGAATATATATTGGAAGGAAAGGACATTCTCACCTGACAATCAGCAAAATGCCACTACTGACAACATCAGAGCAAGAAAGACCAAAACCAGTACAAAACTAGAAACCAACATAAACAAACTAACATCATCAAAGATACTAAGTACTTCGAAGCTGACAGCATTAAAAAAGCCACTTTGAGTCAACTTGATTTGCCAAATTATTGCTCTTTTTGAATCTGTCACCCAATATAAAGCATCGCTCTTCAGGGGTGAACATAGACATTCCTCCCTCAATGCATGGACTTCACTGGTATGTATATCCCAGACTAATTTTCTAAATGGGTGATATTATTCCTTTCCCAATGGAAATGTAGAGCTAATTTCAACCTAGGAATAATTTATGTTCAAATTACTGAACAAAAAACATACCAAGTTTGAAGTTCTTAACAATCCCAGTAGAAACCGAACCACTGTTGGATAAATAAATTATAATCACAAGCACTCAAAGATTATAGATATACGCATACATACACATTTATGCACACTGATCATGAGAATAACAACAAAAAGTCTGGTTCAGTTCTACCAACCCAAATAAAGTAAAAGAAGAAACATGATCCATCTAAATGCCCGCATGCTGCATTCATTAAGTCTTGTAACTGGTAGATATAGGAGTGGTTTCACATACTACTAATCCCACAAAGTAATATATTCCCTTCCAGTTCAAAGTGTAGGAGAAAATTAATTAAAAAACACTTCCAGATATTGAAGCCTTGCTGATATCTTAGTTATGACAAGTGAACCTGAAATAGTCAAATATTCCATCTTAAGGAGGATGCTGATTTATTTGAGAAAATGAACACTCACTCACACACCACTCTTCCAAGTGATTTTTGCCATATTCATTAGTTACTTTTCTTTATTACAATTTAAAGATAAACATCCTTTGCATTTCCGTCAACCACTGTGATCCTGAAAGTTATGTTCTTATTGATACATTAATTGGCTATCATGAAATACGGAGCAGAAAATATTATTCATAGAAGTGTTACTCTGCTGTGCATCACAACTTCAAAGCACTTCACAGACATTCCTTACTCTCCACAGCATCCCTGTCAAGCAGATAAATACTGGTTGTCCAGTTCTGCAGGGAGAAAAGGAGTAACAAAAGAAATAAAGGCCTAAACTGCCGAAGGGTTTCATTAAAGCGGTCTGTTCCAGTGACTGGTTAACAGAGCACCTTCTGGGCAGAGGTTTTAGACTGCAGCACAACTCTGGCTGGCATTACTTTCAACACCTAAAGTTGTCTCTGTGGGTTAGCAAACCATTGGTATGTTGGTTTAAGTCAGCTACCAAAATACAGCAATATTAAAATTTTAATACCACCTCATCCCTAATTCTGAGTAGTGGTCATTACATCATTTGTTTTGTATACCAAAGGATAAAAATTACCTCAGACACTCTAATTAATTATTTAAGCACACGGGGTAATACCATGATTGGAAATTATGCAGAGAAGATTAAATTGACCACATTTTATTATAAAAAGAAATTACAAGCAAGATTTCCAAAACATAGTTATCTAAATATAGTCTTCTAATTCCTTACTGAGACACCTGACTTTCCAAAATACCAAGTATGCGGGAGTTATCCAAATGAAACACCAAATAAGAAACTCAGAACTTCTCTCCCTCCGTCTGTATAAGAAGATGCCCTAAGTGACACTGTTGAGGTAAAAAAAAAAGGGATAGTGAATGCACAAAGATCTCAAAAAATATGCACTGACATGGACAATTAATCTGCCTTAAAAATGGACTGTAAAGACATTGCTTATATAATTTAGGACACTAAAAAACATGAATTTGTGTTGGGGCCATGTGCTGCACAGTATACCTTAATTTCTTCTGTCACAAAGAGTATCATTTACTTGAATTACAGTTGATGGCAGTAGATGCCAGTTCCCATTAACTAAAAAAAGAATTCACCAGAAGATATTACTTTATACTCACGTATTTCTGTAGCAAAGCTCTTAGCCACCTGGTGCTAGGAGTCAGAATTTGTCAACCCAAGGTGTTCATGCAAAAATGTATTAGTGACTAATCACCTGAGACCAGCTAGGGTTAATTTACCAGAACAGCTTCTAATCTCCACTTCTTTCCTTCTCTCAGTGGTAAATGGACCAGTAGAGACAGCACAGTAAAAACATGTTCCTGCTTTCTGAAAAAAAATAATCTTTTTGCACTACACCATCTATCACAACCTTTCACCTTCCAAGATTGTTATGAAGGCCACATCATTCAAGGAACCATCCTTTGTATGCAAGACAGTGCCTCAGCTGAATGCAGCAAATTCTGGAGAGGCAAGCAGCCAAGTGGGAAATTTACCAAGGTGGTAAAGCAGCGGGGTAAGAAACTACACAACAGCAGCCACGCTTTGATAGCCACGCTGGGGCAACAAGCCAGCCCTAAGAACGGTGTCCAGGGAGAGCAAAGAGTCAGACAGGAGAATGTAAGAAAAATAGCCTGGTGGGAAAAAGGAAAATAAACGTCACTTAGTAGCACTCAAAGGAATTGACGTGTACAGGCAACGTCTGGATCACTGTACCAAGATGTTTTGAGCAGCAGTTGGTTCCAACTGGAAAGGTAGATGAGCTCCTTCTGAAATGCAACAAGAAAAATAAATTTCAGAATGGCTGGGCAAGAAAAGGAGGGGAAATTCTAGCACAAAAAAGTTGGGAGCTAGCATTTTGCCCAAGACGACTAGTGGAGATGAATACTGCCCATTTGAAAAGGATGAGACCACAAGCAGCACGGAAGAATCCCATAGTAACATTTATTGCATCTTCTCCAGTGCAGATTATAAGGAGAAGGAATGATGAGCCTGAAGCTGCAGAAGAGAATGGCAATAGCCTAAGACAGACACCTTTAAAACAGATTTGCCTTAAACACTTCGGGGCAAGGGAAACTGTGATAGATATGAGTTTGTAAAATTCATACAAATTACAGAGTTATCCAGAGAATTCTCTCCAGTCTACAAGGACAGCTACTTTCCTTTCTTCAATACAATGTCACGAGTTGCAATTCTTTGCTCTCTGAGAAGGAATTTTCAGAGAAGAGATACAACACAAACCTATGTATTCTGAAATGTATTTAACCAATTGGCTAAGAAGCTTCCTCGGACAGCGACAGCCAGATACATGAAGAGAAAAATCGGTAGCTTCAAGGGTTCTAGTGGCATTAGAACACCACCACTAACTTGCAGGAGCAGTTCTCTTCACCTGATGCCCCTGGAGAACAAACTTATTGCATTTCATTGGATATTAATTGTTTTTTAATGGACTTCACTACCCAACAGTTCCCAAAATGCACACTTGTCTTAATTAATTGCTACAGCTTTCTTAAAGCTCTTTCTGTTCACATACTGAAAAACAAAACATATTATTAAAATGAACAACATTAGTAAAAATGAGAAGAGGCTACAGGGTTCTGCTGAAAGTCAAAGCAAGGCTAAGCTCTCCGCTCAGCAGAATTTTGTCTTGCTTACCAATCCTTTCATTTATAATCTAAAGCAGTTTCCTTATTACACCTTTATTAAGCATAGTAGTAACTCAACTATCCAAGAACTACACAGCATTTTAAAAATCGCTTCTTTCATTAGCCAGCCTGTTTTTGTTGTAGTTGTTTGAAGAAATTCCCTTATGTGCTGTAAGAGAAACTCATTTAAGCCAAAGAATCCTTTATATTCTAAGAAACTAATTACTTGAAGGGGAGAGGAGAAGCAACCTAACAGCCTCTGTTCATATCCTAAATGTGAAATAGTTTTTAACGTTTTCCACTCATTAAAGTTCTAATACCAAAGACATACTATGTCTTCTTGATTAATCCATCAACAAAATGTTCAGCACCACTGCCTTTCTAAGCAACAAAAAAGGTTGCAGATATTTTATTCCAAGAGTAGCAATCTATGATAAGCTGCCCTCTTGTATTTCATTGAATCGTGAAGAGAAGCAGCAGTACTTAAGCTGCACACGTACCACAGCTGTGCCCAGAGGGACATTCATACAAACCAACAGTTTCCTTTTTCTTTTTTTTTTTAATAAAACAGCTTAGGATATTAGCCAAGGAACTGTGGGTGTAAATCCAAGGAGTTACCAATATACACCCCCATAAACTATTATTTAATCCCATACAAAGAGAGATACCAAATGCAATTTACTTTTGTGCAGAGCACTGTTACAATGCAGCATTTACATCCTGCTCCAAGGTGGTACAGGATTGTATACTTGATGCTACTTTAACACATGGTAACGGTAATATATTTTGATACTTCTACACTTTTGGTAGCTGCCTTGCTTCTTAAAAGCCACCACTGAGTATTACTGTATGCTATTCAGACCTTGTTCACTTCTCCCAAGACTACTGATGCTCCAATGTCCACCTTAATCCATGACAATACAACAAGAGGGACATAGCAGCTGCAATGGGGCATGGGAAAGGGTGCTAGGAGTCTTCTTGGAAGTGAAACGAGAGGAACAGATGCTCATCTGCTTTAAAATCACTTAGGACAGGGCTAAGCACATCCAAACTGTGCTGTCCCTTCTCTTCCCACAAGGATAAACAGAACAAAAGGCAATCAAGGTGATGAGTTACTCAAAATCCTGAGCATTACCACCCCGTATACTGTCTTGCACTACTTAGCAAATCAGTGTATTACCACCCTCATACTTCGTGCTACCATGATACCTTACTTATTGTCAGTATTATGAAAATCTCACGAAGTATTTCTTATCACTGCCACATCAAGCAGGGCAGAGGCACCATTCAGGCTACACACGATCTATGCTTAGATTCCACGCATTTCCCCCACAGAAGACACATTTCTGTCTGGAAAATTAAAATAGTTTTAGTCTGTAAGATGAATCCTGTGATGAGCAAGAAGACAGGAGGGAAGTTTTACATTTCATTTACAAGTCAGCCTGCAACCTGCCAACCCAGAATAAGCTCAGACCCCTCAACTCCACTGGCAGAGTCATGGCCCTTCCTTGCGAGGCAGGTTCTGGAATTTCCTAAAGTAGCCCAAATACAGCACCATACTTGCGCCAGTAATAGCTCCTCATATCTGGAATTCACAGTGAAAAGTCATCTAATTTATAGACTTTTCTAGCATATATTTTCTCCATTTTTCTCAAAATGGCACAAAATCATCTGGTATCACTGCTAGGCTATTAACATGTGACATGGTTTTACTTCTTTAATTTTTGTGTTTGCATGACAGATCAATTCTGAATCACTGTTTCATTGGCTACTGGAAGTGTAAATACAACTTAGTGCTAACAAGATAGTGTGAGAGAAGATTATTATCCCACTTTATCCCAAAGCACACAGCCCAGTGCCAATCTAAGTTCCAAACCTGCATGTTTGACACCTGCATGTGCAAAACATGGGACCATCCATCATCAGAATGCAATTTTTGGCATGAGCGTGTCTAACACCACTATAATAAAAAAATCTGGTGTCAGAGTTCCCCAGGGAAGTGCCAAAGATGGTGATTGTGGAGGTGTCTAATTGACAGATATTGTGGAGGACTACAGACACGTGGTGCTGCATGACAAAATCAAGGCATCCTCTTCACTCAGCCTTGCCGATGTGCTTCAGCTCCAAGCTAGACAGGGTAAGAGTGGAGTTCACGCTTTGAGCACATTCAGTCTTGGCTGTCTTCTCAGCAAACTAACAAGCTTGACAATTAGTGTGCATTAATTAGTGTGCATTTAGTGAAAAGATTTTGTATTGGCATAAAATAGAATACACTCTTGATACTTACAGGACACTCTAAAATATCCTAGTACTAGCTTTTATCTATTTGAAAGTGGATGGAGAAAGCTGTGATGCTTATTATAGTAGAGCAGTACCTAATTTTTCAGTCTAAAAGTTGTCACCCTGGAGGAAAGTAAAGAACATAAGCTTTAATGGACAAAGGAATATATTTAGAGCAAAATCTGTATATTCAGTCCTGCACCCTGCTCACAACAGCATCACAAGGAGATTTGAGCAGCACTACATCTCCCAAAACTGATCTGTTGACCCCAGCCTCTCTTCCTATATAGGATTCTTTCATCTCCATTTAAACAAGATTAACATGGAGCATATCAGTTATAGAAAAGTCTGCCTGAAAATAAGAAAGGTATGCCCTGACCTCTGTGCTCCAGTATAGAAATCAGATGCTCAGACTTCACTTAACATGAAATAAGCAATCAAATTAGTTTGAGCAAGCTCTAAGATAGGGCTTTTTCAACTGTGGAAGGCGGTGCATGGCTTTTTACAAGGCCCTTTATACAGCACCCTTTTATCATCAACATAACTGCAGAAGAAAGTATGTCCAGTAAGTTTTCACTGACTCAAAGACCTCAATTTTTACCAGATGAGAGGCTTGCTTTTCAAAAGATATGAGAAGAAATACAAAAATAAAATCAGGCAGGCTAGTCCTTTTGGCCACATTAACCTGTAATGTAAACACAAGCACTCAAGAATCCTACAGGTTTAATCATATGCTAGGTAGGTTTCTAAACTGGGGCCTCTGCTGTTTCTTAAAACTCTTGATATATCCTAAAAAGAATAAGCTTCTTCCATTTTGCTTGATTTCATGCTGCTAAAAAGTCTCTGAAATAGGATGCGTGCTGCCATACCAACAAAAATATATCACCATTTCCTTTTTAATGGCATATCAAATATACTGCACCAATATTTTGCTTTGTGTAGACACCAAGATTTACAAGGATTTTTTTAGTTACATTAATAGTAACAGTGCTAAAATCTTAAGAATTAAGTAGCATTATATTTAATTATCCTTCTATAATTACACTGATTAAATACAGCGTAGGGGACCATAAAGATAGATAAAACATTATGGCTAAAAAACTTCTCAAAAATGACCATAAAATGATTATTAAGCCTGAGGTGAGAAAATTAATATCATAAGCATGATTTTATAGGGTTTTCTTATACTGCTTCCCCTTCTTAGAATATCTCATCTGCAGTGGCAGCAGAATTTCCTCTCAGCAGTAATGAAAATGAGAACTAACTATAACAAATTCTGCAACTTGAAAGGGAGGTCAGTTTAGCCCTCCATACCAAGGGAGAGTATTTTTCTGTTTGATGCTTCAGGTAAATGCCAATAAAACATATTAAAGCACCTCCAAACTCTGGGCACACTGGTTTACACTTGGGTAATATTTATTTCCCTCTCATTTCCTTCTCCTTTCCTTGCTTTTAAAATACTCTGCATGACTTCACTGCAATGAAGCAAGAATTAGTACAATATAACAGTCACATCTGTTTTCTGAGTAATGATCTAATGAGAGAGATCTAAGGATTTTCATACTGGGTGACCAATACTATTATAAAGATTAAAGAATCTCAAGAAAAATTCAGGCCAAGAACGAATATTAAGGCAAAAAAAATCTGATGTTGGAAATCTGCAGTGTCTACAAAACAGAGAAGACTGGATTTTAAGGTTATGACTGAGCACAAAAAAAATAAAACAAATCTGTCTGGCCTACAGATGGGATAAATAACTTCAAGTAATAATTTTCCTGATTCTTTGAATTATATCTTTAATTAATTTTATTGCACGTAATTACCAAAATGTATCATAATTATCTGACACATTTCAAGAAATATGGTCTCATTTTACTTAATTATATGATTAATTAACTAGGGTATGTAACTGCAAACTTCAATAAGATTACATTTTGCCTTTTCTTCCAAAATTCAGAAATCATCCTAAAGTGCTCCTGCACGTTACTGCTTCACACACAAGAGTTCTGTGGTCATCAAACATTTATTTATTCTGCCGGAAAGGAGTCCACAACCTCTTACTTCCATTCTTTTTCACTGTGTTATACTCACTGCCTTGGTGTCTGTTCTTAAAAATAGTTACAAATATTTTTTTTCCGTAAGAGTTGGCTTTGAAACACATACTTCTGATTGTCTTAAAGACCATTACACTCCCTGGGGAGTCTGCTATTGCATTTCTCAGCCCAGTTGCTTGATTCAGATGCCTGCAGCTCATTGAGGGGATGCCACTGGATATAAGACGAGAGCAGCCCTCCACTTGGATCTTGGGTGAAAAGCAGGAACAGCTAGTTACTCACTCTCCTGTAAATGTGGGTTGGCAGAAAGCACCCATACAAGGCCATGAGAGCAGGAATTAATTGAAGACAACCTGCAACCTCACAAAATTAGCCAAGAGGCCAAATTGGGCATCAGCTGGGTCACAGAACTGGCACATCAACATCTCTGCTGTGCACCACGAGTTCTGCTGGTGCACTTAGCTGCTCGCCATTACACGAACCAGGGGGCAATAGTTTGGATGTGCACTTGAATAGAGTTCAGAATTACAGAAAGGAGAAAAATCACTAGATTTTATTAATCTAGATGAAAATGAATAACAGCACATAGTGTATCACGACTCCTAATAGATACAAATATGTGTCTGGGGAGTTGTACATCCCAAGCAAGACTATCCAATCAAGACAATCCCATCAAGAATAACTCAGAAGGAATTTTTTGTAATTCAGGAACTAGTTGAAAATATTCCAAGGGTGGCTAATTTATAATATTAAGAGTCTTAATTTGTGGCATTTTAATACAAATTATTTGTCTAAATTTCTGATGTTAGGAGAATTATTTTACGAAATCGTTTAGTCTCAAATGAAAATACATTAACACATCTAGACCTCAGTCAACAAAACATATTCCTGCATTTTGAAGGAAAGAAATTTATTAGAAAGAGCCTTCCCACTTTTCACTACTATTTATAATACCTGGCACACAATCTCTGGATTTCAGCTGCATGCTAGACACTCCTAATCCAACCAGTGCTGCCAAGAATCAAAGCAAAGACTGTCTAATGCAGCAGGATCTTATTATAAGCCAGTCCCAAATGACACTTTAAAAAAAAAATCAATCTTTTTTATTTTAATCCTCATTTTCCCCTAAGTAACAAGCTCCTGATTCCTTTACAAACCCTTGAGGTGCCTATTCTGCAGGCCACACACTGTAGCTGATTAGTAAGCAAGACAAGCAAACGGGCACGAGGAGTTATAGTGCCCGACTGAAACCAGGGGCTCTCCAAGTCTGCGCCTGGTCAGGTTCATTACACATACTGCTCTACATTTAATGCTTCCATGTACAAAACTGCCTATCAGCATTGTACTGTAGGGCTCCACCCTAATGTTTTTATGCACTGTAAAATAAGGACACCTATTTCCAGACTTCTTTTGTGATTTTTAGCAATGTTCTGAATAAAACCTGCAGGGGGGGGGAAAAAATGCACTGCATTTTCAAAATGATGGACAAATTATGGAAGCCAATAAAATTGTCAGGCTTACACCAGCCACGGGCAAATATCAAAAACTGGAAAATAATCAACCTCTGGAAAATGATCAGATCAAGTACAGAAACAAAGAGAGCTTTTTCTACATGCCGTTCTTCACTTACCCTAGATCTGAATGAGCATCTGGCACTCATGGCCAATCATCCTCTCCCACACCTCAAACTCCCTACCCGCATGCACAGATATGAGTTGCTTTTCCCTGCTCCTCTACTTTTGGCAGCAGCAGATTCAGAAGAGTCATCAGAGGTAGCCTTCTGGGGACAGCTTCAGCCTGCAACAATGATCACCCCTTCCACAATTCAGAGCGCAAAGGTGGTTTAGAACTACATCTGCCTTGAACGTGGAGTTAAAACCTCTTGGGAAGGTGGGACAATTAACAACAGTCATTTAATTGTCTCCCAGATGCAGAACTCTTTCTCTCTGCAGCATATCTGAAGAGCAGTTAGCATCACTAACCTCTCCTTACACCTGTCCTCCTTCTGCCTACAAAATGAAAACCAAACTACTTGTCAGGGAACTTTTATCTGTATTAACTGGAAGTCTAATGAGTATGTGGGAGATGTTAGGCACACATGATGATACTGATTTTAACATACTAAGAGCATCAGTAGGACAAAAGGGGGTCCCAACAATGGAAAAGGGAGAGCCTGCATTTATCTATACATTTTAGGCCTTCAGTTCCGTCAGGCATTTTCTCAATAGTTACATTGCTTCTAAAAACAACTTACAAGGCTGGACTGTAGAATGCAGTCAGGCTCATCATAGCACTCCTCCTACTTTAAAGCCTTTTTGTAGTGTCTATTCTTTTCTTAATATGTAAATGATACTGGTGGATTTATTTCTGTTCTGTTTCAACAGTCACCTAGAAATTGGGAATTGTCATTCTTGTTTAGTTTCAGTACCTAGACACATGCAGACACATGTTCTGCCAGGTGGCATTTTCTGATAAACATATTTCAAAGTGGTACACATTTGAAAATATGAGGGATTAATGAAGGCATGATTATACCCGAGTTTACACATACATTAACATTCACTCACTTGATATCATGATCTTCAGGAGGACTAGAGGTGTCAATGCATCCACCTACTTATCTTGTAGTCAAAGATTTGATCCTTCTTTCCCTGAAAACTACAGGGCTCTCCCAGAGTCCTCTGCTTATTTCCTCAAGAGCCATTCTCAAGAAAGACAACAGATGCTGGTATGCTGGCCCTTTGCTGTACACTTTTACTGAGTTGAGGGAGAACATTTGGAAAGGCAGATCAGAACGTGCACATCATCCCTACTAACCTACTCCACCAGCTAGGAAAGACAAAGTGTAACAACCACATGCCAATCTATGTGATTCAAGCCTCTCCGTTCTGGTATTTGGTATCCTTAAGAATTCAACAGCAGTAGAAGACAAAGTTCAGCATAAAATTTCTCCCTATATTTAACTGACTTTTTTGATTTCTTCTGCTCTTGCTTTCTCCCATCCTCTAAAACTAGACAATTTGGTTTTATACATTTTTATATTCACTAAGGTAAGGGTTCATACCAGGATTTCTTATGGAAGGTCCTTGGTCTTAGCATTTCTCTTTCTTTAGGCTTTTTTGTTGGGTTTGGGTGTTTTTTAGTAGTTGGTTTGTTTGAGTTTGTTGGGTTTTTTTTTACAATCCTTCTTTCTTCAACCACTGCACAACTTTAGGGCGTCTAATACCCTCTCCTAAAATAATCAGATGTAAATATTTCAAAACACGTTGAGATAAATGGATGTTTCGTTACAGTTAGATTACAATGGAACTTCTACAGAAGCATTGCTGACACAAAACAAACCTCTGTGATTAATGCTAACAAAACAACCCATATAATAATAAGGTGCCATAATGATTTCAGTGTTATTTTAAAGTGTTACTAAATCATCAATTGATCTGAAAACACAGTGAGGCCTTGCAGAAGAATTTCAATTTAAACACACGCTTTTTATAACACTTAACATATTGCACTATATGAATCACAGTAAACAAGCCCAATGGGAATGTTTACTGAGGCACAAAGAAGATACGCAGAAGGAACTAGTTTATCATAAACAATACAAATATTTACTCTATTATTTAATGTGTGCCCAGCATGTCTATCCTTAATGCAGCATTAGCTGACATCAGGCATATGCCATATGTGCAAATAATTAATTCAAATTATGTTTTCTTCCAGTGTGTTGTCTTTGAAATGAGCTGAATTAATGTAAAGATATATTCAACAGCAAATACTGACATGATCTCTCTATGTAACAATGAGCCGTGTTTGGTTTTTTGAGTACACAGTGTTTAGTACTTCACCCTCACTGTTATTCCAGTGCCAAGGGCTGATGGTATGTGAAATGCTCCTACATGGTTCCCTATATAATTATCAGGATAACTAACACAGTGATTTAGAAAAATGACTTGGCTAAACATTATGGCTTTTTATAAGACAAAGCTTCACACAGCAAAGTCTTCAGAACGTACCTAACTTTTCCAAACCTAAAAAAATCCCCAAGACTAAACATGTCTCCAGGGCATTAGGTAGATTGTCTACAGCAGTTTCACACAGTGCAGAGGCACATCAAGTGCCCATGTAAGCTCAGGTGGTGTGCAATAGAGAGACTGGCAGACTATTTCTAACAGACAACATAGTCTGTGGAGGCATTCCTGTAAGTAATGACCCTGCACCTCTTCACAGTGAGTTCCTGCACTGCAATGTTCTGTTTGCATGGTATTTCAGATTTAATTGGCTTAAGAAAAAAAAGTTATGCTTAGGTCTACAGTGCTACATGAAAAAAGTTATAAGCACTTAACTAATCTTGAAAGGCTTATGTTTCTGTAATGTTATTCCTGTAAACCTCTATTAACATGTCTTCTCTGGGAGCTGCATGTTAGTTTGTTCCTCCTGTGTTCCATATAGATGGTGCCACTGCCTACTTTCCATACCTACCAGCTTTCCTTTTCTCGTCAGCTTTTCAGCTGATTATGGAAAAAGAATGGACTGCTGAAAAAGGAATTTCTCCATCCCAAAATTAGCTTGGAGAAATGCCATATGCGATTGCTGAAAAGCAGCTTGCTTTGACCAGAAAAGCATACCAAGTAATACTGAATTCAGTCCACTCAAAAAGATCCAAGGAAAGGAAAAAGTGGCATACGGTAAAGTGGTCAGCAAAACCCCAAACGGGGTAATGGGCCCCACATATAAAAATTTGCTTACTAGTTACATTTATCAAAAGTTCAGCCCTATTGATCCCCAGGCTCCTCGTGATCCCTGCACAACTGGGACCCCAAAATTGAGGCTATGTATTCATTCATTCAATACACAAATTTGTAACAACATGAGAGTTCTACCAAAGGACTGAATCTCATAACACTCCAGTTCCAAGCAGACACTAGGGAGAGGCACGTTCCTCTGGCTGTCACGTACCTGGCTCTGACTTGGGCCATGAAAGATATGGAGACAGCACCTTACTGACAGGCACTAAGTCCTTTAGGATCTGTAAGTCCTTTCTCTCAGTTCCTGTGAGGTATCTAGAACCACTCATAGGTGCCTCGCATCTATACAGTTTTGGCCTTTAATATCCACCTGTTTCCAGAGATGCACTGGGCTTCTTGCCAACAACTGACTGTTCATCAGCTCAGTGAGGCCCTAAATGGTTACTCAGGTACAGCCCGGCACAAATAACGTCAGTACTTGTAACATGCTTTGCTGCAGGAAGGGAAGAGGCTGATGGCAGGGCAGACAGTTCTTCCAACCCCACCAGGACAGGGTAGAAAGGTACACACACTAGCCTTATTTTGTCATTACAATATGAAACATAACAGGAAAATTCAAGAGTTGGTTACATATATATCAGCTAGGCAAGGGCTAGCATAGGCATTATGAATGGTGTTAAAATATCTACAAACATATAAAAAGCATAAATAGCAATATTCAAGAAATGCGATCATGCTCAAAACCAAACCTATCGGAAACAGAAAGAATGAAGTAGACATTCCTTTCTTTGCATTTACAAATGCTTTACATTTGAAGCTCCTGATCACAGCATGAAAAACAGCATCAAAATGAAAATCTTGCATTTTATGACATTGCATATTAAGCAACTAACACAGCATCATGCTCAAATGAAAGCCCGAATTAGAGATATACACAGCAGCACACCAAGACCTATAACATTTTCTTCTGCACACAGTTCTAAAAAAACAAATATTAACGTAAAATTTGAAAGGTACCTAATTCCCAGTTTTATCATGCTTGGCTTCATGGAGATACAGCCATTTGTTGTTTGAAAAAGCTGCCAAGAGTAACCTGAAAAATTTATTTTAGACTCTTAGCTTTATTTTATTCCCAACATAGTAAAGGAAGAATGACCTTCCACATGAAACCAAAGGAGCTAGAGGTATTTCCACATACATGTCACTTCTTAAAACTGCAAGCCATTTCTGCTGTTTCGTGGTTTTTCATTAGTTTATGATTAAACCATTATAAACTATGTTTTAGTGATCAAACATGGAATATAAGGTAAGAACCCACAAGCACAAGAACCACTTCACAAAGCCCATCAGAGCGTGAAATTCATTTTGACAGGCCAGACATGATGTAGTCAGGTCCATGGTTATAACAGGATGGTGTTTAAGACCAACAGACACACTGAAGTTTCCAAAGTAAACCCTGCTCAAAGATAGTATGTTAAGTTCTAACATAAATGTTTTAAGGTAAAATATTTTAAAGCTGTTTTACTGAAATATAGAAACTCTATGGTATGAAAACCTACAATGACAAACATCTTTCACACATGACCAATCAAAAAAAAGAAATGTATCTGACAACTGTCTTTATCCAGAGCACAAGGGGTTAACATAGACATCAGCAAAGAAAAGTCATGCTGAAACTATGAAAAATACTTTAACGTTGTCCTATTAAAGTCGTAACTTATTATGGGAAATCAGCATTCACAAGCATAAATTTGTTTCTGTATAATTCACTGCCCGATGACATTTGATTCTTTCCTAACAAATCCATATTTAAGAGGAAAGTCATAAAATTGAAACAATGGCAATGACCAAGTAATTCATGACTTGGTGCTCTATTAGTAATTAATAAATTCACCTAGCAATATCTAGAAACCAGTCATCTGCCACTTTTTATTATTTCATTTTCTATATCTTGCATATCTTCTGAGGCAATCATACATACTGGTTTTACCTTGCTTGCAGAAAACTAGTAATTCCTCATTGTACTTCAGTGTTTCAGGCATCATCAGTACTCTATTATTAAATGCACATGAAATAAATACATCTCATAATGTAGTGGAGAGCGTAGTACTTAACAAAGGCTCCTCAACTGTTTCATAAATAGCTATCAAGTTTCTGAGGCTCAATGTGTTCATTTATATTTCATCATCTAGGATGGAATTTAATTTGCTTGGGAGTATTTTAGCCTTACAAAAGCTCCAAAAAGAAGTTCATCAAACCCAACAGGGAGACTTTGAATCACATTTGTGGTAGGAGATACACAGTGAATGGATGGGCCCTGACAACTTCCATCTCTTTTGCCACTTCATTAGCAACCACCAGAGCCAGTACGAGTCCTGGAGGAAGGCAAAAATATTCCAAAATAAAGAGAAATTTGAAGTGATCACTGTCATTTGGACCTTTCCTTCCTTCACGGCAAGCCAAAGGTCCTACTCATCCAAAATGCTCGAGAGACAGAGGAGGAAGGGCAGTTTCTTGAAGCAGGCAGGTGCTAAGCCACTTGAGGATTTCCAAGTTGTAGACAACAAACAGTATGCTACCATTTGCTGCATTATGCATTTCATACATGAATATAACAAACAATAAATCATACGCAGTCTTAGG
Organism: Clamator glandarius; assembly: GCA_033459285.1. Classification (NCBI taxonomy): domain Eukaryota; kingdom Metazoa; phylum Chordata; class Aves; order Cuculiformes; family Cuculidae; genus Clamator; species Clamator glandarius. Next base: position 4,454,452 of record JAUNZM010000109.1, read on the forward strand.
CAATCAAGGCCTTGTCCCAATAAGAACCATGCGTCAGAAGCTTGTGTGAGCCATCATGTCCTTCCTTCCTTCCCCTTAGGTTCTAAGGGCTGATGGAGATACAAAAGCCAGTTTGCATTTCCTAGCATTTAAGGAAAGGAAGCAAGATTCTGACCACAAGCCATCTCTTCCATGTCTACTCCTATGAGAGAAGGAATAATAGTTCTGGACCCCAAAATAGAACATTTCACACAATTCCTGTTTTCCCCTAACTCTCTATGCAGTCTAAGCTAATGCATCCCATCTTATATTGTTTCTTTCCTTTACATGTATACCTTAATGTCAGCAGAAATCCTGGTTGTAGAGGGAAGGGAACTAGAAAGTATATAGGCTCTGGAACAATAAAAGCTCAATATTCACATAGAAGTAAAGAACAATCAAATAGAACAACCAACTCTGGCATCTGGCTGTGCTTTAGTATCTACTGGATCGTCCTTGTAGCAGGAACTCTCAATTCCCCTCTTATACAAGTTATATATCAATGTCACTTCAACAAACTAGTTTAGATGTGCTTGCAGGCACAAAACCCGCCACTAAGGTGCTGCAATCTGACCAACCGATTTTGGGATATTTTATGCAATGTACCAGCAGTAGCACAATTTCCAAACAGTCTAGGGGGTGTTTTCAGGGAGTCGGAGAGGGCTTTTTGTTGCAACATGGTGTCACTCAGAAGGTAAAAATCTGCCCCATTGTACACCACACTAATTCACAAAAAAAGTAAGTGTTAATATGAACTGATTGTGCACATAGATGGCAGATTGCTGTCTAACACCAATGCCCTCCCTAGGACAACCTATCAGCTCCCTCCAGTGCACTCTCCAGGGCAATGAATACTGACTGGCATTGGTGAACTTCACTCTGTTGCTACTGCGATACAGGGCACAGGCAGGAGCCACCTCACATTTGAAGTGATTATCCCAATGCATAATCACTGCTTAGCATTTCTTGGGAAATGTGCAGAAGATTCAACACTTGGAAGAAAACTTCCTTGAAAAAAAGAAGATCAATAATTTGCTATGCTCCAGAATTTAATTCAGTTCCTGTTGATAACAAGAAGATACAGGAGAATAATGTTTGATTTTGTCTGCCACATTTTCTGTTTTTAAATCTTCCTACCATTAACACCTTCTTTCATTTTTCCTATGGCCTTTGCTGCATCACTTCTGGCAATACCTCTCAAGGCCCAGAACTCTTCACATTTTAATAGGGTAAATGAAATAAAAGATTTGCTAACATCATTCTGTACTAGGTTTATTAAACAAATCTGCTTTTTGTTCCTTTATTTCTTACTGTCATCACTGGAAAGTTGTGAAGAGTTTTATGCCACTATTTTCATGCACACTGCTTTCAAAAGGCCAATGGCATCTTGGCCTGTATCAGAAACGGCATCACCAGCAGGTCCAGGGAGGTTATTCTCCCTCTGTACTCGGCACTGGTGAGACCGCACCTCGAGTACTGTGTTCAGTTCTGGGCCCCTCACCACAAGAGGGATGTTGTGGCTCTGGAGCGAGTCCAGAGAAGAGCAACAAAGCTGGTGAAGGGGCTGGAGAACAAATCTTATGAGGAGCGATTGAGAGAGCTGGGGTTGTTCAGCCTGGAGAAGAGGAGGCTGAGGGGAGACTTTATTACTCTCTACAACTACCTGAAGGGAGGTTGTGGAGAGGAGGGTGCTGGCCTCTTCTCCCAAGTGACAGGGGACAGGACGAGAGGGAATGGCCTCAAGCTCCACCAGGGGAGATTTAGGCTTGAGATTAGGAAAAAATTCTTCACGAAGAGGGTGGTTAGGCATTGGAACGGTCTGCCAAGGGAGGTAGTTGAGTCGCCGTCCCTGGAGGTGTTTAAGGTTAAGGTGGATCAGGTACTTAGGAGAATGATTTAGGGATTGGTGGGAATGGTTGGACTCGACGATCCAGTGGGTCTCTTCCAACCTGGTTATTCTGTGATTCTGTGAAAAAATTCACCTTAAACATTATGAGGTACTTTTTTAAATAGCAGTACTACCTCAAGTACTTCTTCTTGATTTGCCTGGTAATGAAAGGAAGAACTCCACAAATTTATTGAAAGTGAACTCAGTCTCAACTTAGAATCTGCAAAAAGGTGGTTTTTTCAGCATCTTCAGCCAGAGTTAAGCTCAGCTCTGTGGATAGTGAAATTGCTGGAGCTACTTCTTGTAACTGGTGATGGTATCACTGGATCTGGTAAAGGTACAAAACTGAGTTACCGCTTTCAAGTTGTGTAATACTTTTGAATTCTGATATATTGCTCTTAAAGTGGCATCAATAGAAGGTTGACAGCAGCTTATCAGCAACCTCAGAAAACTGCAGGCAAGTCCAGAAGTCTGGGAAGTTTTTTGTTCGGTTTGGGTTTCTTTATGGCGCTCTCTTTCCTCCTCACATTTCAGATTCCATGTCAGTCTTTCAGTGTTAGAATTGTTAGAATTTTCATTTTTACAGGTTAGGTTTCTGCTGAGACAATTACTTTATTACCAGTTCTTTACAATAATTTTTTGTGATACTCCTCTGCAGGAGGAGGATAACTTTTAATGTCAGTTTGAATATGATTCTGTATATCTGTAGCAGTGAATTTATAGCACACACATGGAAAATCTTGTAAACTGTCCTTCTCTTGATAGACTGTGCAGTAAACTGTATAGTATTTTAATTAATTTCTTAATTACAAATCTAAAGTGTGTTAGGTGGAATCTCACATGCATGCACAGCAAATACTGCTGCTTTAGCCTGACTAACACAAGGCAGATCAAGGCAGAAATGCTCAAAATAAGTAGAACCAGCTGGAAAGACAGATACTGGCTCTTGCCTGCTTTTACTCACTTCCTGTTTTTTCTCCTTTTCTGATAGTTAGCAGATTACTTTTCCTAAGCCTTATATTTTAACCTTCCAGAAAGCTCAGAAGTCTGGAATCCTACAACAGAGGAACTGGTACCAAAACAGGGCCATACAGGTGATTGAGTATTGCATTTCATGATAAAAATGTATGTGTTGTCATGAACTGATGCAGGTAACCCCTGTCATAGCGTGGATACAGGGGAAGCCATACATACAGGTTCTGTTAGCACTAAGTCATGCAAATTTTCCATATCTGTAACGTGACCACAGAGTAAATATATCCTTCTCTCAGATTTTACTCATCAAAATATGAGTTCCCATTGCTGATCTTTACTCTTCTTACCTTGTACAGCATTGACTGAATGACCTAATAGCCATCTTACAGTGATGGGACTACTTCTAAGAATACCACAGACCAGTCTATTATTTCAGGCCAAGTATCTATCTAATCTTATTTCCAACAGTGGCCAGATGTGGGTTCCCTTTGGAAGAATACACTGCCTTTCCTCTCCTGAGAGTTTCTAACCATTTGCAGTTGAGGGAATTTCCTTTATTTATTAAACCCCAACGGGTCTCCTCAGTCCTCACGCAATCACCTCCTTGAACAATACCTTCTTTTCCTTGCTCACTCTATCTTTTTCGACTTTACATTCCAATACTACTGTTTGTGCTTGCTACTAAAATATTTTAATCCCTTAAAGTTCATGTAAGAAACTCAATTAATATTTCCTTCTTAACTCTCTCTGTGAAATATCTCTTACACTTCAAGCCAGTTGCCCAGGACCACAACCAGATGGCTTGGGAGTATCTTCAAGGATGGAGACTCCACAACCTTCCTGGTCAACCTGTGTCAATACTTGGTGACTCTCACAGTGCAAAAGTGTTTCCTAATATTCAGAAAGAACCTCCTGTGTTTCAGTTTGTGCTTGCTGACTCTGGTCCCGTCACTGAGCACCACTGAAAAGAGCCTGGCTCCATCTCTCCCTTCAGGAATTTATAGGCATTGATGAAGTTCTCCCTAAGCCTTTTCTCCTCCAAGTTGAACAGTCCCAGTTCTTTCAACCTTTCCTCATAGCAGACATGCTCCACTGACCTCTCTGTGGCTCTTCACTGGATTCTCTCCATTACATCCAGGTTTCTCTTCTACCAGAGAGCCCAGAATCGGACACAGTAGTCCAAGTGTGGCCTCATCATTTTAAAAGCTGATGAGATTCTCGCTCTGTTTGTGAACATCTCAATCACTTCTTTAAGACTATTTCAAGCTTAGTTGAAAGGCAAGGTACAATTTGGAAGTTGTTCTCTCCATATATTTAGGGTTCTCCACTGATCCCTCATGTGCCTAAAGGCTTGGACTTTGATGAATCTCAACGGAAGTATTTTGGAAGGACGAGAGAGCAATGCTTATGGCTGACTTAAGGGCATTCCTGTGAGTTAATATGGCAATAGTAGCTCCAAGTGCTGCACTCATGTTTCCTAGGTACTTGCAAAGAGGTTAGCTAAGCATCAGACCAGCATGGAGCTTAGCAAGGTCCCATACTCTACACAGCAAACAGAACTGACTGACCCTGAAGAGCACAGTTCACATCTTGCCAAACACTGTTACGATGTCAGGTTTTAATATGTAATAATACTTCTTTTACCAATGCAGAGATAGGACCAGCAGTTCAAACCTGCCACTGAGAATTGCACTCCTTGCACGCCCTGTCAGCCTCTTTTGTTACCTTCCATTCTCCTTTTGTTGCCAGTCTTCATCAGCTTTATATCTCACAGCCACTTTTTAAACATGCACCATGCCTTTCCTAACAAGGCCCATTACCTAAGCTTTGAAAAGGTCTACAACTACCCGAATACTTCATTTTCAGAAGGCTAAAATTAGGTGAGCGTGCTACTCCTACTTCACTAAAGCCTTTGGTCTATTGTCTTCACTCCTACATAAAATACATGCCTGCAATTAATAACTTGCAACCAAAGCAGAACTACAAGCACTGAGATTCTGCAGAGAGTTTTGTATGAGTTAAGGACAAATGATACTTCTGTGCAGCCACACACCTGAGATCACACCAGGCAGCTGGCTGGGGCTGCTAGAGGACAGACTTAGCCACTATGCTCTGGGGCTTTTCAACACACTCACTGCAGAAGCAGACAATAAGGATGCTGAGACACTGCACACAGCAGAACCACGCCTATCTTCCTGCATTCAGAATATTCTGAAGTTTACCTTCACAACATAAGTTTTCTGTGTGACTTCATGAACAGAAGGTTATTGCCCACAACAAGCACAGTTTTGTCAGTTTTTCTTTTAAGTATCCTTACTAGCTAGATTGTCAAAATAATGACGTCTTGCATTTGATGCTAAGTATAGCATTGCTGGTTGGTACTAAAGTTGTATATGTCAGATATGCTGGATTTAAAAAAAAAACTGTAATAATGGTGCAGTCTCCTGAGAATACATTTATTTCTGCAGTATAAAATAAAATTATATTCTTCAATCTCAAAAAAACTATTAAAAGGTTGTATTTAAAATGCATGAAGCATTAAAAAGACATCACAATTAAAATAATCTCGTAAATCTCTTCATTTAAAAGACTTATTAGAATACAGATAGAGTCAGAAAACAGCTGCCCTGCACACTAAAGCACTAAATTATGACTATTTTAACCTTTTTTCATTTTCATCATTGAAATTTTCCTCACAGAATTATTACAGCAGTATAAAAAGACCAACTGCCCCTATACTTAACATGTGAATAGTAAATTATTTTTCAGTGGACTTCACAACAGATAAGCTGTATATTCTTTCAAATGCCAGCAGACTATGGGATCGTTTCCAGACAAAGGAGGAGGGGAGTATTTTCAGAAATCCAGTACTGCATGCAAAACTATAGGATTAATCAGCAATTTATTCTCTTCAATACAACAGCAGTGGGACACTGCAGCAATTGCAACTCCAGCACTCCAAACTCCTCCCACACACTCTTGGCTATTATTTTTAACAGAAGTCCAAAGTTAGGTACATTTAAATATCAGCAGGCTGACTTGTGAAGTGCTGGGCTCCAGGAAGTTTGCTTATTTAGGAAACTTAACACGGTCTTAAGAACCTACATTTAGTCAAGATTAACACTACTCTTAAAAGCAAAGAAGCGCCTTTCTCTCACTGAGTAGTACCAAGAACGTTACAAAATAGATTTGAGGGCAAAAGGGGAAAAATCAGCCACATGATACAGGAAAATAAATGTTTAATTCATTATCCATCACTAATACTCAACTTTTAAATATGACAGACAAATTACATTTTTTATCAAGTGCCCTCACTCCTCAGACCATCATTTGTCAGTCTTGATGATCCCAGAGCATTCCTTGGACTAAAATTAAACGATCACACTGATTGCTCCTCAAAGTAGCTCAATCCAGGGAGAAGGCAAAAAAAAATAAAGCCCAAGGGAAGGAGATTTCACACTATTTGCCCCTCACCTCACCCTTTCTCATGTAGCATGATCTTTGTATAGACAAGCTGCTGATATCCAAGCAGATTACAGCAGGAAATGCTAAGGATGCACAAACCTAGGGAAATGAACAACAAAAACAAAGCTACCAAGAAGGAAGGGAGGAGAAGAAGTTAAATCAAGAGGATAAAGAGTGCTCCCACATAGCCATTTGCCGGTTTTGCTTCACTGCAAATTATATCATATGATATTATAAACCACTTTTCCTGACAGCAATGTGCATTACTGTGCACTTTAACTTCCTTCCTGCTTACAAGAGATAAGATTAGTAAATGTTTGCTTGATTAACAACAAGTTGAAATGCTATTAAACCAACTTAATTGACGGTATAGTTACATGGAGTCTGCTTCTTGTTTATGGGTTTCAAAACTTACACCTGAACAGAAGTGGACCTCTCTCCAAAACCCCCACATCCGCTGTTCCAATTCCATATACTTTCTTCCAACACCAACATCTATTCAGATTGTGCAAAGCTCCTTAGCTAAAACTCCAACAACGGAAGTGCTGAAGGAGAAAAACTCCAGGTATTTTATTCATCTTTCTCACTGCTAGATTACCATTATGTTTGGTCAGTGAGTTTTGCCTTCTGGGCTTCAAGTAAAGTAAGTAGTCAACCAGAAGGCACAGTTCTAAACCCAATAGATTACTGCATCATCAATAAAAAAACACTTCTGCCCTTCTTGTGCTGTAGCCTAAGGTTAGGTTCCTCATGAGTGGCTCTGGATGCTTCTGTAACCTTCCCTGCAAAATGCTTATGCAGAAGAACATTGTGTGTTGTACAGCTGCTTCAGTAAACTGCTGATAATGGCAAACTTACATCACTAAGAACATAACACCTCTCTACTGGAAACTCAGAGAACAACTCCCTTTTGGGAACAGAGAAACTTTTAATTTAACTGCCAACGTAAACCATAAACGATGACGGTGCTGCTCATCTGACAGGGTTCTTGTTCCAGTTTGCTGGTTCTCTCATCCTACGCTTGAACCAAACTAATCATTGTTATTTACAACAAATAATGCATAATTTTAAAGTAATCTATTTTTTAAAAACCCGCAAAGTAAGTCAAATACACAAATATCTAAGCGTAATTCCCACTTAATATAAATATACCAGATAAATTGCAAGCCAGGCCTCATGTAGTTAGCAAAACTTTGACAAGCAACATTATCATACCTTTAATTTATCATGCGTTCCATTGGTTGGTCTCTTATCTGATTGTCACAAGAATGTAATGATTGGTACACAGTTGTCAAGATTGTCATGTACACAAGACAGTAGAAGCCCAAATGAAATTCAGTCTTTCTTTAATGAAAATCCATCCAAACCTATTTATTTGTTTACAGCTAATGATCATACCCTAGCTAACACAGTCCACAGAAAGGCAGTCAGTAATTACACTTCCTTACAGCATTTTTTCTTTTAACAACTCTGACATAATAAACTTTGATGTCTGCTGGAATCATACCAAAATTGTAGGCATACGACTGTAGGTATTATGTTAGACAATATGATGGTGGGGCTGACTAGTCCATAAGTAATTTATTCAGATTACACGATATTTTGCAGATCCATCACATGGTCACCTGCCTGGTATAGCTGCTGAGTGATAGATGAGTTTATATTTTGGGCTTCAAATGTTGGAGGGAGGGGGTCATGGTTGTATTTCTTACGACTTATGAGATGAAGCAATAGAAATCATTTGAGGTAGCAAACTGTAAGTTTGAAGGATTTACAGAGGTAGTTCCTTTGTAATCCAAGGTAGCCTCATTCACATCAACAAAAAATAGTGCCCAAGAATCTGATGCTCAGTCTTCTCATACACTACCAAGGCTCCCTAGAAACTAAATTTCAGTGTCAGCACAATGCCTCCAACCCTCTTTGTTATGAAGGAGGAAGCCAGAACTGGATATTGATGTCCAACCCTTAGCATAAACTAAAAATGAAAGACAATTTATTTACGAGCCTGTGAACTACCTTTTCCTCCACTTGTATACTCAATGAATGGGAAAACCATCCAAGTAGAAATTGTCATAGTGGTGAGGGCTGGGCAAGAGAACTCTCCGGCATAAAGAATTACTTTTTCCTTTTTAAACTAAAATCTGAAATGTAATATTACTATGTAAATAATAGTATATGTATAAACACACAAAAAATATTCTCTCTTTACATACACATAAACCCACACTCACACAGATAAACACGCACTTGTATATACAGACAGTGAAGTGCAATCCCTGGCAGAATGAAGGACAGTGATCTCCACTGTCAGGCTCATGCTGCAGCAAGATGAAAGCCGTCTGTAAATGGGAATGTGAAGACATTTGCTAACGTTACACACTCTTTCCATAAGGCACACTGTGCAAACAGTTTAAGGTCTGCACACTCTTAACCTCTTATCCCTGAAGATGCCATGAGCATTCCAATTAATTTTAGACTTCATTTAGTAACTTGAATACATTAGGTAAGCAATCATTGTAACATCCTGCTGAGTGCTTCACACAGCTCTGTATAGATATGAGGTGCAAGAAACACACAAGGTAAATAGATCTTGAACTGTGGATTATCAGCATCTGGAGCCGTACTTTTAAGGTTTCGCTGACTTACGAGAAAAATCAGAGAAACAGGATAGAATAGACCTGTGTTCCCAGTACCGCCTCCATGCCACCTCCCACCATGTTTCTTGTGATCAGAGGTCATCAGTGCTGCCCAGAAAAGTACCTGCACCCAGCGCTCTGACACGGGGGCATGAGCGCAGCTCGCCTGCAGTCTCTGCGAGACACACCTACCCGCCTTTCAGACTGAACTGACCGAACAGGTCGTTCAGAGCAAGTAGCACAAACCAGCTGTGATCTACAGGGAAACCTGGTGACAGCCTTTTAACTCTCACCCTCAGTTTGCAGTGCTGAGTACTTTCTAGTGTATTCTTCTTCTCAAAGGAGTTTTCCTCTGCATTGCTTGAAACCATGACATACAAAACCAGCATTTCAACTTGCATACTGCAATCACATATCAGCCCTGCCGTTCTTAGCAGGATGTTTTCTACCTCCACTTTCCTGTCTAATGGACCTGTATTGCCTGTTGGCTTGACTTCTCTCTTCTAATTTTTCTATTTTTAGAAGGAATCATACCAGAAAAGAAACACACTGGAGGGCCAATCTGGGAAGATAAGAAGATCCCAGATGGTGTTTAGTTGTCATAGCTTCACTTCAGTGTCACAACAACTCACAGCAGCTGAGGGCCTGCTCCACTCCATTCCATTACACTGAATATTATGTTACATTTTAACGTATACTTACTGGACTCACGTTTGTTCCCCATCTTCAGCAGTGGAGCTTTGATTTAGCGTAACAGATCTGTGAGTCTGAAATTCTTGATTATTCAAAATCCTGATTATCTTCTGATTTCGGACACCCCCATAAGAACCTCAGATAACCACGTTTTCCCTGTATAACACAGTAGTCCTATAACCACATTATAATGCAGTTTTGTCTCACCTATAAAGGTCAGGGCCATAATGCAATTTAGCAGTGAGTATAAAATATGATTTACTTCTGTCTACAGGCAAGACCAAATCATGTTATAACGCTGAGGGTAGGGGAAAAACTATCAGGTTACAGCACAATCCTCCAAAGTCATTTCGCCTGTTACAACCATAAACTCTACATTAGCAGCTGATAGCAGAGGGAACACAGTACTTAAGCAGGCTATCACAGTTCTTGGGGAAAACAGAACTCTCCACACTGTTACGGCAAACCATAATTTCTCCTGCTAATGGTGCAAAGAGTGGCCAAGACCCATATAAGCCCCATCTACTGAAATCAACTAAGCCAGAAGAGGCTCGGAGGTTACTAATTATTTGTTTCTATGGAATAGATCATGATCTCGGAACTGCCAACATCAACATTCATCTCGCTCCTGGCCACCCCAACACAAACCACTGAGACCTCCTATACAGCATGTGCTAGAAGATCGCAGAGGACTTTCCAAAGCATTCAGCATATTCTCAATCCAAAGCTAGTCTAACAAAGTGAATGGTCCTCTGACTGCTTTCACACAGAGACCAACAATGATCTTAACTTCATGGTCATTGTGCTAGGCCATGTTCTTGCTGTTACATTTGCTTTTAAAAAAATATTTGGCTCTGCAGTCAATCTGGGATGTCAATTCAGTTGCCTAATCAAAGGTATCTGGTAACATCTACAAGAGGTTGGATCCCACACACTACCTATGGGATGCCTGCATCCTTCTGGACTAGCAAATAGAGGCTGTCCTAGCGTGTAACAAATAGCATCAGCCACCTCAGTTCAGGCAATGAATGATGACTTGGCATTTCCTTTAAATATTTAGCTATGCAGTACAGTTTTAGAATTCTGCAAGTCACACTAGAGATCTTACCAGAGGAGGAGACAAATTTCATTAATACTTTTAAATGGTACTCCGCTGAGCTAGGAACAAGGCTAAAGCAAAGACAAATTAAGAAAAATTTCAACCCAGATTTCAAAACAGGAAGAAAATTTCTTTCTCTGCCCTAAGACCTCACTACAGTATTTTCCTTGACCTTTCAAAAAGCAGCTTACAAACAGATTCAAGTACTGCACTTAGCTATGTTAAAGTCTAGAAATGAATTAAAAGTATCACCCTGAAAAACAACAAACTTACTCTGGCTGTTGAATCTCAAAAATCTGTTTGAAAGAGAATATAGTGATGTGGAGAGCAGTCTAACCAAGTGGGGATCCACTTGCAGTTCAGGAGACTGACAGTCTATTCCTTCATGGATTTGTGAACCTAAGCGAGTCATTTACCTTACCTATGCCTCAGTTTCCTCATAAGTAAATGACAATACCTACTCAGATTTGCACAGCACTTGGATCAATGGTTGGCAATAATGCACTTTCAAACCATACAAACTCATCCTGCAATATCTGCTCAGGTAACTGGGACCATGTAATTAAGTAGACGTGAATGGAGCTACTTGAGCTCTTCCAAGTGTGCAAAGAAATCTCTTAGTTTTCAGTTTAATTTTTCTTTTTTAAAAAGCCTACTTGCTCCCTATCAATAATTATTAGTAGTTGTTTAGTTATGTATTTTAAAATCAGTACGCAACAAAGAGCTGGGAGTATCTCAACAAAATTTACTTGAGATGTAATTCTAACAAAGTTCTTCCTGCACACAAAAAAAGTAACTGACAGTCAATGTTTGGTAACTTTGACATGAAAAAAGGGGAGAGATAAAATGCTTTTATGCAAATTTGATTTCCCTATAATAATCTAGAGCTATTCTGCTAGAAGGAATTATCTCCGCAGGCTGGCAGCTGCAGTAGGCAGTGAATTAAAAATGGCTCTGTATATGGGAAAATCTGTTCTATAATCAGTGCTATTCTTAGAGAGGACATCAATCTCACCAGCTCCCACGATGCTCTCTTCGTGTGAATGACATACCAGTATGATGCAGAAATTCCCATTACATCACTGCCATTGATTTCCTGGGCAGAAGGAACATACCACTAACACGCAAGGAAATTGTTTCAGGAACGAGTGTACAATTTTGTATTTTCCCTTTAAATCTGCAACAATAAGTGACCTTATAAAAAAAAAATTGAAGAAGGATTCATCAACTGGACTTGAAATTAACTGCACATTCTCATCGCAAGGCTCCACTTTCTGCTTGCTGTTTTTATACAAAAAGCTCCATTCCCAGGTCATAAGATATCACAATAGCAGATATTGCATGAATTTTCTTTAAAAATTAAAAAGGCACATGCTACAGGAAAGTACTTTAAGTAGTAAGCAACTGCTGCACTTCTACACGTAAAATGTCACTGTTACTAATGATGCAGCTGTGTGACAAAAAAACCCCAACAAGCATGTATCTGTGTCACGCAGGCTGTATTTCAGAGTTAACTTGCACGCTCGGTGTAGGACCTAGTATCACTGTCAAATCAAAGGAAGTTATATGATAAATAAATAACACCTCCCATGCACAAAACAATGATTTCTAGCAACATCTGACTCTAGTGTTTCCTCAGTAATCTTTGTCCTCATGCTTCACACGTACAGTAATTCTTCTTCTGCTATGTCACATGCACTGTGAACCGTCTTGGCTTGAGTGATGGATTTAAAAACTAAACAACCTAGGAGGCTCACTGTTTTTAAAAATCATTTTATGTATCATTTTAAAATAACTTTAGGTAACTTGACATGAATGCTAAGCCACTGGATCTATTAATTTAAGATTTAATCTTTTGTGGTACAGTCTTCCCTGACAAACTGACTCACAGAAATGTGCAAACTACACTGAAAAGAAAAAATACAACAGAAATTGAAAAAATTGACATAACTCTCCAATTCATGGGAGTTCTTCAGGTGCTTGTATCTCTGGCATTTGCAGAAGGCACAACAGTTTCCAAAACAGAAGGTGTCTTTTTTTTAAAAGATGACATTTCCTTAAAGACTGAAGTACGTTAGCACACCTTAACCAGAGAAATAAAATTTTATGTTGTTCATTAGCATTAAAAAAGGCTTTAATCATGCCCACCCTCCCTTACATCATCAAATTCTGTTTGCATCACCTAAATACATCATTCTGCTGTTGAACTGGTGTCCTGTCATTGTATTCTTCTGGGGTTTGTCATTATGACAACCTGAATTTTCTGCCAATACAGGCAGACACATACTGGCATCTCTAACTCTCAGATGCCACAAAGAGGTAGGGGTTCCTGTTGTGTTGTGTGGGGCTAACACTGAATGTACTGCACTTCTCTGGAAACTCCAAGCTTGATGACACTATGGGGTTAATATAAAAGACAGCTGCATCCATTTTGCTCTTTTCTCTCCGTGGATAAACTGCAAATTGCACTTGAAAATAAAATAAGTTATTTCTAACCTTTCAGCTGGCAGTCAATATCATGGTAAAAAAGGATGTAATTTATGACACTGACAACGTATGGCTGCTTTCCAGAGACTGTAAACCAGTTTCCAGCATGCTTTAATGTTAATTTAACAATAAAAGAGTTTCACTATTTAAATAAATGTTAAATAAAATGCAAGTGTTTGAGTGAAGTTGATCCTTGGATTGTTATCTCACAGTTTGGTGGTTCCTAGCCACTCTTGCCACACACAGTAGCAGCAGTATTTTATTCCCAATGCTTGGAACACTACACTCCTTCCTTCCTTCTGACCCTCAGGCTCTAAATGGGAAAAAAATCCCATTGTGTAAGTGCCATGTATCACCTGAGCTAACCTCAGGTCAGTCAGGAAGCATGGAGTAGGACTTGCCTGTGTGGAAGAGGTGAGACACTCTGCACCCAGAATCTGCTGATCCCAAAGGATCCACTGCTGGCTGGAGGAATCTACACAGATGCTCCCTTCTACTTTCTCTAAGTCCACTCACAAAAGAAAAGAAAATCTTCTGGAATATCCATGTTTCTTTAACAACCCAACCCTGACTTACATCACTGAAAATAATCACAACAGAATTTGTCTATTTACAGAGACAGGGCAGAAATTTCTAACACCTCTGACCCTATTAAGTCAAAGTCTGCTCTTTCTTTGGCTTGGAAGTTTAGGCCCAAAACTGAGGTCCAAGGCACACTCTTAGAAGCCTATTTCTTGCTTCTAATATTGGCCCAAACCTACAGTTCTCTATGGAGGGATGAAAGACAATCCAGGTCACTAAACTGCAACATCTTGCAAAAGGATACAGATGATGCCCTCTCCAGATAAAGCATGATTGTGCAATAGCAGCAGCTTATCTGTGGTCTCCAAGCCATAAGCATCATAAGCATTTTACTTGTGACTTTGATATGGATCTGTGCTGCTTCAAGAACCAACATCCCTGGCTGTGGGAGGGAACGAGGCTGGGCGAGAGTGATGGGGCCAGTTCTACTGCTTCCAGTAACAGGCATCTTATGGATCTCAGCCATATGAAGATTTTTGTAATGCAGCTCACAGACTGGGCACCTCCTTATCATGCAGGACAGCACCTGGCTTTATCAAAATAGTGGCATGGGTAACCACCCCACAATGACCTTTGAATTTAAGCTATATATCTATGACAGGAAAAGTTTCTCTATACCTCCTCTGAGAGGTGGTCTAAGCCAATTTACAACTTCTGTCATTGAAGCATTTAGTTTTCATGTCAGATCCATTCTTCTTCTAACAGTGATAGAAACATGGAGGACCAACCATTCCAACCTCCAGTGGCACAAAATTCGGCAATGAACGATCATCTCTATAGATACAATTTGTAACATCAGATACAAAGACTAAACTTAAGAGATTGCCTATTGATCTGATTTAATTGTATAAAACATAGTACTTTTATTTCTAAAAATGTCTACAGGAAACACAGCTCCCCTCTTAGTTTATAACAGGATCCCTGGAGCAATCCATTAACTGTCAAACAAAGACCTGCTGAGCTGAACAACCAGTATGCTTAATTACTTAAGTTTTGTCACCTACATCCTTAAGTGCTTGGAAACGTACTTCTACACAAATTACATTACCACAGTTATATAAACTGTTATTATCCAGTCCTGTCTGTGATGCCAATGATAAAATGTTTTCACCCGCCTTTTGCTCCTCTGAGCTCTGAAAAGCTTACTTAGCTGAGTGAATTCAATTCATGTCAACTTTCAGGTCATCACCAGAATTGCCCAAGTCAGTATCACTTACCTCTATGCAAGCCCACAACGGGTTGAACAGATTTGTCTGTTTAACAACCTTACTAACTAGGAAGAAATGTTAAAAAAAAAACAAGCCCATCTGCCAAATTCAACATTAAAAATATATTCTTTTAAACAAAGTAACTGTTGTACACAACTCATTGGGGCAATAAACAAGAAACTAGATTTACGAAGTATTACTCTTCTAAAGACAAACACCATAAAATGATTGAAATTTTAGCCCCACTGTTTGAATAATTTTCAGCCTTTTCTGTCCCACCAGGATACATTCTGAGATTTTCTACTTGGAAGCACAAGTACAGAGGTCACACACCAGCACGTTCATCTAAAATGAGCTGGATGTAGAGTTGTGAGGCCAATTCAAAGCCTTAGGTTTCATGTATTAGGGATTCCACAAAAACTCTCTACCAATTCCTGCATAAGCCCATACCTTCTAAGTTACTTGCAGGGTATGTTTTAGAAAAACATTTTGTCTTGATTTAAAGGTGTCAGCTGACACAGGATGTGATGAAGTAATTAGATTTGTTGACAAATTTGTATGTAAAAATATGGCACAACTAATTACAATTTTCTAACTTCAGCTACTATCCACTGAATTTGAAGTGCTTCATATTTATTTCCAGGCTGAAGAACTCTCACCTAGTAGAAATCTCCTTCTGATAGATGAAAGGACAGACATGAGGCAGATAACTTCCAGATATACAGAGGAAGACGCCTTTACACCAAAACAGATTCTGTAGGCTATTGATGCTATTCCTAAACTTTTAATATATGCAGTATCAATTACCAACTTCTGTACTCACTTTTGTCACTGGTACTTTTCCACAAATAAATTGTTGTCTAAATGAAGGCATAAAAACATATTCCCAGTACTGGCCCTGTGTTTTCACCTTTCTCTCTTACCTTTGGTGGTTAGTTTCAGCCTAAACAAGTTAAACCTGTATATAGCTATTTTAAAAGAAAAGAGAGAGGGTTTCAGTGAGTTACTGAAAATAGAAACAATGGCATACGGCACCTAACCAACCTCACTTATGAAGTTCTAGTAAAGTCTTCATACAGTTATTCCAGCTAGTGGCTACAAATTAAAGGCACCCCTTTCCTGATAAATAAAATGGAGATCAACATCTCCATTCCCTGCATGTGAAGGTTTCAGTGGTTCAAAAATAGCACATCACAGTTGGCTCACACCAATGCAGCTAAAAACAGCTTGCTGATGCCTCTCTCTCAACTATATGTTTAACGTTCAAATTAAATGAGAAAACACCGAGTAATCCAGCTGCTGTTTGCTCAAAATTCATGACTATATGATCTCAACTGACACTACATGAACTAAACTTACAAACCTTTGCCACCTACAGCCACTTGAGTTTCCAGCCCAAATCGTGCCCCGGCAGGGGTTCCCGCGTGGGCGAGCAGTGACACCTAGTGCCCACAGCCTCCGCACAACAGCTGCATGGGGGGGACAGCACATCTGGGCACCCACCACCTGGCCTCCAACGCAGCACTCCTGCTCTAAGGATCTTCTGCTTGGGCATCCTGGATGGCTCGCGCTCGGGATGAAAGAAGAAAGGACACGTTATCTCTGTAAAAACATCCGAAAAAAAAATCAGGAGTAGCACAGAAAAAGTAGCCTGCATGCAAAAACAGGTCTGTGAGCTTGGCAATTTACACACAACCGTGATCCAACAAAGTAGCAATATCTGGATGAAAGATCCTTAAAAATATAAAGGTTACAAAGGAATCTTGCTATTTTATATTTGTATGAAGTGTTCAATCTATATTTCGTGTTGGAAATGTCATCAATCTTTGTGACTGAATTATACCCTTAGACTTTACGGAAGACTGCCAATTGTACCACTGTGTGTATGCTCAGCAATTCAAAATTACAAGATGACAATAATTGGCAGAAAATCACAAATCCTTTACACGAAAATAGAATCTTTGGATAAAATAATATACCTTTGAATAGGATCTGTACTACAGATAGTTACACTATATCAAAAAAGGTTAAGATACGATATGCATTCTTTTTAATTAAAGTTTAACATACATTAACATTTCTAGATGAAAACCTGCCATTCTGAGAACAGTTTTAAATTCTCCTCTGATTATTTTTTTTTCCAGAGCACTGAAGCTATCATATAACTGAATAAAAAGGACTAACAACGTCAGATTCTTTGGTAATTAATTTTGTGTCCTACCATAGATGTATGAAATTCTATCAGCATTATCTTGACAGGCACATCAACTCTTCTGAAAAATTCCTATCCATTATTTCATAAGCTTTCTTGCAATCTTGCATTTTTTTATTAGATACACAAGCTGTACAATACAAGTTGTACTTTATGAAATTAAACATATAAAATTAGTTATTAGTACTAGGAAATAACAATAGCACTGTCACTATAGAAGGAGCATGATCTGTAAGATAATTGGGTCAGACTTTGTATAGTATCTTTATTGCCTCAGATCTACATCGCACTACTGCACAATTGTTACCTCCTTTGCAGCTTTGCAGTTCTTGGTGTATAAATGGCAAGTGTCTGACAGAGGCATCATAACTTCTGTAGTATTGTCAGAAAATACTCTGAGAACTGCAAGAAGGATAAAAATTCCTTATCATTCATAAATGATTAAGTAGGCATTCCTGCTATCTTAATACATGGTATTAGGTATTACAGCAATCTAATCAAAACTGGTCAGCAGGACCGAAGTGTATCTTTAGTTTGATTGTTACAGTAAGGGAAAAATATAACAGCCACTGAAAACCTTGATCTGTTTCTATATACTGCATTTTTCCCCTTAAAATTGAACAATTCCCCCCTCTTTTTCTGTCTCACTAATAACAGCAGAAATATCTTTCCCTTTCTTTTCTTTGTTCTCTACTTCAACAAAGATACTTGCAATTAGCAGAGAAGAGAAAGGAAGTAAAACTAAACATGTATAGATGCACCAACTGATAGAGCTCTGTCAGAATTCATCACAGAAGAGAAACACTACTTCTCTTATTAACCTCATATGTGAGAATAAAGTATTTGAGAAGTGACCAGAATGACCAGCCAATTTCTATTCCTAGGTACACCAGTGTGGATGAGGGAAAAATCCAGCCAAATATCTTTGACTGCTTCTCCCAGCAGGCTCTCCTCACAATTTTTCCCCATGAAACAAAGACTCTAAGCACATGCTTTGCATTTAAAGGTTCAAACACCTCAGATTATTTCATTAGAACAGTCTCATCTAAATCAGTGCTGAATAGACTAGGCACAAGATTCCAGAGGATTCCAGGATCAAGACCAAGGAGAAGAAATAAAGCAAGGCATACCCAGATGACTCTGGGATTCTTAAGTGGTACCAACACTGTTTCATGCAGGCACATGAAAAGAAAGCTGGCTTTACGTGATGAACCTGATTCTAGAAAAACAGATGGTTTAAATTGCCAGCACAAAAAGCCTACTTCACCCACTTTAAGCCAGAAAAGTACATCTGAAAATAAAAATCAGGAAATGGTATCAGTTTTAGCACCCAGCTCCATCTGAGTATGTCACAAGTGCAAGGGAGATTTACCATAAAAACATAATTTCGAGTATCATCTCTCATCATTCAATACAATTTTTCAACTCTTTCAAAATTGTATTGAAAAATCTATATAATGTGTGCTTAGATTAATGAACTGTTTGAATCTGGATCAATACGCACTCAAAGATTTGAACTGTTGACACCTGCTGGATACAGCTATAAGAATACTTCATTCAGCTTATAGCCAATCAGTACTTTGTAACTACAGGGGTTCCACTTAATAAACAAGCAATCTAATATATGACCTCTGCAGATTAATTTCCTGAGAGCAAGTAAATAATCTGGATTCAAAATTTCCATGATTATACATATAATTACAGTATCACTTACCAATTAACACATTGATTTAAACCTTCTTGGGATTATGCACTTAAGTATAAAATAGGTGACTCAACTATCACTCAAATACTAAGCATCTCTTCAAGATGGCAAGATCGTGAGCCACAGAGCACTATGCATCTAATTTCCCTTGTGGAAGGAAAATGTATCATGAAAGTAGATATTATGAAAGATATATCATAATTATGTCTGCTATGGCTAGCTGGGGCTATTATGCAATAGCTGGACCACACCGATAAACATTCTGAAATTGCTCTTCTTTTGTAGTGGGAGCAAAGCCTTTTATATGCCATAAGTCATCTAAGTCTCCCGCTGTCCATTGCTTAATAATACAGTTGAGTATGTGCTTGGACTTTGGTTTTTTAATTCACGCAGACCAACCCAGCCATAGTAACCAGTTCTCCAACAGATATATATAAACAAGCAGAGAGAGAGAATTAGGGGGGTTTACTTGTTACGTTTTTAACAAGGGCAATAATTAATGCAGATTTATATTATACCGTAGTTGGTGTCAAAATTTCCAGTTATGAACGTTAATATAGCTTTCTTTAGAGCAGCACTGCAGTACATGAAGACAAATGAAAATCACTACACAACTCTTGCAGATCTTATTAAGTTAAAATATTAATTCAAGGTGGCAAATGAAAGTGAGGAGGAGTATCCAAGAGATTATGCTTGTAAGGTATATTTCCTGTCACATTTTGCTTTTAATATTAAGACCTTTTTATCCACTGTTCAGCTGAGTATCTGTCATTCCATGCCTATACCTTGAGGGGAAAAAGAATTCATATCTGGAAGAAAATCATTATGTTCTTCCATTTTTCCCTTATCTCTATTTTGTGAGTAATCCTTTCACAGAGAAAATTAGAATATATAATAAACAGCCAAATTTCAACACATGATATTGCTTGCAGTTTTAAAACTGTAGAACAGAGATAAGTAACTTCCAGAAAAAAAATCTGAAAATCTGATAAATTAAATGTATGTTATTTAAAGAAAAAGTTATAGAACCATAAAAAATGGAAACACAGCTTAAAATGCTTTATTTTCTATAAAGCTTTTGATACTATGCATATTTCATGACTATCACTGAAAGTCACAAATAACTGATTGCTAAAAAACAATTCAAAACATGAGTTTAAATCATTTTTTCTATCTTAAGATACTTCCAAAATGTGCATCAGTAGTTATATTTGTAACATAATGCAAAATCTCCCATTATGCTTAAACCTTTCTACAATGCACATATAAATAAAGCAGTAGATACACGTACATTCTCCGATACACACATACAACAAAGCCATAAAATTTTCCTGTGTCAACCACTGTAATCCACCTTGGAAAGACTCTGAAGGTGTTGTCAGCAGCTATTCAGTAAAGTGGGAAACTGAAAACAGTAAAGAAACAATTCATAATAGC
This sequence comes from Clamator glandarius, assembly GCA_033459285.1. Classification (NCBI taxonomy): domain Eukaryota; kingdom Metazoa; phylum Chordata; class Aves; order Cuculiformes; family Cuculidae; genus Clamator; species Clamator glandarius. Next base: position 4,474,857 of record JAUNZM010000109.1, read on the forward strand.
AACAAGGTATAGTTTCCTTAGGCATTAACTATCAGATAATGACCAGTAGTGACTTTAAACTACATATTATAGCTTAGGTATGGTATGATGCTCACAGCAGTTCCATAGGTGGGAAGTAGGCAAAGCAATCTTGTCATAAACACTCACACTGTTACAAAGCTAGCTTGCACACACGGATTTATCCCTCTCCAACGTTATCCCATCAGGCAGCTTTATAATGATCTAAAAAATACATACCTTGACTAGCACTGCTGCACTGAAAGAGAAAATATCAAGTCCACTAAGTCGAAACAATTTTAAGACAACACATGTTGTATGGCTGTTGGCATACTCACTTCCCATATTCCCTCAAGAGAGAATTACAGCCCCTTAGATACTGCACGCACTCTTTAACATATTTTACTGTTTAGCCACTCTTCAGAATTCCTCACTACTGCTTCAACTAACTCTACCACAATCCGTAACTGCAACCACTCAGAAAGAGCGCTTTATCTCAACAAGGATCTGATCCACTTCTAATAAAAGATTTGAGTGAGTCTTTCCACTGACTGCAAAGGTTGATAGATCAACACTGAAGTGCCTGTAAGGATCCTAATTGGATGAACTCTGATCATGAATGAATCTCCTCATTACTATCACAAGAGTGTGCCAAAAAGAATTAAATAAACAAAAATTTTTAAAAAGACGTTAATTTGGACACTGGCCTGAAATCCAAGAGATTCAGATTGAATTCCTATCTATGCCAGAATTAGTGCTGTCTACAACATCATGCCACCCTCTGCAGAGACAATCATACTAATTCTGTACTGTAAAGTCCTATATATCTACGTGGTACAACCAGTATGTTGATGTAATTAAACTGCCTCCGCAAGTGAGCACCATCTCGGCCACGTTTGAGCATTCATTGTGCCACAGAGACATATCCAACACACAACATTAATCTACTCTGCCCACACCAATAAAACAGACACATCAAAAATACACATGCACTGGTATCTGAGAGGACCTCACCTATGGTTTTAAAATACCTACGTAAGACCATTATTTTGTGTGATTCTGTGACCAGTGGCATAAATTTTGAATTAACACACAATAAATGTGCATTCCTAGACAAACAAATTGCTCAGAGCACAGATTCACAGGACCAATAAGCACAGGCTGGACTTAAGCAACAAACCCCAATTTTGCCAATTTAAATGTTAGAACACCAGTATTCAGCTTACCGAAAACGCATTCCTACCTTGGGGATTCGGAACATTTCTAGGTCTTCCTTATAAACCCCCTAACCCCACATAATGGTTAGTGAAGGAAAACAAAAGGCTCAGCTCTCCTTTTTACCTTTAGACAGAGGGTTCAACTCCAAACTAATTATTTATTCTGATAGCTGGCCACCTAGGCCACCTGCTGTGAGTTCCTAAAAGCCAAAGACTTGTCTAAAACTAACTTTTAGTGCTTGCAATGCAGTTATGCCTCATTAGCAGTGCAAAGACAGCAGGAAAGGGACTCAGGTAGATTTTTACACAGTCAGACCAATAAAAAAATTTCTGTAAGATCTGGAGTTAGTTAAATCCATAAGACCTTCAGTTCTACTGATACAAATTAGGGGACAGCAGATCAGCCAAACAGGAGAGCAATCTTTTGCAATCATCACAACAGATTTTAAGTAAGGGCAAGCATTAACCATGAAGTCAGAATCTCTGAAACCTGAGCAAGAAGACAAAAGGTGACACAGAACAGAGGAGTCCCCACCAACTAGAGTAGGTGTCCTCCATCTCCAGGCATCACATCTGAACAACAACTTTAGTGATAAGGAAGAAAAGAAGTACACTGAGAAACAATATACATCCGACATTTTTTGTTTACAGCTGTAAAACCAAGACATAAGGGCCCATAATATGACCATTTTGCATTTTCTTGAATGAAGGATATCTTCAACATCTTTAAGAACTCGAACAGACACAGCACATTTCTGAGTGCTAAACCAATACAGTCACTGTAAAAAAAAAAGCTCTCCTTTCACTTTGAAGCCTAAAACATGATGCTGAGGAACAGAGGCCAAGCATTAAGGCAACAAGGAAGAAGAATGCTTCAAATTATTTAAACTGTAATCTATCATTCCACTCTTCTCCTCAGACAACAGATGTTCTTGTCATCAGGTGCCAAGCAGCATGACCTCCACATGCTACCAATATGGCTCCTGGTACAGAACGTTAGCGTTTCAGTAGCAGCCCGGTCCTGAAACCAGCCACTGCCTCCCCACTTCTAGGCTCCCACAAGAAGCGTGATGCTCCTGTAGGGCTTCAATACATGCTGAGGAAAGCAGGAAATATGTAGTTTGAGCATAAAGTGAGAACAAACTGATGTTCATGTTGTTCTTCAGAGAGACAGCTTCTCAAAGTGACAGGTATAAAGGACTGGTCATTTTTTTTTAAAAAATGAAAACTCAAAGTGAAAAAAAATACCAGCCATAATGCCAAGTAATAGCCATGGAGTGATCCAATTTCCAGGAACTCTCCTCTTTTACCCTACAAATTCTTATTCCATATTTAAGAGGCTTCAGTTTCTGAATTCTATGATTATTCACCTCTCATGATGCCAAGATAAGTATCTTAGATGTATGTTGTTCAACTGTGCGCTGCCCCAGAAAGATACTCCTTGCATTTATACTCCCTATTTACCTAACACAGACTGAAAATTCTGCATACCTTAATGGTTACTGCTTTTGTGAGTGCTCAGTCTTTTCTTCCTTGAGGATGCAACAGCCTGAATTTGCCTTCATTTTCAGCTGCATTATCTGAACAGGGGAAAGGAAAAACCACCAGCCATTTACCCTCTCCATTTTTATTAACGAGATGTGGTTGCACAACTTCAGAATTTCATTTCTATTGGGCAAGCAGTATGGCTTTATAAATGGCCCCATAAGATTGTCTATTCCATGAGTATTTTAACAGAATGCTCCCAGAATGCAGAGTCTTAATCACAACCAACTTGCCATATAGTGGGCCGCTCTGTAACAATAACTCATCTCCTGTTTGAGTACGTATATGGGAATAAAGATAGTTGCTGGATGCTAAATACTTTTGCAAATCCAACCATTTAACTTAGGTGCCCAAATGGGACAAGAGCTCTTTTAAAACCTGCCCAAATATATTCTTGAAAGAAAGAAATACACTGAAGCTGTGTAAAGTTCATCCTTTCTTCCAGAAGGGAAGGTCTGGCTTCTGCATGACTATGAATTTATGAGGAAAAACCCTTTCTCACCATCTGTGATTACAGGTCATGAACATTTCCAAAGCTCACACCGATAATTCTAACTATCTCTTTACAAGAATTACAGAATTACCTATTCAAACAATGAAAGAGAATGGGACAGAGAGTCTACAAAGTACAAATATACAATCCACATTTGCATTAATACTTCTCTAACGTTTCTCTTGCATGTTTCTGCGGCTTTTTACATCCCTCAGGCATTCTGCAAAAGTGATGCTTTAAACATTTTTTCTACACCCGTTATCACAAACTAGTTTGCAATGGTAAACATAATAACAGATAATCAAGGAAATACAGAGAAAGTCAGAATGTCTTGGTGGTGAAAAATGCACGCAAAATCAGACTCATTGCTCTACTGATGGACCACACAGCCCATCTCTCTGAAAATGTAGCCATTAAAAAGGCTCTTGACCGCTGACAAACAGAACTCAGTGTACTCAATAGTTTTTCCAAAACTCCTGTATACATAAAATTTACTTTTCTGTCACAGCTTCCATCCAATATAAAGCATCAGTAGCGCAAACTGCAACTCATATCCCTTACTATTTTTTTCTTCTACTGTTATGGGAAACCACAGGTTTTTTTCTTGTTCTGGATGATTCCTAGCAGATGAGTCTCTAAGGAACAATCAATGAATTTCCAATTTTATTTTTTTAAACAAGATACCAAGCTCCAGCATGATTTGGAACGTAACACTACTCTACTTTTTAAACCAGAAGTAATTTCACCAGGCAGGATAATATATCTCCTCAAGAGCTGAGCAAGTCAGTGGGGTACTTCAGACGTAGCCAAAGTAGGAGATAAGTTATTGAAAAACTGTGTTGTATAAAATAAGGAAGCTAGAACAGAGAATGACTCAGGTAGGAAAAAAATATTTCTATGCCTAAAATGGAGCAGGCAGGCAATTTGCTCCCTAAAAACTATACATTTTTATATATTTGCAAAGAAGTACATTCACAATCTTCTTCACAATGATCTTAAGACTATCTTATTAAATAAACTGCAATTACCATCTACTTCTGAGCACATGGCCAACTCCTCAGATGACCCAATTGCTATTGCTGATATTCAAGAAGCTGTTAATTCTTTTCATCTGGCAAAGTCCCAGTTCTCAAATACCTTACTACTGATTTTTATAACACCGCTATTGACAAAATGACACAGAAGCAAGTTAGCTTGCATAATGACTCTCAACCCACCCAGTCAGCCACCTATCCTCCAGCACAGCCTTGACGCACAGCACGGCCAGTCACATGCCAATACCTCAGAACGCCAGAAATGCTGGGTCCATCTCCACTACAAATGTTACAGTAGCCTCATGGAATTGCATATGATTCCAGATACAGAAATAACTACAACAGCTTCCTACATATAAAAAAAACCCCCACTTTAATTTATTGAGAAAGCTCATATGAACCTCAGGCTCTTGCAACAGGTTTGCTTTTTATTTAGTATTAGAAGTTTGGCATAAACCTAAATATTAGTCACATCCCAGAGGGGAGAGACAGGACTGTTCTGTTACTCTGCTACCATGGAATGTATTTCCATAGGATTGTTTTTCACCATACAGTAGTTTCTCATCAAAACGTTATGTCCCATGCCAGTCACTGCTACCAACATCAGTTGTTCCATCCACACAGGACAGACAGCTCAAAGGACTACAGAGGTCTTTGACTTCCAGGTCAGTACAGTAGTTCAACAAACAGGAGCATGAATCTAAAAATTATCTTTAAGTAGATTATACCTATCTTTCAGTCCACCCCTTTTTTTTTTTCTAAGATGTCATCGGCATTTGAGAGATGTGCCTCCAGGCATTTGAAACAAAACCTACGGACTGAATAAAGTCTCTTGTTTTTCACAACAGTTTCCCCAGAACTAGGAAAACTTAAAAAAAAAAAAAAACCAAAAAAAAAACTCAGCATGGAGAAACTACAATGCTACCCCCCTAACAGCTGCTGAATGGACACAGGCTTTATAAGTAATCCCATGCAGCTCTTGTAGTTGAGAAATTAAGGGAGGAAAAAAAACAAAGTACATATTGATGACGACAATGATATACAATCATCTGCTGTAACAGATTTAGAAAGCTCTATGCTGCTTCTGCCCCCTTGTACAGCGCTTTGATGGCAATGCAGTCTTTTGACAAAAATCCTCTCAGTTACATGGAAGTTGTGAAAGTGTAAACTAATGTAGCCAGTGCTTCTGCCGGAAGGCTGAACAACTAGAAAACAGCTTGGTGCTAGAATAATGGATCTGGCATTCAAAGTCTGCATAAGAAGCATGCCTTCACTAACTCACAAAACAAACCATTTTAAAATAAGCACTTGAAATTAACTGAGAGTCCCTGTCATCAACTCAGCCAATGCCCCAGTGTTTGGTGTGTTTCTTAAAGCCACAGCTTTGTGACAACAAAAAAAGTCAAAATTTCAGTTTCATAACTAGGTTTTATTTTTATTTTATTTCAACTGCCACTGAATTTTCAGCTTTTGAATGCCCGTTACTGCCAACAATCTAATGACCTCTCTTTTCACAGAAAGATTGACAAAGCTTTTGTAGAAGGAAATGTGCCTCTCGTACATTACAGCCTGCTGAAGAAACCACTGAGCACACAGGCACAAGAGATCATTGTGATAAAGTTTACTAGGATTCAAGAAAATTCCCTCAGCACTGCTACTGGCGAAGACTGGAAATAACCTGATGGGCAGGGAAAGAAAAAAAAATAGGGCAGAAGAAAATCAAGAGCTTAGTTTTTTCAAAGGAGGGATTCAGCGAAGTCCTGCAGGGAGAAGTTTACTAATGATACAAAACTGGAAAGAGGGCTGATGCACAAGAAGGCTGTGCTGCCATTCAGTGAGACCTGGACAGGCTGGAAAGTTGGGAAGACAGGAACCTAATGAAGTTCAACAAAAGCAAGTGTAGGGTTCTGCACCCTGAACCAGTACAGGTTAGAGGTTGACCAGCAGGAAAGCAACTCCACAGAGAAGGGCCTGGGAGTCCCGGCAAACAGCAACTTGATGATGAGCCAGCAGTACAACCTCAAGGCCAAGGCCAACAGTATCTTCAAGTGCATCAAGAGCAGCATGGGTAGCAGGTCAAGAAAGGTTATCCTCCCCCTCTACTCTGCCCTCATGAGGCCACATCTGGAATACTGTGTCCAGTTCTGGGTTTCCCAGGTAAAGAATCATAGAATCATAGAATGGTAAGGAACAACTGGAGAAAGTCCAGCAGAAGGCCACAGAAATGGTTAGGGGACTGGACCATCTTTCTTATAAGGAAAGGTTGAGTGAGTTCAGTCTGTTTAGCCTTGAAAAGTGAAGACTGAGAGGGAATCTTATCAATGCTTGTAAATATCTCAAGAGGCAGGTGTCAAAAGGATGGGGCCAGATTCCTCTCAATCGTGCCCAGTGGACAAGAGGGAACAGGTACAAAGTGGAACACACGAATTTCCACTTCAGCATGAGAAAAATGCTTTCTCACTGCGAGGATAACAGCGCGCTGGAAAAGGCTGCTCAGGGAGCTGGCAGAATCTCCTTCTCTGGAGATATTCAAAACCTGCCTGAACGTATTCCTGTGCAATATGCTGTAGGTGAACCTGCTTTAGCAGGTGAAGCTGGACTGGATGATCTCCAGAGGTCATTTCCAACCTCGACCATTCTGTGGTTCTGTGACCTATTCTAGATCCATAGCTCTTGCTGTCAAACATATTACCATATGACACGTGAAAAGGGTGAAATTACCCTGATTTTGAAGCGAACCATCAAGGTTTATAGATGTCACCAAGTTATTCAAATAATTAAAAACTATTTGATAACAGCTACAAATGACTAAGAACATCATGACAAAATGACAGATTAAATCCATTCTCAACAATTGCTTAAAGCAATTCTAGGTGACATACATGTAGATGGGATCTGAAATAGCTGACACCATGGATAATGAATTTTAGGGTTATAATAGAAGCCTTTATGAAATCCAGGCTGTGCTCAGCACTAGTCAAACATGTGAACATTATGCCACAACATTAATGAGTGGTTCAACTGCATCTTGAACACTGTACACAGGTATGGCTGCCTCTTCTCAGAAAAGACAACAGGACCAGGAAAGAAGGATGGACAATCAGCTGAATGAAAAGCATGGAACAACTGCCATGTAAGAAATAACTAAAATGATATCCTCAGCCTGGCAAAACAGTAAGTCAAGAGTTCATTATAGATGTCGTAGATGTCTACAAAATCACCAGTGAAGGAAGCAAATGAAGATTTTTCAGCATTTCCCCCAAAAGAAACATAGGTCATCAAAACTAGCAGGTGGAAGGCTTAGAAATGAAGGGTGGGGGCAGTTCTCCAAACATAGCCAAGCTGTGATGAGGTTTATGCCAAACATGATCATGGGTTAGAAGTTCAATTGGACCAACACACAGGAGGAGAAAAAATATTAAAAAGAAGAAAGAGTACACAGAACCACCCAATTTTAAAACCTACATCTAAGGACATTCCAGACAATTGGAAATCAGAATACACACATGAAGTACCAGAATGGATTTCCCAGTTCTTACACTCCTTTCACCACTGACCATTGCTGTTGGCTATGAAACAAGATACTGGCTACAAAAAAGCTCTAACTGAAGCCTTTATGGTCTTCCCTATGTCCCTCACTGAAGGTGTATGTTCTGTAGAAATGGACAGACTCTTCCAAATTCTTGCAATTCAGCTAGCATTCCTTCAGACATGTCAGTACCATACCTACTCTAGCAATGTCATCCTCTGATCAACATCATAGCTAAGTTCCACGGAACACAAATCGCTGCTGGAAGAAAAAAATGGAGACATGATAGAAGTCCTTTCATTCTTTTCTCACCATCAGTGTTAAATTAGCACAAAATTAAATAGCTGTATTTCATAGAGGCCTTCCTTCTTTTTCCTACTCTACACCCTTTTACTATGAAAACACAGTGAATAAGATTAAATTACTCTTCTCCAGCAACAGTACATTTGCAGTAGTTAGGATGTGACATGACAGAAATTAAGTTATTGTTAGATTTGGTGCAGGAGCCATTTTTCTTTATATTACCGCTTTGCTCCTTTCTCCCCCAAAATCCTTACGGCAAGATTTTGAAATGACATCACAGGTTACAAAAGCAGAACAGACTTCTCATAAATTTCTACTACTCAGGCACTATAATAAGAGCTTTTTTTGCCATCTACCTCATTTCTTTGCCAATGGAATGCAGAATCATCATTAGTCTTTTCAGCATGCAGCAAATTACATTCCCGTGAATTGTCTCTTCCAGTTTCAGGTGTGTGCAGATAAGCTGTTGTCCCTTGCAGCTCTCCTAAGGGGCATACTTACCTTTTTCCAGAACAACTACAATCAGTGCAGATTTTAAGAACTTCTGCCAGAAGATGCACAATATTAGTGCCACTTTGAAAAATGCTATTTAATCACCAGATATCAGGGCAGTGCACAGTGTGGTGCATATAATTAGATTAACATACCCTGATGTAGGCTGACTTCGTGGTTTTCCTTGAATATGAACTCAACATCCAAAGGTGCTTTGTATCACTGTGAGTCTAGACATTATATAAGACAGACTTTTGTTGCTCACGAAACACAGAAGCATATTCTCAGAGCACCTGTTGACAGAAGTCTTACATTGACCACAGGAAGAGAGGAGAAATAAATATATATTTGTAAAATAGATTCCAGGATGTTTATAAAAGGCTGCATCAACCTTTACTCTGACTCTGCACAGCTACTTATCTGTTACGCCTTTGTGACAAGAAACTCCAAATTTCAACACTACTCCTTCTGTGATCTGGAAGTGATAAAGGACATCACATCTCACCTGGCTCTGTCAGTGCAACTTCATCTCACTTTCCTTACCTATCCTATACGAGTAGCATACAGGAAACTTTCACAACTGCCTCCTGTATTTACCAATATTGCACAGTTAAAGTGACAAAGAGAAGCTCTCCTTTGGGAGAAAATTTTGAAAACCATTAGAAATGATTCAGGAATCTAAAAGGCCTTTCTAGTAGCAGCTTAGGTTCCCAGAAGCTTAACTCTTATGAAAAATAAAGTGAGAATGGAGAGCTCAAAACTCCTAGATATTTTTGAGAATATGGCTATTTCTCTAGATGCTAGTTTCTCTCTTCACCGTTTTCATACATTTTTCACCTATTTCTTCTCCTAATTCTGCTATCCTTTTGTTTAATCAACCTAATTATATCTTCTCTTCCTTTCAAAGAAGACTGAACTCTTCACACATTTACCCTGTCTTCTGTAACACCTGGAAGCCTGTGTTTATACCAAAAAGAAAAGATGATATTTTGGACTCAAAGGCTTCTTCCTCCACTGCAGCAACATTCTGAAGCCACTGTTATGTTGGGCCTGGAAGAGGGAAGGAGAAAGATGCATACAGTTGGTAATTCACACTCCTAGCTCATGAGTTACACGCTATTTTAATCTTAGTGCACTGATGACACAGGGAGGTGTTCTCCCTCTGCCAGAAAGCCTCATACTACACACTGGATCCATCTCACAGACAGAACACCAGCCACGATGCCAGTTACCTTTCTCCTTTCACTGCAGAAGGACAGGGCATATTTAGGTTACTGTGAAGAACTTGGAGGCAGAGGCTGTGAAGGGATACACTGGTCCAGCAGTGTGGTAGCTATGCTGGCTGCACCCCACCTGCTGCAGATCTCCATAGAGCCCCCAGGCTGGCTCCAGTTCCACACTATTTCAAGAACTGCCACACTTTGCTCTCACTACACTTCAAATTTAAAGGGCAGCAGAACACTATAAAGCACAAGGTTATTATTCCTGGGTCGTTGCAAAGCCCAGCAATCTCCAAACAATCACAGGTTCAGAAAATAGAGAGGCCCATTTCTGCAGGCTATAAAAGTATGAAGGAGGGGTCTCCTGAGCCAGCACACAACTCACAGCCAGTTGGCGAGCTCTCCTGGTCACTGACAGAGAAATTCTTTCCCTGAGGCCAGCTGGCTCAGAAGGAGGCAACAACAGTGATGCTCTAGGGCTTCAACACGGACAATCATGTAAGAGAGATGGAACCTAGGGGGTCACCAAGTTCATTTATCTGCCAATGCAGAGAAAGATTTATGTGCTAGGAGTAAAATCAGCACACCAACGCTTGAAGACTTACTTTCACATCAAACCTTGGTGATTAGCTCTGACATTTGGATGACTGAGGCATCCAGGCTACATTGATTCAGATCACCAAGGTCTGACTCATCAAAATATGGAAATAACCACCACCTCCAAACTAATACAGCAATTAGGCATTGCCAGCAGACTTTGCTTAGGCCAGAATGAACTTACTCTACAAAGAGACCCTCAAGAAACTTAAGTGGAGAGATCTTTTTTCAACAAAATAGAAAGCAAACAAAACACAGAACACATGTTCTGTGCCCATCTACAAGAAGGGTCGCAGGGAGGATCCAGGGAACTACAGGCTTGTCAGTCTGACCTCAGTGCCAAGGAAAGTCATGGAACAGGTGATCTTGAGTGCTATCATGTTGCACATGCAAGAGAACCGGGTGATCAGGCCCAGTCAACACGGGTTCACAAAAGGCAGGACTTGCCAAACTAACCTGATCGCCTTCTATGACAAAGTGACTCGGCTGCTAGACGAGGGAAAGGCTGTGGATGTATCTTCCGGGACCTCAGTAAAGCCTTTGATACAGTTTCTCACAGCATTCTGCTATGGAAACTGTCAGCCTCTGGCCTGGACAGGCGCACACTCTCCTGGGTGGAAAACTGGCTGGATGGCCGGGCCCAGAGAGTGGTGGGAAATGGTGTTAAATCCAGCTGGAGACCAGTGACAAGCGGGGTTCCCAGGGCTCAGTCCTGGGTCCAGTCCTGTTCAATGTCTTTATCAATGACCTGGATGAAGGCATCGAGTGCTCCCTTAGCAAGTTTGCAGATGACACCAAGCTGGGTGGAAGTGTGGATCTGCTGGAGGGTAGGGAGGCTCTGCAAAGGGATCTGAACAGGCTGGACTGCTGGGCAGAGTCCAATGGCGTGAGGTTTAACAAGGCCAAATGCCGGGTCCTGCAGTTGGGGCACAACAACCCTGTGCAGAGCTACAGACTAGAAGTCTGTCTAGAAAGCTGCCTGGAGGAGAAGGACCTGGGGGTGTTGGTTGACAGTGACTGAACATGAGCCAGCAGTGTGCCCAATGGCATCTTGGCTTGTATCTGAAACAGTGTGACCAGCAGGTCCAGGGAGGTTATTCTCCCTCTGTATTCGGCACTGGTGAGACCGCTGCTCCTTGAATCCTGTGTTCAGTTCTGGGCCCCTCACCACAAGCAGGACGTAGAGGCTCTGGAGCGAGTCCAGAGAAGAGCAACAAAGCTGGTGAAGGGGCTGGAGAACAGGCCTTATGAGGAGCGGCTGAGAGAGCTGGGGGTGTTTAGCCTGGAGAAGAGGGGGCTGAGAGGAGACTTCATTGCTCTCTATAACTACCTGAAAGGAGGTTGTAGAAAGGAGGGTGCTGGCCTCTTTTCCCAAGTGACAGGGGACAGGACAAGAGGAAATGGCCTTAAGCTCCGCCAGGGGAGATTTAGGCTGGACATTAGGAAAATATTTTTCACAGAAAGGGTCATTGGGCACTGGAACAGGCTGCCCAGGGGGGGTGGTTCATTCACCTTCCCTGGAGGTGTTTAAGGCACGAGTGGATGAGGTGCTGAGGGGCATGGTTTAGTGTTTGATAGGAGTGGTTGGACTCGATGATCCAGTGGGTCTCTTCCAACCTGGTTATTCTGTGACTCTGTGATTCAGAAGCATCTATCATAGTATACTGCTAATATCACTAGAAAGACTTGTTTATGCTTATATAAAGCTGCTTCCAAGAACTTGTTTGCTCAGATAAGTGATCTCTGTCTACACTTTTTTTATTTCGAATGCCTAGGAATAGGCTGAGCTGTTTTCACTGCAACATAGTGCTTGTCTCTCCTTCAGACACAGGTTTCAGCCTTTCCTGTCTTGTCAGCTGCTGCTCTGCTGGTCCAGTCACCTTGTGCATCAATTAATACTGTTCATAACAGTACCCAGGTGTCTTTGTTATATATACTGAAATAATCCTTCTGCCAGTGCACTCTCCTTTGGCATTCAAAGAGGCCAACTGATTTTAGGATCAGGGCGCGTGGTTAGAGGGCATATTGCTGATCCTATGTTATACTAGCCATGACTGTAAAACAATATTTGGTACTGACAGACTACAAATCTGATCCCTCGAATATGGGAAAATTTTATTTTTCTCAGTCTAGAAGACCAAGTTTTCTTCCTCTTTAAATGTGTTTTATCACCATTGTTCTACTGGAGAGTTACTGCCCTGCTGCTCCTATGAACTGCTCATTGACACATTTACAATACCACCATAATGGGCATTCCTCTGAACTTGCATCCCCTGTGCTCTTGTCACAACTCCACCGTATCTGAGGAAAAAAAAGAGATGTCAGATTCACAAAAAATGGTGCATATTAGAAGCAACTCCGTGATTTTTCTAAGAGCATCAAACACACACAATCAGGAAACAGGGACACTGGTGGTGTCACGAGTCCCGATCAGCAAAACAAAAAAAATCAAACACCAGCCAAACACTGTTTTTCTAAGACGTATCAGCTACAGAGAAACATTACTAACCAAGTGGATTACAAAACAAACCGGATTACAATTCTGCCCTCTACTACCTCCAGAATCTGTGGTTTTGAGCAGAAAGGCTGCCGCACCTTCAGCTGGATGCACAGGTGATAGGGAATTTTTAAGGATAATTCTTAAGTGCAAGTACTCTGAAGGAGCACAAAGTGGTTCATGTAAACCAGTGCTTTTAACAACACAGCCACAAAAATATCTGCAAAGAACTGAGCACTGGCAGAGTGCCTCCACCTTCAGGAAGATTAACCAGCCTATACATTCAGCTCCTCCTGCAAAAGGATACCTTGGATCCAGCAGCTACGGAGCTAATGGACTCGGTAAGGTAAGGAAAATTACAAAGATTCACTACCCGTGCTACATTTCCCTGTATTGTTTATTGCACTCACATCAGAGGGAATAAGCTGTAGAACAAGTCCCTGTCACACTATTGTGAGCTGTGCTCTTCCTGCTGATGGTATTATTTGTTCATAGGTTTCACATGAAGGACTACATTATATATCTACTCCCTCCCCTATAGAAGAGGACGGCATGCTATCTGCCCATGAAGCTTTCCCTTTTCAAAAGGATAAGGACAGAGAAGGAAATGATCAAGAGCAAATCTACAGCAGTAAATACTAGCAGTGAGAACTGAGCTGAACTGAGCAGTAGTAGCCTGACCTTAAAAAAGAAAGTCAGCCTGCATCCATTAAGAGTGGTATACCACAGACCTAGGACAAAAATGCAAGTACTCTTTTGCAGAGCCACTAATTTTACCAAAAACAAAATAATATGCCATCATTCCTCATATTGAAATAGAAAAATCGTTTGCAAGTGTTTCTTCAATGTCCAGAGCTACTATCTCTTTTTTGACAAGTTAATATAACCAGAGACAAACCTTAGGAGTCCAGTTTGAATCAAGTCTCCCATGTGCAGCATTCTCAGTAAGAGAGAGGAAACACTACACAGGCATAGATCCACACAGATGTGGAATTAACAAAGCTTGCTGCACATCTCTGCCTTTAAAACTTCAAAATCTTCTACTTACATGTTTCCCAGAAATTCCTGGACACTACAAATTGTGTTCTCCTACTTCACGCAGATCATAAACAGAGAGTGCTTCTCACTGAAATTTCTCACTTTTAAACTACTGTTTAGTCTACGTGAGAAAAAAAAAAAGTTTAAAAGCTGCACTTTGTAGAAGCTATAGTGCCTTCATCTATAGAAACAAGCTGTGCTCAAAAACTGCTTAGCTTGCATTATTTCCAAACCACCCACAAGCTCCATGGAATTTGATACAGCAGATATGCATAATACTTGCTGCACTTGAGACTGCTATAGGAGATATGTCTGCTGAATCAGCCTTCAAAAGCCAGACTAATCATAAGCCGTGGGTAGCATGAAACTGTCCTCATGAGAGCACAATGAATTAAGTGTGCACAAGGAAGTCTGCTTCACTAATGGATCCAAGGTATAAGGCTTCACAAATTCACCAGAACATGATCCATGTGAGGACAGTGGAAGAAGTTCAGGTAGGCAGGAAAGGCAAATCAACTGACAGCAGAATAATCTTCTTAGCTGGGCAAGGCACAGGGAGCAGCTGCTCCATCAACTACCCCACTGAACTCATTTCCCAGCAGTGGTTAGAGAAGCAGTTCTGCGAGTCAAAATTTTATACAGATCAGCACCAGAAAAAAACCTGGCTGTTCCTCTTTCAGTAGCAGAACAAGCAGCAGAATGGTACACAGCTACTACTGGATTACTGAACATCAGAAGACCTGGATACCAGAGTATCCCTTTTGCCAACCTACAACAAACTACTTCACCTGCCCATATGCAGGCACATATTCCAAAAGACTGTACAAAGGGAAATATTATGAAGTCAGAAAAACAGACTGTGATCATTAACAAAGATCCTTCTGTAACTTCAGAGAATGTTTCTGCCAACATTCCTAGCATGTAGTCAGACAGTGGTGACTATCAGCTGTTATCTCTAATTTGCCAGTGTTACTGTGTCTTAGAGCAAACATGCTTACCTGCCACAGCAGTTCCCAGTTCAGCTACTCACTGTGATCCAGTCATTTGCTATCACACCAGTAAAGACAAATTTTGTCACCTTCAGCCATTTAGAAGTAATGCATTTAAACAAGTGCATTAAAATTCAACCACTGGCTGAGGGTCAATCACCCTATGGACACATTTCTTTCTTCTTAGGATACTAAGGGAGCCCAAATAACTCTGTACAGACTACTGGTTAACACTGCTTAAAATGTGTTCCACCACATGTACATAGAGGTCACCTAATTTGACTGCCTGAAAAGCTCTCGAACAGGAACACAAAAACTTTTTATCATCAGGGTATGTTTTACATGCACAGCCAAAGCCAACTTAACACTTTCACAATGTTTGGGGGAAAACTGGGGACAGCTGCACATATGCTTATTGATGTGACATGAGGCTGTAGCAAAAGAAGTCAGAAATCTCCTGAACAAGGTACTAATTCAATCGGTCTCAACAGAAATTAACCATTCAATATTATGTGAAAAATAACTCTTCTGATACAGACCAAATGAACAAAATCACTACATTTTTTTCTCCTCCAGATAAAGCCAAGAGAAGTCAGCAACTATGGTGGATGTGCAAAAGCACATGGTGGGTTTACAACTTTTTTGCTTCTTTCTCATGTAGGAAGGAAGACTAAATAGTTTCCTTCTGATTAAGTTTTCATTATGCAACAAAAATTCAGATTTACCACTAGAGTTGACAATTCCCAGCTGCTCACAAAAAAACCTATTTTATTTGAACGTATTTTGCCTATTTTGATGAGCACTTTGTTTAATTGTCGAAGCTTTGCATCTCTCCTTGTATGACTCTTAAACATCAGATATAAGCAAAAGACACTCCATAACCACCACAGGGAAGCCTGTGGCTTGCCTTTCAAGAGAAGCCTCTTAAGAGTGCTAACCCACTCACTGTTCTCCAGCAAGTCAATGCCTGTGCTCACTGGCTGTGAACGCACTGGCTATACCGTAGGTTGCTCTCATCAGGATGGCAGGTAGAAGGCCTAATTTCACAGATCATGTTCCTACAGGAGGAATTCACTCCTCCTCTGTCAGGTTTCTCCTGCTAGGAGACCTGGGCCATCCTATTACTTTCCCGTGAAGTAAAATGAAATCAGACCATACCTTTTTTACTCTGTAAACTATTCTGATTTACCATCATACTCCACTGCTGTATTATTGGCCATAACCATACAAGGTTTGTGGCCATCATATAGAAACCAGATACAACTGTCACAGCTCCCGTGTAAGGAACAGTACACAGCTGCGTATTTCTTAAGATTCCAGTTCTTCCTTCTTCCAGAGCAAAGAAACATGTATTGATACAAGAAGTAACACTGAAGACTTCCCTTTATATTGTTGGGTGCAAAAGCTGGCGAGTCCATTTTTCCTAGTACTCAAATCTGCTCAACAAGATGGCAGCGTGCAGAGTGGCTTCTCTCCATCCTGCTTCTCCGTCCTGTCACACATACAGCCCGAGAAATCTTTTCATGTCTTCCCTCTCTGCTTGCAAAGAGCAAGTTAAAAGACTACTTTCATTTCTTTGTCTCCTTGCAGACACACTGAATAGATGGCTTCCCATCATGTTTATTCTAGTAAATTATTCAACTTATTCAGTGTGGGGCAAATTAATTTCTATAGCAATTCAGCTGCTACTCCATCTACCGTGTACATACCTGCTGGAACAGATGAATTCTGCCACGCAATGTCATCCCTGTTCTTCTTCAGCATTTGCACAGAACTTTTATTTGGATAAAACTACTCTTCTCCCCCTGTCTCCCCCACTCCCTGCCACGTGTGATGTCTCTTTGACAAAATCTAATGGTTATTCTTGGGAGTAAAATATTTCCCAAAAAGCTGATAAATTCTGATAAATAAAAGCTGATAAATAACAACCACTTTACATTTTCCAAATCTTCTCCACTTGATTTGCTCATATCTAATTTTCACAAACATTCATTGTTACAACTTCCAAACATATGAGTTGTAATACATCAAAATCTAAAAGAGAAGGGATTGGAATACAACCATTCTAAAAGCAGGAAATAAAAAATAAGGTCCAATCTGCAAAGCTCCATCACTGTCATTAAGCCACACAGGATCTACTTGTTAGTACATGTAACCAATACACATCATTATTGTGGTCACTGGAGTAATACTTTTCTGGGAGCCCCAAGATCTCAAGCAGTTATTCCACCTGTGGTCCTATGACACCTCTCCAACTCCGCTTCCCTGAGATGTTCATTATATTGATACAAATCTTAGTCATGCTATTGGTACAAGTAGGCACTGACTTAGTTACATGGCACTCTCACAACTGTCTTTATCAGGTGTCTCTACTAAAAAAGGCTTGTGCAGCTATGACACATTCCCCAAGCAACCCCAGTTATGCCAAAGAGAAAACAACTGCTCTAAGAGGCACCAGGTCCTCAGGAGAAAAAAGTCTCTGCCCTATCTGCTTTCATAACAGGGTCATTACATTAGTACATACAGAGATTAGAGACAATCGTTTCAATGTCTCCCTGCATTTCCTCACCTGCCTGCACTCACCTATCCTATCTGCTATTTGCAGGCAGACACTATCTTTCATTTGGCATTTGTACACAGCTTATTGTGAGAGTGTCCATGCCTGTTTCTGCAACTATAAAGAAAGGAATACTGCTACGCAGAATTGTGTTCTTCCTTGAAGGAGACAACACTTATTGCCTTCTACCATTTGAGGGGTGACATCATTGATGGAAAGTCAGCTCTATTTCATCCTTCCTCTATCTCCACCTTAAATCCTTCGCCTGTGTCCTTTCCCTTCCTTCCTATGCCCTTCTAGATACCATCTCAGTGTCTAGCTCAAACCAGTCCCATACACTCTCCTATTTTGCCATAGGTTACATATCTGAACCTAATTGAAATGCAATAAGGCAGGCATTGGATAAGATATATTTCAGTATTTTCCAAAAAATAACATAATTCACTGGTTTCCATATTTTTAATACACTTCTCTCCACAGGTACAGCATGACTCACTCTCCCAGTGGGAAAATCATTCCTGTTGTTGGACGCCAGCAGCAGTTCTGGCATCTAACACTAATAGCATTATCAATTTATGACTTTAGAAGCACTACCAGCATCTAGTAGTAGCGTCTCTAATATTACAGATGGCACATTTGTCTGTTTTTTCCACATGGCTCTCCATGTCTTTTCTTACATCCTTACTTGTGTTTCATGAGAGCACTTATCTTCTCTCATGTAACACAGCTTTTGAAAGACTCTCTTCAGCTACAATTTCAACAGTAAACAATCTGAACCAACCTAGAAAGCCTATTAAATTGTCTGCTCCTCCCCCACCCGCCCCCCATGAAGATATGCAGTTACCTCTCCTCTGACTAAGGGTTCTCAACTGAGCAAGTCATGGTATCTCGCCATCTTTCTCCACCTCCTCTCTTTGCAGTATCCTACTCAAATCACGCACTTATCAGTCATGCTGCAAGGGCCTCTGGGCTCTAAGTCTTCCTTCCTGAACTCTGAGACTGAGAGATTCCAAGGTAGGATAAAAAAAGAAAGGTTATGAAGGCTATTAAAAAGTGAAAGGCTTCAGAACCCAGAACAACCGCATCAGCAACAGCACAAGTGAGAAACACTCTGCACTCTTGTCTGCATCTTAAGACAAGAGATCAAGCATGGTGATCAAACGGCACCTCTGCTCCAGCCTCAGTGGCCAGTAGCCACGGCTGCCGTCATTCCCCTAAATCACCACTTCAGTAATCAAATCTCCAGGTGCAGGAGGAAGATAAGAAGCTGGAAGTGGAACATCTTCCTTTTGGTGAGAGGCAAGACAACACTTCACAAATAGAGACAGCTATAGGCAAAGAAAGCATTTCCTACAAGACCACATCTAGTAACACTATTTTGTGAGACTGCACGCACCCGTATGTCTTTTCTCTCTTTGGGACAGACTTTGCTTTACAGTTTAAAAGCATTTAAAAACCCATAGTATTTCTTTCATTCAAACAGCTCCACTATGCACCCACAAGTGAAGGAAATCTTATTTTCAGAACACATCGTGGGGTAGGTCCTCAGAAGAAGTCTGCCATCACCATCTTCATTGACTATACCTTGGCCTATTCATCAAATTTGAAATACATTACAACCTATCTACTAGTCTTGCTAGCTTGAAACCAAGTATTTCACTTTTTACCTCTCTAATAATTATGATCTTTATTTTAAAAGATGTTAGTGAATGAGAAACATTGTAATTGTTCATAAGTTTATGCAAAGTATTTACAATTACTGCTCTCCTTAAAAACAGTATTTAATAAATGGAAAAGCGATAAAACCATCTACTCAAAAAAAGTTTTATGTTCTATAGACTGGTTAACAGATTTAACTCAGCTACATTTTATGGTTGTTTTCACTTCAAAATTTGTGTATGTATGTGGAAATTACTGATGAAAGAATTGCATTTATGCTGCTCTGAAGTGTAAGTCAAGCTGTGATAAAAATGAGTATTTCTTTATACATCAGAGAACTGGAATAATTGGCTATTACATGGGTGATGTTAGATTTATGATTTTCTTATTTATTAATTTACTTGTTTGTTTTCTTAAAACATAAGTCCTTGACTTAAAAGAGATTATATTAGTAAGTACAATGCTTAGCAAAACAGAGGTCTAGAACTCACTAACGTGCTTTAAAAACATCAAGTTTATTGGGCTAAGTAGGCTTGCAAGTGTATTTTAAAGAATTTTGGTTTAATTTTTAATACCTACAGATAAACAAAACCAACCTTGAGACACCTTAAAGAAGCCTAGATTTTCTGATAGTAGTACATCTCTGCCCACTGAAAATCAGCCCCCTCAGTGAATCTCAAGGTGGGTGGAAGCAAAATAAAGGCACCAAAATTGAAAGACATTTTGAAAATTACGCCCACCATTTTAAAGGTGCAGAGAGAAAAAAAAAAGAAAAACAAAAAAAAAACACAAAAAACCCCCACAAAAAAAATCCAGTTATTAACGATCCCTTCTGTGAAATACTGGCTAATGAATAAGGTAGTCCAGAAAATAACTGAGAGGTTCTCAACTTCCCTAAATGGAAAATGCAGATAAAGATAATGCTTCATATTTCTAATATCTTCTCATATTAAGTAAATAGGGTTAAATATTCACAACCTATTTCAATAAAGAGATATTATACAATAAGTAGACTGCTTGCAGCTGGAGTCAGAGACAACTTTGTTACTCTGGAGATGTTTAGATCTGGTTTTTGCCAACAAAATCTCCAGTGCCACTTCTTGCATGTGTCACTGAACTTTTCTTAAATATTCCCAGAGGGAAGAGATAATAAGAAATGGAGGAGCAGAAGGAAGTATAATTCTACAAACATTGAAGGGTCCTTTCATTTTTGAAAAAGGTAATACAGTCTGGTTCCAAGGTTCGTGAGACTGTCCTGCTTTTGTATTTGCAGTGGATTTGCTGACAGAGAAACATGTCTGGTTTTTAAATAATGCAAATGTCTTAAACATGCTCCTGTCATTGAAAATCACTTCTTGCAGGAGCCACTGTCAAAATCTACCCACATGTCAAGTGCTATATGTAACAAGAGGGAAAAAAGAGGACACAAAAGCACTAGCTATTCTAGAAATAACAAATGGAAAGAATCTAAGTCTTTTAGATTGAAATGCAATTACATATATTAATCCAACACATTCACTCTGTAAATAAGACAGAAAACTGAACATTATCAAAGCATAAGATTTCTGGAATTGAAAACTAAGTATAACATTAGCATCAGGAGTAAACTCCTGTCTACCAGGTTAACTCAGAAAACACTGCATCTTTCTAAAATGCTAGACATCTAGACCTATTTGAAAGGAGGACTGCTCCAACAGATATATTGCCAAAGCATGAAAATGCCTACGGAAAAGTAGACAGACATAAGGCAACTGAGGCTGAAAACATTACCATCCCATACTGATAATGTAATAAAGCAGCAGAGAGGGCAGGCAGAACAAGGCTAAATTATGAAGATGTGAACATGCATTTGCAGGCCAGAATTTGAGGAAAAAGTGGGAAGAGGACCCAGTTTTATCTTTAGCCTTAACTACAAAAGGGGTTCCTCAGGTGTAAAGTGTATTTTGCAACAGATTAGGTGGATTCACGCAGAAGAAAACAGGCAATCCTGGCAAAGAAAATATGACAGAACTAAACCAAGTCAATGATTTGCCAAGGGCAGAGAACACATCAACTTCAATGATTTAGTAAGTCTCACGATGTTAGAGCCTGCCCTGATCCAGATGCCAAGGAATTATGTGACTTGATTTTCTTATTTTAATTTCTAACATTCCTGATCACACAGAGAAGTGAAAAGCCAAACCAGTTCAAAAATCTGAAAGCAAATAAAAAGGTCCTGAAAAATCATTAGAGGCATCATGATTTTAAGCAAGTTGATTTTAATGTTCTGACACAGAATTATAAGAAGCCAACCATCAGCAATGGCTTATCCACTTTCTATAATGGATCATTGCTATTTATGAAGACACTGAAAGCTGTTTTGAATAACAGGAAAAAGAGCCAACAGCGAAGGAGACACAAAAGACCCAACCACCAATGAATCATTTGAAGGTATCCCCAATGCACATAATTACCATTCTCATTAAGCAACAGTCACTGCAATTAAGTATTGTTTGGCTTAAATCAGTTACCTGGAATGTCTTCTGATCAGGCCTGTTCCAATTAAGTGGCACTTACTTATTACCTTAATCATGCAGTATCAGTTCAAAGCAGCATAGTATAGCTTCACCTTGAAAGCAATCAGCCTAACATTTGGCAAGCAAAAGCAACAGCCCTTGAGTTTCCAAACGAGAAAACCAATATATAAGTATAAAGCACCATTATATTGTCTTTCCTTACTTGCTTTTCATTCTACAGTTCTACTCACATAATTCTTAAAAGTCACTACCAGCTGAAGATGACCTGTTTAAAAACAAAAGAGAGATTAAACACTTACTAAATGCTACATATTGCACTATTCTATGGTGGGGAGAACATTAAACACAGAAATAGTAGGACAATGCATAAAACTTTCATTAGTTTCATTTGTAAAAATGGATATTTCTGCACTTTCGCTCCTGCCACAAAACTGCCTATACATGTCTCAGTTCTGCCATACTCTAAGTTAACTTTGACTTGGATGTTTTTACAATGCATACCTCTTCTGTACTTTTCAGAGTAATAAGTGCTTTATGCTCATTTGAGACCAGCACTTCACACCAGAAAGGCATATATACATAAAACTTTTTTTTGAAAAATGTTATATGGATTAAATTCTTGCTGCTTGGCAGTACTTAGAGCTTCAGACAGATAAATATATATTAATCAAAAGAAAGTTAGGTATTGCGATGTATACTTTTATTTTGGGTTTAAGTTAGATTTTAAAAAAAAAAAATCAATAAAAACCTGTGAACAAGCCTTTTTCAACCTTCAGGTAATGTAAGTCCTGAACTTTTCAACCTGAACTTTAGGTATCACCTATTAAGTCTGTCTTGACAAAGCCTTCTTATGTTTTCTCCTGACAATAAAATTTTCAGAATTCCCCTCATTTCACGTTCAGTTGCTACTTAACATCAGTTTAAAAGCACACACACACTATATAGGAAGAGATGTGCTGAACAGCCTTCCATATGAGGAGCAAAGATACACTGACACGCTTGCCTACCTGTGATAATTCATCCACTAGGAGCCTGAAGTGCCATCTAACTCTGTTGTCTTTGTTAACTAAGCTTGTTAATTTTAAAATATCTCAAATATGTATTTTAGGAAATTTTGCCAAAACTCTTACTGAAAGGCATCTTGCTTCTCACAGCCACGTGCCCTCAGAAGATAAGACTCAGCACCCTTGACAAATGTCACCCTAAGTCCCATGGACTCAGCTCTAAATACAGTCATCACTGCCAAGTCAAAACTCCCTGGTCACTGACATTTACAGGGAATTATTTCAGATCATGTTTTATCTCACGTAAGTTTGGCACAGATATCAGAACAGGCCTTTTCCAGTCTTCAATTTCAGCTTATAAAAATCTACAAGCAGAATATACATCATCAAATCTAATTTTCCAGGAGAACACATGGGTGTTAAGGCTCAAAAGCTTGCACGAACTTCAGAGCCCTGCAATGGGAAACTACATAAAAGACTGAGCTTGCTAGGCTCATTTTTTAAAACTTATACAGCAGGTCTTCAAAGTCCCGCCTGTGATTAACAAACATCATAAGAATACATTAATAAAAAGAGAGACATCAGTTACAGTGATCAGTTTCTGTGACTATTGGTAATTCTCTGCATAATCCAGCCTAGCAAGGTTTCCATACAGCTTTCCGTGCAATGTGGCTGCAAGCTGTCTTCACGCATTAAACACTAGAGACACGCATGTCAAGAGACATTGATTCTTGTTGTTTAAGATTTGGTTGCTTAAAAAGCCAAAAAGTCAGTAAATGCTAAACAACTAGCTGCTGAATGCCAGCCCTATTTAAAATGTCTGAAGCTGAACCTTCAACAACCCTGACGCTCAAAATCATTACTTTTTTGAAAGAGGTGTGGGGGGAAAAATGAAAAATCCCATGCTCAATACACACCTAGAGAAGAGTTAATTCGTTTTCCTATAGCTCTTCAGTGAGGAAAAAATCCAGATCTATTCAAAATGAGAAGCTCCCACTGTTTCCATCTTGAATCTTTCCTAGAAAAGGCATTTCATTCTTTCTTACTTAGTACTTCTCCCTGTTTAAGATTTTTACAGCAAATGCAGGTGGAATTCAGTGTCTCTTGAGGCTGCAGCTGACCCAGGCTATCACCCCTATAGACTTCCAGTTGCTCATCCATGCCTCCCCATGATCACCCAGCATGACAGCACATGACTGCACTGAACTCAAACTCTTTCAAAATAAACGCAAAACCTTGTGATTGTTAAGATTCATAAGAGTAGAAGTTCTTCCATTTTTATATTAATTTAGGTAACTGAGAGAGCCAGGTTAGGGGGCAATTGTGTGTGCAGTTAAGCTCGCAAATTTGGATGGAGGGCTCTCCGTCACGAAAGCCACACGGACACAATGGGGCAGTAAAGGTGAAAACCTGGCACGGTCACCCCCTTAGCCCAACTGGCTGCAGCCTTACGCCAGACTGAAACCACAATGGGCCATCACTGACACTGAAATACATGGATTTGCCTTTTCATTGCTTGTCTGCTCCTCCTCCGTGCCATGGGCAACGTTTGTTAACTATAAGGTGAGCCATGAGCAAGAGGTGAATGAACTTGAACATGGAAGACTTGAAAGAGCATAAACACAGGAGGAAAGATGGAAGACAACTTCTTTCAGAAGCAGTCCTGACTGAAGGACTTTTAAAGAGAATGAACTACAGCACATCAGAGAAGTAACATATTCAGCTCATTTTCAGATATTCAGCCCTGACATAACCTGACTTCCACAAAATTGGATCAGGAGTTAGTATATTTCTTTTCCCCCCACACACACACTAAACTAAGAAGCAAAAAATATCCTAAAGCTTTATTTTGTGGCAGGGTTGGAGGGCATCCCCACTCTAGACCAATTCTGAGTACCTTTCTGTTTCTTCAAGTTGCATCTAGAAAAAGCTGGAAGTATTTTAAAGCTACCCAGGGCACATACATGCTGAGAAACCAACACAATGATATTACACATCACAAATTCTTACACCCACATGATACTTTTATCCCTGTCTCTTTGGTGCAGGCACTGCAAGTGTAACTGTGAAAACTCAGGTACGGTCTCTTTAAATCCAAAGTTATTAAAAAATGCTCATTTACACACTATGAACGTGAAAGTTCCTGCTTCTCCCAGGAAAGGTGTATTAAATAATGTATTGCTATGTACATGTGTAACTTAACTAGAGGACTGGCAACTCATCACTAAAATAACCAGTAATTTCTAACTCAAATATTTGATGACACCACTTGTTCAGTAACTATCCATCTGTAGAGGACTTTCTCCAAGGCAACTGATTTGCTACAACATGCCTTCAGGATTCAAAAATTAAGATGCTCCTATGTAAGAGCATATCAAGTGTATTAAAAGGGGCTAAGAGAGATATTTTAAAATACAGTGAGGAACAAGTACAGATGTTTCTCCTGTGTTTCATCAAGGACTGACGCCAGGCTTCACGCTAGTCAACATTTCATCAGATAAAATTATGGTAAAAAAAGAAATAAGATTGGTAAAAAGTCACAAAGATGAAAAGGGGCTCATTTAACTTATGTTTACACTATGTAAAGTATGTTTGAATAAAGCAAAGTACTAAGGTGCAGACTAACAAACCAAAAACATAATATACATTTCGAATGGCAGACTATATCCTGGATATTCTGACTCAGTCAGGGCAGCCTGTATGGAAGTGCACAAGTTACTCAGAGTGAACACTCATCGTGATATTGCAGCAAAAATAATTAATTTGAACCTTTGAATGGAGAGAAGCAGGTAAGTGAATTCTTCTGTATAGTACTGAAAGCAATGGAGAGACCAATACTGGAATACTTTGACATGCTTCTGGCATCTGATTCTCCCAAGGGAAAAATCAAAAAAATGAAAGGAAAACACTTACACCGCGCAAATATCCTTGAAGCCTTGTCACAGTTTTATCCCTGGCCTGTCTAAATTTCAGTAGCTAAAACCATGCAGCTGGGCTTTCAACTCCCTTCCCTTACTCCCCAGCAAAAGGGGAAAAGAAAAAGAGAGGAAAAAAAGACTTATGGGTTGAAAACTAAAACTAGAGCTTTAACGAAATGATAATAATAAGAAGAAAAAAATAAAATACAACAACTATATAAGATCATGACCCCACCCCACCTCTGAATGACATACACATATCACCATAAATACTGCAAAGCAGACACAAGCGAATGGGTCCACAGCTAGGAGGGAACTGAGCTCAGCAATGCACGGATCAGGGATCAGGAGTACTCAGGTAAACGAGGTTCTCACTGGACATCAGTCATTGCAGAAGAAAGCCAGACCCTCATGATGTTTCAGTTTTATACTCAGCATGATGTATATAGGATGGAATACTGTGTTGGTCAGTCTAGGGTCACTCACCCTATCTGCCCCTCCACCAGCTTGAGGATGGGTTTGGTTCAGTACAAGCACTGACCGTTGTGCACACCAATGCCCTAGAGTTACCAGGCTGGGAGACGAACACCATCGCAAACACATGCAGGTTTTTTTCAGAGAAAAGTTACTTAGAACAACTAAGTCACAGAAACTGACTCTAATTTAGCTCATATCACAGCAAGTCTACAAAAAACATCCTCTACTAAGAGTCTTAAAGAGGTCACTCTGATAAGCTTAATCAGTACGAGAAAGACACTGATTTGCTGGAGCACGTCCAGAGATGGGCAACAAAGCCGGTGAAGGGTCTGTAGCATTATGAGGAGCAGCTGAAGGAACTGGGATTGTTTAGTCTGGAGAAAAAGGAGACTGAGGGAAGACCTAATCCCTCTTTACAACTACCTGGAAGAAGGCTGTAGTGAGGCAGCTGTCAGTCTCTTCTCCTACATAACAAGTGATAGGATGAGGGGAAATGGCCTTAAGTTGCGTCAGGGAAAACATGTAGACGTGGCATTTCGTGACTTGGTTTAGTACTATTGGGCTGATGGTTGGCCTTGATCTTAGAGGTCTTTTGCAACCTTAATGATTCTATGATTCTACAATTCTATGAAAGAAGACACAGTGATGTCTTAAATAAAAGTAGTTTTCATATGAAGAGAAAAAGACACTAAAGGGCTTCCCGACCCACCACGTCAAGTCATAAGCAGACCCTCTGCCTAGGAATGTAATTCTGAACAGTTCTAATGAAAAACAAGGCTTCTAAAGAAAGCAATTCATAATGATTAACCAGTACAGTAAGCATCAAAAGCCTTGCTGAATACTTGATGCCTTCCTTCAGATAAATATTTAAATTTAGAGAAATATTTTAGTAAAATATTAACCACAGTTTTCAATTCAATCAAGAATCAAGTGGATAATAAGTAATGGCTGAATTGCCTGGCCAAACTCGGTGGGTAAATCTATGGCTTCACAAAATCCTATTACTCTAAATATCAAATCTCCTCTTTCTTCTACACGTGTAAATGTGAAACACACAAATTACAAACACCATTGGTTCTTAAGATGATTCTTGAAAAGACATCTTTAATTTGCTGTATATTTTACTGCTGAGGACAAGACAACTAAAGAATTTATCACCTTAGCTACCTTGCTTATATCATTTCATTCAGTGTTATCTCCTTGTCTCCCACACAAGAGTCATGCTGTTATCAAAGTCTTTCTCACTAAACAATTATTTCCTTTTATGATTTCTTCTGGCTGGTCGAAGATAAGGGCTTACAGTGAGCTTGATTAGTGTTGCAAACAAATAAGAGTAATACTAGAGCAGACATAACTAAGCTGAAGTAATCAGCACTATTAATAACCTTTTGATTTCTAATTAAATACAGCTCTGACTTTTGCTGCCACTTTGCTTTAAATCTTCTAAACTACAAAAGAATTAATGTTTCTATAAAATATTTCTATATTTCTCAATATGCCAGCCCTTTTCCTCTTGTTTGCTTTTTGTCTTATGCTTAACAATTCTTGACAAAAAAAAAAGAAAACAAAACACAACCCACAGATCATCTATTTAAAAAAATGGTTCTATACTTTATACTGCCTTCTCTGGTGACAAGATTTAATTATACATTGTAGTATGAAACTTTACAAGTTTTTTAATCTAATAACATTCTTGGAGACAGTAGAATCACATCTACTGATACCCACATTAAAAAAAAAACACCTAGCTTGAGACATACAGCTAGGGCAAAAACAGATAACAGACTTAATAAATGGCAAAATTACATCAAAAAATAGGACTCTAACTTGCTACGGGAGCTGAGCTCAGGAACTGGATTCAGGAATGCACGCATCAGGGACCAGGACTACTCAGATAGATGAGGTCCTCACTGGACACCAGCCATTGCAGAAAAAAGCGAGACCCTCATGATGTTAAAAGTTCAATCTACTCAAAGAAGAAAAGTTCAGAGGTTTCATAAATGCACGTTTGTGAACTCCAGAAGTATTTTTTTTAATAATAGTTTCCTATTATCCTTCTACATACTCATTTTCAGCAAATTACAAGTGTAAACTTTCTGTTTGCATTGCTAGCTTACAGTTGCAGTAGTCTTAAGAAGACTGACCATTGGGGTTTCACCATGCAATAGCATAAGCGCAGTGTGCACCAAAAAGAACATCTTTGTTCCAGGATATTCTAACCAGCAGCTTTCCATATCATACGACACTTATTTGCAATGAGTAACAAAAATTAAACGAGTTGCTGCTGTTGTTTTTTTTTAATCCTTCACCATTTACTTCATATAACAATCAAGAAAAAAAAGATTCAAAATGAAATCACAAAACTAACAGTTTCTTAACAATGTTCCGTTTTGCATAATAACTGTGTTGAGCCTAGCAGCAGACTTAAAAATAGACAAGGTATCAATACTAAAGGTACAAATCACTGAACTAAACAGAAAGGGAAATGAACATCTGAAATGCAGTAAATATTTTCCAGAGTTTTCACCTAGAGAATTCCTTACAAAGCCAAAAGCTAAAGATGAAAAAAACAAAAAAACCAAGATGTGTGTGAAGCGTTGGCCCATAAAGATCTGAAAAACCTGCTTTACAAATCGGTGAAACAGAAATATTAATACAAGATATGCACTAAGATAAACCAGTCACTTTTAGTTGACAGTTTGTTTCAACTTTATTGGTCATCAATTTAGATAGTAAGTATTTCTTCTACTTTTTAACAAGTTTTAGGAGGTAATGAGGCAACAGATAGGCTCTTTTTGTCATGGAAATGGCCAAAATTTTCTTTATAATGTTGCATGTGTTGATAATCTGCCCAACTTCATGCTCACAAAAGATTATTTTGTTTCTTAAGGCATGTTCTAACTCCATATTAAAAAAGAAAAATTAAAAAAGAAAAATTAAAAAAGAACTAATTCATAAACCTCCCCAAACTAACTTCACTTCCCAAAAAAGCCACACATCTGTTTTCACAGCTGGAAATGATTCAACCATTGGTAACCGGAGAAAAGCTCCAGTGTGTTAAAATACTCTAGCCAAAAACTGGCACTCCAGCAAAGACAGTTACCATGCCAGCACAATGCGAGCAGCTGTTAGCACAACCTTTATTTATAGTGAAAGGGCATGAGATACCCTGATGCTATTACTACTAAACCAGCAAATATTATTGGAAAGACACCACTGGTTGAAAATGGTCAATGCAAACGCACAAGATGCATTTTACCAATCAAGTAGATTATGTGAGAACAGTGATATACTCTACCCACTTTTCTACAACAGATTCTGCAGGGCTCAGCTTCTGGGGGAAAAAAAAAACACAAAAAAACCCCTCCATAAATTATTTCTAATACAACTGTTGTTATGAGCATCAGAAAAATCAATTAAGAATGCTGCCCTAACTCTTTAGGAAAAAAAAGGGCTTAGATAAATAGAAAAAGATTATGCTATTTCTTTTACAGCACTATTTTTATTCTGAAAGTGACATCAAAGAGCCACAACCCCCTCTCTTTCCTCCCCTCCTTCATTTTGGCTTTGACATCACACAGAGAGGAGTATTCCTTTCACTGTTTCTCATATAGCTGAAGCAGTCAAGCTTCTGCACACTGTCATCACTTTCTATCCTTGAATATGAATTATTTTAATCCTCCAGCAATTAGCAGTCTTTTGGATGAAAGTTAAAAAGGCTAGAAGTGCAACCATACTCTTGTTTTTCTAATTTATTTGGTCAGTAGTTCATTTACTCATTGTTTCACATGGCTTAAATATTTAAGTGTGTGCGTGTCCTACTTACAGTCTTCTTTTTTTAACATTACATGTTTTCAGCCATCTTTTTTTTTTCTTTTTTTAAACCTTGCTCACAATCCAAAAGGAGTTCCCTGTCCTTAAGTATCTTTCATGCACGGCTTCCTGTCACTGCACATAATTTTGCATTTTAATGCACTACCTATTCATTTCATCACAAGGTTTTTTTGCTTGGGAGAGGAATCATCTTTTATTTGCAAATCCATTTAACAAAGAAAGAGATTGAACTGCCAAGGAGCAAACAATACTGTAAACACCACCAGGTTTTTCTTGATCTCCTCATTGCTTTCTTGCTTCTCCTGCCACAATTACCTTCAATACTTCCAACATATTGGAAGCCTGGGAAGAATTTGACAAACAAGAAGGAAGCAAAGTTCTCTGTCCTGAAGATACAGCTGTCTAAGGTCCCAATCCAATAGTTTTAAACCTGTAATCAGTTCTCTGTACTTCAAGCATTTACAGTGGGACAATTAAGTGGTCTATTAAGTGGTCTGCTGGATCGAGGCCTAAGCAAACTATAAGCACATAGAGGTAGCAGACAGATAAAATAAGAAGCTCCATGAATAACATGTCAAAAGTTAGCAGATACATCAAGTCACAATGTGTTGTCTGACTCAAGAAAAAAAAAATTAAAACAAATTGAGTTATCTTGTTGGAGTGGGTTCTTAGAACCCAATACACCTCTGATATTGTAACTGTCCACAGACCCCCATGAAGACTGTGGGTAGATTTTATGAAACCATACATACATTTCTAAAACCAAGTTCAGGAGCCCATCAGGAATCACTACTACAACAGGTGACCATAGAATCATAGAATAACCAGGTTGGAAGAGACCCACTGGATCATCGAGTCCAACTATTCCTATCAAAACCATTATAAGCTTCAAAAGGTATCTCTGCAAATAAGCAAATTCACCTCCTGCCACAGTCGCAAACAGTTTGTTCAGAAAGTTAAGGAAGAAAAAAAACCCCAGACTTTTAGTCAAAATGAGAAAACAAGTCAATTTTCACAACCGACAGCTGCCTTAAAAATAAAATTCAAGAAAGCTCCATCCTAAGCAGTCAGGTCCATGGCCTCAAAAGACTGAATGACCCCCAAGACCAAATATAGCCCCCTGAATTGCGAGTTGTGCTATTCCCATTTTATCTTTTTTTTTCTCTCCCTTAATTACTTCACTTGAAATGTTTGTTAGAGTGGAATAAATGAGAAAAGTCTTCTTTTTTAATTACTAGAAGAATAAAAATCTATTGTTTATCTGATCTACCAACTGATCAAAGTATGGCACCAAATACCAACCTAAAGAAACAAGCAATGGATGAAAACAGTGAAATGCAGCAGTCAGGGTGATGACCGGGTTTTGGTCAGTTTTCAAGCATAAACTAAGTTTATCTATTTTTAATAATTAGGCAACAAGGGCATTCAAGAGACTAGGTAAAAGTAAATTGACATGATCTTCCCCAATTGGCTTTTGACTTCATTAAATAAAAGGGGAAAGTGTGGGGATAGCAA
This sequence comes from Clamator glandarius, assembly GCA_033459285.1. NCBI lineage: Eukaryota > Metazoa > Chordata > Aves > Cuculiformes > Cuculidae > Clamator > Clamator glandarius. Next base: position 4,506,288 of record JAUNZM010000109.1, read on the forward strand.
AAAAAAGTGCTGGGTAGGAGTAGCAACACAGCAAGCATCAAATCTATCATCAGTCATTAACAGAAGGCAGTGATAACAATAAACAGGGAAAAGCCAAATCATACAAAAGCTTTAAAAGAACAAGAAGTCATCTAAAATCTAATGCACTAAATAAGGCAAGGTATGGACTTTGATTTGTATTTTTAAGTAAGAGAAACACAGAAGTTGGGTGATAGCAAGACAGTACGTTCATCCAGGGCTTATTTTGCACATATACTGGATGGATGCAATGGGGTGAGCAGGGAAGACTGAGAAAGAGGCTGGTGACAGGAGGTGATGTAGGTGGTGGCTTTATAGTCAGAGCTTTAAAGGATCACAAATAAACATACGTGCAAGCTGGTATGTATAGAATCATCAGAATTTAGAGACCCTCCTTGAAAGGAATGGGTTGGAAATGATGCTTGGATTATGTCCTTTAGTGATATGAAGCAAGTCTCTACAAGGGGAAGAAAATGAGTCGGATTCCAGACTGTTTCTCACATTCATTTTGACTGTGGACTGGTATTTTTCCAGGCATGAATAACTTTGTATAATACAGAATCATATCATAGCAACTGACAGTGAAAACTTGTTTTGTGAAATTCAGACTAGTAAATTCATTAAAGTACAAGATATTACCTTCCTCCTCCAGCAGAGACTTACAGCATTCACTCACTCAAGCGACTATAATAACATCTCTTCCTCTTCTTTATTCTTCTAATAACCAGAACCTAGATTAATATGATGGCAGAAAAATTCACGTGACCTTCAGCAGGCTTTGGATACAGCCTACAACTCTTCATTCCTCTCTCCTCTACAATTTCAATCCTGATTTGGTAATTCCAGAATACTGTGAAGCTCTAATCATCACCAGTGTGAATGTGGCTCAGCACTCCCCTTTCTGTAACAGTTCTACAGGTGAATATATACATGACTAAAGCTTTGCACAGGGACCACCGAGGCAGTCTGCAGTTTAGAAAAAGCATACTTTATGTGGCATGTATTTTGTGAGGGGGGTGGTTAAATATTCTATAAACAATTACTGAATTGTCAATGGAATTCAATAAATGTTGTTTAAAAAAAACCTTATTATTTGTTACAATAACCAGCTACTATTGCCATTTTGTATGTGACGGTTTGTAAACTACTGTCATTTGCGAAGTAATTGATTCCATTTTTATCATTTGCTCAAGTTTATATGGTTGTTCACAACCAAAGAGATGATAACATCTATTTGCAGCAAATTATACATTATAATTCCTCATTCAAAAGCTGTAATGGAAAACAAAATGCTAATTTATGCTGTAAACGGAAGTACAGAATCATAATCACTCATTGTTAACATTAGGAACTAAACTGTTCGTCCAAATAATAAAATGGGTTAAAAATGTGAAGGGCTTTTGTGAGCCAAAGTACCAGTGCCTCTTACTCACTCATGTGTTACATTACAAGTGATCAAACGAACCCTTTCTCTTTGTGCCAATACAAACTACCTCTTTTTGAGGGAAAGAATAATGGCCTTATGATTGCGACATAAGGATGCATGTCAGGTGGCCATTCTACCCATGGGTCTCCAACCAGCTTCCCAAATACAGGCCTTCATGCACTCTCTACTAGCTAAACTGAGCTATCTGCAGAGGCTTTCTACACAAGCAAGCAATACAGAACTGTAAGACTGCAAGAGCCAGACAGGTGGTGCCGAGGCTCTGTTGTCTACACTATATGGTTCACACATCCTCTTCAGGGTGTGTTTCATTCTACCTTTGCTCTCATCTCCTTAGCTGAACATCTATTTGTAGCTCAAATGCACTAGGGGTACTCCTGTAGTACCATCTCCCAGTTCACTTCTATCCAAAAGGAATTCCGTTCATTGGCAACAAGTCCAATCTACAACAGTAACCAAACCACAGCAGAGTCGAGATGAATGCAGCACACTCCTGCTCTCAAGAAAAGTTCTAGTACAGACATACCTCTCAACATTTCAGGTCCCAGTGAGTTCATGTGGAATTAAGAATGCCCAATTTCTCCTTCCAAAATTAGGACCACAGTGTCACAAGTGCTATACCCAGTGCAAGGGTCACTCTGCTATTATCTCTCTACCTTTAGAGGAGAGACAATAACACACAGCTACTTAGCAGAAAGGACATCTCAATTGCCACTTGTAGAAAACAGAGTCTAAGACAAAAAAAATATCGTAAAAGTATTGCATTTCCATCCTTTTTGGCAATTTTACAGTCCTAAAGGTTTTAAATGTACAAAGAGATTTGCTCACGCAGCAAACAGATACATCAGAGGAAATAAAAAAGCACCGACGCATTAGGACGGCACACCTGCTCATCCACATTTCATTAAGCCTCTACACCTAAACGTACGTCAGGTTCTCTCCTATGTGCATCCGTTGTGCTGGTATCCCTCAGTGATACCTTCTGGTCATGGCGAGACAAACTGGATCACAAGCATCCACACTGCCTCAGGAAAAAAAACATTTAAAAACTCATTAACTTCTGGTAATTCAGATCAGATATTATAAGCTAAATGATAAACGCCAGATAATATGTTCAAAAGCATGTATATATTTGTAAATAAGCTGCCATTCGTTAAAAAGTCTCTTCTAGCTACCATTATGTACCTCAAATGCCTGTGGAATAGTTAATTTGCCAGGGTTTTTTCAGTTATTAGTATTAAAAAAATACAATTATGTTATCAAAAATTGAAAATTGTCTTTTAGGTGACCAAAAGAAAGTTCCACTGCTTCATGTAGTAAATCATTTTGCTGCTGCCCTTTTATATTTAATACCCTTCTGCAGTACACATTTATCTCTACACTAGCAAAGTGTACTCATTGATTTCCTATGGTCTCTCTGGAAGAAGGTTCTGCTTCCCTGATGATGAGTACAAAGGGTGGATGACCCCATTCTCATTCCAATGCAAACCCTGCACTTTTACATTTCTGCTTAGACCACATGAACATTTGACCAGCTAAGAACTCCCTGCCCTCATCCTACAGAACGCATTGCTAGAACTACAAACATTTTTTCCTGAATACAACTGTATTTTTTAAAATCCCACCTTACATATGAGCCAATGCATTTTACTGCTTTACTACAGCCATAACTGTAACTCACAACTTGCACATAAGCTTTTCTCCTAAACCGAGATATGAAAATAGCATCTTGCCCATTTCCTGCACATGCTTTCAGCCCCTGTTACCGTGCTCTGCTGTACCAGTATTTAGCTGTTTTGCTCTGGGGCACAAAGAAATGGTTTGTACCCAGTTTACACTGTGCTTTTTCTGCCACATGAGATTGCCATCAGAATACATTGTTTTTTCATCCAGACTGTGGATAGGTTTATTAAAAAACAACCAGAATAACAACACAGAAAGTGTATTTTTTGAAATCTACTCTCTAAATGCCAGGAAATGGCACTGATAATCCCTGAAAACAAAGGGTCACTGCTAGCCACTGAAACTTTTCAAAGTTAATATGTTGAATGACCAGTTAAGAAATTAGTCTCTGAAAGAAAAAGAATCATGTTTAAGAAAGACTTCTTATCTATTACCTGTCTTATTAAACAACATATTCCTCATTATCCTACTGCTTATCTTTTGCTGGGATGCAAAGAAAAAAGGTTTCTTCAGTTTCACTTTTATTTTTATTATGTTCCATTTTCCCAGCTTTGTGAACCAGTATGCAACACTCCCTAGATATAGAAAAGTTGGGAAAACTTCAAATCCAAGATTAAACTTTTTGGGTTTTTCACTAATCAGCAAGGTTTTTTGTTAATACTGAACAAGGGCTGCTGCTTTTCCTTAGCTAATTTAGTTTTGACAGTGTCCTTTTAATTTGCAGAGATGTTATAGACTTTGCTAAAACATAACTGAAGTCAAATGATGGGTTTATTCCATTGGTTTTCACAGCCAAATAACATAGAACTATTGACCGAGTCTTTTTCCATTGAAGAAAATGGTCTACAAAAATCATAAAGTGCACTGCCCAATCTTGTGCAGAGATTGATTAGCATCTCTCATTGAACATCCTCATATACATACACGCTTAGTATACGCTAATATAGTGAACAGTGAATTTGCACTAACTCATCTAACACATTTCTAAATCTGTCTAGACTCCGAGTTCTACTATTTGAACAAAAAAAAAAAGTCAAAAAATCTTGCTAGCTGTGGACCAAAACAGAAATGACCAGTGGACCTTGCTCTAGTTAAAATAAGAAAATGTACAAAAATAATATGCTACATTCAGTCCAGCCCCCCAAAAATACTAGCAGAAAGCTCTGACTGCATATATGAAGAAAAAGAGCCAAGCCACAAAGTTGGGTCTTAGCTTAATTTTTCACTGACTGACATATCCATAGAATACATCCTGTTAAAGTATGTTGTATAAACTACTGCCATGTTTGAACAAGCCGGACAAAGAGATGGTGCCAGGCTCCAAGCCCTCGGTTGAGTGTTGCAGGGAGAAATCTCTGAAATAATGGCAGCAATGAGGCAGCATACTTACATTTTATTTCTATACTGCAGGGATTTTCTTGAGGTTGAATTAAAAAAGTATCCAGATTTATACCTTAGTCATAAGATTTCATTCATGAACTACATTTCAAATAATTTTCAAGCGCTTTCCAAGGATACAGATTAGTAACACAACAACGTACCCAGTTCTGGACTGGAGAGTGAAAAATAATTAATACAAATAATGCTGCCAGTTCAGCATGGACAGGTTATTCTCAGGAATATTACTGCTCTTACAAGGCTGAATACCTTCTTTGCAGTACTTAGAAATACCTGCTTTTTCCTCATGACTACTAATTAAGAAACAGATGTAAAGAGTATTTCAGTAAGCCAGAAGATACACTCAGGAAGCTTCCAGCAAACACATATTCACAAAACAAAGAGCTGAGTAAAATGTTTATTGATGATCTAAAAATGCAGACCACAAAATGAAACAAGAGGAAATCTGCTGGATACTCCTTCGCCTCAGGTTTAGATACACTGGCAACACAACGCAGCCAAGTTTATGCAACAACAATTCATAGTTCCCAGGATTTAAGTCTACAAGTTTGTCTAGTCTAGAATTTGGCATAACGGTTAAGTCCCTGTACTAAAATAACTGTAAAAAAAGACAGCAAAATTCAGGAGAAAAGACGATCCCCTTTGAGTTCTCCTTAGCAATGCAAAGTCTTATTTGCAACTATTACAGTGTCTTCTTTTCTGGAAGACTGTCTCAGGAATGGATTCAAAACCGGTTTCATAAAGTTTCCAGATTTAATTTTTCCGGTATTAGCTTTTATGTGATGCACTCTGGAATTTAATACGCAATGGGAGAAGTTCCTGTCAAGAATGTTATCAACAAATCACGTGAATAATCTTGTGCTTAAAAGTGAGCTGCAATAATGTATCAAAAATATAAAAGTTGAACCGCATGTCTCAAACTTGCTGAATCACAAAGCAAATGTCCTATCTCTCCCATCAAAATTGTCCGATAGCGTATCATGCTTCTTGAAGAAATCGTTTTTCTCTTTAACCTGACTGGTTCCATGATTAAGTCTTATTTTGATTACTTATACTCTCATTAAAGCCTTCAGATGCCGGGAAAAGACTCTTCTAGTAAGCTATGGCTGAACTGCTATTGATATTATACATGGGATCCTTTTACCTTGAACTAGATGTTGAGAGTGCATCATATTGATCTAGGAATAAAAACTATTTTTCCAGTAGTCAACCCATCTTCTCATCTCAGTACTTTGTTTTAAAGTTTTTCTTTTGTTTGCTGTTCTGTTTTAAACAGAGTACGCAAAACAAATTCTCTTTTAGCTACCTCGCTATATTTAGCAAGAAGAAATGGTTTGCAAGCTTTTTTTTTTTTTTTGGATGCAATTCAGGTATAAAAACAAACACACACAAATATGGCTGACTATCAAATTCTAGGCAATTCTGCCTTTTAAAGTGTTAAAACTTGTAAGATAAATCTATTTGCAGCAAAATCCCATATTCATTTTGATTTCATATTCAGGCTAACAGCTACTGCTAATCCTCAGCTGGTGAATTTGACTGATGTAAATGCTAACGTAATACGCAGAAGATGAAAATAGAAAGGAGCCTTGAACACCAGAAAGAATACGTATCTTAAAAATTCTTCTCATCTTCACCCTGGAAGTCTTGCAAGCTCATCTGCTCCCGCTGTAACGCTGCAGAACGATTACACCTTCTCCTAAACTCCCTTCCTAATCACGCATATTTAATTCAACTTAGTGTGTCTATCGTACAGCGTATGTAGTCCTTCTATAAACAGACCCTCGGCACCCTGCATTATCCCCCTCAGCCCCGGCATCTGGAGCAGCCCGACTCCGGATCCCGCTCCCAGAGCCACGCGGGCGAGGGGCCGTTCCCGGTGCAATCCTCCCACCGAACCGCTTCGGCACGGAACGAAACTAACTTTAGAGGGAGGGATCGGCTCAAGCCCCGTTGCGCTGCCCGCGTTCCGGGCCGTTCTCGTGCTCCGAGGAGGGTTTGGAGGAGCCTCGCGGGGCCGCCCGCCCCGAACGCGGGGCAGGAGCCTTCGCCGAGCGGGGAAGCGACGGGACAGAGCGCGGCCGGGAACGAGCCCCGGGGGCTCCGCGGCTTCGAAGCGACGAGCCGCTCGCCTCCCGACCCGGCTCGGGGCCGCTGGCTCCGGGCGGCAGGGAGCAGCGCTCGCTCCGAGCCGCGACCTTAGGCTGCCGAGCGCCGCTCCCAGCGTTCCAGCATCCCGCAAGCGGGGGCTGCGGGCGAGCCCGGCCGGCTCCGCGGACCCGCGGCCCGGGATGCCTTAACCCTGCAGCCCGGCGGTGCCCCTCTCCCTTCTCCCCTCTCCCTTTCCCCCTTCCACGCGGCCCGGGACGCCTTTCCCCCCGCAGTTTGGGGTGCTTTTCTCCCTTCTCCCCTCTCCCACCTCCCCTCTCCCTTCTCCCCTTCCCCCCGCTGCCCAACTTTCCCCGTCAGGGCAGCCCCGGAGCCCCCTTTTCCCTCCGCACGCACTCGAGGTAGTTTCTACAGATGACAGTTGCCCGCAGACTTCCACCGAACAAGCAGCGGGGGCAGCAGACTACAACAGTTATTTAATTAAAGACGTTTCGGAGGCTCCCGGAATAGCTCTGAACCTCTGGGGCGCGATTTCTGGCTTCTCCCCCCGGGCCCCCCCCGCCGGCTGCCCCCGAGCTCGGGGCTGGGACCGGCCCCGCCGAGGGCTCCGCGCTGCGCCCTCAGCAAAGTTAACTACGGAGATGGGGGAGAAGGGCGAACCCCAGTGCTCCCCCGGGGCGAAATTAGGAGGGTTGAGGGCGTACGCGGCCATTTCTGGCGGAGAAGGGGACGGGGCGCAGGGCTTGAGGGGGGGTCCCTGCCTGGGGGCTCGCCTCGCCCTGACAACCGCGGCGAGGGGGGCCGGGAGGAAAAAAGGGAGGGAAAAAAATAAAATTAAGGCTCTTTTCTCCGGTTTCTTCCCTCGTCCGGGATTGCTCGCAGCCCCGTTCCCACGCCGCCCCTCACCTGGTTGTAGGAGGTCTCCCAGGAGGAGGTGTAGTTGTAAAAGAAGGAGGAGAAGCAAGCGTCTTCCGACAGCCCGCAGCCGGCCATCCTCCGGAGCGCCGGCACCGCTCGGGGAAGGCGCTCGGCAGCCTCCGCCGCCTCCCGCCTCCTGCGCGATCGCCGCCGGAGCGGCGGCCACGGGCGGGCGGGAGGCGGGACGGCGCGAGGGGGGCGGCGAGGGGCCCGGAGCCGCCGTCACGTGCGCGGGCAGCGCCGCCAACCGCGGCTGCGAGCGGCCGGGGGAGGGACCGGCCCAAGCTGGCCCCGCGGCCGCCGCCGAGACCCGCCGGGCGCCCCCCGCACCCCCGCTCTCGCTCACCGGGGGGAGCTCAGCGCCCGCCTCGAAGGGCCGAGGGAAAAGCTCCGGTGAAGCGCGTCGGCGCCCAGCGGCCCCGAGCCGGCAGCGCCGAAGAGCGGGGAGGGTGTTCTGCCCTAACTCTGAACGGTCCTGCAGTTTCGACTCTCTTTTCTTCCCCTTCCTCCTCTTCTTCATGTTTTCCCCTTCCCTTCCTCTCCTTTCTCTTTTCCTCTTCTATTTTCCCCCTCTCCTTTCTCTTTTCCTCTTCTATTTTCCCCCTCTCCTTTCTCTTTTCTCCTTCCCTTCCTTCCTCATCTCCTTTCTCTTTTCCTCTTCACCTTGCCCTCCTCCTCCCTTCCTTCTTTCTCTTTTCTCCTTCCCTTCCTTCCTTCTTCTCCTTTCTCTTTTCCTCTTCCCTTCCTTCCCCTTCTCCTTTCTCTTTTCCCCTTCCATTCCTTCCCCTCCTTTCTCTTTTCCTCCTCCCTTCCTTCTTCTCCTTTCTCTTTTCCTCTTCCATTCCTTCCCCTTCTCCTTTCTCTCTTCCTTTTCCCATCCTCTTCCCCTTGCCTTCCTCCTCTTTCTCTTTTCCTCTTCCCCTCTCCTTCCTCCTCTTTCTCTTTTCCTCTTCCCCTCTCCTTCCTCCTCCCCTTCCCTTTCCTTTTTTTCCCTCCCTCCCTCTCCCCCAACAACAGTCCTTCCTTAGAGCTGTGAACTGCTCAGAAGTGGCACCAGTTAGTGCCCCCCGCATCCAGCCCTTCTCCTGCCGCGGCCCCGGTGACAGCAGAGCCGGGAGCAGCAGGGAGCCCTCCCAGGCTACGGGAAAATCAGACTGGTGGGCCAGAAGCTGTCGTCAGATTGTTCATCAGACACAGTGAAGTTACGCCGCGTGGAATGATTTTAAAGTGTTTGCCAAGCAATTAGCAGAAATAGGCTAGATTAAGCTGATGGTGTTCCTTGAGCGTTCCTTATCCCGATCGCGTGCCCCGCACCTCAAGCACGGTCCTCTACAAGGGGAACATTTTCCTCACCAGCAAACATTGGTATTGCAAAACTCAGGTAATTCTAAAAGAAAGGCAAATAACATAGGTGGTAATTTCTTTCAGAATGATTGTTCTCTAAGAACAAATTACATGTATTTTATTTAAAGGAAAATACTATCTTTCAGTTCCAAATCATAACCAGGTGGGCCAGCGGTTTGTTGAGCAGCATCTAGCACATGCGTAACAGCCCAGAGCCGTTAGTGGGAAAGACTCGAGGAGGTTTTCTGCCACAACACTGATCAAAAGTCCTCTGAGGCTCCTCATTCACCTCACCCAACATTCTAACGAAGAAAACACCATCTAGTAATACTCATGGAATCCTTTGCCCATTCTACTTGTTGAAGATATCTTCATTTCTTCAGTCTCCAACTGTGACACGAGCATGGAATACCATGAAACACACTCAAGTGTAGTAGGAACTCGGCTTTTTTTTTTTTTTTTCTGCTAGTGGGCTTTGTCTGAAGGAAGGCTAGCCAAGAATATCTGAATTCATCATCCAGAAGAACCTTTGTGACAGGCAGCTCTGTTTCATACGAGGTCACAGAGCCTTTCATCCTAGCCTGAACTAGGTAAAAATACAGTAGGAAGGTTCCCAGAAAGAGACTATGGAAACTACATTGGAAACAAGGTGTCTACTCTATCCACAATGATTTGTTTCTCAATTTGCTTGAGTATGTTCCTTCAGAGACTTCAGCCTGTCAAGGCTGCTCATCAATGGCCCACAAAACTTCATATGGTTTAAGAATTTATTTCAACCTTTCAGACAGCAGTAATTAAAGCATAAAATCCCCTTCTACTTCACCATGGTTCTTGAGTCATTTTCTTCTTTTCCTTCTGAGGAGCTCAGCACTCAAAGCATCTCTCTTCTAAAACTTTAAGCAAATGGACATTGCATGTTTCACCTTCATACTAAGTCTTAGTGTATTCCATCCTGAATCCATACTCCAGCATAGCCTGACCTCTGAGCTATTTATACTGTTCAGATCAAGTTTGCACTTAAATTCTATGGTTTGAAACCAAGTTAGTTTTTACCTGAAAATCCCAAAATGTGGGTTCTCTTTTCTTTCTTTTCTTTTTTTTTTTTTCGGTTTGTCTTGTCTTTTCCTCATCCCCAATACCCCATGTATTTATATGCTACAGTAGATGGTATTTCCCCTAGCAATGGACACACTACCGGCCCCTGCAATGCAATGTTCCTAAAAATTCTCCAAACAGATTATAGGTTCTTAAATGTTTGGGGGGTTTCTTATCTTTTTCCTTCAAACATTATACCTTGTCCTGATGTTAACCATTTGCTTTAGCTCAAAATCTCTTCATCTGAAGTTCAGAGAGCTGCCCCTGGTGGAGCATCACTGGCAGGAGGTTGGGCTTAATTGTGCAGTGATCAGTTACTAATCGAGATGCAGCTGTAGCCTTTTATTATAGCTGTGAACAACTCAGAACCTATTCAAGACCTCTGCAGAGCACACTTCTGCTGGCAGCAAAACAAGCATTATGTATCGCTCCTCCAGACCATTTGTAAATGTTTTTAGTCAACCAGCTATTACTGAAATGGCTAATAATCTATTTGTCTGTCGCATGATTTAGCATGCTAACATCATTGTTACTGTGATGCTGGTGATGAAGCAAAAAACTTTGTATGTTACTTATAGAATCACCAGGTTGGAAAAGACCCACAGGATCATCGAGTCCAACCATTCGTATCAACCACTAAACCATGTCCCTCAACACCTCGTCCACCCGTGCCTTTAACACCTCCAGGGAAGGTGAATCAACCACCCCCCTGGGCAGCCTGTTCCAGTGCCCAATGACACTTTCCATGAAAAATTTTTATCTAATGTCCACCCTGAACCTTCCCTGGTGGAGCTTGAGGCAATTCCCTCTCATCCCGTCCCCTGTCACTTGGGAGAAGAGGCCAGCACGCACCCCTCCACAACTTCCTTTCAGGTAGTCGTAGAGAGCAATCTTCTATTACTATGTGTAACCAAACATAATAAAGGCCACAAATAACCATTGTCTAACATCCCACCCCAGTGTTCCAACAGCTCCATAGAGAAGATGAAGTGTATTCAGTCCTGTGGGCTGGAAGGAGTGAAGTGGAGACAGAATAAAATCCCTGTAAGGAACTTGGAACAAGTGGATTGACGAGGGGTAGAGGAAACAGCAAAATCCAGGAAATGTTTGTATAACAGAAGTAACCTCGGATAACCATTAATACTTCATCTGTGCTGGAAGAGGCATGGTGCAGGTGGAAGACAATTACTCAATCTCTTCAGAGATACACAGAGCTTAGCACTGTGAAACTTGCTGTTAGGATGTGCCAGAGTAAACAGGTGAAGGATAGCGACACAGCTAGAAAGGCATCTTGTTAAATACAGTCAAGAATTTATTTTGTTTTGCTCTTTGCTTTCATGGTTTCAGCTTAAAGATTATTCGAAGTCTATTAAATGAATTAGAAGTTGTTTTCTTTGTGGCGGTGGGGTGGGCGTAGGGCTTGAGGTCTTTTTTATCCATAAAGTCTGTCTGGTATGAGAATTATGTGACTCAGGATGAAGCTTTCAAACTGAGGCTCATCCCATCTTCTCACAGCCAGCATGTGCTCATTCTCCTGAGGCTGGTGCACAGAGACAAGACTAAGGACAGGGACTGCTGTTTGAGCCAATAATACAGCTGGTATCACAAAACGCCAAGTTTTGGTAGAGACAACTCAAAAAGTAAACGTCCCTCGTTGCTGTAGGCAAAAGCAAGAACATTGTGAATAAACCTTTCTTTTCTTTATGCAGAGTGATCACTTGAGAAATTCCCGAAAATCAAGGCTTCCAGAGTTTTTTGTGTTTTGTGAGAAGCACACAGAATATTTGAGATAACATTCATCTTCAACTTAGGTGTTCCACGTAAGTTCCACGTAAGTAGACAGATGGGTATCAGAACAGTCCAAAGGAGATCAAGATTCAACTCAGCTGTAGCCTCTAAATTAAGGTTCTGCAACACAAAGTGATGCTCTGTGGCTGTACATTTTGTTTAGGCAGTTTAGTGTCCCTTCAATAATCGGTGCAGTGTTTAAATGGAGTGCTGTCGTCCGCATCAGTTTTAAAGTTTACAATCATAAACACCTCAAAATGTTTTATGGGTACTAATTTTTTATCCACTATTGTAACTTTTCTTCTGCAGGGTTTGAGCATTAGCAGATATGTGTAACTTCATTTATTCCTGACTTTACTGGACTTCATTAGTCGAAAATCCCTTCTCACAGGGCAAAAGCCTAAATACCACATATTCTGAAAGTCAAAAGCTGTCCCTGTATCTTATTTGCAGGTGAAAAAAATCACCACCTCTGTTTCTACTTAGTCTATTCATAAGTGCATAAAAGCCTTTTAAAGTCAATTAAGACAGTCCATAAAAACTGAAGTGGAAAAGCTTTAAAAGTCCACTGATAGGTTTTCTATTAGGCTAATACTTTAAAGCTTCCTTAGCACCTTCCATCAAATGATTTCATTTTGCTTTATGAACACCTCTAGAGCTAAGTATCACATCCTTCTAATATTTGAGGAGATCAACAGCTTAAGTACCAGACCCCTCGAAAAGTCAAGCAACATTGTTAGACAATGTTTGTAAAAGCAATTAGCCCCAGAGGAGCAAAAATCTACTTACAGCAGAAATAAGTGGAGATTCCAGAGTGTTTATGTTTCTATTTAACTTTCGAGATAATTCGTGACTATAATTTAAAACTGTAAGATTAAGCATAATTGAGAATGAAACTACCAGTGGATGAGAACACAGCAACCACTGTCACCTGCAAGAATTCATTTCAGTGCCATGCTTTTCACTGGCTTCTGTCTGTACTCCAGCTAAAATCAGAGGGCTTTCTTCACTTTCTTTTTTTTTCAGACAGCGCAGTTCCAAGCTACCTGAGAGACCTGGAGTTCCCAGAACAGCTTCCACACGTTGGATTCATCATCTTCAACCACCAATGCTGCATGTGCAGATTTTTCAGTGTTAGCGTAACAGATCAAGATTAATCAAAATACAGCTTTTCTAAAGTATCCCAGAATAACACTCCCAAGATTCAATTGCCACTGTTCAAAAAACACAGGGTACTGCTGAAAGAAAATTCCATTTTGAAAACGGAATGTCATCGATCAGAATAAGGAAAATGGATACTTTCCATCCACTGAATGGTGGCGATATAGGAATTTATCAATTAGGTCTTCTGAAGTTCTGTTACGTCAAATATACTACTTATGATTGCATATATCACTGTAAAAACTGAATATATTCAAGGAGCAAACTAAGCTAGGTGACTAACACCTGCTTGTTATTCCCCTCATCAAAAAGGTGGACGTATAGTGTTGGAGTCTCATCTGTGTACAGCGACAAAACGGTCCTTGTGACTAAAGCAGAAGGTAGTGAGATCCTAGGCAATTATTAGTTACTGTTGAAATTTGTTATGCCAGATTGTACTTATGGTTTCTCCGTGCTTACAGCACAGACAAGTTTTACCCTTGTTTCAGAAAGTTCAGTTACACCAAAGAAATAACTGGCACTGGCTTTGGCACTCGAGGGTCTTCATCCCAGAGATGAGTCCAGGCTGACAAGAATCTTGAAGGAAAAAAAAAGACCTGGAACATAATTAATTTTTATAAGTTTGTATGTAGTCTTCACCATCCAGCACTGTTGTGCTTCATCCAAAAGATAAAAAGATAATGGAAGCTAGATGACTGATCTCTGTGATAGGATGGCAGCTCCAAGAAAACGAGGACAGTAGAAGGTTTTTTGTAAATGCTGCTACGTGAGACTATCAGAAATTAACAAGGTTCTTTAAAGCTATCTAAATGCAAAGACCAACTGCAAATATACAACATCAGAGAAAATAATACCTTTTCCAAAATGTTTTTGTATCACCATCAGTCTACTACTTGCCTTGCTCAAGTTCAGATTCAGTTGCTTGTTCTTCATCCATGAGCTAATCCCATCCAAGCACTGGGTCATCTTGATAATTGAAGTTACATGAAATAGGCAACTGAATGAAGTAAAGCTGATTATTCAAGAAGAAAGGGAAAAAACTGCCAGGAGTTTAAAAGCTAGATTACATGAATTTTTGCTCGTCTCAAAAATGCAAGAAATTATTTTCCTTAAATTCTGTAAGATCAAGTGTGTCACTGATTAAAACTTTGTCTACTGAAGTGGAAGAGCAGAACACTGATGAGTTTGATTGTCCTGCAAGCAAGACACTTTCAATGAGACTGTTAACAAAATGAAGCCACTATGATAATTTAATTCCTACTTCAGGCCTTCCAGAAGCTTTTCAACACAAGTAATCTCCAGCAGCTCAATACCCCTAAAATTATAAGCAACAGCTAGTTAATATGGGCCATTCAAATGTAGGCAGGCATGAACTTATGAGGTAGTTCATAACTTCTATAGTCTCCAACCAATTAAAAATGTAAATACATTACTAAAGCCCTATCAGATTATAGTTTCCCAAAATAACAATTCTATGATTGCATTTCTGTGATTATAGTTGTGAAGTAACTATACCAAAGAGGGGGGGGAAGGGAGATTTTCACAGAATAACCCAAATTAGCAGGAATCAAGATGGTTGGCCTGTCGCACATCTCTGCCTCTAGTGCAAATGTCTTTATATCTGACTAAAAAACCCACAGCTACTCTGCTTCCTTCATTAGCAAATACTGAGTGGTATAAACAATGCAGATTCACCACTATTTTATCAATCATGGCAAAGATGTCATGTAAGAATGATTCTACTGAAAGGTAGGGTGAGATATCTTGTCATCGCTCAGATAATGAAAATGTAGCTTTGCCGCTCAACGCATTATTCAAAGCTTATTGATAAAGCAGCAGGAGCTCATTATCACAAAGTATATTAACAGATATTAAAAAACCTAAATATTTGGCTATTGTTTTGGCACTGTATGCTGGGTCATGTGGGGAGGAGAGAGGAAGATAGACTCCAAGTCAGACCCTGCAGAACTTGGGGAGATTGCGTTTAGCAGTCTTTTACAAAATCACAAGAAAAGCTTTGATTGATACAAAACTCCATTTTTACACAAGAAATACCACAAAGAGGCAGCAAACCCTCAGAAATAATTGATAGATATTTCAAAGACTTCGACAGATCATTAACTTTGGATTTCTTCAGTGACGTCATCCTATTTGATCCAATTAATAAAAACAAATGAACTAGGAGAAAACATAGGCAGGCGCTTGTAGCAGATACGGTAGCGTAGGTTGTCTTTTCTGCTACATTTTGCCCCAAATCAAGGGAAAGAACAATAATTTTTCTTAAAGCAAGTGGTTCCAATGAAAGGCATTGGAACATCTCTGTAAATTTTTACTTTTTTAATGTCAAAGTTCTGGAGATAGTAAGAACAAAGATTTGCTGCTGACTTTGTTGCTAATTTAGGAAGCTCTCATCTGAGTCTAGACAGTCCAGCATTGATAAAGTTGTTTTTATAATCAGATTAGTTTGATCAAGAGACTGCTAAAAAAAGAAAATTAATTTCTGTAACCTCACTGTACCTAATAAGAGCTCTAAACATTATTCTCCTATCAAGCCAGTAGACTACAAATGGTTGGATTCTTAAGCTTTACTTGCAAAAATAATATTCATTGCAGGCAATAATTGTGTGAAGAACAAATATGATTATGAAGGAGACCATGAAGTAAGCAATTGCCATTCATACAAGTGAGTATTTTCCTATTCATTTTTCCTTCCATAATTCTCCTCCAGAAATAGACAGGATTTTTCTAGGCTGCAGCAAAATCTACCACCCATTACCATTTGTCAGTGCTGGAGAATGTGGAGAACAAACCTTTGGTTGGTGTATTTGGATTTAAGTAGCAGTGAGTCCAACAAGGAGCTTCAGAGCCCTGCTCCAACATCCAAAACGAAATAAATATTCTGATATTCTCGTTTCCATTTCTATATGGATTTTTCTTCACTGCCAGTTTGCTTATAGCGAGAGGCTGTATATCGTCCATAAATTTACTGAAATGACTGTTTTCAGCAAACAGTGAACATCATATTGAACATAAAGACAAGAATTTTAAATTCTTGACAATTCTTATCTTTGATTTCTGCTCTTAACCAAATTATTTTCTCAGGTGTGCAAAAGTAGCAGTAATTTCATGTAACTTCCATTAAATTTCACAAACCAATCACTCATTATAACAAAGGCATCAATATCCTCTTGGACAGCTCAAAGGAACATTCTGTGAATTGCCCTGCTTTTAACCTGCTGCTGCTGTACAAGTTGTGCGCCTTTCAGGAAAGGTTCACAGGGCATGAAATATTTTAAAAGAAAGATACTAGCCCTGTGTCAGTAACAGGCTTATCAGCCACTCGTTTGGGATGCAAAAATGAAACAACCTCAAAGATACCATTCAAAGGTTTGAAAGGTAGAGTTCAGTTTGTGACTCTAAAACGACACAGTAAACACTAGCACCTCAAAAAGCTGAAAAGGTTGATATTTTTGAGGATAAAATTGGTTATGAATACAAGCAGAAGTGGTTTCATTACATGGCTGAATGTACAAAGCAGTCAGGAAACAGGCCCACCAGCAGCCTTCCACTGTATGGGGCCCAATAAGCACTCGAAGCTTTAAGTGTTTATTGTTTATGCTGCTGAAAGCAATGAGGCTGGGAACATTAATGTGATATGCTTACAAAATAAAACGTGAATCCAAATGGAAGGCAAGAGCCTAAGTTAGCTAAAAGAATAAGACCAACCCAAAATAATACATGTTTAGAGCCACAGGAAATATTTATTATCAACATTAATTTGTGTTATGTTTTATTTTTCTGTACAACATAACTACTGCATAGCTTTCACAGCTGGAAATAAGCTTAAAGAACCACTCAGAGCCAAGATGTACACAAAGGGAAAATTATTTTATCATCTGTCCAACATACATTCAGTGTTCCTGAGAAACTACCAGATCTCAGCTGAAACTGCAAAACCAGAACACCTTCAATCAGCAGAATCAGTTGATTACCACTGCGACAGGAATGTTATTTTACTGCTGTTACCATATTTAGTTTTATCCCTTGATACTGGAAGCTGGGATCTCCTTGATGCCAGCCACTTATCTCAAGCGCATCAGTGCAAATTAGCCCAAGCTTGTCCTTTGTGAAAGGAAAAGTGAAGAGAGGCAAACACTCTCATACAATGGTATCAACCTGGTTTTAAAGCTCAAAAATATCCGACCCTTGTATTGCCGGAGCCAATGCCCCATTTTGTATCAGAACAGTTCTAGGACACACGCCACAAAAGAAAGCTGAGCGCGTAAGATGTATTAGTAGAAAATGAACTAGGCTGTCCTAGTAGGTCATTTTCCCCTCTCTGCTTCACATACGTAGATCTTGAAGTTAAATAGTTTTAAAAGGCCAGAGTACAAGATTATACTTCTAATAGTAAAAGATGTTTATTATTAAAACCTCCAGCTGTTCTAGAAGCAAGATAAATGGATATTCCTCACAAATTACACTAAGTGAGTAAATTCAGGTACTTTAGAATACAACTCTGCTTCCTAGCATCATGGTATGGTATGGCTTTTTAATGCTAAATTGTCAGAAAATGAATAAAACTATAGGAATCTGTTTACAAATTAATAATTGCAGGCTGATTGGATGGAAGGAAAAATATTTGTCCTTTGACTTGTTATCTTTTTAACTGACACATTGAAAGCTAATCTCAGCACTTTTTCTTTATGCTTCATTTCTTATGGCAAATAATTAGCAGTTTCCAATATGCGTTGTGTAGCAGTGCAGGCTGAAGGCTAAACATCACAAACTAATGGCGATTCACAAGTCCTGATCCAAAAATGCAGAAGGTGATTGGAAATTGCGCTATTGCTTTGCTAGGTGAAGCTGACCAAATGGATACAGAACAAACTAAAACAAACTGGCCCTTGTCAACAGTGCTTCAGGAGATGAATACAGGTACAACAAATGGATACATAACCCCAAAAGGATCTTGAATGCTTGTCTTTTCCAGTGGTGTATATATATCTCCCCAAAAGCAGTGCAGGTTTTTTTATTGACACTGAGACCTAGTGAAGCATGAAGTCACCACTTATTCTATTCTCTGACAAAACTTCTAAATGCTAGAAGATTCCTAAACATCCAAAACCACAGTGTGACTGTTCGCTTCTTTGTGTCTCCACAATGTTAGTAGCTGTGCACTTAAACATAACTTTACGTACTCAGTCATTATTACCTATAAAACTACCTCTGTACCTAACAAACCTAAACAGTTACGACCTCACATCAGCATTAGCCCTTTACTGCTTAGAGGTATTACACAAACACAATTAAGATGGAAGACTCCTCTCTTCAAAAAATATACTCCTTGCACTTAATACTATTTTCCTATTATCTAATCCATTCTATATTTTCAGAAATCCCGCACTATAAATACTTTATACAAATCACGCTATTTTCAAAACCCATCAGAACTCCTCTGTTAAAAAAAAAGACTGTAAGTAAACAAAGCACTGGTTTTCCTTTTAGACTGTTCCAAAGCAGATAACCAACTAATCCTAAGGGAGCGATTCCTCAGTACTCCAAAACAAACACGCATACACCCTAGTAGTCTGAATGCTCTGAAGCAACATTAGTAAGGCAGGAAACACAGCAGAAAAGAGCTGAAGTTGGTCAGGGCAGCTGATGTGCTTTTTCAGGATCCCTTGGTCCACTGGCCAGCAGAGACACATTAGATCTTTTAGACAGCTGTGGCATTTCATGGAACAAAAAGCATGGGAAGCTGCATTTCTATTTGACATTAGCAAACTCCTGTATGTTTTGCAGTTTCCAACTTCACCCTCATTTACTGCAGTCAGTAGCACAAGCAGCCAAAACCGAAGCTCTGATGATAAGCAGGACTGCAGGTGGTTTTAACTGTTCCAAGAGGGAGGCACTGACCTTCATCTGCTCACAGATAAAGTGGCCTCATTCCTACACCTCCTTCTTGATCATCTTTATTTCTTTGGGCAACCTCTTTGACTGTTTTTTCCAGGAGAAAAATTAAGAATGAAGTTTTACCTTCCAACACCTGTGACAACCCAGCGCTGTTCTCAAAAGCAAGTTATTCTGTGTGGATATTGTATCCCTGAGGTAACTGTAGTTAAGGTTTCTGATAGAGTTTCCCTTTAGGATCTATAAAATATCTTTCTCATAAGCACCCATGTTGTTCCTTTCATTTCTTTCAAAGACTGCCAGTCATGTCTTAGGTAACTTGCTCCTTTCCCACTGCCACATGGCTCTAAAAGTGCATGTTAAACAGTGAAATTTGTGATCAGTCTAAGGTGCCCACAGTGATTTCTGAGAGTCCCTCTGGTACTGCCCCAAAGCCTCACACACTCTCATTGAGAAACCAGTATTGTGCAGTGCCACTGCAATTGCACAATGCCTGCACAAAGGCACTGAGTTTCCCTTTTCTGACCCCAGGGCTGTTCTCCACTAGGGGATTGTTGGTGAAGGAACAACTCTGTATTTAGCGCACACAGTCCAGTACAAAAAAAAGTTTTTATCTTGAAGTATTTCAAGTGCTTTGCTTGTCCCCTCTTTGGAAGGAAAAAAGCATTTTCCAGGGAATCGTGACACTTACAAATGTCACACAAGTATCAAACCCACTAGGCTCCCAAGATGCTTGAGCTTCAGAATCATCTCAAAGTACCAGCCCCCAGAGGGATCCTAAGAGCCAAGCTGCTTCCCAGAACTTGTGCTCCTACTGCCAGGGAGTCTGGGCCTGCTCTGTCTCCATTTACAGCTGGGACAGCTGACAGCCTTCCAATTAGGGCAGTGACACAGCAGCACCCCAGTGCCATTAGGTGAGCTGCACAGGTGTCACTGCCTTAATTGCAAGGTGGCAGGGCTGCACAGCTGTCAGGACACTGATCTGGCCAGTAGGATTTGCATTCCTGGTAGCAAAGAAAGTGAACGGTCCTGGCTGGCTGTCACAGCCCAAGCTGAGTTTGTAGTATGACAATTAAAAACAGGAGGAAAAAAAGAAAAAGGAAAAAAAAACCAACGAAATCGAGGCCAAAGCCTCTCCCAATATGTCAAGTCCCACTCACAGCCACAGCCATCTGCTCCTCCATTCCCAAGTACCACAGCTACTACAGTTTATACCAGCTGGTTCTTGGGTCCTCAGGGGATTTCCTGCTGAGAACTGGCTGTGTTTGTGGACCTTGCCATACCCAGGAAAAGTCGTACAGAAGGTGGTTCCACACCATTTAGCTGCAGGCTGCACACAATTACTAGAGAAACTCTTACCTGCAAGCAGCCGTTTTTCAGCACTGCACAAAGCAGCCCCCTCTGCCTCCTCAGAGGAGGAGACGCAAGCCACCATGAAACCTCGTGTAGCAAACTGGAGCTATCCTAGAGCAGGAATTCATAAAACAAACATTTGCATGTTTAGAAATACTAGTTTAAAATCAAACTGCTTTAGAAGTTCAGGATCCCCATGTTTCAAATAAAAATGCTTGTAACTGTGGTCAGAAAATATGATTTAGTTTAACATGTTATGAAGAGTCAGCCTCCCTCCTTCCTATTGAAAATTCTTTCATAGAGCAGGCAAGTCCAGACCATCCCACAATGTCTGAAGTGGGGGAGATACCCCACACCCTCACTAGCTTATCAAACTTGTCACAGACTCACAGTCCCACTGTGCATTGTAAACACACTCACATTTTCAGCATCACCATTTTCTCCCACAGTATTTTCACTGCTAATGAAAAAGTTTTCAGAACTTCTCCGCTCACCTTCACATAAACGGCATTTTAGTAAAAAAGTTGGAATTAAAAAGAACCCTCAAGTTATTTAATTCCATGTAATTCTTGTAGCCAACTGCTACTATTTAAACAGGATACCCCAATATCAGTGCTTAAAACTAGCCTTACAACTGTGGTTAGTCACCAGCTCTCCAAACATAACCTATTTTTGGTTCAGCCTTCCAGTATGACAGTACATGGTACCCATTCTAGGGGAACTTGTTTCAGCAAGAGCTGCTCCAGCTCCTCTTTGCTAAAAGGACCAAATCTCAGCCTGTTTCAGGGAAAGGAAAAACTGAAATCTGACCCAATGTTACATCACAGAATCTCAAAATGGGTTGGAAGGGACCTTTAAGATCATACAGCTCCAGTCTCTCAGCCTTGGGCAAGGACACCAAGGTTGCTCAAAGCCCCATCTAGCCTGGCATTGAACACCTCCATGGATGGGGCATCCACAACTTCATGGGCAACCTGTTCTAGTACCTCAGCTCCCCTAGTAGTGAAGAATTTCTTCCTTATGTCCAACCTAAACCTATCTTCTGACACTTTAAAACCACTGTCCCTCATCCTGTAACTACATTCCATGGTAAAAAGTCCCTCCCCAGCTATCCTGTAGCCCCCTTTAAGTTGGAAGGTTAAGTTGGAAGGCTGACAGAAGGTCTCTCTGGAGCCTTCTCTTCTGTAGACTGAAGAACCCCAATTCTCTCAGCCTGTCTTCACAGGAAAGGTATTCCAGCCCTCTAATCAAATCTAACTATAAATTCCAGACAGGATTAGTCTTCCCAAACTGAAAATGCTGTCATATTTCACTGAAAATCACTACAAAATTACAAAGGCGCAGTGTATTTGACCTACAGGGTCACTTAAGTATTATTTCTGCCAATCTTAAACTCTATACCTGAGCATTGCCCAGCAGGGTGATATCTAACTGGCCACAGACACTTCACTGTACAGGACATATTACTACATTTCTGTCCAAGAAATATCTAGGAGTATGTCTGAAAAAGGCATTCTCAAAAAAAAAAAAAAAAAATCCGCATGCATTTCTTTTTAAAAACAATCTCCTACATAATTTAAACAAGGGATCGACATTGTATGCATTATACTGATGTCACCAGAACTGTGATGGTTTAAGCATCCACACTTATTTTAATAGTAAAATATTAAACTACTGACATGTCAATAAAGCAACAGTTTAATGGGAGGCTACATGGCTTCTCACGTTTTGATCAAAACAACAGAAATACTGACATACTGTGGCAAAAAATTAGTATAAATAGACTTTATTGAAGTCAGTACCTCTGTACCGATGCTGAAGATTGTGTCTACAGAAGCACAAGTTGTAACATTTCACAACTTCTAAAAGGAATGTCAACAATTACAACGATCATGCATACCATGGTCGATAATCACATTTTTAGAAGCATTTTCAACCATTTCTAAAGAAATGCTTATAACATTGTTATATATAGAACTACTTTCAATAAACTGCAAAACATTGATCAGCTTTTCCAGTATGAGCTACAGTGTCAACACAAAAGGGAGGCATAAATGTTTAATTTATGAAATCAGAATGGAATATTTACTGTAAAGAAAAATTAAAAGCTTTCAAATAAAGGCCATTATAGAACCAAAGTGAAGAGCACAACTTGAACTTTGAATCCTTTCATCTCTTAAAGCTGTCCTCTGAATAACTTCAGTTCAAAGCATAAATTCAGTACTGCGAGTACTCCTTGGACTGAAGTTTGGCAATGATGCGATCCAACTGTCTCTTTGCTTCACACTGTGGAAAATTGCTCATGTCATAATATTGAGGGGCAATTTTCACAAGCCTGTCAAAAAAGGAAAAGTTTGTTACTCATGCTCCAACTTTAAAATGCGTCCTACAGAAATTCTGCAACTGAGGGAAACAAGCATTATCTGTTATTTTCAAATTAATCAAAGTTTACAAGCATGCACCCACACCGACATCTCAGTCCCATCCTGTGCAAGTGCCCCAGCCCAAAGCAAAAAGCATGCACTCAAGTCTAGTGAGACACCCCTGTTCAGCCCCTCCAGACCCAGACTGCTGCTTTAGCACACGCCATGGCAACCCAGTCAGACCTGCTGCCCAATGTCAGTCCTCCAGCCACAGAAGCGGCTGCACAACAGCACAATTTCAACATCAGCTGAAAGGCCTCCCATGTCCCCAAAGCTTATAACTTGGCAGTTTAAGTACAACCTTAAAGACTGGCAAGATTATTCATATCTCTGCTCATCCGCACAGGATCAGGCCTCTAATTTCCTTGAGGTACTTTGTTAACTAATCGATATTATGACAAGGTGGGCTGCACCAGTTACTACATATTTTAAGAAAGCACTGAACCCTGATCAAGTCCTTTCAGAGAAGTTACAGACAACCACTGCCAAGAAAGGTCTTACAAACAGCTCCTTCCCAGCAGGCTTACTGAAGTAACTGGTTTCAAATCAAGCATCTCTGCACACTGCATAAAACCTGACATCCAAGCTTTACACACAACTTCCACAAACAGAAGCAGTACCCACAAGGAAAACATTTAGTCATCTAAAAGATTGAGTCCATGCCATTGCCATTCCCCAAAGCATTTTAATAGTATTAGTTTCAATAAAATAAAAGGAATTACCTCAGTTTAAAAAAGAAAAAGGAACAAGAGAGCTTTACAGTAAGTCATGACTGCATTAAAACTTCTGGCTTACCATTCTGGCTTGATGTCTGTACATGTCCGGATGTAATTCTTTGTTGTAAGGACAAACTCATTATAGAGCACCCATTCTGGTTTGTGATCAAGAACAGTGGAGGGATGCAGCTGCACCACCTGGTTATCCTTTACTGTTAAGTAATGCCCTGTTCGCTCCAAATGCGCCACCTAAGTAAAAAGACATTCTTTCATTACCACAGGCAATTTTTAAATCAAGACATTTCAAGCTGACTGTTAAGTGTTCTATACAAAATACACCATCCCAACTTTCAAACCTCAGCTAAATTTGATTACGTGACCACTTCAACCACTTAGGTTTTTTAACAGACACAATCAAGATGCCAGATGCTTTTGCTAACTGCCACGGTGAGTGTATACAATAATATACAATTCAAACAACATACAAAAATACTTATCACCCAAAGAGAAGCAGCATTACAACAGCAATGCAAACACAAGCATTGGAAGAGAGTATCTATCAGACAGGTCTGTAACATCACACAAAGTCAACTGTGGTCTAGTACAGACACCTGCTTCAAGTGTTACGCTTCAGTAGCTACTGTGGGATCAGTACGCTACAGCGTTATCCAGATTTTATTAGTGCAATATTTCAGTGATAATTTTACTGACACATGTATTATTCGGCAAATGCTCTTGACACCCTAGGCCTGAAAAAAATGTCAGTCCAATAAGAATGGGACAATCAGTGTGTCAGAAATAACAACAGTTTTGTTACAGCATAAGCTTCAGAGCTGGAAAATGTAGGTTCAGCATCACACTTCTGCTGTGACCTTGGTGAAAATCAATTAACCTCTCTCTGACCAAGCTTTTCGCTCTGTGAAAGGGAATAATAACTACCTCGCTGAGATGCTCCAATACCTAGCTCATTAAGATTTAGTGACGCAGACAGTTATCCTTAGAAGGCTATCCCTGTAAGAACAGTTAATCTAAAAGAACAGGTAACTAAAATTAACCTTTCGACACCAGTGACTCGATGGCCTCAGTACTTCCTTCATAACATACACACAAAAAACACTGTGAAAAGATTAAACACAATGGACAGCGGCCAAAAACTGTCTGAAAGACATTTTTAACCAGAACACCGTTATTTGCTTTCCTTTAATACAAATTGCGTACTTCTTAGTTTTCTTAATTCCTAGGTATATCTCAACTTCTTTTTTTGCCTAGTCAAAGGTAAATTCCACCTACTAGATTAAAATCCCAGGACTTCTAAAGCAATAGCTACTTCAAGTTTTCAGTCAGAATATTTCCTTAGTAAAAAATTACTTAGAGTGTGCTTCTCTCATTTTATATTAATATCCAGAACATGTTTTAGGAGTGGAACAAAGTATTTCAATAGTCTGCAAGTCTTTTCACCCGAGATTTTAGAGATTACAATGCTACTTTATTTCAGGTCTGGGGAGCCAACAGAGACTCTTAAATGGAAATTAACATTGCACTGTCCATAACAATTTAAGCTTAATTTCATCTAACTCAATCCAATGTTTGCAAAATTAAAAAGCAGTATAGCTGCAAACCATGCTAGACTAACAACTCATCTGTCACAGACCTAGCACAATCACAGCACATGTTGCTTTGGGATTATGCTTTTTTTAAATTAAACATTCCTTTTCAAAATAATTTAATTTTTCAGATCAGAAGAAAAGCTCACATATAAAAATATTCTGGTGCTTTACTTGTTTCTGTTCATCCTATATAAGGAGAGAACAATTAATTGATTTAGGTTTCATTCTGGAAAAGAGTATATAGTTAAATTCAAATCAAACCAGTTTACCTTTAGCACCTCAGTCTCTCTGAGGTATTAAGATCAGTGACATTTTATCACATAGCTTTACATACAATTTCCTTTTCCATGTCATTTACAATCATAGTAGAGAGTTCTATTTTTTGTTTACTTTGCATAATTCTTAACTATGTAAAAAGACCCTGAAATGACTAATCAAGCATACTCAAAGAAAAAGTGCTACAGAAAAGTACATTTAGCTCTTAAACTATTAGGGAAGGACGGGGATTGGAATAACCACAATTAAGAAATAAAGTTTCCTTACGAGATGAATGTTAGGGATAAGTCACATACTACTGTGACCTATTTTGATCCTGAGCAAACATTGAACTACAGTATTTATCCTATTTAAAGGCTTCTATTAAATGTGATTTTGAGCACACAGATTAGTAAAGAACTATACATTCAGTAATGGCAATACTCATGAAATCTGTGTCAGTGAAGCTGTGAGTCCACAGCAAGCAATGATGATGTAACTGCCAACTACTACATTTTCCTGCTCCCTCCTGACCTGAGCTGTTTCAGTACAGCTGACAGAGCCAATTCTGCTGCTTCTCTGAAGGTGTGACTTACCAGATCATTCTGCTAAAAAATCTTAACTTAGGCCCAGGCTATCACACAGGTGATCTAAGGGAGCGTACAAGGACACACAGGAGTCGGTGCATACACATGCTCCTTTGAACCCCTGGCACGCAACCAATTCCAGTGCCTCTAAAAAAAAATGTAGTGGGAGCTGGGCCAGTTGTCCATAGCCACCTTCCAACCTCAACCACTCTGTTATGTTCTTCAGAATATTAAAAAAAGCACAACCTTACACAGAAAACACACAACACATGTCTAGGAAGCGGACTCATTATTCAATAAGGAGTGGTAGTATGCAAAATATTAGGGATTATTAATTATCTCTTGAACCCTGAGATCATCCAGGGATATTTCATGTATTAATATAGAATGTATGAATAGAGCTACCTGAATGAGAGTGGAACTGTAAGTTGAGGGAAAAGTTATTAACACTACTGACTACACAATGTATGGAGCTACACAAACATGACTAAAGGACCATATAGAGCCAAGCCAGTCAATGCCATCTCTGCAACAGGTCATTCTGCAAAGAAATCCCCACTTGCTAATGATCTAGAGACAATTACAATGCTTTTATCAACATGACAAACCCACATGGAAACACTGGCCACCATAGGAAAAGGTTTTGGTTCAAGTTCCCGTAACAGAGGTTTAAAAGGATGTCACAAAGTGATACACCCTCCTCTGAATTTTTCCATATGCTTGTGCTTATTGAATTTTTCCATATGCTTGTGCTTATTTATTATCTACCATGTCACTGAACCTCGAAGGGCCAAGCAGGGGTCTTTGGTCAAAAATGTCAAACACTGTAAAGCCAAATGTATTTAACAGGGCAAAAGCAGAACGAGCACCACAAAATTCAACCTGCTTTAGATTTAAGGCTACAAATTTAGTCAGACTCATCCTGACAAACAGTTTAGAGAAATGATTGTTTCTCGTCCATCTTTATCAAAAGAGAACGCCAACATGCACCAAAGGAGCAGCGTCAGTTGCTTGGATTTCTGCAATTTCTGTTTGCAGAGCACGCAATCCTGTTTCTGAAGCTATTTAAATGTTTTAAATTGTTCTTCTGCATTCTTAAATAGCAAAATGAATATCATTAAATGCACTGGTGACCACCTTCGTGTCATAAGTTTACTTTATTACCATTCTATTATTGCAGAAGCCTGATCCGTAGAGACTGCAAAATGTGCATCAATCTATATAAAAAACAGCACCAAAGACTGAGTAGCAGCAAAAATTACTAGAAGTAAGATGACCCATCTTTAAGATACTCTGACATTTGCCTGCCTTTTCAATTCAACACTAAATTTCCTTCACTTACTTCCTGCAGTATAATTATATTTTTTGCTTAGTCCTTACATGGTTACTTCAGCTACATGTCTAATAACACTTCAAAAATTATAAGCTTAGTTTTTCTACTTCTGCTGATTAAATAAATATCTGTACCTAGCTCCTAAGTTTTATTGTTACATTAAAATTGTGTTAAAGCTGTATGACTTGCCAGTCCTCCCTTCTTGAAACAGGGTATGTCTAGCGCTAATGTACTGAGAAGGCAGTATTGCTCTGATGTATTTTATTTTCAATGAGCAGCTGAAGTATTCTCTATTTTCTATATACTTTGTGTATTCTAAGATGTGATATAGAAACCGAAAAAAGCCAATAAGTTTTCCGTTATAAAAACTAGAAGAAATTAGGGACATAGCACAAAAGTTTTATAAGATACTAAACTTCTTGCCAATATCTATCCTTCCAAAAGTTTTTACACACAGAATTGCTGGCAGCTTAAGACTGTTTTACTATCCCCTCTGCTTGGCTATAGCAGATTTACTGGGATTCAAGTTTGTATTTAAATATGAAGGGTAAAACAATGATTCATCACCAACAGAAATTCCACATTTATCAACCACTGACACACAAATGAAGGCAGGCAGGCAAATATATATATATAAAATTAGTGATAAATACTGTACAATTAGTAGTATTTCACAGTCTGACATCAACCACAGGTCTTGATCAGCACAGAGTGAAATTTTATGATTCATTTTAGGACAGTGGGCAATTACCAACATAGAAAACAATGCAGTCAGTGAGAACTATTTCAGAACAATGGCTGCTACTGGTCTTTTTAACTTCACACTGCACGTTTAAACTTAAGAGTTTCAAGAATCAACTTCTGCCATGTGTTGCCCATAGACCTTCTGGCAAGGTTTAAATTTTCACTTACATGAGCCTATTACTCTATTCACACCAAAAATATAAATTCAGATCTTTAACACCCAAGCAGGAGACCCCAAAAAGCTACCTGCACCAACGGTGCAGTTCCGTATGAATGGTGGGAAAACATCCATTAGAGGAAGAGTTTCATTGAGCAAATCGACAATGTATCATTTTCCAAGGGCATGACAGCCTATAGGTCCAAGCAAACAAAGGAAGCCAGAGGACGCTTTGCCAAACTGAACTGCAACTGTGGCAACCACACCTGCCTCAACCAGCTCAGGTGCATGTACGTATTAAAGTGCTCGCCAAGAAACATGAAGAAAACATTTCCCAAAAGCAAGGACTGAAGACAGCAACTAGCCTGCTTGTTTGAAGGGTTAGAGCAAGTCAGTCTTTAGAACTATTTTAATATTTAAAAGCAGCCAACAGCCTTAACCTCCTAGTTGCGTTACAGTGAAATGCAGTTGCTGGCATTGATATTCCTATATTCTGAAAACTCAAAACGTGTTTCTGCTACAGACTAGCTTGCCCAGCCCTGAAGAAGGCCACGTTCCCTTGGAGTGGGGTTTAAACATACGTGGCACACAAATCTGTGTCCCAGTGAGGATGTGGGAAGAGTGTGCCTGTCAAGCTGCTGTCCCTCTTAACTGCACAGCAGTGACCAATGGCTAGTTTCCTTTTTGACTGGGAAAGCTCTTGTGCTCAAAATACCAACCACTACAGCAGAGCTGGGGGAGAGGGAGAAGGGCAAGAGGGGAGGAATAAATCAGGAAATGCCATGGACACTGTCCAGCCTCTTCAGGGTAACAAGGTTGTGTCCTCTGGAAGTGAGGCAGACTCCATCAAAGACATTGCCAATGTCCATCAGAATGCATATTTGCTAGGTAAAACATCACCACAGTAACAGTGCAGAGTCAATGAAGATGAAGACTCATTACTATTAAAGGTTTTACACCCCTGGGTCTGCAAGAGTCAATGCGACTCTCCTAGCCCAGGGAATGAATGCAAAAGAGTTAAAAACGCCACAGGAAGAGACTATGCCCATATTCCACCACACCAAAACACAAATCAAAAAATCCCTCATATCTAAGCAAAACTGGCCTGGATTCTAGCTTGAAGGCATGCTTGACAGGAAATGCAGAACATTCAGGAGGTAGCAGTGGAGACTGGCTTTCATATCACCCCAGTTCAAACAGGTAAATGAGTTACAAACAAGAGATCTGCTCCAGTACTTGTGACTCACACAATTTACAAAAGAAATAGAAAATGAAAAAGTACGCAAAAGAAAATACTCTCCTTGAAGGATTACATATAATTAATATTTATAGGCAACTATGCATCCCCTATTTGTATCAGATTATAAATAATTTAAAAACTACATAATCTGCAGTGACTTCAAACGATCTGACAAGGTTGCTCCCTTAGCTATTCAGAAGTTAGCGGTCAATTCCTGATCGGTTGTGTCAGAAACAGTATTTTGATACTAGTAAGATTTCCTATGACTTCTCTTTCAATTAAGAAAGTCTAGTTGAGTGATAACCAACCAACCTGACAAAGGCTAAGTGGTAATACAGTTAGCCACATATTAACTAACAATCCCAAAGCTTTGATTAAATGTAATAACCATACATAACATTAGGAACCACGTGAACACTGAACTAACGCACCTTTGAAGAACACACATACCTGCATGAAATATCCAGTAACTAACGCCTTTCTTATGTTGATGTAATAGTCTCTGCTGGTAAAGTCCGTGCTTCTACGAGGCAAATTAAATCTATCCATGATTCGTGACAGCTGTTGGCGTACATTGTCTGCAGACATCAGGGACCTGTAGTTAATGAAGTTGTCATAACACCACTGAACTGACTCATGATCTGCAACATTAAAAAAAAATGAATCAAAAATGAGTATTTCATCCAATTAGAAAAAGTAAACAAAACAGCAACTAACTGATTGATCAGTTAGATGAACCATAAAAAAAAAAAAATCCAGAAACTTTTATAAATTAAAACAGCTCTTAGTTTATTCAGTCTATTTCTTGCATTAGATCACTTGCCCAAACTGTTTTTCTACTAGAAGCAATGTGGTCAGGCAAGAGGAATAAATAAATAAATTACAAATCAGCTTTTTCCCCCCCTCACCAACACAACATACACACAGTCACTGACGTTTTGCTGAAACAGCACACAAGTAAATTCTGAGCTTTTCAAAATTCACATCCCGCAACTAGAAGAATCATCTTCCAAACCTGCAGCACAAAACCTAACCAAATTCAAGTAACACTGCACAATCTTTAACTGTAGCATGCAGTGAACACACAAGAAGATTGTATGTAATAATGCATTTGAAGAATGAAACCTTCCTTAAATTAAACATTCAAATAACAGCTAAGGGCTATACAGACTAATTAATATTAAGTGAGACATATCTCACAGCAGCTTAAATAGATGTAGGTAATTCAGCATCAGTAACAGAATCCTGTACTCTTAACTTACCGTTTCCACTGCTGATAGCTCTAGTGAGAAATCCATTAAGACAGCAAGCCTAAACTATTCCATGAAGACAGACCTGCACTTTTCACACCAAGAAACTTGGTTCTCCCTACCAGTTTTATTCCCTCTCAAATGCTCTTCTAATCTGTCAGTGTAATAACCCAACAAAAACAGCCTTAACATTTAAAACTTAAAACCTCTCTCTTAATTTGCACTGGAAAGGTTACATGATTTGTGGGAAGTTTAAGTTGTTTCTGTGCTTTATCTTAAAGAGCGTATTTAATATTAAGTATAAACATTGATGCTCCTGTACAGCATATACTAGAATAACTGAAGTACCATTGCATGTCACTTTCTGTGCCATTTGAACTGTGCATTTCAGAAAACTCATAACTGGTTTATACTGTTACAGACACAAACAGTAGGAGCATTTTGTCTTCAGATACTGAATCCCAGAAATCCTGCTCAAATTCAAAGTGAAACTGAATATAACATTATTCTCCATAAAATCCACCCCCTGCTTCAGTAACCTGAACATGAAAGCAGTGGCATCCAGAAACACAAAGTGCCTGCAAGACACACTGGATCCTGTTAACCAAAAAGCCAGTAGAAAAAAACAAGCAAAGGATGTTTCAAATTCTCAGGTGTTTAGTGGAGGTTTCTCATCTATTGTATTAAGCAGTTCTGAATGCTTTTGTTTGGACTTAACTCTGGAGATATCCTTATTTTTGACTGACACAATGATACAGTGTTAAAGCGTTTCAATACAAAATTTCTAGATCAATGCTGTAACAGGAAGGGGCGCTAAACTGTGGTGGATTTTTTTTAACCAAAGACTGTTGCTTTTTTGTTTGCTTACAGCAAAGTGCAACTGGAACATCAACTTTAACCTGGTTGGCAGCTACAAGTAATCTTTTTACTTACCACCAGGATAAGTCACAGTTAAAAACGAGTATGCCGCTTACGTAGACATTTTTCAAGAGAACTCCCTAGCTTCCTGTTCATTCCCATCTTTTTCAAGCTGCTAAAATATACTTCAGCTATGCTGAGGAGGACCATACACTGTCCCTAAAATCCATACACAGAAATTCAGTAAGTGAAATAGATTTATTGCACGGCTCTAAGTTACTTATTGATGCATCGCCCCTTTGCCTTTCAATCCATGCAAGGACTTACTACACAGTTCATAACTATTAAAAAGTTAGGATTCAAAAGGTATTTCCAGCACTGCTCTCCCCCAAAAATTACTAAGCAATTATGCAGATTTTTCTGTAATTAATGTCAGACAGTAAACTTCCAGTATTTCTTAATCATAGGAACACTTATTCCAATACATTCAGCACTGATTTAAAAGCCTGGCTTGTCTCCATACTCAATTTATTACATGATCTCGTGGCTATTTTTTTTGTACTGTTTCCCCCTCAAAGCGAAGCAGCACTTAGTAGCTCTTTTAGATACTTAAAAAAAGGATTTAAGGTTACAATAGAATGGATCAAAAAAAAACCCAACCCAGCTTAAGCCTTTCAACTGTCCTTGGAACCCAGGAATGAAAGCTGGCAGCACAAAGTACTAGTAATTCTATGGTTCCATGAAATAATTTTGTTAAAACAGGTGCACACTTACTCTGTTTGAAAGCATGGTAGACATTCAGCAACGTCAAATGATCTCCATCTATGTGGGCAAACCTCATCTTGGCTTCATCTGCTGCTTTCTTTGCTTCCGTGGGGCGAACAAAACACTGTGGGACTAAACAAGGTTGGTATGGGCCCAACACAAACGCCCATATCGATGAGTCACGCATTCACAGATAGAGGAACAAGGCCTAGCTAGGTCAGTTCACAGAGCATAGGGCAGGGCAGGATGGCCTCCGACTGCATCTTGGACTGTTTACTACCTTGATTTGGTACATCAACACCTAACCACATCTGTAAGACAAGAGGGTTTCAAAGCTACAGAGTATCTGATTATTTTAATAGAACTGTATGTAGGCATCAAAATCTCTAGTCTGAAGGCCATCAAGATTACCTGTGAATACTAGAAAGCTAAACAGATCATCACAACCCAGTGCTGATAGCTCTACCAGGAGCTAGTACCCCACGTGAAAAACACTTTTAATTGCAGATTTGCTTTCTCAAAAAACCTCTATGGACAGAGCGAAAAACATAGTTCTGAAACTGTACTGCACTAGCACAGTCTAAACAAACGTGAGTTTTATCACTAGTCTGCCACCAGAAAGAACCCACCAATAAAGTCAAGTCCTTTCCCCTAGATGGTATTGTTATCAGCACTGGTATACAGAAACATGTGAATAAAGGTATTAATAAGTCTAAAGATTGTGATGGTAGCGGTAGTGGTGGAAGGTTAAACTGTCCTTTGGCACTACTTGAAATAAAAAAAGAAATCAAAAAACTTGCAATGTGATGAGCTTTCTCTATGATTACATTCTCCTACAAAAATCTGACTCAGTTTGACTTGAATCCAAAAATAGTGTTTCAACATTCCCTTTCCAAATACAGGCTACCAAAGACAACAAATACTATTGCAGCCAACTTGATTTATGGTCTGCCAACATCCTTATAGATTGGTATTGATATTAATTCACAAGGCATTGAAAGTAGTTAAGAGGTCTTCACTTCACAGAGATCTACAGGAAAACAAAATCAGTTTGGTTTTAGGTAGATATAATTTTTAAGAGGTTAAATTCAATTAAAAAAAAAATGCTAAGTAAGATGCTACAAATCCTTTATCTCTTTCCAGCTGCTCAGGACTACATCAGCCTTCTCCTAACTGAAGCCTATCAATCTACTGAGAACATCTCTCTGCACCTCATCTGCCCCTAAAAGAAGAGGGCCTTTATTTGGAGTGTTATGTGGTTTTATTTAATTTTGTTCTTAAATTCCCATAAAAGCCCCAAAACACTACATTTTAAAAATGGATCAAATATGAAGCAAAAACCCACCCACACTGCAAGAGTGAATCCTATGGTAACAACTCAGAAAGATGAAAGGATTAAAGAAAATAGAAATGCAGGTGCAAAATAAAACATCCTGTATTTTGGATCCTGCATTCGAAGAGGTAATATAAAGTATATTTTAATTTCAAACTCAAATAAAAGCAAATTCTACATTATTTTATCACTGGCTTAACTTATCATTTTGAATAAGTACTAACAGCACAGTCTACCCGCAGCAAGACACTACAGCTCTTACAAAATGAAGCACAGTCATTTAATCTACTCATTTATTCAACGCTATGCTATGCTTTTTTCTATTATCTAGCTTTCCGTTCAGTCCAAACTATTAATATATGGAGCCTGACAATCTTGGTGTGAACTTAAGGCACTATAACATACAGTCATGCCGCTGGTTTCAAAAAGTGTTTACTTTGGAAAATAGTCCTCACAAATGCTAGGACTATGTCTCTCTAAGAGCAGAATTTTATTAACCAGCTTCAACGCATTTTTTAAAACAACTTATCATGAGATTAGTTGTGCCTTAAAAGAAAGGAAAAAAAAAAAGTATCACTGCCTAGTAAAAGGTAAATAGAAGAAGTTGTAAAACAAATTGGTTGGAGACCAAACAAAAATAATAGAATTTACTGTTCTGTAGTAGAGACTGGGGGGAGAGGGATAAGGGAAGAGAAAGACAGGCACCAACCTACCACCACCTCCGCAATTAAACCTACCATTTAATTAAAAAGAATTATTACAATTCTGCCCTGCCCATCTGCTCTGAGTCTGAACAATCATAACTCTGCAACAAACATTTTAGCTTGTTCTTAAAAACTTTCATATAAACATACTATAAGACTAAACTGAAAGATTTTACAATTAGCCAAAGCATTCTTTTCCCCCCTATATTCAACCAAGTTAAGTATGTAACCAGTATTCTTGCACTGTGAACAGCCTGATAAAATGACAGACCAAAAAGACAAAAGAGAAGTTGTAAGTAAGAACATCCTCATTTTCATAATTGACTAAATCTTGCTACTTGTCCTCTGATGACTAACAACAAGACAAAGTCAGGTCTACATAAAAAATAGAAGGCTTGCTTGATACCACTTCTCTCATCAAGCTCCCTTGACAAGCAGCTCTGCTCTGACGCAGCGCTATTCACATAGCGCAGCAAAGTACAGCTGTGCACACAAATTAATTCTTATAAATATACCTCCCTCGCCCCAACTTGCCTCTTCCCCTTGAAAGTAATGACTATTCTTCATTGCCGCTGGATGACTGAAAAATGTATCATCATTTCATGCACAAGCTTATGGTTTAATATAAATTACTCCATAATCCTTCTGGAAAAACTAGGATTTATCAAAGCGCAGAAGAATGCACAATACAAAACAGAATTTGCTTTAAAAAATGGGTGGGTGAGAGGCTAAAAAAAATTCCTGTTTAACTAGCCTGATTAACCCCCCGCCTCCCTCAACTCAAATATAGACACTTCTCCCTAAAGTCAGGAGCAAACTGTTTGACCATTTTATGCATGTTAAATTCTTACTTTATTAGCTTCAAGGTCTCTACGTAAACCCATAATGATTTGTTAAACACCTAATCACTGATTAAACCCCTACATGAAGTCTTGAGAAACAATTCCAATTTTCTTAGAAATATATTTATATTGTTTATGGGTTTGAAGTGGAAAACTCAATTTTCCCCCCAACTGAAGATCTCTGTTTTGTTTAGTATCTCTTTCCCTGCTATTACCTGACAACATGGCAGTGATAGATAGGACCTCATTAGAGCAGTTATAGTCACAACTTGCAATAACCATTTTAGCCAGTTGTGGGTCCAATGGAAATTCAGCCATCATGGATCCCAACTCAGTCAAGTCTCCATCATCATTTAAAGCAGCCAGATAATTCAAAAGCTCTAAGGCTCTCATCAGAGTTTCAGGAGCTGAAAGAAAAAAAATATTTAGGTAGGCACATTAATCAAACTCCCCTGAATAAACAAAAAAAAAAAGGATGGACTATTATAAGCCATCTTATTTTTTGTTCTCTATTCAATTGACTTCTGAACACAAAATTACAACCAAATTTAGTTATATACATCCAGACATGAATGAACTCGGCGAAAAGAATAATCACTTATTTTGAAGAGCTCTTAACTGGATCAAAAGCCTTGAATATTTGAAGACTACTGCTTTTCAAAATGCAACATCAATGGCACTGTGAAACACTCAGTATTATAGCAGTATCATTCCGCCTTTGCTATGCACTGATGCATTTCCCCAAAATAAGATCAATGCAATTCCAAAATATCAGTCATGTCAACTTCAGATACATATAGTCCTTCACAAATCTGAGCCTGTTAGAATGTTCTGTTAAGGCTGCATTCCTCATAGCCAGTGTATATTACAGCCATAAAGAAAAAACAGAAGGAAAGCCAAACGCCTTCCTGTTACGGTATTTTAAGTGCTACATCGCACAAAAAATACAATTGTTCTGTAGAGCTATTTGAAAGTGTAGAGATTATAAATTATATTTTTATTTAAGGGGGGAAATACTAGCCATCTTTGATGTGTGCTAGCCAATTTTATTAATGTACAGATGTTAACTGATGCACAATTAGAATGTGTAATCAAGGTGATAAATAAAAAAAACTTCATCAAGTAACAGATTCTATAATGACCACTAGTTGTCTTATCCCTTGCAGATTCAGGAGTATTCAGTAGGCTTCTAAGTTCCATTAAGTTATGTGGACAGAAAAAAATCTTGCTTTGATAAGAGAGCACTACATCTCAGGATAAATAAGACATTCCTCATGGATTACAATAAAAACAGTCATAAAAGAATTTATCCCACATTGCTAGTATATAAAAAACCACCAAAATAAATATTTCAGAAGTCAAAACGTAACACTTACATTAAACAAGATAAAATAGAAATAAATACCTGGAGGATCCATAAAATCAAAGTGCACCAAATCATCTATACCAAGCTTCTTGAGCTGCAATACTACAGATCCCAAGTTAGACCTCAAAATTTCAGGGTATGTGTTGTCCTGGGAGGTGGGGAGGGAAAACATGGAAATTCAAAACACTTGTTCTTCCACACACTTCAAACTACAGAAGCATTCAAATATTCATTTTGCTTGATAGCATGGCACTTGACCACCTGTATCAATCAGATGTTCTTACACACACAGTTCTTACCTGCATTTCAGTTTTGTAAGCCTTCTCTGTGTAAAGCCTGAAGCACTTGCCTGGCCTAGTACGACCAGCACGGCCAGCTCGCTGCTGAGCAGACGCTTTACTAATCGCGGTCACCAAGAGAGACTCCACTCTGATACGAGGATTGTACACCTATTTGAAAGTGGAATCAGAGCAGGAAGGAACAGAATGAACACCACTCATGGATAAGACAACTATTTAAAAAAAACCCACTGTTTTATTTTCAACCAGCTTCTGACTAGGAATTCAGAAGTTCTATGTATCGGAAAGGAGAGAAAAATTTGCTACGAAAGCCTCTGGATCAGTGACAGAAAGCTTCAAATACAACTGCCTAGAGAGCAGCATTTACTTTTCATTCACTTAACAACTCCTGCCAGGCTCCCTGTCTTCCTTAAATGCGTGTATTTTTAGGTAAGATTTTCATGGCAGGAGGAATGTGTCCAATTTGTTCTACAGCATGCTAAACACACTTGGTGCTCAAACAATTTCATAAAAAATGTTGTCTTTATGCAATTATAAGGTTGAATAATCATGTTCTAGATATCAGAAAAATCTAACACTAAGATTGAACACAACTGTAAAAATCAGACCAGTGACAAAGCAAGACTGTATTTCAAAGTTTCATGCAGACTGTCACAGTACAAAAATACATGCTGGAACTAACTGTACAATTTTCATTTCAGTCATACATAAACAGCGGCCTCAAGAGCATTAATGAAAAAGAATATACCATAGAACACCCTCACAACAGTCAGACAGTAGTTTCACTTAACAATGTTCTTTGGTCTGTGTTTTAACACCCTTGTGGTACAAATAGGTGTTGAAACATGAAAAAATATTTCGTATTGCAGAAGGCATTCTTCTAGTCTAAGAGTGTAAAAATCTCAGCCTAAATGGCAACTGCAATGTGCATATGAAGATGCACTGACTGTACTCACGTTGTTTTATCTCTTATTTTGCCAAAGTTTAAAAGGTTGACAAAAGGTATAAGCATTAAAGGAAAAGTCTAAGAATACACGTTATAAAACCAGTTATAGTTAGTGAAAAAACATTAAGTGAAGACTCAAGAGATTTTGTTTTTATTATTTCTTTAATTACTGGGTTGACTCTACACAAGCTACAGTTCCCATGCTGTTCCAGGAAGCACAGTACAGGCTCCATGACAGGGCCTGCAACCATACATGGTAAATACAAGCAGCAGTACTACCCCAGGTATCACTTCTATCTTCTCAGTTCAGCGCTGGAGTTTCCTATGCTAACATGACTTAAAAGAACAGGTGGCTTCTAGCACCGTTTTTGTTTAATTTCATACAATTTCTTGGTTTCACTTGAGCATCCTCAAGCACAGACGCACAGTACAAAACCACCTTTCCTGAACTATCTAGGAAATCCATATTCCAATTCTAATTTTCAAAATCCTCACATTTCTGTTTTCTGAAAACGAAATTCTTCTGCACCGTTCAGTTTTGGACTGCTCTAAATATCTAAAGTTGGCAAATTAAATGCAAACCTACCATAACTTAAAATCAAAACAATCAAAGTCAGTATTTCAATTGGAAAAAGACCGATTCTTGCCTACAGAAGGAAGAGTTAACCCAAGCAAACCAGATTCTGGTATCTTTCTCAATACAAAGATCTTAAGACAAAACAAAATAGTATTTACCTTCTGTTTTGCAAAGCCAGGATCAATCACAAACACAACACCATCTATTGTTAATGATGTCTCAGCAATATTTGTGGACACAACAACCTGTGAAAACCAAAATGGTAAACATTAACTACTTTGTTCTGAAGATGAATAACTCCAATTGTGTCCATACACCAAGAATTTTCCCTCACTTAATCAGTAACTACTAGAGCTGTGTTCCAACACTTCTACAGGATAATCCGAAATCAACCAGATGAACTGCTAGTGAAATTGCAGCAATTTTTGTCAACTGCTTCTGCTCCCCTATCTCTCTACTAACAATACGATAAATGGCAGTTGAGAAGAAGAAACATAAGAGACAGTACTTTACTTGCAAAACCACTATTCAAAATTCTTTTTTGGTACAAAATGACAAGTTACACTGGATCCCTTTAACATTGTCTGTTAATTTCAGCTTTGTAACTCTTTTTGAGAAGCCTAAGCAGGACAAACTAGTTAAACAATATTAAACCAAAGGTTACATAACTGTACTAGCATTATACATTCTTTTACTTTGTTTAGAATAAAGCAGTTATCAATACATTCCAGTTGAAATCCTGAAAAATCAACTTTAAATTGCCAAATATTCAAACATCTTTACATATTTGTATGGTTACGTTCTTAATTTTCTATAAACTTGCTGAGGGTTAAGTCTCACGCAAAAGTTAAAGCAAAGGTGACATCCAAGTTCTGAGGCTTGATTCATCACCATCTAAATTTTATGTACATTGATGGGATGTAACAGTCCAATAGTGAGTACATTAAAACACAGGCTGTTTGCAAGTTTAACCGGCTACCTCAGAAAAAACCCAAAATCTGTTCAGCACTTCATCAAAACCACTACCCTTTCACCACTTAATTTCAGAGCTTTCTGTCACCATTATTTTCAGTTTAGCAATTAGAATTTGAGACCTCTAACAATTTGTTTCAGCTTGTCTCTTAAGTACACTTAAGGTCTACGTTTGCCCAAATACTACTATTTCTTGAAAGCAATACTTATCCTCAAATGATGCACTACTCAGAATTCCTCAAACACAAAAAAAATCCTGCATACCTTTCATTCACAGGTAAACTGCACAGATTAGTCAGAGATAAAAGCCACAAACATCAATACAATTAAGTGCTGATTCAAAAGCACAGTAGGTTTTTCAACAGAAAAAATGCACATCAAAATATGCAAATTAAACTAGCCCTCCCACATTAAAAGGCTGGTCAATGCATACTCAGCTTGCTGCTACGGAGTAGTTATTGTAACAGACCTGCTCCACCTGCCATCCCCTTTAACCAAACAAGCAGCTGTTTGGTTCAGGCTCCAGAGGAGGTAAAGACCTGCCCACAGCCAGGCCAAGAACTCCTCTAAGAAACACACAAGGAGCAGTACAACACAGCAAACACCGATAAAGGACCCTTGTGCGTAGCTCTATTACACGCAGTGTGACTCCAAGCCAACCACTTTCAATCCACAAACATGGCAGCCTACGTGAGCCTTCTTTGAGCTCTTTCCTGCTGGGAATTGTGGCTGCCTGGCAATTATCTCCCCTTGCACTGGGACACCTCTCAAGGGTGTTCCTTGGTGCAATGAGATCTTTCAACAACAACAGATCGCTGGTGAGCCCCATCTGAATCCTTCCTGGACAGCACTTGGATTACATGATCAGGCAATTCTCCTCTTTAACAAGGACCAGTTGTTCAGCCTAAATTAGTAATATTTTAAATGGAATAAATCATTTAAAGTTACAATATTGTGTGATTTAGTATGCTTTTTGCTTTGCTTTCTTCAGAGCAAGACTTGCTCTGAAGCACTAGGCCACAAACTGAGAATTTCCAGTTAATGACTTTCCCAGCGCACACAACCTGCTCAGTCAAAACATGGCCTCCAGAATCAATGAAAAACATGAAAATAGAGGCTTCAGTGACAGACCAGCACCAGTTGCACCACAACAAGAACCTGTCTGAAAGACAGCAAAGGAATCCAATAGGGGAACAAGAAAACCTCAGACCCCAAAATTACTACTAGACTGAACCATTGCATGGGGAGAAGGTAAATAGTCTGTAAGAGTACTATCATTCAGGGACTTTATGTCAGCCCCCTTCTCTGCAGATTCATTTCCTCTCCCTGGAGCCAACCATATCGCTGTATCCCTCTATTAAATAATTTTGTAAAATTTAATGCCCGACACCCTGCTTCACAAAGCCTCAGATTTGTACTCCAGAGCAAACTCACACCAGAAGCCCAAACATGAATGTAGGTGAATTAGGGATAATCAGTATGAAACTTTGACATCTTAGCTAAGTGTCACAGGGCATCAAGTGTGCACATATAATCCTTTGGCTATAAACACACATTTCTTCAGCTACAAATGTATATAACCCAATTTTCCTTCATATATTTGCTCCATGCAGTAACAGCATGATCTTATTGAACTATTACATCATCCTTTTACTTAAATATAAGGTTTATCTTAAAAACTCATTTGCAACACTTATTTCAGAAGTCCCAGCTTTTTTTCCTAATATATAGTAGAAACATTCATATCCAGAATCTTCAGATACTGATTACAAAGCAGTGCTGAAAGGTTTTGGTTCTGTTTTTAATCATCAATTTCTATTAGAAGACTTAATACCAATACCATTAGTATGCTTACTCCACAGAAGTTCGGCAATTTAACCTGTACTTGAATTGACTTGACTTGGACTTGAATCATAAAGATCTTTCCAAATGTAGAAAGAAAAGTTATTTACACAGCAAATTCTGTTATGCATACAGATCTCATCTGTTAATATCACACTGCTTGGAGAAATCTAATTAATGAATGTAAACCCAAGGATTTAAGGAGAAGCTTGAGGAAACCGTGCCACATCTTTCAAGTCTAAATCTAAGTACAAAGTTACTTGCAAATCAAACAAATGAAATTATAACTGTATAAAATAAACATCAAAAAAGTTTTAAAATATCAAATTAACAGTTTGATACACCAAACTGTTTTAGAGATTAAACAAATTACTTTATATTTAAAAATACACATATCTCCATATACAAATATATCAATATTGCATACGTATTAACTAGTAATGCTTAAGACTTCTGAAACAGAAAATACAACACAGTTTGCAAAGAAGGAATAAGATGGGGAAGGGGATTAGAAAGGCCCCTGTTAAGTCATCTTCTTCCACAGTATAAAAGTAATTGATTAACTGTAACTAATAAAAGTATTTTCTTAATCTTAAGCTTGCTTTCTTGCAATAATAGCTGATCTTGCCTAGTACATCTTAGAAGACAAAAAAACCCCCCATAAAGTTATCAAGCTTTATCAGTACTGGCTGTTACCATCACTACTACTGTAAAATGTCACACAGCTTCCAGTATCTTACTTTTCTTTGACAAAGTTAAACCTCAGGAGATACTTATTCAGATACTGCAAGCAGTTCACTTGGGTTTTACAACCATTAGAGCCTTTGAAATGATTCAGACCTCCTGCTAGCCCTCTCTTCTCCGCAGTTCTAAAAACTAGGCTCAACTCCCACAGGAGATGGTGTGAAAGTAGACATTTTGTAAGACAGCACAGGCACAGCAACACACAGTTCTGCCTTACTCACCTTAATCCTTAAGACTAAGTGAAACCAAAACAACACTTAAACAAAATTTACAATCTCTCATCCCTAGATTTATGGACATAAAAAGCCAAAATATGGAAGCCAGAACATTTCAGCCAAAGAGAAAAAGTTGTTTTTTCAAAAAAAAAAACCAAACACAACAAAAAACCCCACCAAAAATAGCAGCTTCCGAGGTCCGAATCTGTTGTGCACATATTTTGTGCCTGCTTTTGTCCACAGTTGATATCCTTCCAGCACGGGAATTTTTCTTGTAAAATGGTTGCTACACTGCAAGCATCTTCCCCTCAGACACAGAGTATTGGCTTTATCAGTTTGACATAATGAAAGCTGCACACTGCATCTGTTATCACCTTATCAAGAAAACCAGAATCTGCTTATTTTGAAGTGCACAGTTTTAAATATGAATGAAAACATAATGAAAGACACAGCTACCACTTGTTCATCACTGTAAAGCAATTCCATTCATTTAAGTAATTTGCTAATATAATCTTGTTGCAGCATTAGTTTCATGATTTCAGATTGGATGCTTTCTGCAACCAACTTCAATAGGAAAAAGACAATCATGTCACTAAATTCCACAATTTATTCTTTCAGAACATTATAAAGTTGTCCCTGGTATTCTATATGCACCATACTATAAAAAAAAAAAAAAAATCATGAAGGAACAAAACCTGCCTAGAGCAGACAGTACGAT
The DNA here is from genome assembly GCA_033459285.1 of Clamator glandarius. Classification (NCBI taxonomy): domain Eukaryota; kingdom Metazoa; phylum Chordata; class Aves; order Cuculiformes; family Cuculidae; genus Clamator; species Clamator glandarius. The sequence continues at coordinate 4,549,005 of JAUNZM010000109.1, forward strand.
TTTCTTTGACCTTCAAAATCTTAACTTTGTGACTGTGACTGTTATTTTCATATAGCAGTAGTTTAACCTGAGCAAAATCTTTTAAGACTCCTTCCAAATAATCTGTTAGAGAAATAACCACGTTGTTTTTAGTGTGGCTTATGTGAGTATTCATGAACTGAACTATTCATTTTATGAAGAACAGCTTCTAGTGTAATCTCAATCCATTTTGCCCAATGGAAGAACATTAATTGCGGGATTACTTCTACAGAAAACAAACCTCTAACTTCAATGTACTTTTTATAACTTGCCCCTTCTCATAAACGTTGAGAAACAGAAAAAAACCTGCCTGATAAAAGTCCCTTGAAGAGATAGTCCATTTTGTTTCCAGAAAGCACATCTCAGAATAATTACTTATGGGAAAAAAAAATATTCCGTACCACCAGGGAAATCATTTGGATATCAAATTGAGTAGTTAATCTGACTTATCCTATTTCTCATAAGATAAACTTTTATGAATACCACTCCCATTCAGTCAAATCAAACAGTTACTAGAACTTTCTGGCCTTGTAGATGGAAACCAGAATTTGAATTTCACTGATAAACAAACTCAGAGTTACCTAAAAGTTTCCATGTGATAAAATATTGAATTTTTAAAGGCTTCAGCAAATAACCCTTCTACTTGCTGCTGCCCAAATACACTTAAAACAGTTGAAGCTCGTATTTAATTGCCCCCAAAACTGAGTAACTCATTACTGAGCAGCATACTAAACCAGCATACTAGTTACCTTCCTTCCTATAGCTCCATTTTGTTTTTTTGGTGGGGGAGGTTCAAAAATCCTTTGCTGTTGCTGCGGGGGAAGGGTGGAATACAATGGAATGATTTTGATGTCACCAACTTCAGGGCCTAAATCATCAATTTCACGTTTTATCCTCTTGCAGGCTTCATCAATCTCCTGCAAAACAAAAAGCATTGATTAAAAGACAACTCTGTGAAAAAGAAAGCACATTTCATTTTACAGTATCTTAAGACAATTATACTAAGTCCACACGCTGTGGAACAATTACAATAACTTCTACTTTAAAAAATAAAGCAAATAAATATTAAAAAAATCAAGGCACTTGCTGAATTTGCAATTGAATTTCCACAATACTTCAAGATGCTTCACTTCCTATACCCTAATGAACAGCCTAATTTACATTCAACATCCTTTTTCTTTTAGTCATGTTTCCTAATTAATTCTCTACAAATTGTACTAAAATTGAAATCTCTCACCCTGGAATATTAAACTGCACCCATGACCTTTTCAATTTTCACAATCTAGAAGAAATTGATGTGCAAGATATTTTAAATACGCCAATTAAGCTTTAATGTCACGTATCACTAATGCAATTATATGGAAGATTTGCTTCATTGTACCTAATGAGAACAAACACCTTTACAGTATAAACATGGATGCTCAAAACCAAACCTCTCAATCCAGTTTTTCAGGTTTTATTTTAAAATTAACTGAAATCCAAATTAAACTGAAGTAAAGTCAGTGTAATGCTCTGAAAAGGAGAAAGATTTCTCACGCCTTTTTTTACCCCATTATTTTCTACAATATTTGCTAGCCTATTTTCTGACTATGCACACCATGCAAAAAAAGTTCACAACAGCTCAAACGTTTATAATTCTGTTTCATTTTAAAACAACCACAGTTAAGTGAGCGAGGTGACCTATAGTTCTGACAAGATCTAATCAAAATTAAAGTGCACAGAAATTTAGGTCAAAGAATAACAAGTCATTAACTTCAACTTAAAAATTACAACACTTTCTGCTGGTATAACCAATATGCATGCTCACCAACTGCTGATATTAACAGCTTAACCACTGAGGGGAGAATGAAGTTATCACAATAAGATTCAACAGTAGGCAAGAGGGAAAAATGGCTACAACATAATCCAAGAAAGGCCATCTCTCCCTTATCACAAGCAATTTACCATCCTGAAGCTGAAGCAATGCTTAAGACCCTCAAGTAAATATGCAGAACAGTTTAAAACCAAAGGCTCTGTTAAATTACTGCTTTAAACTGTACTCAAAAAAGCAAAAGCAGGAAACTAAATTCAGATATATTCTGGAAGAAAAAGGGTTCTTAAAATATGTACTTAAGTTTTCAGCACAACTGTATTGAGTATCTTTTTTAAAACTGCGCAAGACAATACAATAATCATGTTCTGTATTGACCGGCATACATAATTAATGTAAGCATGACAAAATGAAGGCTCTTCCTTTGATGTCGAAAATCCCTTTAATAGTAATGCTTTCTGGTGTTATCTTGCCAACATGAATGAACTACAGACATTTACAAAAACCCTTTTAAACAAAGGTAAACTTTGCCAACAAATCCAATACACCCTTCATAAAATGTAAGAGGCATACAAGAAACTGAGCTGGAATGCCCCCTACTGGTTTATTAACAAAGATTTAATTTCTTTACACAGATGTCAGTATCTGGTGTTTTGCTGACAAACCCCTTTAAGTTCTGTAACAGCCTTCTAATGAAAAAGAAAGACCCAACTTAATTGACAGATCATAAACAGTAGCTCAGTAAATTAATGCTTTAACAATGTTGCTTATGTTAGAAGCAAACAGTTGACTAACTAGGCAGCAACAGTCCCTCTTAAATTTGCATCCATTCGAAGTCTTGACAAGCTGATACTTGAGCCTGCTAGAATCTAACTTTGTAGTATCTTGTATTTTCTTTCAAAAAAACCCACACCGGCCAAATGCTGAAAACAAAAATCCAGCACAGACATTAGCTCCTGGTCTGAAGGTCACTACAGCGTTTCACAGAATCCAAGCAGATTACATTTTGTAATCGGGAAAGCTTTGATGCTGGATAGGATATTTCATCTTCAACATTAGAGACAAGAGATTCTAGGAAAAGTTTTATACTTACAGTAACATACAAGCCAGCCATGATAAATGAAAGCACCACACTCCTTAGGTCACATGTTCACAGCCACATTTCAGAAAGGACAGCTATATTGTTTCTCTCTAGAGCTTTTCAATGTAGTTTCAAAGTACCCCTAATCAGGAGTCATTAAAATAGCTCAACACAGACATAACAAGTGCAAATATAACCACTACTCTGCAGACTTGCAGAGGTAACTATGGGCAGTAAGCTCCTTAAAGAAGGATGTAAATCATCAAGAGCCCTTGCCCCTTATCTAAAGGCAACCACGCTCCAACTCCAGCAGGCAAACCAACATCCCAAAGCACACAATTTAGGAGGCACACATGTAGCAAGAAGAGTCTGAAATTATTAAGGATTCATTTAAGTGTTACAAGGCTCGTTTGTATCACATGAAAGCATTTAAATTTGGAGATACAAGAGTAGTTCAAGTTTAATGCTCCGAATTCAGCAAGTCCAATTGACTAGTTTCAAAAATTTCTTAGAAGAAACACACACACACTCTCCAATATTGCACACCATCCACTCCAAATCCATTACAAGTGATAGAGTCTAACTAATATACTGTACCTATAGCTAAATATAGTTTACAAAAGGAAAGAAAAAGCAGTAATCAGGAAGATAATCAAGATTATCATTATATCAAGTTTAAGCTACTTTAAATAATATTCTAAGATTTATGGTTTTTGTGTGATTATGGCTGGTTCTACACAAAGTCCTGAACAGACTGTGTGGTTTTCAAACAAATGGTAAACTTGAACAGTCAATAATTAGAATACCTGTCTAAATAGGTGGATTTCATTCAGGAGCTTAAGTATCATGAGACACCAAAAGGCTTCAGGATTTTGACGGGAACTTCCATTGTGCCACAAACTTGATCAAGACCCAAGTCTGTGTGGGAACCAATGCTCAGCAATATCTTGTTTGGCGCACAGTTCTCCCTCCAATTTTTTAGAAACAGTAGCACAGCCATCTATATTTTCACTTAGCAGTAAGTAGGTTACTTATGCCTCTGGAATTCAACAGGATTTCTACTCTGTTGTAACCCACTTTTCCAAAGAAAAGGCAGGCTGATCATTAGTGCCTAGGAAAAAAAACCCTGGATACAGTAATTTTTATTCCCCTCACTTGAAGCTGTGCTTCTGTGCAGCTAGAAATCCAAAGATCCACCAGACCAGAGGGAAACTCAGAACCTGTTGATAAAAGGAGTCCACAATTCTCAGAATGCAGGGATTGCTGCTTATTTTCCATTTTTACATCCTCTGCCTGGGGAGAGCAATGCCGACTATTCATACCAAGCTCAAGAAATTAAAAGCACAGTGCTTTCTCTGTTTTCCCCTTCTCAAGGCAGATCAATACATCTTGAAGTTAAATAACTGGTTATATTAAATGATTCAAGCTGACACAGGACAGATTTTTTGCTCCAGTGAAATACAATATGAAAACTTCATATAAGCCTGAAGAAGCAGCACTATATTTACAAGTAGTCAAAAGCAGTCCTGAACCACACACACTCCCTCAGCACAGCATTAAATACTATAGTAACAGTACATAAAATATGCACACACTTCAAAAAAGGTTACACGTGCTACAGTATCAAAAAAGGCCTAAAAGAGCTATGGGCACTTATCAGACATAAAGGAGGTATATTTAATGCTTCAAATTGCAGTTAAAATTAAGTACTCCAAAGCACTTTCAACCATTCAGTAAGATAAACATATTCAATGCCACCTGGAGATAACATCACAGCTAAAACTGCTGGACTGTAACCGTGGAAACAGACCTGGCTGCATTCACCCTTTGTACAAGGAGTACTGAATGTTGCTCTCTGGTCAACAGCCTTTTATTCCTTTGTAACAATTAAGCCAACCACAGAAAGCGCTAGCTGCAGGTTAGCTTCTTGAGAGCTCAAGATTGTCTATTCACATCCTGCCCCTTTGTTTTCCATCCCTCACACTGCCCAGTACTACTTGTATCCCTCATCCCAGAACAAGCAGAAGAAATATTTCACCTACTACAAGACACAAAAGGTAGAGCTGAATATCTGCCCCTCTTATTTGTAAAACTAAATCCTTTTTTCTTCTATCACTGCAACAGTGCTTTTTACCCCTCCCTACAGAAAAGGGGATAAAAAACCTTCCACAATGCTCAAAGAGCAGCATGGGAAGGGGACAAAAGGAAGGCTTCCCAAGAAGCCCATTTCTTTAACCTGACTGCAGTGATCTGGGAAGACATGATGAAAACCTGTCAGTATTTGAAACCAAGAGGGACAGAGGTGATGGTTTTCCTATAGCTTATCTTCAAGAGTACCACTTACAAGACTAATGCTTAAATCCCACCCCATCTTGCCCCTTTGATTTGGTAGATACTAATAAGATGGAAAACGTGAACAGGACTCAGTATTACTAAGTAATATTTAGTAATATTCTTTTTTTCCTAGAATATCTCACTTTTGAAAGCCTAATCACAGCAAATCTTTAGGTATGACTTCTGAAGTTGGTCTGTGCCCGTCTAATTTAGAAACACACTGGTTCTTCAGGCTTTGTGTCAGAACACAGTGTGAGGAGAGACTCTAAATAAACCATAAACCAATACCTGACCAGCTGCCTCCAATACTACATCTCCACTGCTTAAGTTTACCATCTCACTACTCCAACACTTAATATCCTCTAGCTCTGCATCAAAAAGTAAGGATTTGAACATATCATCAGCAGTTCATCTAAACAGAGCAGTATAAAATTAACCACATAAGAGACTAATTTTGCCTCTTATCACGCACAGCACATTTTTTTCTTTATCTGCTGTTGAAAATAAAGTCATTATCATACTATTCAAACTGAATACTCAGTAAAAATTCACTTTCATTTCTTTCCCTGATGGTATTTCTGCAGCATAAAGTAAGGTGTTTATACTGAAGCTCACTATTAGCAAGAACAGAAAGAGAAAAGGATTACAGGAACAGTTACTTATGTTATTGAGCTAGTGCACCACATCTTTAAGAAGAAAGTTTGTGCTGAACAAATACTGTCAAGATGGTTACATAAAGAAGTTCCACTGAATGGTAGTCAAAACACCCAAGTATAAAAATAAACCCAGGAAAACTAGCATTGATGAAGTTCATACAACACCAGATTGGAAGGGACCTCAAGGATCACCTAGTCCAACCTTTTTTGGCAAAAGCACAGTCTAGACAAGACGGCCCAGCACCCTGACCAGCCACTTAAGCATGTCCAGTGCCGGAAAATCCACCACTTCCTTGAGGAGATTATTCCAATGGTTGGTTGTTCCCATTATGAAAAGCTTTTCACTTGCATCCAATTGGAATCTCCCCAGAAGTAACTTGTACCCATTACTTCTTGTTTTTTTCCATATGACTTCTTTTTAAGAGTCTCCATCTTCTTTGTAGCCATCCTTTAAATACCGGAACATGGTGATAAGGTCTCCTCTAAGCCTTCTTTTCTCAAGGTTGAACAAACCCAGCACTTTCAGCCTTTCCTCACATGGCAGGCTTCCCAGTCCTTTGATCATCTTTGTGATCCTAAGTTACGGAGCCACGCTAACTATGCAATAACCTGAATTTCATTCCCTTTTGTTTGTGTGCAGGACCCATCCGTGTTGCCATGGACAAGGCTTGAAATTACTGATACTAAACAGCAGTTACCAAAGGATGAACTGCAAGTTACCCTAAGCCACCACAACACATCACATACTAGTGTGCATTCTGGCTCACAGCCAAACTGGAATACATAACCATCCATTTAACTTACTGGTCAGACTCCACTCAATCTTACGGACTAAACTGTATCTCATTATCTTCAGAAAAACTGTTTCTACAAAGAGATGGTGACTAGTGATGTCATCTTAAGCACATTTAATAGAACAAATGGAGCACTTGGCACACAAAACAGAATTCAATTATTTCTTAGACACTGTCCTCAGGAACATTATTTCAGAAATGTTTTCTTTAGTTAACCCACACAGGGTCACTACAAAGAGGCACTTAAAGAATCTCATGAGGTGAGCAGAACTTCAAGACTGCTCCAGTCAGAATACAGTATAAACTCTTCTAAACAGGAGATGAAACTCTTATCTTCAGCAGATCAGCTGTTACACTGCTTCACCTTGGATAAATAAGTAGATACAACTGTCTATATCTAAAGTAGTTATAACACAGAAAGATACGAATACCAAAAAGTAATATAAGGCAATTTTACGTTGTCTAAAGTGAGTGCGGGGCGGGGGGGAGGAGGAAGAAGAAATGCATAAATAAGAAGTACTTCCCATGCAACAGATATCTGGCCGAAGTTTTTTTTAGTTCCTATCACAGATGGGGCACTGCCAGCCACATCTGGATTTGATGACAAACCTAGAAATTTGTCTTTGAGCTTAAATCTGCATGGACTTCACTAATTCCCCTTTCTTCCTCTAGGAATGAGAGCAAGCCGCTACAATCTAAAATGAGGAAACAGCAGTGAACAGAACTGGTCCCAAGAGCTGCACCATTTCAGGACATGTTTTGAATACAAATTCAGAAACAAAATTTTGTAAAATGATATATTTTGGCAAAAAAGTTGTCCACAGAAGAATACATGATCACAACTCAGAACTGAACCAGTTCCACAAGATGCCTATGATCAAGGTATTTTTGACCTACTCTATTTCTAATATTTAATACTGACATCATCTGAGATAAACCATAAAGAAAGCAAATCTTCCTTCCTCTAGCACTCAAAAATTAATATTATTCTTCTTTCAGTTTATGTTCCCCAATACCTCAATACTTTCACAAAGCTAAGCTAAACGAGACACAACTTGTGTTCACTGTAGCCCAGCACACTTAATGGCCTTGACCTCATTCAGCCACTACCAAAAATAAAAGTAGTTGTCAATTCTTACTTCAATTTCCTCATAAGCATCTGCTAATTTCTTTCACAGTTGCAGATCTTAACCAGCCTCAATGTGATGAAAAAGTGTACCTTTAAAATAAATCCTTATTTACAAAATATTCTGAAAAGAATGCTCACAAATATTTTTGCAACTCTGTTCTACACAAACATCATTTTTACCAACATCACTTTAAACATTTCTGGAACACTGACATCAAAACTTCACAGCAATATTTTTCAGTTTATTTATGCACAATTTAAAACAGTGTTGATCTGTACTTCTGCTGCCTAGATTCTTCCTCCCAAGAGTATAATGATGCATTTGACTTTATGGAAAAAGGGATACTGGTGTGGCAGGAAACATATCTGGCATCCGTTAAGTGCCTAGGTTACTAAGATATGCAAGACAGACCTATACAGTTTCTGTAGCATTATTGCTGCCTCCCTTACCCCACAAGTTTCACCTGCAATGGTTTTATATTTACTCTCAGACTACCGATCTGATGGGAGTGTGAAATCTAATACTGTTTTAGCAGAACTCCAGTAGAAAATAAACCAGCTACCTCTGAGATTTCCAGGTGTGCCCATCAAAGCACCTGAAGTGAAGTTTAGCCAATGTTTATCTACTAGACTACCAAGTTTATAATCTCAGTGACTTAGAACAAGTTTGGCAAAAGCTATTCTCTAAGACAGACGTGTTGACTGAAAAATAATTATACTATATCCTTGCAAAGAGAATTCCTTGTCAGTTTCCAATTTTGTCTATGATCGACACCAGGCAACCCGGTTTACAGTTATCCAAGTTACAGCTGTTTTGAATATTGGCACAAACTCCGAAGATTATTTCCATCTTCTGTAATCTCCTCAATACACCAGGCCAGTTAGTTTGTTTTTAAAATCAATAGATGAGATCTCCTCCTTAAAGGGACTGTGAAACAAGTCCCATTTCAAAATGTTTTTTTTCCTAATGTTTCTAAAACATCCTCTTTTGTTACTAATAGACTGAAGAGCAGTTCGTGCAACATAATCATATAGTTTTGCTCCTCCCAGGATTCAGAAAGGAAATTTTTATTCAACATTTATTACTGCATCAGTAACAACAATTTTATCTTCTCCCAGTAACATGCTTATACAATCAGGATTCCTTTGGCTTCCTAATGTATTTAAATTTATTTTTATTTTGGGGCCTGACAACACAGGCCCTAGTATCTCCAAGCACCATAATCAACTTTGTCTTAACTAATCTGCACTGATGACTGCTATCCATCTTATTGCCCATATTACTTCAGATTCAGTGGGAAGCGAAGGCTGTAGCCAGTAAGGATCCTCATTCTGCCTTAGACCAATGCAGTTACTCCCCATCTGAAACCTCTTAAACAGTGCACACTTGCATGGTTCCGCCCAAAACATTTTCCCTTTATGTAATTTCATTTGGCTTTGTAAATGCATCTTTCTAACAAGAAAACCAAATCCTCCTGCACCCTGTTTATAGGCCTTAGAAGCTCCAAAACATCACAGATCAAAATGGATACACCACTTCAAAGCTTCTCTACAAAAGCTAAACAAGGCTTCAACTCCACACTTCTTAGCTGATTTCAGAGGATTAGCTCCAAGCAGAGACACCCCAGCGCTCCTGAAGTTACCATCCATGGACACGTGGACTGGAGAAATGCAAACAAGGTGACGATAGTGGCTTGCTGAGTTTTAAGTGATTCAGTAAGGCAACAGAGAGATATAACTATGCACAAATGTATGCAACAATATCTGTACACAAAAACATGTATTATGTGCATGATTTTATTAAAATCTGTTTATAATACATTACATTCTGTAGATTAATCCAAGGGCAAATCAAAGAACTTGTTGATAAAATAGAACAGAGTACCTCTGCAGATCTGGCTGGTATTAGACCAGTTGGGTCCAGAGCCATTGGCCAATCATGAGTAGTGCTCAGAGCTGGTAATGTATGAAGGCAGTCACCTGTCACCCCCCTAATAACTTGTTACAACAATATTAAGAGCAATACATAGCAACTGACATAGCAAGAACATCCTTTATAATTGACAATTAGAAGGGCAAGTATTTGTTCTTCATGAAAGGTTAAACACCAGCCTGATTTAGCATTCTGCTAAGAAAACAAAAGCAGCTAAAAAAGCTGGACAGCAGTATCCCTTTCTGTTGCCACCACTTGCCTTCCACAGTTGTTTCACCAATTCTCACATTTACCTGCCAGACCAGTCTGGACTAGAACTTCTAACTAAACCTAAACAGGAAGATTTCAAAGTCACATTTGTTAAAGCATTTCTTCCTACATGTACTTTAACTCACAGCAAAACTCCGAAGGAGGACAAATATAAAGGCCAATGACACTGCTTTTACAATAACTCGTTCTTTCATTTTTCTACAGGAGATGACATGCCAGAAGATGTTTTAATCGCATGCCTTTTAAGACTAATTGAAGAGGCAATACATTTTTATGACTGACAAACCTGCTTAAAAATCTTGTGTACTTTCAGCACTACAAGTTCTTTATAACATTTTTCCCCACCTTGGCACAGTTAAGACTGTGTACACTTAGACTAAATATACTGAATTGTTCCACATGCTTTGAGGGGTATTTCTTCAAGAGGGATGACTGCAAGAAGCGTAAGTCAATAATATTTTTGCTAGTTGTGTTTCACCCCCTACTAAAGACACTAATTTTGACTCAACCAAGTAAACTTTCACAATGCCAATGAGATTTTTTTATCTTTTCTCAATTTTCAGTCTAACATGGACACTCAAAAGAGCTTCAAAGCAACAGATACAGACTAAAAAAAGATTGTTTATTTGAAGTAAAGGATTTAAGTTACCAGAGAATCCTTGTTTCCTGATGCAGGCTAGCTTAAGTGCTTTTGTACAGTCCTCTTTTGCAAGGCAGAGTCCATTTCTGAGACAGAACTCCCAGCACGAGGTACTGAAAGACTATGACCTAATACTCAGTTATTCATAAAAATCAAAATCCAAACATGTTTACCAGAACTACTACTGATAGTGAAGTAGCAGAACCAAACTGTTATTCCTCAGGTAAGTTGTACAACATACATCCAGAAGCGGACAGACTACATTTTCAGCAAACACACAGACACTACCAGGTACTCGGAACTCTTGAGTTCACATCAGTACAAACCTAAAGGCTCATACTCCAGATTTCTATTTTAGAAGTACATAAGTAACATAGAGAGCTTTCATTCTAGAAAGGGCTTGCATAGCACATGCATGTTACAGACATACAACTAAGGACCTGAACAGTCTGGCGGGTAGAAAACCTCAGGTCATTCAAACGATAAACTAGAAAAGGAAACTAAACCTTTCAGCCTACACAAGCCGCTTAAAACACTTTCTGTATGGAAAAAAGTACAAAAAAAAAAAAAAAAAAAAAGAATAAGTACCTCCTGTCCAGTAAGAAAGAGTAAGAGATCTCCTTCCTCTTCTTCACACATGTGAATTTGAATCACTGTTCGAATGGCAGCCTCAAGGTAGTCCCTTTCTGGTTCTGGAGTATAGAAGATCTCCACAGGATGGGTGCGACCCGGAATAGTTAGAAGAGGGCAGTTGTCAAAATAGATCTGAAACTTGCCAGCATCTAAAGTAGCGCTCATAACTATAACCTGTAGGTTGGGAGACAAAAAGTTACTCCAAGGGTTAACAAGAATTTATGAAATGTTCCATACACTAGATGTAATAGTAAGAAACTGAAAAATAAACTGTGGACTGATTCAAGCATGCTTTTATCATCTGACTACAGTACCTTTGTTACAAAAGTCTAAAAATTTTCCTAGTTGAACATGGAAAGGTTAAGCTACAATTACATTCTTTGCAGTGTCTTCCTTAATACAAACTGCATAAGGATTTCCTAGGGTGATCTTTCCAGTATGTATTATCCTTAGATCAAGAGAAAGTTGACCTACTTCAGTTGATTATAAAAATCAGCTAATAGTAAGCACATATATAAGATACACAATAAGATGCCTTATTTGGTATGCCTGTTAGTAGGAAGGAGATGCTCTCTGGTTTCATCACTACTAACCTTCAAATCAGATCTTTGTCTTACAACTTCCTTCAAAACTCCCATCAAAATATCAGTAGCCAGTGTTCTCTCATGGGCTTCATCAAGAATTATAACACCATAGCGCTCCAGCAAAGGATCGTTCATTGCTTCACGAAGTAACATACCATCAGTCATATATCTGAACACAAACAAAAACAAATTTAAACAAATTTTACTTCCCAAGTCCAATACAGCAACCTCTGCCGAATCATTCACTAGGTTGCCTGAACTAAGCTTTTAATCAACTTTTTTTTTTTAAAACAGTAACATCAGTAAACTATTTCCAATAAAGTAAGAAGTTGATTACAGTAATTTCTATTTGAAAACTTGAAGAGGATAAGTGAAATCAGAGTACCATGGGAAGATTAGAAGAATTAAAATAGAAGGAGAAACAAGGTTTAGTGACATTCATAACTAGTTTGTACACTTCTACTGACAGACTTCGAGGTCTGCAAGTAGAGACAAGAAAATAAAGGGAAAAAAACCTCCTAAATCCTAGAAATATTATTTCTGCAATTTTGTCCCATTTTCTGTTTGTGAATCTGTACATATTTTGCTTCTCCATCTCAGTTAAATGTGGGTTTACACAATAACTTTATTACTAGCCTTCAATTACTTGTGTGATCAAAAGAGAAGACATTTTTGACAGAAAAACTATTCCTTGAACCACACTATGCAGAACCCTTTGTAACTAAGCATTCTGAACGTCATCTGTGAGTGACGTATTAGGCAGACCTGCTTCCACCTTTACAGTACAAAGATCCACAACAGTTGACAACTAAAATGCTATGGATCGTGTCCCAGAGTAAGGTATAGGACAGTTTTAAAGCTCAGTGGTAGTTCTCCTTACTGCAGTAGGCTAGTCAACTTCATCAAGATTACCCTGAATAGGAAGATATCACAGACAAACATCACCTGAATGCACAGCATGAAGATAAACTGAACACTGAAAGGCTTTGTTCTGAATAGCACCTTAATTATAAAAATACTTTTTCATCTCCCTCTTCTCTATTGATCACTTAGAATTAATTCCTATAGGGTGCAGTGGCTTCTTTAGGAGGAATGACTTAATTTTCGATTTTACTCAAGCCCCACAACCCAAGTTTCTCTCAGTGCATGCTATGGCTTCTGTATCTGCTCCACTCAGATACAGGAAGTGCCTGTCCATAGATTCCATCCCTCCTCATGACTCCTTTCATAACCCCGCCCACACCCACACCTTTACCTGACAGTTGCCATACGTACTTCAAAATGGTTTTTGCACTACTACAGTCTTCAAATCGAATAGAATAGCCAACCTCCTGCCCTAGCATGACATCCATCTCATCAGCAACCCGCTGTGCCACACTCATTGCAGCAACTCTCCTAGGCTGGGTACATGCTACTCCCCGCTTTGGTCCAGGTAATGAGCGCATGTAGTCAACACACCACTGAGGGATCTGTCAAGAACAAAATTCAGTTTTAAACACACTTCGAATGGCCAGACATCATCTGTAACCTTTGTAGTGTATCAAATAAAGTTAGTTACAGTTCTACAGAGATGCTAACTGCATGCACCAAATTCTCCAAAGCACCAGCGCAGGATGACTAGTTGGTTGAACCCAATGCCACTAAATAAAGCACTTTCACATTAAGCACGTACGTAGAAATCTTCCTAGTCATCAGTAAGATACGTAGGTTCGTAGTACCTTTAAGCACTGCCACATCAGTACCCTATATAGATATTTAGCCGCAGTAAACATGCTGCTAAACATGCAGCCAAAGCAACCAAAATTAAATTTAACACTCAGATTTCTGAGATCCATACAATTTTACTGCACGGTAATAATACATAGTCCCTTTAAAACGTAACATTTATTAATACATTAGGCAAAAATAAATATTTTTAAACTCACTGTAGCCACAAATCACAACAAAGAAAATTAACAGTTACAATGATTTGGTTAATTATTCCTCTTTTGAAATTTTATTAGCCAAGTATGAAACCCCCTTGTTTTCCTTCCTGTAAGTCCTCATTTTATTCGTCAGTCAGTAGTTTTCTGCTCTTATTAGGAATATGGGAACAGTAATAATTACTCAAAATAACATGCTTTATTCAGAAGAATTTCTATGGTCAGTAATAGTTTGATGAAGATTGATTATTCTTAACAAGTTCTCAGTGTGACATTTTATGAGGGAAATCTCCAGGCATAACTAGTTCCAAGACTACAGATCAAATAAAATCCATCACTCCTCTGTAAATGCTTTTCCTAAAAGCTCACACTTACACAGGAAAAACACACAATTAAACATTATACCAATGCAGATTAACAGGAAAAGCAGTATAATTTAAACGAGGAAAATTTCTGTTCTAAACATACCACATTTCCAGAGTAAAATGGACAATAACTGAGCACTAAAACACATTCAAGTAGACAAGCTAGGAAAAGCTTGGTTGTTTTAATGGAGAATTTTATTTTTTTTTAAATACAAGTAAACAAAGACTATCAAAATATGACAGAAGACAGAGTGCTAAGAAAAAGAACTCAAATTTCAGGAAATCCTATTAAAAATTAAAAATAGCAGTCCTTGAATACTGAGAGCATAAGCCTGAAACCTTATCCTGTAACACACGCATACAGCATAGAGACAGGAATTTGCTTCCCAAGTCACTAATAAGGACTCAACTCTAAGCATATTAGATGAAGCTTTTTGACTTTAAACAGAGTAAGTCTTGAAAAAAACCTTTAAAACAGCAGGTCTGTTTTGCCACAGTAACACGAAATAAAACGTAATTTAGAAGTAGTTTCCCAATAAACAGCCAAACCTACAGCACTTGTGCTAAATGAAAGTAAAGGTTTACATAAGACTTTGATGTGTTAAACTAATTTCGATGACCACCAGAATACTTCCAATATCCATCTTTAAAGAAACTTAAATTATAGGAAAAAGGACTGTGCCATACTACATTTTCTACTTCAGACATGACTGGAAATATACTGAACAGTTCCTATCAACTGTTTCTTGTAAAAATCCAACAAAGTTAACAACTACACTGACAAAGCACCTACAAATTACCAAAAGCTTTGGCTTTCCTTAAAAAATAGCCGTTTCATCAATATCAAAGCATAAGTAATAACTTTAGTTAGCACCCCTTAACCTCAAGGACTTGCTCAATGAAGAGAGATTTTCAAACATAACATCCACAAAGATGATGAGATAGGGACTACATACACAATGACCACTAAGGTCAAAAATAAACGCGCTGAGGGCTGGTTAAGACTACTTGAAAGTCATGTTTTTAAAGGAATGAAGGTAGGAGAAGGAAGAGCTGGCTGTCCTCCTAGCTTTTCTGAGCCACTTCAGTGAACTTTCTCAGTTGAAAGTTATATGGTAGAGTTTTCATTAATTGAAAAGTTGTCAGGCTTTTTACTCATCTTAAATCTCCAAGGACAGCAGGAGATCAAGAACTGCCTTACTTCTGAACTTCATCTGACAAGCGAAATTGCTGACAAAGTGGCATCCTTACGTTATGTCAACAAATGTCCTACCCTTAACAGTCAAGGCTCTCAAGTAAAGGCAGATGCTACTCTATCAATTCATTTACAGAAGATATTTTAATTATTATATCAGCACTACAAACAAGCCCACGTTTAAGAGGGAGCACACCTTGCAAATACATCAAGTACTTCCCATCTTTCTACCAGAAATTCAGCACACTTGTTCCACTACTAAGCATGTTCTGAGAGCATTTTAAGAAAATAGTGAACTTAAAAGGTTGTCTACATTACAAATCAAGCCATTGCAAATGCTGAAGATGTGAAAATTAATAGTCCTGCCTTCCAATATACTTATTCAATGCTACAGAGGTTTAGTCTATGTGGAACAAAACCTTCAGAAAAGTTTTCTCCTGTTGCTTCCACTGTCAAAGCTAAGCATTCCCAAACCTCAGTGATCTACAAGACTAAAGGGAAAATGTGCAAAATGTAATAATAATGGAAGATACTTGACTTGCAGCAGTTGACTCTCAATAAAATTGTCTACTAATATATAGTTTTCTACTATCACCAAGAAAGGGAAGATAATTCTGGAAAAACAATTAATTATATATTTCAAATAATGCCAACTTCATACCAATACAAGTATAAATAGTTAGCACACACCTTCAGTTTGAGCATTAGAGGATTCCTTAAACACAGACAATTACATATCTTGCTCTGATCCATGAATGCAAGGAGAATAAAAACAACCATCCCTCAACTGGTTTTGAAACAGCACTTGATCACAAAAAGAATATGACACTATTGCATTGAAAACAAGGTTTTCACTAAGTGGCAGAAGGATCATTTTCAGTGATATGTTCCTACACAGATACTCTAAATTGCTTCAAAATGCATCCATAATCTCAGAAAGTGAGATAATTCAGAGGAAGCAGTGAAGCTTCCGAGACACCTTTGCTTTCAGTAGCTTGAATCTCATTTTTAAGAAAAGGTGCCTTAAGTTTCTTAAGCCCTTCCAAAATATAATGGTAAAGTAGTAGGACAATTCATGAAAAGCTTTAATCCTGAAAAATGACAAGACTGCAAGATGTATTTGAAGTTTAAGTCATAGATATTAAGAACACACATCCTTTAGATCTTTCAAAACTCAAATCATGCAAGACCATATCTCTAAGTAATTACCTAATCAAACTTTTCTGAAGAATTCCTACAATTTGCAGCACAAAGGCCATATAACTTCAAATATTCCAGGTACAGCTATAATAGGTACCCAGTATACTACTATAGCCTTCAAATTTCTAGAGTTCGCAATTTTATTTTATTACAAAAAATTTATTTCTGTAAGACTTCAGAGTAAGTTAGCTACAATCCATTTTATAAAGATACTTTATAAAATATTCTTCAATTTTTATTTTCTGCCTAGATAAAAGGAATTTATCAGGTTACAAAATAAAGAACTTTTTTTACATCAGTCTTCCACATATATTTTAACCAGCAACCCAGAGGATAGATTGAAGCCTTGAGCATGTTTGTCCTGCTATAAACTCCTGTTATAAAAGTGGTGTTCCTTATAGCTTATATATTCCCTGTTTACTGGTCCCCAAAATTCCTCTTTAGGGCTAAGGAGGTTCTGCATGTTATCACCATTTTTGGTGCTGAAGAAGTTTCTTAAAAACCATAAATCTACAAGTAAACATGATGTTAACTGCAGCACTGGAAAGCTATATGACCTCTGAAAAGCTTCAATACCAAGGAAATACAAGTCACTTCCTCTTAAGTTTGAACATCACCAAAACAAATGATCCAATCATAACATGTCAGCATTGTATTTGACAGTTCAATTTCGCTCAAGTTCATGTTTGTAGCACTTAAATTTAATAAAACATTAACAAGTCTCCACGTCTGTAATTTTTTCCTACTGTCTAGCTGCTACCCATAAAAACAGCTAAATAAACTACAGATATAAGTTTGGGACCACCTCAGTTTGTGGACTCATACACTTCTGTCATGTCATTAAAATCTTACTTTCTTCTACCAGAAAGATAACTACCAATCATAAAGCCTAACAGAAGTAGGGGCCAAAGAACAGGTCTGGACTGTGAAAAGGGACAATGCTGAAATCCTTTTCACTATCATATTCAATAAGCAAATAAAACATTCATCAAAATAGTTTTGTCACAATTTGTGAGAACTTTTTACTCAAGGAATTTCAAGAAATCAAAGTTTTACCCTCCCACACACCTAGCAACAGTCTCAAACTTAACAAAAACTGCAGTATCATACGGATAAGAACTCACCTGTGTTGTTTTACCAGACCCAGTCTCTCCAACCAGCACAAATGACTGATGTCTAATCAAAATATCCGTAAATCTTTCTTTATATTCCCAGACAGGAAGTTGTAGCCTTTTTTTCAGGATGTCATAATATCGCGGTGTATGTGGCAGATTTGTGAAAGGGTTAATACTGTGTGGAATCATAGCTGGTTTTATAGTTGGCAACCCAGCAGCCCCATAATAGGAAGAGTTAGATGTGGGTCGCAAATCTTTTTCCTTGTCCCTTTCTCTGTCACGATCTCTATCTCTGTCACGATCCCTGTCACGATCTTTACGGTCATCACGGTCCCTGTCCCGGTCCCGGTCCTTCCTAAGAAGAGTGAAGAGACACATCATAAAATCATACGTTTGAATATTTAAATGCAGCGTAGCAATTTAAACACAAAGCAAATTTGAAGGTACAAAGTGGATACAAACCAAATATTTTAAAAAGCCTTGCAAACAGCTACCTGGAAAGATAAGCATCAAAGACTAACAGGGTATGATACACACTGAATATTAAATACACAGTTAGACTTATCATACACAAGCACTGCCACAGTTCCTCTAACTACAAGCAAAGACTGAAGAAAGCTACCACATGGAGAGCACCATCTTAACTCACTTCATTTAATGGTTATGAAGAACCATCTGTACATTCCAGACTGTTCTCACAATTCTTCCCATTCCTACTTGCTGCTGCTGCTGCAGAAAAACAGTCTTCTTGCCTACCTACAAAGCAAACTCTGCTAACCCACAAAAAAAAATAACTCAAGATAAGCAAGCCCTGGAAGAGTAGTTTGAATTTAATACCCCACAATTACTTCATGGCTTTTTTTGTTCGAGGTCTTCCAAACAATCAACTCTGATATACAGGTTGTTAAATTGGAAATCTGGACTTAAAGCCAGCCGCTAGAGTTCAGAGAATCATTCAGGTTGGAAAACACCTCCAAGATCATCAACTGCAACCATTAACCCAACATTACAAAGTTGTACCATATTCATCGTCACTCAACTTGTTCCAAACATTAAGCCAAAAGAAGTTCATTTCACTTGCAAAAGAAAACAAGGTTTATTTTCGCTGGTTATGCACTTGAATTTCAGTCCCTGGCCTCGGTCTTTGGGTCAATTTCCAATTTTGCAAATCCACGTACTTATTCTTGCATATAATCTCACTTCCCTGCAAAACACTGTAACACTTGCAAAGAAATCCAGTTTGACCCAAAGAACTATAGCTACATGCTGTGTAAAAATCCCAAACTTACCCTAACACAGCCAAGCCCTGCTTTAAAAAAAGAAAAAAACAACCAACAAAACACTACATCATAATTTAACCTGGTCTAAACCAAAAGGTTAGTGGCATCATTGCCTGCAAAACTGAGGATATCCTAACCTCCAGCTTCTTTTGTGTTTTGTGTATTATGTTAACTGGAATCTCATCAAAAAGGCAAACCAACAGGCTGTCAACAACAGCTTTATAGTAAACACAGATATAAACCTTCTTAGAAATGTTCATTAAGCAAAAACAAAACCTTCCCCCTTCTTTAGCAGCACTCAGGCACACCTGAAAGTACACAGCATTTCTGCTGAGGGAAAACTGTTGCCCAACACTTCACACCACACCCTTCTTTTTTTAACTTGCAGCTGGCATTCAAAAGTAACTGGTGAAGTAATATATAAGTTTCTACCTAAAGGGAAGATGAAGTCATCAAGACTGTGTTAGTATTGATTCTATAAATTTTAATTCAAAGTGTGCTGTACATTGGTAATAACTACCACTCTTATTCCTGTATCAATGAATGCAATCTATGCAGGCTGCATTTCTTCCCCTCAATACTTCAATATGTTACAGTTTCAGAGATTGTTGAAGTAAATTTTAAGATGCACTTGTTTTATCACACACCCACTGAAAGTAAAGGAAGTTTACAAAACACAGGTTACTATCACTTAACTAACTCACTTTTATAAAGATTTTCCTAAAGCTGTGGATGCTGAATTGTCTGAAAATTAAGGTCCTTTTAGATCATTTTCTTAGATCTGAGATACCATAGCTTCAACATTACTTCTAACATGATCCAGTATTCAAAAAGCTAGAAATCTCTTCTCATTGTAAAATGGCAGGCTAATATTGCAGAACCCATCAGATTCATAATATCCCTGTGCAAAAGTTACTTCTGTTACAAACTGAAGGAACTTGCGTCCATTATGCTACACCTAACTGTAGAAGAGTCTAATAGCATTTATCAGACAAGAATGAAGCTTTGGACTTGTACTTAATGAGGTATTCAAAATAAGATTTTTAAATATCTACAAGTATTGGGATAAACAAGTTGACGGTCAGATAGTAACGTCATTAATAAGAAAAGGAAATAAACAAAGGCAATTTAAGAATGGTAAAGCCAGGGTAAAATGCAAAAACATGGTAAGAGCGCACACTTCACTGATGGTAAGAATATGACACACTAATAATGGGGAGGTTTTGGTTTAGTTTGTTGTGCATTTGCATACTTCTGAAGGATTTCTGTTTTCATTGATGGCATAAAAAAACCTAACACCAATAAGACAAACTACTCCATAACTATTTGTTTAAACAGTAAGATGTCAAAAGCTTCTATATTGCAGATCATCAAGTTTATCTTCAGGCACCCTTCTACCTCACAGAAACCAGCACTACTGCTAGAATCAACATACTCACGCTGTTGCCAACGCTTCCTGGGTGCTGTTTTAAGCACTTCGAAGCCCTCTTGAAGAACAAGCCCTTCACCACTGTTAATTCTAACTAGGATCAGTTCTCCAATCTAGTCTAACACTCATTTGTAGCATGAGGGAGAGCGCAACACTATTGTCTTCTGTGCTGGTAGCAATTTGTGCGGGCTTTAAGCAGATAAAAATACAACCTCAAAACAAGACAACAGATTAAATGGACTACAGATACAGTCCAGAATGGAATCCACCATCTCTCAGTTTCTCCATTGAACTCTTGCAACCATTTAATCATACAAATACGAAAACAAACCTATCAAGATCTATCTACCTTTCAAAAGTAAAAAACTACTTGCAGGTTAATCCAAAGAGCTGTGTCTCTATGTTTAAAATAAGAAATAGTAGTGGGGATAATCGGATCTCAGCACAGAAAAAACCACAACATAACATTTCCTTAAACTTACTCTCCAACACGTATCGTTTTGTAGTAATACCTTTTCCCCTAACAATGTCTCCCAGTCTCCTATTATTGCTGAAACTTAGCAGACACATCCAGATTCCCTTGGTCAATAAGGGAAGAGAGAAATGAGAGTTAAGCTGCCATATACATTTACTACACTTTCTAAACATGCAACTTGGCAGTTCTTCATTTATGAAGTGTCACATTTAAGTTACTTTTCATTACTGCAGAGAAGACTGACCCCCAACCCAGAAGTGACCAGTAAAAGAATCATAATTTATCCACATTTGTCTTTTGCCCAAGTCCGTAACAACCATCATAAAGCAAAAAATCCACTCCCCTTCTGTTTAAGTGAAGTAGTCTGGTCTGCTATGTACTTTCATCTCCTTATGTCCACATATATATAATATACACACAAGTGGAGATAAAACACTGCAGCAATCACGAAATTCATGAAAATAGAAACAAAGGGTATAAGGTAAAACCACTGATCATCACAGTGGAAGTCTAAGCACACCTAATAGAACATCAGTGGGTTTTATCAATTACTAGACATGGCAATAGCTGATGCAAAAAAGGCCAAAACAGCTAATGGAGAACTTCTATACATTAAAAAAGTTCCCCAAAGTACCATTAGTGAAAATGATACACCCCACAAACACAGTAACTGTGATGTCACGCAACTGAAGTATGTAAGGAAAAAAATCAAGAGCTTTTAGTAAGTATGCATGCAATTCACATCAACACTGTAGCCAAAAACCTTCCATACAATGCCCATTTTTCCAAAAAGTTTTTTACTTCATAGATATAAGTTAGGGCTGGTCTTCAAGGGTGGAAGAAAACAAGATGTTGTGCCAATGCTTAAGGTTCGACCAACAAGTACAAGCCTGTTGGCCTGGCATGGTTGCCATGTAAAGCCACACATACAAATATAGACCTCAGTTAAAAAGGAACTAAAAATATAAACTTGATACTTAGTCACATGGTCCAGTGTGAATGCCAGATAAACTACTATTCTGCATATGAAGAGGTAACCATCCAGGGAGTGAATTCAGCTTAATCCAGCTCCAAAGCCAAAAAAATTGTAAAAAAGACACTTTCGGCAAAGGGCATGACGTGTACACGCACACTATTAACATGAATCTCTCTGTGCATCTTCCTCACAGCCTTCCAAAAGCTGTGAGCCAATCTGCCCTAAAATAAATCAAGGTAACATAACATTAGTATGGTTTGTGCTGCATGTATTAAGGTTTTAAAGTCACATTAGAAAGAATAACACTCAATTATGCTTATAGTGACTTGTTCTCAGTCCTATGAGATTTAATGCTTTTTTTGGCAAAGGAAGAGGGAACAAAGAAGGGGGACAAGACCAGCACTTGTATAGTTTTTAAGTGCCATAAAGGTCAGACTTCTGGTTAAAAGTTTTACCTGTGGGGACATGCACACATCAACTACAGCATATACAAAATGGTAAGACTAAGAGTTCAAGAGAACAATAGATAATCAGTAAAAACAATGCCAAATAATAAAACCATACCAAAACTACAAAACTCACCAATATACAGACAAGGAAATACTGACCTGTGATTATCTTCACAATCAACTGCTAGCAGTTGTATCACATTTAAATGATGCCCAGTGTTGGCATAACCAGTTGCAAATTTTACAAACATCTCTACATACAAAAAAGCTGTGTATGTACTACTTTCCCTAGAAGAATCGTTTCAACTTATAATGAGCCATGCAAAAATGCATTAAAGGAGTTAAATAACTAAACAAGTTTATTAAAAAAATAAGTTTATGGTGATGCTACACACAAGAAATAGATTTTGAATGATAAACGTTCACTTTTGTTTACCAGAGAAAAATGCATTAAACTTTAGGGGCTAAAAAGTGAAACTATACAAGCTCACATTTAAAAAACAGCAGGTTTCACAAAGACTGTTTATCGGCAAACACTAACTGCTACAGTGGACTTCTAGTTACTGCAAGCTTCTAGAACAAGATTAAGCACTTTTCTCAGATGAACGCTGGGGATCAAAACAATGCTGCTGGACTTTGGAAAATGATTAATTCACATAAATCTACTGTACTCCATCAAGAGGGACAGACTGGATAAACACAGTACCTATTCATATTCATTTATACTTCAGAAATTTACTTGAAAGAGCCACTCCTTCCCTCCAATGAGAAGGAATGCAGAGAAGGCCCTAAGCTACTGTGTAAAAAAGGACAGCACTAGGGTACTGTCTGCGTTCCTTAATGCAATTTCATTAACCTCAATATTACACCGTGGTAAAGCTTGTGCAGCACAGCCCTAGGGCTTTTAACTCTTACGAAACTACGAAAAACGTAATGAAAGCTCCCTTGGCCCCCACCCCAAAACAGACTCTTACTTAAAGTCAAGTATATCCCTGCCGGTGACTGAGTGAAAGATGTTAACAAAGGGCTAACGTTCCTTACAGCCCAGGCGCTAATCATACAGGCGGAACAAACCTCGTGTTGACCTCTAGAAACGTATTCATCAGACCCCTCAAGCCACAGGGGAGGGAGGAGAGGAAGAAAAAAAGAACAGAAAACAAACAAACAAAAAAAAACAACCAAGAAGATGGGAGGTAAAGCGATAAAGAAGGCCGGGAGCGGCGGACAAAGCCGCGCGGGGGCTCGGGCCGAGCCGCAGGCCGCCTCCAGCTCCGCCGCGGCGGGAGCCAAGCCCCGCTGGCCCGGCGGCTTCTCCCCGCTCTCCCCACCGCAGCGAGGCTGGTCCCGGGCCTGGCGCTCCAGGGGGCGAGGACGGGGACCGGAGCGCTCGGGAGCCGCCGTGAGGCCCCCACCCCAAGCCACAGGCCGCGCTCCCCGGGCCGCGCCGCGCCTCACCCATCGCTGGTGCGTTTCTTGCTGGAGCTGTAATCGTCCCCCAAGTCGAGGCGATGGCGCTTGGACATGGCGGCGGGTGGGTGAGGGGGACCAGGCGGACGGGCGGGCGCGCTCCCCGAACACCGACAGCCCCGACGCCGCGAGGCCAGGCACAGCCGCTAAAATGGCGGCCGGAAGGAAGCGCCGGGGCTGCGCGAGGCGCTGGCGCGCGCGGGGAGACGGTGGCGGGGGTGGGAGCGGGAGGCGGGACCTCGGCACGCGCCCCGTTATGGCGGCGGGGCGGGAATCTCGGTTACGGGATGGTTTGGGTTAGACGGGACCTTGAACAACGTCCAGTTCCAACCCCCCTGCCGTGGTTCAGGGTGCTCATGCCCTATCCAGCCTGGGCTTGGACACCTCCAGAGATGGGGCAGCCACAGCTTCCCTCGGCAACCTGTTCCTGTGCTTCACCACCCTCATGGTGAAGAATTTCTGCCTACTGTCTAGTCTGCCCCTCTCCAGTTTATACCCATTCCCCCCAGTCCTATCACTACAAGCCTTGGTAAACAGTCCCTCTCCAACATCCTTGTGGCCCTTTCAGGTACTGGAAAGTTGCTAAGTTGCTGCAAGATCTCCTTGGAGGCTTCTCTTCCTCAGGCCGAGATGCACTTAGGAGAAAAAAAAAAAGCCATTCACAGACTCAAAGAATCACTAGGTTGTAAAAGACCCACAGGATCATTGAATCCAACCATTCCTGTCAGTCACTAAACCATGCCCCTCAGCACCTCATCCACCTGTCTTTTAAACACCTCCATGGAAAGCGATTCAACCACCTTCCTGGGCAGCCTGTTCCAGTGCCCAATGACCCTTTCCGTGAAATTTTATTTTCCTGATGTCCAGCCTGAACCTCCTCTGGCAGAGCTTGTGGCCATTCCCTCTTGTCCTGTCCCCTGTCACTTGGGAGAAGAGGCCAGCACCCTCCTCTCCACAACCTCCTTTCAGGTAGTTATAGAGAGCAATGAGGTCTCCCCTCAGTCTCCTCTTCTCCAGGCTAAACAACCCCAGCTCCCTTAGCTGCTCCTCATAAGGCCTGTTCTCCAGCCCCTTCACCAGCTTCGTTGCTCTTCTCTGGACACGCTCCAGAGCCTCAACTCATTCTGCTCCCCAGGGAATGCGTGGAGTGGGTGCTTGTGCACTGTTTAAACCAAGACCACTCCCTTGGCAAAGCTCCAGTTTAGGCCACCACAGCCTTGCATGCGGAAAAGGGCAATCTCACAAACCATCTGCAGCAGCAGGAGTCTAGGAAAACCAGGTATGTAAGGCCACTTACTGTAAAGGCACACACAGCCTTAACAGCTCATATATCAACAATAAGTGGTCATGGCAGTGTACTTCACAAGAAGGAAATTTAATTGCCCTTCAAAGACCTGGAAACACTACTTTTTTGCTGCTTTCAGTTGTTGCTTGCCTACTGTTTCTATGCACGCTGACCAGTGTGAAACTGTGTTGAGAATACAAACCCCAGGAGACGTATTCAGTTCTACCACATTGAAGTCTTCTAAGTATGGGCACAGCTACAATGGCATTTGGTAACAATTCCTGAAGTGAAACAAGATGCATGAGTTCAAGTGCCATTTCCTTACTACAGTTGGGTTTTGCATGTACAATTACAGCTGCAATTAGTTGTTTTTCAGACTTCTAGCCTTCATTACTGTCAGCAGAAGTCTGCAGGCTTAAATCTGGTCCAGAAGGGTAGGTCCTCTGCATGGTTTGTTGTGCCCCTGCACTCTTCCTCATCTCGTATCACGCCTAGCACCTTTTAAGAAATAGGTTAACCATCCACACAGAACATCGTTTGTCCTCTAATTGAGGGCACAGATGAGCTTGAGCAAGAGAAAATGAAATTGGGCAATGAGATGTCTCTAATGACCATGTCTTCAGGTCAGAAGCACACTTAGTGCTCAAGTGACCGGCTTCTGCTCTCACATAATTTCCTTCAGCCTTTTCTGTTCTCTCCCAGCACTCAGTCTCAGCAGCTGCCTCGCCTTCCAGTGCAGTCACTTGATACTTCATCACAGCTCATAAAAGCCAGTCTCTAAGAGCTTCTGGAAAAGCAAGAGGCACTGTTCTTTATACTTCTGACAGCTATTTGGAAAATATTAGCCACTGCACATTCTGTTCTCGATTCCTCCTCGCTCCATTCCCAGTCTACTTCCTTCAGCACTAGTGCAGTGATTTAAATTAATACCATAGACAGGTAATTTTAAGATAGAAATTAATCATATCAGTGTAAGAAATGCCTTTTAGGAATTAAGATTAGGAAGGACAAAGTCTTTGAAAGAAAGGTATAGCAGCAAAAGATTAAGGCTTTATTACAAAATACGCATCAGCTATGTTTGGTGCATCCCAAAGAAGGGGCATACCCATTACAAGCAGCTGGGGGGGGGGAGGTTTAGCCTTTCTCTGGTTTCCTGTTCCCTTGCTTGAGACTTGGGGTTCACATTCTTCTCCAGTCACAGAATCACTAGGTTGGAAAAGACCCATAGGATTATTGAGTCCAACCATTCCTATCAGTCAGCTTACCCTATCAGGAGTCTAAGTCTTAGTCTTTTCCTCTTAGGGAGATGTTTACTCTTCAAAAAGTATGTGTCATTCTTCTTATACAAAATGGCCGAAGCAAAACCTAGACCTATTCTTACCTCAGTATCTCTTTTAATCTAGCTACAGTTGCTGTAAAACATGCACTAAGCAGGGCTTGTTCCCCATCGCTCTTCATAGCCGTTCTACCAGAGAATACCACAAACTTTGCTCAGCTACTTGCATGAGCACTTGATCCCAAAGCATTTTGGTCAAAGAAATTGGGTTTGGTCACATGTTTTAAATAATATTTTCTTGTTAACTCTATCTGACTATGAAAGCAAAGGACCGTTCACGTAAAAGGCTCATCTAACAAATACAAAAGCAGTCAGGAAAGATCATCTAGCAACAGTGACCTGTTCCACAAGTACACCCAGCTCAGCAAGTGGGTGTTTGTCCATAGCTTCATGTTCCACAGATTTTTCTGGGATTACATCAGTATAGCTATAAAATATTTAATGGAGACAAGTCCCAATGTTCTTGAATAGAAAAGTATTCCTGTCCCTAATTTTAGATAATATAGCAAAATAACACCTGCAGTTCAACTGTGGAGGTCTAAATACTACTGTAAAAATAAAATTTGTTTGCTTAGAGTCATCAAATTAAATAAATATTCCTGGAGAACAGGATTTTCTGGATTTTGAGCTTTCCATGCAAAACTGAAAGTAACTTTTCAAGTTATGTTACAAAAACTCTGGAATGTCTATGTCAGAGGTTACCAGAGGATTAGTGTTAAAGGATGTCTGTCTCTATCACAAATATCAAGGTGGGGGGTTTTTGTGATGTTGTTATAGTATAGAGAGCCATGTTCTCAGAATGCAACTACGGGAAGACTTTCTGCACATCTCCACAAGTAGATTTTAAATGGCGTCTGTCTTAAACAAAAGCAAATTATTATTGAAATAGGGTATTTGAATAGCACACATTGAGCTTCTCAGGGAAAGGATAAAAGAAACCCAGAGTGGCTAGGTCTCCCTGGAAAGTAGGAAAATAGGGGGAGAAGATAAATCCATTACATGCATTAGTTGGCATGAGTAGCTACTGCTGTGCAGTTCTCAGAGGCCAGCAACCATCCAACAAGAGTTCAGAGAGCTCTGCAGTTATACATTCTGGATCTGGGTTGCTCCTTCCTCTGCACAGCAGCATAAAGCCACATATAATCTTGCTTCAAGGTACCACACAGCCAACACCAGGGAATTAGGAGATGGGAAAAAGGAGCAGATATCTCAGCAGATATATGATCTTACGCTATGTGTTAGCAGCAAATGCAAAAAAGCAGGGAAAAAGATCGTATGTTGGTTGGGGTGAGCAGCTGCTTGAGTGCTATGCTCCAGACTGATGTCTTCCATACTAGTTCACTCTATTAACCATACTTTGCAAACGCATGACTCCTCCTCCACCCAACCCTGCTCTGTGCTATATGGCTGCATGATAAATGACCTGGTCCCATCCCAAAGAATTTATAATGTAAGGCCTTCATCCTGCAAGCACACACATGCCTTATTTTACTAATGCAAATAATCTTTTTAACTTCAAAGGGATTACTAAGGGTAGCAAAAACTAAGCATATAGGTAAGTGCTCACAGGATCATAGCCTAAAAATAAGATGAGACAAGAGAAAAAAAAGATTGGTAAGCACAAACTGACATAACGACAAAATGATAAGCATTATGTCAAAAGCCTAAAGGATGAAAGGAATATGTAATATAGGGCATATTTAAGCATATTTTCTGCCTTTTCAAAGGCATTTGTTAAAGAAGAGGTTTTTATATTCCTACCCCCAAGTCTTTTAAATCCATCTATAAAAATTAAAATCTTAGATTACTGAAACAGGAGACATTTATGTGAGTTCCATTTGACTATCTATTCTTCTGTTCTCCATTTCTTACCCTAGCTTTAAAAAATATACCCACTGGTATCAAAATCCTTTTACACAATTTCCAGTGAATATTTATTTGCTTTTGGTGTGGGCATAATACATTCTATGCTATTTGGGTTGAAAGAAATATTAACATTTAAAACTGAAACAATGGCTTAGGAGAATAACATAATCTCTAAAATATGAAGATTTTTCCTGGTTATTCATTATCTTTCCCCCAAAGGAATAAACATAGATCTCAGACAAGCTGTAATTCAAAGACCTATCCTGGATCAGGTAAGAATTCTGACAAAGAAGTCTAGTGTTACATTTTAGGATATTATTGCCTGTAACTAACTGCTTCACCTATTTGCTAGAGATTACCTAGTCCCTAAAGGGCAGAAAGATGAGATCTGTCTGGTCTAACATCTTAGTTGAAACACACCTTCTTCACTGGCTTAAGCTAAAGCAGGGGATGGTGATGTGAAACCACAAACCGCTGGTGCAATGGAAGCCATAATAATGAGCAGAGTTACAAGACAGACAGCTAGGAGAGGTTAAATCTGCTAAAATTTGTGTGTTAGAGCCCTAAAACCTATCTAGTACATATTTATTTTATGGCTGGCTGGCTTGTGGTAGACGCTAAGCTACAGTCTATATTCTCCCAATGCTATGGCCACACTTGCACTGCCAATATTTTTTTTAATAGTTTGCTTTTTAAAAACAAATCTAACTCCTATTTTCTATAAATTTACAAAACATACTATTCAATAATTTCCTGCTGACTAATTTAAAAATATTGAAGCTGGAAGTATTTCTGATAATTATCATTGCAATCCCTGTTTTAAAAGAAAAAGAATATATATATGGGTACTACCCTTCGAAAACTACACAGAAGCCTTAAATGCAAATGCTTATCACAGACAAGCTCTCATTCTGTCCTCTCCTACCAAGCCTATATGAATAAATGGATCTTATCCTCATGTTCTATCATATCATCAGAGAAAGAATGCTTGAGACAAGAACCCACAATCAGAGCACATTTAAAAATGTCAGACTTCCACGCTTTTCAAATTTAAAAATATGAAGATGAATATATGAATTGATCTCAATTTCTGCAACGGAGAAAAGAGGCAGCTTCTCTGTAATTACAGAAACTAAACTTTGCAACACTTCAAATATATAAAAATCAACATTTTGAATTACTCTGGGAAGTATGCTATAGGAAGCCAGCATGGCAACAGCAGCCTTGCCATTACAGCCCAGCCATACACACACTCTCTGAATTCTGTGAATGGTTATTAAACATTATACCATATAGAACACACCATTGTAACTGAGCCTGCAGGAAGGTCTGAATTATTTTGGTAAAGTTTCATAACAAAATAAAAAAAAGAAAAAGAGAGAGAGAGAGAGGAAAGATAGATTGCAGTTGTATCTACTAGAACATTAACCAGAGTGACAAATTACTTTTTAAAACAAACCCCATTCTCCAGAAGGGAATACATAGTTGTACACAGCCAGCTGCTTTTTAAGACTCTCAGTCACCTGTTAAGGCTGTGTGGTCACCTTTAGTCCCTTCTGAGAAACCTTGCAAGAGCAGATATTTATTACATGGTTTGAATATAAGCTAAAGAAACAGTGTGAGTACAAAAAAAAATCACCCCTGAGTAAATTAGGTTATACAATTTTTTACAGTTACTATATGCTGAATTTACATGTTATTCTGGTAACTTCCAGATCTTTGTGGTTAAAGTGGCATTGTTCAGAAACATCTGAAACTGTAGGATAGTATATTGCACATGGAGGCGGTTTGTCTTATAAGCTCCTTACAATCTGACTACTTTCTAGGCCAAGTCTGAAATCTTGGGAGAAGCTCCTAAACGTAAGATAGTTTTAGGGAGTATATAAATATATACATTGGTATATAAATATACCTTTTGTATTAATTACAATCATCGCTTACTCACTATTGCATTAGCTCCTAGCTTTTTTAAAAGTCCTCTCTTTAATACAATCTGTAAAACATTCCTATTGACACCTAAGATTAGGTAGTGGTACATCCAAGTACATCTGAGTATCTGCTTAAGCACTGGAAATTTATTTGCTTAGTTTCTGCTATCTACATAAAGCATACCCAGTTTCAACAAGCTAAGATTACAAAAAAAGCTAGTGAAGAGTGAAACAGGCTATCTAATAACCTCTACTTCATGGGCTACTTGCATCTAAAGTGGTAAATGCTAATCCCTATCTTCATAATAATTTCCAGACTACATAACAAAATTATAGCAGTTGAAAATTAAACTGATTAAAAATCCATCATGTCCTAGAAATAGTTTGTAACAAACCATAAACATCAGCAATCATACCTTGCCCAGGGAGGGACCAGTTTTAAAACAAATGGTCATCTTTATTCCCTCTAGATGATCAAGACTTTTTCTCCCAGCTGTATTAAAAGGCCACTTGCAGAAAAGTCTGCAGCAGCCAATGAAACACTGAAAGTGGATTTAAACTTTAGCAGCTGTATAAGCTTTCTCTTGACAACTTACTACCATAAAGGCCCAGCCTTGTAGATGTGAGGTTATTTGTTAGTGGGTGGCATTCTACATCCAGTTTACAGCAGGGAATAACATCATTAGTGTAATCTAAAAACCTGTAGGAGAGTCCTAAAGGAGCTGAAGATGTTATTGGTTAAGTTGGGGGGAGGGGTTAATGCACTGTGGTATTACCCTGTAATGGTATCCTTCTCTCTACTGAGGCAGACTATTCCCAAAGGGGAAGGAGAGCGTGCTGCTAGGGTGGCTTCTCATTGTAAAAACAAAACAGCTGCTACAATACTGTGATGAGTGACCTTCTTTGTAGAGATAGAGCAACTTGTCTCTCAGCTGTAAACAAAAAGAACACCATACTTGCAGCATTATTTTAGATTATAACAGCCTTATCTAGGTTAATATAAAGAACTGTCTCATGTGCCCTTAGGCTTGCTCTTGTATTTAGAGTAGTGATTTCATTTTCTACACGATTCTGCCTTTGCAAAGGTGAGCCTTATGTGTGGCCTTTTCCCTGGCCCTGCCCTAGGCACATAAAGTGACTGATCTGTACATGTGCAGGTTGGATTTATTATGTAAGTGCTGCTTTTTGCCCAGATCTGGAAAGTACTGGTAAGGAGGATTGTGAGGAGCATACCGTTGCCATAATCTTCCTCAGAACCTTAGGACCTGGATTGCAAAGCAGATAACATATTCTGAAGGAAAACACTTGCTTCCAGGCTTCATTTTCTTGGGCCCTATCTTGCATTGTTTCCTTGTTGTAGAAGATGCATCCAGAAAAAGGAATGGCTGGGACTCATCTGTGCTATAATAAATAAAGAAGTGCTGTCATCTGCAATGTTAACATTTTTTTTGCACTACCTTCTGTCTACACAATAGTATGTGAAATAAGTAACACAGCCTAGTCTTATGTTATATTTAACATGCAGCAGCTAGTTCCATGGGAGTAAATGATGTTTTTCAAGGTTGTACTGCAGCACTCCAAAGCAGTCCCTGACCTGGCTGCTCAGTCCCATCTCTGCAGTACCCTCTCTCTTGCTGTGGCACGGTTCTTTGGGTAGTCATGCAGTGCATCAGGCTGTGAAACCAATATGGCTAAAAAAATAGTCTAGCAACAACAACAACAAAAAAAGCACTTTCTTAGTCTGTTTAGTTTCCCAAAAAGGACAACAGATGGAGTAGCATAGAGACACAGACAAGAAACCAGAGACAGGACACTGTGGGCTGCCAGTTTGCCTGAAAAAAATGCATGACATAACAGCCTCTCACTGCTCATAGTGGATAAAGTTCAGTACCTGAACATGTCGTTGGAGGATTGGGACCAAAGAATCATGTATTTTCTTTTAAAAGATATTTTTAATATGTGTTTTTCTGTACTACATGACTGGTCCTACATTAAAGTAACATTGTGATTGGTTTGGATACATTGACATGACTAATATTAGCTGTTCTTAGAAAAATATTTATTCAGCATTTTCTTAGAAAAATATTTATTCGACATTTTCTTAGAAATATTAAGATATTTGACACTAGCTTCATTTTTCCATAGATTCCAGTGGACGTTAATTAATTAATACCTTGAAGCAAAGTTACAGTGGAGAACCCCAGGGAATTTTCTTTCCTTTAGAAGAAGGCAGTGCTGCTTAGCACCCTGTGTGGGAGAGTGATGAGGTAAGGGCTGAATCTTCAGTACAACTATTTGCTGAAAAGCATTCATGTTCTATTAAAAACACTCGATATCCTACAGTGAAGCATGTTGGCTTATGGGAACGGTATTGTAGGCAAAATAATTTCAGGTCCTCCAAGACATATGTGAAACACTGTGGACAGATATTTAATCAAATGAGGCTCCTTTTGTGTTCATCTTTTTAACAGTGCATATATTCAGACACTTAAAAGTAAATCTAAAGTTACCAGAACAAGACTTGAGCCCCTCTGTTGCCTGTCTATAGACAGACATTCATACAACAGAAAGCTCTAATATCCTTCCTATACCTTTTTTTAACTCTGAAGTTCTCCCATAGGTGTAGTTTTTGTAAGCTTTCTCATCTACTTTTGTCAAATAAACTGCACTAATAAAGAACTGGTTTTTAGGTTCGTTTAAATTAACCCTTCTCATTTGGACAGAAATGAGCTGGGGAGCACTTATATAAATTGTTTTCTTGGAATATTAGGGTAACAGGAAAGTATTAACAGTCCAGCAGAGGGAGATTGCTAAGAAGCTGTGGGTAGTAATGTCTTGTAATCCCCAGGACGGATCTAGGAGAGGTTTGCTGCTTTGTCCTTTAAGAATAACACTGAACAACAACTGGTACAGATTTTGCAGATGGTCTATGGTAGCTTTATTTACAATCACAGCATCTCCAATCTCTATTCTGGTTGACAGTAAATGCCACACCTGGCTAATGCCATAGTGATTAATAATACTGAACTGAAATATTCTCAGTAGTTAATACTATAAAATAGCCAAGAGGTGTTCATAATCTGCTTTGCCAACAACAAATCACTTTTCTATACAAATTCCACTGTAGTTAAGGTAGAGACTGGTGTCAGTGCTTTCAAAAACATCTGCTGACTTGATGTGAAGATTGTGCTGTTTCCAGGGTCAGTATGAAACATGGTAACTAATTTCATCATGAGGCTTTTGAGATATGGTTTGTCCTATTGCACCCTGGATTCACAAAATCATCCAGTTCTGCTCATGCTTATCATCTGGATGCTTCCTGGAGGAATAGTTTATATTATCTAAACCCCAACATTGAGTTTCCCTGGGGGAGTGGCGGGGTGGTGGTGTGGAAAGAGTGCAGGGTGTGCAATAGATGAGAATGCCAAGGGGAAAGAACAGTAGTGCTAAAGGGAGCATATGACCTGACAGTTACAAGAGATAGAGAAGCAGAAACAGAAGAAGGATGAAGAAAAATTCAGCCTTCTGAATAGAGCCTCTTCTCAGACTTTCTAAAGTTTCGAAGTGAAAATGGAAGAGTCAGAGGAAGTAAAACTGGAAGACAAATCACTTAAAGGAAAGGAAAGCTACCACCTTCTTTTGGCTTAAGACCCCTGCCAAACATCTGATGTGCAAGCTTGTGTCTCTTCACCAGCACATTGCTATGAAATTGCAAACCTCAGAATAAATTATCCTATTTCTTACCCATTGTTTCCCCTTTATTCTAATGTTCTAAAATACATGCAGCTTG
Organism: Clamator glandarius; assembly: GCA_033459285.1. NCBI lineage: Eukaryota > Metazoa > Chordata > Aves > Cuculiformes > Cuculidae > Clamator > Clamator glandarius. The sequence continues at coordinate 4,582,965 of JAUNZM010000109.1, forward strand.
TGGCTATGCAGCTTTGACTGTCCTCAGCAGTATTCCTGTCCTGTACACATTCATAGGCTTGCTTAGGCAACATATACCAACGTTTACTTTCAATTAAAAATGATTTGCAAATTATCAATGGTGAGAAATCAACCCTAAATCACAAAGAAGAGAGAAGCAGAGCGAATATCTTATTGGAAGAAAAACAAAAATGCAGAAGGAGAGGAAGGAATAAAACAAATAAAGAGAAAATGCTGCAGTTGTAACTTTGGTCAGGGAAAGTGCGAAGTGCCCATATGCTCTAGGTACAATGTCACAGATCTCCCAGGAGATGAGCCCAGATGCTATGTAGAATGCAACTGTGATTTTGTCATTGAGGCAGGTGAGAATAAGAAAGAAGAAACAGGAAGGGAAAAATTCCAGTGTAGACAGTTCCACGTGTCTAATTACCCTATGCTGAGTCAAGATCAGAACTAAGCATTAGCCTAAGTTCTGACCTTCCTGTTGTTCAGCGAATGCAGCTTTCTGAGTTTCATTGTTTTCTTTCAAGACACCCATGATACAATTCATCCCAGTGTCACTGATACCATTTTTGGTGCCTCTTCTTTTCTGCCCATTTCTCAATGTAGTGTAACACAGACAGGTATCAGCACTGGGCTGCAGCATGATATTTCTCATTTCTCCATCAGCTTTCATTCTGATTCAAATAGATGTGCTGCTATTGCCAGCAGTTCTGTAAACCAGATCTGTGCTGGAATATTAACAAAGGCTTCTAATTTAGAAGAAGAGATAAGTAAGGGTTTCTTTATCACCGATTACAATTTTCTTGTGTCTTCAACATTAAGTCTCTCTCCCATTGTGGATACTGTATTTCTGGGTAGGTCTTCACTGACAGAAATATATACATTTTACTATGTGGCAAAACAATGCCACAAAATTAAATTCAGTGCTTGAAACTAGCGTTACAATATGCCCCTGCTATTCCCCAAACCTCCAGCTCTTTCCAATCCTAATCACAGAGCTTAGTAGGGAAAACAACAGAGTAAAAGACTGTATTTTTGCTCTAAGTTTTTTTAAAATTTGCTTAAGTGATGGTGCCATGGAACTGCAAATTGGCTTTTTTACCTTCTCAGTCTGGTGGAGGGGTAGAGACAAAATATGCTTGTTGCCAGGTAAACTTCCTACAGGAATTATCTTCCTAAAATCTCTAAGCAACCCCAGTACAGTCAAGAAGCAAAGCTGAGACTGTACCAAAAGGCATGTGTTCCACAAGATTTCTCTAAGAACCGTAGTTCTTTATGGTTCAAAGTCCTAATACAGGAAAACTACTGCAAGATCTCTGTAGCCTTCTGTATTAAATAGTACCTGGTTTTTTAAGTGTGGCAATTCATTGAAATGCTGTCAGTGAGGTATGCTGGCAAGGGCACATCGGGAATCAATGTTCAGCTTTGAAGGGTATGTGGAGAAGCTGGAGAAGGTCCATCTGAGGGCCACCAAGACAGTTGGGGCATAAAGGAGGAGTGGTTGGTCATTGGCCACCAGTGAGCAATCTTATCAGTAGCCTACAATACTTGAAGGGGAGTCACAAAGGTGATAGAGCAAAACTCTTCTCAGTAGTAACAGGCAATGGAACAACGGGCAATGGGCCCAAATTTCAATTAGGGAGGTTTGGACTCACTAGGAGGACAGTGCAACAATGGAGCAGGGCAATATAGAATCACAAAATCACAGAATAACCAGGTTGGAAGAGACCCACTGGATCGTCGAGTCCAACCATTCCCACCAATCCCTAAATCATGCTCGTAAGTACCTCATCCACCCTAACCTTAAACACCTCCAGGGACGGTGGCTCAACCACCTCCCTTGGCAGACTGTTCCAATGCCTAACCACCCTCTCCGTGAAGAACTTTTTCCTAATCTCAAGCCTAAATCTCCCCTGGCGGAGCTTGAGGCCATTCCCTCTTGTCCTGTCCCCTGTCACCTGGGAGAAGAGGCCAGCACTCTCCTCTCCACAACCTCCCTTCAGGTAGTTGTAGAGAGTAATTAAGTCTCCCCTCAGCCCCCTCTTCTCCAGCCCCAGCTCTCCCAGTTGCTCCTCATAAGATTTGTTCTCCAGCCCCTTCACCAGCTTTGTTGCTCTTCTCTGGACTCGCTCCAGAGCCACAACATCCCTCTTGTGGTGAGGGGCCCAGAACTGAACACAGTACTCGAGGTGCGGTCTCACCAGTGCCGAGTACAGAGGGAGAATAACCTCCCTGGACCTGCTGGACACGCCATTTCTGATACAAGCCAAGATGCCACTGGCCTTCTTGGCCACCTGGGCACACTGCTGGCTCATGTTCAGTTGGTTGTCAACCAATACCCCGAGGTCCTTCTCCTCCTGGCAGCTTCCCAGCCAGGCTTCTCCTAGTTTGTACCTCTGCTTAGGGTTGTTGTGCCCCAAATACCATTGCTTTCCAAGGGAGATAGTGAAATCTCAATCCTTGGGGCTTTTCAAGATTCACGTGAGTAAAGCCATGGCTGACCTGATCTAAGACTGGCAAAAGTCCCAAGTCATATGGCAGGTTAGACCAGATGATCTCCAAAGGTCCCTTCTGACCAATATTTTTACAACTCTGTGAACTGAAAGTAAAAAAAAAGTCAGGACTGCTTCAAGACCAGTTCAGTTGTAGCAGAGTGAATTAAGCAACATCATCAAATTATTGCTTGGCTGATGTTGCTGACATTTAAGGTGAAGGAACTATATTCAACTTGCATAATTTAGAGTCGTCAGTAAAAGCCCTAGTAATGTAAGGTACATGGATTTTAAATCACATTACCCTTTCAACTACAGAGATGTAAATTTCTCTGGAATGCTAGTGGATAACTGACATCATGTACGTCCAGGCCAAGTTTCATTTATACATGAACTGCACTATTTCTCCGTTTTATCAAGCTGGCATTTTTTTCTTAAAGCTAAATTCGCTTTTAAGTAAAAGCACCAAACGTACTGAAAAATTCACCTACCTCTAAAAACAAGGCTTCCCTAAGAAATTCTCCAATAGTGAATGGAAAGGAAAAAGCTGTCAGAGGGGTGGGGGTGGGTGGAGTGAAACACTGATTAATGAGATTTGTTTGTTCTGGGGTGTGATCAAACAGGCCAGCACCACAGTCAATGATAAAAGAAGGCAAAATGCTGTGCAGACTGTTATATTCATCTACTTAAAATTCACATGGTCTGAGTGCTAGAATAATTTGCTCCACACCATCTGGCAGACATAAGAAGTATGAATATGTAGTGGGGGGAAGGCATCAGGAAATTTTCTGCACTTCTATAGCCTATAGAAATTGTAGTTCAATATGTGACTGTTCAGTACATTAAATGCACAAGTAAGCCATAAACAATCCAAGAAATGCTAATTTTTAAAACGTGTAGAAACAAACTCACTGCATTTGTATAATTCCATGCTTTGTGATTTATATTTGGAACCAGAATATAAGACAAACCATAAAATGCAGTGCAGCAAGTCGGTACAGGCATTACTCACTGGACAGTATGAATTGTACAACATCATCTATGCCCAAACCAGAGAGGATGATTGTTGTAGCTCTCAGCTAAAGCTTTAGCCTCACTTGTAAGCTTAGGTTTTAAAAACTTGCGTTTGCAACAGTGAGAACCTCCAGTGTAGGTCAAGAAAGGAGATACTACAGAGGCAAATGTTCCAAGAAGATTCAAGAAGCTGAGGGATAGGGGTATATAGAATGAACTTGCATATATCAAAGAAATATGAAAGCCACTTTTCTAAATGTGTTCCTATGTTCTCTCTACAGAGAGCGCAGTATTCTCATACCTTTGACTTTCATAGTTCATTGTGCAAGCTATGCAGTTTTTTCCGGTTTTCATTGAGAACCAAATTTGCTGTCAGCCAAAATGATGGTTATTTGATGAAGGTATACAAAAACTGCCTCAGATGCTCTCGGGCACATTATCTGTAGTACAAGAGTCTTGAATCAGTGATGACATCCAGGCAAACCTAAAGGACAGAAAAGTATCTAGTTTACTCCAACAATTTATCCTTCGGCTTTTTTTTTTACACTGTAGAAACAATATTATGTTTATATTTTTAATAATAATGACTGTGTAACTCTATACAGGTTTATTCCTGTAGGATAAAATATCACTTAATGGTGTGAGCAGTTCCCAATGTTTGTGTTTACCTTTTGTCACCAAAGAGTTCTTGGAGAGCACAGAAGCTCATACTGAATATGGAGATGTACCTATGCTCTCGTGTTCATGCTTAAGAGCCTATAGCTAATAAAACAGAGAGCAGTAGCTGAATAGATGGTTTCTGTAATTTGAAATAGCTGTTGTGGTGAGATCCTGAGACACAGGCTTAGGAGGATTCAGCTCAGAGACTTTAGGGTGTTCCAAGTCTGCCAGCTCTGGTCTGTCTGGGAAGCTGCTCATGTCCAGTGGGAGGACTCTGTGTGCCTCTGCCACTCTTCCACACATGTGTGGAAATCTATCTGCTGTTTCAGCTGTGGCGCAGACACACGTCCCGTCCTACTCTCTCTGCTACTGAAAGTGTAACCACAAGAGGGTTGGTAGGGGAACAATCTTAATTGGCTGAAGCTGAATCTCCTGAATCCCATAATGGACAGCTTTAAGAATTCCCTCTTCCATAAGTATGAAAGTTTTGATTAATAAAATATACAAATTTAATCATATTTTAATACAAGCTTATTGGCTGAGCTATCTGTATGGGAACCAGTGCTCCCACATTGCAATGCCCAAGAAAGAGTTAACCCTTATACACATCTCAGTCCCAAGGGTGTTGCACTACTACACATCTTGGATGACCAGAGTGTTTCTGCTTCTCCGAGCTGTTGCAAAGGATATTTAATTACAGTAATACTGCTGTCCCAGTGCTATTACAGTGTTGCAAGGCAGACATAAAGGCTGAGAAAGCATTCTCCTTCTAAGCTTCTGTTGTTAAGTGGCTTATAATGTTTCCAAAATATGACCTTTAGAGCTGGGATTTATTGTGCTTGAATTCTGCCCAAAACTAATTTAATTAGGAAGTTCAAACTAAACCTGCTTAGCAAGTTTTGAGCCACCTAGGTGGTAAAGAATTATTTTTCAATTGCTAAAATAATTCTTCAAATGCAGGAGACAATTGTACAAAAACAGAAATATATTTTCCCCTACTTTAGGGGTGCTGAATGTCACAACTGAAGACTAATTTCATTGAATGCAACCCCTTCTCAGATTTCTCTGTGTTGCTTGCAGTTTTTTCTCTCAGAACAGTCTCTGATGGTAATTCCTACATGTTGGCTATTTTTATCTCAGCTCAGTGTTCACATCTTTACTCTTGTTAGAGGTGTGACAACAGCAAGCGGTGACCAGATATCATTCTTACAGTGAGTAACGTTCACTTCAGCTTAGGGTATGAAAAAACTTCAATACCTTTGCAAGGTCTGCCTGTTTGTTTCTATTAGAAAGCCAGCGTAAGTTTTTCCTGTAGAGAGAGATGAAGTTCTAGTGCTGAGTAAATCCCCCTGTAAAAGTTGGATGACAGTCATGCAAGAAACTAGTAATTCACATAACTACACTGTGTCTTTTATCATTGATCAAGTAAAACAGAGAGTTCATGGCATTTTCATAACATTTTACTGACTCTTGTCATCATTGTACTCATACGTACTTGTGCATTTAGCTAGTAGGAGCACTGTTGCCTTCAAAGAAGGGAAAGGGTGAGGGCAAATGGGACTGGGAAGAGACTGAGTTCTGCAGGGTCACAGGGTGTGGCCAGCTTGACACTTGGGGTGAAGGATCAAGAGACAAAGGATGGGGAACAGTAGCTGCTGATGGCCTGAACATGACAGGGCAGTGTAAATGAGACTGAACATCACCTCTAGTGATGGACAGAAAGCCAAGGATGACAGGGACATTTATAGGAGTGGCTGGGAACAGATGCCCTGGAGATGAGAAACCCCAAAGGTGATGCACTGTGGAGATAGGATGAAACCTAGTCAGTTAACATTTTAATTGCAATTGTTATTAATAGTTTCTAGGCCAGTATACTATTTCCATCAGTCTTACAAAAGAAAAACCTAGGACCTGAAGAGCCTACTATGGCAAGATTTATTACGTTTACTTCCAAAACATGGTTCCTTTTCATACTATGAGCATCTGGTGACTTCTCCTACAATCACTGCAGAATAAATACTCTTCTGTGGGATCAGATACAGTAGGAATTTCACCCAGTCCTTGTATGAAATTAACTACCGTCTAGCAGATAGGCCAGGTAGAATTCTATGACAACTGCTGGTTATCTTTACCACATGGAAGAGAATGGAGTTTTGAAAAATGAAGAAACGAGTAGGTAGATGTAGACCAAAAAAGGAATAAGAAAACCAAGAAAGAAAATAGAAAAAGTAAGGAAAGAATGAAAAGGGAGAAGGATTTTTCTATCAAGGGTAAAAAAGAGGATGGAGAAGGGCAAAAAGAGAAAACAGAAACACTAAAGATGACAAAATGGGTCAGGGAAAGAAGGCTGCTGTGATTTGTGTAGCTCCGTGTGTATGTTATGCAAATAGGCTGTTTTGCATGTAGAAGAATAATTACAAACATTAGTTTAAAAATAAATTACTATCAATTAAAAGTATTAGATAATAGCTTTTTTTTTTTACATTAAATCCCGTGTTTATCTACAATAAAGACTTCCTGCAGATACAACTATGACTGTATGACCCCACCTCAGTCTGAAAAGGATGCATCTCCCGAGGATAACATTCATGCAATTTGCAGTCTCTTTGATTAACCTACAAATTATTCCATAGTATAATAGTAACATGATTTAAGAGCAGAATTTTTTCAAATACAGTGTTCCATACATGGGTCTAATGGCTTGTGTACACAAAAACATTACCCCAGAAGAAGTTAAGGTAGAAGCGTAAAGAAGGAACAGCTCTTCCACAATAATTCCTATTGTAAAAACACCATCTGTAACCGAAGCAACTCATTTTCCAGTTCTTAGTTTAATGTGCTTCTAGTGTGTTCAGTGTAATGAGTCCTACGTTGGTTCTTTTGCACAGAAGCTCTTAGGGATAAAATTTTAATCATTGTTAAATTGAACTGGTGACCTATACATAGAAAGCTCAGTGCCCAAAACGTCACACTGCCCTCAGCATGTGTCCCCAGACCTGGCTGGCTAGCTTTTGCTTCCAAACACTCATAGCTAATCTGTGAATAAAAAGAGAGGGGGAGAACCAGAAACCTGGTATGATCTGGGGGAGTAAATGATACATGATAGAGAAGGAGATGCAAGTACGTCCTCTCAGCAGTCTCTGCTGAAGGTCTGCGTGTTTTTCAGTTGTGCTAAATAACAAGGTAGCTGTTAAACAGGTGGAGTTAAATAGTGTTTTATTTCACACTAAAAGCACATCTGGATTACAGATATTCAAAGAAAAAGCACTGATGTGTGGTAAAGTATGAGAGTTACTAACGTGGCGACTGCTTGGTCCCTGAACTCTTCATTATGAGGAGACGAAGAAAAGAAACAGTTGAGGTTGAAGCACACCATGTGCCCTTCTGGTAACAGCACTGTAAAGTACCACACATACAACTGTCTTAACATCACCTGTTGAGTTCTCATATTGCAGGCCCCTGCATGCTTCACTTCTAACTTTGTATTTCCTGGAATTTATTGGTTTCCCCACAATTTTAGCACTATTACTATAGAGCTCTGATGTTTGGAATCAAGTTTTGCTTTGGAATATTTTTCAAAGCTATTTTTAAGGACAGATGATGTCTTTATCTATCCATTTAATACAGATATCCCATGTAAGTATGGTTACGCTTATTTACATTTTGCCAGTAGATTTGAAAGTATTTCATGTAGTATAAGTATGTCATCCAGTTTCTTTACAACAGAAGCTCCCAAAATTAAACAATGTTTTTTCTTTCTTCATCTGGGATTTCTGCCATTCTTGCTATTCTTTATAAAGTTATCATTCACTGTTATGGATCTTTTCCTTGTCTTTTGCCTCTCTTATCAATTTCCTGTGCTTGTAGCATTCAATTTATTTATATTACTACCTGTTTCATCACTTCCCATTTGTTGTGACCCCAAATGTAATTTATTATACATGTAACTAACATCTATGATTTCTAATTGCTAATTTTATGTTATCACTGAATCAGTCTGGCTTTTAGCTAAATACTTCCTTGATTGTAAAACTGATTTATTTCATCTATACCTGGAGCATACATGGGTATTTGAAAGGCCAGGAGTAACTTTTAAAGAAAACCTGATTTACATCAACAAAAATATTACAAATATTTTATCTAAGACTAAATATAAGGCAAATATATTTGCCTGTTTTGTATGATGTGTGCACATCCTATTGCACCACAATACTACATTAGGGAAATAAATTTATGGATTGAAATTCTTAGTTGCACGTTAAATACATTTTGTACTATTCTAAGTGTAAAATATGAAACCAAGTATTAAGAATTATTAGTGGTATGTGATAATTAAAGTCTATATGTAACTGAGGATTTCTTATCTGCAGGTTTACTGTAGAGAGCTCATTGGATTTCTATAACAAACCATTGGGGACTGGACAAATGATATTTACACTCTTTTAATTATCCAGTGAGATTAGTGTTTGCAGTCTGTGTAAGTAGGTCACAAACATAGCAATGAAAATTAATTGTCCTACAGAACAGCAATGATTCATATGTTTTCTAGTCATAATTCTAGTAGTATTTAAAGATAAGCCTCCTTAAATAATTTATTTTTAAGAAGATCTATTAGCAACATTAGAAGGATACTTTCAAAACAGAATAAAACAACACTCTTAGTGGAAGTAATTTCTCTCTGCGTTTATCCAATTTTACTTTGCAGCACAATTACTTTCATTTTCAGAGATACTCAGAATCGGCACTCCGTCGCATGTCTGATTTTTTTTCTTTTTGAAGCGCAGCAGATGGGAAGGGATAATATGTTACCGAGACAAGGTTCTGAGCCTATTTTTTAAATCAACTGTTCTGATCATTTCAATAGAAATGTGCTGGGCTTGACCACATTTATGTCCACACGTGTAATTCTTTTCCACTGTGCTTCAGAGTTCATTACTTTGCCATATTCTTGCTCTCAGAGACTTCTTACAACAGTGCTGGCACAACACAATGCTCTGCAAATGTCAGCAAAGACTGCTGCCATGTGCTGTAGCTGCTGATTTTTTTTCATTGCCCCCACACACACATCAGGTTCAAAATCACATCATCTTAAGGTATTACCAACCTCTGTGAATTTCTTCTTTCATTACACCCATTCATTTTATTTATTGCATTAGTTCCATTTCCCCAATCATAGCTACACTAGTGTGTCAGCATTTCCCACTTCAGTTGTTTTCAGTGCATTAAAAATTAGTTATAAATATTGTTTCATGATCAAATTTGGCATAGCTTGCTTTGCAGGTCAAGCAAACACATTTTTCTTTCACACATTAAAAGCAAAATTTGTTTGATGGTATTTAAGCCATTTCACTAGTTGAAAAACAGTTAGGTTTATTAATTGTGCCTAGTTCTGCCATTATTTATACTGCTGTTAATCTAGAGTAACCCAACTGTATTCAGTAGGTTTGTCTGAATTTGTGCCCGGTTTTATAAAACCAGTCAAAAATTTGGTCCTTTTAGCTTAAATAAATAGTGAAGGGGAGTGGCAGGGAAGAAAGAAAAGTAACAGACTAATTAGAAGAAAAATCTGCCTTTGAATGGTCAAAGTGAGTTGGTACATAGTGTTTTGTTGCTGCAATATTTGCCCCAGGAAGGAAGGTGACTGCAAATTAAATTCCCACTGATAGTTCTGTATTTCCAGTTCAACTGGAGATTTAATTCATTTGTATTTAAATTATTGAATAGCAAGAGGAACCTGGTGTCTTAAGGAGCAAGGCTGTCTTTACTGAGTAAACACTAACCTTTATCACATAGGGGAGCCATAGTTAACATACAAAGAGAGTTTCTGCACTATATCCAGTTGCAAACCATTCAGATTACCAGAAAACCTTTGAGTATTCTGAAGCCAAATAACCTTTCACTGGCGCTAGAGGCATTTTGTAAGATTAAGACGTGCCATCGAGATGTCCTCTCAAAAACATCTGTTGCTTAAGAATGTGATGCTTTAATGACTATAATGACATTTTAGAATGCTTTGATTGAAGTTGTGCACCCTGAAGCCAGGATTTCCAAATAAGGTGGACCAAACACATCAGGTTGGAATAGCTCCTCTGTAGGTTTCTAAGGCTGCAAATACTGAAGAGCCATTCCCAGGGAGGTCTCAGTCCTTTGCACATTGCTCAGAGGATTTCGGGATTCCACAGCTGTATAAATCCTTTAATTAAAATCCCTCTGTGCATGTTTTAAGGTAGGCTATGGTGTCCTTTCCTTCTTCAACTCAACGGCTTTGCCAGGTGACAGTAACCACCTCTGCTACTGACTTGCATTTCTTGGCTCCTTTTTGAATTTCCGCATAGTCATATATCTCTCTGACAAGGATATACCTGCTGCCTTCTGTTTGATGGCTGTGCCACTGATAAATTCCTTTTCCAAAATCTAGCAAGGAAACTCTTCCAACCCAAATGAAGATCAATCGCACTGCACCTGAAGTTTTGATAAATACTTTTGATCATCCAATAATGACTAATTGCTTCAGGAGAGCACAGTAATTCTGATGACACTCATTTATCAAACAAGGGAGAAGAAAAACTTGGACCTTTATAGCAAAGTCAGTTTAGCAACTATGTTTTATTTTATACAGTGTAGGTCAGTCAAGAGACCATCTCCTGCTTTGTTCAGATTAACAGAATAAACCTCTCTGAAGCCTAAGAATGAGCACAGTGCTAATGTTACTGCAAATGATGCTTTGTCTATACAGTCTCTGTCCTTATCCAGTTCATTTGAGATTATCAAAAAAAAAAAGAAAAAATTATACAAACTGTTTCTACATCTGCAACTGGTGGTCTTCTCAGGATTTTTGCTGTCTTCTGAAAGCCACTTGGCTAAAATAATCATGAGTACTTCACGTTATGCGTGAGGGAAAAAGAATCCTGATGTGTGGAATACAGAGCCAGTAGCCGCATTTCTCTCATAGGCAGAAATGACTGTCTCACTGATGTGAGCCCTCTTGCCAGCTGCCTCCAACTCTGGGGGACCTTGCCAAAGTAAAGACAAAGATTTCCTTGTCTCCTGCTGGAAATATGGGACCTACCTGCCCTTCCAGCTGGTTTTGTCACTGAGCGCAGGTCACCCTTGGGCTGCAGTATCCAGGCTGACCTGCGGGTGGAAGTCCTGCGGAAGGAAAAGGAAGGCACAGAGGCAAGTTTACCAAGATCCAGCCAAATATGGGGTCACTCTGGAGGGCATTCTGGTGGGACCACCTTGCTGTCCTCTTTCAGTGACACGTGTGCATCTATCCTCTTCCAAGATGTCAGTGCATGAAAGGCAGTGAGTGAGTATCAGCTGCACTCTGGGCTGTGAAAAATGTCTGGTACAACTGTTCTGTCCCTTAGCTGCATGCACTGGTGGCTGAAGTTAATATGTTGGTCCACAAACTACTCCTTTAGTTCATGCTGTAGATTACTGTTTTGTACTGCGCTCTAGCTATGGGAGCTAAGGAGCAAATGCGTTACCTACTCTGTCATATCCATGCAAAATGATAACAGTTCAGAAGACACTGTAGAGTGATAATCTTTTAGTTGCCACAGAAAAACTGAGCAGGACTGGAGGATCAGAAGCTATTGAACATAAGAAGGAATCAGTGATTGTCTCTTTGGTCAGCTCATCATTGAATTTCATGCTGTCTCTTTGCACATCTTTATGTAGCTTCCAGCCAGGAAGTGACTTGGCTTCTACCTACAAGATTTGATGCTATATGCAGGCACAGGTAAAATGCTGTCAATTTTAGGGATAGCCATAGAGGTTGGAAATCTCAGAGACAAACCCACTTTGCTTTGAAGGGAGAAAAGATTGCGCTTGACCTCTTCCTTTGCATAGAATCTACCCCTGGAGCCAGCCGGCTAACATATCCAGTACCACATCTTTGTCTAGACAGTCTCCATGGAGTTTTGAACTGCCACCTGCATTTAGAAAATCTAAGTCACATATCAGATTGTCTGTGGATTGTTGTCACCCTGGAGTTCAAATGCTTAGAAGAGAGGAGCATCTACAGCAAGGATGTTTTGAAGGTGCACGCATACATCACATACAATGCTATCTTTGTTACATCTTGATAATATATTGAACTCTTTTACTTTAAGAAGTAGAGAAGAAGAGGGATTTCTGAGTCCAGTAGGTTGCTAATACTGACTCCGAACAGCTAGTCTGTGCCAGGATATTTTACCAGAAACCTTTATATAGTTCAGTAGCAGCCAGTGAAGAGCTGTTAATTTTTATATGTCCCTTTTCCAAGGGGAAAGGACAAAGCATGGTCTGTGAGATGCCATACCTTACATTCTAGGTCTGGGAGTTGCTTTGTTTAGTTTTTGCACTGTTCTTCTCAATCTGTCCTACTAAAGATGTCAGGCTCTTCCATGACCAACAGATTCTGGGATTTAGTATCCAAATCCCTTTTCTCTTCTCAAGGCATTTCATTTTCTTAGTCTGTTTTGATTTTAAAAAAACCCCCAAAAAAATAATTTCAAAAAAGTGAAAGAGGCTTTTGTTTACCTGTATTTACTCCTCATGTTAATATGCATATTGCTCTGCCATAGCCTAGGCTGCAGCTTATAATTTGTGATTTTTATGTTTTCTGTGTGCTTGGTTCTAGTGTCTAAAAGACTCTGCAACTCCCCATTTTTAATTTTCATGCTCAAACAGTTTGGTTATAACCTATCTGTTGAGCAACACTTCCTGCAGGTGACAGCATGCAGGGATATAACATTCCATAGTTTTCTATTTAAAATATTATTTTAACTGTGTTAACATTATATTCAACAGGACCATTGGCTATTCTAGTCTTAGATGAGAGTGCTTGTTATCATGTTCTTCTGGTAAATGTTTAAACACATAACTATCAAGTTACAGCTCAGCATTTCTTTCTACAAGTGGTTCCTGGCTGCACAAGTGAGATTGCCCATTTTCTAACTGCCTTCACAAACAATGCAACTCTGGCCAATGATGTTAATAATCTAAGCCCAATACATATTTGTCTGCAGTGCAAAGAAACAAATTTGTGTCAGCCTTAGACCATGGTCTTAAAATTTCTGGAATTGTCCCCCCAGATTTTTGATCCAGCTATTTTTGATTTTCTTTTTCCCCCAAAAATCTGTTTACATAATTTTTTTCTCTACTTAGGTCCATTTAGGTCCCTGCATAACATTGTCTGACCCATCATCTGGATTTTTCTGTATCTAGGTATCCTATATGGCAGATGTAACACTTCTTGTTTCAAGGATTTAGGAACAATTATTGCATTCTATCCCAACAAAACTCCAACAAGATTATTATAGGAATGTTGTATACATTACATAAAACCACCAGCATCAAAGGCTGGTGTTAATTTTGGAAACTCTCATTACATTGTGGCTTCTGCAGTGTCTGGCCACCTTTTCTTAAAGGCTGAAAACCTGCTCTTGAACCCTGGTGCACAGGAAAGGCTGCACTGAGCCAGACTACAACTCAAACTAGTCAGCATCCCCTGATGATGGTGGCCAGCAGCATACGAGCGAGGAGAAACTGCAAGAACAGGACAAACACACCATTAAACATTTCTGAGAATGCTCTTGGAGCCTTCTGCAATCAACAGCCTGTTTCCTGAGACAACCATAGAGCTTGCATTCCCCACATTTTATTTTATCACACGCCATTGGAACCATATTCACAGCATAATCTGATACAATCTCACATAGCTGGCAGCACATTGTCATTGTGCATCATACACTCTCCAGGCTCTGTGGAGTTTGGGTTTCTACTACTTAATTTCCCTAACCAGCAGCCTTCTGTGAAATGGCTTTTTTTTTCTTATAGGCATGGCTATTTGTGGAAGCACATTGCTTAGCACTGTATATGCCCCGAGTCTGCACAGAATCATTCAGCTTCTTGCATAGGCAAAATTTCATAGACCTTATTTTTGATGTGCTTATTTTTGCTCAGATACTGCATGTTTCTATGGGTTCAAGACTGTCTAATACCATGATCTACTGTGGCAGTCAAATTTCTTTTCAAAACTTGCAGCTGGGCTGATGACATGTTCTGCTGGCTTCTTCAAAAGTCTATTTTTCTATAGTTTGTCTCTCTGATGGATGGAAGTAAAGGCCTTGGAAGCAAATTTACAAGGTGTGCTCGTATGCCAAGCTCTGCCTTTCTTTTCTTATAGACACAGATAAAGACAAATAGACAATAACTCTGGATCTTGATACTTCAGGGGAATTGCTACACTCTGAATCGCATCTCTTCAAGGGCCATGCATCCTCTCACTCATCACTTTCGACTGATTCTGCAGCTACTCCTGGTCCTGCCTTTAACATCATGTGCAAATAAACAAGAACAGAAAAATAAAATTCAGGAAGATATACTGCATCTCAGAATACTTTACTTTTTAAGTATAGCTGTGCAATCTGCCATCTCCAGACATCTCTAATGCTGATCCCTATCAGCAACATTAACCAGTTGCGAACACATTGGTATTCCTATGCAAAAAAAACCCCGGAAAAGCAGCTAAGTTCTGTTGTTTGGAAATCAGCAGATTTTTTTAAACTCACGGTAGGTCAGGAAGAAAAATTCATGTAACCTATGTGTGCCTCAGTTCCCCGTTCTGCTGAACGTGAATTGCAAAACTGAGCTCCACTTGAAAGGTAAATTATAAGTTTATTTAAGTAATTAATGCAGAGTAATTTATTTATATTAATATAAAACAGAGAAATTGGGTGCCAGCACTACATAATATACATTGTTATCAAAATTATGTTTCGATTCTCTTGCTAATTGTTGTGCTTATTCAGATAACACCATTAGTAAAACACAACCTCTGTGACACCTGTCAGTATATAAATGCACAACAAAAAGAATCCAAGCCTTTCCAGAGCTGTTTCTCACAGTCTGTTGGAGCAAGGAGTAAAGAGCGGTGTTCCTTGCTCCTCTCCATCACCAGCTCCTACTGGTCTGAATGACAGGCTTCCCCATGAAATTTCTTTCCTCCTTCCTTAGAGGGCTTCTGCCCTTACTACAGCTCTTGGTATATTTTACTGTTACTGTGGTTATCTAACAGGCCAATTCTTAGTGGTTCTGTGACCCAGTTATTATGGTAAGATGCCCACACATTTATTTACCAGGGGAACATCCTTGAGAAGTCGATCTGCAGAATGCAAACATTTCTTTTGAATAAGGCTCAGCGTGGGTGCAGTTAGAGGCAGTTAAGGCGAAAATAAACTCCCTCTGTTCTGTATTCTGATATGGAAAAGTTTAGGGAAAGACAGTGATACACAGGAGAGTGCTATGATAAATTATCTTTAAGTTTGCACTCTTACTCTGCATGCTGCGTAGCCCTCAGGAGCATAAGTTAATGTTCCAGTAAGATGAAAAAGAGATAGAGTTTTGGGAGCTGGTGCCACCTATATACACACTGAATATCAATGTCATTTATTTCACTTGACATGCTTACACAAATATGTTAAACTTCAAGAAAATCACCTTTTCATCTTACTCTAGAAAGCTGAGTTTAAGCTTTGGAAAGAAACCACAGAGCAATTCTTTATTTGTTAGAAAGCTAGCTGCTTTCTAAAATAAGGTGCTTCTGAGAATAGAAGCATTGATCAAAGTTGTTTTGATCAGGGGACCAAAGGCTTTGGTTTTGGCATGTGTTTTCTGTTTATGTCTGTTCTTATGTTTTTTTCTTAGCTTCTTTTCCATCCTCCTTTCCCTTCTCCCTCCCACATAGGTTTCAGAGGGTTTTAATGCTGACAAATGAGAGCAGATGCTCCCCACCTCTTTCTTTTGAACCTGAGCATCAGGACAAGCCTAGAGATGCTGTGTCAGTGCTGCTCAGCCTAGTTCTTCAGGTCACACCAAGGGCTCACTCTTCAGAGCCCCCTCGCCTCAGCCTTCTTTGTGCCAGGAGAATTTGCCAGAACAGCTGCTAAAGAAGCACTGAGGATTTGCAATATAGTATTTAAGCCTCAAGCTTGGACCAATGTTTTAAGTAGAAGTTTGATCTGGTCCTTACTTGTCTTGGAACTGCTGTTTCCAGTCTGATTAAACAGTCCACAAAAGCCAACAAATGATGGGTGCCTTGCATTCTTCGCTAACCTTGATAACATGACTCACAAGTGAAGCCCCAGCAGCCTTAGTCTCAGTCCCCTGAGCTATTCTGTCCCCATCTAGCTGGCATTTTTTAATGTAAGTACTTTTGTTCTCTGAAGCAGCTGAGATGTGAGATTGAATAGGCACTTTACAACCAGCTTTCAAAGAATTGGAGAAATCTCTGGCAGTCAAGTTAATCCTCCTCTCTCTCCCCTCCCTCCAAACACTTTGTATGAAAGTAACTTCTGCAATTAGTCACCTAAATCCTCTAATCCCACCTGTCATGCTTTGAATCCTGACAGATGGTTCGGTCAGTGTGGTCTGTGCCTGCACCTCCATCTCACAACAACATCAGCTCCCGCCGCAGAGGCAGGAGGGGAACCGCCGGCAGCAGGATGAACCCTGCTCCTCAGGCTGCTGGGCACACGGCGGGTTGCAGTGAGGGTGAATTTCTGTACAGGTGCAGCATGTGAAGGTCCCAAAGAGCTGCTGTTTGGCCCCACAGGCTGCAGCAAAGGAAAAGTTCCGCTTTGCAGAAACGTGCAATTTGGTCCCTAGCTCCCATTGCCCAGGAACAGAATTAGGATCAAAAGCCAGAGTTGAGGACAGTTGTTAGTTGGCTGTGGTTTGGCACAGCTGGCATCGGGATGTGCAATGGCCCGGAAAATCAAAGCAGGCTTTCCCAGAACATGAGCAGGGGCTGTTGATCAGGTCTGCCTTCAGACACGAAGCAGTTAATACAAAGTGTTCATAATTAGACTTCATATTAGCTCTCAATTAAGGTGAACGAGGAGCGTTCATACCTCTCTCAGTGCTATTATTTCAGCCTTGCTGGCTGGCAGACTCCACAAGACAGCAAATGTATCCTTGTCATAGGGACCAGCTGTCCCTGCTTAGGTGAAACAGTCCCTTTTTTGTCATTCTGTCCCATTAAAATAATTCATCAACTCTGATGCATTTTAGTAGGGGCTAATGGTGCGACCCTCTTTTTCCTTCAAGTATGTGTATTAATTACCTCTCATATTGTTGTCAGTATAACATGGTAAAATACTTTGCAACTTCTCCTTTTTCTTAGTTCTTGAAAACTGAGAGTAAAATAGCTAAAAAAAAAAATCTACAATAAACAACCACCCTGTTTCTAGCACAGCCACTTTCAGGAGGTGGTAAATCACCATTGGATTATTTTGTCTCTCCAAGTACATTGCAGTTAATTGCTTTTTGGGCAGATGACTGTCACCACCCTCCACGGGATGGAGTCCAAACAATCCAGTCATATAGCACAGACCCTAAGCTGTGACCCTGCCTCCATTCTTCTGGACAGCAGGTCAAGAGGCAAAAAGGAAGGTTAGGAAACAGTAACTTTTTTTAAAATCCTGTTGAGTCGAATATAATATGCTGAAAATATTTTAAGATATAGAATAAACTACAGAGGTAATTTGTGAAAGGGTATACAATAACATCAAACCAGATCATATGAAAAATTACAAAAATATTCAGATCACTGAAATATTTTTTCTTAGAAGTTAGTGAGCTAAACTTGAAATGACAAATTTGTTTCTCTGTCCATCTAAGAGAGATCCACAACAAAGAAATCCTCACTTATTGCTTTGAAGACCACTTGTGCTACTCCCAAGGCTTGCAGTAACCTGGTGCAAAGGGGCTGAATCTGGCCCCTTCTATTAGAACAGCATCTTTAATCATCGCCATGAAAGAAAAGGCATCATTTAAAAAGCCATTGTTATCTCAATACCTTCTTTGTAGTCCTTCTCATTTTGACAAGTAACATGGGTAACACACGATGTTTGTTGAAAGGAAGATCTGAAACAATTTATTTTAACCTTTTGAGGTTTTCATATGAGAGTGAAATGGAGTCATGTAAATATCATTAGGGAAGAGGTTGGTGGCACGACTTTGAGGCCATTCCTTCTGGCATGTCCCAGGTGACGTGCATTACTCCAGGCTGAACTGACACAGGGTACATGTATCCCTGGACTGTCAGACCAGTCTGAAAGCAGCAACCTCATCAGGTGTTTGGTGTTACCCTTGTTCATTGGGCAGAGCCATTGTCGGTTATCTACAGTGTCAGCCTTGGACACCCCTACATGCAGCTCACATCTTACTCTGAAACTCGGAGCCAAGGAAAGCTTAGACACCTGTGCTCTGCAGTGGTGGAGGCAAGACTGCTGGAGACCATTCAGACTGGTCCTGTGTCGTACCTTCTCTGCTGTTTCAGTAACCTTCATCCTCTTGCATGAGCTGTTCTATACTGCTAAAGTCTTGGCGCTTTGAAAATAAAGCCCACAAAGAACCTATGTTTTTAAGTGTCATTGAATACATGCAAGTGTGGTCTTTAACTACTTTTGAAGAAAATAAAAGTCAGCATGCGTTAGCCATCCTAGTTACTACAGCTTCCCATCCCTAATATAGAGACCAATGAAATGAAAGTCAATGAAATCAATATTAAGATGTGTCACAGACATTTAGATCTAGGAGAAATTTACATCTCTCCTCTTACCACCCTCTCCTTTCCTCACTTGGAAAGTGCCTTTCTCATATATGAGGACCTGAAAGATACAGCCCGTGGGACATTTCTGTTAGATTAGGAGTTTCAAGCAGATACACACTAAAAAAGGAAGCAGAGCAGCTTCCTTAGTCTACCCAGCATCGATCTCATTGGACAAGTACCAGAGCTTTCCATGGCATTCCTGTTGATAAAAGGGGAGCACACATCAAGGGACACAAGGCTTGCAGAGACTGAGTTTGCTTTAACTGAACACCAAGCTTTCGCTCCAGCCATCTTTTCTCATAAGGCACCACTTCCTCGCCTCTAGCGGAGAGGAGAGCAAATGGGACAGACATGGCTGAGTTTCCAGCTGATTTCCTCACATCCCATATGTTTCTCAGCAAGAGGGAAGAACTGGCTCATTATTCAGAAAATTGAAAGATGCTCAGATTCATCAGTCAGTTCGTCATGAAAGGCTTTATCATCTCTGCTGCTGAAGGGGTTCAGCCTTAGTGTGATCCTTCTCTTCCTTTCTCTCTCTTTAATTCATTTACATTCAAAGGAGTGAGTTTGGTCAGCATGATAACAATAAGATAATAGATTTACACCTGTGAGAGGACTCTGAGATTTACCTTTCACATGACCTCTTGTGCCATACCCTTATGTGAGTCCAATGCTAAGAAAACTTTGGTGTGAAACTGTGACTAAGATGCCAGCAAGAGCTTGGATTTTGCTTTGTAAATAAATGTTCAGTGAGGCTTGTATCAAACTAAAAGCATAGCTGAAATATCTCAAGTTAAACAAAACCGTTAGGAGTACACAAAATCAGCTGAAAATTGAGATCCTGGCATAATTATTTTCTTTCTTCTTGGAAATTAAATGTATAAAAGTACATGTCTAGTTATCTAAACACAGACAGATGCAAACATAGTTATTTTTATTTGTTCTTCTTTTCCACAGTAGGTGATAATGATGAGAATTAAGCATTTTTCTGCACTTTCATGTGGTCAAGATCCTAAAGGAATTTCCAATTCCTACATTTATACTAGGGATGCTGACCTTGATCCCACTGAAGCAAGAGAAACTTTCTTATAGTTGCTATGAATAAGAAAGCTGGCATTTTGCTTGATGATATTCAACAGATACACAGCCTTGGCTACTCTGATTGTTTGATTGATCGATTTATAGGGGAAGCAATACCAATGGGGGCTGGAGATTTTCTAGGATTTTAGCAAAATGCCATCGAGTCTTTAACTTCCACCTGGACAGTCACCAGAGACAAACAGAAAGGACCTTGAGTTTAATGTCTCATCTAAAAGATATTATAATGTGTTGGCCTCATTATTCACAGGAGAAAAGGCCTTTGTCATGGTCAGATGGCTTTAATGCGTTTCGTATGCTACATAAATTCAAACTTGATGGCTCATTTATTTGTCGGATTGCAGCGTTATTCAACCTAAATGAAGCCTTGGTATTTACTAATAATTTGGGCTCTGGCTGTTGTTTACTTAAGCAAGCAATGTCCACTGTCTTCTCTGTTGTCTGTGTTAAGTTTGGACTCTCCTAATTCAAGGAATATTATACAAGGGGCCAAAAAATTGCAGAAAAAATAACTTTTTATTTGTGGACAATTATTTATCCAAGCCTTGAAAGATTAGTATTCCAGCATTGCAATTTCTGACATCAATTTTCTCAGGGTCAGAACCAACTTCTCAGTCTTCATCTGTGCCTCAAAGTAGCCCCATGAGGAAGTGAGTCATTGTTATCAACATTTTGAAGAAGGGCAAATTGGAGCTAGGATGAGGTTAGACGGCTTATTCCATGTCAAGAGACGGACACTGACTAAAATGCATCCAGAATCCAAATCTGCCTTTAATCTTAGGCCCACATAACCTGTTGTGATGTGACAATATTCTTTGATGAAGCTACATACAGCAATCATCGAACTGTGTAGTCACACCACAGCAGGAGTGTTCAGGACACAGAGATTCTCTTCTATTGTCTGAAAAGTAAGATTAAATAGCTATAATGAAAAGTGTGTAACTATGGAATTACATAGCATGTAACCTGTTCTTCTTTACAGAGACTTACTATCTGATGTAATGCTTTTTGAAATCTATATTTTGTAGTGGAATTCTAGCCGAACTCCCCTAAAGCTCATTTTAAAATCCCCACTCCACTGGATATTGTGAGAGCAATCTTAAAATTCAAAATTAACTATTAAATCAAAAACAAAACTAAGAATCCTACTGTGCCATTTTAGATCTAGTTAGAAACATGAGTAAATATCCATAACCAAGGCAAAAGATACTCCCGCAGAAACATACAACTGGATTTTAATAAACTGGATAACCACAAGAACTCAAATTGATGAATAGATTCAGTGTGAAGCAGGATCTGTATGACTAATTCACAGCTAGGAAATACATAAATATATTATAAATACCAAGCATTCATTCTTACTACTAATTACATTTTAAAATTATACCCATGGTCTCTAAATTTTCCCTTTCCCTGTGGATATAAGTGGGGAATAACTTTAAAACTTAGAAAAAAACCACGTTTCTGGCACTGAACCCAGTTATTCTTGGGCCAGTTCTCCCAGTCAGGTTTCTAGCATGAAACAGCTGCTGCTTGCAGGATCTTCAGCCAGTTAATAATTTGCCACTCTACCAAATAACTTTTAAAGTGATTAGGAGTCTGCTCAGACAAACCAAGTGGATTTCATTATCACAGCTGTGGTAATTCAGCCCTGGAGCAGAAGGAAAGGTGTACCTGAAAGCACAAAATAAAGCCCTCGTTCAATACCTTTCACTTTCCTCTTGGAATTTCAAACCACATTAGCCACGACTTACGGGATCTGTTTTCTCTCTTCCCTTCCAGCGCAGGGCCACGCCAGCATCCTTCCTTGCAGGTGTACTGGGGCTGCCTGGGATGAAGTTAATTTTCTCCTTAGCAGCCCCGAGGGTGCTGTGGTTTGGATTTGTGACCAAAGCAGAGTTGACAACGCAGGGATGCTCCAGCTGTTGCTGATTGGTGCTTAAATTTTGTCAAGGCTCTTCCCACTTCCCACGTGGCCCTTCCAGCAAGAAGGTGGGAGGTGGGCAAGAGGTTGGGAGAGGACGGAACTGGGACAGCTGGCCAAAGAGATACCTCACACCAAATGATGTTGTGCTCAGCAGTAAACCCGGGGCAGCAATTTTTCCAAAGCTGCTGTTACACAGTGGGCACTGGTCCGCTGGAGGCGAGCGGTTGCTTTTTCATCACGTTTTCTTTTCAACCACCATTGACTGAACTGTCTTTATCTCAATCCATAAATCTGAGAAAATGTTGCTTGTCCCAGTTCTCTCCCCTGTCCTGCTTGGGGAGGGCAAGTGGCTGAGTGGGTCTGAGCTGCCTGCCTGTGTTAACCCACCACAGCAGGGTATAAGTTGTTATGCTAAACGATCCCAGCTTCAGGAAATTTCTTGACTCCGCTCCTCTTAAATGAAAAGCCTGTAGAAATTACTTCCTCAGTAGCTCTTGGATGATCATCACTCTGATAAAATGGGGGCTCTAAGGTCAGGGTTCTTTCTTAGTGTGGATGTTCTCCCCTGTTCTCTTGCTTTAGGTTCATTAGGTCGATTTAGCCCCTCACTCACTCACAAAGGCACCGACATAGGGACATTAAGATGACTTAGTTATAAGGTCACTATAATCTAGCACCGTAGGAGCAGCAATGTTGCTTAAGGGCCTAGCACCACATAGGGTTATGCATGTATAAAGAGCTACAAAAAGTATCAGATATTTTCCACTATCTTTAAAACTAACATTGAAGCACACACCTCATACATTGATTTTATTTTGTTTTCCATAATATGTGCCAACACCGGAAAAGATTCCAAAGTCAATGAAAGATTGGGGTATTTGGCATTTAATGCTAGATGAGATCTTTTCTGCTATGACCACTACATTTTTCTTCCAGTGAAACCATTCTATGTTGTTTGCAATGATCCAGCTTTACACACCACAAACGTGCCCTATCCACGGTGTGGTTAGAGAACTGGACCTTGCTGAGGTGCAGCTCTCTATCTGCTACAGGATCAGACGCTTCATAATGAGCACAGCAGAGCTTCCAGGGGAATTACTCAGGTTCACTCCTGTTAACAAAATTTGGTAATCCTCTAATAAAAACACCCAGGCTGCTTCTGGCTTCTATCACGTACTACGTAACCTTATAATCCTCAGTTTTAATAACATCTGCAGGTTTTGAGAATAAAGTCTTGCAAGTAGCAAAACAGATGACAACTACTGGGAGGGAAACTGGGAGGCTGAAGATGGAAGCTCGGTTTGTAACAAAAGAAAAGGACAAAGAAAACAGATTTTTATCTTTGTGGTTTTTTTTTTTCCGGCACATACTAGAACAATTTCTGATAAGTTTGAAGGGCTGCTTTCCTTCAACAAGGCCATGGGGAAATATATTTGTGGTTTTATTCTTTATTTTGCAAGCATCCTAGTGCTGGGAGTAGCAACAACATCCAGTTCAAGGTTTTCTCCATGTGTCCCGAAAAACAGCTGGTTATCCTATTTAACTGGAACCGAAAGACTCCACATTCATAAGAGATCCCAGCAGGGGCCTTATTTTCTACAGATGTGTGCAAACTTCATGTGGGAAATCTGCACCAGCACACCTCATTATATCTAATGGAATACCATTAAGAACCCCATGCCCTCCAAACTGAAAACCTTTCAGTAAGCAGGTGGCATTCTTCATCTTGCTTATTAATGAATACACTGGAGCATGTAAAAACATAGTCTCTTCATGTGTGTGGCCTCCTGTCTATTCTCTGTTTTTCTAAACCTGAACACTCAGTTTCAGAGATGCTCGAATCCTTTGTGGTGCTAGGTCGGAACTAATGGGATTCACCTGGTCTAAAATCAGAGTTTATGCTGCATCTCTGTGGAATCCTAAGACCTGACGCAATTTTGGGAAACTTTGTTCCACTGTGCAGCTAGAAAGGGGGTAAAGGAAGAAAGCAAATGAAAATACAAGCAATACAGAGAGCATCTTCAGATAGGAGTGACCATTCCTCTTTGCTGTCCCCTAGGATGGACCATGGCTTTAATTTTTTGCTTAGTTGGGCATTAACCTTCCAAGGAGATGAATTCAGGTGAAAATATTTACCTTAGATAGAAACTTCAGAATGTGCAAAATATTTATGTTAAAATTCTTAAAAGATGAGTAATTTAGAACTTAAAATGTTTCTAATTTTTTCTAAAAATCGTTCACTCATACCATGGCCAATTTGACACTTCAAAACAATCTTACTTACACTAAAATGTCAAAATGATTTTAAACAAGGTAAAAAAATCTCCTGTGTTCCTAATCCCCAAACATCTGATCTCCAAAACCATTCTCCACAGGGGAACTTAAATACACGTACAGGCTTACCAAAGCTGCATGGAACCTAAGAAAGGTTAAGGTCAGCTGAGGGGCCTGGAACCTCTCAAATCTCAGATTGTGAATAGGATTTAGGATGCCGTGTTTTCACTGAGACAACAAAAGTGGATATAATTAACACACACTGTTAAACTTCATTAGTCTCCCAGGGCTTTAGTTATGCTTACAAAAATCAACCCGCTAGAATAAATAGAGCTAAAAAGGTGGAGAGCCTCGTTGCCATGAAAACAATTTTTACTCTACAGAACAATGCATGTGGTCGGGGTTTTTTTCCTTTTCTGCTGTTCTGGGAGATAAAAATACAATTATTTTACCAAAACTGCTTTGTAAATTACTCTGAGTTCAGACCCTAAGCCACTCCACACAATTTTCCAAGGAGATTGGTATCCAACAGTAAGCTATACTTTTTAATTTCTTTTTTTTTTTTACAGCAATACATCATGTGTGTTGAAATACCTGCTTTGAGAAGGTCTCCAGGAGCCCAGTCTGCTCTCTTACACTCTGCAGCAAAGATGACAAGGAACATTCTAAGGAGCTTCCAGGATGCTGCTGAGCATTGACTTCAGCAAAAGACCTGGGACGGTGTCTCCCACAGCTGTTTCCATACCTACCTCTGCATGTAATACGTGCAGTGGGGCTCTTACCAGAGCAGGAACTGCTGCCTGTTATCACAGCCAGGTGGGCTTTTGTCTTCATAAAACATGATTGCCCTCAGCTTCTGCTGAGCTCCAGCTTGCCCTCATGTGAAGTAAAGACTTAGGTGCCCATAGGTGCCAGCAAGAATTTCAGTTCTAATAGCTTAACGCTACATGTCTGTGGTAGGGGAGTGCCAAGTTGTAAATAAAACCTCATAATTTTTCACTTTATCTAGTAACTAGACATGCACATGTGATTCTGCATTAAAATACAAACTTAGTAATGGGCATAGCTGGCCTGGTCTGGTGAGTTGTGCCTTACTCTATCGGCAATTTCATAGAATCACAGAATAATTTGGGTTGGAAGGGACCTTAAATATCATCTAGTTCCAACCCCCCTGCCATGGGCAGGGACAATTTTAGTGATGATGGTGGGGAACACGGACAAACTGGGAGACTGTTACAAACAGCTGCTGCTTGCAAGAAGTATGAGGGTCAGAAACCAGAATCTTTGGAAATGTGCTTCATCTAGTTAGCATGAATAAACTTCATTTTTGCTTCCGTAGCTGCTGTAACATTAAAATATAATGGGTCCCATTGACTGTTTTGGCAAAGGGAAACAGCAGTGAGGGTATATGCACATAAAGGTGGTTTTTCATTAGGTTTTGGGTGCCTAAGTTTTCACACACAACTTAGAGTCAGGCAGGACTTTGAAAGAGACTTTGCCTCTCCAAGGGAATAATGGTAATGCAGATACACTGAGGTAAGATCAATAAATGATTTTGATCCCTATGAAGCCTGAGGATTCATGGAGGATTGGTGAGGAATTGGTCCAGGAATTACAGACACAGATAAACAACTAAAAGAGGCAAACCTTTTGCATTCACCTGAAAGCCCCTAAGTGAAGTAAGTAAAAGACATCAGGAACTCTTTTTTTCTTCCTATGCGAGAATAACAAGTCTCGCATATATAGAGAAAGTTGATGTTTAACTTAAATTCACTTGATTTACTGAATATCTTAAACTACTGTCTCACATGACGTTCTTATACACAAGCTGGGGGGGGGGAGGGACCCTAAACAATCACAATCACCCTCCTATAAAGCAGATACAGAGATGATGGGAAATCTGCATCCAATCTAGTAACCAGTCCATTCCCAAGGGGGAGGACAACCTGCCTCAGGTGCAGAAGTTTGTCTTTTATTTGCTTTTATTCAGTCTTTCTCTTAATGGCTTGGATGGCTGAACAAAAAATAAATTGATCAAATTCACAGCTGACATCAAGCTGCAACGGCTGTAAATACACTGTGGGGAAGGATTAGAACTCAAAATGTTTATGACAAGCTGGAGAAACAATAAGGGATAGGGAAAATAAAAAAAAAGGAGGTAACTCAATTAAGACAAAGGTAAAATCCCAGGAATAGTTGAACTAAAGAAATATAAAAAGGAAACAATTGCATAGACGACAGTTCTGCAGGAAGGGATCAGGCAAAGATCACATGATGATTTAGACAGTAATACAGTCTGCAAGACAAGTGCAGTAGCAGGCCATGCTGGTCAGCTGATGTGCTGCCTGTACCCTTCTCTTCCAGAATGAGGTACGGGCTACTTAGCACAGGAGCCTACAAAATCTAGGAGTAAAGCTGAAAAGAATTTGGACTGTTTAGCCAAAAGAGGGAAGGGTCATTGGTTGAGAGTTAAACTCCAGAGATTGTACAAGGCTGTTGCAAAGAAGAGTATAATCTGTCCTCCACTGTTTGCAGTGGATACAACCAAAACAATGGGTTTAACCAGCAGCGAGTACCAGGCTAGAGAGTGGAGAAATTTGTAAGAGAATAGATAATCAAGCCATTGGTGAGGGTAGATTCTTCATCAACAATAAGTGTTAATAACAGGATAGACAAGCTTAAGTCATGATTTACATTTGTATGGCTGTATACAGTGTCTCTAAACCACTTTCAGACCTTAGCACAAATACAAAACAAGGGGTCATGAGTGAACATACCACTGCTTCCCTAGCATCCTTTAAAACAAGTTGTATTTCTTTGCACAGTTTGTATTACTCCTGGTCTTTAACTGCACTGGGTATCCATGATAGTCCATAGCCTTTCAAATAAATTCCAGAAGCTATTTAAAGAGAACTTTGGGTTATGTTTTGTTGCAATAAAGCAAAGTGTCTTTGTATTGCAATATATAAATCAAAAGAGTTGAATCTTAACTGGACAAGCCCTTTACATAAAAACACAACAGAAGTTAAAATGAATGTATGAAAGAAGGATCAGGCCAGTTTGGGGACTCTCAAACTTTCTGCCTGTAGAAGTATCTATAATTCTTCCTTTCCCACCAGCTTCCATCCCTGCTATGTGCAGCAGCTCTTACCTGCCCTCTCTTGTGCTCCTGAGGACAGAGGTGAGTCAGGGCCAGGACTGGGCTTGTTCCTGTGGGAAAGGACTGAGCTTCCTCTTTTTGATCCTGGAAAGTCCTACTGCCTCCTCCATGAGGCCTCAAGCCTACTGCTCCCAAGAACCATCTCCTGCTCGAGTCTACTGCCCCCACACATCCATCTCCTGCTCCAGCGATGATAAAAGCATCATAGGGTGCAGAAACAGAAGGCAGGGATTAACCTGCTAACAATGGTTGTGTCACTTCAGCAAACTAGAAGGATAGACATTTCCAAAAATCATCAATTCTTTAACTTTAAACCACATGTGGTGTTGAAGTTGTGCAAATGTGTGCAATGCACCCTTTGAAGGAAGAAAAATCAAGATAGTTTTGCTTATAGTCATTGGTCTCTGAGCTTGAGGAGCATCTTGTGTTTATTTCTTGTCTCCTCTCAGACAGCAAACCCCTCTCCAGATTAATGCTGTGCAGCAGAAAGTATAAACATTTAATAAAGGATCTGTGAATGAATGCAAACACAAATAATAACCTAAGTTATCTTGTAGTTGGGTTCCATGCCTACTTTTCACATTATGTATTTATATTTTATATCCACATATAAGGATGAAATTATGTTAAATTAGGTTGACAGACCTAGAATTAGTTTCTGAATGGAGCTTTCTCAAAAAGCTTACTTACAGTTCATCTCTCCCTCACTCTCATTGTATAATTTCTTCTCAAGTTATTAAAGAGGAAGTGTTTCAAGAATTTTTCAAATTGGCTGATGTAGAGTAGTTTGACAGTCACATAATCTTCTGTTTTCAAGAGAAATGAGTCCCCAGAGAGAACAGTGTTATTTCCCTTTTGTATATTTATTTAACTTGATTTTTTTTATGGTTAATGCCCTGAAAAGTTGGAAATGCATATAGCTCTTTTGCAAGAATATTACAAATGGATGCTTATCTCAGGCACTAAGTATCCTTATTTCTTTGAATAGAAAGACCAAGTCAAGGAACAGGAATAAACAGGAAGAGTAAGCCTAGACCAGTGAGAGATTTTCCATTTGCTACAGCAAGATTTTTCATTTTCTTTTTTTTTTTTCTCCTTAGAAAAATTGCAGATGAGTTCCTCCACCTTGATTTCTGCAGGATGAGATACTGCTCACAGTCCAGCACCAGCTCTGTGCTCACCATGCAGGCTAAAACTGTGCAGTCCGGGATGACGCTGCTCTCTCATGAGCACCGGAGCTCCACCAGACGTTAACAGGCTGTGTCGGACAACACAACAGGCAGTAAAATAGCCAAAGTCATTGCACCTTTGTGGACACCCTGACAGCATTTCTGCTTTCTAAATCTTGGCTAACTCGACAGTACTGCTTAGAGTTCTGCAGATGAAAATCAGCACTGCAGGCTTACCCGCAGACCCGCGGGCAGGTGCTGGGACACACCAGACATTGTGTGAGGCTGGTGCTGTGCTCAAAGACAATTGCTGCATGGAACACATGAAATACCATGCCAAACTCAATGCATGGAAGTTTGGATGCCCTGCAATCTCTAACTCCCACTCCCAAATAAATGCAGAGTGCCCCTGCTGCTGCCCAATGACCCCCCAGCCTAACTGACTCCCAAGCTGGGACCATGACTCAGGAATGGCAGAAAGTGCCCTGAACAGAGGGGGCAGATTAGGTTCCCAAAGATCTGAGTGCTTCCCTGGGGCCACAAAAATTCTTTTAGTGGCTCCAGCCTCAGCTGTACATGAGAAAAGCAGTCACCTCTATCACCCACTGCGGAAGATGTAAAACCTCCCTCCTCTGGTTGTCATTTTTATGGAGAATCATTCTACCATAAAATCACTGAGAGCAGATCCAAGTGCTGGAGACACAAAACAAGGCTACTGCTTGCTACAAAAAGATGCTCTCCTACGCAGCATTTCTTCATCTTGTTTAACTCTATGCTGGACAAATCAAATGATGTTAAATCAAATAGCAGAGTGACGCAATACGATGATGCCCCTGTAAAACAAACCCACCAACCAACTGACCCAGAAGGTCATAGCATGGATTGAGAGCTCATGAGCAGAGTCTGGTATAAAGTCCATTATAAAGCCCATGATTAAAGCTGATTTGGGGTTTTCTATGTGGTCTAGAGAGCCTTGCAGAAGTTGTTTTGATGACTTTGTCATGTGTAGTCCAGGAGACTCTAGGGCATTGCATGAAACTCAGAATACAATAGATCCTGTGCAACTGGGACAAAAGCAGAGGTCTACTTTTTAAACAGGGATTGTAAAACAAGTACAAGTGCATGGTCAGGTCACTGTGGGCTTTCCTCTGTGCTAACTGCTGTCCACTTTAAAGGCTGTTAGCCATTATTTGGCACCACTTTTTTTTTAGCCAGAAAACTAAAACATAGGCAGTGGGGAACAACAGACTTTAGGAATACACCTGGTTAGCACTTAGTGACTTCCATCTTTCAGACCCAGTCTGAATGCCAAACCACCCTGGCAATTGGGTATCTTGTAGCTATCAGTCCTTCTCCTTTTTAAAATACATCTTTCTGACAGCAGCCCACAACTAGTATCTCCTTTTCATTCTCTGAAGTGCAGAGCACTACAAATAGATCATTTAGCTTTGCTGCAGTCCTTTCTGTCCCTTTGATCATCTCCTTTACACCTTTCTGCATTTCTGCTTCGTTCTTCTATGTGCAGTACATCAAAAAAGAGCTTTGCAGCAAGTACTTCTCAGGGTGGTTTTTTTCAGGGACAGAATCCCAGCTGGTGTAAACCAGCAGAAACGTCACTGAAGTCAGCTGCATTATTGTATTTAAACTAGCTAAAATTGTGACCCTAGTTCTTACTTCAAATTGCCTTATAATTCAAGTAAAGCTTTAAAATTCTTTTCTTGGAGCACAGACTGCTGGCTCAGAATTTCCCTTGTGGAAGTGGCAAACTCAATTGCAGTCCACTACTTCATAGCTGAAGGAGTAAAACATGAATGACGATGCTCTTTTCTTCCTTCCATTCATTATGTTCCCTTAAAAAATGGTTTATGATGCTACAAAATAGTTTTTCTAATAGTACCTAGAATAGACAGTTGCTTCATGTGTTTTACAAATTCAAAACATTTGTATTTGGGTAGTTGTTAGCTGATATTTTTTGCATATATTTATAAAATCTAATTATAAAGGATTTTACCTATTTAAAGTGCTTTAAACCCAAGCAATTTCATAGTCCTACCACGTTGCAAGTACAGATTTCCCCAGCTCAGAGGCTGCCAGTGAATGAACCTGGGAAAAGCTGCAAAGGCTCACTGAGTGTGGCATGAACATGGCACGGCTCCCACAAGCACAGGAATTTGAACAACTCATAAACACTCTGAAGAAAAGAAATACTAGTTGTCCTATTTCATATAGTAGGAACCAAAGCCCAGGGTTAAAGGAACATTTTCAAGCACAAGTTAACTCTATATTTCTAGTCCCTGGCTGATGATCCAAGTAGAGGTCACCTCTTTAGCTCTACTCTCTCTTATACAGAAAGAAAAAATAAGACAGCTCTAAGATAACTAAGTATCTCAGATCTGATGTAGTATAGGACACAATAAGATTAACACACACAATGTTACCATTCCAGAAGCTGACAGTCATATTCCTTACATAGCCGGCAGGAGACGTGGACTGCAAAAAAAGGATTTTCTTTGCAATTTTCTTGCATTGAGAATTGTTCCTGAGTAATAAGAGCTCCTCTTTTATTTCTCTACAGAAATCTCAGTCTTTTAAATTGCTCTGGTGATGGCTGAATCCACATTTCAGCTACAACAGTGAGAAGCGCTGCAGGCAGGGCAATGTCCCCGAGAGGAGAGCATTTCTCAGTTCACGGGATGATGAAGCACATGTGAACTCTCCGTGCTCCAGCCAGCTTCTGGGAAACAATTTTTCTGTGCCTCAGACTGATGTCACGCTGCCTCAGTACCACTTACTTCTCTCTTTGGAAAGAAATCACTGCTGTCTCCTGAAAAAAAAAAAGAAAAAACAGCTGCAGTGGAGCAGATAATTTGGTGATTAAAGCAGCAGTTATTAACTAGCCCTAAAAATTCACAGAAAAGCATGGCTGAAATGTACCTCAGCTTTGACACTTTGAATTCAGGTTTTAAAACCACAAAACTTTTGGTATATGGCCATGTGGAATACTATGTTGCTCAAGCCCTTCCATTTTTGACTGATGAAGAACTAAAAAAGCAAACCAGCTCCACAACAATCAGCACGCAAGTGAGCAAACTGTCCAACTGTGCCTTAATAAAACTGCTTCTCTTCCCCTCACTGCACATTGAAGGTTGCTTGTTTTAGATAAGCACATGAAGTCATCAAAAGAAAGATTAATTTAGAAGCTTGGTAACTTTTTTTCTTTTATTTGGAATGATAGTCAGGATCGAGAGCCAGACTAACAAACTAACCAAGAAAGGACAAAGTGTTAACTTTGCCTAAAACAAAAATGCCTAAAACTTTTTCCCCTCTCTCCCCTCCCACGTTTCTCCTGGTGACGCCTCCCCTGAGCCAGCGTTACTTAACTTTTACACAAACACACAGTTCCTGTAAGCATCAACTTCAAACAGCTCAGGCTTTCTGTCTGAGCACATCTTGTTGTAGGGGAGCAGAGGCAAAGAGCTACTACCGAGGGATTCACCAGCAGCTCTGCAAGGTAATCAGCTTGTTGGATTTTTCCTTTTTGTTTGTAATCCCTAACTAGTGGTTAAGTAGATGGACCAAAAAAAAAAGCCTCCTGGCAAACTTTCTTGCTGGAATTTGTAGTAGAAGAAAAGTCTCGCTACAAACTCAGAAACAGAGTAAACAACACTTTGGCTTACTTGCTTCGTGCAGGGAAAGAGGCAGTTTTAAAGATCGGGATCTAGAGTGAAATATAAAATCACTAGACTTCCTTTTAGTCATGGGTGTCAGTTGTACATGTTTAAACATGCATATGCATTCTCATTTAGTTTCAATTCATCACATTAGACAGATTTAGAAAGCAGCAGTCCACGGGGACCATGCTCCAGCTGTTTTGCTCAGCACTGCTACAGGCTGCCTGCCTTTCTCTCCAGCCCTGCTGCTGCAAAAATCCCTTAATTCTTTGCAGCTTCTTGTACCTTTTGCAGGCTCTGAATTGCGAAGATGCTTCTGCTTCTTTCTCTGGTCTCTGGGCTTGCCCTGTCTGCCTCTGATGTCACGACAGACAGAGAGACTCATCCAAGCCAAGACTCATTTCGTGACATACAGAAAAAAGTGAACGACCTCTGGCAGAATTTGCTCTATCCACTAATGCCTGGTAATGAGACGATTAAGATGATTTACGCCACTTGTGAAATGAAGCCCAGCTCCAAAATAGATGCTGACAAGCCACAAGTGACTGGACAAGTCTTATTTAAACAGCATTATTCATACGGAAGACTAGAAGCTATTTTTCACTTGGAAGGGTTTCCACTGGATAATAATCAATCTGGTAGAGCTATACACATCCACGAGCTTGGGGATCTCAGCAACGGCTGCGATTCTACAGGAGGACACTATAACCCTTTCAGTGTGAATCACCCCCGTCACCCAGGGGATTTCGGCAACTTTTTTCCTAAAGAAGGCAAAATCAGAAAATACAAACCAAATCTCTTAGCCACCATGTTTGGTCCATATTCCATAATGGGCAGAGCTGTTGTGATCCATGAGCAGGAAGACGACATGGGCAAAGGCAACAATAAAGCCAGTTTGGAAAATGGAAATGCTGGGAAACGTCTGGCTTGCTGTGTGATTGGGATATGCAACAAGAACTTGTGGGAAGAGAAACTGAGTGAGGTTACAGACAAGAAGAAGAGAGGGATCAACAAACGAACATAAAATCAGGCTTAAGACCAATAAGTTGGCAACAGGCTGGGCAACACAAAGTACCTTAGGCTATGCCACAGGCCACTAAGCTATATGGCTAAAGCATTCCCATTGCCGTTTGCTTGCTCCTCTAAGAAATATGTATCACTTTGTATAGCCTCCTTTCTGAAAGCCCATCAATAAAACCAGCAGCAACTCAACTTTGTGGTATATTTTCTTGAAAAGATTCCCTTTTATACAGTTTGGGAGTTGAATGCACATAAGCAGATATGGCTGATATAAAGTAAAGAGTCTGTGCACTGTAAGGGGCTCTTAAGGAATCATAGGTTGGATACCAAAGGAAAAAAAAAATCATTAAAAAATTGTATCTCATTAGATGCTATCCTGTATTTGGCTGCCAGTCTGAAAGGTAAAAAGGTCTCCATGTTTTCAATGTTTTTGTGTTGTGTTGCAAGACCTGGATAATGGACTTCTCTTAAAAATAAGGGAAAGTAGAGGCATTTCAGTTTTAAACTTCAGATCCTTTATGTTATTCTACTTGAATTTTCAGGTTTTATTCAAAACATGTATAAGCTTCTTAACTATTTTAAATTGTCTGTATGGCCACAGCTGAGTCACACTGTTCATACCTGAAAGCAAACTTAAAAGAAACATTCCAGTTTACCACCACTCCCCAGCAAAACTGCCTAAAGCCTCTACTTTGTGCCTGTTAGTACCTAGGATGCATACAAAAGTTTTAACGCTGCTTAGACAATGATGATAAAGTTAGCAGATCAGAGATTAGTATTATTTTCAAAGCCAAAAAATACTGTGTATGTGTCTTCTTACAAGAATGCTGGACGTAAATAGGTCAATTTAGACTGGGAGAAGTGACAATGAAAAGATTTAAGTCAGATAATTTCAAACTTAAAACTCTCACTCCATAAAGCTTTACATTTTTCATTATAATACAACTCACTCAAAATACTACACCACTACCTCATAACTATTATTCATCTGATGCTGAGAAAAGAAAATAAGCAGGTAGAACAAGCCTATCAGGAAATGCTTTTATTAAAGATGACAAAATGTATTAATACAGTTGAACTATGTGGTGTAGTTAATCCAGGCAGCAACAAAAGACGCTTGCAAATAAATTAAACTGCATAATTTAGAAAGTAAAACTACAAACAGAAGCCGGTAAACAAAATCCTATCTTTTAGAAATGTAACAGACTTTCAACTTAATCTCAGTTAAGATTTTGAAATACATTCCTGAGCTCGTATGGATTAACAAAATTCCACTGTCTTTATTATACAAATTCCCATATGCTTAAAAATAGCCTCACTTAAAAAAAGCAGCAGCAGTCTAAAAGAAGCTTCTTAATCTGTCATTTTCACACACTTATTTTACAAATTCAGGGAACATTGTTTTTCAAATAACCACAACATCATATTTTCAAACAAAATCCTTCTCACAGATAATGTATCAATCTACTTTTAGGTGACTCAACCTCCTTAAAGTCAATTTGTGAAATGCACCTTTTCCATACCCCTGTCACGATATTCCCTTCCCAGTTTGCTTCCCCAGAACCCAACACCAAACAGTCTTATATGTCTGGATGTGATTTCTGAATTTCTGAAGTCCTTGAAAAAGGAAAATCAAGTACAGAAAGAAAACCCCAAAGAGCACCCACCCCCCCTGCCAAGTAGTGTTGATTCCACAACAAAACCCTAATTAATTTACCAGGGGAAAAAAAAATCATCATTCTAATAGTGCAACAATATTGAATAAAGCAATATCCTAGGAAGATACTGACAATAATATTCAATTGGTTATCACACAGTGCAGCAAAGATGTCTGTTTTTTTACAAGTCTCCTGGCTTTTAAGTGTTGTGTTCCTGGGAGAAGGCTAAAAACATAGCTAAAATACACATTCACTAAGGCAGAAAGGAGAGGGATAGGATTGCAGCAGTAACATATCACTAAAAATAAGGTTTCCAGAGAGCTAGATATCTCACTGGAATTTAATGTTTGCAAGGGTGTAAAAATGGAGTCTAAGAAGGAGAACAGTATGAGGATAGTTACCGAGATGTTATAATGGTTGGGTTGTACATCACTACATTCTCATTGAGGAAAAAAAACAAACAAACAAACCAGATCAAAAAGAATCAATGAATGAGGCACTAAAAAGCTGTTGGCCTAGCATTGCTTCTACCTGCCTGAATTTTTGCACCAAACTCCTCATTAATTAATAGCATTAACTGGCTGCTAAGGGATGTGGCACAAAATACTCACACAACTGTGGGCTAGGAAAACAACATAACACCCTGAACATTTCAGAGCTCAGCTACGTGAAGTCTTGACCTTCTCATTTGCTTGCCTCAGTTCTGTCTGCACTGATGTTTAGCTCTGCACAGGATTAGTCTGTGAAAGATGGAAAAGAATACATCTTGAATAAAATGTTACTTCATGTGACATTCAAGCATTAAAGGAAAAAATCCTGCCACATTCTCCCAGAGATTTCAGTTCCTGCAGCTATTCCTCTTCTGACTTGTCAGTACTGTCATAAATGAGTCAATACCACAGTCAGTTACAATTAATGGGAATAGCATAACATTCTTTCACCTACTTCAACTCTTCCTGCTTTTTTTCAGGTGACGAGGAACTTAAATGGTGATCAGGATAATGAAAAAAAACCTTTTACTGCTTTGTGTTCCTAACACACTTAAATATACAGATGGTTTTGGTTCCTAAGGGCTGCTGCTTCATACCAGTGAAATGCTGTGATGTCAAATTACCTTTAAAGAGAAAGGAAACATATTTGAGGAGCACTGTGAGTTTGGTTTTACTGCCTGCAGACAGGCACTGAAAGGGTTACACGAACGCACCTGCTAGGAAAAACACATGAGAACAGAGACAAGCCACATTTTTCACCTTCCCACTATCATTCCTTATATTTATATGTAATCATTTACATACAGCCTTTCTTCTGCTGAATACAAACTGTTCATGGACTCTGACACCTTGATTATGGCAGCACCTGCTAGCTCATCTTCCATATACAGAAGAGTTTGTCAGTATCGCTAATATAAACTCTGTTTATTCAGTAGCTGACAAGTGGGCTGTAAAAATTTGCAGCTGGCAGTTATTTGTCAAAGAAGGACTCAATCTGGGAGGGATTTTCCCTTTTATTAGTAGTATTTTATTAAATTTGGTTTAATTCTCTCTGATTGGTTTCAAGTTCTAGGAGTGAGAAATGAACATTTACAGACAATTAGGTCCCAAGCCAGCAGATAAATTGCCTTGACGGCTGCTGGCCCATAGAAGCTCCACAGCTGCAGAGTCTATTCCTTATGCTACAAACAGGAGAGGAAGGACATGCCTCCCCTTCTCCAACAGCTGCTTACTTCAGTGTTAAGTATCCCCTTGTTGCTGCCTTCCTAGGAGCAGAGTGGCACAGCTCCAGCATCAGGAGTGATGTAGGGAATGACACAGCAGCCTCTCTTTTCCCCAGTTGTTATAGGAATGCTTTCCTATGACTAAACAGCAAGGGAAGAAGTTTAAGAAAGCAGCAACAAAATACAAATAAACCTTTTAATACACCACAGACCGGCAAAATGAGGAAGAAAAGAAGTTATCTTTAGTTCCAAAACATAAGATAAAAAGACACTGATTCCTTTGAAAAGGAGGGCACAGGTGGAGTAAGCTGAAATCTACCACCCGTTACTGAGCCTGAGGGCTGTTCCTCCTCCTGTAGGTCGAGGAATGCAATTCCAGTAACCGAGAGTGCCAAGCAGGTGGACAGAGTATCACTGGTTTTCCTCTTGCTATTCTCCTTGCTTTGGAACAGCATTGCCGCTTCTCACAGAAAGACTTCTGGCTTCTCTGACAATGTGTCCTTCAGAGCTTCATTAAATTGGATTCTCAGTATCTAGTGCAATAATTCCCTGTATTTTCATGAAATGAGCTGGGAGGGGGGGAAAAGAATTATACAGTTGAGAAGATATAAAGGTTTGTAATGAGAGAACTATATACATGCAGGGATGGTTTTCAGAAACTTCTTATAAGGTAATAGTGATTTTATTCTAAGGACGTAATTAGGCTGACCATATGTAAAGAGAAATAGAACATAGTCTGAGAAACAAGAAAAAGCTTGCAGACTTAAACTGCTTCCCAATTTATCACTCCTACATTTCTAAACATTAAAATAACAGGCCAGCATTAGGACCATTCATGTTACAGGAGCCTAGTGATAAGACACTAAATCATTAGCATTGGTCTCTCTGATGTAAATTTACATTATTTGTCACGACCTATGTAGAAACTTCAAAAAACCAGCATGATTAAACCTAATTCTTCCCTTCAAGTAATTTAAAATTTTGTACACTGTATTCAAAACTAACAGAAAAACACCTTTATTAGATAAATATTAATGGTTTGATGTAAAAATCAATCCTACAGCGTGCTGTTTCACCAGTCATATACACAAGAGCACAAATATTGCGAAAGGATTACAGCAAGAAGCTCGAGGGCCTGGATTTCATACCTCAAGCCAAACTGTTATCCAAATATTCAGAGTTTTCAGCAGGATCAGATGGTTTCTTGTTTTCAGATTCAGGGAGCTCCTCAAAGCTGTTATTTATGCGTGCACTTGCAACACCGAGCCTTCCATGCTTTCCAGAGTCCTCAGTGTGCACCACATCCATGGTGCTGCTATTCTGATCCCCTATTTCATTTGGAATTTCACAATCGCTCTCTGAAGTTTTGTCATTGTCTTTCAGAGCCTCAGTCTCAGCTGTTTGTTCATTCTCTGAGTTTGAGGGATCTGTAGGGTCAGATGGGTCAGGGCTGGAAAGTCGGAACTCTCCCTCTGATGAACCAATAAGCTCTCCTCCAACCACCATGTTCTGCTCCCCTGCAGAAGTGCCTGCTTTTTTCCCTTCCAGTTCTGCAACTGCCTGCTCTGTCAGTTTAATTATCTGACTTCCAAGCTTGTTTATTTCTTCTTCCTCAGACAGTAGCCGGGGTAATGAAGGATAAAAATGTTTATTTTGGTTTTTGTTACTTGAGTTTGTTCCCTCTGGAGCCAAGGATTCACTTGCAACAGCACAAGTTTCACCACGTTCTCCCTTCTGTTCTGCTGAAAGAGAAATTGAACAACAAGATATTCAAGTTAGTTGCAGATATTTATTACATACCAGATCTGAAGACTGTCACTGCCAGTGCCAGGCCATGGAGATATTTACTTCATAACGAATTTCTAAGACTGCTTTCTAGGCCCATTTCTTGGAAGCAAAGCAATCTACGCTAACTTTATTGCTGGACGTGGACCTGTTTTAGAGCCTGCCTTTCCTTAAAACTGACAGCTCTAAGAGAGCCACAGTTCACAGTTCACAGTTCACAGTTTACAGAGCACACTAAGCTAGCAGGTCAGGAAAACTTCTTCAAAGGAATAGAGAAAACAGCAATGAGTAAACAAACAGCTCTGTGAAAGAGAGAATTTGTCCTCATCTCAGTTAAGGACAAAAAGCTTCATTCAAAATAAGCTTGTGAAGTCAAGTAAGAAAAATTAGGAAATGCCAGAAGTACGACTGCATTGACAGCTTAAAATGGCTCCTGTCTTGCATATGCATTACCTTCTAGTATAAGAGCCTTTACTCTTATTTCTCATGCAGGAATCCTGCCTCACACACTGCACAGGACAGCCTGGCTGCAGGAAGGGATCACAGCTACGCAATGCAGGAGCCCCCTGTCTCTATCAGACCCGCCTCATTTATAATTTGTGAGCTGCTGAGTGAGACAAGGGGTGGCGCGAAGGTAACACACACTCTTAAGGAAGTTAGGAATGCTACTCTGTAGGGCTGGAATTTAAGTCTGTGGAAAAGGCAGAGATAAAGTAACTTTCAGAAGGTGATCAACCACTGGATCTAATCCTCGTTATCTGAGTGCTCAGCTGGAAACCTAGGAGCTTGTTTTGCAGTACTGCTCTATTCATGTTGTATTTCTGAACACACATACTTAAAGTGCTCCAAAAAGAGCCAAAAATCACATACCTCAAACTGGCACTTAAAATTAGCAGGGACTCTAAAATGTATTTACATGCCTTAGTTTCCTCCCTCTGCAGAGGGATAACAACATCCTATGACCTTGCTGCAATTTTATGAAGATAAATTGTTTCAAAGCACTAGAACACCAGAGAAAAGTTCAGAGAAAAACAGTACTTTTGTCTTTAGGGAATGCTTGAAATAGTGCACAGGCAATACAGTAGGAACAACGCACTCAACGAGTTAAAAATCTGAATAGCTGTTCATTAGCAGCTGTGATGCTCAAGTGCAATCTATCCCACAACACTCCTTCCTCTGCAATGGATAAAAGGAGATTGGGTGTCATAGAAGAGTCTTTAATTCATGATTGTACTATGTCTTTGTGCATTTCCACACAGTAACTGCACAGTATATCCTAAAGACTTCTACCATCCAGCTTAGCTGAAACAACGATAACTAGTACAGACTAAAACAGGCCTTGATGAGATCAGGATAAGTAGACAGATTAGATTTTAAAAGCCTGAAAAAGCCCTCTGATTATCCATAGATCTAGCTAGAGCAACATTTGATATATTATAGAAAGTTCTGACAAAGAATGTATGTTAGTGTAAAAGCTAAAAAAGTTTCCTGAGCCAAACTAGCGCTGAATACCAATGGATTTAAAGGACAATAAGTGACTGATGTGACATCAGGCCTAGTATTTAAAGATATCTAAGAATTCCATTGCTATTCTGCTTATCAAGTGTTTTCACTCAACTGATCATTCAACTAATAGGAATTTTTTTTTTTTTTAATTTCTGGAGTACTTTTAAACCAATGGCATAACTGCTTGGTAAACAAAGGCAGACAAACACATTCCTATGTTCTTCCCAGTTGCCAAGCTCCTCCAGATTTTGGAGGTACACTGTATAGATGAAAAATTGCAATAAGCTCCTGAAACTCAACACCAGGCAGTCATTCTCTATGCAGAGTGGCACAAAAGGTGACTCAGTGTACCACCCTCATATAGCTGCCGACTGCAAGGGAGCTGTATGACTCCAAGCACAGGGGCATGCTCTACAGCTGAAAACACACTGCTTCCTTCCCAGGCTTCAAAGGGAAGATTTGTAGCCTCAAACATCCTCGAGAAAAAGAATCCAGAGCAATGGAAGAAATTATTGTTGCTCTTGCTAGTGCTAGAAGCTAAGGCATCCCCTGCACAGCTGGTTGTGCTCATCTGTGCCACTGAAGAGCTCCCCAGTTTATTTGAACTATCACAGAGGTGAGTTTTGTCTAAGTTCTCACTGCAGTTTATCAGGTACACTGAGCCACATGCAAAGGAAAAACGCAAGCTGCTTGTGCAGGGAGAACCATATTTTCCTAACCTACTCCAGTTCGATGACAGCATTTCTGTGATTGATCTTGGCTCTCTGATAGTACTGGATGGCGAGGCAGAAGAGCGGTGATGACCTACTGGGAGTGGATTCTTTCCTTGACTGCCACAGGCCTAATCCTTGTCTGCCTTCTCCTTGCCAAGGCTGTTTTATTCTACTCTTCCTTGCCTAGCTCTTTGCTCATACTCTGTACCTCTTTATTTATCTAGCCCTTAAAATCACTCTGCCCACTCCTTATCCATGTTTCAATCTCTTTTATCACATCTTGCTTTCACCATCAGCATTTTGACTCCTCGCTCCTGTGCTGTCCTCTGCTCAGCCAGACACAAGTGCCTCCTCACTCAGACTCCCTTTGACTCCATCAACCCTCATCTACTCCAGTCTTCCCTAGACGACTTCTTACTTTAGAGTCCTGATCTCAGCCTTCCTCTGCTCTCTGCTCCAGGTTTTGTTCCCTCTCCATTTACATTATTTTGCGGGAATGGTGCAAGCAAAATTTTACCATGAAGCAAGCTCAACAGAATAATTGGTTTGGTTTCTGTTGTTTTTAGTAGATGAATGTGATCATCAGAACTGAACATGAAAAAAGTTATTTGGCCAACATTAAAAAAAAAAATCAGCTGAAGTACAAAAGAGCATGGAAAGCTTCAACCAGAATTAAAGTTTGGCAGTGTTACAAAGCAACAGAAACGGTGTCTGATGAGATCTGACAGGCAGGTTTAATCAAAATTGTAATACCAACCTCAATGTTTTTGAGTTATTATTACTCACCAGAGAACTATTCACTATAAGTTCACTTCTTATTTTAGCAAAAATATCAGCTGATCAAGATTATAAAAAACCTATCAGTCTGGCTGTCAAGTTTTATCAGATGATGACATAGATAATCAAATTAAGCCACAGTTTCAGGACTAACAAATACATTGTTTATGATGCTTCATGGGTAGCCGAGTAAGATCTGCACACCCCAAAATGCTATGCCCATTAAAGAGCTTATCCAAATGCTGATAGGCAAGCATAATAATCCATCTCCCATCCATTATGAAAAACTAAGGAAAAACAAATTCAAGGTTATCAGTAAAACACTACCTTCTGCGACTGTCAAATAAAGTTAGACTTGACTTTAGAGAGATGTTAAAGCTTGCTGTTGATGAAGGATTTTTAATAAAACACATGCAAGACTATAAAAAAGCGGTCAATTTCTCTGGGAAAACGACTCAAGTATTTCAATTTACCGTGTGCAATCAGGAAGCCTTTCATCTAGATATCAGCTATAATGCAGGAAAGTGCTAAGCCAGTTCTACAGACTGCTTTCCTACTGAGCATTTTAACCAAGGGGAAAAGAGCGGGAGGCAGTTAACTGTAACATAGATGGCATGAGTAACTTCTCACAGTATCAAGTTATCTGGCAGGAAAATTCTTTGAGATACAAGATCTAATCCCTAGCCCTGCGCAATCTATTCAACAGTCATTTTTCAGTCGTTTCTTTGCTATTTGTACTGGGACCATCTATCCATTTTACTTGCGTATGATTTATTCAATCTCTGCGATCACTGAAACTTTGCCTTCTGCTGTCCCAGCATGAAAGCTTATTACTTTTTATTTGGAAAGAAATGAGTGCTCAGCTCTCATCAAGTTCCGTATGTTCCAGGTGCTCACCTTGTACTTCAGTTTTCTGTGGCTTATCAGTAAAAGCTAACAATGGTGACCTGGACCGCTGTACAACAGGCAAGGTTGGGTCACTGAATGTTATGGTGTCCTTTCCACCTGAAACAATCACAGTGTTAGAATCATTAATTCACCAATTACATCTGTTGTGCAGTAATGATAAATGCATTCTAGATTTTTTTGAAATGTTATTGAAAAGTAAAGAACAGGAAAAGCATCTTAAATGATCTTTCTACAGCATGATAAAAAATACTCTGTTCTGGGACTGGAATGTGCAAGTAAAATACAGAAAAGGCATATGTTTTTGCCCACAGTACTGAGTAAAGGCATATTTTGAAAGAAGAGCAGGTGCTTCATGCAGCAAATTGTATTAGCAATTAACATTCATTTCAGAATATTCATAATCAGGTAATAGGAAAAGTTTTACAAAGAATAATGGATCATTAGCATGCTATTACAAGCAAGTGTTCAGCACTGACTCTTTACTCTCTACTACTCTGCCTCAAGTAATGAACCTGCTAAATACTTATTATTAAATTATTATTATATGTAGTTTTACACTACAGATTCACGCATTACCCTACAATGTCCCCTTACAAAAAACAGTAAAACTCTAGTGTAACTAAGAACTGAGGGAGCAAACAAACATACATC
Organism: Clamator glandarius; assembly: GCA_033459285.1. NCBI lineage: Eukaryota > Metazoa > Chordata > Aves > Cuculiformes > Cuculidae > Clamator > Clamator glandarius. Next base: position 4,625,767 of record JAUNZM010000109.1, read on the forward strand.
ACTGGGGGATAGGAAGGATTTTAATCTCAAAATTCCAAAACCAATTCTGAGCATTTTCATTTTAAGCCAAATGGAAAAGGGCAATTTTGCAGCTCTTGCAGACAAAATAGCGCAAGAAACTCTTCAGTGGAGGACTCTGCTGTAGATGCCTAGTCTTTACACATATTAGCAATACAGAAAGGAACACCTGCAGATCCTTTAGGAAGTCCTCCACCATTCAAGATGCTCATGTTTTTAGTGACTGACACTACCTTAAACCTAGTGGGGAAATGGCAGGAAATGTGCAAGATCAGCTAAGTGTGAAGTTTATGTGGCCTCCAGAACAACTGCTAACCAGCAAGTAATGGCTGGGGAGGCAGCAAGCTACTGCTCCATTTATCTCTATAAGAATGGACATTTATGTAACAATCATTTCTGCCCTCTAAATCTGTTTGTACGTTTCACCTTAAGGCAACATCCTAAATCTAATCACCTATCCAAGACAAAGACTTTCAAAAGAGCACCAGGTCAGGAGATACCCAGAATAAATCCAGCTCTGCGAAAAGTTCTGGTGCCTACTAGGAAATAATGAAAGTCAAGCTGTTCCCATGGGGTCTAATTGGACTACCTCAATCCCTAATGACTTCTGAAAGCACTGGCTGTAAATACCACGACACTTTTATATCCTTAACATACTGAGGTATACACAGCAGCAACATCAATGCAATTAGTGCTTTTGAAACATGTATCTTGTCAAATATGCATCAGAATTCTGCCTTTACCACAGCAAGCAATAAAAAAGTAACTAACAGCAAAGTAGAGAACTCCCCCAGGGTTAGGCAAAATTAATTAAAATGACAAAAAAAAAAAAAAAAGTCAAACCAAATCCAATGCCTGTTTCAAAATGCAAAAGCTCCTAGAAGAATGCACCTTCCTGTATCAGTAAAGGAATTTTGTGCTGGAAGAACTAAATCATACAGGGAATGAGGGGTATGGAAATATCCCATAAGAGACTCCGACACAGTCAAAAGTAGCCACATATCCAAAAAGAAACAAAAGAATCCAACAGAGGAAGTAAAATTCAAAAATATGATAAAAAAAGAATTGGAGGGGCTTTAAAAGTAGAAAGCAAAGTCTTTTTCTTTTATTTTTTTAACAAAAAAGTAAGGCTGAGCTAAAGTCCCTGAAGATTTCAAGACAAGCTTCAAAAAAGAAACTTCTTGACTTCAAGCCAGCACTTACACAGTAAACACATTCACTTTCACATTTTTCTCTGAAGACCAACTTGGTTACAGAAAACAGAGCTAAGCTTAGTATCCACACATCTAAGTAAGAGATGTGGCCCAAGGAGTTTGATGCACATTAATCTATTAACAGCGACTCACTTCTATTCATGAAGGAGGGACATGGGGGTATTGCTGCACTGTATTCTGTGAATCATGATCTGAAGCACACAGGAAATTTCAACAACTTACATAGCTTTGTGTTCCTCTGCTTAATTATTTTTTTCAAGGACTTTAGTGAAAAGTGTACAGATCTCAAAATAAGCAGACAAATAAGTTTTCAATAGTAGTAAATTCCTCATTTTCTTCTCCAGGGTTGGGCAACCTTTTATAACCTCTTCCGTACCCTACACCTCTTTAACTGGCTATACCTACAGCAGCTGCTGAGCCCGTTAATTCTGCTTTGCCTCTGCTCCACACTGATTACTGCAGTTCAAGAGGCAGTGCTGGAAGTTTCTTTTCATCCCAGAGAGAAAAAAGGCTGAGTCATGGCTGGCTCTTTTCTTAGGCTTTTTCCCAGTGGAAATTGTGAATTTTCAGGAAATGATATATTAAAAAAACCCCAGAATTACTTATCTGAACGTCTAGTGACATCAAATTGTGAAAGGCATAAGGTGGTGTTTGCTACATACTATTACTGAATACACATATTTGAACCACAATGTTCCTAAGATAAAGCAAAGAATTAAATGCTTCTGTGAACTTCAGATTGTCCGCTTTCTTTTCAAGGCATAAAGGCTCTTGAAACGAAAATCAGAGCCAAATCTACGTCCAAGCTTGCTTTCTTTTCAGCCATGAGCCTCACAAGAGATTAGTTTAATGAAAACCTATTTTTCAAACAGGGGAAGCTAAAGTTTGTGAACTTCTATGCAAAATTAACTATACTACCAGTTTCACCATTTCAAAAATTAAATAGGCACTCCTTGATTTAGCATCCCCGTGGTTCATCCATACATTGCTTAAAAAGCAGATGACAAATGTCACCTATCAAAAGATCGGAAGCGGTCAAGTTCTTACTTCAACAGGATAAAGTTTATTAACGCCATTTATTCCTATCATTTGGAAGATATGAATATCACAGTGACAGTAAATGTTATAAACGTTCTATGGACAACGATGCCTAAGTAGGAACATTAACTTCAGATTAAAAACCAGCAATTTATAACGTGCATTTTTTTCAGTGCTAGACTCAGCATCAGCTTTCATCTGCATATTTTTTCCAATGACAAAAAGTTCACAACCAAGTAATAATTTTTTTTCTCTCTGGATTTAAGACTGACTAAATAACATACTCTCCATGTTATGCCCCTCACCCAAGCCAACATTCAGCTGCAGAGTTCACTGTGCTAGTTCCTACAATATTTGTCATACGCTGCTGTTTATGGACTGGAAGCTTTCTACACGCTGAAAAGAAAACTGGTGACCCACCAGGTGTTGCAGGGCTCTTTCTGATCACCTTGGGACTACAATGCACTTGAAAACAAAAATGCCCTCTTGATTTAGCAGGCAAGCACCAAATCAACAAACCCTGATGCTCAAGAGAACTCTCACTACAGTGTTAAATTCTTTTACAAATATTTAAGACCATCCATTCCTACTATATTCCTCAATTTAAAGGAACTGTAGAGACATCTCTATTTCTCCTTTGGTCATCTAACTGACTTGACTGAACATCTTAATCTGTCAAATATAAAAAAGTTCAAATAATATTTCCATTTATTTGCACATGCAGTGACAATATGTAATGTACTGCTAAAATCAGTTACTAAAAATATAGGTCAAGCAGAACCTACTCCCAAATCCCACTGAGACATTGTAGCTCAGGCCTTCAGGCAGCAAAAGAAAGGAAGGAAAGAGACAGTTACTATTGTATAAACATTAATTTGATATCTTACCTAACATAAACCCACAACAGCACAATAAGTTCCCGCTGTTCCATTTTTTAATACATTTTGCAAAGATTAGAAACGTCACATTTATTAGTGTGTGAATTCCATGGAACACTATTTTTGAAAAAAACCAAAACCTTATAGTATCTTAAACTGTTGAGTTTATGATACACATTTGTACTAAGGCACAAAACTGCATTAGCAGGATCTTAGGCAAATATTTCACCTGCATCTTTTGGAGAAGGTGGGGAGCGACAAATGCACTAGGTGACTAACTGAAGAGTAATCCATCAGGACCTTCAGTTCTGGAAAGCATCAATAGGAGAGTCACATCCAGAAAAGTGATTTGAGAATGTCTACAGTGGGCAAGCTGAAGTGGAAATAGACCACACCAGACCAAATGGTTGGACAGCGTATGTTTGTCACAAGGTCTCTTCAACTTTGCCACATGCTCTCTTCTAGATGGAAAGGTTAGGTGGAAAAAACACAGAGACAAAACTCCAGAAGCCTAAACCACACTACTCCCCACCTGTAGCAGCACTGATAGGAAGCTGTAAACAACAAAGCCTAATGATGCAAACAGCAACAATGGAGTAACATAATTTACAGTGGTTAAAGAAGACACAATTAGATGTAATGGGAAGAAAAGAAGCAAAAAGTAAATGGAAATTAAATATTGCACATTTTCTTAAAAGCGAGGTCTACTAGGAAGCAGATTAATCTCCCATTACTTTAGTAATTCAAAACCAAATACAATGCTTAAAATGCTACAGGGAATAAGCCTGTTGTGGAGAGATGGACTAGAAAATTTAAGACCATTTACATTTCCAATTTCTTAGAGTTTATGAATCTACAGAAGAATACTAAAAATCCATGGAAGTTACAGAAAGTACAAAATTAATAAATAAAATTTGTTAGAAAACATAATAGCCAATAGCCTGTGTATCATTTCATACAGCTATTAAAACACAAAAGTTCCATTTTTTTGCCTGCAGACTATGCAGACAATTTGATAATTTCCAGTATTTTCTTTTCACTATACATATTTGACCCAGAGTTTAAAGAGTCTACTGATTTTTGGTTTCAACAGCTGTTAGAGGTTTCGAATTCTGCAAATGTGCTGAACAGCACATTTGGAAAATACCTGTCATTAAAAAAATTACAGCCAAGCTTTTTTAAAATTCAAACATATCCTTGAAAACTAAATAATGCAAGCTATTCTCTTGAATTTTTACTAACCTGGGAGACTCCACAAGCCAGCAATTTCCAAAGTTCTTAATTTCTTTTCTAGTTCTGCCACTCGATTACCTAGAATTCTTAGGAAAAAGAAAACAAAAACCAGGGATAGTCAGCTGAGATGAGATTACTTGTTATACTATGGTAACCAAAGCCCATTTGCTTACATGACTACAGTTGAATTTTTAACTGTTAACTTAATTAGTGCAGTAAACTTGCATGCAGGCATCTTTTTTCACTAATGGCAATGGACAACCTTCCCCAGAGTTTAGAGAAAATGAAATACAGCCGTATTGTGCCATGGGTTGGTTTGTTTGTTTCAAAAAAAGGAATCTAGGATGTACAGGACATTCAATCTGTAATCTTTAGTAAATACGAAGAATAGCAGCCCATAACATTCCTATTTCCTTTTCTGCAAATATCTCTTCCCTGTCACTTCTACTTTCTCAACAACTAAAGTCAGAAGGTTAAGGCTATACAGACAAAATATGGCAAACTCGGGACAACATACAGATTGATTCTGAAGTTCTAAGACACAATTTTGGCCTAGTCCTTAATTCAGAGAGGTTTCTCTATCACTAAGTTGCTTTAAAATGGCAAGGAATAGCTTTTCTGCCACATCTCTTCCTTTAGTGCTGAACCCTTTTCTACTTCACTAAAATGCTTCAAGTTCTTTAGTGCCTCTATCACTCATTCCTGGTTTTCCCTGTATTTCTTGGGTCATCTCTTCTTTTGTATCCAATTTCTACACAAATACTATCTGCACTTAGCTCTTGTGTAGGATTTAATTTTTAGTCTTAATTCTCTCCCCAGATCAAATGTGAGATTTCTGTCTTGCAAAGAATGCTCTTTTTCCCAATGTATTTTTGAAAGTGTTTCTCTCACAGGCACAGCAAGTCTCCTAGAGTCAGAAGTCTTTAAATAAATACCAAACAATACTCAAGTGAGTGAGAAACCTAGATGAGGCAGCAATTCTAAACATGACAGCAGAGATAATGGACAGCAAGTTTTACTCAAATTACAGCAACAAGATAAGTCAGTTAAATTTGAACTGAACCCTGAGAAGTGGCATATCACAACACAGCAAGGCAACAGTATCTTCCCATGCTCACCAGAGCTGCGTAATCCTGCACTGCGTGCTCTCCAGTGAGGGTTTTATGCTGCAGACATTTGAGCATACTAGGAATGTCCTTACTGACACGATGGCAGAATCGGGGGAGGATGTGAAGAAAAGTAAAACCAGCAAATACAAAAGAGGCTAGAAAAATTGATTAACAGCGACTAAGTATTTTTGAAATCTCTACTGTGAAGGCTATGCAATGACACAATAAAAGCCTGTATGTATTTTAAAGATTACAAAAAATATCAAGATGAGAGAGAATGCAAAAGAAAAAGAGAAAGCTTATAATAAATATCAAAGAAAACACTGAGAGGTACATGGGTGTATATCAACTAAAAACCAAACAGTCTATCACATTTACAAGCAGAGGAGAGAAGGCATTTGGAAGCAGTTATATTTATTTTGCCGTTGAAGCTCAGTAATTAAATAGGTTACCAAGGCTATGATGGTGTCTTCTCCAATTACAATCAAAATTGCTAAGGTCTAGATTTCACTTTCAGAATGCTGGTACGAGAGACTCAGCCTTAACTATTTTCTTATACGAATGGGCAGCCTGACATCCAGCAACTGGGCTCTGCAGTACAAAGCAACAGGTGATGGAGAAAGGCACAGAGGAACTTTGAAGAAGCTCTACCTTGCCCACAGGGAGCCCACTCCCATCTCCGCCTAAGGCCTCACCAAGGGTTAGTTGAAGGATGTGGAGTTTCCCTGGCTTATAGGGGAAAGGAACAGAAAGAGATGATGCAAGACTTCTGAGTCATGTCAGCTCAGCCAGAGAGCCAATAAAACAGCATAGATTTGGTTAATGATTGTCACCACAAATGCATCACAAGTTTAGCACTTCTGTCAGAAAAAGAAATCCTTATTATTTTCATAAGTAGTTCACCAGGGCAGAAAAGGAGGAAAAGACGCTGCCCTCCCTGTCAGCTAGCTGTATCACAGAAGGGAACTCAACCTTCTGCATCAAGTTCAGTTACTGCTACTACTCTTTTTATAACAGCAAAGCCACTTTTCTCTTGCTTCTCTTAAATTTTATAATTGATTTATCAGCTGTACCACACTATTTCTAAAGGTTTTAGAAGCAAATATATCTTGATAATTCCTACTGTATCCTCACAAGAGGCATTAGCTGTGAGCTATATTTTTTAACCTTTGTTGCAGGTTCTCACACAGAAGGATCATTTGGCAGCTCTGAACAATGGCTGGCAAAAAGAGAGGACAATACTTAACACTGCTCCTTTCATTCAAGAAGAGAGCAAAATACATTCAGTGACAAGTACGATTCTAGTTTGCTCCAAACTCCATTATTTGAAGACAGGTAAGGGAGAAATGAATCCTACATAAAGCTGCAAGTTCTTACAGAAACAATTTTTTGAAAAATGAATGTGTAAGCAATGCTGAACACAGTGTGGTTTATCCTGTTTGTTCCTTTCCTTTGTGACCTCCAGATTATTTTCCACTTCTGTATGTGCAGTGGGAAGACTGAACTATGGTGGCATGGAACAGTAGGTATTTTTAAAGGGGCTGCATGGGTTGGTAGCATCAAATTCCCTAATCTATTTTTTCATCTCTAGTCATAGTGGACCAGATCCTTTGACTGAAATAGAAGGATTACGTAATGGACAAAGGTGCTGACAGCTATTTCCATTGTCCTCTGGCCATGTGTCTAGTGACAAGGAAGTTAGTCTAAACCTCTCTCCAGGACAACATATGCACACCCCCCTCCCCGAATTTACAAGATCCCTTCTGGCTCCCCCATGCTTTGCAACCTGATGGGAGCTGTGCTGATTTACAACACCTGAGGTCCATTCACCTCACTTTCAATTTAGATCTTGCTACAGGGAGCATCCACCCCCCTATGGATGCCATCACTCAAGAATCTGTCATGGTCACATACTGAGTTCTGTACATCATATGCAAACGGTTACTCAGTTACAGACTGACATGATCCTTTCTGTAATTTTGGTTACAACCAAATCTGCCCAAGCTATAAATGTTAAAATTAGTGCAAAATGTTTAAGCAGCAAAGCGGGCTTTACGCGGATCTGGCCTACATGGGTACTGGCATTTTCAGTAACAAATTGCACTAAAAGGAACATCTAATAAGCGGTTTATGGCTGGCAGAAGAAAAAAAGATCTTTATCCCCTTTGGTTACACCATAGGGTTAACACTGTTTATTTCTGCATTTATGTAACTATTTAATCTTGCAACACATTACTGCATACAGAATTAGTTTACAACTGCTTTTTGAAATTAAGCTAAGGTGCTTGTGAGGAAAAACCCAGGACATTACTTAAACTTAGCAGTAGTAGCTACCAATCACCTGGGAAAATGACCTGTTTTTTTCCTAAACAACTTCTTTTTTTTCTTAAAAGTAGGGCTAAAAAAATAGAGGCTGGATTTAGCCTACTCGTTCCTAGGCACATACTCCCATAGCTCCTTTTATCATGCCACATATTTAGAAAAGCAGCAATAATAACAATGTGCTTGTTCCAACACCAAGTGCAACTTGCACAATGTTTTTAATAACAGCGTAACAGCAGAAAGTCAGTTTTAACAGCATATCCAAATTTTAATCTACGTAAAAAAATCCATTCTCTTTTTGCTTTAGTTAGTCAGAAAGCCAATCTACCATTATAGTATTGAAACTTACATAGCGGTACCTCAATCTGAAAGCAACAACAGAGGTTTTTACTTTAGAGCAGGTTAACATTTTGGAGGACAATAAGCTGGTACGGTATGAAAGGTCTAATTTACTCACAATAGAATCATTAATAGGTCAATCATCTATCAAATATCAAAAGCAGAACTTCTCTCCTCAGTGAAACAACCACCTCAAAATCTCGTGTTCTTCACCCAATAGAGTCTCACGTTCTTTACACAAGAATGTGAAAGAGTGACTGTGTCTCCAAACATGCTCCTTGTGGTGGGAAAGTGAGGTAAACAGGACAGTAGGGTGAAGGAGAAGACTTCTACCTTCTGATTTAGGTAAAACCTTTTGTCATTACAATTCTCTCTAGCCCCACATCCTTGTCACCTTCCTACTTTGAATGGATGAATGTGTTCAACAAAAGAAAGCATCCTGTACTAGTAGCAGTTAACAGACCTGTCCATTTTACTGGTGCACTGATCTCACTCTCACCCCTAACCTTCTCTGACAGGTGGGCAGTTTCTTCCTCATCTTCAGAAGACAGCAATCTTTACTCTTAACCTTGTACATGGCAAATAAATGCCCCTAACAACCAGCTAATGCACCTCAAATACAGCACATTTTCCCCTGATCTCCTACCTGCATTTCACTTTGCCACTTGAACCCTTTTGTGTTTTAGGTGTTTCTACTCAAACTGGTTCCCATTCCTACTCACTCCTTAAGTGCTTCTTTAATTCAAATAAAGACAAAGGTGACAAAAAGAATGAGCACATCACATAGGAGTGTTGCTGAGGTTCTTCATGTAATTTGCTCAGAATCTGTCTTTATTTTTTTTCCCCTGAAGCTTCCTGAAACAAATACAACACTACAGCTCTGAGCATGCTCCTGACCTGGGAGAGATGTGGACTATCACCTCCAAGATCTGATCTTCTATCGGGCATAGAATATTAGTTTGTGCACATGTCCAATCTCTACTCCCATGGCTATATATAACCCATTGGGGACGTAGATAAAAGAATCGCTATGATCTTGTGAAGGCTTATCTCAAGAAAATACATATTCAGTAGTTGAAAGCAGAGACAGTAGTATCAGAAAGTAAAGTCACCATCGCAATGACACATTTGAGAGAGGTGAGAGACTACATGTAATTGAAGACACATGCAAAAGTAAGCAAGAAGTTTGCTATTGATATAGGCAAGAGTGTGCAAACTAGAACACTAGGTAATGATACAGCATCAGGATGTAAAAGGCAAAGATTGGTTATACCTGGGATAACAAAAATTATTCTCTAGTGTTATGTTAGCAGTAGGAAGACAGTAAGCAGGTGTTAGCCCTTCATTAGCACTGCTCAGTGCAGGCATTACATGACACACAGCCATGAACTGACAGTGCCGCTGTCAGTTAGATCTGGGCTATGTTTTCAAAGCTTTAGCCTCCCATTAGCTTATTAGGCATTTGCTGTCTCAAGAGTATTAAGAGGGCTATAAACTGCTCCTTCACTTCTGTTGCCATATCAGTGAGCATTATGTAATGGAGTCTGCCTAGTATCAGTTACAGTTTTCAAAATGAATCATGTATTCCAGTGCAATAGTGTTTACTTTGGTACTACTCCTTCCTTTCATGAAAGATGTCTGCCTGTTTCTGGCATCTGGTCCTGATGTGCTTTTGAGAAGCCTGAATAACCTCTGATTACCAGCAGTGACTCAGTCTTAAAAAAAAAAAAGGGGGGGAGGAGAAAATTGAGCACAGAATCAAGGAACACTTCCTAGCTCTGATTTTCAGATGCTGTATAAGGACAATAATATCAAAATGTCAGAAATATGTCAAAAATTATTATATTCTGGCATGATCGGAGCTGTGCAAGACCCAAAATTCTACTGATGAGTAGAACACCTAAAAGTACACAAATTCTCATGGAAAGTTCAGTTCAGACAGCATACAGTCATACAGTAGCAATCCAACTGTTGTTCCTCTCCTGTAACTAAGTAACAAAGTAGCAAAGTAACTATAGGCGCAACAGCTCTCACTTGTATGATACATTGCCTGCTAGCCTGTGACAAATGTTACACTAAATCTTTTCAGACTTTTTCTGAGATGCAACATTTACTACTCTGACCAGTGCTCATTAGTAAATACCCACGTTAACAACCAATTGTCACATCTCTTCTCCTCCAGTTCAAGGGTGTCCTTCCTCGTAGCAGTTTATCCTTGCTCTCCCTACAAACAACCTGGTGTAAGTCCCCTCTGTGTTATCAGGGTTTGCCTTAAATTCGAGTAGCAAACACACCCTTGCCTAGCAGAGGCAGACAGGTCTATGTCAATCTGACTTTACTTTGAAAACACAATTTTTCTCTAAATGCATACCTGATCTTAAAAGCTAAAGAGCCTAGCAGTTAGCAATGACAATCAATTTTCTGTGAAAACAGACCTTCCTTCCCATATCCCTGGAACTCCTCCAAAACTATAACTATTCCATAGCTTAGTAAGTTCTATTTTACTTACAAGTCATGCTACCTACTTGTTGGTTTGCCTTTGGTGTTGTATGACCATGTTTTTTTCATGGATAGTTTCCAACAATGCAGTGGCCAGTGATTTGAGGTCTGAAATGGACTGTGGTGTGGCTGGTAGGCTACATCCATGATCCTCCGACAACAACTCTTGGACTATAATGTTAAAAACACAAATGAGTTTTGGCTTCTTATGCTCAGAGATGCGACACAAACATTTACTTAGCATTAAAGAACTACTCTCGTTACTTAAATGAACACACATTCTTCTTCCTTCAATTAACAAGCAAAGCCACAAAGACCAGAAATATAATCTCTAGCCAACACAAAGATGGTAGCTTTCCAAGCTGATCCTTATTCCAAAGCAATGGCCAGAACAAGTGCCTGAAGATCGATCTTACATTAACTTAATCCTACTCTTGGAAAATTCTTTATGTTCAGAAGGAAACAAACTAATACTTCTACAGACATACAGACAGGTAAAAACTGGTCATTTCTCTCCCACTTATATTAAAATATAAGTCTACAAGGAAGCTTTTATATTACTTTTCAGAATTAGTATATCCTTTGGGTAATTTAAGACTAATGTGACAATACGGTCACCCATGAACTCTTCCTCTGCAGCTTAGAGCCCATACCTCTCAACCACACCAGGAAGTTCACTAATATCATTAACTTCTGTAACTAGAATCTGGCTCTGCCTCTTTTACATATATTTATACATATATATAGCATTTATATTTTTATATATTTATACCTATCCCACATTTATATTTTATATGTATAAAATATATAAACATATATTTATGCACACACACATATATATGTATGCAAGTACATGGAGAGGAGGACAGAAAAGAAATCACAACCAGAAAAGTGAGTTTCAACCTATCATGATAAATAATACTGATCTCCTGCATGTGTTTGAATACTTCAATGCCTAAGCAGTATGGTTCAAGGAATACTGTTTTGTTCAAAGAATTTTCTCTCTTTTCTTTTCTAGTCTTGATTTTTTGTTTCAAGGGAAAAAAAGAGATTATTTGCAACCCCATGGAGAAACATGGAACAATATGATTTCTTTCAAAACATCTGACTTAGGGCCTCTCCTCTATTAACTAGCCTATTTTTCATTGGAATATGAAGTGTGATTGCCATTGTTAGCAGAGCAAAGAGATGAATAAAGAATTGATTTGTCAGGGTCAAAGCTGCAGAGGGGTTTAGAGATGTTAAAAAAAAAAAAGATAAAACTGACAGGGGAGAGAATGAATGGCAAAAGTAACAAAAGGAGAAGCAGTGAAGAGTTAAATCTTATACTGTCAAGACAACTGAGAAAAGGACAAAAATTAGTACATCGTAATAAACAGGAAAGAGAAGAAAAATTTTAGTTGGTGAGGAAAGGGTAACTGAAATTATGAGGTAAGATGAAAGGAATTCAGTGATATATGCAACACCATGCTGCATTTATGTAATACCTTGCTTTGCAGACAGGACTCCAGTCAGAGCACTGCTACTGGATCTACTATGGGTCTTTAAATTTTTTCGTCTTTCTAGTGCATTCTAAGGAAACAACAAATATCTTATTTAGAAAAACAGTAGCCAACAAATCCTTTCATTAGGAGCAAAGAATCTGGAACTTCGGATTTTGGTCTCAGAACAACTCTGTGGAGCCTAGAACTTACATCTAGAGTAACCTATAGGGGTGTGACTCTCCAAGAGTATTATTCTCCAGCCAAGAGTCTTGCAATGCTATGAAGACTCATTCTATCTCACTGCAACCATTTTATTCTAGTCCTTCCTACCCACTTCCCCCAATGCATTTTTAAAACTTGCCTATTTTTTAATAATCTGCTGAGTGCCAGTGACGATACTTCAGTATCCTATAGAGAATATCAGTTGGGAACAAAATCAAACCTTCCCCAGCATTTCTTTGGATAGGATTCAAAGAGAAAGCTACAACTCCTCTATCAGAGTTTCTAGAAGCCCTTTTTGGAGCAAATACTGGCTTTCCAGAATCAGCAGCAGAACGCTGCTGCTACACAAGCCTAGCTCTTCCAAAATAATTACAGTTCTGTGAAATGCACCAGCCCACCAAGATACTCAGATCTCACGGATAAAGTGACTCATGCTTCGAGAGACCCAAGTCACAAGTGTGAAGAGATGCTAAAATGAAATTGGCAATTTAAGGAGCTTTGCACAAGAAGCAGTTAGTGCTGCAACTGCTTCACAGTGACCTAAATGGTTAAGAAGTCCTATTGATAGTTCTAAGACAACCCTTCTCCTTCCGGACAAGAAGCCCTTCCCTCCCCAAAATCACTTGCAGAAGAAAATAAGAGTGCTTGAATTCAGGGACGAGCAGGAATATATTGCCCTCAGGATTCAGTCCCAAAAGTTTTGTGCAAAACAGCATATATCTTAACCCAGGAATGGCAGAACAATGAAGTCATTAAGTCACATTAAGAAATAGTGAGGCCATTAGGGAACAAGAAGACATGGTCTGTTTGTGATAGCAACACAGTCCCAGTCATGCAGCACATGCTGCATGATCCACTGCTTGTCACCTAACAGTGGGCTGGAAGGCTGGTCGTTATTCTCAGTCAGAGAAGGGTTCCTTCACAGAACTTAGAAAAAGGCATTTAATTAATTTTTCAAAATACTCTTAATGGGTATCCCTTTATACTACATCAGCTAAGAAGCCTACAAGGAAGACTAAGCATGTAGTACATACACACAGTAACACTGTTAGAATGTTAATGGTGAATTTTTCTTTGAAGACACAATTTTGTTCTTTAAATGCATATGAACATGAGAATGAACAATAACCTCCTTGAACAACAAAGCACAGTTTGGATGACACACCGAGAGGATCTTACCTTATATTTAGTAATACTGGACTTCAGAAGGTTGACTTCCTCTTGAAGTTGTTTTAATCTCTCCTGAAGATACCTGAAAAAGAATTGTAATGCTTTACTTCATGTTACCTTCAAGTACTGCCTCAAGCATTTCTCTTTACTATTTGCAAAGTCCTCTCTTTGAACTACTTCTTTTCCTTCTGTCGTTTTGTGAGGGATACATAACAACATCTTACTGCTCTTGACCCCATAAAACTTTAAGTAGGGAAACAAATTGCATCAGAAAAGGAAGCTGCACAGACAATTTATATCAGTTCTCAGGTTTTCAAGGAGTGAAGCTCAAAGGATATATTTCTGTCTAGAGGAAATAGTCGGGAAGCATTTGCTCATTTCCTTTGTACTTAAAGGTTTGTGAGATGGACACACGAAGATTTGTATAGATGTAAACAAAAGACTCAACTCTTATGGCACTTCTTATTAGCAATCACAAAGTCAAAAATTTAACAGTACAGTTGAAAAATGGTATACAGTTCACTGAAACAGTACAGTTCTTCCTAATAAAGTTTATCCACTTGGATTAGACAGTGATTTCCACATCGGAAAATATATTTTTCATGTATAAAGGGTTTATAAAATATCCTCTTTCATGTAGTGGAACTTGAGCTGTATTAGGTTTTGTGACAATTTAACTATTTTAGAGAAAAAAATTGTATCAATGTCAGGGGAACAGGGGGCTTAAATTGATACAAAACTCTGCAGGCCATGCAAAACAGAAAAAAACCCTGGAGCTGCTGGCAGGAAGTAATGCCTTTGGTATTAAAGTTTCCAACCTGAAGTGTAAGTCTCTGTAAATGGAAAACGTCTTACAACATCTATTTCACTTTGAGGTAATTGTTGACATTAAGGGAGGTACCTGCTATGGCTCTGCCAGTGATTCATCTCTGTTATCCTTAGTAGAGACTATAAAACACATTTTTTTTTTCCCAAGGAAGCAGCAAGAATATCTACATGGATGATTTCACCAGCAACTTCTGTTGGCAAATAACTTCATGTTGACAGCCATTCCCCGTGGCGAGAATTATGTCCAAAACTGTTAGCTCAGTGGTACTCCAAGTCCCTGTTCCCAATCCAAGATTAGCCCACTACAGTTCACTATGAGCTTCTGAAAACACTGATTTTTAATATTCTTGCTTTTGGTGCCATACAGTGATGGGAATAAAAAGGTCTATAGTTCTCTTCCTTTTCCTTGTTTAGTCCTGTTTGGGAATATCACTGTCATCTCTGTAACCAAATACAACACTGGTAATCTCCTGCAGCCTAACTTTCGCAATGTTATTTCATGGTTAGCTTCAGTACAAACAAAACAGACAAAATACATTACCAAAATCTCTTAACTTTTATTTTTGGATGTACTTTAAATTTAAAGTTTTGTTGTGATGGACTTCCTGAGGCTCCCATTAAAGCAATACAATGCTCATTCTAAGGAAACAGTAAAGTCTGCAATGCACTCACCTGTTCTCCATACACAGAGCATCTATGTCGATGATACGGTTTTCATGCCCTCCTAAGACATGAATAAGTTCTTGGTTTAGTCTGTCTGACTTATCTTGGTAAAAAGAGCGTTCCTCTTTCACATCCTGTAACTCATCCAGTGCAGCCTGAAGATCATATCTCAGAGTCTCAATCTGAGAAAAAAAGGAGAGCTGTATGATTATTTTTAAGTTTAAATAAAAGATTATTTAACACCCAAACTGAAAACAGCAACAAGTACCACATATCTGAACAGGATTGATTTTGGACAGTCAAAAGTCTTTCCAAAGCTGATAACCTTCTCATTATTTCCTTAATTTGAAGTTAAGTATCTTTAGGAGTTAGACTTGCTTTACAACATTTCTAGAAATCAACTAAAATGTTACATCAACCAAAACCTTAATCCATACTACAATTTTGCTACATGCATAATAAGTTGTTTTTAGCATATAATATCTAGGACTCCAGGAACTAGCTCAACTGAATAAGAATCTGGCTAATATGGAGGATGAAGAAAAAGTCCATAAGAGGGAATTTATACTAATTATGGGACTTCCAGCAATCAAATTCCACTGAACAGGAAGAACAACTGAGAGAAGCACAAAATAAGGCAGCATGAAGCTGAGAAGATGAGGTTTGCTGTAAGCAAACGTGTGGTGGAGTCCAGTATGAAAGACAGTCAAGGAACTTCAAACTTCCAAAAACAGCAAATGAAGAATGTGAGAAAAGTCTGCAATAAGTTGAGAAGTCTCCACTGGCACCTCAAAAAACACTCTTAAGCCAGGAAGGACAACAGAAGACCAGGTGATGAACAGAGAGAGCCCAAGCTGGGGAACAGAAATACCAGAGAGCATCACACTGGCAGAAGGCCAAGTGCAGTTAAGAGTTCTTCTGGTAAGCTAAAGTAGCACTGAACTTGAGGGAAGAATGGAAAACAGGAAATAATCTCCTGGATCACAGAATAACTCTTTCGGGGTGGAACTGACATTGGTAGGAAGAAGTGTGGGAATAAAAGAGAACACAAGCCCTCAAAACGGTCCAGAACGCTATGTATCAGTATTAGGGGACGAGTCTGATTAATTGGATGCTGCATGCTACATACCGCTGGTACAGATTTGAGGTAAGGAAAAGAGGTGTGGTGCAAGAATGTTTCAAAAGAAAGGAAGAAATAGCTAAGAGGTGGGAAGGAGAAGAGACTTAACACCACTTCCAGAGAAAATTTGATTCAAAGAATATCCTCAGGAGACACATCAGCCACCACATATTGTGTGGAATACTTGTAACAGCTTTTGCTAAGGAGTCATTGACATTCATTGACAATATTTTACTGTCACAAATTGTTGCTGCACATTATAAAAAGAGGAAAATCAATAATTCTAGAGAAGGAATTCCTGAGATCAGTAAAATGACTTTAACCACATGTGCAGGTTTAAGTTAGTGCTCAGTAAGAACTATTTCAGTAAAAATTCCAACGCCTTCACCACTATTTGCAATGTTAATCAGCTACCAGCCCTCCAAACACCACAGATGCAGTCATTTACTTGCTACTACACTAGCTCTGTAAAACACAGCAGTATATGCTCATTTAGTTATTACCTGTTCTCGAGCCTTCTCCAATTGTTGAACAAGGTCCTCCCGTTCATGTGCTGCAAAGTGTCGAGCCCCAACCTCATCATCTCCAAGTCTTTGCTTTGCAATTGTCATTCGAAGAAGCTGTGATTGCAAAAGCAGATTCAGTAAGCAAGACAACACAGGCTATAGCATCAAAACACATCTGCATTAGAAAGAGTAAAGTTGTCATAGATTTCATCTCTTCCAGGCCAAACAGCTGTTTTTATTTAAACCAGAGGGAATTTTCTGAGCTGAGGGCTCAATTCTGTTCTCAATGAAAGGTCCCAGTTGAACACCCAAAGCATCAACTGGAGCTGAATTACACCATGCAATGGCAGCCACCAAAATAAACTACAGAAGACCAAGTAAACACAGACATGGTCAACGGCTTTTAGCAGTGACAGGAACTGATTCCAATCAGACAAAAACTAGAGAATTATCAGAAAGCCACTTTCATATGTAAATCTTAAAATTCTCTGCAGCAGAGATTTCTTCCTAGTTAAGAATAAAAAGGCACTAAGTGGCTTGCCCAGCTTCACTTTACTGATACCACTTAAAATCCCATTGTGCCACATCAGTGCAGAATTTGCATTAACAGCTGCTAACAGGTGCTCACATCACTTTGTTCATCTACTCACAAAAGTTAATTCATGATAAAAACAAAAAAATGGGACAAGAAAAAGATTTAGCCAAAATGCTCAAACAACAAATGAACTCATGAGCTTTGTGACTGCTGAACACTGTCTGACTTGAAATAATACTGTTATATTCAATATCCAAAGCAAAAAGCAACTACCTTTCAAGAATGACATAGGATAAAATAACAGTCTATAAGGTATTCAGCATTTACAATGGTGTATATTGAGTACAACCAGGCAATAGTATTACCTCCCCATAGCTTCATTTGTAGCAGCTCCACAAATACTAAAGAAACCTACCACAATAACCAGCCTGACTTTCCCTGTATCTTTGACTGCACCAAGGAATTAATATACATCACTATATTGCAGAGTTACAAAAAAATCAATCTTCTGAAGTAGAAGATTCTACATTAAAATCTATCTTTGTTATTTATGGGACGCCCGTCACCATAGCTGCAATGTGCCAATTAAAATCCTGCTGATGCACGACAGACTACCAAAATCGTCCTCAATACTTATTTCAGCTTCTGTTCAGTGCAATTCACTGGAGCTACAACTTGTTCTGATAAGTGGTTCATTTGTTCAGGGGACACCGTGCCCCTAAAAGAAACTGGTTTTGGCAAACTACATTCCCCGTCTTCAAAAGTACAAACCACTACACAGTCAGTAAGGCTGAACACATCCTAGGAGATATAATTCCTGTTAATCTCTTTATCAAAACAAATAAGTAAAAAAGGCATCTAGCAAATCCTGGAATGGCTTCACAGCTATGACACTAGGTTTTTTAAATGTTAAAAGGCTGATGAACAAAAGATACACTAAAGTGATTTAATTCAGTGAGATGAATTTAATTTCTAGAATCTCTCACTAATGAGAAAGGGAGTAAGGAACTAAAGTAAGAACATTTCGAGGCTTCTTCAGAAAAAAATGGAAATGGCAAGGGGAATCACACTTTACCAATGTCTCCAATGCCTGCAGCAGAGCAAAATTTCTGTGTAACACAGCTTCAGGCTGGGAACTGGATCAGAGCAGTGACTCACGCACTATGACCAACTCTCCTCCAGCCCGGGAGGGGGTGAGGCATAAGATGCAATTATAAATGCAAGCAATTATGACTTGCAAGGTCAAACAGTCTGCCAATAAAAGGATAACTCTTTATTCACTACTAATACTGAGGTGTAAAAAAAAAAGTATGAAGTCTTACAAAAAGGATGCTTCAGAAATCTAACTTTGACCAGTAAAAGCAGGATTATAAACGTACATATAATAAAATAAAATAAAATAAAATAAAATAAAATAAAATAAAATAAAATAAAATAAAATAAAATAAAATAAAATAAAATAAAATAAAATAAAATAAAATAAAATAAAAATCCATAAAACGGCAAAGTGCTTCTTCCAGACAGTTGACAATCAGAGAGTTGACAGGGCAGAACAGGCCAAGTCCTTCAATTCTGCATTGCGAATGGCTCATGAGGCAGCACCACCTGCTATAAAATCCTTCCCTGAGAACGCTGTGACCCTAAGAGACACTAAGTGTTATGCCAGAGGGTTAAGGGTTTATTTCATATATTAGTGCTTTGTTATAAACTTTATACATCTGCCCTCTGGCTGCTATACTTTTATTTCCGTCATTTAGAAATCACTGAGGATCAACTTTATTTGTCAGCTAGGTTAATGTTACCCCTCAGGATTCTGTGAGCAGCATCCACAGCAGAGTGGATTTAAATTGAAGGCACCTTACCAGAGATAGCTCCTGTTTGACAAGAACTCACAGACCGTTAACCAAAACAATCCACTGCTGCAATCAGTCTTTATTTTTAATATCACAGCTTTTTCTTAATCATTGTCAGCTAAAATAATTATTTACGAAGTGGCAACTCTGTAGCAGCCCCATAATGCCTCAAACAGTCTTCTCTGCAATAGCTGCTGTGCAAGCCAGGAATCCACAGACAATGCCTGCAAAGCTGCACATTCCTGATTATCGATAAAAATATGCAGAAGGAAAAGGGAAACTAGCACAACCCGTAAATTCTTCATGGAAGGCAGAAACCATCATGTTTAGCCACAGTCACTGACAGCAAATGTCTTCACCACGTTGCCTACAAAATCCTAAAAAGCAAACCAAACTATGCAAATTTGCTACTTTAAGTCTCGGTTCTGCCAAAACATACGCACCACATTTCACATTTCACACTGCTGCTGGATGAATGATTGTTTGCCTTATAATAACAAACTGTCAGTAATACTGCAGCCATTGTTTTCCATGCGTCTTCCTCTCACTTAGCGCTGCTCTAAGGACAGCATACAAAACCATTTCTTTGCGTGGGTAGGAATTCAAGTGAAGGCAACTGAGTCATCTAGTCTTCCAGAAGCCTCCAGTTTCTTTTATTCTTCCATTTTCACCCATTTACAAGAAAGAATTATACTTCTTAACCATCCTCCTCTAAGGTTCAGTAATTGTTCTCCAAGCATTGCTGCCAGAATGTTAGGAAGGAAAAAGATTTACAAATAACTATCATAAACATAGAATAGTTTTCATGTGCCAGAGCTGATAAGAGATTGTGATCAATCATAAAAATAAATAGTCTTAGATATCTGTTGGTGGAGTGCTGCAGTCTAGCTATTGCTGTATTTCTGAAACTGCAGCAATAAATCCTTCTAGAGACTGCCTGAAGAAGTTTTATTATTTATGCGAACAGAATTCTAGCTGAAATTAAAGGAAAAAAATAGTCCAGTTAAATCAAATGCAAGTAATTTATTACTGCCTAACTGATGACGTACTTAACATGATTTGAACAAATAAAATGACACCAGTTTAAGTTCTTGCTAATCCGAGTGACTGTATCCTGCTAGTAACAAACATTAAAGTAGGCAAAACCAAGTCAAGCTATCAAAACAATTCTTTATCAATAGAGCTAATGTGTGATATTTAAAGAATTTTTTTTCTTTTTTAGTCCAACAAAGCTCTTGCCACTCAGTGGCAAAGCCTGCATGAGTCACCCCTGCTCAGACACAGGCAGAATTGTTTATCCATAAGCAGCTTCACTTACTGCAAAAGCAGCTGTTTGTTCATCTTTTGCCAGAAGTAAAGCTGATATAGACCAGCTGCGCAGGATGCCCTTCCTCACTTCGGAAAAAGCAAAGAGAAGAATGCATGGAATAAAATATAAGAACAAGCAAATTATTACAGTTCTTTGTATATCCCATGCATTATCTGGACTCTGGAGCCTGATGTAACCCAGCTGCCAGTACAGAAGCGATGAGCAGAACAGAATGGCTTCAGGAACAAGTCTAAAATTCTACCAACAAAGCTAGACGGCAGCAAAAACTGACACAGGAGGAGTGTTAAATCCCTCAGAGAGATGACAATGACTTTTCCGGCACTTCAAAAAACAGCAACCTGAGTCTAAAATAAGCTCTATTTCTCATTTACTAGGAAAGTGAAGAATGCGTTCCAAAAATGAAAATCCTAGTCTAAATTAATCCCCATCTGATGCAGTTCTTTCCTCCTGCTCTTTATTTAGTGATTGCACTATTTTGCACCTTTTGGAGAGGGGCACAGTGAGCATAATAACTCTCTTTGTATTTTTCTATTTTTTATGAGGATTATGAATTAAAACTCATGCTGAGATATTATAAAGATGACCAGCTAGTACCAAGTTAACCCACAAGGGCAAATCTAAATAAAGCCAGTTAAGACACAAAGAAATAGGTTCTGTGTTACCAAGATCATATCGTTATAAGGAATTAGAACAGGAACATAACCTTGGTAGTTAAATATGTCATAGTTGTACTACTTTTGTGTTCTGTTTGTACTAACAAATCCTTGTTATCTGTTCAAGACTGGCTTGGGAAGGCTGTATGGCATTAAACTGGTACTCGAAAACTGCAACGCACTGCCTTCCACGTTGCAGTATAGTTCAAATAATAACATATAAATCAAAAGAAATACCAGGGAAGCTGGTGTTTGAAGACTTGAGCAAGTTATACCGAATACTACACATACTAAAAATACACTTGACTCTTTCCCAGTTCCCTGCACACCTTCAAGGAAATCCTTTGTGATAAACAATGACTAAAACTACATTATCACAATATACTTATGTTTAAAATAAATTAAATTAAATTAAATTAAATGAACTTAAATGGAAAGGAAAAAACCACCTGCATAACTAAAACCACCTCAATTTTATGTGCATGTTTGAAATCCTGTAATTTTAAAACTGTAGTTGAGGGAGGGAAGTTAGCATTCATTACTTGTTTCATTTTTTACTTCGTTAACCATCTCGACTCTCAAATTCAACCTCTCACTAGTTTGATCTCTGAACATCCTTTTGCATACTGCTCCAGCTGTGAATGTTACAAACTTTTGGCTCGAGTTTAAATATTTCAATTAACAGAGACAACAGGAGTTTGATTAATACCAAATGGCAGATTTTGAGCAATGTTCCATGCAACTTGCTAAATTTAGCAATAAAATAAATTGGTTATGTAAGGGTAGTAGGATAAGAGCTTAATACAAAGCTCACTATATATATTTGTGATCAATTGCTCCATATTTTTGTAGGGAAAAGCTATGCCTCCCCTGGTTTTACCATCTACTAAATTTTGCATCTTCAGTGAAAAAAAATTAAAAATTATCACATCATTAAGAAGAAATGCTTTTCCATACACATGTGTAAGAGGAAATACCACTAATACAATATATATATAAAAAACCGCCACAAACACAGAAAGAAGTCTGAAATCATTAAAGCAAGGCTAGGCGCAAAATACATAGTTAAGGATAACAGATCAAAAGCAGCATACAAAATACATAATAAGCTGCATTTACAGGTATCCTTTATAAGCTTCTTTTGCTCTACTGTTTTGAGCATTTATTGTAATTCAAATATTCTAGAGGTTCTGTAACCCACTGTTGTATTTGTTTTCCTAATAAGTAAATGCAAAATTTCAGTCCAGTTTACATATTCTATGCTATTTACTTTCAACAGAAGTTTATAATACCTTATTGTCCCCTTGTACTTCTCCCAGTCTCTGTTGAAGCTCTGTAATCTCATCTCCAAGATGTTTATTTCGATCTTGAGCCTCACTCAGTAGCTGAGCTAGATTTGCCTAGGAAGGGAGCAAATAACAGTCAAAAGTTAGTGCCTATGGAGAGAAGGGTAGAGTTGTGATTGAAAAGAAATCCTAGACTTAATCCTTATCTGCCAATAATCTTTACTTTTATTATTGTCAGTACCCAGACTTTATTCTTCACTAAAGAGATAACAATAAAAGTCACCAGGGTTTGTTTACCTTTATTAGTAGGAAATACATACAGCTTGCGTGCATACAAACTCCCGGACCAGCACACAAACACCAAACAAGACAAAGTGAAGCACCTATGCTAGTTCTGATATCTTGGCTGGTGGGAAAAGCAAATTGCAGAGTTCTTTGACAATATTTACACAAAGTTGTAAAAATAATAGTTTTAAGTTTGCATATAATTAGACAAAAGGTACAGCTGAGAAACAATTACAGCATAATTATATTCCCTAATAGTGTTTAGAGCAGGTTCCTAGGCAGCAAAGAGGTTGTCAGACAGACTCCATGCCTCTACACTGAGCTTTACCATGGATATCTAGTAGCACAACATTTCAAACATGTCCAGCTTGTGTCATGAGTTAGTACTCAGACTTCTACATAAACTGAGGTGAAAGCCAGAGATTAAAAACAAATGCTGCACCCCATTTCAAATATTCCTGGTCAAAAGTTAAAAATCACATTATCCTAGTAATCGAGCAGGGTGAGTAGTCTGGTCTATAAATCTATAATTGGATTCCATCTACTTGATCGCTAACCAAAAAATAATGCAATCTCCTCCTTTCCTATCTAGGATACCTGAAAATGTGCAAATGCTACAGATAAATTTATTATATTTTTCCCCTAACAGTATCTCATGAATACACAAACATTGACTCAGCACAGGAAAAGCCTACCAATACCATTTCCCATTTCTTCTAAGAGAGTTATTAACACAGAATCATTCAGGCTGGAAAAGGCCCTTAAGATCATTGAGTCCAACCCTTAACCTAGCAGTGCCAAGCCACCAGTAAACCATGTCTCTGAGCACCACATCTGCATGTCTTAAATAACTACAGGGATGGTAACTCAACCACTTCCCCGCAAAGCCTGTTCCAGTTATTGACAACTCTTTCAGTAAAGAAATTTTTCCTGAAAAATTATCCACTCTAAACCTCCCCTGGCACAACTGGAGGCCATTACCACTCATCCTATCACTGGTTACTTGGGAGAAGAGACCAACACCCACCTCTCTACAACCTCTTTTCTGGTAGTTGTAGAGAGTGATAAGGTCTCCCCTTCAGGCTTGTCTTCTGCAGGTTAAACAATGGCAGTTCCCTCAGCCACTCATAAGACTCGTTCTCGAGCTCCTTCATCAGCTTCGCTGCCCTTCTCTGGACACGCTCCAGAGCCTCAACGACTTTCTTGTGATAAGGGGCCCAGAACTGAACACAGTATTCAAGATGCAGCCTCATCAATGCCGAGTACAGGGGAAAGACCACTTCCCAGTCCTGCTGGCCACACCGTTTCAAATACAAGCCAGGATGCCACCGGCCTTCTTGGTCACCTGGGCACACTGCTGGTTTATGTTCAACTGGCTGTCAGCCTATACCCCCAATCATAGCGGCTAACATGTAGCCTTTAAAGACATGGCCTACAGACAGCCAGGTGTGTCATCTACTGCCAAAAAATTGAATGGAATAAAAAGAAACTTAAAAAAAACTTCTAAGATCTTCTAAGACCTGGTAAAGCTGCATTAATAAATATTTCTAAGCGCAATTATACGTACTCCCTGGGCTTGAGGCCAATATGTCAACTGCCCATTACTAATTCTGCCTTGGTATTTTAGGTTTTAGGTTTTCCCTATTTGTTGTGGTCCTTTTTCAACTCCTCAATTTCTCTACTTTGATCTCTCTCTTCTTCAGTCCTGCTCTTCTCCCTAGACTCATAGGGTGTTTGTTTAAGTTTTATCTTTAAAACTCACACGCTATCAAACAGTCTGATAGCCATCCTTGTGATCTTTCCCCTTGTTTACTAACAACTGCTATTTCCACATATCCAATTGTATATTTAATAGAACTATTAAAATGAATATAGCTATGTATGCATCTGACAATTTGCAGCATTAGATTATTAAACTATAATCAGCTGGAACTTTTGTATGCTACTATATGAAGAAGCTGGCCTCGAACTCCAATTGGTCTAAAATAGCAATACCTTCAAACTTTTGAACAGGAAAAATAACTTCTGAAACTGACACAACAAGCCTGATTCACTGCTACAGCTTCTATACTTTGGTGCTCTGAGATCATATGTTGAGAAAAAAGTAAGGTAGGTTTCCCACAGGTTCAGAAGAGATTAAGGCATTTTTTAAACTAATGATAAATCTGAAGACTGTAAATAATTTGGGAAAAGAGTATAATAGAAAAAAACCCACATAAATAGCCAATTGTAGGGCAATAATTAAGCTGCCTCTAATTTTATTTTCAAGACAGCAACCACTCAAGTAATGCAAAAAGTTCCTTGGCAGAACCATTTTTTATTCTACACTTTAAATAAATGTGTAACAGTCATTCATATACTGAATGAATCAAGGAGCTTTAGAACACATCCAGTCAATGGTTTTGAGAAGTACTTCTTAACGGCTGTTTAAAAGAAAGAAAACAAAGAATGCTGCAGGAAATTGTATCTAAACTGAAGTATCTACTGCTACTGCTCAGATGCAATTTATTTTTTTTTGAAGAAAGCTGATTTTCAATAAAGGCCATCCAACCAGCAGGCTGAGTTAGTTAAAAGGAACATGATTTGTACAAACCTCTCTGAAACACTTCCATTTATAAAGTCCCTTTTTATGAGGAATTTGAACAACTCATAACACTGCAATAGCACATGTAATTTCAACACCTGGGAAGAACTCAATCTCACTAATCAGTGTTTACAGCCACGACATCAGGATTCTAGCAGTCTGTAGTCAAAACCTGGCTCCCAGTAAATGTGGGAAAGGCATTACCATGCCTATACTAAATCTTCCTGCTCAGATTTATTTCCTTTAAAACCATTTCTCTGGGATTGCATTCTATGCTGAATTTTATTTGTCAGTCTTATAAATGACTTAACGTGACAAAAACCTTTATACTTGAGACAGGGATTTTGGAAGAAACTTTAAATGAAGAATTTTAGACACCAAAATAAAAGAGCCTCGTTCAAGCACACTAGGAGCATTACAATGAGCTCAGTATAGACTCGTTCCTTTAATGCAAGGCTTCTATTATACTTCTGTTGAACTAAAGCATCCACACTATTCCACAGAATTAGTCGCTAGCAGTTCATCGGGCACTGGAACAGGCTACCCAGAGAGGTGGTTGATTCACCTTCCCTGGAGGTGTTTAAGGCATGGGTGGATAAAGTGCTGAGAGGCATGGTTTAGTGTTTGATAGGAATGGTTGGACTCGAGGATCCGGTGGGTCTCTTCCAACCTGGTTATTCTGTGATTCTGTGATTTCCCTGGCTTAGAGGCTCCATACAACATATAATTTAGTTTTAAAGGTTTTGGCAAGACCTCATTAAAGCTCTCAATTAAATGCGAATAGAAGGAGAAATCATAGAATCACATAATGATTTGGTTTGGAAGGGACCTTAAAGGTCGTACAGCTCCAATCCCCCTGCCATAGGCAGGGACATCTCTCCCTAGACACAGCTGCTCAAGGCTCCATCCAACCCAGCCTTGAACACCTCCAGGGATGGGGCATCCACAGCTTCCCTGGGCAACCTGGTCCAGAGTCTTACCACCCTTATTGTAAAAAATTTCTTCCTAATGTCCAGTCTAAATCTTTCCTCTTCCAATTTATAGCCCTAGTCCTATCATAACATGCCCCTGTAAAAAGTCCTTCCCCAGCTTTCTTGTAGGCCCCATTCAGGTACTAGAATGCTGCTATAAGGTCTCCTCAGAGCCTTCTCTTCTCCAGGCTGAACAACCCCAACATTCTCAGCCTGTCCTCAGAGCATCTTTGTGTCCCTCCTCTGGACCTGTCCCAACAGTTACATGTCCTTCTAATGTTGGGGATTCCAGAGCTGGACACAGTACTCCAGAAGAGGTCTCACAAGAGCAGAGTAGGGGGGCAGAATCACCCCCCTCAACCTGCTGGCCACACTTCTTTTGATGCAGCCCAGGATATGGTTGGCATTGTAAGCTGCGCGCACACATTGCCAGCTCACATCGAGCTTCTCATCAATCAGCATCCCCAAGTCCTTCTCTGCAGGGCTGCTGTCAATCATGTAACCCCCCCATCCTGTATTGAAACCACAGATTGCTGCAACCCAGCTGTAGGACCTTGCACTTGGCCTTGTTGAACCTCATGAGATTCACACAAGCCCACTTCTCCACCTTTTTCAGGTTCCTCTGGATGACATCTGTCACTCTGGTGTGATAACTGCACCACACAGCTTGGTGTCCTCTGCAAACTTCGTGAGGGTGCACTTGACCTCGCTGTCTAGATCACTGATGAAGATATTAAACAGCACTGGTCCCAGTATGGACCCCTGAGGGACACCACTTGTCATGGATCTCCATCTGGACATCGAACTGTTGACCACTACTCTCTGAATGTCATCATCCAACCAGTTTCTTACTCACCAAACAGTCCAGCTATCAAATTCATATCTCTCCAATTTAGAGAGAAGGATGTTGTAGGGGACCGTGTCAAGGGCTTTACAGAAGTCCAGATAGATCACATCCATCGGTTTTTCCATGTCCACTGCTGTGGTTACCCCATCATAGAAAGCCACTAGGTTGGTCAGGCAGGACTTGCCCTTGGTGTAGCCAAGCTGGCTGCCTCTAATCACCTCCCTGTCCTCCCTGTGTTTTAGCACAGCTTCTAGGAGGATCTTTGCCATGACCTTCCCAGCACAGAGGTGAAGCTGACAGGTTGGTAGTTTCCAGGGTCATCTTTTCTACCCTTTTTAAAAACAGCACAATGTTGTCCTTCCAGTCACCAGGGACTTCTCCTGACTGCTGTGACTTTTCAAATATTTGATTTTCAGAAGTGCTCTACTGGGCTTAAAGAGAGCCAGCCAAGAGGATACATTGAACAACACCTGGACTTGATATTATTTCTTTGGCATACATAAGAAAACAGACCATATGGCTGAAAGATGATAAAACTAACAATGGAGGACTGGCTTCATGAGCCTCTAAGCATGTAGTCTTTGAGGAAAGGGGAGAAATCTATGCAAGGAAAGAGGCAATTCATTTTTTCATCTGGCAACTTCTTTTCTATATTCATAGAACAAACACAGAATTCACTTAGAAATTCAAGACAAGTCACTTCAGCAGAAAATAAAACTCATATCATTTACTCGTGCAACACAGAACAACACTCTGAAAATTAGCCAAAATCAGCTTCCCTAGACTCAATTTCTTCAACAGTTTCTTTTGCTTCTACTAAAGCCTTAAAAAGACCCGTGTAACTGTCAGAGACTTTACTTCTTTCACTCAAACTGTTCAAAACTAACTACAAAGCACTGATGAACAAAGACTTTTGAGCCATGGGTAACGGGAGGGAAAGCCGCAGAGGCTTTCCGATGCCTGATCTTGTCTTGCCTCTCCAACAACCTGCAGCAGTGGAAATTTTGTATTCTACCCTCTCTCAATGCCACTATTTGTAATTCTAAATAACAAATAGTGCTTCATTCAAGTCTCTGATTAAATGCCACGTATCACACAATCTTCCCAGAGGTCTGTTCACCTTTCAGTTACCAGCAGGTATTCTTGAGCTTCTACAGCACAACAAGCTATTTGTTTTACCTTTGTCTGTCATGGGAAACTTACAAGCATCACTGAATATGTCAAGTTGGAAAGGACCCATAAGGACCATTGACTCCAACTCCCTGCTCCTTGCAGGACTCCCTAAAATTAAACCATACGACTAAAAGCATTGTTCAGATGCTCCTTGAACTCTGACAGACTTGGTGCAGAGACCACTTCCCTGAGGAGCCTGTTCCAGTGACCAACCACTCTCTCAGTGAAGTACGATTTCAGCGCAGTCTGAACCCTCACTGCACTACTAGACACAAGAAACTGTTCCCACTTGCCTTTTATTTCTGAAAAAAAGAAAGAGCGACCATAGCCAACAATCCCACCAGAAGGCAGAAGAAAAAGATTGATGTAAGAGTGCTCAGTGAGAAAGGCTTACTTTTATTACATAGAGGAATAAAAGCACCATAAAACAAAACAGACCAGAGAGTGAAAGATTAAATGGAGTGCAATCACAGGCCTCACCCTATTCCACTGAGACTTAGTTAAAATTTGCAACATTTCTGAGATAGAAGGTGGAAGAGAACCTTATTTTTAGCTACCAGTGAACATCTAAAACTACTGACAAAAATATCTATAAATATTTATTAACATAAGCCAGTGAATACCTGTAAGACAGCAACAGATTGTTACTGACCAACAACCCAAGAAGAAGGGAAGGTGAGGCGGTAAGTATCCCCAAATAGTCATCCCTGGCATTTTATGCATCACAATTGAATTTGGCTCCTTTAACAATCTTGCAAATCTAGCTGCACACAGAGTGTTATTTTTCTTCAGATCACTTTAAAAATGATGGATAGTAACACAGTCTTTAATATAGTTCTCAATTCTCTTGCACATAAATCTTATCCGACATTAAAAAAAAAAAAAAGAATTAAAAAAGGCTTTCTGCCTTTAGATACTGCCTGAAAAAGTAATTTGGCAAGGGGAAAGAGGGAGTAACTTCCAACATACCTCTACAGTTTAATAATATTTTTAAATACAAACAAGGACTTCTATACTGCACTTTACAGTCTTTTATGTTTCTTTCAGCCACACCTTCAAATAAAGAACACTGAATTATAGCACTAACAGGAAAAAAAAGTTGGTGAAACATGAAGCACACTTGATGGGTGTGACTGATAACAAATTTCATTCCAGTTTCTCCTCCAGTGCACTCATATAACTGCAGTGACTGAATTACTACAGAAAAATCTACTTTGATTATAAACTACCACTGTTTACTCTAAGGTAAAAGAACTAACAACCTCCTCTAGCACCAGCTTTCTTACCATAAAAATAAAAAAATATTGTATTTTTCCCTTTAAGTTGAAAAAACATGTAGAGGCAACTTTTGAAATTACAGGTTCTGAGGATACTAAACAAAATTCACTTAATATGGGTCACATTTCCCTACAGAAAAACAACAGCAAAAATCAAAACCTTGCCAAGAAGTCACTGGACGTAAAACAAGAGAAGAAACTCCTCTCCTCCTGAGTATCTGCTGCTCTGAGAACCATGCAAGAATCCCACCACAGACGCACACCAGTCAAAACCTGAAGACTCAAATCCATTCACATACCTTTAAGACACTAAGCAATCAGAACTTTTTTATGGAGCTGATTAATAGAACCAGAAAGCTATTTTAGCAGCAGACATATAAAATCAATACTTTTCCCCTCCTTTTCAACCAGTCTTCTGTGTGTTAAATTAACAGTGCTGCACGTGACCAAACACCACTCAGGCAGACCTAGAGTATCTGACAAAGTCTGACAAACCAAATGAGGTCAACATTGACTACAGATTCCTTTATGAGGCCAGATTTTGCAAAGCAACTTGTTAACATACATCATAAGCAGCAATTGAGGGTGTCAATATGAACTACCAGTAACAAAAGAAGTTACTTGGCAGAAATTCCTTCACTGTGAAGGTTCAATAAGGTACTTCAGTCCTCCTGTACTTCATATAAACATCAAGTTTTTGCTGACAGCAGATCACAGAATCACTAGGTTGGAAAAGACCCACTGAATCATTGAGTCCAACCATTCCCATCAAACACTAAACCATACCCCTTAGCACCTTATCTACCCATCCTTTAAACACCTCCAGGGAAGGTGAATCAACCACCTCCCTGGGAAGCCTGTTGCAGTGCCCAATGACCCTTTCAGTGAAGAATTTTTTCCTGATACCAAGCCTGAAACTCCCCTGTTGGAGCTTGAGGCCATTCCCTCTTGTCCTGTCCCCTGTCACTTGGGAGAAGAGGCCAGCACCCTCCTCTCTACAACCTCCTTTCAGGTAGTTATAGAGAGCAATGAGGTCTCCTCTCAGCCTCCTCTTCTCCAGGCTAAACACCCCCAGCTCCCTCAGCCGCTCCTCATAAGGCCTGTTCTCCAGCCCCTTCACCAGCTTCGTTGCTCTTCTCTGGACTCGCTCCAGAGCCTCAACATCCTTCTTGTAGTGAGGGGCCCAGAACTGAACACAGGATTCGAGGAGCGGTCTCACCAGTGCCGAGTACAGAGGGAGAATAACCTCCTTGGACCTGCTGGTCACGCTGTTTCTGATACAAGCCAAAATGCCACTGGCCTTCTTGGCCACCTGGGCACACTGCTGGCTCATGTTCAGTCGGCTGTCAACCAACACCCTCAGGTCCAGATGAATGTAATAAAGAAATGCAGAAAGAGATTACTTTGTATTTACACAAAGACTTACTTTGTATTTATACAAAGACTACTATACTATTGTAGATATTTATACAAAGACACTAGGTGTCATGGCTTAGCCCCAGCCCAGCCAATTTCAGCAGCTAAAATCAATGCTTCTAATTTCCTTCCCCTGCCATACCACAAAAAGGGGTTAAGGAAATGAGAGGAAAAAGGCTTGCACGTTGGAAACTAAACTAAAACAGCTTTAATAAAACATCAACAATAATAAATATATACAAATACATGAGATTGTGCCTCCACCCCTCAATGACTATATGTCACCATAAATGCTGCAAAGCAGGTCAGGGAGGGAGTCAGCAGAAGGAGAGAGCTGGACACGGGAAGTGGATTCAAGAATGCACGGATCCAGGATTAAGAGCAGACAGACAGACAAGGACCTCACTGAACGTCAGCCATCGCAGAAGAGAGTGAGACTCTCATGGTCTATCAGTTTTATACTGAGCATCATGTATACGGGAAGGAATACTCACGCTGGTCAGTTTGGGGTCACCTGCCTTGTCTGCCCCTCCCTGATATTTGCAATTCTTTTCGCCTCTTTGACTCACGACACTCCACCAGCTCGAAGACGGCCTTCGTTTCCATAGGAATAAGTATAAGCAATGAAGCAATGGCCTTCCTGCATATCAGTGCTCCATGTTATTACTGCTAGAGGAAACACTGTCTTCCCATCTCAAACATTCTGTAGCCTTGCAATGTTTAGCTCCATTTATTTGATTCCTCATACATTTAAAATACAAATATAAGCCCTCACCAGCAAACATACGCATTGCAGCTTTATTCTTGACACACAGCCCCACCACAAACCCATTATCTCCAACTGAGTGGTCTCACTGAGATCAAATTAAAGCATATTTAGGACTGTGGCCCAGCAGTCATTTTCCTAACAATTCATTTTACCTCACCTTTCTTTATTCAAAAGATCTCATTTGTACTGAACGAACTTCTATTTCATATAGAAGGTGAAAGGATTCACTGATCTGTTATTTTAATAGCAAAGCTTCTCCCAAGTTGAAGCTATACTGAAAACTTAAGCAATGTAGATGAAAATAATAGGCAATATAAATCAAGCTAGAAGTCCCATCTGTGTTTTTTTCGTTAAGGTTTTCAGCACAGCAACACTTTTCAATAAATATCCAGTATTTGTTTGCCAATGCAATAAAAATGTTCAGTATCACAGCATATGCTGTATACATTTATATAATGTATGCCACTGCAGGATGGTACAATTTCTATTTCTATAATATGCACAACAGAGGCTCTGTAGACAGAGCAACATGTTTCACACTCCTTTCAAAACGGAGAGCATCTATTGTTTACCATCTCTGACGAATTTTAACATCAAAATCAACTCTTCATTATTCCTATCCTCCTGAAACATTTCACTTCTCCATTAATTATCAAAAAATTACTCTGTAGCTGACAGAGCAAGACGTTATAAAACTAGCTTCTACTGCAGCATTTAGTTTTGAATGTTTGGTAAGAGAGGCCAGGAAAGCACTGACAGCTCACAAGCTGTGATAACGACACTAATGGTAAAAAACCTACTGCAGGAAAAGAGATTTCAGCAACATAGTTTCTCATCTTCTGCCTTTGTTGGTTGGCAGGAGGAGATACACATGGAACAATCTTTGGATTATGTCAGAGATGTACAGCACTGTACAGACAGCTTTGAGAGGGAAAATGCTGCAGAGTGCTGCATGTTAAGATAAGTTTAAGCAACACCAATTTTACAAAAATCACATTCTGAGTTAACTGCTTGCTGATAGAGTGTCTGGTTACATGATATGTCCATAAAAACACAAAAAGTCTGTGCTGCAAAACAGGAAGAGAAGGCACAGTGTAGAAAGCAAGGTATTTTAAGATTACAAAACATAATCAAGAATAAAGGTGAAAAACTAAGATAGGAAGAAGAAAGTAGCAATTCTAACCCACCTATTACATTTAAGATTCTAGATTGCAATTTCAACAATCATTTCTCAGTTGAAGTATAGAAACATAACAGATAGCAAATTGCTCAGCATATCATGTTTTCATCTCATTTCTGAGCATGAGAACAGCTGGCACTTCTGTGCCACACAAAATTCATTATAGGATCAGGATCTCTGTTTTTATAAGGTGACTGAGGTCACATACTTCTCCCAGTGGGCAAATTCTGGGGGGAAAAAGGGATAGAAAAAGTGCAAAAGGGCAGAGAGAACTTGCCTCTTTCTTAAATGAGAAAATGCTAAGAAATATATGTACAGTAGTAATGGAAAAATATTCATAACTTAATTTTATTATTCTCTGAAGCATTTCTCAAAGGAAAACCACATTCTTCTTCCAAAAGGCTGCCCTAACTATTCTAGATTACCCACCTAGTATGCTACAGATACAATTCTCAGGAAAATGAAACCTTAAGAAGTGCACAAACAACCTACGCCTGTACAGCCTAAAGTCTACATTTTCCTTGGGCAACACCTATAAATGACCTCATTTGAGAACAAGATTTTATTTCTTTCATTGTTACCTAGCATGAATACATAACTCTCTCAGAAAAAAAAGGGCTCCTGCCTAGACTATGAAATGGCTTTTCAGGCATTTATCATGATAAGATTTGCCAAAAATGTAATACAGTCACAACTTCTGAATTTAGACTAAATTTTGCTAGTATTTTATAAACAAGTGTCAGACTCAAATTTATTTGAAAAATGGAAGAGGAACTAGAACAATACCCATGGGATGGCAAATCTCCCTTCCCAATTAACTTTGTAATAACCCATATACTGCATTGGTTTTTTTTCCCTTTTAATTGTAATTTTTTTAGCTCCAATATTAGCAGTCAAAATGCAGAAATCTGTATCTGGTCATAAACTGTTACTAGAACTCTGTTGAAGTAACAGAATTTCAAACAAATTATGCTAAATAATGAGGAAGTTAAATGATTCTGCACTGAGCCACTGATGACTTGGCAGCTATTTGTTTAAGTGCCCAAAGGAGTAATTATATTGCCTCTGAAATTTTAGTTTAAAACAACAAAAAAAACCCAAGACCCTAAAATTGTAAGGAAATAGCAAGAACTATATGCAGACTCCCAGGGAAAGGATAATGAGTAAAACTTCGATCCATTAAGAGAATGCAATAACCATGTTTTAAACATGGTTAAAAGGCTTTCAGGACCAGCAATTACAGTAAGAATTTTTGTTCTTCTGGGTTCTCCTCCTCTGTCTGCTCACTCATTGTGTTTTGGGTGCCATTTTTCCCTAAAAATTTACATAGTTTTAAGATATGACAGCCAGCACTCCACAACAGGGACAAATTATGTGGATCTCCAGGAAGAAAAAAAAAAAAAAAAACCTGAGCAGGTAAAAAGTTTTTCAGGGGAACCATAAAAGGCAATTACCATTGCGCTTACCGTTTATAACTCATAGAGCCCAAGTGACTGGAGGGAGTACCTAATGGAAAACAGCACTCACAACAATAAATTAACAACTATGGAATACAGGCAATGCATTCCCAGATTACTGTTAAGTATGAGAAGTACTGTCATGAACCCATTTTAGGACTCAGTACAAGACGGAGAAACAACAAGGAGAACAATCTCAAGTCTCCGTTCATTGACCAATTTCAGTCTCAGGTGTACATAAAAGGAATAACCATATATTCTAATTAATGATAGTTCAGATACTTCAGAGTGCAACATGTTTAGACAAAAGCACAAGAAGTCACAGTTTAAAGGCTGAGTTTTTCAACAAACAGAAGTGCTTATTTTTTACCAGACTTCTTACTTAATATTTTCACACTTTTGCAAAATACTTCTGTAGCAGATAAATAATGCCAACTGAAAAATAAATCCTACCTGTTTCCTCTTTTCAGGTGGAAGGGATGGATCTCCATCCTACAAATAAATGGACATATTTTATCGGTAACTTATTTCTGAAGCCAGCAACTATATTAACTTCGTGGATCAAATTTTAAACCACGTATTTTAAATAAAATGTTATCAAAATTGTTTCTAAAATACTGCATCTTGATTAATACCACTAATATTAATTTCAACTCAAAAAATCATCTAAGGCTGAAGATTTGTTTGCATTTCTAGAATAACAGGTCATTACAAATTTATGTTGCATTATTTTTCATAACGGTACATTAAGTTGCTGTGGAATAATAATACTGCAGTCAGTTTTTTAATGGAATTATGACTGAAACTAATTTCCTCAGAGCACGCACTGTCTTTCTGTGTCTTATATAACAGGCACTACCTCATCAATGCGGAACAAATGAGGAATAATATGATCAAGGCTGTACAATTGCAGTTCTGCTGTAAACAAGAACCTAAACATTTTGACAGCAGTCACTATGGACTTCTTTCTTTTACTATTTTGAGGTCATCCTTGTCCCTCAATTATACAGAATTAATAAAGAACAACCTACAATCAGCTCCCGATACTTCTTTTTCAGAGACTGGTGTCGTTCCCGCAGCTGGTTAGCCATAAGCTTATACTGGTCTCTTTCTTGTTGACAGGTATCCAGCTCTTTGGAAAGGATTAGCAATGCCTCCTTTTTACTTTCAAGCTTCCTTTTGCACACCAGATACTGCAGAAGAGAGAAAAAAACATAATTGTAACAAGCTATTTCTACTCCAGCCAGTACTGGATACAAAAGGCTCATGTTTTCCTCTGAAAAGATGGAGGAAGACTCTGCATGGGATGAAAGTCTGCCACAAGTCGTCTCAGCTTATTAATAACAATAATGAGCAAAGACATGTTATATCAGAAGCTTGAAATCAATTTGTAAATCCACATGCTCACCTGACCAACATGAATTATAAAAAATCAGCATTTCAAGTTTCTCCTCTTTTTCCTTATTGCAACAGTATCAGGAACTTCACAATTTGACTCATAGCCCTGGGGAGGCTGCTAGAAGCAAGAAGCCTTTGCAAACTCCCTTTTCTACTTGTGTCCATAATACTCAGCTCTCAGCAACCAGCATTTCCCACCTCATTCCTCCTTCCCTCCTCCTCCTCCCCTCCTCCTCCTCCCCACTACCAGCAACATTCTGTGGGCTCAGCCTTCCACCTGGACATTGAAACTGGACCATGTTACAGCAGAAGGGGTAGGTTAGCGCTAACTAAAATTTACCTTGAGTCTGAAACAATTACAATGCACAGGGAAAAACAAATAATTCAGTTGTGATATTATATACATGTGCTTGTTGAGTCAAAAGAACGGGAAATAATGAAAGAACACTGCAAACACCTGAATAAGGGGGGAGGGCAGAGGTGAGCCTTCTCCTCCAGCCACCACCTCTTATGCATAGGGTGCATGCACAAAGCAAAGCAGAACTTGCAAATCTTGGCTCTTCTGCATTAGTCTGATCTGCTTCATTGAATTTCCTCACTGGGAGGAAGAGAGAGTAACGTGTACGTCATCCTTTCCTGCAGTGGGTGAATGTTACCTATCAGAAATTTCAGGCAACTTTTTTAACTTAATGTGACGTTCAATCAGCAGATTCTTCTTACCCATCACTTGACACTGCTCATGCTAAAGCATATATTTCTATTTCTGGTGTTACTCACATAGACGTGGCACTAAATACTTTCTGAATGTGCTCTGCAAGAAACCAAATATCACAGCAGTCATGAAAACAATTTATAGTTTCATTATATACTCTGACAAGAATACTTTGTCATTATGGGCTCTTGCACAAAGTAAGAGCATCAGCACTTCCATACTGTTAGAGTCAGTGCTGTTCTTTGGGACAAAAATCATTAGTCGTATGTACTACTTGTGTGGAATTGACTTTGTTAACCTCAATTTCAAGTCAATGAGAAGGGGAAAAGTGAGTTTGGTATATTACTACAGCCAACGTTTTCCAAAAACGGTAAACGCTTACTTGCAAGAAAGCAGGAAGCGAATAAGAAAAGCATTTCCAAGAAGGATCTGAATTTTCTAAAAGGACACTTCCACCTTGGATTCATTTTATTTCTGGCAATACTGAAGTTGAAATCCTGCCATAAATTTTCTGGATTATGATGCACTGGCATCAACAAAGGCAACTGTACCTATGTACTTATGTCCTTACTGATACCTTACACAAACGTCAAGTCCCCTTATAAAGCATGAAAGGCATCACAAGCTAAACTTTAATACTGTCAGCAAGTGATTACAGTGACATGGTAAACTGCTCCAAACTTGATAAAATAATTCCTTCCCTTACAGTGAAATATTTGCCTCTGACAATCTCTCTTCTTTTTTTCTCACTTTCATCTCATGTCTTAGTCAATTCTAAAATATGCCTCCACTAAATTGTTCTTGAATATTAACAATGTGATACAGTAATAACAATAAAAATTAGTAAAAGTAAACCTCACAATCTGTTTAAAAATCACAACAGCCCAAAAGCCTGAACAATGCAACCTGTCCTGTTCCTTTAACCGCGAGGAAGGATGAAGCTGGCTGATCCAGCCACCACCTATGCCCACCCAAAGCACACAGTGAAGGGCAACAAAGCTAAAAATCTCATTTTAGGACACTCAGACCACCAGCAGGTCCCTCCAAGCCTTGCCACAGCTGCTGGTATATGAAATAGTGTACGAGGGAGTCACAAGCTAACCATGTGGATAAGACTATAAAATATAATAGTTATCATGCAGGAAATGCAGAACTAGTGCTAAACAAATCTTGTTTCTGCAGTGAGTCACAGCTCTCCACAAAGGACACACTCAAAGCATAAAAGAAGGCTCCACTTTCACAGCAGCCCTGGCAGGGGTAAGAGAATTCTCCATTATCTGTTGGGTTCAGGATAATAAACCACAAGCAGATTGTGGAGTCAGTTGTGAAAACAAATAATGATGTCCTCCTTGTTTAAAGTATATTTCAGTTTGATGAACTATATACTGATGATGTGCCATGCAGAAGGAAGGGGGTTGACATCAATGCACTGTTTGGATTTTACTCTAAAAACGACCACGTAGAAG
The DNA here is from genome assembly GCA_033459285.1 of Clamator glandarius. Taxonomy (NCBI): domain Eukaryota; kingdom Metazoa; phylum Chordata; class Aves; order Cuculiformes; family Cuculidae; genus Clamator; species Clamator glandarius. Next base: position 4,663,602 of record JAUNZM010000109.1, read on the forward strand.
ACCTTAAGACATTTTTGCCTTTTGTATATATTGAGTTTCTCAAGTAAATGGGATAATAATAGTAATAATATACAGTAATTTGTTTATCTGGGTTTATGGTACAAGAAATAATAAAGCCACAGCATTTCTGCGGAATCTGATTATTCAACAGAGCTATGAGTTTTTTGAAGAAAAAACAAATTATACAAAGACAGATGTCAAAGAGCTTATTAAACGTATATGCTTCTGAATGCTAAAGAAAAAGAGTACTAATAATGAACATAAACCAAACAACCAACCAGAAATAGATTCGACTCAGAAACAACTGAGCCCCAACAACAACTTCCCATACATAGACACATCAGTACCATAAAATTGGTATGCTGTCAGAAGGAACAAAACAGTCTTTTTGGAGCAATGCAAACAATAAGGAAAATTTTCTCATATAGTCTGAGAAAAAGCATTCAATAGATGTTTCTGGCATTCACATGGAGATTTCTTCCTCTGCAATTGGAGGCAAGCCTACATCTCATATCCTGTCTATCAGTGAGACAAGTGAATTCTGTTATGCACTACAGCTACTACAGAATATTCTTATTGTCTTTTGTTTCTTTTAATTGATGTTCCAAAATAATCTTGTTTAAAAAACAAAGTTAAGCAAGAATCAGCTGCTATAGTTTCAATCTAAAAGCTACAATGTACAACTTTTCATATCTATCTAGTGACTTTTATCTACCAATTCGCTCTTATCTGCAATAAAGCAAATTATAACTGCTACAAGGAAGATCATAATAATTAAAGGAATATATATGACATCCTACATTACTGCCTGAACTGCTTTACAGCCAGATAACTACTTTACTGAAATTGTATAAAAAGAGACTGACATTACAGGAGAGCGTAACTGCTCCAAGGTGACCCTCTACATCGAACACTTACTATTTGTCCATTGCTATTTTTAGTGACAAATCTGGATAGATCTCATTAACGACACCGTAGACATGGTCTAATAATCTGATGAAGCTGGGACACTGTCAAGGTTTTAGACTTTCTTTTTTTAAACAAACAAACACACCAAATGACTATCACAAAATAAATCCTTCTAAATCTGTAAAAATTATTCACTTATACTTGGGTATTTAATGGCAATTAGTGCCAAGAAGGAAAATATCTAATTTTCTGCAGGCAAAAGTAGAGACAGTAGCTCGAAACTGTGTTTTGGAATCACTGTGGATCATATTTTGTGTTCCCTCGACACTCCAGGACTTTGTGTCCTCCCCAATGCCGACAGGCCACTACATTGTACACAGGCCTGGAAATCCACCGTTCACCATGCTCTCAGAGAAACCATGAATTCTACTCACCATCTTTTGGACAAGAGATCCAGCTGCTCTTAAACTGCCTGAAGTTTTATCAAATTTTTCCTCATTGTACGCTTGGAGCAATTTTATTGTGGAATAGACAAACTAAATAGTCCCAAAATGCACTGAAGCATCACTGCTCAGGGTGTTTGTTGACTGTGTTTTAGTAATGCTGCTCCCCTTGACTTCAGATTAAACTGCTTGACCTGCCTGAAAGAGTCATGCACTCAAACCCAGAGAAATACACAATAACTGGCCATTTGCCTGCCCTTCTCATCTCTGATAAAGCCTGAAACAATGCGTTGTCCTTGGTTTTATCCCACAATATCAACTCTGCTTTTCCTGTTGCCCAGCACTCTGAAACACACTGCTGAAACACAAAGCAGGCTGATATCATTCACTGATGGTACATATGATATAAACAGCTCCCTGTAACACCACATCTTGTCTTGATGTTATACCACTTATATCATCTTCACTGGTCATTTAGGAATTACCATCATTTGACTGGATTAGTCCAAATAACACTATTTTGTGATGTGGCCTTGACGTTAAAAGTTTTGTATGCTTTCTATTGGATCACACTATTAATTTCTCCATATTTGTTCCTCAGCATCCCTGTGGGTATCTTAGTCCAACACAGAACACAGAAACATGAGAAGCAAACACTTGTTTTGTTGCCTGAAAGCCCAGCACACAGACCTCCATCTCTCCTCTCCCACAGCACTTTGGAAAACAGTAAGTCACAGTGCCAGCTTTTAGTGTTTCCACTTCCTCACTTTCTTTTCCAAATAACAAAGTCATTAAGATGCCAATCCAGTCACCTAGGGACCTCAGACCATCCACTCCACTTTGCTCTTTTCCACAGCCACTTGCAGTTGCCTGCATCTAGAAAAGCTCAGAAATTCGTGGCTCCAAAGCCTGTCAGGTCCCCTTGTATAGGTTTGCTGAATTACATTCCTTGCTCCGTTTGAAAAGTCAGTGTGGCAGAGGTATTATAAATGTGAAAATCTCACTAATTTGTCTTCCCCTTCTCTCCTGTCCACATAAAAAACTGTGCAACCAATGGGAAAGCTATGCTCTGCCAATTACAAACAGGGAAGGTTTCTCACTCGTATTCAGAATTAATGTCTGAAACATTCAGCTATTTCAATACTGCTCAGTAGTTGCATGTTTGAGAAATAATTCTTCAAAATTCTTTCTCCAAGTTTTAAGTTAGCAATTACTCAGCAGGGGAGTTCAAACCACAAGCACATCACTTCCCTCTGTGATGCTGAAGACCATACACAGTTAATAATCAAGAAGTATCCTCTTGAGAATGACAAATTAAATGGAGACTCAAATTCTTCAAACTTATTTTAGGAGTCATAGTCACATAGGAGTAACTGTAAATAGCATACAGTAAATGCTCTAATGTGTGGGAGGTGACAAGGAAAACAGAAGCATTTTGTCATTGGATTTAATTCTAGAAGCTGGCAAATTTAAGGGAGATGCTAGCAAACAGGACAGAGGACAACCACTCTAGTCTTATGAGTTTCCTAGGAAAGCTTTCTTGCTTCCCATGGAAAACATCACCCTAAGTACACGTTCTCCAAGGACTATTAGATTAGGACTAGAGCAAGCTCTCAATGAAGTGAATGGAAGCACACTCACTGACTCCAGCAGAAATGAGACCAAACTCACAGAAGTCAGGTCTCGAAAGCAAGGAGAGAGGTGGCCTTGCAGATGATGTAAAAGTGCTTTTTCCCTACGACACATGAACTTCCAGTACTGTTCAGGTCATCGCACAGCTCCAAGAGAATGCTACTACCTGCTCCCTTCTCCATCACTGATTCTGTCATCATCCTTAGACCAAATGATTCCAAGACAGATTACATGGGATTCAGGCAAAAAGTGAAATTGCACCCTTCTCCACAGCAGAACTTACAGATCTGGAAACCGATACAACCATTCAAAAACAAGCCCCCAGTTACCCCTGAACAAAGTTAATATATCTTGTTTTTCATTCATATTTATGGGATTTAGTTATGTTTCATCCCCCTTATAAAGACTGAGCCACTAAGGAGTTGATTCACACGAGTTTGTGTAGATCAACAGCTTAGCATATCCATAAATGTGGCTGTCAGGCTGAGAAATAAGCATAGACATTTAAAAATACTTCAAGAAACAAAACTCTGCAACAAAGATTTTGGTGACCGAAATTATTTTCAAGAATTCTGTTCTCTTCAGTGAGGAGCACAGTATAAACATCTTTGTGCGACTGCTTTCTAGCAGGGCACTGCAAACCAGCTAAAAACTCTTTTCATCCTCTTCCATGTGGCAGAGGTATTTTGTTTGCACCAAGGATTTTGCTTTTTTTTTAAAAAAAGGAGACATTCAAAGACATGTTCTAAGGAATGAGCCCTGCTCTTGGGGTAGTATTTTGAGATTTACAAAGATCACTTACGCTTCCATCTCAGTTCAGCCAGAAAGATCTTGCTATGCTTCAGTTTCATTTTTGTCAAACAAGCACTTACCGACCATGTCTTCATCCTACAGCTTTACACACGCTTTTAAAAATCCTTAACAGGGGATATTCAGTGAGGTATAAGTTAGAAAAAAACCCAGACTGCAAACAAAAATTATGTGGTAACTCAACAGAGCACTTGATCTTTTATATATATTCACCTACCATAAATACATGAACTCAGCTAAAGAACAAGTAAAACTTATGTGGATTCCCACTCCTGAAGGTTATATTTTTTGCATTCAGTTTGTGAGATAATCAATGGAAATAATGACTCTTTCCACTCCTTCAGTATTTGCTAAGTTGGCTTTGTTCCAGTATGCTTTCCTACGTCATCCTATTCAGAGTTAGTGTAAAGAATGTTCAAGGTACATGTGGAACAAAGATTGTTCAGAGCTGCACACTAAGCCTGATACTTATATGGCTGCAGAATAAGTGGAAAATTACACAAACATGAAAGCAAAAGAGCAACGAAGAAGTTAGCGAGGAGCATAATAAAAGCAAAGAAAGATATGTGAAAGGGTACAGAGCAAAAGGCACAGAAAAAGAACAAAAGTCAAAAGGGGAAAAAAAAGAGTAAATACAGAAAAAGAATGGAACACACCAAAAAAACCCCCAAGCATTCTTTTTAGCTAAAGAAAATGAAACAGCCATATTACAAAAACATACATTTGTGTGTACAAGTGTTTGTGTAAGTATATTAAATGACCAAAAACATGTCCTACCACTTTTCTCAACACCTGCAATATCAGACTTTAAATTACAGTTGCTTTGATGAGTATCTCAATTGCTTCTACGTTTCAAATTTGAAGGACAGAACTTGTGGAAATGAAAAAGAACGTGACCACAGATCTGAACCCACCAGCCTCTGGTCTTTTACACCAAGATTTTGGACATTATTCTGTATTTTAACTGCTTAGCATCAGCAATGTCAGAATGTTCATTTGGAGCTACCATGTCTTTACCTGCGTGTGTTCTCCTACATTTTGAAAGCCCTTCAAAATGTTAACAAAATGCGTAGGGAACAAAACTTAAATTACCCAGCATTGAAGCTAGGAGGCCTGGAGAAACTCTGTACCATTAAGGGATACAGTAAACTGGACAAACTTATTACAAGTTACTTGAGAGGTTCAAGCCACTTTCTCACAGACCCATTAGGATGTTGGAGTTAATGATTAAATCACACAAAGTTAACCATGATACCAAGGAAGAGGAAGGCAAAAGAGGAAAGCCTAAACTGTGAAGGCATGTGCTACAGACTTCACACAAAAAAAACAGGCAGTAAGCTGGCTGTGGGAACACAGAGCAAGGAAGGAAAGAAAAATGGAATATAAATCGCTAGGCCTCTAATTGCTCCTGACAAAAAAAGAAATTATACATATGTTTAAGTGTTTGCAAGAATGTAGCTTGGCACTGTCATTGAACTTCAATACAATCAAGAAGCCCCTAAACCAGAAGTAAGTGTTCAATTTCAGGACTGAGTTTTTAGGTTAAATCATACCAAAAGTAAAAAAGCTTCTGAAGTAATTATAAATGACTTTTTAAAGCCAAGAATAGGGACATCTCATTTGAACGCACCTCGTGAATCTGTTACCTTTCCTGCTACGTGACACCACTTCAGCCCCAAATAAAACTCCGTCTGGGAAATGAGATGTCAGATACAACAGTGCACCATATGGAAAGTACTAAAAATACACTTCTTACTCTATTCTGGATAATTCTGTGTTTTTGCAAACACTGTGTGCATAGGTAGGGTCCAGTTCTGGCCATACTGTACTAGCACAGATCTGGGCCCACACAAACTCCCACTGAAGTCATCATAGAATGGTTTGGGTTGAAAAGGACCTTAAACATCATCCTGTTCCAATCCCGTGCAGTGGGCAGGCACACCTCCCACCCGATCAGGCTGCCCAAGGCCCCATCCAGCCTGGCCTTGAACTTCCAGGGATGGCCTCACCACACTCATGGTGAAGAAATTCCTTCTTATATCTAGTCTAAGTCTGACCCTCTCCAGTTTATAGCCATTGCCCCTAGTCCTGTCACTACAAGCCTACAAGTCATCAGAAGCGACAGGTTCAGGACTCTGAAATCATGCATGTTTCTGACAGGTGAGGGCCTTAAGCCATAACCCAGAAGCAAAGGCCTCCTCAAACCAGAGGAATTCACCTGTGCACGCTGTACTTTGGCTCAACAGATGCAGTCAGGCTGACCTGGGCCCATGCCATCTGCGCTGAAGTTTTGTTTGCTAGCTGTAAACATAAACCCACTATTTTTACAGTTCTGCAAAACTAAATGTGATGCAAAATGCAGTGCAAAAACCAGTGTGCCAATCTGCTTCAAACTTCATGGGTTTGCCTTTCAAACAGATTTGGCTTTCCATAGAATCATAGAATGGTTTGGGTTGGAAGGGGCCTTAAAGATTATCCAGTTCCAACTCCCCTGCCATGGGTAGGGACATGTCCCACTAGATCAAGCAGCCAGAGGCCCCATCCAACCTGACCTTGGACACCTCCAGGGATGGGGCAGCCACAACTTCCCTGGGCAACCTGGTCCTGTGCCTCACCACCCTCATAGTGAAGAAATTTCTCCTTATGTTTAGTCCAAATCTGCCCCTCTCCAGTTTACAGCCATTCCCCCTTGTCCTATCACTACAAGCCTTTGTGAACAATCACTCCCCAGGTTTCTTGGAAGCTCCTTGCAGGTACTGGAAGGCTGGTATAAGGTCTCCTCAGAGCCTTCTCTTCTTCAGTAAAGAGAATCATAGAATGGTTTGGGTCAGAAGGGATCTTAAAGATCATCCAATCCCCCTGCTATGGGCAGGGACACCTCTCACTAGATCAAGCTGTTGAAGGCCCCATCCACCCTGGCCTTGAACATCTTCAAAGATGGGGAATGCAGAAGTCTAAAAACCCTTTAATCTGAGATCCAAGAGTCACAATAAATCCAGGCACGGCCAGCAAGGTGAACCACTGGGGCCACTGCCGTCCATTCAAACACATGCTTCCAGTGATGGGACATGGGGCGATGGGTATAAACTGGCGAGGGGCAGATTTAGAGTAGATATAAGGAGAAATTTCTTCACTATGACAGTGGTGAGGCACTGGAACAGGTAGCCCAGGGAAGTTGTGGCTGCTCCATTCCTGAAAGTTCAAAGCCAGGCTGGATGGGGCCTTGGGCAGCCTGATCTGGTGGGAGGTGTCCCGGCCCACGGCAGGGGAGTTGGAACTGGATAATCTTTAAGGCCCCTTCCAACCCAAACCATTCTACGACTCTACGATTCTACGACTCCCGTCCACCCCCCACACCCCCACCCAGCACCGCGGGGCGCTGCCAGGCCGAGCCCCGCCGCGCAGCGTCGCCCCTCACCTCGCTCACCAGCCCCTGCCAGTCGCTCTCGCTGCGGCGGGTGCCCATGGCGGCGGCGGCGCGCGGCCCGGCGGGGAGGGGCGGGGCCTGCGCCGCCACGAGGGCCTTGCCCGGGCCACGCGCCGGCGGCGCGCGCGCCGAGGACGCTCCCAAAGGCGGGCACGCGCGCGGCCGCCTTTGCGGGCGGGGGGGGTCTCATAGAAAAGCCTTCTAGCCACTCTACCCCTAGTCTGTAGCTCTGCACAGGGTTGTTGTGGCCCCAGTGCAGGACCCGGCGTTTGGCCATGTTAAACCTCATGCCGTTGGTCTCAGCCCAGCGGTCCAGCCTGTTCAGATCCCTTTGCAGAGCCTCCCTGCCCTCCAGCAGATCCACACTTCCACTCAGCTTAGTGTCACCTGGAAACTTGCTAAGGGAGCACTCGATGCCTTCATCCAGGTCATTGATAAAGACATTGAACAGGGCTGGACTCAGCACTGAGCCCTGGGGTACCCTACTTGTAACTGGCCTCCAGCTGGACTTAATTCCATTTACCACCACTCTGTCGACCCAGCCATCCAACCAGGAGAATGTTTGCCTATCCAGTCCAGAAGCTGACAGTTTCCTAAGCAGAATGGTGTGAGAAACTGTGTCAAAGGCTTTCCTGAAGTCCAAGAAGACCACATCCACAGCCTTTCCCTCGTCCAGTAGGTGGGTCAACTTCATAGAATCATAGAATCACCAGGTTGTAAGAGACCCACCGGATCATCAAGTCCAATCATTCCTATCAAACACTAAACCATGCCTCTCAGCACCTCGTCCACCCGTGCCTTAAACACCTCCAGGGAAGGTGACTCAACCACCACCCTGGGCAGCCTGTTCCAGTGCCCAATAACCCTTTCTGTGAAAATTTTTTTCCTAATGTTCAGCCTGAACCTGCCCTGGTGGAGGCCATTCCCTCTTGTCCTGTCCCCTGTCACTTGGGAGAAGAGGCCAGTACTCTCCTCTCTACACACTCCTTTCAGGTAGTTGTAGAGAGCAATGAGGTCTCCTCTCAGCCTCCTCTTCTCAAGGCTAAACAACCCCAGCTCCCTCAGCTGTTCCTCATAAGACTTGTTCTCCAGCCCCTTCACCAGCTTCGTTGCTCTTCTCTGGACTCACTTCAGAGCCTCAAAGTCCTTCTTGTGGTGAGGGGCCCAGAACTCAACACAGTCACAGAAGGCGATCAGGTTAGTTTGGCAAGACCTGCCTTTCCAGCCTATGTCAGGGTGGTTGAAGTCCCCAGGTAGGATGAGAGATTGCAAGTGTGAAGCCTCCTGTAGCTGGAAGAAGCAGGCTTCATCAGCTGACTCTCCTTAATCAAGTGGCCTGTAGTATACACCAACCACAAGGTTCCTGTTGGTTCCTTTCTTTTATTCTGACCCACAAGCTCTCAACCTGTTTGTGGCTACTTTTCAAGAACAGGTCTTCACATTCTATCCCTTTCACAACACAAGGGGCAGCGCCTCCACCCCTCCTTCCCAGTCTGTCCGTTCTGAACAGCCTATGGCCATCAATAGCCACACTCCAGTCATGGGATTCATACCACTAAGTTTCCATGATGGCAACTAGATCATAGCTTTCTAGTAGCACGGTAGCTTTCAGCTCCAGCTGCTTGTTACCCAAGTTTTGTGCGTTTGTATAGAGCAATTTTAGCTGGGCTGCCAGTCTCATCACCTTCCTAGCGGACCCTTTATTGCCTATAAAGTGTTTTGGAGAATTTTCCTCCCTGACACCTACTACCTCAGGAACCTCCCACTCATCTCCACAGGTCTTCAGCCACACCGTGGCATCCCTAGCAGGCCCCTGGACAGCAGGTGGAGGGCCCATACCAGCACCCTATCCCTCCAATCACTGTCTGTCCTCCCACTCCTTGTCATAGGATATTACCCCCTCTTCCTTCACATCTAGTTTAAAGCCCTGTCTACGCACCCTGCAGGCTCCTGGGCAAAGACCCTCCTCCCCTTTTGAGAAAGGTGGCTCCTGTTTGATACTTGTAATCCTGGTGCCATGTAGGCCATCCCGTTGTCGAGAAACCCAAACTTATTGCAGTGACACCAGCCACGGAGCCATGTATTAATAGACTGGACCTGTCTGAACTTTACAATGTCACCACTCATAAGTGGAAGGAGGGAATTAAAAATCACTTGTGCCCCAGATTCCCTCACTAGCCGCCCCAAGGCCAATCACCTCCCTTGACCTGCTGGCTGCTCTTCTTTTGATGCAGCCCAGGATACAATTGGCCTTCTGGGCTGTGAGCACACATTGCCAGTGCATGTTCAATTTTTCATTCACCGTAGATACTACCTGTATGAAACAGACCAGGTCTACCTTGAAGCACATCACATGCAGTCTTTGATATTACACCCCTAACATGGCGAGTGTTTTTGAGACACAGTCCCAGTGTAATTGCATGGAGTATTCAAGCAGTTTAACCCACAATTACTCTTTGTTTTAAATAACACAACAAACAGTGCAAGACAACACAATAAAATATGTAAGACTCCTTCCTCACCACGATTTCCCCACTGTTAAGATTTGTCTGTGGTTTGGCATCTAGGCGCAGTGTCCTGTTCTCTAAAATGCCCAAGAGATCCTCCTTTGACAACTTCATGATCCTTCAAGCAGATGATGACTTGGCCTTGACACTGTTTCAGGTGCTTAATTAGTGGCTTATATGGGAAGGAACACAGGCCAAACGTAGACCTAGCAGGATCTCTCTTTGAGCGTAAGATTACAAAGTTTAATAAATGCCTGTGGTTTAACTCCATGTAAAAAGAAGTCCAGGAGAACAGGTAGCATGGAACTTTAGTTTGATAAATACAGAGCGCATACATCTCACCTGCAAATTATAAATCAAACACAGACATTATCTCCAAGTCATAGCCCATTTTCTCCTAAATTAGCTGTCCCTCATCTCTAGGCATTCTGTAACTTTAGTGCTCTAGAGAGTACATTTGTCTTTCCTCTTTGTTCATATTTTTCTGTGGTTTATGTTGTGCTGTGCATGATATATCACAATCCTGCATGTCCACAAAGGCTTCTTAGCAAACCATTGCTGAAAATAGCATCTTGTTTGCACAGGCAAATATCAAATGATGAAAATTAAATTTACAACCACTGATTAAAAGAATCATTTAAGATGTTAGAAACTCCATAATTTTCATAGTATTGTTAATACAACTTTGAGACTGCTAATGTAGATGATCCAAACAGCATCTTTTTTCCAGTTCTGCTTCTCATTTGCAGAATTTATCTCTTCCTTTTTCTTGGTCTTGTAGTAGTCTAGACTCAGAATGCTCTTGCAGGAAGAGCTCTGCTTGTAAGAAAGATAACCCTCTAATAACCCACATTTTTGAGGGATGTCACTCATTTTAATCCCAAAGCTGCTTGCGGTCCCTGCAACATAAGGTTTTAATTTTTATTTGAGATAATTATTCAAATGAGAAATAAATATTCGTTAAAGAGACGTTATTAAAACAAAAGGAACTCTCAGTGTTTCCAGCTCTTTTGATTTTATCAGAAGTCTGATGAGAGCTGGTGTTTTGCAGAAAGCCCAAGCTCTTCATTAGAATAACCACTGTCTTTTGAAGTAAAATAAAGATTCAAGGGAATAAATAAAAAAATAAGCTGAAATGTGCCTTGAGTATGCTTGATAGGATCATAAAGGAAATAAAAGAACCCAAATACATATTTTTAAGCAATCAGTTTTAGTGTCTGATATCAAGCCTTTTGGCATCTTCTTCAGCTTTCCTGAAACTCTCTGTCTTACTTATCAGTGGTTACTGTGACACTTCTGTCTCACTGTCCCAGTTAGGACCAAGTTACTCTGCTCACCTCTGTGCAGACATGCATCCAGATGTAGCTCCTGCCTTAACTCAGACAAACAAGTCAAGAAGAAAATGATAGAAAAGAAGTACTCTCACCACTAGTTTATAAATAGGAAACCAAAGAGAGAAGTAATTGCCTTACCCATGAAAATAAATTTTAAGAAAGAACCAGGAAGCAATATAGCAGGTTTCGGGAGTACAGATCTTCTGTTTTAAATGCAAAACAAAAAAAGGTGTCTTGGTTCTTCTACTTCCTGCAGTAACTGCTTTTGCACTGTCAGCTTGCCAACATCAGAGGAACACAGTATTGTCATTGAATGTCTGAGGAAAAAAAAATTCGTCTCTCAGCCTTCCACTTCAGCTACCATCCCGTTGTCTTTGTCTGTAGATCTGTTATCTGCTTTCTTCATCTATACATTCACTAGATAAACTTAGCTGCTTCTGATGTTTCATCTCCCTTCTCTGCAGTTCTGCTTTGTGATCAATCTTTTCCTCGGTATCTTGAGTTCATCTGTCTTTTCACCAGATTACCTTCTACTTCTCTAAGCATTTTCTATGTTTCACTAAGAAGATTCCAGACTTTCTAAAAAACCCCTTTTTTTTGCCTGGGTAAATCACACATTCAGAATCAGGCCCAAGCTATTCTGGCTCTTTGATGCCACCACTCAGGTAAGCAAATGTAGGAGATTTAACCAACTGTTTTCACTTGTTGGAGATGTAATCATTAGTTTTAAACCATAGCTTTCAGAAACCAGTGTCTTTGTCAGACATTAACAAAGAAAAAAACTCTTTTTTAATCCATAGGTAAGCCAATAAATGGATCACTTCAGATTTCGCTGCTTATTTTTGTTAACATTTGTCTACTGCACTAACATGATCATTACATCCATGTCCAACTCTAAAGAAATATATGATTAAAAAAACAGTATGAATCCTTAAGATCTGGACAGGCTATGTAATTGAAATTTAATGAAAACAGTAGTACTTGCCCCTGAAAGATGATTCAGTATGACTCTTCACAGATGTTGCGGGGACCTGTTTAATTAGGGTTTAAATATCTGTGAAGGAGGATATAACCTATCATAGATAAAACATCCATTCAGCATTTTTGGTAATTTACACCGATTCTATTCTGTTTCATGTTCTTGCCAATCTGATGACAGATAAATGCATGCACAAACCCTCATGCCCATATTTTGGAGGAAGTATCCTATATTTGTGGGCAGTACTATTACTTTTAGCATTTATCTATTCTCCCGTTTGTTTTCTTTCCTTTGCTTTTGCCTTTCCTTTTTAAAGCCTGCTTTCTGTCCATTTATATTCCAGCTGCGCCTTCTCAATTTTCTCAGGTTCATTGCTGGTTTCACTATCCTGTATCAGTTCTTCTACTTCACATGCATGATCTGTCAGCAGCACAATATGATCTGCAGATCAGAAGCAGTTTAGCCGTTATTCATTTATGTTGAATCCTTTTGTGCCCAGTCAAGTCCATAAAGGACACATCTTAGGCAAACAACGAAGATCTTTAATATGGTGGTGTTTCTTTTTCCTCTTCAACAGTTTTGGACCTTCAATATATTTTATTCATTTGTGTATTAGATGCTGCAAGTAACATTAAACTTGGAGGCAGTCTTTATTTTCTTTTTTTTAAGCTATTGTATGACTGTTAGCTAGTGCAACTGAATACTGGAGTTCAGAGCTCTCTCATCTAGAGAAAGTGTGGAAAAAAGAGAATTTAGAGGAAGAGGCAGAAACAGACTGTCATCTGCACAAACCAGCTCTGGGAAGGAGCTAGGCAGAGATGCCTCACCAAAGAAGGGAAGGGAAAAACAATGCAAACAGCAGCCAAGAGGGAGGAGTACAGGTAGTGGGTGATGTGCTCATGGAAAGAATCAAAGGGAAAGATGTAAGGTGGCGGGGCAGTAGAGAGACTGCAAGTTTGTAACCAAACTCATCTTGAAAATGAATGAACACATATAAGCTGGAGAACTATCTAACTCTGAGGTTTTCTGAGCAATTGAAAATCCAAAGTCAAGACTTTTCCATTATATAGATTTTCTAGAACTAGTATGTATAACTTCACACACAAGTGCTTTGAATAATTTTGTTTTAAAGGCTGATTTCATCGAAGATCTATGATGTTGCAGCATCTAAATCTGAGGCACGCTTCTGTCTAGAGAAATCTTCAGCCTCAGGCAAAGGTTTCATTAGAAAACAGCTGATTGGATGCTTCCTAGCCTGCTGTCAATGAAATGTTCAAAAACTGTGTAGGATGGTGTGCACAGATGTTTGAGCAGGTCACCAGCCGTTAGATATTGCTAGCAAACACCCATTACACAGAACTGTTCAACTGCTCTTTTGTGGACACACTTAGCCTGACACCAAGCATGGGCTTCAATGGAGTCCTCCAGGAACACCAGGCTATGAACAAGTCTCTGGAAGATGCTGGGCGCAGTTCAAATCCAACTTGGATGAGAAAGCTCCAAGTTCTTTAAAAGCATCTGTAAAATTAATTGGTTTGATGTAGGCATTGCAAAAGTTTGGCACTGTTGTCCCTGCTGGTGATAGTAGGTAGCTATGTAGGAATTATGAATATCAGCAGAACTCATTGCTCTTCTTCCCCTAAGTCTAAAAATATGGATGACTCAGTAGAAACGAGAAGATAGCAGTAAAGAAAAAAAAGCACAAAATCTCAGAGGCTGTTTTAAGGCCTTGTCATTAGAATTGAATATAGAGTTAGTGTAAATGAATTCTGTTTTCCCACAGGCATCAAACTCCTCCTGTCAAGACAGTCTCTCAAGAGAGACTGGAAAGTCTCTCACTGCCATCCTTCTGCATTATTATTATTTTGCTTAAAATTTTGTGCTATAGATGTATCTAAAAATACAATGTAAGATCAGAGAAAATATTTTGTCAAGTGACTCAGACAGGCACAACTGATGAGTAGTAAGGAAACGTGCACTGCATTTTATGTTCCTCTGAGCGCACTATAAAAATATAAGTAGATAATTTTACTAAGAAATCTAGATAGGGAATTCGGACTGCTTTCTGCTACTATGAAATTGAGAAGTGACCTAATACTGTCATGAGATATGACATATGAGTGCCTTTTCAGACTTTTAAGTTCATTTTTCAGCTGGTGAGGTATATCAAATCCCTGAAAGCTGTCTGACCATTGCAGAGACATTTACTGCTGTGATCACACCAGACTGTTAGGCACAAAGACCATCATTTTACATATGGGGTCAATACTTGGCAGAATGTAAGCAAAGAACAAGGTGGGAAATAGGAAGGACAGCCAGCCTGATGCTGTGCTTTCTAGCTAATTTAGAAGGAATACAGAAAGAAAGCCCACTGACAAAGAGCACAAAATTAAATAGAAAGAGAACTTGTTGAGAACATCACAGGAAAATTTTCACTCAAAAATGTCTGTCTGAAAAAAAGAAAATATATCAGCTTTGGCATGCAGTTTTTCTGTGTTTATGAGGAACTTTCTCATCAAATCCCAACTGCATGCCTTCAAATGGGCAAGGACACTGTAATGAAAGACTGAGCTGAGGTGTGCCTGTTTTATGTTCAAATTATGCAGACTTGGGGCTTCAACTTCAGTCTTTTCTGAGTGAAGTTTAGCAAGCATTCTCTTATCTCCCTAGAAGCTTCTCCCATTAGTTGAAGCAGTTGGATCAAGGAGCTGAAGCTTGAGTTTCTACATACCAGATAACACCATAACTGGAAATACACAACCTCCTTTTTTCCACACAAGTACTTACTTATTAAAGCGCAAGAGGTTTAACAGGAGAAATTAAGAGATCTATTTCTGGGCTCCAGATTTGAATCAGATGGAAAGAAATTGAACTCTATTGTTAAAACAGAAGTCATTGGAGCAGATGCTGTTCTAGAGTGACCATCTCTTTTCCTTGCCTCTGCTGCTTCATGCCTGCTTCATTTTCTGTGTTACTTCTAATTGCTCAATGTTATATAACTTGATCTTATACCCAGTACTACCAGGGTGCTTAGTAGCTCTTTTTGAGTATACAGATCACCTTAAACTACCCTGGACAAGATGTAAGGTTATTCCAGAATTTAAGTTGGTTTATACATTTAACTGATGAGATTATGATACTCTTAAATAATTATTCCAGTGGAAGTAGAGCTATAACTTCAATTTATTTATTGCTGCTTGGTTTACTTTTGAATTTTTGCCTTTTTCTTTTTATTCTTGCTTCCTAGCTATTTATTTAAAAAATAAACTCATTTCATCAAGAAAGACTTCTTCTTCATGCTTGTTAGTTGCTGAATCAATTCAAAATATAATTTCCTGGTCCTGGTGAGAAGTCATATATGTATGGTATATTTATTTATTCACTTTGACAAGCAGTGGAGGCACCAAACAGTCAGTACTGAGCAGAACTCCATGAAAATAGATAAGACAGGGGTTGAGGACTCTGACTTGTATTCAGCAGTGGGCAGAAATTATAGGCTGAAGTGGATACTCTCCGTGGCCCTTGCCTTGTCCTCCAGAGTCTTGTAGGGACAAATAAAAATTAGAAAACAGCTTCTGAATCACAATTTTAAGCCAAGCATACTGAAATGAATGAAAATAGATTTCAATTAATTCATATATATCATGTGTATCTATGGTACTTTTTTAGCCATCTGTTTTACATTTGCCTTCTTTTGAAAGTGAGATTCCTGAAACCTGGCAAACAAGAGCCCAAGGAGTAGTTTTGAGACTGTGTACTAGCAATTTGTTGTGGTCAGCTGTATCCAGAGGTAAGGAGTCAAAGACACTTAGATCTCAGCTAATATGTCAAACTCTATGTGGTTTTACCAGAAATGAAGGGTTTGTTCTGCCACAGAATTAGCAGAAGCATCTTTGCTTTACAGAAATAGGTACATTTAAAGGCTGGAATAAATAAAATTAACTAGTTCTTTCACCACCGGGGGCAGGGTCCAAGAGGATCACATTGTTTAAGCAACTTTAGGGCTAGATGATATGGAGAAACCCATGATGAAACTGTAAATGCTATAAGGACCCTAATTCCCATTCAGACTTCCGCGTGTCTGGCTTTTCTGCTTTAAAAGAAGCAATAACATTATTGTCCAACAGAGTGTACTGAGTAAAGTGGCCCTTTGTTTTTTCCATGTTTAAGTAGGATGGCAGCCAATTTGTGTACATAAAGAATGAGACTTTGGTGGAACATATTGCTAGTTTTTAGGACCCTCTTTATGAGGTTGTTGTACTTAGTCACAGTTGTGCTCAGTCACAGTTGTGCTTAGTTGTGGAATGTTTTTCAGTCTGTTCTTAAAATAAAGAGAAAAATCCACATAGTAAGAACAAAGAAGTCAAAACCTGTTTAAGGCACTTCCTTGGACATTTTGCTAATGGAGAGTGCACTCTGTGCTCTCCAGCCCTCTAGTTCTGCCCTGTTCATGGTTTTCAGTAACAGCACAATGTCATTTTTCTCAGCTTTAGTGGTTGGGCAGATTCTGACACACCAGGAAAATGTATTTGTTTCAATTTGGTATTTAACAAGGTGCACAGATGGTGTTAAAAAGGAGGTAGAAGTAGTTAATCACCTGTGAATTTTAGGCATTTTTCTGCTGTCCATAGAGGACTTTAGAAGTGCATTTACTGCATGGGTTTCTCCATGATGATTTGCATTTTCATGGTTGTTTTCAATCAATCACCCCAGAGAGGTTTGCAAATCTTTTTATTCCAAAGCGATGAATACCGGCCCATGTCCACATTCCTAGCGCAACAAAGGATTTGGGACCTGAATCATGTGGTATTTAGTATTTGCGTTCAGGCATATCTGTACTTCATCGCACCCTGAATTGTTTCATTTTACTGACACCATCTGTTTCTCATGCCTAAACCAATTTGTATTCCATTTCAAGAGTTGTCCCCTATGCTCAGTTTTCTGACCTTGTAAATTGATCTCCTGTACAGTCTGTAACAAATACTTTCCTGAAATCTGGATGAATTATGTCAACAATTTCATCTTTATCAATTCAGCAATGAATTGAAATGACCGTAATGCATTTGTCATACATGATCTTCTTTTAACAGAACTATGCAGCTTTCCCTTTACTAAATCACATCTCTAACTGAATTGTAATCTCCTTCCTTATAAATGTTTCCATTATCTTGCTCACTACTACAGTCAGTCTTACAAGTCTGTATTTCTATGGGTCTTCCCAGTGCCTCTTTTCAACAGCTACTGAAGACACTCAACGGTGAAGTGCATTTCAGGTAAATATCATTGATGTGCTCCTTAAAAGAAGAAGAAAAAAATTAAAACCTTGTAAAATATACTCCTGGTGTGCAATAGTATTTTAGAAATTCCCTGAAATTAATAGAGGATAAAGGAAGACTTCTTTACTGCTGGCAGTTAGTGGCATTGATGGATCATGGCATGGTCATTCTCAGCATGGGCAAACAATTTCACTGTATAGAATTTTATATAGCTACAGCTAAAATTCAATGAACTGATTCAGAAGGTTCAGGATAAACTATAACAATAAGTTAAGCCCTTAAATCGATTTGGTATTTTAAAAGGATAGGGAGCAGCAAGATGTCATCTTCCTTCACAGATGTAACTTTAACTGGAACTGTAAATCCAAAGCACAGTATTGGAGGATAAAGGTATATAATGTGTGATTTAAGATCCGTCCTGGAAATCAGTGAGGATTTGAGTACACCAACTCTAAAACATAATCAGAGCGTTTTAAGAGTCCATCCAGAAGGTTAGGAGGATATTTCTTAGAAGAATAAAGATAAATTTCATATCTTAAAGAAGCTATTTTTGAAGAGTGCCCAGCAAGATGAGAAAAGAAAATGACTGTGAAAGAAGAAGCAGAGCACCAGAGACATAGATAACCACTCATCCTACTATCCTCTCAAGATACGAGCTGGGGATGATTTCTATCAATGACTTCCAAATATAGCATTATTCAGCTTTCATTATGTTGTCAATCTAATTTGAATGTAAGTTATTCAGAGAACGTGGACGTTTTGCCTTTGTGTTTGCCTGTAAAGCGCTGTGCACCCTAAGCCAGGAAAAAAGAGAGAATTCTTGGATTACAGGAGATAATGGCCTCATTCAAAGTCATATGTGCAAATGCTTGCTTTCTAGTCACACTTGCAAAACCTGCCTCTGCTACACTAAGCAGACGAATTCTTCTTTAAAGTAGGAAGAATTGCAGCTTATTTTATACTAACCCTGGGACAGCCTCTCCACTTAGGAGGAATGGGAGAAACTCCTGCCAACTTGGATTAGTTTCTAGGGAAAAAGACATTTGAACTCCCAAGATTTGGCTTTGGTGATGACCTAAAGTTCACAGAGCTCTCAGTATTGAACAAACTCCGTGTTTGAGATGAAATCCTGAATTCACACTGAAGTGAAATAGAGTTTTTTCCATTGACTTTAGAAAGGCCAAGGTTTCAATCCTTCCTTCTGAGGTGGGAGTTATAAAAGTTTTTGCATGCTCTGCCATGGTTACATCAGAATTGAGTGCTGTAGAGATAGCCCACAAGTAATATAGAAAATATTATCTCTAGGGCTGCAAGGTCTAAGATAGTAACTGTGACATAAAATAGTAGCTCATGATATGCCAACAAGTCCATCATCTTCCTCTTGACTCTAACTAAAAGCATTGAAGTTTTACTGAAGGGACAATTAGAACCTGAGAATGTGCATCTACCTGCCCTTTATTAGTCTACTGGATTATTTTATAGTTTTCAGCTTCCCTTTCCCTTTCCCCCCTCTTTACACTAAATCTACTCTAAATTTCCCTAGTTTTGTTGCATTGGTTCTTTTTCCTCCTCTTTGTATTTTATTTTTTACCTCTTTCTGCCCTTTGGCTCTAGACAGGCTCTTTTTTTCTCTGATTTTATTTTGTAAATCTGTCCTTGAACAGCTTTGCATGCTCTCCAGCCCACAGCCTGACCAAAGGACTAGTTCACAACTACAAGTCCACAACAGAGAGGTGTTCCACCTCTGAATCCCCAGATCTGTCACTGGTCCATCCATGGCTCTAATCTCATTCTCAGACAACGTCACAGCAAGGACTGCTCTCTCTGCTGTAATTCTAGCAGTTACTTTTGGGCATGAGGTGACTGAGTAGTTTGATCAGAAATCATTGCAAAACGCACATCACGAATAAAGCACTGCAGCACATCCTATCTGAGCCTCCAGCAGCATAAGCCAACGATAAAATCTGTCCACAAGAGGAAATACCAGTGAGGAAATACCAGCAGCAGACTGAGCAGCACACTTGGACCAACAGCCACAAGAAACAAAACGGGAGAAAAAAAGAAAATGTGGCTATTACTTGGGAAAAAGTCAGAATATGGTTCTTGCCTTCATACAACAAGATGTGTATACTGGTGGTGTGTTTTGTTCTGGGAGCTGGGCCGCCCTCTGTTCACAGTGGCAAGAGGTGTGTCCAGGCATGTGATGCAAAACATGGGATGTCTGAGTGCATGGAACAGGTGAGTTAGCGGGGATGGAGAACAGCTGCAGAATGCAGAACAGCTCAGTGGGGAATTCCTCCTCGCCAGGCAGCACAAGGGGTGGAGGGCAGGCACAGGGCACAGGGAGAGGGCTAGTGGTGGTGGATTGTCACTGCTGTCCTTTCAAGTCTAAAAGGCTGCCAAGTAGAGACTGACAAGAAGAAGAACCAGCACCTGAATAACTAATAAGAGCACAGGAGCAACGTGAACAACACCAAGCTGGTCTGAAAATGTGTTCCCGCAGCAGAGTCAAACCACTAGGCCATTGCCTGCCAGTAAGCAAGTCTGGGCACAGGCACTAAACATCTCCCCAGGCAATAGGGGAAAGAGGTACATGAAACCTGAGGCGAGGCAGATTCTCAGGAGAGTGATGAAGACCAAGAAGCTCAGCTTCCAGCCCAAGAAGAGGGATCCTGGCATGGAAAAGTAAGTTGCACACTGTGCAAACTACACAGAAAATCAGTAGTGCTATATGATCCTATGTGTAAGCAAAAAATGTGACATTTTTTGTGACTTTTCTGTGGTCTGACTTATGATTTTTGGGCTTCAGGTGAAGAGCAGTAGTATAGGCAGTTCTGTAAAACAGAACGATCCGTTCCACGTACACCATCCTTTTACTGAGTTTTACCACCACTGAGCATATTAGCAAATGATACTGGAAAAAAAAAGGATTCATGGTAAAATGAAGGAAAACCTTCATGAATCTGAGCAGTCCATGGGATAATGTTTATCCTATGGGCTTGTCTACCGAAGAGGCAAAGAGCTGTCCTATGAGATTTCCCCGCAGCTATATTGTTGCCAGTAGGGCTGTGTACCTGCTTCTGTGACCTGGAGCACGTGTTCCGTGCCAGCAACAGGCAATGTGGGAGTCAAGTTCCCAGTTTCATTGCCTGTTGGGTTCATGCAAGCCACTACAGCTACCATTTTTCTTTTTCATTAAGGAAAGTATTTAAATCAGCTCCTGAGTTTTACACTGGTATAATGCTAGCATGAAAGCAGTTATAACAAGTAGAGAGAAAAAAAACCCAAACATGTCACAAAAAATAAATAGAAATTAAGTATTCTGTTACAGTATTAGGGCATTTCAGCCCCCAGGGGTTATTCATGTAAATGAATCTTGTGCTTATTCTGTCAGAGAACACAGATTAATAGCACATGAAAAAATAAGAACCAACAGTCTTAAAACCCCAGATGAAATCAAATCACACAGATCAGATCCCATTATAGATTTCAGGACTGTGGCCTCAAACAGAGAGAATTTTACTTCTCTAAAGTTGTTAAAGGTGATTCTCATCTGAGGGTGAGAGTTTTGAACTTACCTCTGGAAATGTCTGAGGTGTTTGGAACACGTTTTTTCTTTTGGATTATGCCTGTCACTGCATAGAGCTGAAAGGTCTGCAAATACGTTTTATTTGGAGAGAATGTGAAGGTTTGATTGATCTCAGAACTTTTGGGATAGCAGCTTAACAAAGTGTATTTTCAGGAAGACAGAGTTGATTGGTCAATACTACCACCATAAGGGCTGCCATCATTCCCCATGACAACTAATAGCACTTCTTCTCTGCTTAGTTAGGTCCCTAAACAACATATAGAGTTGAACTCTAAGAGAGAACACTTCCCATAATTCCATTTTGAAAATGCATGTATTGCCAAGTACAGGAAAAAATGCCAGCTTTTAGACTAGTGCAGAAATAAAAAAATATCAATGCTATAAAAAAAGCGATCACAATGAAGAAAAATAACTTGTGACAACAACACAATTGGCAATCTGAATATGTAGAATTTACCTGCTGCCTTGTCATCTGCTCATCAGAGTCATAATATTAGAGGGCTTTTTAGTCTCTGTCTCTGAACACTGAGTTGCCACTATCTCACACTCTGGACTGTTTTGAGGCGATATGAAAGGGAAGTGATGAAAAGAAGGAAGATGTTTGTTTGGTCACTTGAACCTTGGCTTTGGAAATCTAATTTACCTAGGTAATGAGAGTGAGTTACAATGTTGAGTCTGAATCAGAATGGCTTTCAGTCTATGAAAGGCACGCTTTGCATTTCAGAGGGGATGCAAAGTTCCACAGCAGAGGAATGCAGATTCAGCCCCTATCTGCACTAGCCATACCAGCAGCAAGGTACTTTCCCTTGCTTATCTGTCTTTAGAGGGCTTTGTTCAGCAAGAGAGCATTACTTTAGTTGTTCTGCAGCTTATGTTATGTTATTTATGATCTTACTTAAACTGCTGTTGAAAATGCTTTTTTCCTCTTCCCCTCTTTTAGTTTTTACAGCAAATAGGCTACCATGACCACGCAAGATAAGGAGGAACATACATGTGCTGGTATATTTGCTCTAATATTTGCACAGAAACTTGAATACGTACAATTTTTAGATAGTTTTTGTATCAATGTGGGCAATTTTATAAATGATAAGAAAAAAATCTCAAAATTGATTTGTGGAAAATATAATGAAGGAAATAACTCGAAATTTGACCGTCTATTCAAGTTTCTTAAAAATTTGCTGTTCAAACTTAGAATCATAGAATCATAGAATAACCAGATTGGAAGAGCCCCACCGGATCATTGAGTCCAATCATTCCTATCAAACACTAAACCAAAACTAAATCAAACACTAAACTTCTTAAAAACTGTCCTTCCTTTAGTGACCTCTTAGAGGAGCACAATACTACCCAGTCTATTCAGAGGTAGTATATTCTTTCCAGGAAAAAAAAGTAAAGAAAGCTCCATATTAGTGCAAGCAGAAAGCCTGGAAATGGCATGCAGGACAAATTACTTCCAATTTCACTTGCACCTGTACAACTCAGTCTATCAGTCAATTTCACGAAGATCTGTTCTGATCTCTAAGAAACAGCCAGACTTGTAGATCTCAAAATTCATCTTTGAGGCACAAAACAGGAGACTGCTCTCTGAAGTTGTGGAATTATATATAGATATTTCAAGCCTCTATGGTGGGTTTTGTCCTGCCTTTATAACTCACCTTGCCTATTTTCAGCAAATGTATGTATATGTGTATGTGAATTAAAACATTACTCCTCTCTTGGTGATATAAAAAAAACCCCTTGTCAATGAATGTGCCAAAAGGACTCTGGTATCTGCCATAAAAAATCATAGAACAATTGAGACTTAAGGAACCTCTGGAGGTCATTTTGTCCAACACCTTGCTCAAAGCAGGGCAAATGTGAAAGTTGGATCGGATTATCGAGGTTTTGTGCAGTCAAATTCTGAGTATGTCCAAAGATGGAGATCCCACAACCTCCCAGGGCAACGCGGTGCAGTGTTTGACCACATTCATTGAGATTAATTTCTTTTCTTCTATCTAACCAGAATATCTATTACAGCAACTTGTGCTGTTGCCTCTCTTCCTTTTGCTGTACAATACTTGAACTTAAGAAGAAAAATTGTTCTCTGTTCCATCTAACTCTACATAGACCTACCCATATTACAATGCAAGCAGAATGAAGATATTTTCTGGTTATTTCTTTTTTCAGGCTGACTTAAATTAAATTATACAGTCAATTCTCCATTATCAGAAAGTAATGGCTGAATTTGATGTTTTTTACTGATGCATCACATTGGTGTTCAGACCTGGGATTTCCCATGCCTCAAGGCTGCCTTTATAAGGATTAACAAGTCTTCATTTCTATGGGGAAGTACAGTAGATTTTTCATGTTTATGAGAAATCTGAGGTGATATTCACTCACTCTTCTACTTTGCCCTTAAAACCTACATGGCAGACCTGTAACCACTGAGGCAGCTAGTTAATAGTTATAGATGTATTTATATTAGTGACCATATAGGTAGACTGTGAGGAAAGGAGATTACTGTACATCCTTAATCTAGATTAGGTTGCTTACTTTTTATTTAATTCAGTTAAAAAGAGAGTTTGACTTATGATCTTTGATTTTAAAATTAAGAATTGTATTAATTGTAATGACTTTTATACCCATAGGTAAATAACAAATTAGGTGCCTTCCTTATCTGGATTATGATTATCGAGGGTTAAGATTGGGAATTGAAGTAAGATGAAACTAATGCCAAAATACACACTTAGTACTTGCATTGGACCTTGGGCTGGGACAACTATGTTCTGCTTATGACTACAGTCACTTATGTTGTAGCCAACACCATAACTTTTGCAGGTCTGAGGTGCCAGACTTGTCATTCCTCTAACATTCCCATTAAACTAGCCCTAAGGGACTTGGTTGTAGAGGTATGGATGAAGAAGCTCAGAAAATGCAGCCTAGATCTTCTCTGTCCTGGTCTAAAGGCCTAATCCATGTCCCACCTGTGGTATCACACCTGGTTTTGCACACCAAAGTTAATGATCTCCAGGTAACCTTCGCAGCTTTAATGCAGAAGACTTTGTCATGGACTCACTAGAGGGAGCCCATGGGGTCCTAGCAGAGCTAAGGAAGAGAAGATCATTTAAAGGCAGATAATAGCAGCCTTTGCTCTTTTCCTGACTAGGTTTGAATCACTGATAATCTTAATCCCTTTTCTCTTGTCTGGATCTGGGATTTTTGTACAAATTTCAATTGGGGAGGGAGACTTTAGAACCACTGTTTGAACAGAATCTTGTATTTTATAAAGACAAGACTATACATCAAATGCTAATGCGGTCAGCAGAGCTCTGTTCCAAACATTGTCTGAGGTCAAACAGCATCGAAATGGCAGCTGGCTAGATGTCCCCTTACACATCACCCTCACCAGGAGCACACTGCAACACTAACCTGCTCTTCTGCATCCTGAGACTGGGGCCCCAAAGCCCGTTTAGAGTGGTGCAATGAGAAGATGATCTCCCCCCCAGGCTCCGATGTCCTGTTGGCTAGAGGGGAAGAGTTCAGCTCATCATTGGAGGTATGGCTACACCA
Organism: Clamator glandarius; assembly: GCA_033459285.1. Classification (NCBI taxonomy): domain Eukaryota; kingdom Metazoa; phylum Chordata; class Aves; order Cuculiformes; family Cuculidae; genus Clamator; species Clamator glandarius. Next base: position 4,688,057 of record JAUNZM010000109.1, read on the forward strand.
TGCAAAGCAATGGGCATGGACTTCAACCTGTGGTACTGCTGGTGCAGTGCATATTTTAAATGATTATACAAGATGTGAGATACTGTGTGGCCTTGTAGTTCTTCTCTTCTTTGTCCCACTGTGCACTGCTGCTGTAACTTCTGGTTTCTGAGGAAACACAACCAGAGCTGCTGCTATGTAGGGAGACCCTACAAGGTGGGAAACTATGGAGTAAGGCATCCCGTTAACTACAAGGAAAGGGAGGGTATAGATGGATCACAGCACAGGTAGCTGGAATATCATGGGATTACCCTCCCAGAGAGCAGAGTGTACACCTACCACATGGGTCTGACATAGGAGAACATAACAAATTGGGGGTTCCTTGAGTTCTCAGGCTTGCCAGCACTGCATACGCCTACCAGTAGTGCCATTAACGCAGCATTTCACTCCTTTGCTTGGGCTCTTGCTATGCTTCCCTTTCTTGTTTGAAGAGGCTTGTTTAATTTTGCTAACAACTCTGAATGAAGATAAGGCCCGTGTGTGTAATAACAGACTAAAATTAAACTTCAAACAAATTATCTGTTAGGATTTAGGAAAATCTTATCTGGGGAGGAATTAATCCTTGCTGCTTGTTTTGGGGCTTTAGCAGGCCAGCGGGGATTTGAAAAAGAACACTTTTTCAGCCTGGCACGTACACAGCAACTGGAGCAACGTGCATAATTCTCTGAATATGTTAAAAAAACCCCAAACACAAAGAAACAAAAAGACACCTGAACATCTGAAGTGTAGCCTGAACTGATTACAAACCAAAAGCAGGTGCTGTACATCATCAGCTGTCACTGTCAAAGCCCTGCTCTCCTCGTGACTAATGTCCCTGCTTCCTTTGTCATTGCTTATCCAGACAATTCTGTAAGCCATCTCTTAAGCCCTAGTGTTTCACGCTGTGTGGTTTGGAAACTAGCCCTTACACCCACCCAGTGACGTGAGATTGCTCTGAGAAGATGCTGCTCAATCCAGCCTATTAATCAAATTAACAGAGAGGGGTCAAGAAGTGCCTGTGGGGTTTACTTTGCTGAAAAATGCTAACGTGCCTCAGAGTGGGGCTGGGAGTGGGACTGCATGTGGGGCGAGCAGAGACTGGTGAAGTCAATAGAATTCTACCGCCCTGTGGTGGTTTGAAGGATTTAGTCCAATGATACTTCAGACTAACATGTAAGTTCTGCTTCTCTGACCTGCAAGTAATACCCATGACAGATAATAAAGATAAAATCAAGAAGACTCTAGAAATACCTTCTTACCCTCTTACCACAGAGATACCTCAAATTTCCACCAGCCAGAGATGCCTGGTGGAAGTCTTTAACTTTTTATCTTCCACCCATTTGTTCTTTCTTTCAGCTTAGCTGCTACCAACACCAAGCACAGGGTGAAAGTGCAGTAAAAGAGGGAACAAGAGAGAGAAGGAGCTTTAACAGCCAGGAGGAGATCAAGGGGTGCTCTTTGGAAGCATAAGCTAGATTGATAGTCAGGAAAATCATGTGTAAAAATCTCCAATGTTTATTAAGTTTTGTGGTTTTCTTATGTATACTTTCCTTGCAGTGCTGAGAGGCATAGATTATGCAGGGTTCAAAATAAAAAACCCTCTCAGGACAGAACATCAGTATGAGAATGGAAACTACCTGAAAACATTGTCAGACATTTCCATTATCCTCAGCCGCACAATAGGATAAGATGTAAATTCCAGATGAAAATATTAGGTGCCTCAACTCCTCAGAGGTTGTCACTGAATTGTTGTGTATTCCACTACTGTCTTTGGAATGTTCTAATACGTTGCCTTGCTATCAGATGGTTACAGTTCAGAGTACTTAGAGCCATCTAATAAGCAACAGAATTAACTAAATCTGCATCCTGAAAGCCCAGAAGACTGAATACACCCAGGATGGGCGTCCAGAACACCTAACTGCTTCCCTTGAAGCTGCATACAAAGAAGAATATCTTGCCCGAGGGAAGTGAAAGCAGTCAGAAGCTCAGAACACAGCAGGAAACATGTACAAGTAAAGACCAGAACATCCTTACCCCCTCTTTGATAGCTGATTTAGGTTCCTTCCCACCCAGGTAGATAATAGCTCTTTGGCCACCCTGCCTGTCCATCTACTCTTGCGTATGTGCAATTTGCAGCACTAGCGCTTTGGTATTTGCAGGTCTGTCTCCCATTTCAAGGGCACCAAGTCACTGCTTAGCTTTGTAATGATGCAGTTTATTAGGTAGTTAAACACAAGAGCAGTCACTGAAGTCCAATCCATTCTGCTGCCCTCCCAGCCAGCAGCATCTCTCACTGCAGAGGCGCAGGTCTGTGTCATTTCTCCATCCAATTTCTGGCCATATATTGCATCAAGGAGAGGAGCTGAGAGTGCTCAGTTCAAGATATGGTAATCCTGGTTGGAAACCACCTCTCTCTCCAGAACAGGGCTTTTTCTGCTCTATGAGCTGCTCAAAACTTTTTGTCAATTGTGATAAATCTCCAGTGTCATTAGAGGAATTGAGGATAGGTGGACTACACAAGGAAGGATTTTTGCAATAACCTTTTCCCTTTCTAATAAGGAGTCAGAAGCAAAAAAGAGGACCCTCTTTTGAAGCTCCTGGCAAGGACACCAAATTTACAGCCACTGAAGCCTAGTGGCACCTCTCCAGCGGTGCACAGGACAATGCCTGGAGCAATAAACCCATGCACAGTGCAGAGACCTGAGGATCCACCAGCACGGAAGCGCTGCATTGGTGCAATACTTTGCCTTAGCCATCCCCTGCAGTTGGACGGGCAAACATCTCTGCTCTCCCGTTCCTCCTGGTCCCCAGCAGTGCTGCAATCATACAGATCAAACACGGAGGTCTTGGTGTTTCTCTTGCCTACCTGGCCATCTGCTGAGAAGTAAAACAAACACAACTTGCACCAAGTGACATCATTCTTTCATGCTGTTTCTTGAAAGGCATCTAACGACCTACTGGTAATCACTATCTGCACAGCCTTTCTCAGTATGCAGCCAAGCAGGATGAGGCAGAAATCCCCGGAGACACCCAGTCTTTATTCAGCCCAGCCTTTAACTGGGCAGAGAGGTCACTACTGAGCAATCTTTAGTCCATGCAAAAGGAGTATGTTATCTTGGCAACACTTCAAATGCCTACTGACCTGAGGAGTGGGAGACTAGAGACAAGAGGTTAAGTAGCTTGGTGTGCTGAACACATGGTATAATAACTCCTTTATACCTTTCTTGAATTTCCATCTGTATCTCCTGTCATGTTTTGTTGTAATAGATATTACTAGCAAAAGGTAAATACATTTTCCAACGACTGAATTTGTTGCCATGGGAGGTAATGCAAATAATTTGGAGTTAAATACAGAGAGACAAAAGAAAGCTCTCTCGTTAAAGTAAATACATCCTCATTGCTTTGCATTCAGTTTTAGAAGGTTCATGAATATCCTTGTTTTCCGTAACCTTGCATGTTATTGAAAAAGATCCTTCATTTGCTTCTGCTCATTGCAATTTCCTTGGATATTCTATTACCTTGCATCTGCAGAAACTGAGCTGTGCTTTGTATGCTGGACAAACCATCAACAGCTGCATATGAAAGATTTCAGAGAGAAGAAACAGTAAAAAAAAAAGAAGATAGAAACATTTACTGCTCATTTTTTCTTTGGTTTTCATACATTTGTGTAATAAGATGTATCCAACAGTGCATTTTTTTTAAAATATATTTAAACTGAGCAAATTCAGATTTGATTTGTTGACACCAGAGACCAAACTCAGTGAAAGAAGTAGTCTGTCTTACGCAGAAGCTATCTCATACTAAATCTGTGTGTTTCTCACAAGAGTGTATCGTATCTTCATAGAGGAACTGGTTGGAAAACTGGATAGGGGAGAGTTGAGCTTCCCTGCCACTCAAACTCTTACAAGGAAGAGGTGGCCCGATAAGCATTTTCCTTAGTCCACCCATGGGAAGACCCTGAGAGCAACTCATGACCTACTTCAGGTCAAAGGTATTGTGCAAGACTATTTTGTCATTGTTCTTATAACTCCAGATAATTTTTACCATATTTACTTTAATGTCACAGTATTAATGAATAAACACAGATGGCTGGTCTTGGGTAAAAAGGTGAGATCCTGAGCCAGTTGTCAGTGTAGCCAAATGAAGGTGAAGAATAGCAGGGAAGAAACCCATGGATGAGTCTGAGATGTTTTTAGTGAAGACAAACTTAATGCCTTGGGCTGCCATTGGGAGCAGTAGGAGTGACTTGCTCTCTTCCCTAAATTATTCCACTGTGTGGGACATGCATCAAACATTAGCAAGCTCCCAGTTATTCCAGAAGTTAGTATGCTGTGCCAACTCATTACTTCCTAAATAGCTTCAGTGTCAGTGCTAAGTGGTGAGTTAACTGACTGCTGACATTCACTACAAGGTCACTAAGCTAAGTCTGTACTTAGGAACACTTTGACGCTGCAGATGACATGTAAGTGATTTCATCTATATATATTTTGATGAGGATAAGAGGAACAGAGAATTAAATATTCTTGGAGTGGTTGGATTTTCTGTGTGTTTATAAGCACCATATTTTTACTCCCCTTCCACAGGGAGGGCTCCATCTCTGGGAAGAGCAAAGAGACAAATCACTGTTACTAATAGGGCAGCATGAGACTGGGAAGTATGTTTGCACACACACATGCTCCATTTCAAGCCCAAAGTGGCAAGAATGCATTAAAGTGCCAGTTAGTTTCCTATTTCACTTTATCCTCTTGGCTAAAGGTACATCCTTGAGGCACATCAGGGTAAACCAGAAGGGCATTGGCAGCCTCCATCAAACCTCATCTGGCCAGTTACCCCTACAAAACTGAGGGTCTTCCCATGTCATTATTTCTCTTCACAGCTCTCTACTGCCAAAAGAGCCTGGAAGACTGAGTCCAGCAATGCTGACATAGTCAGCATAGTCCAGCATTGCTGGATTGAGTCTTCCAGGCTCTTTTGGTAGCTCTTGGAGCTCCCACAGCACTAGACAGGGCTGGCTCAAGCACATCACCTGCCTGCACCTCTGTGCCTGCACTGCTGCACAGTGTAGGACTGGGATTTAGAATGAATGTGAATTTTCCAGCCTCAAAAAGCAGCAAATATTTGCGGTTTTAGGGGTTTTTTTCCTACCTGCACCCGTTTTCAGCCGACAACGTGCTCCAAGCTCATCCCGCCTGTCTTATGGAAAGGGAAGGAAAGCTGCCCAGGCTCCCAGAGTATCAATCAAGAGGGATTTTATAGGACAGACTCCAAATACGAGGTTTCACTTCTTAAAAATCAGACTAAATGGGTAGTAGCTCTTCCTATGATAGAAGCAGATGCAATGAGTTGGTGGGGAGTGACTGCAGGACTCTGTAGTTACTCACTTCATTAAGTCTTAATTGTAACAATTTCAAGGTGCAACCCCAGCATCGTAATCAGATCCTGAGGTGACAGAAGCACAGATAATTGTAATGAGCCTTGCTCCAAAATTAAATGCCTGCAGTTTTCTCCCCAGACACTAATGGTACAAAGCAGAGGCAGAAAATGCCATCAGCAGGAGCCAGGAGAAGCTGGGGATCCACGGAGACCACATGGCTACAGAGTATACAAACAAATAGGAGGCAGGTGCACTAACTAGAGTTGCTGATTTAACTAGTATTCCTTTTTTTTTCTATTTCTAGCTTACTCTCAAACTTCCCAAGTAAATATACACCATCCTGACTTCATTGGTACTTTGCTTTCTGTAAAACTCTAGCAAAACCATTTACCATACTGGTTAGACCTGAAGATAAAGAAATCATAGAATCACCAGGTTGGAAAAGACCCATCGAGTATAACCATTCCTATTAATCGCTAAACCATGCCCCTCAGCACTTCATCCACCCATCCCTTAAACACCTCCAGGGAAGGTGAATCAACCACCTACCTGGGCAGCCCGTGCCAATGCCCAATGACCCTTTCTGTGAAATTTTTTTTTCCTAACACTCAGCCTAAACCTCCCCTGGTGGAGCTTGAGGCCATTCCCTCTCGTCCTTGTCTCCTGTCACTTGGGAGAAGAGGCCAGCTCCCTCCTCTCCACAACCTCCCCTCAGGTAGTTATAGAGAGCAATGAGGTCTCTCCTCAGCCTCCTCTTCTCCAGACTAAACAACCCCAGCTCTCTCAGCCGTTCCTCATAAGGCCTGTTCTCCAGCCCCTTCACCAGCTTCGTTGCTCTTCTCTGGACTCGCTCCAGAGCCACAACATCCTTCTTGTGGTGAGGGGCCCAGAACTGAACACAGGATTCAAGGAGCGGTCTCACCAGGGCCGAGTACAAATGAAAAACAGTGAGTAACCAATGTGCAAAGAGCAGTGCTGCTCCCTCCTTCTGTGTGCCAGCCCGGGCTCCATCCACACTGTCTCCCCCAGCCATCAGTGGTGAGTTCTTTGTTGACCCCTGGCCTTCCATTCACAGGATTAAAATGGTGAATTGATTGTCAGGACACACCTGCAGCTGTAGGATGAGTCACCCCAAGGGGCTGCTGAGTCAGAAGAACTGAAACAGCCCCTGGCATCGGAAAATGAGCATTCTTGTACGATCCAGTGTTAATGTCCAAGCAGGAAATAGAAATGAACTTTGGAATAAAAGTCAACAATTGTGAATGAATAAAAATGGGAGCAGCGCTACCAGAAGCCCTTCATTCTGGTGATGTCATGGTTCCCAAATGCCCTTCAGAAATGCAAATTGCCTTCAATGTAATAAAAAGGGCATTTTCTAGAGTGTGCAGAGCTTGCATAGTTTAATTAAGCATAAACTAGGGTGACTCTGGAAGGGAAAATGATGTGGATTGCATTCTCTGAGTGACCTTGGAAAGGCACTTACATACTTTCTCTACACAGCAATTAAGCAAACTCACACTTCATATGCTGTCACTCCTATTTCTTTCCTTTATTTAGAAACATTTTTTGTTTTCCTGACTCCCTTATCTCACACTGATTTATCTCTGTGCTTAGAAAATGTGATTTGTTTCCCTCAAGGTAACTAAACAGTTTTCTACAGCCTCATCACCTCTAGTTTTCTAATCTCTATTTCAGTGTTACTTACATTAAACTTCTGCCATCTGCTTTCCTCACTTTCCACCAAACTCCATCCTGGGTACTTCACTGACATGGCAAAATAAGGAATGAGATGCCTCTAGAAATTGCTCGTCCAGTCTTCTCAAGAAATCTACCTGGCATGCCTGTCAAAGTGCATCCCCTCCCTCTGTCAATCATATCAGGGTGCTCTGTGTAATTCCAAACGCTTCCTTTCAATGTTTTCTTCACCTGAGGTCGGGACCTTGGCTTCAGGGTGCCTTTGATTTTGCTGTGCATGCGTAACAGGGAAGCACATCCAACCTGCAATGTATGCAGCTCTCCACCAAGTACATGAATAGCTCCAAACCATTTTCTCAGTAACAAAATATCCTGATTGCTTCACGACATGGGTGTCAGCTTCTAGTGACTTCCCTCACATTCCAGATTTTGCAAAACACCTCTGTAAACCATCATGCAGATCTGTGGCAAGAACAGCAGTGGTTTATGAGGAAAGTGTAATTGGGGAGTGGATTAAGTTTATGTAGCTATCATTTGAAATGCTTTAACAGTATCAGTCTGTTATTTTGTGAAGGCTCTAACATTGTGAGGCCAGCCGGCTTTGTCAGACTTTGAAGGTCGGTTTTTGAAGCCCATTAGATCATCTAGCCTGCAGTTTCTCAAAAAGGAGGCTGTATGGAGAATGCAAGAAGGATTTAGGGGCTGGTTTCCAGATACTAGGGGAAAAAAGAAAAAGACAAAAACCAAACCAGTGTTGGCAGCTCAGCTCCATTTCTGCTGGTTAGGGTGTGAAAAAATATTCTCAGTAATTCCTGGCTGTGAGCATCACTGCCAAGAGGGAGCAGTGGTAGCAGCTCAGGTCTATAGGATGAGAGGGAGTGGGATGTAGAGGGGGTGACTGGGACTCTTACAGCTGTTTTTTACTCATCTGCCTTTGGCTTTGACTCCCCAAAGCAGCCTTTGTCTTCCCCTTGAAATCTACAGAGGAGTGACCATTTCCACATTGCTCTTGCTTTTCTTTTGGCATCTTGCTGTAACTTTCCAGAAAGAATGCAAGGAGTGCAGTGATGAAGAATGGTTTTAAACTGAAAAGGGAGATTTAATTGGACATTAGGGAGACATTTTTTACTGAGAGTGTTGAGGCACTGGCACAGGTTGCCCAGAGAAGAAGTGGATGCCCCATTCCTGGAGGTGTTCAAGGCCAGGCTAGATGAGGCTATGGGCAACCTGATCTGGTGGAAGGCAGGGGAGCTGGAAGTGGATGATTTTTAAGGTCCCTTCCAACCCAAACCATTCTATGATTCTCTAAACAGAAGCTTTCGAAGGAAGATTTGAAGATGGGAAAGAAGTGTCCGCCTAGGAAGGGCAAACAAACCAGGGGATGGCAGGTGGAGAACCAGTGCTGACTTGAACCTGATGTTTGAGCTCTGATGGAGTTTCAATGAACCACACCACAAGGGCTGCTGACTCATAAAAATGTGGAAAACCCAAAAGGAAAGCAATGATCCCAGAGCAATTGCACCATTAGGATATGTCAGACATGTCTTTGATTGCACAAGCCTATAATTAGTTACAAAGATTTGCTTGTTTCTGAAGAAAGAAGAGGAAACAAAAAGAATTATTTCCAGTGTTAGTGACTAGCAGGATCAGTGGATAATATTCAAGGACTGCTTTAAATAAAATCTATTTACTGTTCATAGATCTATATTAATTTTTGCAATTTCAGAGTAAATGCCAGTGATTAATAAAATTTAAAAAATATTAAGAGACCCCATAGCAAAGATCTGAAAGTCTAAGGAATAATTTTAGAGCTTCATTCCTATATTCCTTCATTCCTGCATGTAAGAAACCCACTTACGTATCTTTTGGAAATTACTTTGAGAATTAAGATCTCTTGATTGGGAGAGAGGGGGAGGGGAGGGAGGAAAGGAAGAAGGAAGGGAGGGAGGAAGGAAGGAAAGAAGGAAGAAATAGAATCATAGAATCATCGAATAACCAGGTTGGAAGAGACCCACCGGATCATTGAGTCCAACCATTCCTATCAAACACTAAACCATGCCCCTCAGCACCTCATCAACCCGTGCCTTAAACACCTCCAGGGAAGGTGAATCAACCACCTCCCTGGGTAGTCTGTGCCAGTGCCCAACGACACTTTCAGTGAAGAATTTTTTCCTAATGTCCAGCCTAAATCTCCCCTGGCGGAGCTTGAGGCCATTCCCTCTCGTCCTGTCCCCTGTCACTTGGGAGAAGAGGCCAGCACCCTCCTCTCTACAACCTCCCTTCAGGTAGTTATAGAGAGCAATGAGGTCTCCTCTCAGCCTCCTCTTCTCCAGGCTAAACACCCCCGGCTCTCTCAGCTGTTCCTCATAAGGCCTGTTCTCCAGCCCCTTCACCAGCTTTGTTGCCCTTCTCTGGACTCGCTCCAGAGCCTCAACATCCTTCTTGTGGTGAGGGGCCCAGAACTGAACACAGTACTCGAGGTGCGGTCTCACCATGCCGAGTACAGGGGGAGAATAACCTCCCTGGACCTGCTGGTTACACCGTTTCTGATACAAGCCCGGATGCCATTGGCCTTCTTGGCCACCTGGGCACACTGCTGGCTCATGTTCAGTCGGCTGTCAACCAGCACCCCCAGGTCCTTCTCCTCCTGGCAGCTTTCCAGCCAGGTTTCTCCTAGTTTGTACCTCTGCTTAGGGTTGTTGTGCCCCAGGTGCAGGACCCGGCATCTGGCCTTGTTAAACCTCATGCAGTTGGTCCCAGCCCAGCAGTCCAGCCTGTTCAGGTCCCTTTGCAGAGCCTCCCGACCCTCCAGCAGATCCACACTTCCACCCAGCTTGGTGTCGCCTGCAAACTTGCTAAGGGAGCACTCAATGCCTTGAAGGAAGGAAACAAACAATCGAGTTTAACATGAATCGAAAATCGTAGTAATAGCTGCATTGCATACTTGCTAACACTAGATGGGGTGTAAGGAAAGAGCGAAGGGGAAAGCCAGGGACCAGCAAAACCCTAGAGGTCCGAGCTACCGCAGCACTGGAGCTGGGTTTAACTACACTGAGCACGGCGTCCCCCACACTTTCAAAAGCCAAACCTGATTAAAATGGACAAGATACACGTTTGCCCCCATGTCCATCTCTCTGCCAGTGTGGATCTTCACAGTGTGGATATTTTAACAAGCACACACACACACCCTCGTTAGTCTCATTAACTGCATTTATTTGTACACTGAAAGAGTACATAGATATGTCTGTGACATAGATTGCATCAGCTTCTCTTTACTAAAAAAAAGCTCAATACAGCCTTAAAATGCTCCCACTGTAGCTAGCACACGCTATTAAATCTATGCTTATATAAACTACTGTTCTTTACATAGCTCTGTGTATTTTAGAACACATTAAAAATAACCAGGTGGGACGTTCTGATTTCCTTCCTCATTGTCCTCATGGTCTAACAGTTGCAGCAAATTATGGATATGCATAGTTTATTTATTACTCCAAACAGTTTCTATTACAGAATATAGGTTGTGGAGACAAAACTGCTGTTGCATTTGGAAAGACAGAAAGTATTTTCAATGCTTAATGATTTCTGTTATTATGGCTGCATCCTGCAGCTTTTCCTTGAGAGCAGGAAGAGCAGAACAAGGTTCTTTTTAAGACAGGGCCTGTTTAATCCTGAGAAATGTGCCATAACCCCTTTTCTTTATCAACTGGTGCTTTTTCTTGCCCTCCCCCTTAGCTGCTTTGACCTCCAGTGCACTAACTCAACCAGCCCCTTCGAGGCTCTGACTCCAGGCTTCTCCACAAGCCGGGGGAGATGCTGAGCTCGCCTTTCTGACACGCACACAGCTACTCAGCAGAAGTGGCAGCCTGCCCGCAGGATTCATTTTCCTCACTTTCTTCTGGTCCTGTGTGAATAAGCTAGACTCCTGTGGATCGCTTGATCCTCTTTATGAAGCCTGTTCCTGCAGAGACCATTTTAATGTAATTCAACTTGATAGCCAAGTCTGAAAATCCCCTTGGCTCTCAAAACAGTACAGTCTCCTGGTGTTGGATACACAAGCCCTTTTCCTCTATCCTTTTGCTTCCCTTCAAGTAAAAAATGCCAAGACCCAATTTCTCTAAACTAGCTTTTAGCTCTGACTTACATCCTTTACTGAGTGGACGGTACTCACATTGAGCCCTAAAAGAAAGAGCTGGTGCACTGAGGGAATGCCACTCCTTGGCAGAACATCTGACTCTCTTAAAACACGCATGCTGGACAGAACAACACTAAAAAAATACCTTCCCACAACACAGTCTAAGGGAATATTGCTTGCCGGCCATACCCACTTTAAGAAGTGGGAATATATAAGAAATTGCATTCACATACATCTCATTTTGTCAGATTTGTTAGCTTAATCTTACAAAAGTTATTGCTAAACCTGCTGCAGAGGGTTGATTTGCATCTACTGCCCTGATGGAACCAACGGGACTGACACCACACTGGGATGTGGAGGGCACAGTGCAAACTTCGGATGGCTGGATGAATGAAGTCGCAGGTGTAATTAAAAATAAAACCAGGATGAGCACCTCTATAGGGAAAAAATCAACACATCATTTAAAACTAGAATAAAATCAGTTGTGTATCTTGACGAATAATTTTATTTCATAGCAGCAAGGCAGAAGTTGGGGAAGGCTGCAGTATTCCAGGTCACTGGTAGGTTATGAGTCCTCACAGGAGTCCCTGTGCATACTCCTCTTCTGCATCACTGTTCACATCTTGGATGCTGGAAAGCCAGTGAGAACATCTCTATTTGTGAAAAAGACCATCTTTCATGTCCAGGGCAAAATCATGAAGCTCACTAGGCACAGAGATGGTGAGAGAGGCCCAAGTATGAAGGAATAAGGGATACTTCCCTTGCTCTCCCTGCTTTATGCAAAGCTTCCTGATTATCCAAGGCAGCAGTGCAGCAGCAAGACATGATAAAACAACCCAATATGCTAAGTGGTATGAAAACTTAAAGAAATATACTGTGCAACTGAACAAACAAAGGCTTTGATATACAACTTTGTTGGGCAAGGATGACGGAGAGCATTTCCAGGAAAATAATCCCCAGGTGTTTTCCTGACAGAGACTCTGCATGCCGGAGCTGCCGCACTGTGGATGACTTACTGCCTTAGTCCATAGCCACCCAAAACACCAATGGTCTGTTTGCATCCTCATGTTCAACCTGCAATGGCTTGGCAGCCTAACAAAAGCCTGGAACTAGCAGGAGGAAACCCTTCTTCTTGGAGCTAGAGTTAGCTCTAGCCTGAGATACCATCAGCTGCCTTGGTTTCAAGACTGAGTGATAACAAAACCGTATTTAGACCTCAGCCAGAATGAGGATTCCCCAAATACAGTTTGTGATGACCAAAACCTGAATTTATCGCTTGTGAGCTGTGCTGAGGGGAGAACACTGGAGAATAAATCATCTCATTGTGTACAGACCAGCAACAGCACAGAGTACATTAATGTAGATGTGTGTTTCAGGCTAAACTTAAGCTGTCCCTTCTAAAATAAGCGATCACTACAGATTGACTTGTTGAAACACTCCAGAACCTACTGGGATCATCGAGATGAGTGTGAGATTAGGAAAAATGGGGTGGATTTCTGCAATACCTATCAAAACAGAAAGTGGACAGAATTTGTAATCAATTCATTCATGGCACCAAGCAGACCTCAGTTATTATCTGCTCATGTTAAGATCTCACAATCTAGAAGTGACATATGTTTCTTTTCCTGGCTAAACAGTTACTGTGGGCTGGGCTATTTGTTACACACAATTTGTTGCTGAAATACTGACCGACAGAGAAAAAATGGCAATAGATTTTGACTTTCTCTTTAATCTATAATAAATTAAAATGATACTTCGGTCTTACCATAAACCGCAAAAACAGATTTTGAAGACAGACCTCAAAAACCCAAAATAAAGTGTATTATGGAACATTACTGTTCACTTTTAGCATTCATCAGCAACCATGAAGACCTGGCTCTAATCTTGAAATCATTACTAACATGGTAGTTTAAGAGTCATGGCTGTTTCTATGCTTTGTATGGCTCATTCTTTGCTTTTTTTATGAGATGGTCAATTTAAGGTGGTTTTCTGCATAAAATTCAGATCATTCTCTTAGATGTCAAGATTAATCCTAATGCACTGCACTCTCCCTTGAATGACTACAGATTGCGAAGTGTCTTTGGAAAATGATAAAATGGACATGTCATGCAGTAACCAAGTAAATGCAATCCCTGATTAATATGCAAGTTTGAAAAGTTCAGAAAATGTCATCATACTCCATAGGTGCACCCTGATTTTGGATAAGTTTCTTTGTTTTCCTTGTGTATAAATGTCATTCCACATGAATTTCACTCTAGAAGATTTTCATAAACTCAAGTCAATGGTGATGTGTTCAAATATCTGAGTGTTTCCTTTAAAGCTAGAGGCAAAGAAAAAATCTCTTCGATCCGTTGACACAGCTGTGAAAGACCGTGGCGCTTGCACATAGATTTCTTTAAACAACATGAAAAGCTTCTTTTCACCATCCCATTGGTATATCTGGGAGAAGGTATAGTCACTTCCCAAGGCCAGGTAGTAATTGTTCTTGAAGGAGAAAGGCTGTAGCGTCATGGCTCCTCGGGATGGAAGAGCCTGTATCTCCACAAACTGTTTGCTGTTCCATTTCATAACTCTGGAGTCACCAATGAATCTTGTCAGCGTGATGTACAGGTTATCCTGCATCCTGAAACTCTTCACAGCCAAGACATCTTCCATGTTGGGGATTTCACTGTGTGGGACAAACTTTTTGGAAGCTTTGTTCCACTGCAGTATAATGGGAACCTGTGAGCGGCTAGAGAGGATTAAATGGGATTTGCCATCTATATCAAGAAACTCAGCATCAGTATCCCTGAACCACTCATGAAGGGACTGGTATGAGTAAAATCCTTTGTTATTCCACTTGTAAACTGTTGACAAACCTGCTTTGGAGCTATCTGCTATGACAAAGAACATTTCACTGTCTATCTCAAAAAGCTCTATATCATTTGGCTTGGAAATGCGAGATACTTCAATATCCTGGAATTTGACAAACTTCGTCCAGCTTTCATCATACTTGTAAATGTGCGAGCCACCAAAGAGCTGCGCCACCACCACGAAGACTTGGTCACCGACCAGGATGGCTTTACATCCCACTATGGACTGACCTATTGCCCAAAGAAAATAATAAAAAAAAGAGAGCACATATATTAGCACAGTTCAGAGCAACTTTTAAAGGTGCAAAGCAACCGAGGTTTTTTTAATGCTTTTTTCTCCCCAGTAACTGAAAACATGACTTTAAATATTCAAGTGTGCAAGTATGAGGGACCTGAAAACATTCATTCCTTTATATCAAGAATACTTTTTCTTTCTCTGTTTGTTCAAACACGTGCCCCTTAATATCCAAAACAATTTTATTATTCAAAAATAAAGGAGTTGCTATGACTCAGCAGGAATCTGAATCTCTTGTTCTTGGAACATCTGTCTTTCCAGCTTAAACAGAAGGATGAAATACAGTCAATTTTTCTTTCTCCAAGGGGACCAAAGTCAACTCTTTGCTATTGTAAACAGAAATATTGATGCACCTTGTGGATTTATCACCTGATAGCAGGATGAAAAAGATAAATCTAACTCTGTTCTTTTGTTAAGTATTCTTGAGATAACATTACATTAGAAACATATAGGAATATTGCAGTTGCTAGATTAGATCAGGTTGGGTCACGGTCTGTTTTGAGAATGTCGAATCACTATAAATACATACTCTTTGTTTCCCCAAATGCAATGTAAAAATATAATCTGTCACATACAACAAGGAGCAGGAGGAAAGGATGCTTAGTGGATAAATTTAGCTCCTGAGCCTTCTGAACGAGTTGCTTGAGGCAGCTGGGAAATCAGGCAGCATATAACAGCATATAACAGCTCTAAGGACTCTGTCCCTGCTGTCATGGTGTGACTGAGCTCTGTAAGCAGCATGAGTGTCAGTCAGGGACAGAATGGTTGTTAGCATTAGGAAATCACCTTTTCCTACATGGGCTTTGTGTTTGATGAGTAATCTATCCCAGATGCTAATTTAGTATGTCTGTAAATGGAAAGTAAATGTGAAAGCATTACAGCATCTCTTTTCAGGTAACAAACACAGTTCAAATATTTCTATGTCATCTTCACCTGTGAAACATAATTACCAGGCAAGTCACCCTAGACACGTTTTTCAGACCTATTTCCTTCTACACGCAGTAGAGTATTTCTACACTCTCTTTTGTAGGCACTTTGGCAAGAGTGAGGGCTCCTTTAACCTATACTTTTAACTCGCAGTGTGATTCAGGCAGTGAGTGTCTAACGTGGCACTTACAGCAAGTGTTACTGCCTTCAGAACAATTTACAAGATCAGATAAAAAAAAACCAACCTAGTTTGTGTGCTATGATGAGGTTAAATGTGCAAATATAAATAAGATGCACTACTCCGTGAAGTTAATCATGTCTACACACTACACACTTCAACCTGCCAAATTCAACAGAGACTCCAAAAAACATCAACTGGTTCCATCTACAAATCTCTTCCTTGTGAAAACACCAACAGTTCATCAATGACGGGAATCCCAGTGTTCATATACCTGTGATATTGTCATAACTCCTGAAATTCATTTCAATGTGATCCCACTCCAGCACCATGCAGTTCTCCATGCTGGGCTGTGCAATGGCTACGAACACATCATTCTTTGAGTTGAACGTATCCACTGAAACTGACTGGTAGGGCAAAATCTGGTGAACAATAAAATCTAGAAACAGACATTTACAACAGTTAGTTAGGACACATCCATACTGGAAACACAGAGTAGCTGATTGCTGATTACAATGATTTACACAGAAAACGAGTAAAATACTCTGGATTTTTTTGTAACAGGGAAGTGTCAGGGCTCACGTTAGTCATACAGCAACAGGGTAAAGCTCCTGCTTTAGGCTTCATAAACCGTCCCCTGGAAATAAAGTTGCCGAGGAGATCAAATATGTAAATAGTTGCAGAAATCAGATTTTCCAGCTAGGCTGGCTGGTATCAATGAAATCAGGATGTTGAGAGAGAAGTCTTTTTCCCCACAGCTGGAAGTTGCTTTCCTGTCAAGTGAAATGGCCTTGCTAGAATCACTTTCAAGCTGAGAGACCGCAACTTCCAGCTGAAGTCCAATAACTTCTTAAGTCATGCAAGTTTAATCACTAGCAATTTGTGTTATGCTAAACCAGGCAGAAAGTGAAATGATAATCTGAAGTTTGCCTGGGGGTAACCCCAGTTCAGCTACACAATAGACAAAACGATGTAATCAAAAACTCACTTAACATAACATTTTATGGGACATTGTAAAGTAGTTTAGGCATAAAATACAATCAACCTGCAAATTACTACACAGTGGAAAACTTATTCTAGATACTAAGATCAAGGAGTTGGAGCAACCCGTAAGGACTGGGACTGTAACTCCAAAATTCAAGATTTAGTCTCAAAATTTAAGTGTCTTTGTAGATTTAATTCTCGAATTCACCCTGGGCTAAGTCAGCAGTCAACACAGAGTAAATCTGGGGCAAAAAGAGGAGATTTCAGTCTGAATTCCTTTTTTAGCCTGATAGGTCAAGGTCATTATTGTTAGAAAAATATACCAGCGTAGCAGAGCTGACAAAGAAAAGCCAGATCTAGAATGTAGCAGAAGGTCTGTGCTGAAGCTATGTATGGATAGAGATACATAGGAAAGGAAATGCATCTTCTGCTACAATGGAGTTTCTCTGCAGAACCAAACACTACTCTGCTTCAAGCTCCATTTGTTACATGCTTTCACCATGCACTCCTACACTCCAAGGGCCTGAGCATCCAGGGATTTTGGTGAAATGGTAATTAAGTTCTCATTCGAGTCCCTCATTTTGGTGCATTATGAAATAATTGTTTCCAAATGAAGAACTCTGACTCTGCATGCTTGAAAGCCTTGCCCTTGAGCAGTTACACTTTTGGAGAATAAAGATAGATGACTACCATTAAACAAACAGAGCAGATTCTACAGCTGCAAAAGAAGTAACAGTCTCCATTCTTTGAGGGACTACTATAAATAGAGTTCAGGTTTGATTCATAAGTGCTGTTAGGAAAACAAGAAAGTTATCTTCATTCTCACTGGGAAAATAAAAGGACTGGGGAAAACTGACACCAAAATATGCAGAAAGTAAAATTAAGTGATAAATCATGAAAAGAAAGTAAGGATGGAACAATAATGGATGCAGTCACAGAAAATAAAAAAATTTTAAAAATTTAGAAAAAAACCCAAAAAATTTAATGCTGAAAAAGACATCTCTTGAAATCTGAACAGTTGTGAAACACTTGGAGGGAATCTGTGACTTTACATAAAACAGTCTGTGTTAAACCCACTGCTCATTCAGAAATGATTCAGTGTTAACACAGCTATTTTTACTTGTATCTGTCACTGGGCTCTTTATGTTACTGGATGAGTAAACATGGGTAACAAAATCAGTCATAATAAGTGAAAAGCAATAAACAATGGTTTTAGCACTGGATGGAAATACCTGATGCTAATGTGGAACACGGTTACCCAGTAAGGGGATGCTGCCACATCAGGCTTGCCAAAAATTTAGGTCTTGGGAGCTTGATTTAGTTTCCCAGGCATGGCCATGTGCTTGCTTTAATGCTAGAAAGAGCTCATACAGTAAATACAGGGTTGGAAAGGGGAGTTTCCAACATTTTTCTCTTCTAAGTGGACCTATTTGCACTGCAGAGGCAAGAGGACGCAGCCTGTGTGGCTTACCCTGCGCCGCTGACTGCATGGGCTGTCACTCTCTGCCCCTTGTCCTGATTCACAGATTCACTTTCCCCATCTCATGACATGTGGTTTTAACACTGCGTTCTGCCAGCCGAGGGCTGAGGTTCCCCGTCCTCCACCTCTGCTCCTTTGTCTGTTGAACCAGCACAAGCTGTCACAGATGAGGGATCCAATGGCTTTGTGGTTGGGCTCATTTCCCTCCTGACAGCCTCTGCTCTGGCTGATCACAGCACACAGGAGCACAGATCTAGAGGGAAAGCACGTGGGAAATGCTAGAAGACACTAAAGAAAAAGAGGAGCAATGACCTTTTTGGGCAGAAGCTCCTGAACTGCACCCTATGACGCATCCTCCTCTGCTCATGGCCCTCACTCACTGGGGAGGTGGCTCCTACTCCAGGTGAGGCTACTTGGCACCTGGAGGTGCTGTCTGGGAGCATTTGCTGCCCCTTCTTGTCTCCCTCCATGGCACCACAGGAGTGAGCACAGAGTAGATAACTCTTAATTTGCAAACTACCCTCCTTCCAGACAGCAGGGAAAGAGAGGACCACCTCCAGGAGACAGTCCCAGCTAGGTAAAGAAAGAGGAAATTGAGCTTCCAAAGCTTGGCTGGTGATCCCTGCTGGCAAGCCTGACCAAAGCAGATCCCAGGCGTACACACAGCCTGCTGCCAGTGTCTGTGGTAGTGTGAGGCCTGTTTCCCAGTCTCCTGAAAGTAAGTATGTATTACCCTGCTTTCCATACGGCCACAGCGCAGCCCCTCCACACTGTTGTGGGAGAAATGAAGTGAAACTGCTTAACCTGCTTCCATGCTGCAAGGAGTGAGAAATGGAAAAGAGAGATGCTATCACAAGAAGACTTAAAATCTGATCACTGACACTGTGAATCACTTTGTGAGTAACAGTTAGAAGCACTTCATTATTTGGCCCCCTTTTTATTAATATGGCAGCACCTCATAACATCTCTCCTCCTACCATCATTGCAGTAGTTCAGAGGATGCAATGAACTGATGGAGCCACTGAGATGTAGGTTTTACCAAGCCTCTGCTCTGCTACCACATCCTATATCCAGTCATGTTTGATATAGAGTACCAGAGACCAGAAACGACGCAAAGTCTGATCACTCCCTTCAAAGGAGGGAAATATATAAAGACTAACGTGAAAAAGAACTTTGAAGAGCACTGCCTATCACCGAATGGGAAAGGAGAATACAGCTACAGGACGTCTTGCTTTACTTCAAAATATGTCATGAGCCTGACCCTGTGACTAATCAAACCTCAGGAAATGAATACAGGCATATTTACAGTCCCTTTGGATCTGGGAGTGGCAATGGCAGAGAAGGAAAAAGCAACTGTGACCTGACACTGCAGACAGCCAAAGGCACCAGAAGGTTCCAGGTTGAGCAACGTTCAGTGCAGGGGACATGATGCTGTCTCAGGGGTGACACATTCCTGAAGATCTGCATTTCTGCTCCTCTCCGTTTTGCCTCTTACAGGTCATTTGTGCATATAGTCTGTCCCACTCAGACACTTTGTAAGGATGCCAGAGCCCCACGACTTCTGTCCCTTTCACCTCCACTGCACACGGGAGCTCTGGGAAGCCTGTCACTGCCTGTCCCCAGGCCAGAGGGTGAGGCACACAGGCTTCCCTCGCAGCAGCCAGCAAGTCACTGGTATGAAAACAT
Source organism: Clamator glandarius (assembly GCA_033459285.1). Taxonomy (NCBI): domain Eukaryota; kingdom Metazoa; phylum Chordata; class Aves; order Cuculiformes; family Cuculidae; genus Clamator; species Clamator glandarius. The sequence continues at coordinate 4,707,678 of JAUNZM010000109.1, forward strand.
CTTTTACTCTCTGAAGAGTATATTACAGCTATACGCTGTGCTGCGAGAGCACTTCTTTGATGGCATTTGAACAAATATGAAGCTAGGCAATTCTTGCATCACGTAATGCCTTAGCTCCCCAGCAAACTCTTCAGCATGTGAAATCAGGTTTATGCTTGGTGTCATTTCACTCACAGTAGACAAAGGAACTAACATTAAGGGTGAATTTTGCCTGCAGCAACTTTAGTTAGGCTTCTAGGTGCAAAGAAATGACAGAGAGCGCATAGGTCAGTATGGGTCTGAGGATGAGGTAGATAAGGCTTGTTCGTGCAGACTGCTGGTGCTGTGCAACTGCTTAAACCAAACTGAAATGAAGCAAAGCCCACTTTCACTTTGTGCTTTTGCATCTCAGTGGATTTGCAGACACAGGAACGTAACTTTGGTACTGTTCTAAGTTATATTTCTCTCCTGCTTCTGACGTCCTTTCATGTAGCAGATAATGGCGCTTTACCTCTGCCGCTCTTCTGACATATTTTTGAATTCCGAGCTTATTCTCTTTATCTTTACATATTGCCTTTGGATTACCTTTCATACTTTGCCCTGAAACTTTAATTTACCTCACTAGTAATCAACTTTTCTATTGTCTCTTAATGATGATGGCTGATTTGATGACAGATGAGAAATCAAATGCCTCTGATATTACTGTCTAGAAAAAAAGGCAGAGTGCCGACATCATATACACGAAAGATGAAAAACAATGTTCAGCAGCTGATATTCTCAGTTATATGATGTGACTACATCTAGAGATAGGTAACTGCGGCTGTTCGGTCATAAAATATAAGCATAACCACATGCAAGTTTCTCTTCACTTCCTTCAGCATGCTTTACATTACCTAAAATAAAAATCAAGATCCTAAACAAGACAGTAGTCAGAGTACTATTGGACATTTATCTCCAACTTAATAGAGCTCCATAAAGATCTGCTGGTGGTATTGCCGCCACATTTGATGCTATTAAATCGTGGCCTATTGAATGAAGATAACAGATACAGCCACATTATCTGAACTTACTTTCATCGCTTTGTGAAATACAAAGATTTTGGGAAGCTCATCTGCCATAACTACATGGCCTTATTCCAGATAACAGAAAGCATTCTATGATGAAAATTAAGTAATAAAGTGAATCATAATCACGTCTTTTGGAATATGAATTGTCAGAGCTTTTCTCTCATTACCATTTAATCCAAATAAAAGACTCAATACTTACTGTGGCTTCCCATTTTACGCTTGTTCCAGTACTCGAAAGTGCTTTGCATGTAACCCCTTCCTCCCCCAGGTCATGCTCACAGAACTGAAAGGGTATAGTCTAAACTTCTGATATTTAATCATTTGTAGTGTGCTTAGAAATATACATTCTGAATACCTGTAGTGGTGCATTCATAATCAAAACTTGTCACATCATTTAACTTCTTATCCTGATATTCTGCTGGACCAATACACAGGACATCAGAAACAGTGGAATTTGTCATCTTTAACCACAAAAACAACCACTTGGCTTTGCAGTCACACTCAAATTTATTTCCCCTTAAATCTCTAAAAAACACACAGAAATAAACATATTTGAAAAAGTTGATAGCAATACGAATACTAAAGAACTGTTATCACCTTGACATGCTGAATCTAGAAATATCTGAGCAGCCTTGAATTGTTTTTGAGCTGAGAACAAAGAAGTTACTTAAAGTTTATTTGGACTCTAATGCTATGGACTCCCCTTCACTGAGAGCTGGCCTTGGAAAAACTGTTTCAATCTAGGAAATATGCTCACATATAATTGTACTAATAGAGCACTCTGATTCTCTGTAACATGTGGAGTCACTCATGTCTAGAAGTCTTCATAGGATTAGGACTGTAACGTAATAAATCCCGAGAGTCTGGCTGTTTGCTGTAAGCCTGCTTTCCACCACCTACCACTGACGCAGATGAATCCCACTCCTTCACTGCTCCGGTACAGCCGGTTGACAGAGTGGCCTTGCTGGTACCATTGCTCTGCTACATTAATAAACAGAGGCAAGGCTTGTATTTTAAAGTCACTGCTGATGTGGAGTCAATTTAACCTCCCTCCATTAATGTACATGCAATTTCAACACTGTTATTCTTCAATCTACTACTATTTCTGTAGTTACTCTTCAATCCCTCGGCAACTTTTCTGGCTTGCAATTAGACTTTGCTCTAATTGCCAAAAATAGGTGAAGTTGACTAGCAGCTCAGTTATATAAGAAAACACTGACAGTAAGTCAGCAATGTGCTACAATTGCACCAAAACAAGAAAAAAAATTTTTGGTTTTTTTAATTAATTAATGCCTTTTACTAGAATAATCTCAGGGAATACATGCAACAATAATAGGAAAAAATTATCAGAGAAATTGTAGTTTTAAAATTCATTGTTCCCCTTTTCCTAAAAACACAATTTATATGCAACATCAGAAAGAAGTACAATAATGCAAGCTATGCGCAGCATCATATAAAGCAACAGTAATTTGTGAAACAGCAGTTATTTACAAAAGCCTACCAAACAAGCAATTTTAAAAAGAGAAAATCTAGAACAATGGAACGCACATTTATTTTCTGTGCAGATACCAAATACAGCACAACACAAACCCAGAACTTAAAACTCAGAGTAACCAAGTGACAGAAGCAGGCAGTCAATAGAAAGAGTCTCATTACTTACAGTTCAATTAAAGAATCTAGATCACTGAAGACATCCCTCGGCAGAGCTTTGAGATGGTTATTGGCCAAAGAACTGGAAAAGAAAGTTAAAGCTTGGTATCAGCGCTGTCTCTTGTCTGACTAACTCTGAGTGTGAGCTCTCTAATTCATTGTTAATTATCTAACACCGTCCAGCCGCCTGCATTGTTAATTACTAGGAACAGGCACATATTAATTATTCTCATTCAAGAATGGTGGTTGCTTGATGAAGCTGATGTAAAATATACAAAGCTTTTTTATTTCACAGGATTGTTAATCATGAATAGCTAGTGTGATGGTGGTACCAGTGGCAGCACCCACAGGACACAGCCGCACCCCAGCACGAGCTGCGAGTGTCCGCAGGCAGCCAAACATGCTGCAGTGCTGCCCAGGCAGGAATTGTTTAAAATATTTTCATTTGTAGAAGGCACATTGTTGACAATGAGAGGAAACTGATGAAGGAGGAAAGGGGAGGCTTTCCATGTGGCAGTGAAACCAGCAATCCCCCAGAGGAGTTTTGTTCAAGTACAAATAAGCAAGTGTTAAATAACTTACAGGTGAGTCAGGTCTCGAAGGCCACGAAACGCATTTCTTGAAATGGTTTCAATTTTGTTTCCTTCAATGAATCTAAGAAAAAAAAATAAAATATTGTAATTAGCAGTAATATTAACATCACCAGTGCTTTAACCTATGGTCTCCAGATTCAGCAGGTTTCAGGGTTGCCCATTCAGACTTAAAGGTGGGGAATTTTTACTGGAGCTGCTCACATTCCCTTTTCTTGGACTGACTGCAAAGAACAATGCAGGTACTGGATAGCACAAATACTCCACAGAATTGGAACAAAATTAACAAAACAAAAATTATTATTGCTCTCTTGGTTAAGCCTCCCGGGATGTGTTGTGTGAGGCAAGAGACCTGCACAGGAGAGGCTTCCAAGATGGACTGTAGAAGTTAGAGCCCTACCTTCCTCTCACAAATTGCCTGCATTTTAAAGCCGCGGGGCAGCACAGCCCCATATCAGGGCTGCCCAGGAATGCTCTGACAGGTAACTCCCATGGCTGCACGCACGGTGCCACCTCGACACCAACAGAGCCTGCAGGCTCTCAACCCACCGTCACCGCCGTGATGCGAACAGCAGCTACATTCTGGTGGACATCCAAAGCCTGCATAAATGGAAAAACCACTGCCTTATTTTTCTGCTTGCTGCCGCAGTTCAGCTCTCTCCCGACTGGATGCCACCTCTGCAGGGTGCCCGGCTGCACACAAGTCACGGCCCCATGCACCAAGGGAACAACAGGCACGTATCGATTCCAGGAGGCTGCTCCTCCTGACTGCATGTCAGCATTTAAAGAAAGCGCTGATACTTGAGCACATGGACCCCTGAGTGCTTACGGATGCATCCCTAAATACACCGTCAGCCTCGCAGAGCAATTGCAGCCAGGTGGCCATCAAGATATTGCATAGTGCAGCTGTACCTGGATGAAGACAACTGCATACTGGCTTTATAAAAGGTTTTTGAGATAGAAGTTTCTCCATTGCTCCTATGCATCCTTGCTTGTTTTCCAGGGAAATAAGAGGGAAAATGTTATGACCCAAGGTCATTTCAGGAGTCAATATGGAGATGCAGGAGATATCTTGGTTCTGCAGTTTAGGCACAGCCAAAATTCTTTATGAAGTGACCACAATCCTAACTGCAGGCAAAGAGCGCGCTTGAGAAACCATTGCGTCTGTGTGGAAGATGTCAGAGGACGGTCAGCCGTACTCTGTTACAAGGCTGCCTGGGGACATAAATTCAATCTGCAAAACTGCCTCCTGACACCCTCACCAGTACCTGGCAGCCCTGCACACTGCCAGCTCACCGGTCCATGAAAATAAACACAGCTTCACTGAGCACACTGCAGCGAAATGATGGACGTTTGTGCTGACACTCAATAATCTGCTGGATTCTTCAGTCACCAAATCAGGCCTCGAAGGGATGCTCCCCTGAGAACACTCCCATATTTATCAGACCTGTCTTATCCAGGCTCTGTATATGGAGACAATTAGTTAAAGGGTGCACCAAATGCCACTATCAGTGCTGCATGCACTGCAGGACACAGAGGGAGGGAGAAGAGAGAGAGGGGGAGATGTATGTATGTATGTGTGTGTGTATCTGCTGTTGGTGCTCCCCAGCTGCTTTTCATCCAGGGACTTAGCTTTGTACACAAAAAACTCTTGTCTTTCTTGCTTGTAAATGAGATTTTCTTATTCTCCATAAGGTCCAGTTGCTGGTGACTGAAGCTGTTTTGGGGTTACTGGCAGCATGGCCAAAAAAAACCCAAAACCCTAAAGAAAGGCCACTCGCACCCAGTTCCCATATGGTAGAGGTGTGATTTGCTGGGAAGAAGAGGAGCTCTGTGGACTTTGCAGGGAAGGCAACCACAACCATTAACCAAGACCTGGTTCAGCTGCTGCTAACGTAAATTGAAACTGTAAGGCTATACCAGTCTTCACTCTGCTCCCTGGTTTGCAGCTGGCAACTATGGACAGAGATTTCCCTTCTGACCAGCTGAGGAAGGGCAGGATGCTTTTCTTTCAGACAAGGATCTGGCTGCAGATACAAATACAACAGCTACAACTGCATATGCTGCTGGGACACACTCCATGTTGGTCTCATCAGCACTTGCAAGCAAATCGTTAATGAAATGTATAAATGGTTTTCTTCCTTTTTACAAACATACTGCAAATAACTTTTTTTAGACACACGGAAAAGAGAATGTTAGGTAACCTGCCATCCAAATGTAGCCGAATGGTGGATTTCAGAATGTGTCATTTACCATTACCCTCTATTTCTTGGTCTGCAAATTCCATTACTGGCTTCTTTGCAGGTATCAGAGCATCAATCTTGAATACATCCAACCTTATCACCTGTGTGCCTGCAAGACTTCAGCAAGAGTCGGTTTTATGAGCACTGGTCTTGGAAAAAAGATAGAAAAGTTTTCCACAGCCACCTTTCAGCACAGGAAGGTGGGTGGAAAAAGAAAATTTTTTTTGCAGATCATATTCAGAGTCCCCAACATACCAGCTCATGTCCAGTAACGCCGAGAAATGGCAGTCCTTTGGAGTATGAAGTGAGGACAACCTGATACCAGTGCTAATATTTTTTAAAAGAAAAATGTGACCTAAAAAAAAAAAATTGGGAAATAAAGGTAATGTAAAAATCAACAAAGAAATGAACTAAGTAAAGGAAAGTTGAAGAAATCCAAATCATATAAATAATTACAACATTATATGAAATATACATTTATATTTTCATATATTTATAATTATTTATAATGTAAATATATATACCACAAGCATTCAATAGGATATCAGAGCAAACATGAAGTCGGAGAGGAAAGTTTAGGGGAAGAGCAATAGTCTGGTAATCTGGTTGTTCTAGGCATTACATGGATACTCTACACCTCCTCTTCAGGCTGCCAGCAGGCCAGGAGAGGCTTCCCCACCTCCTTCCTGAGGTCCAAACCCCCTTGAGAGTGACAGCACTGTTGTGGAAAGCCAGGACACGTTCTTGCTCAGCAAAGCCTTTTCAGTGTATTGTGATTGCGCGGAGCTACCTCACATTCACAGCATATTTTAAAAATCCACGGCAACCTCTGAAAAATGGTGAGCCATCGTAAAGGACATTTGCACAGGAGTGGAACATAAATCCTTCATTTTCCCTGCTCCTGGGAATCACAGTAAAGATGCAGACTCCACAGCAGGAGTCTTGGCAACTTATCAAAACATCCTGATTTATAAAGGACAAGGGAAGACATAAAATATCAAACTTACAGGTATTCTAGATGGAAGAGACCAGCAAAGGCATCATCTCGGATAACGGTGAAGGAGTTGGAGTTCAGCAAGCTGGAAATGGGGAATAGGCATTAGGAAAGTACATTAAAACCTGACACATTGGATTATGCCCATTGTGTTTATTGCCCATGACCAAACTAATCTTACTGACTCAAGCCCATATTGCCCCACCAGAGAGGCACCCATAAAATACTGTGAAATGGTCTATAAAAAAAAAAAAATCAAAGGCTTAATGTGAAGCTAGTTAATGTCCACTACTCCCCAGGAAAAATGTCTGCTGTGCCATTCACCTTTGTTAAATACAACCTGACCCTCAACTCTCTGGTCCCCTCAGTAGGACAAGCCGTCCTTAGAGGGTTGGCTAGCTAAGAGTAGACCCCAGTTGCCCACCACTCCTCCAGCCACACAGAAGATTTTCAAGATACCATCTCAGCACCACTCCTAAGCTCCCAGAAAGGGGGGGAGCCCTTTTGTACAAATACCAGCTTCCATTTGTTTAGTCTCAGTGGATCAGCACTGACTCATTCTGCGCTCCCAGGGGGGTGGTCCAAGCTTGACCTGGAAGACCAGCTGCAGCCCATGGCATGGGAGGACAGCACAAGGTTCACATGGCTGGTTCATCATCTGGAAACGCAGACCTGCCCAAACTGCCACAGACACAGAATCCTACCATGCTTGCAAAGCCCTGTGTCTGCAGGCAGCGAGGAACAGTGGCAGTGCTGCCTGCTCCAGGCACTGCTTTGCTCTCCTGTCTGAACTTCAGGGACTAAAAGTGTTAGAGCTGTGCCAGAGATGTTGTCATCTGAGCTAGGACAAAGTGGTCAGGTGCTACAGAAAGGCTTTGCCAGCCAAGTTCTTTCTGTGCTGTATCAAGACACAATGACCTCCAGTGTTGACATTCAAAGTGATCTCCTTTTAAGATCTCTCCTTTTAAGAATTTCTAATTCCGTCCAAAAATTGAACCCTATTAAAAATAAATTATTTTTGGAAATTTTTCTGCTACAAGTGAATACGTCTGCACTAATTGCTTTATTAGGGTAGCTTATTAATCCTCTTTCTGCATGGTTTTAGGCATTTTACTAAAATTAACTTAGAAGACTAAGGAACGTAGAATGCAAACCTTCCCTGGGATGCTAATACCAGAAAAACGCTCCCTAAACTATACCAAAGAAATCTGACAAAGATGCAGACTGCTACCAAAAATAAGTCCTTGCGTTACTATTTGACCATGGCTACCGCCAAAGAAGACACAGTCCTGAAGTACCCAAGTGCTCAATTATGCATGTGTCTCCTTTATCATTTAGTCATTCTTTTCTCTTATCTCTGAAGAGAAAAGTCACAAATTACACTAACCAACACAAGTTGTCAGGGCCCAAGGTGGTGGTGACAACAAGCCCCTCTCGCTCCCACCTCTGATCTACTGTAAAAAGTGACATGGGCAACTTCTGACTTTCTCAACAACTGACCTCCACTCACCACCCCACACACCCTAACACGTCCTGGAAATCTGCTACATCTGAGGAAAATGGATAACCTTCATCTGCTCTTTCTCCCTCTTCCCAGTGCACCACCCACATCAAGCCAGATTCCCCTGATCTCTAAATCTGCACCCAGTTTCCACCGTCCCATTCTTGGATTAACCTCTTTCCCTCCCAGCTGCCACAGGTCTGCTCTTTGCTTCCATTCACGGGCAGGCAAAGTTCTTCTACCAGCCCCCATATCCCACAAAAACTTGGGTTTGGGGCTGGTGTCACACTAAAGAAGGTGAAAGCCTCCACCCATTGCTTTCCTCGCCTCTTGCTGGAGTTTCCCATGGGGTGTCGCTCCCCCAGAGAGCGAGACAGGCCTCGGAGGTGGGAGCGCCCGAGGCGAGGAGGGTGGTCTTCATCCCACCACAAGCCTCCCACGACTACCTCTCACCAAGACCAGTTTTAACATCTAGCTCTATGGCAAGCACTTACCCTGGGCCTCTGGCGTGCCTCGCTATTTTATTTTATTTTTGGTTTTGCTGAAATGTTTTTGTGGCTCTGCTTGGGGGGGATAAGCCGGTCCTGGGGGAGGCGTGGTGAGTCTGCTCGGTGTCCGAATGCCCTTTGCTCGCACCAGGGGAGAAGAACCTGCCCTAAACTCATTGAAGCTGAAAGGTTAACAAATAAAAGTGCTGGGGACATTGGAAAACGCCCCGTCGCCCTTCAGCAACTAAATATTTGCTTCAAGAAGTGGCCGGCAAAGGGAAAACATCCCCCTCTCGGGCAACAGCCGCTCCGTGGGCACCGGGGAATCACAGAATCACTAGGCTGGGAAGGACCCGCCGGATCATCGAGTCCAACCATTCCCATCAATCGCTAAACCGTGTCCCTCGGCACATCATCCACCCGTCCTTTGGACACCTCCAGGGCAGGTGACTCCACCGCGTCCACGGGCAGCGTGTCCCAGTGCCCAGCGACCTCTCGCTCTGCCAGGCTCCAGCTACTTAGGGAGCGATTTAACTAGGGGAAGAAAACGCCCGCCACCCGTACTCACAGCAGCTGCAGGGAGGGCAGGTGCGAGAACATCCCGTCCTTGACCTCGGCGAAGGTGCCGTTCACCAGGCTCCTGGGGGAGAGAAGCGGCGGTGAGGGGGCCGGGCGGTGAGCGCCGCCCCCCCGCCCCAGTCCCACCCCGGTCCCCGCACTCACAGCGAGCCGAGCCCCGCGGGCAGCGCGCGCGGCGCCCCCGCCGCCCCCACGCAGAGCGCCGAGCCCCGCCAGCAGCTGCAGGGCGGCGCGCAGCGGGCCGGCCGCCGCGCCGGCACCACCGCGCGCGGGCAGGGGAGCAGCCCCAGCCACAGCCACAGCCAGGGCCACAGCCGGGGCCACAGCCGGGGCCACGGCCACGGCCACAGCCGGGGCGCCCGCCGCCGCGCCGCCATCCCCGCCGCGCCGCCCCCGCCCCGGCCGCCCCGCCCCCCGCGTCACGGGCGGGGGAACCGCGCGGCCGCCGCCAACCCCTGCGGCTCGGCGGCTCTACGGCTCCGTGGCGCTACGCTTCCATGGTCCTGTGGCTCTACGATTCTATGGTTTTATGGCTCTAAGATTCCATCATTCTACGGCTCTGTGATTCCATGATCATATGATTCCATGCTTCCATGATTCTATGGTTCTATGGCTCTGTGGTTCCATGATCCTATAGTTTTGTGATTCCATGACTCTATGATCCTATGGTTCTATGATTCCATGATTCCATGGTTCTATGGTTCCATAATTCCATGGTTCTGTGGTTCTATGGCTCTATGATTCCATGATTCTATGGTGCTATGTTTCCCTGGTTCTATGGTTCCATAATTCCATGGTTCTGTGGTTCTGTGGCTCCATGATTCCATGATTCTATGTTTCTATGGTTCCATGATTCTATGGCTCTGTGATTCCATCATTCTATGGTTCCATGACTGCATGGTTCTGTGATTCCATGATCCTATGGCTCTATGACTCCATGATCCTATGGTTTTATGGCTCTATGATTCCATCATTCTATGTTTTTATAGCTCTATGATTCCATGATTCTGTGGTTCTATGGCTCTGTGATTGCATGATTCCATGGTTCCATGATTCCATGGTTCCATGATTCTGTGGTTCTATGATTCCATGATTCTATGGCTTGTGTTCAGTATGATCTGTGCTGAATCGATGTGTCTTCTTCTGCAATCACCTCTCTTTGCAGCCTTTCCCTTTCTCAAATGCAAGGTCAAGCAGAGCTGGAGCCAGCTCCAAATTAGCAAGAGTCTTGACTACTGCAAAGTTCTGTAGCATTAAAATTAGAACTTAGAAAGTAATAGAATGTGTGTAAGATTTCTGGGAAAATTTATACATATGCATGGAAGTGGGAAATACATCTTGTAACCAGCCTTTGTCTCGGTGCATGTGACTGATGGAGATCACTCCCGCATATTGTCCAGGCCTGATTGATAAAGGATTCTTGATTGCTAAAATTCAAAAACAAGTCTTAGAGTGTTATTTGCTGGCATTTTTGGTATCACTATTAGCCTCTATAGTGTGAAATTGCATGAACTTTCTTCAGATGTAGAGTGTACGTTGTATACCGCACAGTCATGCTTATTAAGGGACCCGAGCTCATTGCACAGAAGAGGATGACAGCCCCCAACTCTGAAGAAAAATAAGAAAGATAACACTCAAACTACTGAGATAACACCAGCATCCCTGCCCCTCTAACACCTCCATGAAAGCATCAGAGTCACCATAGCAAGACCAACTCCAGGGATGTCTAGATCAAGATGAAAACAGATGAATTATGTCACCATAGAATTATAGTTCTTTGCAAGACAGTAATATGTGTATATATTAAGTAGTGATTGATCAAATCGTGAGGTATCTGAATGCCTGGAAGATATAAGAATCCTGTGTAAAACCACATTCATACAAATGCTTCGTTGGAAAAGACCTTTGAGATCATCAAGTCCAACTCTACCTGCCCACTACTAAATCATATCCCTGAGCACTTCATCTATCTGTTAGGGTGCCCCAATTTGAAAAGGACAAGTTATACACATGAATAAAAGCCTTATTCTTGTAAATTTGACAGGACAAGAGGGAATGGCTTCGAGCTCCACCAGGGGAGGTTCAGGCTTGGCATCAGGAAAAAAAAAAATCACGGAAAGGGTCATTGGATGCTGGAACAGGCTGCCCAGGGAGGTGGTTGAGTCACCTTCCCTGAAGGTGTTTAAAAGACGGGTGGATGAGGTGCTCAGGGCCATGGTTTAGTAATTGATAGGGATGGTTGGATTTGATAATCCAGTGTGTCTTTTCCAGCCTGGTGATTCTGTGATCCTGTGAAATCTATCCATTGCATGCCAGCCTCTCTCCTCAGTTGGCAGGGCCAGTTCCTGCTGCTGCAGCCTGTGTCTGCTGGAGCCGCGTCTCACCATTTACTGCACAGCTCCAGCAGAACCTCCCGTTTGGTAGTTGAAGACAGCAGCGAGACTCCTCTTCTTCATGCTGAGCAGACTCGGGTCTCCTCATCTCCAGCCACACATAATCCCTCTGGGAGGCAAAAATTCAGAAAGCACCACTTGAGTTATTAGGTTAATTCCTTTATCATCTGATAAGGTAGAAACAAGACAGAAATTATTTGAGGTCAGTGTTATTCCCAGTTTGCTTTGCTCGGTTTTGTCTTTTCAGTGATTTTAATGATTCATGTAATACACCTCTTTGCAGGAGCTATTACACTCCACATCTGCAACTTAATGCAACAAGCACAATAATCTCAGGATGTTTATTTCATTGGCAAGCAGATAGAAATTGTTGCAATCTACGAGCCCTGTTGGATTTTTTTGTCATTCTCCAAAATAAATATGAGAACACTAACAGAAATGAAAAGCTTTTGATACCATCTCTGGACAAACAGCCCAGTGCACAGCTAGATAAGTCCATAATATGTTGGATGAGCAATTGTCTGACAGGTCATGCCCAAAGAGTTCTAATAGTGTTACATCAAGCTGGCAGGCAGTCATAGGTGGGGTCCCCCAGGGCTCAATTTCAGGGTCACTGCTCTTTAATACGTTTATAAATGATCTGGACACAGGAATCAAATGTACATTAACTGAGTTTGCTAATCATACTAAACTAAGGAGCTGTGGGTTCCCCTGAGGGTCTGGAGGCCTTACAGGGAGATCTGGGTAGACTAGAGAGCTGGGCAATCACCACCTGCATGAAATCTGACAAGAGCAAGTGCTGGATTCTCTACCTGAGATGACACAGTTCTGCTCATACATACAAATGGAGACAGAAGAAGACTGGAAAGCAACCCTGCAGAAAGAGATCTGGAGGTTTGGGTCAATGGCAAATTCAATGTGAGCCAACAGCATGCCCTGGCAGCCAGAAGGGCCAGGCATGTCCTGGGGTGCATCAAGCACATCATTGCTAGTTGTCTGAGGGAGATACTTGTCTCACTCTAAGGTGGTTCTAGGTAGGTCTGCGAGAAGCATGGAATTGGACTTTATGAGCCTTATACGTCCCTTCCAAATTGAGATATTCTATGATTCTATAAAATAAAAAAACCCACAGCAATAATTTCTCAAAACAGTGGCGAAGTTGTGATATTCCATGAGCCAGACAAGACAGGTCCGTGAAGTGCAGCTGCTGTGGCCATCCAGGGGTGTCCCTTCAGGCAGCCTTTGGTGCATCCACCCTTTCTAAGTGGCACTCAACACACTGTCAGGAAACGTGGTCTGAGGGTTGGGTATTGCTGTAAGATTTTAAATGTCTGCAAATGCCATATTGTTATTTAAAGCATCTTCTTTAAAGGATACATGCCAAAGCCCAATTAGGATCCCAATTCTGCAACTTTAATTCATGCTGAGCTGTTTCACATAGACCTCTCAAAATCTCGGGGCATTTTTCAGAGGGAAGCCTACTTGCCTGCTATCACTGCCCACAATTAACTTTGCAGACAGGATGTTTTCTGCTTTAACTGCAATTTATTTGGCAGTCATCTCTCCCTCGTCAGGGAAGAGGAAGGAGGATTTTCTCTCGCTCTTCCCACCTGGGGCATTTGCTGCAGCTTCACCTGCAGCAGCCCTGCCCCTCTCAGTTAGGGGCTGTCAGGCAGAGACAGCCTGTTCTTCTCGAGGAGCCTTCCTCATGAGCCAGAGGAGGAGGAGTTGGAAGGGGAGGCAGGTGCAGGAGGAGCAGGGTACTGTGCAGGAGGGAGCCGGTGCGGAGAGCAAGAGCTTTGTCGGAGGTTGAGTTAAGAGCCTGGAGCACCAGCAGGATGCAGCAGACTTGCCGTCTTGCCGAAACTAAAAATGAATGATTGTTTCAGAACATTCAAATGACAGGAAAAGGGGGAGGGAGAGTGTTAGAAATATAAATATTCATGTACACAGGAATATGTGTGCATGTGCACACACACACACACATATATATACATTTCTTTAAAAGAACTTTCAAAAACTGCTAAACTGCTCGTTTTAAAAAGCGATGCCTATTGTGTCCGTACAGCAGCCCTGCGTAAAAAGGAAATGCTCTCTTCTTTGAGAAGGGAAAAAGGTCTTGAAATAGCATACCAAAGAATGTGCATTCTCTTGCTTTTCCTCAAATTCTAGTTCATAGGCTCAGGTGATTTTTTAATGCAGATTTGCAGGTGCATCCATTTCAGTCATGCCCCAAAATGCAGTCAAGGGCATGTGAATGATTGTGCTATCAGACACCCATAGACAAACTGGCATTTCAAATGGGTGACACAATCAAAGAAGCACACAGACAGGACATGAATGGGCATGATATATAAATCTGAATAGAAAACGTGGAGGTGCAAGGTTATGCCACATCTTCAGCCAGCCACCAAAACCAAGTGTGCAGGGAACATGTGGATCCCCTGGGACACAGTATGAATCCCCGTACAGACACGTACAGTGGCACATGTAATCCTTCAGGGGGCCGTCCAGTGGAAAATATTCTGATTTCTAATGAAAATATTCTGATATTCTAATGTATTACATTAACACTGTCTTTCCTGCTAACATGATGACCCTTTCTCTTTTCCAAAATCTCAAATATTTATCTCGAATCAGAAAAAGAAATGGAATCAGATGAACATTTAGGAGCACATGTATGTTAAAATAAGTTAAATCATAGAATCATAGAATCACCAGGTTGGAAGAGACCCACTGGATCATCACATCCAACCATTCCTATCAAACAGTAACCCATGCCCCTCAGGGTGTCATCCACCCGTCCCTTAAACCCCTCCAGGGAAGGTGACTCAACCCCCTCCCTGGGCAGCCTCTGCCAGGGACCAATGACCCTTTCTGGGAAAAATTTTTTCCTAATGTTCAGCCTAAACCTCTTCTGGCCAAGCTTGAGGCCATTCCCTCTCGTCCTGTCCCCTGTTGTGTGAAGTATTTCTCACACAATCGCATTTTTTCTTCTCAAATCTTTTGTCATAAAACCTCTGCTTTATTGAGTACAATATCAATGTAAATGCCATGTAATCTAATATATTTTTCAGGTAGGTTGAAGGAAATGAACAGTGGTGGATGGAAAGGTGCCGATCAGCTCACCCCATACACAATCAGAAGTGTAGGAAGGAAGAACACTTCCACCTTTTGTCTGAGAAAATTTAAGTTTTAGGTTAACTTGCAAATAAAAATGAGTTTTGTTGGATCACAACTGAACACCTGCCCAAAGTAAGGAATTTGAAAAAAATTGTGGGTGAGAGGAAAGTATGTCAGTAGAAGTGTTCCCACTATGAGGACTGTTAATTGCTTGTGATCCTGCTGTGGAAGAAGGTATGGGAATATTAATGCTCTGAGCAATATTCGTCTTGCTGAGTGTTTTCCTTTCTTTCTTCACTCATGGTTGATGTGACCTTTTTGGACTCCAACTGCTAGAGGAGATGTACTGCAACACGCAGAGTACATTATTATTATCTTGAACATTCTCCAGCTTTCATACCAAATGTTTAGTCTGCTTGGTCAGGACTAAATGTCCTTTGCTTTTGACTTCTGAAGATTTCTGCTCCAGATAGTGCACCTGGTACGTTCCTGCAGTTTTCCTTTAAAGAAGCACAAAAGTAGCTTTCTTTGCTGAATTGCAGCACTGTAAGACAGGCTCTTATGAAAACTACTTTAAAAAATATTCTCAGAAATCAGACAAAGGGTACTGCTTGTCATATCCCATGACCTGGTTGCCATTACTGAAACTTGGTGGTCTGAATCCCTTGACTGGATTGCAGCTCTCGATAGCTACAGGCTGTTCAGAAGAGACAGGTGAGGAAGGAGGGGTGGAGGAGTTGCCCTCTACATCAGGAAATGGATAGAGAGTGAAGAGCTGTCTTTGAAGAGTAGCCATGAGCAAGATGACAGCCTCTGGCTAAAAGTCAGAGACTGAGGCAACAAAGGGAACCCAATGGCTGGAGCCTACTACAGCCTGCCTGATTAAGAGGAGGCAATTGATGAAGTCTTCTTACTCCAGCTATTGGAGGCATCACTCTCAGAGCCTCTGATCCTGCTGGGGAATTTCAACTGCCCAGACATCTGCTGGAGAGTAGCGTGGTGGGCTGTGGCCAATCCAGGAAACTTCTGGAATGCATTGAAGACAATGTTTTAAGCCAGATAACAGACATCCCTACTTGGAGAAATGCAATACTTGACCTGGCAATCATTAATGTGACCAAGCTAATCGAAGACAGCAAGGTTGGAGGCTGCCTGGGATGTAGCAATCACGCACTGGTGGAGTTCACGGTCCTGAGGGATATGGGTCAAGTGAAGAGTAAAGTCTGGACCATGAATTTCAGGAAAGCAAAATTCCAGCTCTTCAAGAAGTTAGTTGATAGGACTCCTTGGAAAACTGTCCTCAGGGATGACGGAGCAGAGCAGAGCTTGAAGATCTTTAAGGATGCTTTCCAAAGAGTGCAAAAGCTCTCCATCCCCAGGTACAAGAAGTCCCACTACCCCAGTTTCAGCCACCTCGTGCAATAGTCGCCCTCCTTTCTAACAGCCCCATGCCCCATCGCTGTGCCTGCCAGATGAGCAAGAAAGAACCTCCTGCTGGTGTGGCGTTCTGGCTGTGCCAATGGGAGGAATGGGCCAGCAGGCATCCTTTGAAATTCAACAAGGATAAATGCCACATCCTGCACTTGGGAAAGATTTCCCTGCAGACACAACTGGGGCTGAGCTGGGCTCAAGTCAGCTGTGCACTCTCACAGCAAAGCAGCCAGGAGCAACCAGGGCTGTACCAACAGCAGCACAGACAGAGGGTGCAAGGTAGCCACTGGAGTCCTTTACTAGGCAGTAGTGAGACCACATATGCAGTCCCATATCTAGTTTTTCTCTCTCAAACAAAAGAAAGAGGATGATTAGGTGAGGTGAGTTCAATAGAAGGCCCCCAGGCTGGCCAGGGGCTGGAGCACATCTGTATGAGGAGAGGCTGAGGGAGCTGAACTTGTCCAGCCTGGAGGAGAGACAGCTTTGGGGGCACCTAACAGCAGCTCCCCAGTGTCTATGGTGAGGCTGTCAAGGAGGCAGGGTCAGGCTTTGACTCGCAGAGATGTGAGATAGGAGAATGAGAGAAAACAGATGATGAAATTAGAGAGTTGCAGACTGGATATATGGAAAAAGATTTTGCCTAGGAGGACAATTGGCCAGTAGGGCAGCTGCTTTGAGAGGCTGAGCAGCCTCTATCCCTGGTGGTTCCAAGGAACAATTGTATCAAGCCCTGAGCAACCTGGTCTAACCCCAGAGCTGGCCCTGCTTTGCGCAGAGATTGGACTAGTGATCTCCTGGGGTTCCTTCCAACCTGAATCACTCTGTGAACGCATGAGCCTATGGTAATGGAGCCTTGTTTATAGACTTCATAAACAAGAAGCCTGGTTGTAGGCAGTGTCACTGAGAATAAAAACCGCTACTTTGATTTTCTTTTGCTTTTCCTATATATAAATTCTCATTAAAAATTATGGATTATTTCAGGGTTTTTTTATATCACCCAGATATATTTATATACATGCATGCCCTTATATATAGAAACAGAGAGCGTCTGTGCGTTTTCCTCTGTGACTTTATCCACTAAATGCATGTTTTATAATACTCAGTGTTTTGCAAGGCTACAGGGTAATCTACTTCATTCAGTAGTTACTCTTGCTCAGGAAACACACAACAGTCAAAATGCTCCACAGCTTGGTTGCTGGGTAAACGGCAGTTCATTTGTATTCAGCACCCTGCATAAAAGTGATAAGAAGCCAAATACTCCTAGGAAACAGCACAAATGAAATACAGCACGCAGGAGGCAAAGTATTTATAGAAACAAAATATCAGCATTTTCCACCCATTTACACAAAGCAATTTCAGTCTTTTCATGGGAAAAAAAGAACATCTCTGGCACTCATTTAGTCATTTCCCTGCAGTCACATATTTTGGCCAAAACCCACTGACTACATAGAAAACCTTCAGGCCACAGCAAATTAAAGATCAATGACAACCTAAAATAGATGCTGTCATATTTTCACTCCTAACATGTCTTTGTAATAAGAGCATTGTTTTAGTAAGTAAATAACGTGACATTTCTGCTTGAATGGGATTTTAGCATCACGGCTTAACCCTGCCCGCAGATCCCCAGCCTGCTATAAGAGGAAGAATTATACCTGCATTTAACTCCTTGGGTTCTTTAGAGTGATTAGCTGGAGTCTGTTAAGTGCAAGGTGGGTGCTTGCTGATCAGAAAAGCAGCTGATCAGATCTTCCTTTGTGTTTGTGTGTGTTAGTCACAGCTATGTATGATGGCAAAGCCTTGCTTGCTTCAGGTGCAGCACCCACCTCGCCCCGTGGGGACAAGCTCCCTGCCCTAAAGCGGGTGCCCTAAGCCTATGCAATACCAATTATGGACTGGAACAAAAATACATTATTTAGTCATTCCACAGTAAAGTAATAGAATACATAATTTTTGCGCGAAGCTTGCAAAATAAGCACCTATGCAGCCAATTCCAAGTATTATTCCCATTTAGCTAATGACGCGAGGAAAGGCTGGGAGATAACATCAGCTGTACTTTCTGCTACGATGCCTAAATTTAAATAATTATTTCCTGTTTGTGGATTTTGGGGGTGGGGATTTAAGAATGCCTGAAAAATACATGAGAAAGTCCCAGCTGAAGTGTGAATTTATCTTTCATTGCTCTTTTATCGCTGGGGTTTTTATCAGGAACATTGAGAAACAGGGAAAACAAGACAAAATGTTGAAACCTAATACAAAGCAAAGAAATAACACAGTGAACAAAAAAAACATCAGAACTAGGAAACAGCAGAAAGACATAAAAATGTAGGGCTTTGCTGCCATAGCCTACAATTGAGTCAAAATATATTAGACAGAAATTGTCTTATCTATTAGTAGAAGAGACATGAAAATTAATGGTACTGAGCAATCTTTTGCACATCTCTATTCTAACCCTTGTTTTCTTCAGTCTCTGTCAAGGTTAAATAAGAGATTGACCATGCAGTGGTCAGTACACAGCACTCATAAAGAGCAGAAGGTAGCCTTGGTCCCCAGTGGAGGCTCCGTGGCAGGAGCTATGTGGTGCTGCTCAACAGTTCAACAGGTATTTTCTTTAATCTGTTTTCTGCCTATATCTAAACACACAACGTGTGCAGGTGAAGACAAGAAATTAAAATATATATATATATATTCCTGCAGCACAGGTTTAACAGGACAGCAACCTGCAAAGCTTCAAACCTGTTCCTACCTGGCAGAGGAGTTAAAATATGTACCAGCTCTAGACAAGCCTGATAAAATGGAATAAACTGAGGGGGGAGAAAAAGGATACAGTTATAAAATGTTTAAAAACCTGATCCTAGAGCAGCTGCAAAACCAGCAAATCCAAGGCTTCCTGGCCAAAACCGTGAAGGCCTTGCAAGTTACTCTGCTCAGGAGAAATTGTTACGATGCTGTTTCTCACAAAATTTCTGAGTCCTGTTCCTATGGGTATTGGAGGGATTAAGAAAACAAAGACTGCTTCTGTGCTTCTACCAAGTCGCTTCCAGACAGCCTGTTTCAATTCTGCCCCTTGGGGTTTTTAATCAGAGTCACGCTTGTTTAAGGTAGGTCTGATTTTCCACTCAGTTCTGTGTTTTTCTCTTCCCTTGCATCTATCAGAATAGTTCCTTTTGGCAGATGATTCAGTTTCTTCAGTAAATTTACTTGTGTCTGATACTGTGTCTGATGCTGATACTAAGTGAAAGGTGGTTGCTTCAGCAACTTCTATAATGCAGCTAGATTATTATAAAACCTATTGGAGACAAAGATGAATATTCAAGCTCAGGACATCTGTTTCACCCTTCAAGACACTTACTGATTTACTGAGGTCTTTAAAATTAATGCAGACACTCCATTATGTTTTGGATTATATGGTTAACCCAATCTGGTTTCTCCAAATCTCTAAAAAGGGCATCAGTGTTTCCAGTGTGTCTATCCAAACAGCATCCCTCTTCCTCATATTAGATTTCTATTTTCCTCACTAGGATCCTTGTCGACATTTCAATACTCATAAATCATTCTGATGCAACAAAATAATTCCTTTTATTGTGAAGTCTTTTACATAATCAGCAAGATCTTATCGAGAGCAATGCACACGTGTTAGAAGCCGCAGTTTAGAAGTTGTACTTTTCAGTTAACTTAGGAAAATAAGCTAATAGCTCTCTGTACAAGGTCTAGGTGCAGAACACTGAAACCTCAGCAAAATACTAGGCGGACCTTGAAGGCCACGTAAGGGAAAGCACAAGGCATTTTCCTCCTTCAGGCAGGAGGATGGATCAGTAACAAAAGCTGACTCAGGGTAGGTTGGAGAGAAGACAAAAGGGAAAACCTGATGCAGAAGTGCTAGATTAAATGACTGAGGCATTGCTTGACGTTTCAGAGAAGAATGATTACATCTGAAGTCAAGCAGGCTGCATAGCTTGGGAATTAGAACATCATCTACAGAACATGGTTTTCAGTAATGAGGTGGCCACCTCTCAAAGAGCTTGGTTGTTGCCTCATTCTGGTGGCTCCTGTGTTCAAAAGCTGTTCATGCCCAAAGCTGCCCAAGACTTCATGCTACATATCAGGCACACTTAAATTAAAAGAAACACAGAAACAAGGCAGAAACTCAGCCCAGCAGTCCAGCCTGTTCAGATCCCTTCAAAGAGCAAACTCCTCATGTGCCCATGTCTTTTTTTTGTTTCTGACTATTAGGAAATAAGCCTCTAAGGGGGCAGTTTCTTACCAAAAATGTTCTGGCCTAGACATACCCTCTAGCAAGAATCAGGAGGGAGCCGAGAGATGTCAACTGGCTGTACCGTAGCTCAGAGGCACTGGAGATGGCAACTTTCCTCCTCTTACAGGTTATGTCCTACTCCAGACCTAGGCTGGTAGATACAACCCCAGAGTACCCCAGTTAGCATATCCTCAGTGTTGAGTCTATTGCTTTTTATACACAGCAGCGGAAAGGAAAAAAAAAGAGGCTTAGCAAAGCAGTTAAAACTCAAATTTGTACCCCGAGAACCATGGCTACAAAAGCAGGTATGTTGATCACCAGTGTGGATGCTCGGCTCATTTAGACCCTCTCTGGCCTAGCAGTCACTGGCACTTCTCAGCTCCTGCATTGGGCTCAGGAGAATGTCATCTGCAATGCTGACACTTGAACAGTGATGAGCCTGATTCTCCCCATCAGTGCAAGTCCGACACGATGACTTTCATCAGGAGAATTAGCACTACAATATCTGTTAGCTGGAGTAATGGGATATTGCTCTGAACCAGACAGTCACTGAAAACAGAAACACATATCAGTTTGAATTCTAAATCAATGAGCTTAAAGAATTTCCTTGCTTAAGGCAAAAGATGGAAGTCACTGGAGTTATTCTATACCATTTGACTGACTTTGATTTATGTTTATACGACCTTCTCCTTTCTTTATATTTTCCCTTCTGCTTTCAAAAGCAGAATTTAAAAGAAGTTGTATTAAAGATGAGTTTGAGTGAAAATGATTTATTTGTTTTTGAGCAACGTTAAGACTCATTTCCAGAAAGAAGAGAAAAATGCAGTCAAGATCAAAGAACTGTGAATAAAGACAAAGGTAAGCTCTTTGGGAGCACAGCCAAATCTCTGGGTGTGGGGATCACATTCCCAGAAGTTCCTGTTTGACAGTTGGCTGCAGCCAATTGGAGCACAGGGAAAACCCAAAAAACTCAGCATGCAAGAGCAACTAAAGGTCCTATCTGCAAAGAAGGAAAATGAAAAAATGAGGCCAATCTGTTGCAAATGGCAAATTTATCAAGAATAGGCTTTGAGGAAGATCTGGCAGGAAGATGAGGCAGACAGGAGAACTTTCTTGAAGAACAACTGAGAAGGTACAACCTGGTATTGGATTTGGAAATAGTTGCCACCACCTATTGGTAACCACTCTACATAGCAAAATGCTGGCATGTTCCCAAGTGCACTTAGGCAGATAAAAGAGAAAAGCCAATGCTATGACGATGTTTGCTTTTATAACAGACAACTAAAATATTTATAAGGATGGGATTGTTAGTTGCATTTCTTGTGGCAGAATTTATATTGATTCTCCACAGTGCCCTCAGTACTTGGAAAATACACATATTTGAGCTTAAAAAGATATGATTAGGCCAGCATTATATCTGACCTCATTTCAATTAAAATAAGAGAAAA
This sequence comes from Clamator glandarius, assembly GCA_033459285.1. Taxonomy (NCBI): domain Eukaryota; kingdom Metazoa; phylum Chordata; class Aves; order Cuculiformes; family Cuculidae; genus Clamator; species Clamator glandarius. Next base: position 4,729,416 of record JAUNZM010000109.1, read on the forward strand.
TCCTCTGAAAAGCCTTTCCCACATCTCTCACACTTATTAGTATTTAAAAATACATGAAAACTCCACCATTTGCACTAATAAGCAGCAGAGTGGAAAAGACAAGATAAATATCTGTAATAAAGAACTCGGATGTCTTCTCTCCAAAGGCTGTCCAATCAATCAAAATGTATTTTACTCTGCATGTTTGCCTATTTTATTTGCTGACTTGTGTGAGTAAAGCTTACAAATATTGGCAGTCTTGTGCTTTTCATAAAGGAGATTTCAAGTAAGGTGCCATCCATCACAGCGTAGGTCCTCTTAAGAGCTGTTTAGAAATAAGCTAGAACTTCTTGGGTTGTTCTGGGGGGTTTTAGGTAGCATTTGTCATGGTCGTAGGAACAGATACTGAGTAGTTACCAACAATGGAAGGATTTCTAAAATGACACATGACTTGGATATAGAGCAATACAGTTGCTGCCCTGCAATTTAAATGCATTAATTCGTATACACTCTGTGCCCATCTTCTATTTGCCCTTTTCTTTCATTTGGGCTTGTTGGTTTGCTTGTTTGGGTTTTCTTTCATTACCAGCCTGTTAGTTAGAAACCTCTACTCAGAGGAATTAGCCTGGTCTGCAGTTCAGACAGGTTAAACATCAGTGGGAAAAGCCTGTGCAGAGACTTGATAAAGGTCCATCAGAAGCTGGCTGTCTTTGCCCAGGTTGATGCCGAGTAACAGTGAGAACCTCAGCTTTTCCTGAAGTTCTTTTGCTGGTTGTGAACAGCCAATAGGATCAGGCCCTGCTCCTCCAAACTCTGCTAATATAGAACTGGACTTGTTCAGAGCCATTATCAAATAGCGTTGTTTTATCTCATGCCTTGGTTATCTTTCTTATATTTAACAACTGGTTAAATAAAGAGCACAGGCAAGAGTGACTAATTCTCCTGGGACCTGCCTGTGCTTGGCCCAGCCGCATGGTAGCTAGCGATCAACTGGTGTTCCAATACTCATAGAATCATTAGGTTGGAAAAAATCTCTTGGATCATTGAGTCCAACCATTCCTGTCTGCCACTAAACCACGTCCCCAAGCACCTCATCTGCCCATCTTTTAAACACCTCCAGGGATGGTGACTCAACCACCTCCCTGGGCAGCTTGTTCCAGTGCTTGACAATCCCTTCAGTGAAGAAATTTTTCCTAATGTCCAATCTGAACCTCCCCTGGCACAGCTTGAGTTGATTCCCTCTTGTCCTATCCCTTGGGCAGAGACAAACACCCACCTCTCTACAACGGGGCCTCAGCCCATCGATCCAGCCACATACAAACACAAGTTGGACTGAAACACAAAGGCCACACTTCAAGTCTCTGTCTACCACATGTGCACGTTACTTAATTCTTTCATGTTTAACATTTCTGAATGGAGTTGTCCTTTCCGTTAACAATTAGAAATATCAGGGTTTTACAAAAATCTTGGAAAGGTATTTGGATCCCGAAAGCCTTCATATAAGATGTGAAATCATAAGGGAAATTTTGTGTAGGTATAGATTAAGTATGACTGCGGTGATCAGGATTATTATTACTAAGAATAATAATTTAAACTCTCAGAAATGACCGCTTTTGTTATTTTTTTCCTTTAAACTTAAGTATATGTGTATGTCTTCTATTTATTTTATTGTTGAGACTCTACAGTATAACTGACACTGCAGCTGAGCAATGCCCTAAGTTTGGACAGAAATTATAACATCATTGGAAAAACAACGCAAAACTCTGTGTATGCAGAGATCTTCTCTTAGACAGAACCAGAAAGAAAATCAACATTTCCAACTAAATGATAGTGCTGAAATTTTTGCTGTCAAAATCTTAGTTTTGACACATTGTTTTCTGCAAAGCTGCAAGTAATAGCTTAACAAAAAAGAACAAAAGTTTCATAAAACGACCGGACTTCCACTGCATGTGGATAAGTTCTTAGCTTAACTTTAAGCAAGCTGTATTGAACTTTCCTGAAACCATAGACTTCAAAGGTAGGATTGACAGTGTGCTAGATGCTATGTAACTATCATTGCTGAGGTACTTAAAATACTTAAGAAAAATATCTTTTGACAGGCCTGAAAACTGGCATTTTCTGGCCATGCATATTCAGTGAATTCAGTGCTACAGAAACAGTGATGGTTCAGTGTCACTTCCCTGCTCCTCTGCTGTACCTCTGGAAGGAAATCAGAGGTCTTTGTATTTTCTAAGCTCCTTTTATCTTAGGCCCTTTGAAATTATCAAAGGAGTCAGCTAATCAAAGCCACTAGCCTGGAAAATGGGAGCTGCCAATTTTACCCACATATATGCCATAATGTGGTATTTGGTCTTGTGAATCCTATAGCAACTCTTATTCTGGCAAAAATGTATTTATGCTCGTTTAAGTAAAAAAGAGTTGAAAATGGAGGAGTTGAACTAATCTGCACCTCAAAGAGAAAGACGCAAGGACAGGGACAGCACGTGTCCTGAGCTACCTGTCTCAGGCATCAGACTTTGACCTGCTACTTCGGGCTCTCTGAGATGAAACCAAAGGGCATAACCAGCGTCAATCAGCACAGCTACACAAAATGCACCTCACACTCCGAGGCAATCCTTCTGACTTTACTTTCTTACCTATAAAATGTGAAGGAAACTTGCTTAGCTCCATCTCACAGAATGATGGAGAAATCCATGCTTTTCATTTCAGGCTTTGTAGACCTCAGGCAAAACTAAATAAAAAAATACACACAAGTGTTGTACAACCAAGATCACAAAATAAAGAATGAAATTGATTCTTTAAGTGAAAAGATTTAGGGTTCTTTTCTACATGTTCTCTGAGATCAGCTTTTCCCTCTTTTATGCCAGCTGCTAGTTTCTACTGGACGTTTTTGGAAGGCCTTGAAGCAAGTCCCTCAGGACGTACGTGCTCTTAGTCTGGACCAGTGACACAATCAGCCTTCTGAGCCACTGTCATCCCTTGCACTTTGTTGACACAATGCTTATGTTGCAATATTTTACTGAGGAAATGAGGTCACCCAAGGCTCCCAGACTGCTAAATACAAATGTCTGTTACTGTAAAGCAGCGCAGAGAAACAGGAGCAACCACAGCGGCACTTTCCTCAGGGCATAGGACCAGGATATACTTGTGTGTGGGACCCACAGCACAGGATTTCTGCTAAGGAAATCTGCTTTTCTATCCAACATAGGGGTAAGGATGAGAGAAGAGCTTCAGGACTGCTCTGTAAATGCAAATACAAGCACTGCTGTGGTGGAACAACAGAACTAGATAAAACAGGGGGATGGGGAAGCTGAAGCCATCTTATCATTTAATAAAATCGAGCCTAATTAATAAAGATGCAAAAGCTAATTAAATCCCGCTGGAGTCCTGCCTGCACAAAGCACGGGGATAAGGCTTCAGTTAGGAACAGCCCCTTTAGAGAGCTCTGGAGTTACAGCTCCTCTGCTCCACACCTGATTCCAGACCCATTTAAACCTTTTCCTAAGGATCCCAATGAGTACTTCACTGACACCAGCGGCAGTCCCGCTGGCTCATCCATGCATGTCCCCACCTCAGCTGAAGGTGGGATACAGCAGAAGGTGGGATGCAGCACTTGGGTGCAAATGTGGAAATACAAAGCAGCAGTATGCAGAAAAACAAACCTGTAGGGAAGAGGCAGAAGGAGAATACACAGCCACTGCAATTAAAAAAACAGGAGTTGGCAGCAACCTGGTAAAATAACAAAAGAGGAAGGAGGAACTGTTAGCAGAGTGAGAAGATTTATTGTTAAAAAAATAACCTGTTCTTCCCTATGTGTTTATTTTGGGAACACATTCATTGTGCATGTGCAGCTTATCTCTGTAGCTCAGAGAAGAGTATAGATCAGCTCTCCGCTGTCACCTCCCTTGACAGACAGCTGCTGCTGCAGCAGAGTGACAGCTGAAAAGCTGCACGATTGATTCCAATACCGTCTTGCTCCATTGCAGCTAACAAGAGGCTTATGTTCATTCTGCTTTTATTGAAGTGATTTCTTTTAATTACCTACTTAACACCTTAAAAATATACTGGGAGATACAGGTCAGTGCTCCAGTAAACGGATGTTTGGGCAATGTTTGCCAGGTACAAATGAAGATTTGCTTATGCTGAACACAAAGGCTGCAGAGAAAAAAATTAATGATCTTATCAGGTAAAGCAGGTGTTGTGGTCACACCACCAAGGTCACCAGCATTAATAAAACACTCTGAAAACAGAATTGTGGCATGTTCCCAGCAAGGTGCTGGAGTGTTGTAGAGATAATGTGCTCAGCCTCGAGGGGAAAAAAATATGATGCTCTAACATTCCCTAACAGCTGTTAATGGAAGAGTATCGTGGACAAGAAGGATGTTTGACCTACCAGTCCTTTGGAGGAATATGTAAACAACTGGCTTGATTCCTGGCTGCCTTGCCCCTGCTATGGCCTCCTATGCTTGTGCCAAGTACATGCAGCATATATGCTAAATGTTATCGCATCAAAAGAGCTGAGTTTTACCACCGCTGGCACAGATGTAAAAACCTACAGAAAGTGCAAGGCAGGAAAAAATTAAGACCTGTAAATACAGGAAGAGGGGCTTATGCAAGAAAGAAGTGAACTGGGAGGCTCAAAAATGCAGTTATATAGCAACTAAATGAAAATAGAATCTTTTAACTCTGCTAAATGGTGCCCCAGGAGCCTCCTGAATCACAGCTACTTGCTTCCATGACAAAAATACATTGTTATTGCCTCTTCTTCCTGAGCTGGCTGCAAAGCCATTGCAACTAGAAAAGAGAAAACACTATTCCCGTCTGGGCCAGCAGAGAAAATAACCCCAGGCCAGCTGCACAGTTCATTTCTGCCTAGCTTACACACACAGAAGGGCCACTGCAGCCCCTGCCTCAGTTGGCAGTGTGATGTCATTTCATTAGCTGGAAGGCAAAGCAAATCTCACTGCTAACACTGGAATGGGAACACCCCCGGTCTCCATTGGCAAATCCATATGTGCTTTGCTGAAGGCAGCAGTGGTGTTTCCCTTGCCACAACTTTTAATGCTGATAAGGACATACAAGCAATAAAGAAGCATTTGTTCTGATCATCTTGGTGTAAAAAAAAAAAAAAATACCTGTAAAAGAGCACACTGATACAGAAGTCACTGCATGAAGACACCACAAGGCACTTTGAAGAGCATGTGCTGCCTACAAAGACCTCCATCAGCCACAGCACATTCTCTCTGAAGATTCTCAATAACTCAGAGTTATTGAGTAATATCTGACTTCCAAAGACCTTGGAGACAATGAGGCTGAAATTCCTATGCACACCTGCAGAGAGGGGCGAGGAACTGTGTGGGGCCTGACCTGACCACCCACTTCTAAAAGACAGACATGTTGCACAGCATTTCTTAAACCTGAAGTGTTGCCCAGACATAGATTTAACATCCAGCTGAAATTTTTAGAAACAAAACCAAAGAGAAAAACAAAGCGTGACAGTTTGTGCCATCTGCATGGAATATGAGCTTGAGTTTAAATAGCATCCATTTGCCATTATTAAAAGACATTTTTATATTCAAATCCATTTACCGATTATAGATCCGTCACTGAAAAAAAGCCAGTGGCATGTGCACTTTCATCTGCTGCTTTTGTGTGCTCCAGTCAACTTCTTGCATATGAAGTTCCGCATCAGTGGGGATGGCTGTACACTGGCAGGCATCCTTCCCTCCTCCCCATCCTTTTCCTGACGTACTAGTACAGCGGAGTCTGCTAAAAAACCCACCCAAAGTTACTCAGTAGAGTGAATAGAGAACAGAGTACTAGTAATTATTTCTATTCGTGGGCAGGTTACTACTGCGATGGAAGGAGAGACAGTGTTCTCTGATGCTTTGTACTGTGCAGCAGCTCAAGACTTTATTATGCGTACTGAGATCTTGCTGGAGACTCACTGCCTCCTCGGCTGCACAGCAAGCATTGGAAACTATTTCTATTTTTATAAACTTCCTAGACACTTCCCTCATCTTCCATGTAGAAATGCATCTTTTAACTGTATCCCAGGCCCCTCCACCTATCAAGCTATTTTCTATTCCTCTACCACTACTGAAATAGATACTGTATAAAATCAGAAGCCAAGACCTGCTTCATTACAGAGAGAACCAGAAGAAAATAATTAGAGTAGTAAGACAACATGTATTTAATAAGAGTTTATACAATGGGTTGCAGTTTTTCTCTTTAGTTACACTTGATAAATTCTTCTTTTCTCAGCAGCTACATTCCTTGTTTTACATGCTACAGGCCAAACTAAGCACTCTTTCCACCAGCAGTTCCTCTGGCTCCAGAAAGACTAGTTATGGGTTTAACTAACTGCTCAACAGTACTGGTGTCGGCAAACTCATTCTACTTGTCAGATCTGCTTGGAAGTCCAGTATAAAACCAAAGCAGGAATGCTTTCCCCTGTAGTGGGACCTGGCTGCTGCACAGAGGGATCGGTCAGCTGCAGTGCTGGAGCCACACTCCCCGCCAGCGCCTACAGAGGAGTCACTGCACTGACTTCAGTTTGCAGCATGAAAATGTTTAGGCAAGGGATAAGCAGGGCTGCAAACACTTTTTAAAAAGAGTTTACACAGCAACATGAACTTTATGCATAGCAAAAGCCAAACACATAACCAATCTAGAAACCTTCAAAAATGTTGGAGATCTTGTTCCTTTTCTCAATAATGTGACCATGTGCTCCTCTGGTACCCTCTGAACACAAAAAAATGCACCTTAGAAACAGCAGCTTTTGGAGAGAAGGGATCAGTAGAAACACTACATTTGTCTTAAAACCTCCAATGAAGGGCTGTGTTCCTGCTTGGGGTGCCTAAAGGAAGATTAATAACACATACATCACTGTTGCTGTCAAGTTACTTGTGCAAAACCACTTCCAACCCTGCTCCCAAGCAGCAGTAAGTTTAGGATGGTAGCCTAATGTCCGTGCCTCTTCGAGAACCAGTAATAGCAAAGGTAGCACCCAGCTGAAACCACTGTATTCTTTCTATTCACATTAGGTTAAAGAAACGCAGTTACAATTTTGCTGTAGCTGACACGGCCTGGATTTGAATCCAGGATCTAAAGGCAAATTAAATTTCACCGTCCATGTTAAGAAAGCAATTCAGCTTCTGAACTAGATCAGCTTTGATGCCACGTTAAAAAATTTAGTTGAAATATGGTATGATGAAAGACCCTTGTTCAGCAGCAGATATAATTATCAAACCAATCTTAATTATATCATGAACTTGACTTTAGAATCCCCAGAGGAGTACTGAAAGCTTGGTCCAGTTACACTGAACTCAGTCCAGAACATTGAAGCTTATCCATCAAGATAAATATATTATTAGTTCTTTGATATGACAGATGCTTGATGAGTGACATAGCAAATGCCTTTTTAACTATGATTTTTAAAAATAATTATTAAACTATACTAAAGTGTACACTGTTATCATTGAGGAAAAGAAGTATAATACATGAAAAAGAGTTATTACAGAGCACGATTTTTCAAGCACTGGTTTCTGAATTAAAAACATTTGAACAAAGGTTCTCTCTAAGGAGAGTCACTTTGTAACCAATTCAAGCCTTTAAAGTAGCTATTGTTTAAAAAAACTGTCAGCTCCAGAAATTGTTTTTCCTTCAGATTCCAAATCCTGTCAGACCAGTTTGATTAAAATGTTGCATTTGAAAAAAAAAAAGGGGGGAAACGGCAATCTAATCACCTCTCATAAAAGTGAAAATAGCAACTCAATTTTTAAAGCATCATGAACAAAAGGCTGCAGCCCATCTATCATTCACATACGGATTCATGTAATGATTCTTCAATTAGAATTATTATCTAGACAGCAGCTGAAGACTGAGAACTGCTGATACACTGCAGATGAGAACATTTGCTAGTCTCTGGGCTCCAGCCTTTCTTAAAAAATGATGATCGCACAATATAGATTGCTCGGTTTATATGTGTATTAAGCTGCAATGCCAGCATTTACATTTGCAACATTACAATTTTGCTTTCTTAGGCTCAAGAGAATTTGCTGCAGCTGGTAGATTTTATTTGCTTTGCATCTTAGGCAATCGTTATGAACAAAGTGTGAATAGGCCATATTATTACTCAAATAGTCTTTAGTTTCGTTCATTACCACAGATACTACCAAACAAGTAAACTAAGAGTGGGCCTGTGAGATGGGTCATTCAGTACCAGTTTGCTTGCACTATATTATCCCAGTGCTATCTTTATGAGGCACATCCATCTGCTCCTTAATTTCTTTCACCTATATAGATCCAGACAGCATAAGATGTAATATCAGAGGGAAAGAAAAGCATCTCATCAAGCAGCTACAGGCATCATAAGGGAGGAAAGTCACTTGGGGGATTCATACTGCAGCAATGCCCTCCGTCTCAGTTGCCTTCAGTAAGCATGAACCCACAGAATATGGGTGAAGCCAAGCGAGAAATGAGGTAGCTCTACAGCCACTGCTTCTCATACTTGCAATGCTCAGTTTCAGTATTTGATCTTACGCTGTAAGAACTGTCATAGCTGGCAAGCAGACAGATCACTTTGCTACCTCTACTACAAGGCAGTCACTTTTGGCAGAGCAGCAGACTAGGCAGCAAGAATTGTAACCTCCTAAACTTCTTTCTGAAACCTCATCTCTTCTGGAATATTACAAGCGCTTACCCATTCCTATTTCATGACTGGTAATCACAAGCTGTGACCTAGAAGGTGATAGAGATAGGTAGCTATATAAATAGAAGCTGAGAGATAGCCTTACTAAATGGGCATCTGTTCTTAGTGATTCTACAAAGCGTTCTGGCTGCATGACCCTCAGGTATGTTCTGAAGCCCAGGCAGTCTTCCTAGACGTGTCACTAGTAATGTGGATGCTGGAGACAGCCAGCTGGACCTTGCAGATTTTTGAAGTATGTGGAAGTCATTAGTGCAATGTGCCTGTGTAGAGACTAGGAAAAGGGCTGCACAGTTAATTAAGATAAGAAGCTTTTTACTTCGCTGTACAATCTTAGAAAGATCTTCACAGAAAGCAGTTGTTAATATACTTGTTTTACTCTGCATAGTTTGACAAACCTGTATCACATCTCTCACAGTATTACTTTCAGGGGGTGAGACCTGAGATAGCCATGAAATCTCCCTAGATCTGTTATACAAAGGAAAGGAAAACTCTGCTTATGGGTGCATGTTTCAGTATTATTTCACTCCTTTATTATAGATACCAGTGAAAAGAGAATAAGTGATTTATACTCTTCCTTGAAGAATACTTTTAATCATTTAATACTTTTAATCCCTGTACTCGGCACTGGTGAGACCGCACCTCGAGTACTGTGTTCAGTTCTGGGCCCCTCACCACAAGAAGGATGTTGAGGCTCTGGAGCGAGTCCAGAGAAGAGCAATGAAGCTGGTGAAGGGGCTGGAGAACAAATCTTATGAGGAGCGGCTGAGAGAGCTGGGGTTGTTCAGCCTGGAGAAGAGGAGGCTGAGGGGAGACCTTATTACTCTCTACAACTACCTGAAGGGAGGTTGTGGAGAGGAGGGTGCTGGCCTCTTCTTCCAAGTGACAGGGGACAGGACGAGAGGGAATGACCTCAAGCTCCGCCAGAGGAGATTTAGGCTTGAGATTAGGAAAAAATTCTTCACGGAGAGGGTGGTTAGGCATTGGAATGGTCTGCCCAGGGAGGTGGTTGAGTCACCGTCCCTGGAGGTGTTTAAGGTTAGGGTGGATGAGGTGCTTAGGAGCATGATTTAGGGATTGGTGGGAATGGTTGGACTCGACGATCCAGTGGGTCTCTTCCAACCTGGTTATTCTGTGATTTTCAGAACCACCTTTTCATAGAAACCTTTTCAGGTTTCTCCTAGTTTGTACCTCTGCTTAGGGTTGTTGTGCCATAAGTGCAGGACCCGGCATTTGGCCGTGTTAAACCTCATGCCATCGGACTCTGCCCAGCAGTCCAGCCTGTTCAGATCCCTTTGCAGAGCCTCCCTGCCCTCCAGCAGATCCACACTTCCACCCAGCTTGGTGTCGTCTGCAAACTTGCTAAGGGAGCACTCAATGCCTTCATCCAGGTCATTGATAAAGACATTAAACAGGGCTGGACCCAGCACTGAGCCCTGGGGAACCCCACTTGTCACTGGCCTCCAGCTGGATTTAACACCATATCCCACCACTCTCTGGGCCCAGCCATCCAGCCAGTTTTCCAGCCAGTTTTCCACCCAGGAGAGTGTGCGCCTGTCCAGGCCAGAGGCCGACAGTTTCCGAAGCAGAATGCTGTGAGAAACTGTGTCAAAGGCTTTACTGAAGTCCAGGAAGATACATCCACAGCCTTTCCCTCATCCAAGAGTCTAGTCACTTGGTCATAGAAGCAGATCAAGTTAGTTTGGCAAGACCTGCCTTTTGTGAACCTGTGTTGACTGGGCCTGATCACCCGGTTCTCTTGCAAGTGCATAGACTTGTGGGTGTCTAGCCGGGCTAGCAAGTCTCTAACCACCTCCTCTTGGATCATGGGAACCTTGTTCTGCTCCTCCAACCCCTGGGATTGTGCACAGACAGAACAACTTTCCTTACTATTAAAGACTGAGGCAAAGTAGGCATTGAGCACTTCAGCCTTGTCTTCGTCCCCTGTTACTGTTGTTTCCTCTGCATCTACTAGGGACTGGAGATTCTCCCTAGTCCTCCTTTTACTGTTGATATAGTTGTAGAAAGATTTTTTTTATTGTCTTTCACAGACTTGGCCAACCTGATCTCTAGTTGGGCCTTAGCCCTTCTGATTTTTATCCTGCACATTCTCGCTTCCTCCCTATAGTCCACCCGGGATGCCTGCCCCTTCCTCCAAAGCTCACAGACCTTCCTCTTCTTATTGATGTCACTCAGGGCATCCCTACTCAACCACGCTGGTTTCTTACCCCGCCATCTACTTTTCCAGAACATGGGGACGGCTTTCTCCTGAGCTGCTAGGAGTTCCTTTTTGAAGAGCGCCCAGCCCTCATGGACTCCCTTGCCCTTAAGAAGCGCCTCCCATGGGACTTTTCCGACCAGCCTTCTGAACAGCCCAAAGTCTGCTCTCTGAAAGTTGAGGGCGACTGTTCTGCTAACCTCCTTCTTCATCTCACCCAGCACTAAGAACTCTATCATCTCATGATAACTTTACCCCAGGCATCCTCCAACCTTCACATCCCCCACCAGTCCTTCTCTGTTCACAAACAGCAGGTCCAGGAGGGCACTGTCCCTTGTGTCGGTTCGCTCACCAGCTGTGTGAGGAAGTTGTCTTCCACACACTCCAGGAACCTCCGGGACTGCTTCCTTTCTGCTGTATTATACTCCCAGTTGATATCCAGGAAATTGAAGTCTCCCACGAGGACTACAGGTAGCGATCTTGAGACTACACTCAGTTGTTTGTAGAAGAGCTCATCAGCTGCTTCTTCTTGGCTGGGTGGTCTATAGCAGACTCCCATCACAATATCTGCCTGCCCGTGGGCTCCTCTGATTTTTCCAAATAAGCCATAAATAACAAAGTCTTCTCCATTAACTTGAAAGTATATTGCCATTTGTACTACTTCAATTTGGATTATATTTACAGTGACATAATATAATGCTCTACCCCTAAAAAATATTTTATAATTCCTGACTTCAAGTGGCATCACTAAGATTTGTGAAGAACTTTATTGACACAAAAGTTTTGGTTTTTTTCTCAAAGTTATCATCTTAAAATGTCTTTATAAATAAAAAGGGTTTAAAAGATCAAAAGCAGAACAAACCACTTAATTTTTTCCCTGGATACTTGCTTATAGAGATTTGCTGAAAATTTCAGCTTTAATTTTGAAAGGAAAACATTTCAAAGACAGGAAAAGCACTACCTCAGAAAGCAGTTCAATCTATAGTAGAAGTGACAATTGCAGCAGACAATTTATTAGGAGACCATAAAAAGCAGAGTTTTCTTCCTCCCAGAGAAGGCAACTGCTGTTTTCTTTAATCAGTTTCAGGATATTATTCATCAAAAGCTTGTTTAGCTGCTACCATGCACCTTCCTAAACCTTTGTAACAACAGTTCCAGCGTTCACATTCTGTGACAAGTCATCTAAATCAATAATTTGTACTGGTTCAGGCACAACACAGCAAAATAAAAATACAGGAAAAAAGGTATCACTGAGGCCTTTGCTGCTCCAATACACTGAGTACTGAGGCAGTGAGCTGCAGAGCTTCGGCTCCCAGGGTTGTGGAAGAGTTTTACTGACTGGAAAACCTGAACTATAGCATGCTCCCAATAAGAAAAAAAACAGAAAGAAAATAAATTTACATCTCCTTATAGCTACAAGGACCCAGTGCTCAAGTTGTAATACATTTCTCCTAGGAAGCATTTGTACAGAAAATAACAACAGTGACTGCAGTTTGGGGAGCCATATCATCACAAGCTTTAATCAATCTAACCTGTAACTGAAGCAATAACAACATAGAAGCAGCAGTTCAATGGAAGCTCAAGATAAAATAGACCTCACTTAGTGAGAGCACCTTCATGATAATTAACATTCACTTCCGCATACTAACATCACCTCTTATATCAATCCATTTGAACATGCTGGATCCTTTTAAAAGCACTGCTATTTTGATTAAATAGTCAGAGGACTCAGAGATACATGTCTCAGATCCTACAAAACAAATTAACTAGAATAATTCCTGACATTTAGAACTCATTTATTTTGGCATCCCAAGTATTATGACATTACAGGCAAAGGAAATGACTTGAACATAAGCTCACTTTATACAGTTAAGGACATAAATGTAGTGCAATGTAGTAACTGCATTTAAGAATAACAAAGTTTCACAATGTACAGTGCTGTCACTCAGGTGACACGGAACCTTTGTTTCAAGAATAGACTATTGTTTGTTTAATGAATTCAAATCAGCAACTGCACAGTCACAGAGGCAACAGCAAGAGACACTTCAGAAACAGAAGCCTTATAAATTTTAACAACAATGGACTGAAAATGCAAAAAACCCTCACATCTCCCTGGTTCTTGAAACTGCTGCACTAATTCCCCAAGGCTTTCCTCCTTTTCAGTGGGTCTTTGGCCTGATCACCCTATCACAGAAAAGATGAAATGGACTAAGGGAAAAAAAAAGAAAAGAAGAAGAAAAAAAGACAACTGTACCTCTCCACTCCATCCACTCCACACACTTGCTTTCATTTTTAAAATTCTTTGGGTTGCTGAACTATGCAAACATTTTCAAGAGCTGAGTACCAACAGGATGTCAGCTGTTCTGGGTTCTCCTTTGCCACTGAGAGATGCTTCGTTCCAGGCAGCTCATGAGAGGTAAGAACATTTGAAGACCACTGCTATTGCAACTCTATCATTTCCTCACACAGTTTTAACACTGTATTTAGTAAGAGCTATCCCAATGTTTATGCAAATCTTAAAACCCCCAAACTATTAAATGTGGCCAGCATACTGATGGGAATCAAGATATCTTGAGCAGTACAACATTTCTTGCTGGACAGTCTACACTATACGTAAAAAGGTATTCAATCACTGCCACAGAAAATTTTGTTAATCAAAAACATCATAAGATGACAGAGTTTTCTGTTCTAGGTGAAGTGAAGAGGGTGGTTAGCAGGACAGTAGCATTAAATTTCCAGAGGGCAGACTTTGAACTCTTCAGAAGGCTGGTTGGCAAAGTCTCATGGGAGACAGTGCTCAAGGGCAAGGGAGCCCATGAGGGCTGGGAGCTCTTCAAAAAGGAGATCCTAGCGGCTCAGGAGAAAGCCATCCCCATGTTCTGGAAAAAAAAACAGCAGGGGAAAAAACCAGCTTGGTTGAACAGAGAGATCTTGAGTGATATCAAGAAGAAGAGGAATGTTTATGGGCCCTGGAAGAGGGGACAGGGCTCTTGAGTGGACTACAGGAGGGAAGTGAGATTGTGTAGAGAAAAAATCAGAAGGGCTAAGGCTCAACTAGAAATCAGATTGGCAAAGTCGGTGAAAGATAACAAAAAAATCTTTCTATAAATATATAAATAATAAAAGGAGGACTAGGGAGACCATACAGTCCTTATTGGATGCAGAAGGTGCAACAGTGACAGGGGATGAGGAAAAGGCTGAGATACTTAATGCCTTCTTTGCCTCAGTCTTTAATTGTAAAAAAAGTTGTTCCTTCTGTGTACAAACCCAGGAGCCAGAGGAGCAAAATGAGGCTCCCGTGATCCAAGAGGAGGTGGTCAGAGCCTTACTAGCCCAACTAGACACCCACAAGTCTATGGGGCTGGATGGTATTCACCCGAGGGTATTGAAGGAGCTGGCAGATGTGCTGGACAAAAACCTTTCCATCATCTTCCAACAGTCCTGGATGACTGGGGAGGTTCCACTGGACTGGAGGCTGGCTGATGTTGTGCCCATCTACAAGAAGGGTTGCAGGGAGGATCCAGGGAACTACAGGCCTGTCAGTCTGACCTCAGTGCCAGGAGAAGTCATGGAGCAGGTGATCTTGAGTGCTATCATGAAGCACATGCAAGAGAATCGGGTGATCAGGCCCAGTCAACACAGGTTCACAAAAGGCAGGTCTTGCCAAACTAACTCGATCTGCTTCTATGACCAAGTGACTAGACTCTTGGATGAGGGAAAGGCTGTGGATGTATCTTCCTGGACTTCAGTAAAGCCTTTGACACCATTTCTCACAGCATTCTGCTTTGGAAACTGTCAGCCTCTGGCCTGGACAGGCGCACGCTCTCCTGGGTGGAAAAGTGGTTGAATGGCCGGGCCCAGAGAGTGGTGGGATATGGTGTTAAATCCAGCTGGAGGCCAGTGACAAGTGGGGTTCCCCAGGGCTCAGTGCTGGGTCCAGCCTTGTTCAATGTCTTTATCAATGACCTGGATGAAGGCATCGAGTGTTCCCTTAGCAAGTTTGCAGATGCCACTAAGCTGGGTGGATCTGGTGGAGGGTCGGGAGGCTCTGCAAAGGGATCTGAACAGGCTGGACCGCTGGGCAGAGTCCGATGGCATGAGGTGTAACACGGCCAAATGCCGGGTCCTGCACTTTGGGCACAACAACCCTGTGCAGAGCTACAGACTGGGAGAAGTCTGTCTAGAAAGCTGCCTGGAGGAGAGGGACCTGGGGGTGTTGGTTGACTGAACATGAGCCAGCAGTGTGCCCAGGTGGCCAAGAAGGCCAATGGCATCCTGGCTTGTATCAGAAACAGTGTGACCAGCAGGTCCAGGGAGGTTATTCTCCCTCTCTACTCAGACCTGGTGAGACCGCACCTTGAATCCTGTGCTTAGTTCTGGGCCCCTCACCACAAGAAGGATGTTGAGGCTCTGGAGCGAGTCCAGAGAAGAGCAACAAAGCTGGTGAAGGGGCTGGAGACCAGGCCTTATGAGGAAGAGCAGAGAGAGCTGGGGTTGTTTAGCCTGGAGAAGAGGAGGCTGAGGGGAGACCTCATTGCTCTCTATAACTACCTTAAAGGAGGTTGTAGAGAGGAGGGTGCTGGCCTCTTCTTCCAAGTGACAGGGGACAGGATGAGAGGTAACGGCCACAAGCTCCGCCAGGGGAGGTTTAGGCTCAACATAAGGAAAAAATTTTTCACAGAAAGGGTCATTGGGCGCTGGAACGGGCTACCCACGGAGGTGGTTGACTCACCTTCCCTGGAGGTGTTTACGGCACGGGTGGACGAGGTGCTAAGGGGCATGATTTAGTGATTGATAGAAATGGTTGGACTCGATGATCTGGTGGGTCTCTTCTAACCTGGTTATTCTATGATTCTATGACTTGAATAAGCATTCTGAGATTTGCTGAACACTGGTCCACACAGACCCCCATGGACTGAAGGGCCAGCTCAAGGTGTTTATGAATGTAAAGCTTTACTTCAGCAGATATTAAGTGCATTTATATGCTGCAGAACACTTGTGTCTAGCCTTCTGTCTTGGAGAGAGCATCACCTACTTACCTGAAAGCTGAATTTCATCCAATTTTTTATTATTGTTTACAAATCAGGAATAAATTTTCTGCACTGCAGATTCACAATGCTACCCCTCAATACAAACCTGACATACTTCAAAAAAAAGCATATCTTCCCATACAACTAAACCTCTATCTTTTAGTCTTCAAGTTGCTCTGTGTCTATATTAGCATTACTTATTTCATTTACATTTTTTTCTTTCTTCACTTCTTTTCTAGAAGTCTTCAAACACTTGTCAAGTCTTTTCAGGAATACATCTACATCTTGCTTTTTAATTCCAATTGCTGAGGCAGCATTGAGGTAAGCACAGGGATAGTCATTTGCATGTGACATAAAGCCTTTAAAAGTGTAGTTATTCACTGTTTGTACAGATCCACAGGGAACAACCCTGAAACAAACAAACAAAACTGTGATTCAGTTGAAGATGCCTTGGATATTTTATGGGATACCCTACGATGAACACATTTACACAAGTTCTTACAGAATGTAATATCTGCTAATTCTAAACAAATTAATGTAAGCAGGCACATAGGCACATGCATATGTCCTTCCCCTCTTCAGTTAAATCATTAAGATTTTACTACAGCTATTCATTAACTTCCCAGCGCTGGAGGCAGATGAGAGGAAGACAACAGCAGCAAATTTTCCTATTCTATAACAAGCCCTAACAATCTGACCTGGGTCAACTCAACCCTCCGTAGGTAACCTGGTGGCCCTGAACTCTCCAGGATCACCATACTGGCAGCAGCCTTAGTGCAGACATCTGCTTGGCACCCTGTACTGCAGTCCAAAACATCTGGCTTCAAAATTCATTCAGAGGGCTCAGCATCCCACCTCCCTTCCATCCATTCCTCTCTACGATATCTCCCTTTTCCCTCATCCTATGACAGTGACCTCATACTCATTCCCTCCTTGCAGTGGATTCCTTTTGACACCACTTTCACCTCTTCCTCATACTAAGGACCTCTACCTATTATACTGTATTTCTTGGCACTTTCAGGACATACGCATTCCCTGAAAAAATCAAGACCCCAATTGACATCTTTACCTGCTGAAGGAACAACTCTTACCTGGTGGCTACAGTTAAAGCCTATCCCAGCAGTTAACACCAATCGATTGATAATAATTTACTAGCTCTATAGAAACATTCCCTGCAGTTCATAAAAGAAACCTCATTCAAATAAACATTACTAGGGTTAAAAATTCCTTCCACTATCCAAGTGCTCAGACCACAGGTTACACAAAATCTATATGCTAGTGAAGTAGAGATTTGCTGTTCTTAGCACTGATGCTTGGCTCAAGCATAACACTTAAAATCTGTTGAAATGCTGGGTCAAACAGTGTTTATACTGCAAAAGAATTACTGACTTACATACAAAAAGGGGAAAAAACTGAAACCTTTCTATAGGCAAAAAACGGAGAGCTTTAACTTTCCCAAAACTGAACCTTTTGAATCATTTCAGCCAAATACGGCTGAAATTGCAGGACAAGCCAAGGTTAAGACAGGCAAATTAAAACCTACAGTACATATAGATTTACTGTCAGTCACCTGTGCAGGAAGTGCAAACTAATACAGCATACCTTCAGATGTGAAAACATTTAGCTCTGCTACAAAAAGTGATATTAAGCCTATGGCAGAAGTTAGCATGGCAGCAGTAATATTCAGATTAAAGAATCCGCCAAAACAAATTTTAAATCACTCTCATCTCCCAAAAGGTTTAAACCAAAATAATAAAAAATTATTTGGCTGCATTTCCATGTGCCAGTGTGTCTAAGAATAAATTCAATTCAGATTGGCTCAGGTTGTAGATGTTTTACAATATTTGACTTTATTTTTTTTTTTCCAACCATAATTAGTTTAGGGAAGCAGCATTTTCTTCCATACAATAAAAAGCTGTGTAGGGTATTAAAAGCTTATTCCCCTGACATCCAGCACAAACACATTTGTGCTGCAATAAACAAAATTAAGACCTTCCCCAAGTAGCTTACGACTTAACTATAAGATCAGACAACAGCCGTAAACTAAATGAAACCAAGGGGTACTATGAAGTAATGACACTAAATCAAATGGACATAGATTATCTATTTACCTACCAAAGCTAACAAAGACAGCCTCATAGCTAACTCAGGCAGGCAGACATTATTAGTAGATAATAATGATGAAGAAGGGAGTATTACTCTCTGATTCATTATTGTCAGACTGTAACTGTATTCATGAGACAATTAGTACAAAACAAGTACTGCAGGATTTCATTAAGCACGTAGTAATACAACCCTGCAAAATTTTCAAATTCATAGCATTCTCACCTTGCTCCAGAAACTTGTCTTGTGAAAAGCATAGATCCAAGCTGGGTAACAGCAAAATCATTATTTTCGTCTAGATTCTTCAGTGACATGGCTAGAGTAACAAAAGGTCAAGTTAAAACTACAACATAGCTTATTTTCTTCAAAGAACTACCACAGAGGACAAGCTGTTTTCCAACAATAAAATACAGCCAAATATTTGTGTTTGGATACAAAGAGATAAGAATACTACATTTCATTATTTTTAATTTTCCCACGAGCTGTCATAGATTACTTCTTTGATTAGGCTGTACATGTGAGGCAGAGATTCTGTGCAGGTAGGCAATATTACTTCAGTATTCAGCAGAATTCTTGGTTAGAACAAATACCTCAAGTAGGAGCTCCATGATCTCTTTTTACAGCACTATAAGATGATGAGTAAAACAAGCATACCATAATTAACGTTAAATCTAGGTATTTACAATGTATTACTACATGCTAACGCTTTCTGTCTGCCCTGATTACAATAAATAAGCGTGTTGGACAGGAGCAATTTCATAAAAAAATAACGGGCCCAGGTCACTAGTCTACTTTTATAGCAGGTTATGTTGCTAGGTTCAATGGTTTCATCTCAGCCTAAGAACAATTTAATGGAGTGCAATGAACAACATCTAATAATATAGGAATTGTATGTAGAAATGTATTATGAATGCACAGTATATTAGAAATTTTTTTAAAGATAAAACCAACAATTACCTAAGGAAATGGGATTATGTGGTGTGTCTAACAGTCTTTCATTGTGGTTATCGGCCAGCTTCTTCAGCTCGCTTGAAAGATAGAAAAACATCTCCTGGAGAAAAAGATGTAATATTTTTGTTATTAGCTATCAAACAGAGAAAATAGTACCTATTTCATGAAACTGTTAAGTATCCATTATATCCTACAAGTGCCCAGCTGATCCTCTTTTCATGTGCATCAAGTAAGTGGACCAGCCAATTCCCTGCAATCATTCTATAAAGGAACAGTTCTATTGCCTGAACTCTATTCTTCCCCCTCAAGCTGGTACGAAGCTCTCAATCTGGTCAAATATATGTGCCTGGGGTGTCAGTCATTCTTTCCGCAGCCCTGAAATCTAGGAAGGTAAAATCTTGAAGAGACTCCCACTGCAGAGCTAGTGTTACCCCACCCTATCCCCCTGAACTGCATCACAGATGGCCATAATACAGTGAATTGCTCTTTACTTTATTTTCTCTCTATTAATACATTCCAGACTGAAAGTAGTACATTTTGTTACCATATATCACGCAATCACAATTACCACTATTGCACAGACTTCTTTTTCTGGATGAGAATGGCAACACAGTAATTTAGAAGGCTACAGGTACATATTTGAAGGTATCTTGTTTCACGCTATATAATCTCTCCTGAATCCTCCGCTCTAGTGTGCAGGCAGCCCTCTTCCTGGGATCAACCCCTCCTGTTCAAGCCTTCTAAAAAATGGGAGATAACTGAATTTCTGCTATCACTTAATTAGACTGCACCTTTCCTGTGCAAGTGTCATAAATCAGAGATTCATAAATGTTTTGGCTTAGATACAAGTCACACTGCACATAAAAGGCTACTTCTCTTACTTCATCAGTTTTTTACTTTCTCCCTCTTCCCCAGTAGTAATCTATGATAATTGCTCATGCTCTTTCTTGTTTTAATATCTTCGTCTTCACATATCAGCTCAAAACACTTATGGACAGAGTGAGAATAAACAACACACTTATTGCATCCTTTGGCATCTTTTCCATCCCTTTTAATTCTTATTCTCTCATAAAGAACTAGTAAAATGAGACAGATACTGGGTAGTCTTTTTAGAAGATACTAAACACCATTTTTTTCCTCCTTCTGGCCATAAAGATTGTGCCGCTCGTCTGCTTTAATGTGACTGTCTGTTTAAGTATCCTCATCAATTTCAGGACCTGACAAGTGATTTTTCATTCTTTAAATAGAGCTGCCTCTTCTGTTGTAGAGCAGTATCCTGTTCTGACCTGTGCACTCTGACAGATACAAATTATAGCTCATGATCAAAATTATGTTTTTGAACAGAAACTCCCATTATAAAACCAAATGAGCTTTGTGGTAGCTAAGTTACAGCTGCTTTTCTTGAGCCTCTGTAGTGAACCCAATCCCACTTCACGAGTGATCAAATGAACGCAGCTCCTGATCTGTTCTTCCTAATACTATAGAATGAATTCAGTTGGGGAAGAAAATGCACCGTGTTACTGGTGAAATTAATTAGGCTATTGATTCAACTACTGACAAGAGCATAAAGCTTCTGTAATGCTGGAATAACCACAAAAATTTTAGGAGGCATCTATGGCTAATTATCACAACTTGAAATTTGTGAAAAATCATTCTTATTTTTCAGAGGCATTTGTCAATCAAATGATTTTATGGTTTCACTTCATTAGTTTATTTACAGTTCACTTGACAGAAGCTCAAAGATGTTTATGCTTCAAATGTTCAGACACTTTTGCCTTTATTTTGGTCCCTCACTGAATACATATTACTCATATGTTATTTGCTTTCCACAATGAGCATCACCAATGCGCTAGCCATTTTATTAGGGTTTTTTTGAATCCAAATAATAAATTAATTTGTGCTCCCTCTGCTGGCAATTAACTTCTACAACTAAAGCAAAGTACTACAGAAGCATAGGTAAATTTTTTTCTATTATGGCGATATTATTGATGAAATTAGTATTGAGAAAAACCTGTACTGGAACTAAAAGAAATTCACAAGTAATTAATTTTTTTGTGTGCCATAACTAGGGAATTCTCTGTTGCATCTCTTACAGCATGTACTACTGAAAGGATTACAAGCTGCTATAGTCAGTCACTTACACACCGTGTATTAAATTAAGATTAAATACCTTGGTTCCTAGATGAGCCTTTACACGCATAGCATTTTGTTAAAAGAAGGGAGAATGAAAAGATGGCAAAACCACAAAAAAATCCAAGTATGTATTTTCATCAGTTTGACTGAAACTACCTGAACACAAATTCAGAACAACTTATTTTTATGAGCAACACTATTTTACATCTTTCCACTGGAAGCCCTCTAGATATTTTATAGTTTCAGAAATTAAGAAGTTTGTTGCAAAATAGATTAACAGCCCTTCCAGAAAAAAAAAAAAAGAAAAAAAGCAATATTTTTGTGAGGTCAAATCTATAACCAACCTCCATTATAAAATAGTTCCTTTATGTAGAAAATTTATAAAAATAAGCTTACATAATTGATTTTCTGAGGCAGGCACTCAGGTGTTCTCCAATGAAGCTAACTATTATGCTAAAGTTGCATTAAACAACCAAAGCACTAAATGCCAGTTAAGTTTCATTATTTAATTTCCTCTTTACCCTTAGAAACTTATATCCAACCTCACCAGGCAAGTGAAATGAATGTTAAACTATGTAAAAATGTCTTGTACTTCTGGTCCTTCCAACACCTAAACCAGCAAAATACTCAAAAAATACAAAGAACAAATCAACAATGCTGTGTCAAAAGTACCATGATTCAATTATTTGAGCAAAATGGCCTACTTCCACACATGTACTCAAAAATATTTTCAAGAATTGTTATAACTGCTGTTAAAAATATTTGAGTCATTACTGTATTTGCATTATATAACTATTTTTTTGATAGAACCAGATAGATACACAGATATGGGTGATAGGTGCTGTTCTTCCAAACTAAAATAACTAGACGGAAACAAGAAAAAAGCCAGCATCTCCAGAGGAAAAGCAGAAGGGGGTACTAAATATATCATTAGTCCCATATCAGGTGACTGAGGCACAAATGATGAAAGACATGTTGGAGTGTGTCCAGAGGAGGGCAAAGAGGCTGGTGGAGGGCCTGGAAAACAAGACTTAGGAGGAGTGGCTCAAGGAACAGGGGTTGTTTAGCCTGGAGAGAAGAAGGCTGAGGAAAGACCTTATTGCTCTCTACAACTGCCTGAAAGGAGATTGTAGCAAGGTGTGTGCTGGTCTCTTCTTGTTCTCATCACCCCACTTGCTTATGTTCCAAGTCGTAACACTGCCCTCCTCTCTGTTTCACCCTCATCCAAAAAGATGAGTTGTTCTCAGAGAACACTGCATAGCTGGTTGTGGCACTGAAAAACATGTTGCAGAAGAGTAATTTTACAACCTCTTTGCACTAGATACAGACTGTCAGCTCTCACATGCTGTACCTGAGACTGATTTGATCCCATCTTAAACTACGTCGCAGCAGCTGTTTATACTGCAAAGCAGAAGAAAGGTTATGATGGTTGCATATCAGAGTGACCAGCAGTGTCTGACCTGCGATCTGACCAGACCACTTGGCACATCATGCAGACAGAGAGGCTGCACTGCTGAGCATGCAGGCCTGTTGTGCACACCCCAGGGAGCCCCAAGAGAAGGCTCCTTTTCTTGAAATGGAGACAAGCGCATGACAAACTGTACCTGTATGGGTGATACCTACATATACCACATACCCTCACATACAGATTCTCCTGAGTTCCAAGATGAAGAACTTTGTTCTGAATATATAGCATACTGGAAAGTTTAAAAAATATTAATTAAAGAACCTTTAAATCTTCATGGCATATAAAAGTAATCTAACAGAAACTGCCCAGTAAGTCTTGCCAACCTGACATGGTAACACTAATGCTGACAATCACCAAATTCATTTTTTTAAAAAGTCTTTCTGAATGACACTGATCAACACATTTTCCCTTCAGCATGCACAAAATCTTGAGATCAGGCTCCTTGTAGGCAACACCTCTCCAATAAATGCTCTGAGTATGTAGGCTTCTTAGAAGCTTCCATTCCTACTTGGCACTCGTCTAACTACACAACGCTATTTGAGATAATAATTACCTTCAGTTCAACTATCTTGCCTCCGGGCAGTCCAACTGGAATTCCAAATTCCAATTTGAATATGGTTCTACATATTTCACATGAAGAAAAATCCTGCAATATTCCTCACATTTTTGTCAAACTACAGTGCATCAAAGTGATTGGGATTAAAAAAAAGTAACACATTTCTGTCTTGTAAGACTATTAATTATTACATTTTTAATATCCAGCATTAAACAGCTTCTCTTATTCTTAAATTCAATCATAAGCACAGCAGCAATATAAACTCATACTGAACTGTACAAATAATTTATTCATATCAAATAATTACATCAATGATAAACCATGAAACGTAAACCCAGTATTTTACTGAATTGTAAAACTAATTTCCTCCTCCTCAGTGTGAATTTAAATATTTTAGATACATAATCCATACAGACACAAAATTACTACAGTTAATCACTCTCAGAAAGTATACAGACGGATGGGTACAGATATAAAAAGCTCCATCGTGACCTAAGTAACATAGAAATATCTTTAAGAAAATAAGAATTATTTTGACGGTTAGGTTGTTAAGACGAGTCTAATGAAGAGATCCATAACTGCTGAAAACGACATCATCTCCTCTTCAATAATACCAGTATAGTAATTAGTAAAATGGATTAAATGGATCACATTGGAAAACAGTTCACTGACACGTAAGGTCCTGAATGTGGAGTCCTTGCTCTCCCATCAGTTCTGAGGTGACATTTGAGGTCTGCTGTTTATGGTACCACATGGTGTAACCACTGTATTTGCTACACATGGCCTGGATCAGACAAATACATACATGAAAATAAGAAAGCTTTAAGAGCTCACAATGCAGAATATAGGACACAACGTAATCTGCACTGAGGAAGTAAAAGGAGTCACTACAGCAGCATAACCTTTAAGTAATATTACAAGTTTTTAAAAAACAACAATATTAACAAATTTGACTATGGACCATCTGCCATTACCTGCATTACAAAAGGATCTAGAATACCCTACCGAGATCAGAAAACCACTGTTCTAAACCCTACATAAACATATAAAAAGGAATACTGGAAATTTAGAACAAGAAGGTGGTCACCTTTCACTCTTTTTTTGGAACTATCACGGCTAAATATGACCAAGGCCAAAACCACTCCTTACTAAGCTTTCATATATGGCCATCTTTATTCAGATGCTTGGACAGCAGAGATGCGTGACTCCCTTGTTCTTCCGCAACATTTTATTCCCTCATATCACACAGTCCCATGCTCTTGGACAACTACACACTTCACCATTGTCTGCTTGTCAGAAAATCCCACTCCACGTGCTCTGCTCTCTCATAATCTCCTCTTTTCCTATATTAAACTGTTCATCTGTGTAAAAGAAAAATCGGGCAGACTCTTTCCTTGGTTGCGTCAGATTAATCTCTTCTCAGTAATATTCTAGTCTCTCTGACTTGGGCTCAAATAACCTGAAGCAACATTCATGTGACTAAGGATAAGGTAAAAAGAGAAAGGAGGAAAAAAAAAACCCCAAACTTCAAGTTTTTTATAGCTTACTTTCTGTGTGAGTAGGTGTAGCTGCATCGATATAGAAAGGAGTACTCAATGTCAAGCTATAAATAGCTCCTGCAGGAAGCCTAATAACTCTGCCTCTGCTTTCACAGAGCACAGGCAATAAACTATCACTATTACATTTTTACAATTTAAGAACAAACAGATTTAAGTAAAAAAAGGTTTCTATTTCTACAGCAAATCCAATAAAAGAAACATATTTATGCCATATATAAGGTTGTGTTTATAGACTATACTCACATTTTAAATAAAAAGAACTGAAGTTGTAAAAATATAATCCTTTGTTCACTTTAGAACTCTACTTCCAAGAAAATATCAAGACTCAAAATACACAGCTATTCATTAAGACATTTTATTTATGAAAGAATTATTTATGACTTGGAGAACATTTATCCGTCCCATTATGTACCTGCTACCAGGATAAATCTAACATTAAACTCAGCTTTTTGAAGACATGACAAATTAAGCTGAGAGCTTTTTGGAGACGAGAGTGAAGGGGGTCAAAATCCCACAATTTGCTTTTAACAAAGACACAAACCATACATGGCAACACATGCCAAAGTCCAGAATGAAGTGTTAGAAACAATACCGCAATAGCAGCAAAAGTGGCAGCTGCTTTCAGTGTCTCACAAGCCACGTTTTCACTTCAGTTGCACAGCTCACTTCTTACTCCTTATAAGGCCACTAAGCTGGTTTGGTTTTCTACAGTCTCACTATTCCTCTGGGATCTCTATTCCACTACAGAACTTCTGGATGCCTCTACAAGCAGCCAGAAACAAATCACAGCATACAGCAGTATCGTCCTGCCAGGTAATCACAGGCATCAGCAAGCTGTCAGCCAGAAACAATTGGAACATAATTTCTAAATCAAATAACAGAATAGATTAACTATTAACTTAACAGTACTTAACCCATAGCATTTCCTTAACTAAAACACTCCACAAAAAGAATTCTCTGTTAATATATGCAGATAGCAAAGTCAGGCCTTTATTATGTCCAGAATTAGGGACAACTCAGGATGTACAGGCTCCAACCTTAGACAACTTGAATGTTTGTGCAATGCAGTTGTAATAGACATAAAACAGATAGTTGTGGAGACGCAGAGAAGAAACCTAGCTCTGTATCTAGATTAAAACATTAAATGACAGTATTTTTTCTCTTTTTCTGGCCATGAACAGTATTTATAACCTAGGCAGAAGCTGTGATTCTTTAGAGAATACAGTACAGAAACATTAACTAAATGTTATCACAGCACAAAGGCACAACAGGCCCCACTGAAGATGAGCAGAGACCCCTGGATTACCTCCGAGTGTCCAATACCATGTTTTAGAATCAGAAGCAGTGTGGTCATGATAACATAGCACAGTAGATTAAACTTATTTGGGCAAAATTCTACTGTATTAATCACACTTCAGAACAAATATGAATACTGCACAAGACAGTACAGGACCTCAGTTCAGCTTGCTGGTTTGGAAAACAACATGGAAATCACACTTACTAATGAGCACCACTTGTAATTATAAGTAATTATATCATACTGCCTTTCCAGATTCAGAACTCTAAACTCAGAAGAAATTCAATGGCTTTCTAGATAGAAACTGGATTTACTACACAAAGCAGTTCTGCCACAAGACTTTGTTAATAGCTGACTTCAAGAAAGTGACACGTGCCAAAAATCTGACCTTTCTTTCTTTCAGTAACTGTTTGTAGCCACTGGCACCTAGAGACAGAAGCGTAATGAGGACATCTAAAGAAGGAGAGGCAGATGCTCTTCCTGAAAAAAACCCAAACAAACAACATACAGATTAAATGGCCAAAAATAAAATTTACATGAAAGAAAGCTGATAATCAAGTTTTCTACAGGTATTTCACATAGATGAAATCTGTATGTGAACTGCTTACCTGGATACATTTTGCTGATCTCCTGAATGAAGGACTCATTGAAGCCAGCAATGATAGCACCACCTACTGGAACCATAAAATTTTTGTCCAAGCTCTGAACAAAAGCATCTATTCTGCCTACTCGAGCACCCTTCACCAAAAAGGAACAAAAAATAATCCAGAGCATACATTAGTAAAAAGGAAACACACGATAGCATCATAATGACACAGCAATGTAACCAAAATAAATATAATTCCTGCAACTCTGCCAGATGTTGTATTGGTGATTAAAAAATAAAGTTACAGTGCTACCTTTTCTTAGCATTGTTCACTATTATTACCATTGTCTGATTACAGAGTACCTTACAAATTCCTATTTTGTTGCGATTTAAAATATTTACTTTAGTTCCTGCAAATCTAAGTGTAGCTTATTTTTAACAACTATAAAGAAACCCCTCATATTTTAATGGGTATTAGACAGTTAAAACAGTACAACCCAAAACATTTCACAGATTAAGATGGTAAATGACTCCAGGTTAATGCTTCATTAGTAAAGAAGATGGTTTTTCTTGATATATGTATAAAGCAAATCCAAATATATCATAGTTTTTATTTCTATGTTTATTTAGCTTAGTGCCTGGGAGACAAGAAGCACTCCTGAGTTTAGTCTGCTTTTTGATGGGAAGATGAATGCCAGCAGCTATCGTTTGATTTAATTGACAGCAGACCACCACAGGAAAAGAGTGACAAAGTAAATGGTTTCAGAAGCTTTTTCCTGTGATACACTTGCAAAAGTTCTGTTCACACTGTGCTCAGCATGTACATGTACTTAAGTATTTGGTAGTAACTACTTCCTCATACACAGTATATATTCTACCACAGGAAATATGTTTTTGTAAATAAATGTAAACTAAATCAGAGTTCAAATATATACATTCATATAACCAAAGAACAAAAAAAAATATCTGGAAATAGCCTAGCAAGAAGCCAAGAAAAAACACAGAAACCCACACAGCAACAGCTCTATTTGTAGATTTATGGTGTGAAAAGATTATCATTAAATACATTAATGCAGTAAAACTTAGCAATTCCACAGCCTCCTTCATGACAAAATTTCATTAAACTTGTACAAGTTAAATACAATAAATGCACACCAACTACATTACAAATAAAGCAGATGCCATTTTCTATTTCACATATCACTTCAAGTTCTTTTAAGTCTCTGAAGACTCAGAAATGCGAATGTGACACTTCTGTCATAATTGCATATCAATGTGCTGTGTGCCCAGTTAATAAAATAATGACTTCTTAATTAAACAAAAATTACCGACATATTTTAAATTCATAATATTTCCTGTCCTTTTAATATGGGCAACAAAATGAAAAGAAATATTTTACTAAAGCTAAATACATTTTTCTATTATCAAAGACACTTCAACATAACTCTAAATTTATTTAGGTTTTGTTTGTTACATTAAAAGCACATAACACAAATAACAAATATTATTTTTAAGCTCTTTTTCCCTCTGCCACACTTACTCAGAAAACAGTTCAAATATCAGACATACACAGGATTCATCTCAAAGCTGTGAAACATCTGATAAAGTTTGTTTAGTGTTCTCTACAACAAGAGACTTACTTATCCTTGTTAAAAATAATTATTTCTGGAAACACACAGCTCCTACCTGCTGGATAAGATGCATACATTTCGAGGACTGAACTCCATATGCATTGTTGACAATATGGGGAATGTCATAATTAGCACAAATCACAGCCAGTTCCTCCAGTCTAAGAGCATAAAATTGTAAGTTAGAGAATCATTGATAACAGTAACTCATGTTACAAATCAGAGCATTAAAATACTGAAAGGTCTACAAGGAGATCAGAGTAAGAAAAGAAAGTTTTTTTATTAGTACCTCAAGGCAGCACTCGTCACCTTAAGCTATAAAGGTCAAGAAGAAAATTCTGTTAGCTTTTATAAATATTACAGATTGTTGACCAGGGCTGAAACTGTTCACGCTGCACTGAAAGTTTTGTCTAGAAACTGATAAGTAGATCCCAAATCATTCTGCTTCAGGTATAAGCATTTTTTTTATACTACTTTAATGATAGCTATCAGAGCTTTAGCTATTCACACTTTCTTTCGTTCTCTTCTAATATTCAACCTGAAAATGGCCTAATAGAAGCTTAACAATGTTTCTTGGGAATCAAAAGCAATCATACTACAGGAAGTTTTTACATGCTTCTGTTTATTTCAAAGAACTAATATTTCAGCCCTTTGGCTGCAATCTCACTTGCATATTTCAGATAAACTGATTAACACAAAAGATATTCTTCAAAGGAATGAAGAGCCCTAAAATGCCCAAGTGCAGAGATCAGCAAATTAAAACTCTGTTCAACTGTTTACTTGGGAATAAATACATCTCTTCAATTGCCTCTAGAAATCCCTGAAATCACAATGAGCTCCGCCTGGATTGACTTCTCAGTCAAACTAGTATTTATGTGAGTGCACAGGTCATTTTGGGTAAGAGCCTTCAGCATTTTAAACATACATGTACTCAGTATTCTTTTTTTAAGCACTTGAGTCATGCTGTTTAAAAAAAACCAAGCAACTGTTGTTTTCCCCAAACTTGTGAATATATTTTAGAAATAAATCTATCTCAAAAAAATAAGGTAATACATAACAATTTTAAGTGATGATAAAGGTAATACTATTTTTAAAAAAATCAGAAAACTCTAAACCTCCAATGCATTTTTATTCTATCTCCTCCTGTACAGCCTCTCACTGTAATTTACTGACATTCATATAAAATGTGACAGAGTATGAGAACATTTTCAAAGAGGTGATATTCTTTTGCATTCTATTTCTATTACACTGCCTAGTGTCGTTTTGTAACGCAAAATTCATCCACAAACTCCACATTAAGTCTTTTGAACCTCAATCCATCGGAAAACAAACCCACAAGAATTTAATGATTAGGAAACACCAGAAGTATAATGTATGTATTGATATTCTGCAATCCAGATATTAGGCAGGACCTGCATGTCCAATAATTTTTCACATTTATCAACATCCTGGATCCTGAACTATGGAACATTAACAGAATACTTCAGGAAACACAACACTTCACAGGGCAAAGTTTTTGCCTTCAGATCTCCTGATCTTAGTTAGACTCATCCCTCACGTTGCACAAAGACTCACAGGAAGGCAGTTCCCCTCTTGCAAGCTTCTATTCACATGTAGGTAGAGAATTTCAATAACAGGATACGCAGAGGGTGTACTGCTATGTATGCGTGTCACCTCTTTCTCACCTCTTGAAACTTAAAAGGAGCAATAAGCCAGCTTCTACAAGTACTGAAATCAGAAAAGTCTCTTTATTTTTCCTAAAAACATTATATTGAACCATTAGATCGATATCACAATACAGGATGAGAAAGCAACGGTTCAAAAAGAATATGATTATGCAAAGGAAGCAAACAATTATACCTAGCACTTGTCTGCTTCCAGGGCTTAAAATGAACCATTAAAAGTGCTGCTAGTCATATCAGAAAAATAAAGCATTAATCTAAGTTTTGGTACTACTCAAGCTCTTAAAAGTCACAAATAGGACTGAGAGAAATTTTTTTTCAATTTATTCTTTTGCTTGTGAAAGTTAATAAAAATAAAGCTTTGCTTTTTATTCTAATATTCATGAAAGGAACAAGATGCAAAGTTCTGCTAAGTACATAAGCTAACTAAAAAAAGATACCTTTTTCTTTCAAACTCTTTTCTCTTTTAAATCCATCAGTTTTAGAGAACTCCCAGCAACAACAGGTAAAAAGACTGAGAACTGATGTCTCTCTGTGGAAGGGTGTTTATACACCAGTGAATTATTCCCATGAAGTTAAACATGGATACACAGGCATAAAACTTTTACCCTGACCTTTTAATAATCATAAGCCACTTAGAATTTTAAAACACCACAACTAAATAAAGCTTTACAAATGCAAGATATTTAAAGACAGACATTTAAATAATACTCAGAAAAGCTGTATGGGATTTTCTTTCCTGTAGGAAGATGAATGTTATGGCCTTCAATAGCTGAAAGTATCCTTTAAATAGAAAGCGCGTTCAAATCCTCCTGTATCTGTGGTATATCATAACACAGTGCCACTACCTAATAATTCATCTCTTAGTTGCCGAGGACAAAACAATCGCATGTCAAAAAGAGGAGGCAGATAAGGGAAAGATTCATTTACCCAAGCTATAAAATAGACCATTCAATTTTGATAGCTGTGATTTAAGATAGCAAATAAATCTGCAAGTCAACTTCAAGCAATGTTCATAGTATTCTGAGAGAATGATATGGTTTTAACTTCCATCTAGCAACTGGGTTAACCTGTGATAAATATTGGGCTTTTTTAAATGCAGGAAAACAAAGTGAAACATATCTTTACTCACCATGTTTCAGGGTAAATAATGTCTCTTTCCTACACTTGCAAATTTTCAACAAAATTTTCCAGGTAACAAAATAATTAAAAAAAAGCATACACTGCAGAGAAAGTCTAAACACAAGGCTTCACTTCCATGATAAATTAAAAGCAATTCAAGTGGACCAACTGAGATACTGCATTTAAAACTATGTTAAACTCATACTTCTTTGATGTACTACATACAAGCCCATAAAAATATACCCATTTAATTGTAACTCCTAATGAATTCACTTCTTGATACTTATTTTTGTAAGCAAAGAAAGTGCACAGGCTTTGTGAGTACCAAAGGTGCTCATTTTGGACAAATGACTCAACATACTAAGTACTTAAGCCACCTCTACTCCAACATGACACTTCCAGATTGAGAAGTTTTTCAAATATTTCATAACCGAGCATTGAAATAATGTCTCAGATACTCCATTTCCCATCCATAATCATAATGTTCATCTCTACTTCAGCTAGTGCTTGAATGACATCTTTGTAGCAACTACAGAAGTTATGTACATGGACACATAACATTAGGAAAGAATGCAATGTATTTTAACGATGATTTAACAGCTGGAAATAAGAAGAAGCATCATGCAATCAGGCAGCAAATGTTCAAACTAAGCTAAGTTACAGCAGGGCAAATCATACATTATACTTGTTCAGCACATCTGCCCCAGATGCTCCCAAGAGTTTCCTTATCATCGGTATATCTTAATTAGCCCTATAAACATCAGTATAATACATGAAAGAGTAACTCGAAGATTTTAAATTTAGCTGTAGCTTTTTTTTCAAACTGTATTAACAGCCTAGGAAAATTCATCATTGGCTAGAGGAGAAGAGTAGAGAAGGCAACAGTAATATTAAAATGGGTCATTAGCTATGGAACTACATTTCCTGGACCACTATGAAAGTCTATTTTCACTACTTTCATGAAAATATAAGAAAACCACTACCAAAATCACATTCATTTCACCACAACAGATCATCATTTACGTCAGCTATATGACAGAAGGAAAACTTTCATTATTCCAAATTTTTAATACACTTTTCTGAAAGTGGAACATTGTTTCAACCTGCCATTTTCCTTAAGCAAGGGGGTTGAAATATCTTCACTGATTGCTGGCAGTAATTAAGCAATTTTTGAAAGATGGACATTCAAAACATGGAGGTTTTGCTTGGAGGGTTTTTTTGGGTTTTGTTTTTTTTTACAGTAACAAGTAACACTCTTCTTACAAACAGGACTTACCTATCAGGTACCCTTGGAGCAAAGCAAGATGTCGTAGAATGCACACAAAGAATATTTTCAGCACCTAGAGTCTTGATTTTAGCCTCCACTGCTTCTACGTCTGTCCGTAACTCATCACCTTCCAACACATTTTCTATCACCACAGGCTCAAAACCTTAGCAAAAAAAAAAAGCCAGACCAAAATGTGTATCATCAAATCTCTGACCAATCACGGGATTTTAGTTCCAGTATGTATCTCAAAAATCTTCTTACTTCTCTTATTTTAACAGGTTCTTTCAGACTTGGGCTAAGAACAGGGATACATAAAACTGTTTCATTGCACAGTGCCCATATAACTAAAAACTACAGTAATATTCTTATTAAATATTGGACTCAAGACAAAGCCTTACCTTAGATTCTTTACATGCAACAGCAACAGGTTTTAAGAACACATTTAACTGGGAGAGGTTTAGAATAATCAGCAAGAAAAATGTTTTCTACATTCAGAGGATAGCACAGCACTGGTGATATCCAGAGAGGTTGTGGGAAACAAAGAGTCCAAAGCAGTGTAACACAGCAGTAGCAATGTGAATTTCTCCTTCATGGCTCAACAGCATGCCTTAACACTGACATGTAATGCTCAAACTCTAGACAACAACTTGGACTAGAATGATTTATTGACATTGCTAGCCCTTGGCTGCTTTTCAACTAACAATCCAGAAGACAGATCGCATTTAATAGATAGTTGTTAGCTATCTGATACCTGCTTCTCTCTTATTTTTAGTGGACAATTCTTTTAATTAATAATGTGATAGGCATCTTACACTATTAAAAAAAACCCCAACAGACCCAATTACAATGTTCTTCATTATAAATGTTATCTTTCCTAGCTTGATGTTCTAAATAGGGCAGAATGTTCTGAAAACACACCCACTTTTCTTATTTACATGTTCTATTTGTTCTGATCTGATTTTTTTTAAACACTGCAGCATCCTACCTGGACAGAAACCAGTCCCTGCTTCAAATGTTTAGTCATTTTTATCTAATGAGTCTTTCATGCAAAAAAAGTCTCCTTTGAACAAGGACCAGAACCTATGCTGCCACCTGCAGGCTTGCGCACTGAGCTGGCTAACTATGGTCTCCCATACCTGCCCTTTCCTTGATCCCACGCATCTGTCTGCTGGAGGGGGCTTCAATGCAGGGACAGACTTCTACCCTTTGCTTACTTATAGCCTGGTAAGCAAGGAATTCTATTTGAGATAAATTAAGGCTTGAACTAAGAAATGCACCAAACTCATTTGCTGAGCGAGCTGAGTGACACCGCAGGACTAAAAACAAATAGGTCACTTCCCATGTTCTGGAAGGAAAGAATGTGCTAGTCAGTTTGTCGCTGTCTGATCACAATTCCTAAGACACTCTTTGCATAAATCTAAGAGAGAGGTTTGAACCAAGAGCCTTGGCTTTACATAATTCTCAGGACAGCAAAGTAGGCATCTAAGTGCGAGACTGACCTCTAACTTCCTTATTACTGTGTTCTCTAGTGAGTACTTTACACACGTCTGTACCTCAGCATATGCCTACACTTTACAAGGCGCGGAGAAGACAACTCGCATGTGATTACATATTAGAAATCAGGAGTTTACAAATAAAGCACTAAGAACTACTATGCACTAAGCCTTTTCCGGATCTTACTGCAACCACATTACTTGATTACTTTGCTAGGTGAAGTTAAAAGAATACTCTGTGTAGTCAGTCCACTCCTCCTTACCTGCAGTTATCATTGATTTAAAGCAAGATTTCTGGTCTATACGTGGCCAAATTATGTACTTTGCCTTTGGTCTCTTGTGTCGCAACGTTAAAAAACACAGAGTTAGACTCATGCCAGTTGCCATAGGAACCACAAAGCAATTCGTTACTGTCCGGACACCTGCACACAAAAAGCAAGTCAGAAATTCACATGTGGAGCCTGGGATATGAACCCACAAATGAGAGATTTTCAGATTTGCACCTACCAGCCATTTTTATAATATCCAGAACTACTGAATTTGTAAGTTTGTTCAAAATGCTAGACCCTGTAGCTTTAGGCTGGACAGCAGCAATATCACCTGACCTTCCAATTCCATGGATCAACCTAAACAAAAGACGTTGAAAACACACATCATTTTCTTTTCACATCAATAACTCTTGCTGACTGAAGAAAATATAATCTAATAAAAAAAATGTAGAAAATGCTATAGCCAACGCAACATCAATATATGCCACGATAAGTTCCACTATAACTAGCTACATATATTCATAGATTATTAACAGATTATTAATGTTGCAGTTATTAAGTAAACCTTTGAGAAGACCCGTGGTAGCAACACCTTTAGCACCTGGCAGGCTTCCTTTTAAGTGCACCTCAGAACTTCTTGATGTCCATTGAGCTAATATTATAAATGCTGACATGTTCAGACGCACAAGTCCAGGAAAAACAAAAATCAGCTGCCTATGGTGTAGGCACACGCCGCAGGCACAGTGATATTATACAAATACTCCCCTGACAAATACTTCACCTCCAGGGGCAAAGAAATAACATATACTGTGACGAAATGCCCTGAAAGACACTTAGGTTAATGTATTACTTTGCCCACGTTTTCTACATCTTCACTTCTAACCATTCTACTATTCAATATTGTGTATCATACAACACCATTTCTCTCTGCATTCTGTTTATAAATTATATTTATAAACTGTGTTTATTAATATTGGATATAATTCAGCACCTTTCAGGAGTGGAAAATCCTGAAATAATTTGTAAAATATAAGATTACAGAACTACTTTACCCATGGCTGAAATGCAGCAGCTGCTCAAGTAATCAAGTAACAATACACATCTATTTACAGCTTTAATTCTGTTTTTGTCTTGGGAACAAAGTAAAATGCAGTCTGATGTGCTTAAGGAATTCAGAACTTCTTGGAGCCTAGTTTTACAGCTTAAATTTTTAACCCTTTCAAGGTATACGCTGAAATCAACAATAGCTTGATAATTATTTGAAACTTGCACATCATTAAATCCTCACTCTGTCAAAAATATTTTCTCCTCTCATTCCTGCTGCTATGTTCTTAATAGCTTTATCACACCACTACCTTTTCTTTTCTGCAGATATGCACTCCTTCCTAAGGGGCAATCCTCCCCAAGACTGGCTCTTAGAATTTCTTAAGCTGAAAGGAAAGACAGCTTGATATCTCTTGCTGCCTCCATCACTCCCAAAGCTACCTGTAAAACTTACTGCAGAAATAAATGGAGCGGGAGGGCATCTCTATGCCTTTCCTTGCTATTGCCAACACTCATAGGCAAAAGCAAGACGCCAGGTGACAGAGCTGCATCAGACCAACAGCACCAAACGCCAGCTGAGGCTCACTCTGGCCAGGAGCTGGGCACGCTTTACCCACCACAGTCAGAAAGCAAAGCTTCCTTGGATGTTCTCCCTACTGTGACCCTCCCCTCCACGACACACGTCCTAGACTACACAGCAGCACAGAAGAAAAAAAAAAAAAACACACCAAAAGCCAAACTGACCAATTACTGGCTTTCTTCGTTAGTTTTTCATGATGGTACTGTAGGGCTTATGAAAGCCATTAAGACTAAGTAATTCAACTTCCATATGGTAAAGCTTACTAAATTTCTGGTCTCTAATACACTTTTGTGTTAGCCTTTCAGAGAGGAACATTCCAGGAAATTTCACTTTGTTTCATTCCTGTTGGACAAAACATCACAGCATGGTACTCAGCACACAATTCCAGAAAAAAAAAAAATTTAAAAAAAATTACATTCATAAAGAAATTAAAGCAGAGCCTCTAGAATTATAGCATCCAAGTGTGAAAAGGGCTACAAGGTATTAAAAGCTCTCCTTGTCTTTATATATCTCCTTACTTCATATAAAATCTATTACAGATGGACTGGATATTCATGTGCATACCCAGTAATCATGTTGCAAAGACATTAATGAATATAACAAAATACAAGTAGCTTTCATGAGGAATGTTTGATACTTCAAAACTACAATATGCAGTAGTTTTTAATTATATGCAGATGAAAAGCTGTAAATCATTAAGACAAATAATGTACAGAATTACGTCTGCTTCCCTTGCACACAGTAAACTCAACATCTTAAGCTTCTACCAGTTTAGTATACAAGACACAGACCTGATAAAAGATTTGTTTTTCATTCTAGACTTTCCAATAAGTTATTAATGAAAATTCAACACAGAAAGTTGCATGAATTCAACATCACATTATATTGTTTATCTCAAATGCTATCAAGGTCCCAAACAACAAGACACAATAAAATACGCCATCTGAAAGCACTAATAATAAATCCAAATAATTCAAATTGCCAATAATTTGTACCTGTAATGCCTTCGGGCTACGAGTCCTGATGCCACTCTTCCTTCCCTCTCACCCACACCACAGTTGTCCAGAAAATTATTGCTATCCATTATAGCAAGTTCATGGAGAAACAGTTCAATGGTGCTTTCATCCCATCCATCTTCAGGACATTTTCCCTTAATAACAATAATATAAAGGTAACTACAAAACAAGGAAATTAAACAAAACTTTATGTAACTTGTTTGATTAGTGCTGCCCTTCCTTCCCACACTGAACAGCAGCTTGTATTTTCATTACACTGTTTTATATTATCTAATGTTATGGACCTGCATTCAGAGGAAAGTTAAATTATGTTTTTTCCATATATTAAGTGTAAATAAGTTAGCATATTCTGATATTAAAATAGTCAGGATATTTTTCACTTTCAAGCACTCCTTAAGGCCCACACAAAACCACTGTAGCACATACATGTTGGTTACTCCCCAGAAGACTGGACTTGATTTATTCTCTAGACAAGAATCTACTTCTAAAACATACAATTCAACAAAAAAAAACAGGATGAAAGGGAGAAAACTGGGTATTATAGAACCAAAAATATCAATTATGAGCAGAAAGGAACTATAATTTCACTTGTAACACATATTCTCAACTGCACATTTTCCTTTCTAGTTACTACACCACCACTTACAGAATATAACGCATCAAAAGCAGCATTTCTCTGGTTTCTGTGCTCTTTCCTGCATCAAGAACTGTACTCATCCATACAAACTGTGGAAAAGGCCCTCAGAAGATAGGTATCCACCTACCCATGAAGCATCACTACCGCACTGACACCAAAAGTGCCAGCAAATAAACTCTCTAAGATTCATTTTGGACTTCTTGAAAGCAAGGATCCTATATCAGACCTGGGCAACACGAGGGAGTGATCCCCATCAATCCTGTGTAGCGAGACAAAAGCTGGTGACAGGACAGATTTCCCACTTACACGTACATGTGTACGTTTTCTCAGAAATCTGATATATGTTCTATTACTTCTCAAGGATCAACTTTAATGTTATTGTGAATTTCACAACAGTTGAATCTCTTGCTAATTTGGAGCTGGCTCCAGCTCTGCCTGACCCTGCACTCGAGATAGGGAAAGGCGGCAGAGAGATGACCGCAGAAGAAGAGACCTCTCACACAAGACACTATAATAATCTTCAAAGCATGAAGAGTGTCTGGAAAAACACCACTCGAAAGAAAACATGCCGTCAGAGGGACATTCTGTCTAACACACAAAACAATACAAGTGCTTAGATGAAATCGAAGTTTAGCTTCAATCAAAACTGTTCCACTTTCTGCAGCAGTACCGCGGTGGCTTCTCCGCCGTCCTACTCAAATGCCTCCGGGGAAACCACCTGGCTAAGGTGAAAACATTTTAAGTTCTTCTGCGATTTGCATCTGGAAGTACTGCCAGAACAGAGCAACGAAGCTGGTGAGGGGGGTGGAGAACAAGTCTTATGAGGAGCTGGGGTTGTTTAGCCTGGAGAAGAGGAGGCTGAGGGGAAACCTTATTCCTCTCTACAAGTACCTGAAAGGAGGTTGTGGAGAGGAGGGTGCTGGCCTCTTCTCCCAAGTGACAGGGGACAGGGCAAGGGGCAACGGCCTCAAGTTCCACCAGGGGCGGAGCAGACTGGATATCAGGAAAAAACAAATCACGGAAAGGGTCACTGGATACTGGCACAGGCTGCCCAGGGAGGTGACTGAGTCACCTTCCCTGCAGGTGTTTAAAAGCCGGGTAGACGAGGTGCTCAGGGACACGGTTTAGGGGCAGACGGGAATGGCTGGACTCGATGACCCAAGAGGTGTTTTCCTGCCTGGTGATTCTATGACATCTCAACTGATGGTGTTGAAAGGTCCTTTCCGCTACTCGGGCCGGGAGCGGGGCGGGGGCAGGATGCCCAAGGGCCGAAGCATCCGAGAGCGCGGGGAGAGCGGTTCCCGCAGTTCGGAGGCGAAGGAGCGCGCCTGCTCAGCACAAGCATCCCCTTCCCCATCCCCGTCCCCGTCGCGTCCCGCCCCCCGCGGTCCCCGGGGCCGCGTTACCTGCTCCAGCAGCGCCCGCACGCGCAGCTCGTGCGCGCGCCGGCCCTGCGCCCCCTGCCGCGCGTAGGCGGCGGGCACGAGCCGCTCGCTGCGGGACACGTTCTCCGCGTTCATGGCGGCGGCGGCAGCGGCGCCACGCGCTCCGCCCCCTCTCCAAACCGCCCTCCCCGCCCGCGCGTGCGCCGCCAGACCCCGCCCCCCCGTGCTCTCCAATCCCCGCCCCAGTTCCCCTCACAGCGCTCTCCCAGTCCCTCCCCAGTGCCACCCACTGTTCTCCCATCCCAGTGCCCTCCAGTGCCCCCCTAGTCCCCTCCCAGTCCCCACTCAGTAGTCTCTCGGTGCTCTCCAATCCCCTCCTAGTCTCCCACTCCCCTCCCGGTGCCCCCCCAGTTCACCCCCCAGTGTCCCCCCAACAGTGCTCTCCAATCCTCCCCAATCCCCTCCCAGCGCGTCCAACCTCGTCCAATCCCATCCCAGTGCCTGCCAGTTCTCTCCAATCCCTTCTCGGTTCCTTCCAGTGCTCTCCAATCCCCACCCAGTGCCTCCAATCCTGTCCCCGTGCCTCCGAGATCCCTCCAGTCCCTTCCGATCACTTCTCAGTCCCTCCCAGTGCCCTTTGCCAAGATCACGGAGGCGGCGCCCCAAAAAGGGTTCAGGAAAGGGACCTCAAAAAGGGGGAAAAGAAAGCAGCCCCAAACCGGCTTCTTTGAACCCAAAGGGAACCCAAAAAACGAGGGAACCCAAAAAATAGGACCCAAAAGGGAACCCAAAAAAGGAGGGGAACTCAAAAATGGGACCATAAAAGGCGGGGGAAAACCTAAAAAGGATGGAAAAAGGAGGGAGCCCAAAAAGGGAGCCCAAAAGGGACCCCCAAAAAGGGGAGATGGACCCGAAGAGTTGCTTTTTTTCCCCCAAAATTGTTCTGTTGAAGCCCAAGGATACCCCAAAAAGGGAGGAAAGCCGAAAAAGAGACACAAAAAGGAGGGAGCCCCAAATTGGGACCTAAAAGGGACCCCAAAAATGGGGGGGTGGACCCAAAAAGCGGCTTTTTTGCCCCAAACCGGCTTCTTTGAACCCAAAGGAGACCCAAAAAGGGGGAGATCCCCAACAAAGGACAGAAAAGAGGCGGAGGGAGGAGCTCAACGTTAGGGCACGTGCCCGCGCTCTCCCCGCTCTCTGAGGCTCCGTCCTGTCGGTAGGAAAATCCGGGGCCGTCGTTGCCCCCTTCGGCCAGCGGAGCGGCGACATGG
This sequence comes from Clamator glandarius, assembly GCA_033459285.1. NCBI lineage: Eukaryota > Metazoa > Chordata > Aves > Cuculiformes > Cuculidae > Clamator > Clamator glandarius. The sequence goes on from JAUNZM010000109.1 coordinate 4,769,400, forward strand.
AGGAGAGGGGTTAAGTACACCGCGTTTGCCCCGCGGCTCGCTCCCACCCAGCCCACAACGGGCTTGATGAAGCCCGGTGCCATGAAACGCCAGACTCGCTGCCAAATGCCAAATTGGCAATGCCAATTTGATTAGTAAGCAGGTGTTCCGTTAACAGACGGCACGTGGGGGCCACCTGGGGTCACCCACCCAATGTGTCCAAGTATTGAGACTAGTTACAGGACTTTTATAGTGGTTAAACATACATATTCGTATAGATTCCGGGGAATACTGGTTAAACGTGCGTATCCGTAGAGATTCCTGGAAGCATATTACATGTCCATGTTTTTCACTCACTGCTGTATGCACCTCTCCGTTTCTTTGTGTCTTCTGAAGCCTCTGATGGTTTTAACTATCTTCCCTCCTTCGTCACTGGGCACTGGAACAGGCTGCCCAGGGAGGTGATTGAGTCACCTTCCCTGCAGGTGTTTAAAAGCCAGGTAGACAGGTGCTCAGGGACACGGTTTAGTGTTTGATAGGAATGGTTGGACTCGATGATCCGGCGGGTCTCTTCCAACCTGGTTATTCTATGATTCTCTTGGTGAGCTCAGGTCTGTCCTTTATTCCTGCTGGGACTGTCCTTTCAATACTTGATTTGTTCCTTGTTTCAACTAGTAAAGAAGCTAAACTGTTACAATCACAGTCTTTCTAATTGCAAGCTGGCCAAGATTTCATTCTTATTATCGTTATTATTGCTTAAGCTAATTCATTCCCTTAACATAATGATTTATTCCTTCCTTTAAGACCTATCTGAATCTTCTGCTTTACAGTTTTAAGGTCAGGTGGCCAGTTAACATGTGAAAAGCGTGTAGTGACCGTTCTGCTTCTGTGGGTTCAATTAACATGCTCCAGGTGTTCCCACAGAGGGATCTTGCACACCTGTTTGAGTCAGGCTATAATTAACACAGTTTCTTAGTCCTTTTGAACATCAAATGGCTTTGCAAGTTGTGATACTGAAAGTGTCAGCGAATAAAACTCTCTAAGACTCGTTGTGGAGTTTTAGAAGGCAAGCATCCTTAATCAGGCCTCGGCAACACGAGGAATGATCTCCATCAATCACGTGCAGCAAGACAAAGCCTGCTTAACAGAATGTATTTCCTACTTACGTGCGTATGTATAAATTTTCCCAGATATCTTATGCACATTCTATTACTTTCCAAGGTCTAATTTTAATGTTATAAAACTTTTCAACAGTCAAAACTCTTTAGCTTAAATAAGAATATTCCACTTCGAAATAGTCCACATATTGAATCAGTTGACTCGTCCCCCTCCTCTGTCCCTGTAGTCTTGCTGAGGCTGGATTGTTAGGATGTGTCAGGCTGCCGTCACTTTAGGAATACCGAGCTGCTGTTAATTTTGTCCTTTATCTTAAAGTGTCACAAGAGGGCGCTCACCGAAAGATAAAAGGGCATGGTTGGGTGTGTATTCCCGTTTTTTCTACTCTTTTTCCCACGCCAGTGTTTGGACGTAGTGCTCAGCTACCCATTATAAACAGATGACAGAATGTGCTCCGTGGATTAGAAGGATAGAGGCAAAAGTGTTAGCGTGAGGAAAACGATCCAACTTATTTGCATGATTTAATTGTTAGTAATTTTAATCCAGGTGGCTAATTGGGAGTATTAGCTACTCACAATTAAAATTAATAGTTTGTTAATAACTATGATGGTGATGTGTATTTTGTTTGATTATAAGCTGTCACTATTTGAACTCTGCACTGAAGACTGAAGCAATGTAAAGACTTTGTTATGACACAAGAAATAGTTACTGTTACAAAAAGTGGAATATTTTTGATTTAAGCTAGAGTTAAGTTTCATCTAAGTAATTGTAGTTTTTTGAAAGTTAGACAGAATGTCCCTCTGACAGCATGTTTTCCAGACACTGTTCATGCTTTGAAGGTGATAATGTCTTGTGTGAAGTATGATCCATGCTGAACAGAGGTCTCTTCTTCTGTGCTGCCCTCGGTTTGCAGCCTTTGCCTGTCTCAAATGCAGGGTAAGGCAGAGACCTGGAGCCAGCTCCAAATTAGCAAGAGATTTTGGCTGGTGTGAAGTTCATAATAACATTAAAATTATTCCTTGGAAAGTAATAGAACATGCTTAAGATTTCTGGGAAAATTTATGACTGAATGAGATCATTCCCTCCTGTTGCCCAGGCCTGATAAAGGATGCTTGCTTTCTAAAACTCCAACTCTTAGAGAGTTTATTTGCTGCCATTTTTGGTATCAAAAGACCTCTGAGCAAGATTCTCATTACAGTAGATGAAAACTAAGCTTACTGTGTGTAGACATATGCTGGCGTGTGTACATAAATCCCTAAGCCATAAGAAATAAGTAATTAGTTGCTTCTTGTTTACCTTAATCAAAAGAAAGAACTTTCAAACATTTTAGAAAACTGTGGACAAACTGTTTGACAGAATGGTATTGTAACAGCCACAACTGACTCGTAACTGATGTAGCTCGAGGGAGATGTTGTTTTCCTTAGAGGGCTGTTAGGCAAAATATCAGACTTCTCCCATTGTAGTCTGATCTTTTTTTTTGCTTCACATAGGTATTAATAACATTATAATCTTCTGTACAGAAGATTACACCCAGTTGCTGTAACTTTCATACCGTTGTTTACTAGGCACAACATGATTTTTCTCTGGAGTCACAGTTGACTGGCTATGTGCAATTTTAGTAGACAGGAATGGGAAATGCAAGTGTGGACAGATTTCGTCCAGATATTATAAGTTACATAAGTAAATGACTCTTGGTATAGTTCCAAAGTCCACTGGCTGACAGGTAACCCGAGACAAAACAAACAAGGCAAACGCTTCAGTACAGTTTTCTTTTGTCAAAGTAATTTTCTTTCTGTGATCCAGGTAATGTACAGAACGCACTCTTATGTTGTAAGTAATTATGAGAATAATAAATATATTCACTTATTACTTAAGCTGAGAACTGATTTGCTCCCAGTATAATCCAGAATCCCAGTTCTATACAAGTACTTCATGCGTGTGTCTTTTCCCCATGTTTCACTGAGGCCGTTGTGAAAGGTACAGAGGAAACCCCTTCCTCTGTAGGGAGGTGGGGGACCTCCATGTCAGGGTCAGATGCAGCGCATTGGCATTACAGTTGTGTTCCCTTTCTGCCAGTTAACAGGGTGGTTGTGGGAGCATGGACATAATGACAGTATACTCACGTTGTTTTGAGGTTTCCTTTTGGAAATGACCATGATGGGGCAGAACAATGTCAAATACGGGGAGGGAGAGCAGCTGGGGGCTGGCAAACAAGCAGAGCAGTCATGGTACTGATGCTGTGAAAAAGGCCAAACTCAATAATCAATGCTAGTTTTATTATTAAGCCTGTATTGCTTTAATACATAATACAATGCTGGACACACAAGGAATAATTTCACCAATTGTGTGTGTCCATTGAGGCTGGTTATAGGACTTTTATCCTGGTTAGACATACGTATTCATATAGATTCCAAGAAACACTGGTTACATATTTGGGAAATATTGGTTAAACATACATAGAACTCACTATCATATCTTATCACCCTCTCTTGAATGTACATCGCAGTTCCGCTGTGTCTTCAGAATCCTCTGATATTCTTTATCTTATCTCCTTACTCGTTGTGTCCTCTTGGTGAGCTCAGGTCTGTCCTTTGTTCATGCTGGGGAACTGTCCTTGTTTCAACTAGTAAACAAGCTAAACTCCTGTTACAATCATATTCTTTCTTACTGGAAGCTGGCCAAGATTTGATTCTTATTATTCCTAATGTTTTTTTCCTTCCTTCAGTACAAACACCATGACTCCCCCTGAACCACCTCCTCGCTGTACAGGCCTGGGGGAGGTGTTGGAGCCTTTCTCACTCTCTCTTGGGATGCTGAGGGTGGTGAGGCCCTGGCACAGGTTGCCCAGGGAAGCTGTGGCTGCCCCATTGCTGGAAGTGTCCAAGGCCTTGAGCCCCCTGATCCAGTGGGAGGTATCCCTGCCCAGGGCAGACGGGATGGTGACACTCAGAATCATGACTCTATAACTTACGAAGCAGGTATGTTTATTCAGCACTGAGATGCATGGGACAATTATTTCTCAAAAAAAACAGTGCGTGCCCATCGTGGCAACTTGTCTTGGCTTTATACAGCAAAGTGTTATATATTCATAAAATTCCAAAAAACACCTATACATATTCATAACCTTTCCCTGCTTCTTATTATAATGAGTTTGAGAAGAGTCTTCTTCCTGTTTGTGCCTGTGCAGTGTCTTCTCAGGGATAAAGCCGATTGTCTTAACTTCCTTTAACTTCAATCTGTGCACATGTTCTCCGGGTCCTTGCCATTCTTGTCAGTGTTGTTTTCCGCTCTTTTTGCAGTTCCGATAACTTGTCTTGCTTATCAGAAATCATGTAGAAACAGACATAAAGGCTTATAGAAATATGTTGCTTTAGCTAAACAACTGTCATCCTGTGTATTGTTTAAGTATGAGCAGCTTCTATACTGCTATTCTTTAAGTGTCAGTTGCTTCAGCTCAATTATTGCTATTCTGTTTACCCTTAAGTGTTATTCATTTCTTCGTGCTTATCTTGAGGTGACTAATTGTTAAAAAGCTAAACAATTGTTATCCCGTTCATCCATGGCTAATTCACTTCGCCCCGTATCAATGGAACTGGACGACCTAAGGACCCTTCCCTCCCAAACCATTCTGTGAGTCTAGGTGGGTAGCGGGGACGCGGCCCCTTTAAGGCAGGTGAGGGCGGGGGCGTGGTCATAACCCTTTAAATGCGGAAGGGGGCGTGACCGTATTACCTTTTAAGGCATGTTGGGCGTGGACTGATAACTTTTAGTGTACTCGGGGCGTGACCACAACCATTTAAAGGCAGAAAGGGGCGTGGTCACGTCCCTTTTAATGCATAAGGGGCGTGACCACAGCCCTTTAAGGTGCAGGGGGCGTGGCCACGCGCGGAGCCCGCGGGCGCCCATGGCGGAGGCGCCGCTCGTCGCCGCGGAACCGGTTCCGGGGCCGCGCTGGGGGCCGCGCTCGGCCCGAGGCTCCCCCGGCGCGGCGGTGCGGCTGGAGGAGCGCGACTCGGACTCGGACTCGGCCCCCGAGGGCGACGGGGAGGACGAGCCGCTGCTGCGGGCGCCGGGCCGCGGGCGCCGGGCGGGAGCCGCGGGTACGGAGCGCCGGGGCCGCTCTTCGCGAGGGGCCCTCCCGCCGCCGCCCCGCGCTCGCCGGCTCGTTCGGCTTCGCTCGTTCCCGTCGTGGTTTGTTAAACTTGGGGCTCTGCGCGTTTCGCGGGCCGGACGGAGCGCTTGGCAAACTATCAAGCTGTGCGCTTGTCTCGCCTGTTCCGGGAATTGTTGCTTGTGCCACCCGCCTCTTCATCCTGCAGAGAGACCTGCTCGGCCTGGGTGCTTTGCTCCCCCCACGTGTTCCCTTCGTTGCGCCCTCGCCCGTGGGCGGGGTGTTAGATGGGTGCTCTTCTGTCTTAGTTTTGGTTTCCATAAAAATTTATCGGATTTCCGTGCTTTGAAATTTTGAAATCTGGAGAGAAAGAAATGTGACTTGCAAATTCAGAAGTGCGCAAACTTAGTTATGAATTTGAAAATAAGCATAAATGTGGCCATTATCTTACTGTAAATATAGGGCCAAGATGATACATTACACGACATTTATGGTTTACTTTTTCTCTTAGACCTTTAGACCTTTAAGTGATTGATGGGAATGGTTGCACTCGATGACGCAGTGGGTCTTTTCCAACCTGGTGATTCGATGATTCTAGGATTCTTTAAGCTTTCTGATTCTGTGCAACTTTGTAAATACGTGTACGCCTAGGAAAGGTTTGCTGACAAAGTCTGTGGACTTCTATCACTTAGTAGTGTTTGCTATTGTAAATAGACCATCAAGTTTCTTGCCAGACAATGATAAAAATTATTCCTTCTGTAACAATAGCTTATTAAAAAAATCCAAATAAAACCCCCATCAATTTGAGCAAAATAAGTTATGCTAGTAACCTTATTTCAGTAGCCGCAGAAAGCTTTAGCTAGTTCAACTATAAGAAATAGAAAAAGATCCCAAGCATAGACCAGACCTGTACTTCTAACCAGCCATTACAATGTTAGAGTTCTCCTGTCTTATTTCGACAAGGCTTAAGATGCGTTAATGAGACAGCAAAACAGCAGTGGCAGTGAATGCTACAGTGAGGAGGCTGAAGACACTGGTCTGGCACTAGTGGGACAATTAGGTTGATGAATGCAGAGTACTTCTTGAGATCTGCCCTAGAAGTATGGAAATCTCAGAACTGTCATTGATCAAAGCATCTAATCTCTTGCCCTTGTTTCATTGTCTTTTACCTTTTCGCTGTGGCCAATTCTTGGAAGTGTAGGATTATTTCTTGTGTCAGGTAGAACAAAAGCACAACAGGTGTTACTCATGCGCATTATTTCAACATGGAGTGTTGCCATAATGGAGTTACGGTCAGAATATGAGTCTACAGAAAAAGATGGAGCTGAGTGAAGGGACTGTGTTTAATTATGCTAGTGTTAAAATAGTATTTCAGTATGAAGGAGTTCATACACGTTATTCTTGCAAATTGGATTAGTTTAGCTTATGTCATGTTAACTTGGTGGAAGAGCAGGTTGAAGTATATGTGAATGATAACATTCTTTTCTTTGGCAGTCCTCATCATTGAGGTATAGCAGCTTCCCGGCCTTAGGCCTTGTCCAAATCAGTTTGAAAAAGTTATTGAGGTTGGTAGTTAGACTGTGTGTATGTGAGCACTGGTCTCCAGAGTGGGAGTTTAATGAGAAGAGTAATTTGCAAGAGCAGTTGCAAAAAAAACTTTGGTTATAATTGTAAGTGTGGAGACTGTACTGGGAGTACGTTGTGACCTTAAAATGCTTTCATGTTGGGAAACGTAATTAAAATAATTTTTGAAGAAGAAACCAACTGCAAAAAACCTTGCATTCATCAAATACTAGCTTCAATTAGAATGGCTTATTTTCTTACAGAGAGCGTTGGTAAACCGAAAGAAAACTTCTTAAAATTGCCCATTTCCTTGTTTTCTACCTATATGTTTTTGTAGGGCTGCATTGCTGTGGCAGCAGCAGGCTTTCTAGCAGCAGATTAGTAATAATGAACAAATCATATGTTTCAAAAATTATTTTTCTCTTCTTCCTTGAGCATACAGCATAATGTGGCTTGTTTATTTTTTATTTTGATTTTTAATTGAATTTATTTTTTCCTGTACTTACCTTTCATGTTAGAAATGACATGGTTGGCAAACTTCCTCAAGACAATCTTATGGTTTTAGATTCTGGAATGAATGCACAGAAATTAAAAACTGACCTCTGAGAAAGTTGTCTTCTGCTTAGACAACTTCAGTCCCTGTGATAGAAAGTTGATCTGTAGGTCCTCTTCATCTGGATGATAATTGTGCAGAGTCCCTTGATACGGATATTGCATTTTGTTTGGGAGCAGTATAGTGCACAAACCTGACTTTGCTTTCACTAAAATACAGAGGAGTCACAGCTCAGCTGTGGGATGTGATGTTTCTCACGCAGAGATTGTTGAGGCTTGTATATGGAATAAGAATCACTAACTCAAAGTGACTTTTTCCGTAATAGTTAAGTGTATTTTATGGGGCTTTTTTTTTTGTTGTTTATTTCCCTAACTACCTGAAATTCTGTGTGACAAGGAATTTGTAGGATCGTAGAAACTTTTACCTTTCTCTTGGTGGCTGAATCTTAGGAAATGCAATTTATTCATTGTCCCTGACAGTCCCAGTAAAAGTCTTAAAATGAGACTGTAATGTATTGCAGAAAGTTTGGCCAAGTAGTCTTACAGATCCTGATCCCACGAGTTGCAATTGTTGATCCTTAAGAACGAGCTGGTATTAGTTTTAAGGCTACTCTTCCCATCGCCAGCTTATACTAAGGTTTTCCTGTGTTTCATGCTTTTTACTTCTTTTTTGTTTGGAACCCATGTTATTGCCTGTGAGTGGTTCATGCAAGCAAGTGGTAAGTTTCTAGAAAACTACAAGGAATGTCCTGTGCTACAAAAATGTGTTCCAAAGCCTGACAGTTGTCTTTCCAGAAGAATATATCCGTTTTATCTTGTATTTCTTCAAGTGCTGAAATGGGAACAAGGCAACTTTATCTGTGAATATTTAATTTAGAATAATGTAGCTGATTCTTATTGCAGAAGTGAGCCGTAACACACAGACCCATTACAATGCAGTCAGTAAGAGTGTGGCATAGTCCTGGACTTGAAAGTAAATTACAAAAATCTAGAGTTTCAAAAGTTGCAGAGAAATAATTTGAAAAAGTTTAAAGAGCAACATAAGTATTATCCTGTCAACTTCTTTTCTAACGAGCTTTCTAAATGTTTGCATAGAGTTTTCATAAATGCCTGCATAGAGCTGATCTTTTGTTCAGTGTGCAAATGATTTCTAAAAGTATTCAACAGTGTTTTAATGCTGGAACAGTGATGGCATGCGGTACCACTGGGATATTGATGCCACCTCTCAGTGCTACCTGTAATGGATTGTAACCTTATCTTAGCAGATAGTGAACCTTTTAGCCAAGATGTTAAATGAATGGTAGGATCCCACTCTGATAGCGGATAATGGACAGTTGATTTTTGGGTAGCTTTCTCTACAAAAGGACACAAAAATCTTAATTAAAACAGTATGTAAAATCTTCAGCATTTTTTACAGAAATGATTTTTAGGGGATTTTTCCTTATAGGTATCCTCATGTAAATAAAGCAGCCTTGGAAAGCGGTAGTTTCAATTCAGTTGTAGATTCACCTGGTTTACTTTAAAAAAAGGGTTGATTAGACTTGGGTAAATCGGTGAGAAAATTTGCACTGCTTTAATGGACTGGATTTTTCAGCCTGCAGCTGAATGGGCATTAGCAGAGAAGGCTGTTAGCTTTTCAGTGTGTTTACTGTTGTTGTAATTCATAGTACAAATTACACTTAAGATTCCCTGTTTTCTTATTTTTCAGGGCTTACAGGACACACTGCTGATATGAATATATTTTTAGATGATCCAGAATTTGCAGAAATTATTTTGAGGGCTGAACAAGCTATAGAGTGTGGAGTTTTTCCAGAAAGAATCTCTCAAGGATCCAGTGGGAGTTACTTTGCCAAGGATCCAAAAGGGGTGAGCATTTTACTGCAAAGTCAGAGACGCTATCAGCAGTGAGTTTAAAATGGAAATTTAAAAATGCTATTAAAATGAAAATTCATTTAATAATTTATAGTATGCCAAAAATGTACATTGGAAAAATCGGCACAAGTAGAACTCAGGTTTCTAATTATGTCTTGCAGCATAAACTAATCCAAAATAGCTATTATTTCTCTGTTGCAGTTTTAGCATGTTTTGAATGATCTGCAAATAAAGGAATATGGAGAAAATTAAAAGATCTCTTTAAATATCTTCAAACAGTTCAGGAATTCCTACATGCAGAATCTAACATTTTGTTCTTTGTATGTTTTAGTTGATTTTTGACACAACTGAGCTTCTGATTTGGGTTCTGTTTAGGCTTCTTTAGCCAAGATTCTTATATTTTTCTCTTTTGTTTTAAGATAGTCTTTTAGGTCATGTCTCCTCCTATATGGTTGGTAGATGGCAAGAAAAGTGGTATCAACAAGCCTACCTTTTTACTTACCTGCAGAATCTTAACATGAAGCTTCCCCTCTGTTAGTGGTACATGGTACCTTGAATAGTGATTATCAAAGAGGTGTCCTCAAGTTACTTTCAGACAGAAAAGTAACAGTTATGTGAATATCTTTCTTGAGAAATAACACTCAGAGAGCATTATTTAGTAAGATAAATGGTGTTTCTGGTGTACTTTTGCATTGTTTTCTTTAAATCAGAAATATTTTGCTTAGTGAAAACGATGACTCCCAGCCCCTCACATCTTTGTTAAATTGTCGTAGCTGATTTTATTTTAAGCTCAGTCAACAGTCTTCAGGTCTTAGGTGAATGTAGGTGTCCTGAAGATCCCAGCTGTGCTGGATATGGAAGTTGTAATGCTTTAAGTCCTTAGGCTTTCAAACCTATAATTTGTTCTCTAAACACTTTGTGGGATTCTTGCTGTTGTGTACAATGCTGTTAATATGAAAACCTGTTAAAAGTTTCAGCAGACTTTTTTAAGACTTGAGGTCATTTCCCTGCTTCAGTAGTTCAGTTCTCTGTAGGTTTTCAGGTTGTATACTTGTATATACATAGTCAAACTTTACACTGTTTTTAAAGAGGTACTTTAGGTGATAATTATATCTTATTTAATGTGTAATAGGAGAAAACTGAGTAACTAACTAAATACTGGTTTAAATTAATACTTTTTCAAAAATTCAATGCGCGATGTATCTAAAGAGTATTCTACAGTGTTCTGCTATAAGTGTTTTAAAACTGGTTAATTTTTTTAGGAGTTTCTCTTAATGCTGTGCAATCAAGATCTTCTATTCTTAAGAAGTTAGTAGAGAAATTACTAGAAAATAAATCATACTTGCTCTGGATTTCTGTATGTGCAAATCTATTTTGTCTGAAGGTTCTCCAGACTGATTTTGCAGGTTTTTTTGGTGACTAGCAAATGCCTGAGAGATTTACTGTGCCCTGGGTCTAATGATAATGTACTTACATTTCCTTTTTGTAGCCATAGCATCTTGGATACAGCACCTGTTGATTTTTCTTGTTATTTTCACTTCTGTTTTGCAGAAAAGTGTTGTGTTTGTTTCTAGTTAAGTTCCTAGTAGTGACTTGCCCTCCAGCTTCAGACAATTCATGGATTTGAATGTAATTACTTAGGAGGAATAAAGACTAAACCACCAACAATATTTTTTATGTGGGCCAGAAAAAATTCATTGCAAAAGATTGAAGTCTTTGCCAGTGTGAAACTGAGAAAATAATGATACTGTGCTCCTAGCTGACTTTCAGTTCTGCTTTTAGTCTGTGCTCTAAATTTAGAGCTTATCTGAATTCATTATCCATATTAAAGGTCTTATAAAACTGCAGTTTGTCAATAGTGCAACTCCCATTTGTGAAATGTTTCATATCCTCTTTAATAGCTATTGCATCATTTTGCTTCAGACCAGTTTTGTGACTTGCTTTCTCCTATTCTTGAGTTATCTCCTCTTGTGCTGGGAAAGAGCTAATTAAAGATGTGCTAAGCCTCCTTACTGGTCAGCTTCTGAGGTGTTTACCCACACTAAGAGAGTGTTACAGGTAACATGACCTGTTTGCATTAGGTTATCTTATTCAGTGATTTGGAACCATCAGAAAGAAAGAACTAAAATTGCCTATGTAAAATAATTCACTTGTTGCATTTGTTGGCATAGTTGAATACTGATATGAAGCAGTTCAGTACTTGCACTGCTCCTGAAGCACTGGATGTTTTTGCATTTGTCTTTCATTGTGTAACCAATACAGTAAAAGACACTGTGTCTGTTATGAGGTGTTCTGCAACATGTTGTTGACAGCTTAGGTATTGGCTAATTGGTAATGCCAACAGAGTCAGTCTAGAAAAAAAATTTCACTCTCAAAATTAAGACTGGCCTTGGTAGGTTGCCTACATTTAGATCTTTGTTCCACTCTGGTCTTTAACAGCAGTGGCTTTACAAAATGTAGCAAGGTTCCTCTACAGTTCTAACTTGAAAAGCCATATCTAGATTGGATAGTATAACACAGTGTGGTCCAGGCAAGTAATGGAATAAGCTAAACTCCTTTTTAGAATGGACAGTTTGTAGGAGGTATTCTCTGAAGAGTAATTCAGAAAATAGATATTTAATGGCTTAGCATGTATTGTCATTTTAAAAAAAAAATGAAGTGTTCAGGGAACATCCAGGCCTTTCACATTGCATAGAACATTTATTCTAAACAAACTTATTTGTAAGTCTGCATTGAATAAGCCTGCGCAGCTGCATAGAACTTGCTTATGATTTTTGAATCTAACCTTAGAATCACAGCAAATGGCATATGGAAACCCAGAATTTTCGTCTATTTGTTTAGTGCTCCTGTCAATAGGAAGTTTCATTTATAGGATGAGTGCATATAGTGATATCTCATAACTTGTTTCTTGTGGTAGCAGATGGGAATGAATTGAAATAGACAAGTGATGCTACTGATGCCTGGTTGTCTTGTGTAATTTGTTTACAAACTAAATGAAATAAGTTCTCTGTAGTTAGTTTGTCTTGGATGATCTTGGACTAGTTAAATTGTCTTGGATAAATTAGGTGGAAATTTTCTAGGAACTAGAACAACTAGTCGGGTCCTGTCCCTGATCCAGTATGAGCAGTTACTGAAGTAGATGCTAGTTTCTGACTGCCAGCAAACTTTTTTTCTGACTTGAGTGTACATGAGCTCTGAGTGTTGGTGCAACAACAGGCAGTGTTTAGCTTATGGAGATGCTACCTTGTTTTGATAGGGATTCAGGAAAGTATTAATATGTGCAAATGCTTCTTAAACAGCTGCTCCTAAATATTTATTAGATATATAGTACTTACCATGGTCCTGTGAGAAGGAATGATGATGCAGCTTTTCTACAGCATTCCACTTGAGCTATAGAAGAGTCATTACATTAACTTTATACACTAGGCTAAAGTTTATCACAGATAATTGGAAGGTTATGTATTTTGGTGTGGTAATAATTTTGTGGTTTGAGGTTAACAAATACAGAATGACATGTCAGAGGCAACTTGAGAGATTGCTGATTTAATGCCTAGGTTGTGGAGCAGGATTGTCTTAACACAAATCCTGATGAATGACTAAAGTCACCTGTTAGTAACATTGTGTTTTGGAGATTCTGCAGCCTGGCAGTTTGCCCCGATCTTGAGCTGCTCCTAAGGTGCAAAAGGGAGGGTTGTTTTTTTTTTTGTAACTTGTCTGCTGGGATTTAAGCCTAATGTTTCTTGGCTCTTTAACAGTAAATGTGTTGTTCCTTTTTTCTCAATAGCAACTTATGCAGTTCATCGTGTCCCATTTTCTTTTAGGCTAAATTGTCTCTGTTCATAGAGTCTTTCATTATTCACATTTTTTTGTGCTTATTCTCATTGTTTTTTTTCAACTTTCTCTAGTTTAACAGATTTCTTGAAGTGTCCAAAATTGGACAGTACTCTTAAGTACTTTTAAGCTTTACTGCATGTTTCCAGTGTCAATGGTGTCTCATAGTGTGAGCCATTGTCAGCTTTGAGTTGAGGAATCTGCAGCAGTGGTAAACACCACCACTCTCTTTGGAGAACATTTTGATCCATTCTAACCTAAAGTAATAAAATAGAATTAAAAGAGAAAAGGTAACATTTGATTATTAGCGTTCTGTATATTTGTCACTTTCTTGAAACGATTGTCTCTGTCTGAATTACCTTCTCAGTGAGTTAATTAGCGGGCTGAAAATGAATTTTTAGAACTGCTTCTGAAACCTCATTTTTAAAAAACATAGAATATAAAAAAATATATATTCTAAGATGCAGTCCTCTAATTTTTGGAAAAGTAGTAATTGTTAGCTGATTTTTGGTTTTCAGTCTGTACGACTTCTAGCCAAGCATTTGATGATAAATTTATTTGGAATACCATTTTGTTAGTTTTATTATTTCATCATCTTAAAAGAACAGTTGTAAAATGCAGTGTGTTGTATCTAACCAATACTTGCAAATAACTAATTTTCAAAATAATTTTCATCTTTTGCAACCCAAAGCATTCATACTTTTTTTTTTTCCCTAGAGAATTATTGGAGTGTTCAAACCAAAATCTGAAGAGCCTTATGGACATCTAAATCCCAAATGGACCAAATATTTTCACAAAGTTTGTTGTCCTTGCTGCTTTGGCAGAGGCTGCCTTGTTCCAAATCAGGGATACCTCTCGGAAGCTGGTGCCTATCTTGTGGATGACAAGCTGGGGCTAGGTGTTGTACCTAAAACTAAGGTGAAAGTTAAAATACATACGTTAATGACTGTAAAAGTTAAATAGTGACAGATGTGTCAGTCTCTGGACTGTAGTTGTAGAGACATGCTTTTGTATCATGCATTATCCCTAAGCAATTTATAATCTATTCCAAGTCCAAAGGCACAATGGGCTTTGTGTAGAAATAGTGGCTGTGATTTTTGCTTTAAAGGATAAGTCTGTGATCTGAAATGAATCTCTTCTTTGGAACCACTTCATTTTCTAGTACTTTCTGAAGTTTTGTGCCTCAAGTTTTTAGTGAATCAGAATTGCAAAAAGCAGCATATAAAGATTTCCACTTAAGACTCTTGCCACATTTCTGAGATATGTAAAATAGCAAATATGCGCTATTTTGTATAAAATTTGTCTGTTGGAAATGCCTCATGCTTCCTTTTTGCTTTTTTGACAACTAAGATTAATATTTACTGTAAGTCTGTAATTGAAGTAAAAAAATACTGAGCTGTTTTTAACTTTCATATTTTAAGGTTGTCTGGCTTGTCAGTGAGACCTTTAATTACAGTGCAATAGATCGTGCAAAGTCAAGAGGAAAAAAATATGCTTTAGAGAAAGTGCCAAATGTTGCTAAAAAATTTAATCGAATTGGACTACCTCCTAAGGTAAGATGAAAAATAAGTGATGCATGCATTTCCTGCTTCTTATACAGGACTTTGAATTGACAAAAAAAAAATATTTGTAGGTAACTTCACCTGTAGAAGAAAAACCTTTCTTTTTGTTGGTAGCTATCTCTGAATGACTGGAGCTTGATAAATATGACAGCCTCTACATGAAATCTGACCACTCTGTTAAATCATTCCTGCTTTTGAACTACTGTGATATAAAAAGTGGCAAGGTTATTAGTCTGCAGTCCAGCTTTTTGCTGGAGAGGCAGTGTCTTAAAATGATGTACATCTCAGGTTTTGTTTTCTTTTTTTTCTTTCTTGACTATTTAGTACATTTTCCTTCAGTGTCATGTTTTTATATTGGCTAATTGTTTCTCTCCTGCAATTCATCTAGTTTTTAAATTTTTTCTCAATTCTTTACTTTTTTTACCTTTCTGTTGTTTGTTTTTATTATTTTAGGTTTCATACTGTGTGTTCACCCTACATTCTTTTTGTCTTGTGTGCAGTCTCAACTGGCTAAAACCTCACATCTTTCTTGACTAATGAGCCTTATTGTATCCCCAAAATTACCACTACACTGTTCATCTTATAAACTTTTAAAACACAGGTTAGATACCGTTTGGGTAATCCACTTGTCAGCTCCCAGCAATTTTGATCCATTTGACATATGTTATGCAAGCTTGTATCAGCATGGTTATTCCACATGCTATCAGTTTATCCATGTCTCTGCACGTATGTCTGTCTGCATGTCTGGAATATATGTCCTCTTTGAATTTTAATCTTCAGCACCTTTCCTGTTGGCCACATGTGGAGCCAAAGCCATCTGAGTTGTTTTTTTTTTTTTTTTTAACTTGGGCTTTTCTGGGGAATGTGTTTTGGGCACTTGCATGCAAAACACGTCTTGAAATAATAGTTAATGCTGCCTTTCTCATCAATGAAATGTACAAGACTTCCAGAGAGAAAGATACTTCTGCTGTAACTTTTAGTGAGGTTCCTATAAACTATCGAACCAAGTGTTTACAATGAAAAAGAAGAGATATTACTCCTGTTTCAAATATTGCTCATAATACCAACTGTTCATTTTTGTTGAGCTGTCTGTTATATTCATGCTAATCTCAGTGAGTGCTTAAATGTTTTTAAAACCAACACAACAAACTACCAAAACCCCTAGAAAAAGTCCTCATGATTTTCTTTTTTAGATTTGAGGAATGAAAGAGAAGCTACTTATTAATTTATTATTTTTTAGCGTCATATTCCCTGTTATCTGAACTTGGAGACTATATAATCAGTTTTTATGTTAACATTAAGATCAGTTTTGTGACTTAGCCGAGCACATTTTCCAAATGCAGTTTCTTAATGTTTCAGGTTGGCTCCTTCCAGCTGTTTGTTGAAGGTTATAAGGAAGCTGACTACTGGCTCAGGAAGTTTGAAACTGATCCCTTGCCTGAGAACACAAGGAAAGAATTTCAGGCACAGTTTGAAAGATTGGTTATCTTGGATTATGTTATCAGAAATACAGGTATTTGTCTTTCGGTATCAATCTACTTTTGTGAAACAGAAATGGTAAGCAGTGCTGGCTGAAAGCTGCTGCTGAAGGCTTTTAATGTATTTTGGATACTTTTCTGAAAATTGAATGCCAGAATGTTGCATTTTAAACTTTAAAAAATTAACATTGGTTCCTAACATTAAATATTGCAATATGACAAAATCTAAACAAACCTTTTTGAATGTTACTTGATACTTTTAAACAACATAATTCAAGAACAAGTACTTTCAGTATGCTTTAATTCTGTCAGTAAGCTACTGTCTGTGTTCCTTGATTAGGATAATGGCTGGTGGGGTTTCAGGAATCATAAGAAAAGCCACAACTACCATTCCTTTTGTGCTAAACTGGAGGCAATAACAGCACAGTTTTGCATCAAATACAAAATAGTTCATATTCATTGTGATTTGGCAGTGAAGGAGAACAGTGATGTATATCTTTCAGTTCTCCTGGATTCTTATTTATATCACTCAGAAGCTAGGATTCTTCTGTTGGCTATTTAGGTGATCTATTTCTTCCAGAACCCAAAGGCAGTTTTATATTTAAAATACTTACCAGAAAATCGGTTGCCTCCAACATTTCAGTAAAGGTAAAAAGCACATTGTGATGAAAAAAAAAACGTTTTGAACCATTTTGGCTGACTCTTTGGTAAATTTCCAATGTACAATATTAGTCATAGTATAACATTTTAGATTATGATTTCTTTATACATGATATGTGACATGCATTTTCCTGTTTAAAGACAGAGGAAATGATAACTGGTTAGTCAGGTATGAAAAACAAGAAGGTGGACTTGATCTATCAGATAAGGTAAGAAAATTGTACTCTGAAACTTATGGTCTAGAAATTGTTTAGTTTTTATAACTTGGTCTTGAAACATGGCTCTAACCCTGGTGCATTGTCTCAAGAAATATCATAAGTCCTAATCATTCTAGGCAAAAGGAATGGAAAAGCTATTTGGATTAGACTAATCTGGATAGAACAGTGCTAGAAGCTATTTTTCTTTTCTGTATTGTTCTGTATTTTTTTTTCTTTATTAGCTTGGGCTATAATAACAAAACTGCCATGTTTCTTCAGCTATTTATGTGGTCTGCTTATCTTGTATTTGGTGGAAAGGCTTCTTTTTAATGGTGGATTATATGTGCTGAAGTTTTTTGTGGATACTCCTTTGTATTGGTTAAGGTAACTTGAAGCAGTGAAATTTAAGTATTTTATTTAGTGTTTTTAATGTATTTCACTCTTTTTGTAAGCACATAGGTATTGCTAACTTTTAAAACATTCCTTCTGTAGGATAGCCAATGGGCTACAACTAAAGAACCTGCTATTAAAATTGCTGCAATTGACAATGGTTTAGCATTTCCCTTTAAGCATCCTGATGAGTGGAGGGCATGTAAGTATCACATTCTTCAATCATCTTCCTCTTGGGAGAGTAGCTTCTGAATATTTTTTTTTTATTTGTGGTGTTGTAGTAGCAAACTAAGAAATCATCACTAATTATGTATTGAATTCTTAAATAAAGCGCTCTTCTTAAGGAAGATAGCAACAAATGCCATTTTTGCAAAGGCATGTATGATTTTAGTTCTTGTTCTTATTTTTTACCCTTGATTTTTTGTGAGGCCTTGTGTGCTCTGTCATAGTGTTCTTGTAGTCAAATATGAGCTACGAACTGGCCAGACTGTGAGGTGGGTCGACACCTGGCTGGACTGTCTCAGACTCCAAGGGCTGTGAGTGAGCGGGAGCAGCACTCAAGTCAGTGGGTGGCCTGCTGCTAGTGGTGTTCCTTAGATCCTGCAGCTGAGACCATTTGGTGTCTTGTTTAACATCTGCTGATACTATCTACTCTTACAACATCTCTTAAAAAAGCTGTTTAATAGCAATTAAACAAAAAGCTAAGAGTGTTTTCCTGAAAATTTTGTCTTTGATTGTAACCATTATTTTACTGCAAAGGAAACTGCATTACTAAACTAGAAGCAGGTCTCTCCTGTTGCTTCCAGCATTTAATTTATGTACCTTTTTACTTCTTGCTTCCACTTAAGTTTTATTATTTAAAACATACTTTCACTGTTTGGAAAAAAGGCTGAGTAGCTGTAAAGCTGTAGCCAAAAGAGGTATATGGGGCAAAACTGTTCTGAAAAATGGTGTGTTACTGAGACCTGCTAGCAGGCAGCGCCATACTGTAAGCACTGGAAAATTTAATATTTGCCTGTTGTTAATCACTAAATGTACTGTTTTTTCTGCATTAGATCCCTTTCATTGGGCTTGGCTGCCTCAAGCAAAAGTTCCTTTCTCTCAGGAGACCAGAGACTTAATACTTCCTCGCATTTCTGATATGAACTTTGTACAGGATCTTTGTGAAGATCTTTATGAACTATTTAAGGTGATTTGATTCTTTGAATTGATTACTGAAATATTTAATACTTGTAACAGTTAGATGGTTTTTCTGTTTATGAATTTGACTTCTGTATGGCTGAATGACACTGTGCTATTTTAGCTTTTACACTGGCGTGAGGGAAAGGGTTTTCTAATTAAGAGGGAACTGTGTCACTAATGTGGCACATAATTACCTTTTATGTATCTGTTTCACATAATCAGTTAAAGCTAGTTTACATTTATAGCACAAATATATGTAAAAACTCCATTTAACATGTCTGTGTGATATGTATACCCCTAAGATAAACTGTAGCAACCTGAGGAATCCATGTATTTAATGTAACTTAAAACACCTGCACACCTTTTGTATACTCAATTTTCCGTACATATATGGTGTGAAGTTGATGCTGAAATCTTGACCATGTGTAAAGAAAGTCAAACTTCTTTTAAAGATGCTGAAACTGTGCTACAATATTGACATGTGAAGAAGTGCTTCCTTCTCTGAAACATTCCGTAAACAATTTTGTCATATGTTCAAGTGAAATGATCCAGATGATCAGGATGGAAATAAATTAAAATTTTAAACTTTTAATGAAAGTGCAGCTGCAATGTCAAAGCTAGATCCTGAGGCACACTTTGCAGTGTTTGCATCTTCAACTCACTTATGTTCAAAATGATTCTGGGTTGTGTTAAACTCAGTGGAAGCTGAAGTATTTAACAGATTTAAAGAAGGAAAGATTCTTTTGTGAGAGTAAAGGTGAGAGAGTGGTGTAACATCAGGGTGTTGGTGGGTAGGTTTAATACCACCATACAATATAGTATCCATTGTTATACTTTACTTTTATGATGTGGAACATCCTTCATTTTCTCGTATGTGAACTTGCTGCATTAAATAGACCTTTTTTGTGGGCCATACTATGACTATTTGAAGCTTCCAAAAGTTGTCATAATGTTGGTAAATATGACTGTGGGTGTTAGGAAATCGACAAATATAGCTAAAAATAAATGGGTCATTTCCTATAATAACTGTTTGTTTTCTTTAATAAAGACTGATAAAGGATTTGACAAGGCTACATTTGAAAACCAAATGTCCGTTATGAGGGGGCAGGTAAGAGTGCTTTTTTAAATTTTTTTTTATGTATTGTATTTGGCATCGCTTCTCTGTTGGGGTTTTTTTAGAGCAACAAAAGCTGACTCATATTGAATTGAAAGATATTTGAAGGTATTTTTCACCTGAGAAGGCTAAATTTCTTTCTGGAGTTTGTTCTTACTTGCATGTAGATGAGATGGCAGAAATTGTGTACCTGTTTACTTTTCATAGAATATATTTTTAAATAATGTAATAGGGTTTTATTTGTTTGGAATTTTTTTTGCGGGGGGTGGGGAGGACTTAATATGTATCTATTTGTTTATAGTATTTTTAAAATTAAACACTGGAGAGCATCGTAAACTTGGATGGAAAATTTGGTGGGTAATTTTGTTATTGCAATAGAAGTGACTTTGTTTTGGAATGTTACCTTGATCATTGAGGTAACTCTTGCAAGAAAGCAATATTAGGTAATAAAATTTTCTTCATCCTAGCTTATGTTGGAACCATTCTTAGAATCAGTTCAGCCATTTTCAGATTAGAAATCTGATGATAATTAAGTGAGGGGGTTAAATACTGAAATGAGAGGAGAAAAATTTCTCCATCTTGCTGTATTAAAGTTTAAGACTGGTGTGATACACTGGAAAACAAGGCTTAGCTAAGAACAAATTATTTAGTTCACTGTAGACATAGAATAGTGATGTGTGAACATGCAAGGGAATTGAACAAGGTAAATTAATAGTCCCATTTGCCCTGAATTTATCCAAACTGACTTTGTGTTCATAAATTCAACAAGGATAGTTTAAAACCAGGCAGTCACTGGCTTTGTCCAACCTTTGTAGAATTTCTTACATCAAGAAGTACCTTGCACAGGACTGCAGCTCTGCTTAGTCAAACGTAATCTCAGTTACAGATGGTGGCTAAAAGCCAGCAAGCCTTATTTATTAAGATGAACTAAAGGAGCTAGTCTGAAATAACTTCTCTGATAAGTTTATGGAGTCACTGGAAGGTCATTTCTGAAGTATTTATCTGCCTTAGACTGAGTTAATTAGCCTTTTTGTGATGACACAATTGACTACAGGGAATCTGTTACTTAAAAAAATCTTTAGGAAGAAAACTTGATCTACATGATTGAGAGGATCTAGCTAAGACAGTCTTAATTTCCCACCATAAAGGCTGTGTCTGGACCCTTTCTTTGCACCCATTATTTTATTTTTTTTTTAGATCTCTCTAGCTGTACAAGAATGTGTTTTGCTCTGGGGAGATGTCAGGTTTTCAGGCATGGATTTAGGGAAGAAATGTAGACAATTCTTGGGTGTGATTTGGAAAACACAAACAAATGATGACTTTTAGCATTAATTTTAGACTTGCTTTTGGTGTAAACCCGAAGTGTGTTACAAGTGCATTATAGAAAAGTTGGATATCTAGATACTTAGATCAGATGCTAAAGGATTACTTCAGTTAAGATTAATTTTCAGGATAGTGAAAATGTCTGTAAATATATCTTTAAAAATGATTGCTTTAGGAATTAGAAAGTAAAGAATTGGGGTAATAAAGACAAGGAGGCTGAAGAGAAATAGATCTTGCACATAAGAGGCGAAATCTTTAAATCTAAGGTACCAAAAGTGGTTAGAAGCATAGTTTTGTGAAGCAGGGGGGAAAAAGATATTGGGAAGAGTTTTGAACCCAAGATAAACTGTTCTTGGAAGAATCTAGAGACTAAGCAACCAAGTAATCCAGATCTACAAGGAATTGCCTTAGAGCTTAGAAAATTAAAATATCAGGTGGGGTTGCTGGAAGAGCAAAATTGCAGTAAACCATGCAAAAAACTATCTGACAGGGTTCTTTAGCCATGAAAGTATGGAATGAGCAGGGGATCAGTAAGTTGTGCAAGGAAGGAAGGGACATTGTGCAGGAGGAAGAAGAGGCTTTATATTAAGGATAATGCAAGCGTGTCACTGGAATGAAATTGCATACTTGCCTCAGTTTTCAGTGGGATAACATTGAACATGGAGTAAATTATCAGGGCAGTTAATGAGCACTAAAGTTTCGGAAGTTTGACAGAGCTCTCCTCTACAGAACTGATATAAGAATTTTATTTATATTTATAAGCCATGGTTTTATTAGTGTGTCCTCACCTTACCTGCTTTTGCTGTTTTAGATACTAAATCTTACTCAGGCATTAAAGGATGAAAAAAGTCCCATTCAGCTTGTTCAGATGCCACGTGTGATTGTGGAACGAAGTAGCACTGGAAGTCAGGGCCGAATTGTTCATCTGAGTAATGCATTCACACAGACCTTTCATAGCAGGAAGCCTTTCTTTTCCTCCTGGTAGCAACAAAAATACGTGGAAGAGTAAGTTTCTCTTAACTTCAGAAGGCTACTTGTGCGCAGAGGCTCTTCATACTCTTGCTGTGTACCAAGAGCTCTGACTGCTGACACCTCAGAACTTAAATTCTAAAGACTTAAATGTATTCTGAATGTAATAAAAGTTTACAATTTTTATCTCAGTTGTGAATTCTTATGTCAGGGAATAAGAACTTGTCCATATTGTATTTTTATAGGCTAAATTGATGTATTCTGAATAAGGGACGATACACAGTTTGCATATGCTGAGAAACTGCTTTTGAATAGAACAGGAATTCTTTTTGTTTAATATAGATGTGAATCTATATGCTATCAATTTCTTTTTATATGATCTTTAAAACCCAAAAGTCCAGAATGTTGTCTTTGATTGTGAAAACGCAATTCCTTGGAATTTCTTCCTGATATTTTAAGCTGCTTATAGGTGTTCCTAGGCTGTTACTTGAAAAGTCGTGCACTAAAAAAAATTTAAAAATAAAATTAATGTGTCTTGGACAAACAAGTGAAAGAAAGGGAGAGGGGAAAAATACTCCCAGTAGTTTTTGGGGTTTTTTTGCACATGGGGACCAGTTAAATAGTTGAATTACAGCAGAATTCAACCCAAGGAAGTACGTACAACTCCTCCTGTCACAGTACAGACTGTGGGTACGTTTTGGAGGTTAAAATTTCACCTGTAGCTTTTAGAATTTCTGTATTTAAGCACATGTATGAAAAAAATGTGGTATTTCTTTATAGATCTATCACAATGGGAAGATTTGCACCATGTTGCTGCAGGTTTGTTTTGCAATAGGTGCATAAATGTGTTCATCAGTCACCAAAGTGGTTCTGCACTGTTAATGATGCAAGTGCGGCTGTATCTGCCTTCTCAGTTTCATCTAAACACACGGTTGTTTTGATGGTGGTAGGTGGTTACTACTGTAACATCTAGAGCACAGAAACCTATGGATGTGGATTACCTTTAATGATGTCATGATCATGATTTGAATTTATGTTTGGGGTTACATGGATTAAGACTTGACAGTCTCATTCCTAGGTCTGTCTTATGTAATAGTTTATTTAGTCATTTTCTGGATCGTTAAGGCTAGGGATGGGATAAAAATTGCTGCTTCTGTGAACACTCCATGTTTCCCACATGGCTGTATTTTGTAATTCTAAGCAATACTGTTGAACTCGAAAAATAATAAAAAGCTTGTATTTTATATAATTCCGACTGGATGTAAATATTACTGTAGCGCGTCAGGACTTCACCACGGATGAAAACACCTGAGCCTTCACGGTCGCTCTTGCTCTAGCCTGGGCACCACGACCGCCTTTACCGCCTTCCCGCGGTTGTTTTAATACAAACCGCTTGTTTAAAAAAAATAGAAGAGAGACGGTGTTTGGGTGTTGCAGCAGGCAATAAAGGGCGCGGTTTGAAACGCGCCGATCAGGCCCCAGCGCCCACCTGGGGGTAACGGAGCCGCGCGGGCTGCCGGGAAAGAGGCGGTGTGAGGGCGGGGGTTGCCGGAAGGGGGCGGTGCCTCAGCGGGGGCGGTGTGAGGGCTGTCGGGAAAAAGGCGGTGCGAGGGGGGCAGGCCGGAAGTAGGCGGTGCCTCAGCGGCGGCGCGGGGACTGCTGGGAAGCAGGCGCTGCGATGGCGGGCGGCGGGGTGCATGGTGGGGTGGCTCTGGTCGGCGCGGCGCCTGGCGCCCCCCAGTGCCCGCATGGTGAGCCAGGAGGGGCCCGGCTGAGGGCCCGCAGGGAGGGAGCTGACATCCCCACCTGTTTCCCATGTTCCCGGCTTCGGGAGCCGCGCGTCAGGACTCTCCGAGCGGCCGGGTCGGGAGGGACCCGCGGGGGTCACAGCTCCCTGCTCCTCGCTAAAACCAAACCGCGTGGCTACAAGCGTCACCCCGATATTTGCGATCCCTTTGTAAATTCCTGTGTCAAAGCTTGGGATTGCCAGCCCTGTTTTACCTGCACAAGGGCCGCAGCTTGACCAGAGCCGACCCTGATGCAAAGCAGGAGGAAGGCTTGACCTTCTCTCTTTTCTAAAGCACAAGAGGCACAGGACATCAGCTTGATATAAAGGGCACCATGCAATTGCGTTTGTCCTTTAGGTCCTGCTCTTCTGTTTGTAAAAAACGGTGAAGAAAAGACAGAGGGAAGAAGATTTTATGCTTGTTCAGCATGTAGGGACAGAAAAGATTGTAATTTTTTCCAGTGGGAAGATGAGAAGGTAAGACTGTTGTGTGAGACTGACAAACATTGTGGGTTTCTCTCTATTTAATAGGAAATGGGGCGGGAGAAGGAGCATATTTGAGTCTGGAAGTTTGTCGCAGTTACTGTTTTATAAACGTTGTGTAACAGCTTGTATATAGCAGAGGACTTATTTCTGTCAGAACAACTACTTTTGAGGCAGGCTGTGTATGTTCTGAGCAAAACTGGCATTTGTTACTGTATTGCCAAAATGCTGAAATATTCAGGTAACAAAGTTTGCTAATACTAAGCAATGTTGAACAAAGTAGGGTAGTTCTGATTCCCAAAGTGTCCTCGCTGTCCATAATTAAGACAGATAAACCTGGTAGATGCAGGCAAACAATGGGATGTACAAAATCGTGAGGTGCTGGGGATCCGTGTGATGCTCATGACATCTGCAGCAGTTTCTCTTCCTGTAAAAACTTTGGTCAGAGAGAGTCATAGAGTCATAGAATCATAAAATGGTTTTGGGTGGGAGGGACCTTAAAGATCATCCAGTTCCAACCCCTCTGCCATGGGCAGGAACACCTCCCTCTACATCAGGCTGCCCAAGGCCCATTCAGCCTGGCCTTGAACACCTCCAGGGATGGAGCATCCACAGCTTCCCTGGGAAACCTGTGCCAGTGCTTCACTGCTCTCATGGTGAAGAAATTCTTCTGTGTATCAAGCCTATGTGCCCCTATTCCAGTTCCCCCTAGTCCTATCACTACAAGCCTTTATGAATAGTGCCTCCTCAGCTTTCTTGTAGCCCCTTCAGGTACTGAGAGGGAGGTCGCTATAAGGTTTCCTCGGAGCCTTCTCTTCTCCAGGCTGAAAAACCCCAACTCTCTCAGCCTGTCTTTGCATGGGAGGTGCTCCAGCCCTCTGAGCATCTTTGTACTCCTCCTCTGGACCCATCACACAACTCCATATCCTTCTTATGTGGAGGATTCCAGAACTGGACACAATACTCCTGATAAGGTTTCACAAGAGAGGAAGAGAGGGGCAGAATTACCTCCCTTGACCTGCTGGCCGCACTTCTGTTGATGCAGCCCAGGATACGGTTGGCCTTCGGGGCTGTGAGCACACCTTGCCAGCTCATGTCAAACTTGTCATCAATCTGTACACCAGGTCCTCCTCTGCAGGACAGCTTGCAGTCACATCATCTCCCGTCCTGTACTGCAAACATGGGTTTCCCCGACCCAGGTGCAGGACCTTGCACTTGGCCTTGTTGAACCTCATGAAGTTCGCTCAGGCCCACTTCTCCAGCTTGTCCAGGTTCCTCTGGATCACATCCCATCCGTCTGGTGTGGCAACTGCACCCTTATTGTGTAATACTGTGATTTAATATTGTGATTTCATGTACTATGCAGGCCTATACCTGTTCATTTTTTTAATTTTAATATGCGTAAATTTTGCAGGTGTCAGATACCAGGCTTGCAGCACGTGAAGAATATAATAAAAATCATCAACCTTCTTTGACACATGGACAGAATGTGGAAAGGTATTGCGGTGTGCATTTTTTTCAGTAAAAATCGAGTAATGCAAGTTTAGGTACTCTGAACATAGAGGTCATATTTCAGGATTCTTTACAATATAAAACATGCCAGAGGGATTTGGAAGAATAAGAAATATTTGACTGCTATGGGAAAATAGCATGATACGTCTGATTAGAGCATGATATTTTCAGCCCAGAAGGTTTTTTT
The DNA here is from genome assembly GCA_033459285.1 of Clamator glandarius. Lineage (NCBI taxonomy): Eukaryota > Metazoa > Chordata > Aves > Cuculiformes > Cuculidae > Clamator > Clamator glandarius. The sequence goes on from JAUNZM010000109.1 coordinate 4,795,267, forward strand.
GTGTATATGTATAATTCTTACATTGGTGCTCATACTATACTAACAACAGATAGCAGTTTCGGTTAAAAAAACTGATCCTAGCATTAGTGTTCAAATGTAATGGGCTTAACATTGTGAAAAGAAGCAAAGATAATAGAGTAACAAATAAAGTCCAAGTTTTTTGTGTAAATGCACAGGACTGCTTGCTGGTAGTTGATATGGAATGTTTGTGCTGTAACGCAGTTACTTATCGGGACTCTCAATGTATTTGGTGAACTTATTATGTGCTGGCTTTCAAGGAAGGCTTTTTTGAAGTGTCCTTTTACTACTTTTTGTTAAGTATTGCTTCATTCACATGTAGATAGTGGAGTTTTGCAAGAGCAGCTTTGACGACAATGCCTGTTTAAATTGAACTCCTACAAAATATGAAACCCCCTTCATAGCTACCCTTCATTTTCTATAGAGACTTTTTTCAAAGTTTGTTCCGTATTGTCTTTTGTATTTAAAGGTACAAGGATTTTGTTCTGTTGCCATTATCAAAGAGGAGATTTTGCCAGGAGTGCCAGCAATTGCTGTTGCCAGCTGAATGGGAAAAACACTCACATCACCAGTTTCTGTGTGATATCTCCACTGCCCAGTTAAGAAATCCCAGTCGACTTCTGTATCCACTGGAGAATAAAAAAACAAATGCACAGTATTTATTTGCAGACAGAAGTTGCCAGTTCCTACTGGATCTTATTATTGATTTAGGATTCAGACGAGTGCTCTCTGTTGGAACACCCAGGTACGTCAGTGAGAATTGTTACGCTTTCAAATAGTATTTCTGTCTCAAAACTGCAGCGTACTAATATGCAAATAGTAAAGGATTCTCCCAAAATAACAGGTTCGCTATGCTTTCATTGGTTGGGATTATCCAGGCATCTAGTGAGGCTTGCTTTGAGCTCATAAGATACAGAAGACTGTAGCTGCTACTGCAAATAATATGCAGACACACTTTAAATGTCTTGCTTTGTTTGTTACAGAAGTGACAATGAGTTTCTTTGCTTGTGTTTGGGTATTTTTTGTTTATAGTGATGTGATCCATTAGGCTCTACTGACTTTTCCTTTTATTTTCCTAACTTTGAGTATTAGCCAGATGGAATCATCCAAATTCAGATTACTCCATTTTCTTTGTCTGTTTGGTTTTAGGTTTAGTAAAGTACCAGGCATTCTTGTCTTGCAAGATAATTTCTGAAGTCAATGACTATGTGTTATATTTCTTTGCCTCAATTATGCTTCAGGCTTCATGAAATGATCCAGTCAAAAGACTCACAAGAAGAAGATTTCAGAGTTAGGAGCCTTCTGTTAGATATTGATTTCAGGTATGTTTTGAGAAACATTTATCTGTCTTTAGAGTAAGAACAAAGATCTGTGTTCTTAGTGCTTTGAAAGATTAATTTGTGTTGTTTTCACTTTCCTGTCTCTGCATCTCTGTTCCTGCACCTGCACGCAACTGACATCCAGATTATGAGAAAAATAATTATACTTAATAATACTCGGTGTTGTTATGTGTTGTCAGTAGTCAGAACCCAAAAATGCTTTTCTTAAGGCCTTGTTTTCACTGTAAATGCCCCTTAGGGCAGGCAAGAAGTTGTTTATATTTTTCTACTAATTGAAACTTATTTTACAGGTATTCACAGTTTTACACAGAAGATGAATTCTGCCACTACAACATGTTTAATCATCATTTTTTTGGTGGAGAGGTAAGGCCAAGTATTTCTTGAGTGTTTTTAAAGAAGTTCATGTTTTTAATGCAGCATTTTGTGAGAAAACCTTGTCAGTCTAGTAGAAAACAACTAACATGAGATAAAAATGGTCACATTAAGTGCGTAATTATGAGTTCATTAGGAAACCCACAGCTGCAATGGAGCATTTGTTGTAGCTTTGTACACGGAATCACAGTGTGATTCAATCGCAAACATTAACTTCAAACATTTATCCCAATTGTGTACTCACTCACTCTCTGTTCATCCCTTGCCATTGTTAGTAAGTCACCACTGATTCACATAAACATGTTTATTGTACTAGACAACTTTCAGATTTTTTTCCACTTTAAAGCCTAATTGTGAATGGGATCTTGAAAATAAAAAAGAATTCTCTAGAATGGAACGAGAGTCTGGTCTGAAAGCCTTACCTTTGAATTGATTTTTCATTATCTATTCGAGTATTGTATTTTTCAATTAAAAGAAAAGATTGTTCATCTGTGTTATAAACCCTGTAGTGTTCTTTTCAAGGTGTGAAAAGGTGACACCCGTAATGGCACTGTATTGCAGTGAATGCAAGGACTGAATCACAGCACTTTTGAATGCACATTAGTGTTAAAAATCTGGGTTTGGAATGCAATAGAATCTGTGTAAATGATGAGAGGATGTTGCATGATGTTAGTGAAGACATAATTTCTTACATTTGCTCTAATAATAAAGTCCAGGTAGGACTGCTAGAATTTGAATGCCATATATTTTTGTAACAGATATGGATTGAATGAGTTTTCAGTGGACTGAATTTTTTCCTATTACTTTGACAGTGCTTTACAGGATAAAATTAAAGTTAAATGGCATGAGTAAAATGATTTCTGAGCTTGAACTTTGCATCCTTGCTGTGAATAACATCTTTTTTCCAAATTATATTTATTACCTTTAGTAAGAAGGCTATGTTAGGAAGCTTGAACTGCATCTGCCCTTGATCCATTATCTCTGACTGAACAGGGCATTTGTTCTCAGTGCTTCAAATCTAGATATGGGTTTTCTTTAAATGGTACACAAGAGGAAATTCACCTCCACAAGAGGAAATAGCTTATGTGTTCAAAGTTGAAACTTATAAAATAATCATTTTCTCGCCAAATAAATATGTTTACAGTTCTTGACTCTATAACTGGAAATTAACCTGTATTTCTTACAGACTGCGTGTGAAACTTGTAGGAAATTCTTGTGTCAAGACAATGGTGAAGGAGTCATTATGGTAACTGATCCCCCATTTGGAGGTTTAGTGGAAGCACTGGCATCTAGTTTTAAAAAACTGATGGCAATGTGGAAGGAGACAGAAAAAGGTGTGTATTACAACTGGATATGTGAGTTGAGCTGTAACATTGCTATAAGAAAAAGCACCTATTTAAAAGTCCCTGATTCTGGCTACTCAGGTGAATGTAAACACAATAATGTTATAATTTCTATAGATGAACTAGTGTATATCTAATAATGTCTCCTGATACTATTAGTTTAATAATACCCAATTCTCCAAGTCTCTCTTGAAAATTTTTGCAAATTGTTTAAATATATGCTTTGCAATTAAAATGGACTTTAAAGGTAGAGAAGAATATGCTATCAAGCCAGTACCAATTCTTACCAGCATCAGCAGGAAACAAGAGGTATTAGTTAAATGGAGCTTACAGCTCTGCATATATAAAATACACTAGAACTTTCTGACAACAAAAGGAACTATTTATTATGCCAAAGATGACTTACACACACACATACACATTTGTGTATTATATAGAAACATAGAAACATTAAGGTTGAAAAAGACCTCCAAGGTCATAAAGTCCAACCATCAGCCCAACGCCACTGTGCCTACTAAACCATATCCCGAAGTGCCACATTTACACAATTTTTGAACACCTCCAGGGATGGTGACACCACCACTTCCCTGGGCAGCCTGTTCCAATGCTTAACAACTCTTTCAGTAAAGAAATTTTTCCTAATATCCAGTCTGAGCCTTCCCTGACACAACTTGAGGCCATTTCCTCTCGTCCTATTGCTAGTCACTTGGGAGAAGACACCACCACCCACCTCACTACAACCTCTTTTCAGGTAGTTGTGGAGAGTGATAAGGTCCCCCCTCAGCTTCCTCCAAGCTAAGCAATTCCCTCAGCCACTCCTCATAAGGCCTGTGCTCCAGACTCTTCAGCTTCATTGCCCTTCTCTGGACCTCAGTGTCTTGTAGTAAGGGCCTCAAAACTGAACACTGTAGTCGAGGTTCAGTCTCACCAGCACTGAATATAGGGGCATGATCACTTCCTTATTCCTGCTGGTCATGCTGTTTCTGGTACAAACCAGGATGCTATTGGCCACCTGGGCCTGCTGCTGGCTCATCTGCAGCCACGTATCAACGAATAGCCCCAGCTCCTTTTCCACCAGGCAGCTTTCCAGCCACTGTTCCCCAGGCCTGTAGCCCTGCATGGGGTTGTTGTGGCTGAAGTGCAGGACCTGGCACTTGGCCCTGTTGAATCACATGCAGTTGGTCTCTGACCATTGATCCAACCTGTCCAGATCCCTCTATTTGCTGTAAATTTTTCATGCTTAATATGCCTTGTTTTTCTTCAATGTCTTTTCATTGCTAGGTCACAACAACCAAGAGATGCCCATATTCTGGATATTTCCATACTTCTTTGAGTCTCGTATTCTGGAATTTTTCCCAAGCTTCAGTATGATGGATTACCAGGTATAACTGAACCCAGTGAATCTGCTAAATTTCAGTCCTGTGCAGTGTGAACAGGAGTATGAATACAAGCAGATATAATGGTAGCACTTGTCTGTAGGTGGGCTGCCTTCTTGAGCTTTAGTTCTTACTTCATTGGAGGCACTGGAAATTCTGTGGTGCTTATCATGTGAACCCCAGTTTCTGTATTTGTATTAGTCATAACTTTGATAACTCACTGTCCTACAGTTTATTGTGTACCTTTAACTCACCAGTCAGAAGTCCATTAACTCATTTCTTCTGCCAACTTTTCAGTGTGACAAAATTTGCACTAGTTTTGATAGCTGTGTATTGCAGAGTGAGAGATAACTTGAAGAAGAGTGTTTCAGTTTCCCTGGATTTTGAAATGTCAGTAGTTTGGTGGGTCATGCCCAGCCCTGGTCAAAAAAAAATACTTAAAAATCAAGGTCTTTCATCACCAAAACTGCTGGGACTAGAGTAGACTTACAGTAATGGAACTTCTCAGAACTGTGTAATAAGTGAATTTGTCAGTAATAAAACAATAATCTCAGCTTCTTCAATATTGTATCTGTTTTGTAAGCTGTCTAAGAATGCGTACATCAGTAAATTTTGAGAGACCAGTCATGGATATTCAAGATGTTCAAGTTTTTTTTTTTTCCGTCATATAACAAATCTGCATAATGTTTGAAGTGGGTGTTGCAGACAACATATTTGTATCTTGTAGAATGAAAATTCTTGGAAGAAAATTTGAAACTTGTTCTAGGCTGGACTCTGCATTGCCACTGATGTTCAGAGATGAGAATTTTCTTGACAGGTCTCTGCAAGCAGTGCTGGAAAAAGCAAAGCTGACTAGGTTTGCAACTTTGTAAACAGATCTGAGATAGGTCAAGATGCACATCAACTCTCCTACCCCAGATAGGCTGAACAGTATAGTTCTACTTTTTTAAGTGGGTTTCACTTTTGTAGAACAAATAAATGTGTTGTAATCTCAGACAGCAAAATAGCAAAAAGGAATGAGCAAAATAGGATTATTATAGTGCTGAGAATGCTGTTTCCTGAGATATTGTGGTTACTCCAATTTAAAAATAAATGAGACAAAATACTCACTGTAGAATATTTAGTCAAATTTGGAGTTAAACTCTTTTATATAAAAAGGAAAATTTCATAAGGCACCTATAAAGATAATAATTGGGAAATAGTTCTGCTTAGCATTCAGCTTAAGATTCTTTTCCTATGGTTTTATTTTTCTAGGTAGATTATGATAATCATGCACTTTATAAACATGGCAAAACAGGTCGTAGACAGTCCCCTGTCCGTATCTTCACGAACCTCGCTCCAAGCAAGATTGTACTTCCAGTAGAAGAGGGCTATAGGTAAGATGTGCTAATACTCAAGTGACTGAAAGAGTGTGCTTGTTCTTCATTAGGGCATAAAGTCTCTGAAGGACTTTGGGATGGTGCTGTTCAGTACTGTCGTGCCTAACTTCTGGATGCTAGGCTCAGGAGCATGTTTCTCGTCTCATTCTAAGGCTAAATGTTCTATAAACAATGCGTGGGAGAGCTATACACCTAAAAAGCGGTTTAAGTTTTCCACTGTGGAATGGTGAGATTCCTTAGCTAGTTCTTGGGAAATGCTGTGTGTTTCTATGAGTGACAGAGATTTACAGCTATCCCTGATGATCGGCTTGGTTGAGACAGTAGTTAATAAAATGCTAAGAGAAGCATCGAGGAAAAGGGAATGGATTTGGTTTGATTTATTGCTGATAGTGTTGCTAATTTTAATTCAATAACCTGAATTTTACTATTTGGACATATTGTGCCTTAATGATTATCATACAGTCGTAGACTGGTTTGGGTTGGAAGGGACCTTAAAGGCCATCCACTTCCAACCCCCCTGGCATGGGCAGGGACACCTTCAACCAAACCAGGCTGCTCAGGGCCCCATCCAACCTGGTCTTGAACACCTCCAGGGAGGGGCCGTCCATAATTTCCTTACTTGTTCCAGTGCCTCACCACCTTCATTGTGAAGAATTTCTTCCTAACGTCTAATCTAAATCTTCCCCTTCTAATTTAAAGCCGTTCTCCCTCGTCCTATCACTGTTTATGAGCCTCTGGGCCCACGTAGTGATTTTATGCATCAAAACCATCATCTTTAATTTAGCGAAGTGATTTTGCAGTCCTTATACTTATTGTTGAGCTTGTATAAAATTTGTTTATATTTCTTCTTGAGCAAATAGTGGACCAATGCATTTATAATTTTTTTTCCAGGTTTTGCACTATATGTCAGCGGTATGTGAGTTCTGGTAACCAGCACTGTGAGATATGCAATTCATGTACATCAAAAGTAAGTATTTTTACTTCTTTCTGGATAGAAAGAAGTTTTAGCAGTAGTCAGATAACTCCTGGAATTTTTGCTCTGGTACAAGCCTATTCTGATACTGATTTCCTTGAGGAACTTCAGGCAGTTCAGTTTGGTAGACTTATTATTGATTACACAGAGCATAATTCATAAGCCTCTGGGAATTAGTTTCTGCTTTTGCGATTCCTTTGTGCTGGAAAGAGGACGGGAAAAGTTTGCTACTTGCCATACTGTGTTCATCAGTGGTCTGTTGACACCTTTTTTCTTATGTTTCGGAAACGGTAGAACTTGCCAGCTTCAAAATGCAGCCATTTAGCGGCAGTTGTCACAAGATTCTCTGTACTGCAGTTTTCAAGTTTCGGTCCTAGCTACAGAGGACCCGTTTCAGTGAAAAATGGGGACCATACATCAGTAGTTTAGTCTCAAGATAGAATCAGTGTTTTTTAAAACAAAAAAAATCAATGTATTTATTCATCTTTTGTAGGACGGTAGACGATGGAAACATTGTGTTCTTTGCAAAAAATGTGTAAAACCCTGTAAGTACAGAAAAAAATTCTTAATAAAAGTAGACTTACTATTTGTGCTGTAGTCTGAAGAAACTGACGTGACAAACCCAAAAAGAAAATGTTCTGTAAAAGAAATAAAACATAGTCCTTTGGAACACAGAGAGTAAAGGAGAAATCTTGCTATTTGATGACTTTTGATGATATTTGCACTGTGTGGAAATTTGATAAATTCTGGTCGAAGTGAACAAAACCCCATTGTATTTGTAAAGGGAAAACTTAAACATTTTTAATTGTCATCTAAGCATTTCCTGATTTTGTAAATGTTTTCAGTAGAATTTTTTATCAAATAGGCAGGTACTAGGATGTGTGGGCATGATCAAGCTATGTTGTGTACAGAGTGCGGTTGTATTTATAGCTGTGTTCAAACACCTGAAGCAGTCATGTTTGTTACTAAGACAAAAATTGCAAATTGTAAGTGCATTTTAACATCTGGCCTATTTTTTACGTTAAGATCACATAGAGGATTATAGTTCTAATGGCAGAATAATGCAGTTATATTTAAATAGTTGCACAGTTTATCTAATATAGAAGCACATGGCTGGCTTCTGAAACATGATAAGGGACCAGAAACCGAGTATGCCCATCTCTGTAAAACTAAAACAAAATTAGAAACTTGGTAATGTAGGCTATATTTAAAGTGGAATGGAATGATTATTCTAAACCTTTTTAAGACTGTAAAACATGTTACTTGCTTTGTAGCTTGGTTTCACTGTAACAATTGCAACTGCTGCGGTCTTCAGAACCACACTTGTGAGAAGACTGATGCTGGCTGTTTTGTCTGTGGCAAGGCAGGTCACAAACGCAGCACATGTCCCAGTCTCTCTCGCACCAGAACTTGCCAGTAAGTGTGATTGCATTTGTGTAATAAAAGAGGGTGTTCAGATGAGATTAGATTTTTTTTTTGTGGAAAGACATGGACCTGTTGGAGCAGGTCTGGATGAGGGTGGTGAAAATGATCAGAGGGATGGACAGAACACCCCTCTGGTGAAGGAGGCTGAGAGAGCTGGGCTTGCTCAGTCTAGAGGAAAGAAGGCTCCGGTGAGACCTTACTGCGGCCTTTTAATACTTAGAAGGGGGAGCTACAAGAAAGACGAGGGCAAGCTTTTTAGAAGGGCCTGTTATGATAGGACAAGGGCTAATGGTTTTAAACTAAAAGAAGGTAGAGTCAGACTAGATAGAGGGAAGGAATTTTTTACGATGGGTGTGGTGAAACACTGCAACGGGTTACCCAGAAAGGTGGTAGAAGCCCCGTCCCTGGAAACATTCAAGGTGAGGTTGGACAGGGCTCTAAGCAACATGATCTAGTGGAAGAGGTCCCTGCTGACTGCCAGGGCATTGGAGTAAATGACCTCTGAAGGTCCCTTCCAGCCCAAACCATTCTGTGATTCTGTGATTTAGAAAGAGATCATTTTTGGCTTTGGGTACTGTCATCAGCTTTCACTGTTGTCCACTTGCTGTATTGCTGAGGAATATAAACTGGAGGAGGACATGATAAAACCAGGCAGGTCACTTACTGTGTCTCCCAATTCCTTAAATGTGGCTTTTCTTTCAAAACTCATATATATGGCTTCCAAACGTGGTAAGTGGTGTGTGGGATAGCTCTGTCAAGAAGATTCAAAATTACAGTAAAGAAACATTTATCCCCTTCAAATTCCTCATGAAGGGGCAGAGAAAACAGTCACTGCACTGTTTTTATTGCTTCCTGTCTCTTTTGCTTTGTTGTGGCATCTTTATTTTTCCTTCTGGTGTTTCTGCTGCTCTCTGTAGTACTATCTACATTTCAACCACAGGTCTGCATTAATAAGGATTACATTATGTACTTATATTTTGCCATGGTTGTGCTTCTGTAACATCCACAAGCACATACTTGTAAATATCACAAGACAGAAGAAGTTGTGTATGATGGTCTTCAGATGGAACTAATTAAAAAGAGGAAAGCGGATTTACTAGAAGATGATCTAGCAGTTGGCTCAGTCTTTTCAGTTTGGGATGGTTTGCCATACTTCTGTAACTTCCTCTTCAGAGTGTGTGGGTTGGTTTGTGATTCTCGACTTGAATGGCTCTAGCAGTGGAAATGCAAATCTTGCCTCCCAAAAGACAGGCCCTTGTTGCATAGTGAGATGTAGATTGTTAACCTCTTGGGTGAGCAACGAGAGATTCACCAGGTGCCTGCTGGGTGGTAGAGGTCTCCTGCTGTGATATTAATCTGTGTTGGTTATGAAGTATTAGAGCTAAAAGGTACCAATATTTTGTTTTATGTATCTCTTCTAAAAATTCCCTCATTTAATGTTTTTTTTCTTTCCTTAAAAATTTAAAAAGGATGCTAAAAAAATTATGAAACCCCATCTGTTTCTCCTGTCAAGTAAGGTATTATTCTGTCCATTGTACGGGAACAGTTTAGTCCTTTCATGCCACCAGTTATTTCTTTTGCTGATTTATTGCAGAAGAGAACTTTTGTTTGTTTATTTAACAAAAACATCTGTATATTTGTGTGTTAACATTATTCGATGTTTTGTGTTATGAAATACATCCAGATAGAAAATGGGCCACTTGCTAATCTTATTTAGGCCCTGTATTATTTACAGGATTCTTCGCAACATTGCTAAACTTAATGTGCTTTCTTCTAAGCCTTTGTATTATATATTCTTGCATTATATATTGAGCAAAAGATTCTGTCTGTTCCGTTTTATACTTGGGGAGTGGCATTTTGTAAGTTTTCTATACCCATTTTAAAGAGAAGTGCTGAAAAAGTGCGCACATGAAGAATAATTAATAGTAGTGAAGTGGACAAACAGATCTAGGAGAATTAAATGTCATAACATTGTAAGATGAGATGTCCCTTGTGCTTTTTGTGACAGTACTTCTGAGTTCATCCACTTAACATGGACAGATTATTTATAATACCAGCAAATGTAGAAGTACATTCTCCATTTTATTCTGATCTGTGGTTTCTTTTTTTGCTTTTCAGAGCCGACAAAAAGCAAAGGCGGAAAGCTCTGAAGAGGCTAACGATGGGGATCTGTAAAAGATCAGCCATGAAACATGCTGTATTCTTCAGGAAGAAAGTAAAGCATAAGGGAAAAAAAGACGTGACTTTGCTTACTGATACTTAGTCATTAATATTTTCTCTGATGGCCAGCATTCGATTCCATTTTCTGAAAATGTAAATATTAACATTTGAAATAAAACCTGTTTGAATTAAAAGTGTGAATTCTTTTGTTATACATCATTACTTGCACAAAAAAAATGCTAAGTAAACACACTATCTATTTGAATAATGTAACCATTTTTTGTGTTTAGGATTAGCTGTTTGTCTGAGTTAGTAGTAGTCTGGAGGAAGGACAGGAGTCTGCTGCATGGTGAATGAGGTCCTGGATGATACCGTGCTTTGTGGTAGGTACGGGGGGACTTGAGGCAAAGGAGGCAGGAAGCTTAGGTGACAGGAAGGCACAGATACTCAGAAATCTAGACTCTTGTTCCAATCCTCTCACTGTGTGTTTTCAGGGTTTACTGAATTTTCTCTCCAAATGGAAAAAAAGCCCAAGAACAAAAAAATAGAAAGTACTTAAGACGCTTAGTAAGTGGAAAAAAGGGACCTTGTAAGTATGCTTAAATTTGTTTTTAAACTACTTCCATGAGTTAAATTTAAAAAATGAATTGTGTTAATATAGTGGAGTGGCACTGCTTACGGATGTGGGCTTTATTAACCTTGTGAGGTTCAGCAAGGCCAAGTGCGAGGTCCTGGCGTCCCAAGCAAAAATAGAGGCTTAGTGACGAATGGACGTAGAGTCACCCTGAAGAGAAGGGTGTGAAGGGTGTTGGTGGATGAGAAGCTCAACATGAACTGTCAATGTGAGCTCACAGCCTGGAAAGCCAACTGTATCCTCAGCTGCATCAAAGCAAGTGTGACCAGCTGGTCGAGAGAGGTGATTCCATGCCTCTGCTCTGGTGAGACCCCACCCGGAGCACTGTGTTCATTTCTGGAGTCCTCAGTACAGGAAGAACGTGGATCTGTTGGAATGAGTCCGGCAGAGGCCGGGATGATGATCAAAGACCTGGAACACCTCTATGAAGAAAGGCTGAGAATGGGGTTGCTCAGCCTGGAGAAGAGAAGGCTACAGTGTAGCAATGCCAAGTATGTGGAAGTTTAATTGGGACTAAGGTAAAGAATGAAGCTGATACCAAGCATATTACAATAAATATTAAAAACACTAGGTGTTCTGAGCTTAACACAGAGGATGATAAGGCCAGGCTGGGAAAAACTGCCTGGGAATAAGTGAATTGGAGAAATGGCTGAAAACAGTCAAGAATGTATGGAACAGACAAAAAAAACCCACCCACAACATCCTGTTTGTCTGAAGGTTGGAAAACCAAGGAACTGTATAAAGAACCGCCTGAATGAGAGAAGCCTGTACTAAGTACTGAGCACTAACTACTAAGTGTTAAGAGAAACAGTAGTAGTACTTTCTTAATTTGACTCTAGTATGCCGTGCAGAATAAAAATAATACACTTAAAGAAATCTGCAAGGTCTTCATCTCCTTCATTGCCACTCTCTGGGGGGACCTTAGAGCAGCCTTGCAGCACTGAGAGGGGCTGCAGGAAAGCTGGGAGTGCAGTTACAGAGGAGGATTCACGGTTTTAACTGAAAGAGGGGAGATACACTTTATATATTAGAAAGGTTTCCTGTGAGAGCAGCAAGGTGCTGGCACACACGTGGTTTCAATGTGGGATGGAGGATGATGTGACTGCGAGCTGTCCTGTGGAGAAGGACTCAGGGATGCCGACTGATGAGAAGCTCCACATGAGCTCGCAGCCCCGAAGGCCAACCGTATTCTGGGCTGCGTCAAACGCAGTGTGTCCAGAAGGCTGAGGAAAGTGATTCTGCCCCTTTATTCCTCTCTTGTGAGACCTCATCTGGAGTATTGTGTCCAGTTCTGGTATTCTCTGCATAAGAAGGATATGGAGCTGTTGGAATGGGTCCAGAGGAGGGACACAAAGATGCTCAGAGGGCTGGAGCACCTCCCTTATGAGGGCAGGCCGAGAGAGTTGGGGTTGTTCAACTGGAGAGGAGAAGGCTCCGAGGAGCTTTTATAGTGACCTTCCAGTACCAGAAGGGGCTACAGGAAAGCTGGGGAGGGACTTTTCATAAAGGCTTGTAGTGATGGGACGAAGGGGAACAGGTATAAACTGAAAAGGGGCAGATTTAGGCTTGATACAAGGAAGAATTTCTTCGCGATGAGGGTGGTGAGGCACTGGGACAGGTTTCCCGGGGAAGCTGTGGCTGCCCCATCCCCGGAGGTGTTCCAGGCCAGGCTGGATGGTCCCTTGGGCTGCCTGGTCTGGTGGGAGGTGTCCCTGCCCACGGCAGGGGGTGGAACTGGGCGGTGTTTCGGGTCCCTCCCCTGTCCCCGCCCGGAGGGCGGTCCCGCCGCCCTCAGTCCCGCGGCGCCATGCCGGCCTTCCGGCAGGTCGGAGAGAAGCAGCTGCCGCAGGAGATCCTGCTCATGGCCTGGTCCCCCAAGAGGGACCTGATCGCTCTGGCCAACAGGGCGGGGGAGGTGAGCCCCGGGCGGGCGGCGGCCCCTCCGCTTGGTCCTTTCGAATCTCCGGTCGGACTCGCGGAGGGCGCAGCGCCCGCGGGTCTGGGGTCTGGAAATTGAGACCCCACCGGGAGCGCTGTGTCCGGCTCTGGAATCCTCAACGTGAGCGGGAGACGGAGCTGTGGGAACGGGTCCAGAGGAGGGGCACAGAGATGGTCAGAGGGCTGCAGCACCTCCCATACGAGAACAGGCTGGCAGCCTGGAGAAGAGGAGGCTGAGAGGAGACCTCATTGCTCTCTATAACTACCTGAGAGGAGGTTGTAGAGAGGAGGGTGCTGGCCTCCTCCCCCAAGTGGCAGGGGACAGAACAAGAGGGAATGGCCTCAAGCTCCACCGAGGGAGGTTCAGGCTGGACATCAGAAAGAAATATTTCATGGAAAGGGTCATTGGGCATTGGAACAGGCTGCCTAGGGAGGGGGTTGATTCACCTTCCCTGGAGGTGTTTAAAGGATGGCTGGATGAAGTATTGAGAGGCATGGCTTAGTGTTTGATAGGAATGGTTGGACTTGATGATCTGGTGGGTCTTTTCTAACCTAGTGATTCCATGATTCTGTGATTCAACTGGAGAGGAGAATGCTCCAAAGAGATCTTATAGCGACCTTCCAGTATCTGAAGGGGCTACAAGAAACCTGGGAAGGGACTGTTCACTTGTAGTGATAGGAGAGGGGGCAATGGGTACAAATTGGAGAGGGGCAGACTTAGACTAGACATAAGGAGGAATTTCTTCACGACGAGAGTGGTGAGGCACTGGCACAGGTTTCCTGGGTAAGCTGTGGATGCCGCATTCATGGAGGTGTCCAAGGCCAGGTTGGATGGGGCTTGGGCAGCCTGATCTAGTGGGAGGTGTCCCTGCCCATGGCAGAGGGATTGGAATTACATGATCTTTAAGGTGCCTTCCAACCCAAACTATTCCATGATCTTCCGAAATTTCTTTTATAAATAAAATGTATTTTCAGATATTTCTTGCCTGGAGCTGCTGTGTGTGCTCGTGCCTGAATGGGGAAGTTGTGCTTTCAGCCGCTTGTGTTGGAGGGTATTGGGCCCCGTTTGGATACAGGCTTATGCAGGGCATGGCTTATCTCTGTGGTGCCTGATAGTAAACAGTGTCCTGTGCCCTCAAATGAATCGTCTGCTAGAGGGGCAAGGCATATTTAAGATGCAGGAGTCATAATGGTAAAAGAAAAAAGTGCATCTTGCATTGACTAACAAACTGATATCAGTGGGAGAATGTGGTTTAATTTTTGTCTTCAATATCTTTGTAGGTTTTACTTCACCGGCTTGCAAACTTTCAACGAGTGTGGAGTTTGCCTCCGAATGAAAACACGGGAAAAGAAGTGACCGCTCTTGCTTGGAGACCAGATGGCAAAAGTAATGTTGAGTATAGGAGGTGATATGGTACAGTAAAAATCCTGTTGGAAATGAGTGAGAGTTGTGGTGATGGTATCTGTGAAGGAAATTTTCAAGTAAACTGTGTTTGGAGGGAAGGGTGGCTTAAGTTTATGTATTCAAGGTAATAGATTTGCATGGCTGAAAGTCATTGCAAGGTTAGCCAGGTGGATCTATGTCCAAAATACTGCTTTTCATGATATAGCAAATCTTCCAGTTCCTAACTAAGTAGACTATTTTACATGAATGACAAAATTTAATGTGTGAGTAGAAGAAGAGGCTCTCTGATCAAGGTTGACGGAAGGACTTAGCTTAGTTAGCACAGGCTGAACTGAAGTGGCTAAAATTGCTCTATTAGTTCACCAGAGAAGGAAAAAAAATTTTTTTCTTATCAACAGAAATAATATCGAAATTAGTAGCTTAAGAAACATAAGTAGGAAATTAGTTAATTTTTTTGACTCATTAGAGGCTGTACAATGCAAGCAGTCTTCTTTCTTGACATATGGGCAAAAAATACCTGTGTAGTTTTATGGTGGAATCAGGTGTTTAAGAAATTTCCTTTTAAGCTGGTTGCCTGTGGTTACATGAAACTAAGCACAGAAACTTTGGCTTGCCATATGTTTTTATGGATTAATAAAAATGTGATGCAAAAGTTACTTAGCAAGTCTTTAAGTCAAATTTTATTTTAATAAAACTCACATCTTCCTGGTGGATGGTCTTATGTGTAATTTTGGCCTTAAATTTGCGAAAATGATAGCCTGTGCTTTATAAAACCTGTTATTAGATGTTTTAGAAATGTGTTCCGTTCAGCATGTAGATGAATAATTACGGGATCGTGCCTTTGACTTAAATTTATCCCCTAATATATGATAGGAGTATTAACCTTCATTTTAATGAGTAAGTTGCAAATGAGAACTTGGAAGGACCATAGAGAAAGAGAAAATTCTGTTAAGTGGTTGGCTTTGAAGATGTGTTATTTTTTAGTTCAGTATAAAGTACAAGGTTTGCACATTGGTTAATTATACATTTTACTCACATTTCTGTAGTTTTGGCTTTTGGCCTTTCTGACACCAAGCGGATTATTCTGTGTGATGTAGAAAAACCCGAAAGCTTGCACTCCTTCTCTGTGAATTCATCTGTTACTTACATGCATTGGATGGAAGTAACTGAGGAAAGCAGGTGAGGCCGAAACTCTAGGAGTAAATGACAGGCTATGTAGGGCCACCTTACTAATAATTTGTACTTAGTTTGTTACAAGCACTCAAATAATTTAATATTACATAGCTGTGGCTTTTTTTTTTTTTTACCACTTGGCTAAAATTTTCCTTTTTGTTAGAATGGACATTTTTCACATGCTTATTTGAAGTGCTGATATTTTAATATTCAGGTTGTACACAAAAATTTCAGCTTGATCATCCACTCTTAAGAGCTGCGTAATGGAGTGTTAGCCTGTCTTTTTATCCAGTTTACGAATTTATTATTCTAATTATAATAGTGTTATTATGTTCAACTAATTTGGTAGTCAGAATGAACATTATGTTTACATCTTTATTCACTTTTGTTTTCAGGATCTTTTGTTTGATGTTTATATCTCTCATAATGTGCATCTAACATCCTACCCTACTCGGAATTTTGTTTTGGTTGTACCTGCTTCAGGAAGTCAGACTGCCCCTAGTGACCGAGAGCCCTGGGGCATTAGACAATTCTCAGCAGCACTTGTGAGCTGGAGGACATCAAGGTCCCTGTTTATCTGGTCTTACACAAACCTACAACATGCACCTTATTGCAGTGCAAGACAATAAGTAGATAAAACATTTATCTAAAAGAGGGAGATAATGTAAGCTGGACTCTGGTATCCTCCCCTTCCACCCTGCCTTCCCTCCCCCCCGGTCCAAAAAAAGCTGATCTTAAAATAGCAATAAAATAACTGCATCTTAAATCAGGTTAGCATTCTTCTCCTGATGGGGACGGGCTTATTTCCTTATGGGGAATGTCATGGCATGAGACCAATGGCATGAAGTTTAACACAGCCAAATGCCGGGTCCTGCACTTGGGGCACAACAACCCTGTGCAGCTACAGACTAGGAGAAGTCTGTCTAGAAATCTGCCTGGAGAAGGACCTGGGGGTGTTGGTTGACAGCCGACTGAACATGAGCCAGCAGTGTGCCCAGGTGGCCAAGAAGGCCAATGGCATCTTGGCCTGTATCTGAAACCATGTGACAAGCAGGTCCAGGGAGGTTATTCTCCCTCTGTACTCGGCACTGGTGAGACTGCACCTCAAATCCTGTGTTCAGTTCTGGGCCCCTCACCACAAGAAGGACGTTGAGGCTCTGGAGCGAGTCCAGAGAAGAGCAACAAAGCTGGTGAAGGGGCTGGAGAACAGGCCTTATGAGGAGCGACTGAGAGAGCTGGGGTTGTTTAGCCTGGAGAAGAGGAGTCTGAGAGGAGACCTCATTGCTCTCTATAACTACCTGAGGGGAGGTTGTAGAGAGGAAGGAGCTGGTCTCTTCTTCCAAGTGACAGGGAACAGGACAAGAGGGAATGGCCTCAAGCTCCGCCAGGGGAGATTGAGGCTGGACATTAGGAAAAAATTTTTCACAGAAAGGGTCATTGGGCACTGGAACAGGCTTCCCAGGGAGGCAGTTGATTCACCTTCCCTGGAGGTGTTTAAGGCACGGGTGGACGAGGTGCTAAGGGGCAGGGTTTAGTGTTTGATGGGAATGGTTGGACTCGATGATCTGGTGGGTCTCTTCCAACCTGATTATTCTATGATTCTATGATTCATCCTCCTGGCATGCTTGAAGTATAGTATAAAGTCTTGCGCTTCAGTATTCTTCTCACAGTAACGTGTAGTTAGAGTGAAGCTTTTTTGAGGGGTAGGCGGCACTGCAGGGTCATACAGGCTTTGAACAGAAAGCCTTGGTCAGTTAACTGTGTTACAGGTGAGAAGGGATTTGCTGGCAAGCTACTGGGCCAGCAGCTACAAACTTTGTTTTCATTTGATTGAAATCCCGGGAGGTGTTTAAAGGGCGGGTGGATGAGGTGCTGAGGGACATGGTTTAGTGATTGGTAGGAATGGTTGGACTCAATGATCCGATGGGTCTTTTCCAACTTGGTGATTCTATGATTCTATGAAATAAAAAAAAATTATCCAACTACTTCTATTAATTTGAATTTTTGATAAATTATAAAAGGCCTCATAAGGGATTAGACTGATATTTCTAACTCCTTAATATACATGGTGCATTGAGTATGTGCTGTTAACTTTGAAGTTAGAAAGGAATTCTCTTCCCTCGCATTTCTATAACTTCAGTGGTAAAGACGGTCTTATTTCTTTTTCAGTGTTCTCACATCCTTTTACAATGCTGAGGATGAATCAAATCTCCTTTTGCCTAAATTACCTGCGCTACCAAAAAAGTAAGCATTATACCTGTAAGCTTGGGAAGATTCTACTTATCATTTGTTGTAATTGTTTTGGCTATTCATCATTAACACAATACACCTTTGCTGCTCATTGTCACTGAGAATGATTATTTTGTTTTCAGCTACAGTACCACAGCAAAAATTTTCAGGTAGGAAACCATCATCTTATAACCATTTCTTTTTTTGTTTTGTTTCCTTCTCTGATGTTGAGACAAGCTACATAAACCTGAATCATATATTTTGTATTTTCAGTGAAGAAAAGTCAGATGAGATTATGAAGCTTCTGGGTGATGTAAGGTAAATTCTGTAAATGGGTTGGGTGTTTTTTTATGGGTTGTGGTTTTTAATGGTGGTTTGTTTATTTTTTTAAAGATATAAAATAATGGATTAAGTAAATTTACTTTAAGTTATCCGTAATCTAATTCTAAGGGTCCTGGAGAAAGGATATGGAATATATCTTTATCCATGTACAAAGGCAACGTTCAAGAATATGTTTTAAAGTCTCCATCAGCTTACACCTTTTCCTCTCAATTTAGAAGGATTATCAGGCTGTTATACTCACTAACGGTTATGTTGTCTTAACAACTATTACATTAATTTATGTTATTACTGCTGGTAGTACCATACCTTCTTTTCCTTAGATTAAGATTTTTGGATGCAGCTAAAGGCTGTTGTGTATGTTATTTAAATTGGTGTTGGAGATATTTGTTAATGCTTGTTATAGATGGAAAATTTCTGTGTGTTTGTATGCGAATGATAAAACTAAACTTAAAATTAGCTCTGAATTCGGCTGCAATTAGTGTTGAAGTAAACATAACTTACGAGGAAACACACGAGGAGCAGCTGGAGAAAGTGTAGTTCAGCAGACTGAGACTGGCTTTGCGGTACATCTTTGAGGGGGTGCTTAACTGCTCTGCCTTGTTTTTCCATTTGCTTTATTTTGCTGTTCCCTACTCTCTCACCACTGAGAATCATCCTCTTTGGTTCAAAATTTGCCTCTCTATCACCAGTTATGCCTTTTTAAGACATACCTCTGCTTACGGCAGGGCTTTCTTGCTAGGGAGAGAGAGGTGATGGCTGTCTGTGGTATAGAAGCTCTCTGTAGTCTGTGCTCCTTCATCCATTCAATTAATCAAACCAAAAGTTTTTCAAATTCTGTTTTGTTAAGTTCTGTCTTGATTTTAATGGAAGAAATCTCCTTTAGCATATATTTAGGTGTATGACAGGCAGAAGTTGCAGGGGTTTTTTTTTCTCATTTTTTTTGTTGGAGAGCATTACTGCTCACTGTAACTTGAGCAAATATGGATAGTTGAAGAGGTATGGGTGTATGACAGCACTAGACAATATCCCTGTCCAAAGTTTAATGTTTAAAACATAGACAAAAAGGGAGAGGTCACACAGAAGCTTCTTCCCAAGTCACTGTATCAGGTTGGTTTTAATAAGTGAACAAAACACAGAGCTGCCTGTCTCAGACCCTGGGTTTCTGTTTCTGGTGCAGTTGTTACTTGTGGCTGTTCTTTGCTGCTCCATCTATTTCAAACATTTATTGCCCTAGAGGCTTTGCTGAGGAGTGCCACCGAGTGACTGTGACAAGCTTACTCTGCATGTAGTTAGAATAAACTCAGGGGAATATGAAAGCAGCTCTTCAGGAATGCTTTGCAGTCTGTATTGGTAGATAGGCTGTTGCTAGAAACTGTTACTTTTTTCCTTCTGTAAGGTATCACGTTAGTGAAGAAGGAGTTCTGTGCCTAATGGGGTTATGTTTTCCCTGTTCTCTCAGTTAATACAGTAATTGATGCTCTTTCTGTACGTGCTAAAGGCAGGTCTTATCAATGAAAATCAAACAAATAATTTTTTTCCTTCTAAATTTCTTGCATCATAGACAGAAGTACAGTGTTTGGGTTTGTTTGGTTTTGTTTGGTGATTCTTTGGATGATCTTTAGTGAAGGGATGGGATTTAAGTATTAAGAATTCTATTTGTTTGCATTACGACTTGTTTCAGTATGCTCATCAACACATTGTCTTCTATTTTTATAGGCTTAACGCTCTTGTTCTTGGTGGCAACTCAGGATTTATTGAGATTTATGCTTATGGCATGTTCAAGATCGCTACAGTAACTGGGGTAGGTTCTTTTGCTTTCCATGTTTTTGCTTAATAGTATAACGAGCTATAGTTGAATTGAATGAAAAAAGCCTCCACATATGCATACTTACACATAAATTAAACCGGGTTATTGGAGTTTAAAGAAAGGAATAGTTGTTCCTCTCAATTGGGTCGTGTGGTTGATATTGGAAAGACCTTCTAATTCTGGCTGATTTTAACATTTTATTTGAAATGAAACAAGGTTCAACACTAATCCACAGTAAAAAAAGGGGCTTTGTTCCTGAGCGGTAGCTGAAAATTTCACTTTGTTTTTATATGCTGTTGAATGCAGCCTTTTTTATATGTCAGTGTGTTTGAGCAATTAATACATCTTAATGAAATATTGTGTTTCTTCTAACTTCTAAACTGGACTACTTCAGGTGGCAGGTTCTTGCCGTGGACTGTGTTTGTCTAGCGATTTGAAATCGCTGTCGGTTATTACAGAGATACAAGACTCTTCAGACAGTGAAGCAGAAATAACGTATTTTCAGGCAAGTGAAGTACTTTTAAAAACCAATTTTAAAGAACATTGCAATTACATTCTAATAGCTTTATTGCTTTCCCTTTGTTTGCAAAAGAAACACGAACTACTATTTCCAGCCTTTCTGAAATTCACTGCATCTTCACGTTTGGATTTATCATGCTAAGATGCAATATCACTGTTGAGGCTGCTGCTGCTGGTGATCTGAGGCATTCTTTTAAAATATTACTTTAAAGACAACACTCATTTATTCAGTTGGAGTTAGAGTTATTCAAACTGACTTCATTCTGTACACAGCAGCATAGAAACAATGCTGTTCATTGAGTCAGTCTGGAACAGTCATCCTTAAAACTGTTAGAACCCCAAAATGAAGAAGTTTATCAGGAGTTTTTATAGATGTATTAAAAACATTTATTGCCCCTTTGAGTTAAGTGTGTTTCCCTTCTTAAAATCAACTGTAGGGAAATGAGAAATGACAGGTTTTCTGTGAGTCCTCCCCATCTGTATTTTCACTTCTATAATCTAAAATTTCCTAAAAAGACAAATCATCTGTTAACTATTGCTTGTTTCATTTGTTATAGCTGGACACTAGTCTGTTATCAAGTTACTTACCTGAGGTAACTCGGATGGCCCGGAAGTTTACTCACATTTCGACTCTATTACAGGTACAGTTGTGTTACTATGTCTTTTTAATATCACAGCGAGTAAAATAAACATTTTCTAGTGGGAAACTTAAGTTGGTTTTCAGTAAATGTACAGCTTTAGCTGGGAATTTGATGATAAATTTTATATAATATCTATAGTATATTTTCTCTTTGTATTGTAACGTCTCGTTCTTGCATGTGTTTTCAAGGCGGGGAGGAGTAAGGCTAATGTCTGCATCTGTATTACAGTATATAAAGTTGTCGTTGACGTGCATGTGTGAAGCTTGGGAAGAAATATTGATGCAGATGGACTCACGGCTGACAAAGTTTGTACAGGTACTGTGGTATAAACCATTCTTTTGGAAAAGCATTTTTTGCAGTACTTCTGTTGTTCATGTTAAAATACTGCATATCTTAATATTGATTAAGCATAATGCCCTTGGATAACAAAGCTCTAAGTTCAGAGGTAACCTGGAAGCTGTTGCATGTGAAGTCCTCTGGTACTGAAGTTATCTGAATACAATCAATCATGACTGTATTGTGATGCTACTTTATTTTATTTATTCTAAGTTATTCAAAAGTGATAG
Source organism: Clamator glandarius (assembly GCA_033459285.1). Classification (NCBI taxonomy): domain Eukaryota; kingdom Metazoa; phylum Chordata; class Aves; order Cuculiformes; family Cuculidae; genus Clamator; species Clamator glandarius. Next base: position 4,816,907 of record JAUNZM010000109.1, read on the forward strand.
TTTTCAGCTTGCACAACTATTTATCAGTTGCGTCCTGTTTAAAGTTGTGCTCTTGATACTTCAGTGATTGACGAGCTGAATAACAGCCCAGCAGCACTTACAGCCTTACAGCTCTACAGCATGTAGAAGGGCCATGGTTAAGATGCTCTTGGATTTGCTTATGTTTTGTGTTCATGGACCGTGGCTAGAGTTAGTTGAATCAAATAATTTACTTATTTATTTAGAATAGATTCTTGGTCATGGGAAACCGCTTAGAATTTTTACTGCGTGATGCAATTGAAAATAACTCAAAATGCTAGAAAACTTCTAGTGGTCAGTAGTTTGATTTCAGCATTCAAGGATATGGGTGGGTTTTCCAAAATACTTTTAACTGAAGATTTTGAGATTATTTGGTAGCCTGAATTTAATCTCTTTGCCAATCTATTTCAATCATTTTGTCTGACAGGAAAAGAATACAACCACTTCTGTTCAGGATGAGTTTATGCAGCTGTTATTATGGGGCAAAGCAAGGTAATTACTTTTGTTTTATGTGAGTATGCTTTTCATATGATATTGAAATACAAAATGAATCTGTATTTGGTTCTCTCCCCACTCCTTTTAGTCTGGAACTTCAGGCATTACTAATGAATCAACTGACAGTGAAGGTATGTTAATATTTTTTAACATATTAAAATAATCTATTTCAGTATCTTTTAATCACTATTAAGTTAACAGAACATTATTTTATGTTTGCATTTCTGTTTCATCAGGGTTTAAAAAAGCTTGGTCAGTCCATAGAGTCTTCCTATTCCAGTATACAAAAGTTGGTTGTAAGTCATTTGCAGAGGTAAGTCACAGAATGTCCAATGAATTATAGATAAAATGGCATATTATATGCTTTTCTGAAAGACAGTATGCTGTATTGGTGGTTCTTTGTATACAAAGACTGGTGTGTATACAACACTGACATGTTGGAAGTAGTCATGGTAAAATGTACTATTTTTCTTTTGCGTAATGGAGAACTGTTGAAGTATTTTGAATGATCTTCATGACACACTTGTTTGTCACTGCCTGGAGTATTTATAGGATATATTCAGAATACTCAGGCCAACTATGTGTGGTGACTAAAATCATTAGGACAATATTTCCTTTTCTGTGAAGTAATGCTTTAATTTTTATAGGATGGATCACTTTATAAAGGTTTTCACACATTAAATAATAAAAATGTGGCATTCAGTGAAGCAGTGGACTTCCAACAGAGGACTGAAAGATTATACTGTGCTCTGCCTTTCTAGTGGCTCTGAGGCGCTGTTGTACCACTTGAGTGAATTGAAAGGAATGGCTTTGTGGAAACAAAAATATGAGTCTCTGGGATTAGATGCATCTGGAATTGAAGGTACAATAGTGTGTGCTAGTTACCCACTCTAAACTTTCAAAGTGAAATCAATAATGATAGTTTGTTCTTTTTGCAGAGGCTATTACTGCTGTTGGTTCATTCATTCTGAAAGCAAATGAGCTGCTTCAGTAAGTATGGAGTCTGGAGAATTTAAAGAAATTTCCTATTGAGCCTTGTATTTAAGGGGAAGCGTGTGGTTGGGAGTGGAGGAAGTTGGGAGACCTAGTAATTTCTTTTCCTGTTTCTTGCTCAGAGTTATCGACAGTAGTATGAAAAACTTCAAAGCGTTTTTTCGATGGCTGTATGTTGGTAAGCTTGATGACATAGTAAGCATCCAGTACCTGTTTTGTGTTGTAAGCATTGAATTGTCAGCAGGTGATTAAACCAGTCTTAGTTATCACCATCTGTTTAGTTCTATTATAGTAGATTTCTGGACATCTAGAAGGTTACAGTTTATGAGGCAAGAATAATTATAGTATTAAACATGTAGATCATAAATTTCATAGTTCTGAATTAAACTTTTTGTACTTACAGTGGATCTTGTATAAACTTTTCCTGTAATGTTACTTCAAACTGTTGTCTGCTTCTTGAGCAATTTGCTGGTCTTGACTTGGGTCAGAATAAAGGATTTTCCGTCAAATTTATTGTAAACTAAATGTAGTCTTAAATCTCCATTACTCTGTTACTAGCTATAGGGTTGTGCACAGACGTAAACAATCTCTGAGTGTTTGGATGCGCTTAGTAGGCACTGCCAGTTGTAGCTGGGTAGCACAGGTGAAATGTTAAAAGGAAGGACGGAATGCTGTGTTTTAGCCTGCTTGTTTTTATAAAGTGATTATAAATAGGTTTGTAATTTTAATCAGTCTTTTTAGAACTACTATACAAAAAAAATAAGCAGTCTTACCAGGTCCTGTAAAAGCATCAGAAATGCAGTGTTAGCACTTATTAGGAGGAATACAATAACTTTAATTTTAAAATCAAAAGAAAGAAAAGAACTACCAGGATTCTCTGCCATTATGTTAGAAAATTCATGATTAAATATTTACTGTGTTTGCTTGTGTTGAAAGTAAGCAGGGAACTGTTTATCTAATCCATACTGATTTACAATTACTTCTGTGCAATTCTCTTAAAATGCAATATTCCGAGCATGACAATATTCATGTGCTTTTTTAGTATATATCCATTTTACTACACTTAGTATGCACATGAATAAATTCTTATGAACCCTTTTTATAATAACCTTATCCCAGTCTTGTACAGGGTATGATGCAGTGGGAAAAGATTAAAGATAAAAATTGTTGAAGATTTGTATTGTAAGGTGGTGGAGCAAATGAGTCTTAATTTCAGTCTCAATTCATAATTCTTCATTCCAGACTCTTTTGTGTCTCACAAAAAATTCCATCCTATTTTATCATCTGTGTCTTATATAGCCATGGTAAATTAAGAATTTTAGGAAAATGTATTAATACAGTAAGAGTGTAATTTTTCCCTCAGCCATGTTGAGGATGTCAGAAGATCACGTGCTTCCAGAGCTGAACAAGGTAGTAGCAACATCTTCTAATAAATAGTGGTATACTCTGTGTTCTTGTTGAATTAGAGGACAAGATTAACTATTTATTTTTGTTCCAAACTTAAAATATAGTGCCTGTGTCATTTTTTTAAAGAAAATTGATGCCTTCTAATTCACAGTAATATGCTGTCTTACATGAATTACTTTTTCTGTTTTCTTTGTTAATAATACTCTTATTAGTACCGTATATGTGAATGTGAGACTGGTGTATAGCAGCTACTTAAATAGTAAGTTAATTAGAATGAGATTTTAAGATCCAGTGCCCTGGTAGTGTTGATGCAGGAGATCCCTGCATTGGATTTGCAGGCACCACCACGCTGGGTTAACACGCAGTTAACACACTCTAGTGCAGAGGTGCCTTCTGGAGGGAAATTGATAGGGACTTTGTGAAGTTGGACAAAAATGAATACAGGGTTCTGTCCTGGGGAAGAGTGTCCCCTTGCAATTGCACAGTGGGGCTCCTACTGGCTGGGGAGCAGCTCTGCTGAGATGGACTTGAGGATGTCAGCAAAGGCAAGAGCAGCTAGGGCTGTATTAACAGGAGCACATCCAGGAGGTCAGATTACGTCTACAATACTTGCTGCAGTTTGGGGCCCTCGTATGCAAGACACAATAATCTGGGGTGAGTTGAGCAGAGGGCTCCCAAGCAGCTTGGAGGCTGGAACATTTGTGTGAGGGCAGGCTGAGGGAGCTATGCTTGTTCAGTGTACAGAACACGTATTCCGTGCTCATTGAAGCGTGTTTCTTATCCTTTGCTTTTCCCACCATTTTTTTTTCCTTTTAGATGACTCAAAAAGATATCACATTTGTGGCTGATTTTCTTACTGAACACTTCAATGAGGTAGGTTATATTGGTTTGAGTCCAGCATTTGACAGTATTTCTGCTTCCAAGAACTGCATCTGAAAAATCTTGATAAAATAATTCAGCCATCTTTTTGTACACCTCTACTCATTAAATTTGGGCTTAAATAATGGTTTTGTTTGCATTATTTTTCAGGCACCAGAACTTTACAATCGTAAAGGAAAATACTTCAATGTGGAGAGAGTTGGCCAGGTAAAGAACTGGGGAGTAAATGGAATAAAGAATAAATGAGGAAATTCTTGAATGGAGAAGCTTTCAAAGCTATGCCTGTTTTTATTCTCTGTCCCTTTTGCTCTGTTGCACATTTTGGTAATGGTAAGAGTATTTTAATTATTTTCCACTATTATTAGGAAAAGGAGTGTTTAAAAACACCATCTTACAGATTTACCTTACACATGCTGTATTTTTAGGAAAAAGTGAAACTTATTTGCAGGAAGCCGTAGTAATGTCAAAATGAAATGTATTTGTTGTCTTTATGCCATTAGTCACTGATTTCAAAACATTTGTGCTCAAACTTGATTTAAAAATCTGTTTCTCATGGAAATATGACAATATGATCTTAGACAATGGTTGATTTTTTTTTTTTGTTTCCAGAAGAGGTGGAATATTTGGTTTTAAGGCTACAGCATGTTAGACTGAGAAGAAATACATAACAGGCTAGCGAGGGGCAATGTTAAAAGTGAATCCTGATGTCCCGTGCTCTTAATAATGCAGTCTTACAAATGTCACTTTCTTTTCTAGTACTTGAAAGATGAAGATGATGACCTTGTATCGCCACCTAATACAGAGGGAAATCAGTGGTTTAACTTCCTTAAAAATAGTACTCACCTTAAAGGTAGCATGTGCTTTAGTAAAAAGTGAAAGTGAATCAGACATACATATAATGTAACAAATGTAGAAGAGTTAATCTGTTTTTTCATGATTATGAATTATTTCTGTAGTGTTACTCATGGGTCTGCATGTAAGCAGAACGAAATAGGCGGGTCTTGTTATTTTACACAGTTTTTGTGTAGCTACTTACCCAGTCAATTACCATTTTCTAGGCTTTGAAGTTTCCTACCTTTTATGTACTGGCCTCAGAAATGTTGTCCTGGAAGGAATTCCAGGAGATGTCTATTTTAGGATATCTTAATTCCAGTTCAAAGTACTAATAATTATGTTTAGATCATACTGGGGAGGGGAGAAGTGTCCCAACTTGTTCTCTTTGACTGGAGTCCAAGGCTAGTTAGTTAAGGAAGTGAGAGACTAACAAGTTGGTGGTGAAAATGATTCTTGCTTAATTTAAGAAACCATAGACTGTAAAACTTTAAGCTCTCTTGTAACAGAATTTGCTATATCTGCCTTTTGCTGCCTATTTAATTCAATAAAAAGAGGGGGAAGTGGTAGCGTTTTTATTTGGAAAAGCAGTATTTAGAAAATGTATTTTTAGACATACTTCAAAAATATGTTTGGTACACTGAATGCGTAACCTACGTGTCTTGTCATTTCTATAATTACCCAAGATTTGTGTCTGTAGAGATGTTTAAGTGTTTTTGTTGGCATTAATTTGGCAAGTACTGAAAAGTCTATCTCATTCTCAGAATTATAAGTTTTATAGGACAAGTAATGTTTCTGTGATTGACACTTTCTACCCTTTTGGGTTTCAAATTGCTTTGTTAGTTCGTGTGATTTTTATCATTTTTCTAGCTGAACATTGGAAAAGAGACAAGTTATGTACTTAAAATGAGTACTAAGATTTATCCCAAAATGTCTTCTTACCAATTAGTTTTTCTCATAAGAATGATTCAGTCCTATTGAAGCAAATCATAGACTCATAGAATAACCAGGTTGGAAGAGACCCACCGGATCATCGAGTCCAACCATTCCTATCAAACACTAAACCATGCCCCGCAGCACCTTGTCCACCCGTGCCTTAAACACCTCCAGGGAAGGTGAATCAACCACTTCCTTGGGCAGCCTGTGCCAGTGCCCAACGACTCTTTCTGCGAAAAATTTTTTCCTAACGTCCAGCCTCAGTCTTCCCTGGCGGAGCTTGTGGCCATTCCCTCTTGTCCTGTCCCCTGTCACTTGGGAGAAGAGGCCAGCTCCCTCCTCTCTACAACCTCCTCTCAGGTAGTTGCAGAGAGCAATGAGGTCTCCTCTCAGCCCCCTCTTCTCCAGGCTAAACAACCCCAGCTCTCTCAGCCGTTCCTCATAAGGCCTGTTCTCCAGCCCCTTCACCAGCTTTGTTGCTCTTCTCTGGACTCGCTCCAGAGCCTCAACATCCTTCTTGTGGTGAGGGGCCCAGAACTGAACACAGTACTCGAGGTGCGGTCTCACCAGTGCCGAGTACAGAGGGAGAATAACCTCCCTGGACCTGCTTGTCACGTGGTTTCAGATACAAGCCAGGATGCCATTGGCCTTCTTGGCCACCTGGGCACACTGCTGGCTCATGTTCAGTCGGCTGTCAACCAACACCCCCAGGTCCCTCTCCTCCAGGCAGATTTCTAGACAGACTTCTCCCAGTCTGTACCTCTGCACAGGGTTGTTGTGCCCCAAGTGCAGGACCCAGCATTTGGCCGTGTTAAACCTCACACCATTGGACTCTGCCCAGCAGTCCAGCCTGTTCAGATCCCTTTGCTCCAGTGACTAACCTGTCCTTGTGAAAACTTTTTTTACTTATATCTGATTAGAATTTCCTTTGCTGGAGTTTCTGTTGCATCTTCGAAAATCCTGTCTTTTGTAACTGCATCTTTAGGCAGCTGAAGCGACCAGTAGGTTCCTCCTTGTAAGCTCTTATTTCACTAGGCTGAACAAACCCAGCCCCCTCAAGTTCTTCTCATAAAGCATATGATGTAGCCCTGCAACCATCTTACTGACTCTCCACTGGGCTCATTCCCATTTGTCACTTTAAGTGTAGCATGTTTTTATAGAGACACAGGCATTTTTAAAATGAGCTCTTATCTGTTTACAGAAAGTCCACTTCTGTTTCCCTACTATCCTGAGAAGTCACTGCATTTTGTCAAAAGGCAAATGGAAGGGGTCATTGATCAGTGTTTACAAAAGCCAGCGGTAAGTTCAGTTTGTGTAAATGATAACTTTCTCTAAGGGGTAGCAGTCAGCTGAAGGTAGTAGTTGTCATGCATAGTAAAGCCTGACTTTGCTTTCTTTGCTTTCAAGTCCCTCTAACTTTTGGGTGGTAGCATTTGCCCAGCTTTACCAGCGCTGGGATTTCTCAAGCCTTTGGCTGGGGACAGTGGAACAGGGCATTTTTTGTTTCGTGTCTTCTGGTTGCATGTTACTGGGATCTATTTTTAAGGTTAATTAATGTGGTGTAATTACTATGTACTAGGTAACTCTGTTAGTTGGCAATATATTAGTCTATATATTATGAAGAAAAATTAAATGTGTATCAAACGACAGTAGTGTTTGTTAGGGATGTTTATTCCAGCATAAATGTTGGATTTTTTTTTGTTCATATGTACTCAACTGTTTTTTGCTTAGTTGGGTTTTTTTGGTCTTAAAATATATATTTATAAATAACTGCTGCTTTTTTGGCCTATTTTTGTTCTGTTTGTTAGGATGTGATTGGAAAATCCGTGCATCAAGCAGTCTGCATATCTCTCTACAAAATTTCTCAAAGGTATTTCTTTACATTATTTCTGAAGCTCAGTTGCATAGAACTACAGTGGCATTCTCTAAACTGTTTTGTTGTTTTGCCTTTTCAGTGAAGATTCCACTCCTCGATTATTTAAATTACCGTTTCTGTAAGTAGGCTGCTTACTATTCCTTGTTCTAGGTTATTTACTGTTTATTAGAACTTGACCTAATTTTTCATTTCCTTCTCTCACATTATAGGTGGAATGACAAAACATCAAATATACATTATGTTCTCTTCACCATATTTGAAAATTCTATTTCTAAAATATACATTTTAAGGAGAAATACTGATACTTCCAGGTAAGATAAGGAGGGGAAAAAGTGGCTTGTGAGCTTCAGTGCATTTATACAGAGACAATTCCAATTTGAATCTTCTTTGTAAAAGAAGGAATGAGCAGCATGTATCTGATCTTGGATACTAGAGAAAATAAGCAGGATATTAGGAAGCATAGTAGGAAACTGCAGCATGAGTTTGTGTTGTATTAGACTTAGAAGATCTAATCAAAAGACCCAAGATAGTTTTAGGCTTAGGAGAGAAAAAAATCGGGCTCCCTTAGTTTTGCTCCTCACAGAACTACTTGTGCAAACTTGTGAAAAATTACAGGGAATCTTGCTTTCAGTGTTGCTTTATCTTACTGTAAATGTTATTGATTAACCCCTTGGAGTCTATAATTTTTAATACTCTAAGTGAAAATGGGAGGTGAACTCATAGGTACAACAAATAGACGACATCTCTTTGGGTTGTAGATTTGTGTACATTCAGGAGTTTGTGTCCAAGGTACTGCCTAGTTGTTGTAGTTCAACTGTTTAAGATGCATTATGTCAATGGGATCATTGAAATGACCTGGGTTTAGAAAACAACAAAAACTCCTCTCTGTAAAATACTGGTTTTTTTTATAATCCATGTCATTCAATTTGAGGAAGTAGTGAATTGTGATAGGAGTGGGAATTTTTAAGACAGTTTTACTGCTGAAGAAAACGCATAGTGAAGCTGTCTTTTGTGCTTACAGTTGAAAGCTGTTGATGAGAAAATTATCCTGTTTCCTTCCCTCGTTTGTATCTAAAACAGTTTAAACTAATTTTCTGTAGATTTGAGTAACAAGTAACCTAATGAACCTGAGACTAGGACAACTGAGTTCGGCAAAGAACAACTGTATCCCACAACCCAGGTGCTGTTTCCCATTTGACTTCATTAGTCACGTTCTGCTGAGGGGAAGAAGAAATCAGGAGGTTCCTAACCACCAGTTACATCATTTTGGGATATAACTGTGTATTGTGTGAAGCATAGACAGGTTTACACCACAGTTGCCTTAGAGATTTTTGGATTCTCTATGAATAGAAAAGAAATTAGTCACTGAGATGATGAACTCTCTTGTTCTAGGTCTGTCAGTAATGGAATTCTTGCAGTAGAGTTTGGAAACTTCTTGAACAACAGTGTAAACGAGAGCTCTGATTCAAGGTCAGTGTATTTGATTTTTCTTCCAGAATTTTGGATTGTTAAATTGAAGATGATGTTTTCTAGTGCTTATTTTACATTAATTTCTCAGGCTTTATGGTTTGGCTTTTATGCTGCAATCTACTGCTTCAGATGCTGGACCAGCTTGTAGTCCCTGAGGGAGTCGTTCAGTAAGAAATGGCACAGGTGCCTGAAGCTGCAGGGTTGGTAGACTGGTTTTTTTGCATTTAATCTTGAGGTCATGTAAATTTTAGTTTTCTAGTTGAAAACTAGAGCTTTAGCCCACTTGCAAGAAACAAAGCTAGCTGGAAACAGCTTTTGCTTATATCTGTGACGTTCTTTTTAGTAAGATACAGGGAAATTGATATGACTGAATGAAGGCAAATTAGAAGGCATACAGGCTAAGCTCATCCTTTTTCATGTAGAAAGGGCAAATGTGATTGCCTTCAGAACCATTGGCTGTTTCTAAATTTTTTTTGATATTTGTGTTTACTGCTTCTTTCATTTTACCTGAAATGAGCGAAAAATAAGATTGCTAGTAAGTGCGGTTTTTCCTTCAGAATATTTATTCTTGCATAATACAGGAGTCTGCTATGATTATGGCTGTCTGTTAGTGTCTAAGCTGCGTGACTGACCTGTTTTATCATTTACTGTAAAGCCCACTGTTAACTACTGAATGTTTTTTTTACATGAATGCAACTCAGAAGTGAATGAAGAACTAAAATATTTTTATTCCTTGATGCTTTCTTTTTTTTTCCTGTAGATGCTACAGTTGTTTAGATGCCCACTTCTATGATGACGAAACTGTAACTGTAGTTCTGAAGGAGAGTGTGGAACAAGAGGGGAAGGAGAGAGTCTTGGCTCAGCTGCCTTTATCTTCAGTATACACAAATAAGGACCAAGATAGGGAATTCATCTGGGATTCTACCAAAAGGTACTGAAAAAACCTCAAACAAATTGCAGAACTGAGTAGCAGATTAATCAATATTCTAATTGTCTACAGTTACTCATGCTTTGTATGCATGTGAATGTTTGAAAGACAAAACCTCTTTTTGTGTCCGGGAGAGTGGAATGGGGAGATAGAAGCTTCCTAAACAGTTTAGTTTGTGTTTTTCTGGAGGTTGAGTTGGTTTTGCTTTTTTGAGACTGAATACCACTTGTGTACATGGCTCTCACTAAATGGGAGGACCAATTCAAAACATCCTGTCAAATCCAGAAATCTTCCTTCCTTTACAGGATGCTAACTTTGCTGATCAGAATACTTTAATTTAGGATTTTTCATCATCTTTAATCATACATTTCTGCCTTCTAATAAGAATACACAGATATTTCTGCATCTTTTCCCTCGTAGTCGTATGTAGAACTCATCCTTGAATTGGTGTGTCTTTATCTTGGCAGAGGGAGAGGAGAGCATCTAGGGAAAGTGAACACACACTAAAGGCTTATGTAGTACAAGCTGTGAATCTAGTCTTTTAGTTGTTATGCCTCACTTGCTTTTTGTTTTTCTCTTTAAGCCTCTCTGGTGGAGTGCCTAGGATATATTTTTACCTCAAAAAGAGGTCAAGAGCCATGCTGAACTGTAATATTTTTTTTTAATGCCACAAAGAAATTGTGTATTGAAGAATGAACAGAAAATATTAAAACCAAGTTCAGACTAATCCTGGCTACTATAATAGGCGGGGAGTTTCTTCATACAGTCCCTATGAGTTGGGGTGAACTGGAGTGATGGACCTTTGAAAGGTGATGGAGGCCAAACTTCTGTGTGAGTGTAGGCATCCCCTCCACGACATTGTTCAGAAACTCCTCTTCTTGCACTGATATTTGATGGAAGGCCGTCCTCATCCTCCTGCTGTAGCTGTTGCTTGTGAGAAGATCAGGCTTTACAACTCCTTTCTCACTTGCTGTAATCTACATGCTGTGTGTCCACAGTTGCATTCCCTGCTCTAGAGTATCTGTAACAGAGTTGTGATGATTTCCAATGTTTATCTGCCTGTTGCGTATGATATGATAAAACTTAGACATAAATCAGACTGACTGAGCTTTTTCTTAGTACTGGAAGTGTTTGTTATGTACTAGTATTGTGCTTTTCTTCTTGGCTATGTGCAGATTGGATGAGCAAAGTGATGAGATACCCACACATACGGTCTTCTTGGAGAATCAGTGGAGATTGCTGGAGAATATGAAAGCTCAGTATGTTGCTGTAAATGGCATCAGAAGGGTTTCCTGTGTGGTAAGTGCAGTATCTGTGAACAAGCCTGTAAACTAATAAAGAAAAAATACTGTGACTGGAGAGAGTGATAACAGTTCCTGCTAGTTTAGTGAGATTTATCAAAAATAATTTTTTTTAAATGAAAAGATTATTGTCTCGTGTTATAAGTGTGTCAGGATACAATCATAGCTCTCATAGCAAAGCATGGATGGTCCTTTACAGATGTTAGTAGATCTACTTGCTTTGCTTTTCAGTGTGCAGAGCAATAAATAGTTGTTAATTTCCTTGATACCTCAATTTCAAAGATAAAGGCTATTTTCAGACATATTGGCTGAAGTTTAAAATGGTATTGTTGATTTTATTTATTTATTAAGGGAAACTTCTTAATGTCTCCATAGCTAAGTTCAAATCTCCGTCATGTGAGGGTGTTTGAGATGGATGTAGAGGATGATGGTGAAGTTGAGGAAGAGGAGGAAGAAGAAACAACTCAGATTGCAGCTGAGGAACCTGATGAGCTAAATCAGTCTGCAGAAAATGAAGACAACGTGTGTGGTGCATCTGCTGAAGAACTACCTGATGAAACAGAAGAACCTGAATTGAGTCTGGAGCCTTGATACAGGCTTTCGTAGTGGTAAAGGGTCAGGACTATACTCTAACCTCAGGCTGCTGAGATGATGTATTCTATACCTGCTCAAGCAGCTGTAGTGGTATGTTGTGTGTCCGAATTCTGTATTGCTTCTCAGCTGAGACTTGACTGTGTTTTAGAGTGGGTTTATTTGACTGTTTTTTGTCTGGCACCTGGTTTGGTATCAACCAAATTTCCTTGAAAGCTTTTCCATTTATAATTTTTTATAGGTGAGGAGGAAAAGAAATGCCATCTGATGGTTTCATAGTTAACCTGTTCGGTCATAAATAGTTCTGTGAAAATAAAATGAACTTGTATGTGGAAACAATAAAACTTCTTTTCTTCTCAGACTTTGTGTTCTACTAATGTGTAGAGAAGCTTCCTCTGGACCCAAAATTTAAAAGTCTATATGGTCAATGACAAGCTTGTGGATCAGTATAAGATTTGTTAGGCAACAAAATTTAGCAATATTTGCTTAAGTAGATACTTAAAAACTCTTTTGATAAAATTTGTCCTCAGTAACACAGTATTTCAATCTGTGCAGTTATTCAGTCCTTAGTGTAACTTCTGTGTGTGCGTGTGTGTGTGTTTTGTCAAATGTTTGCATGTCTCAGCCTGCCTAGTTTCTGTGAGGTTGTTCCTGAAAGTCTGTCCTTTCCATCTGATATTTTTATAATGAAAAGTTACAACAGAGAGTATTTATTTTATTCTGATGTGGCATTGTCTGTTGAACAAAGGCTTCAGCATAATTATGTTTCTTGCTAATTCATATAGTGCTGTAGGAATGGCATAGTGCTAAGCAGTAGAAGCTAGAAACAGTGTTTAGAAATCTGAAATGTTTTTTTTCCTTCCCTACTAGCTGTCAGAGCCTTAACTGATTTAAAGCTCAGCTTTTTCAATGAACAATGCTGCTAAATGCACGATCTTCCCTCACACCAGCGAGCATATCTTGTACTCGTGAAGAGGACCACGTCTTATGCACGCGCTCCATTCTGTACTTAAAAAATAAATAAATTTTCTGAAATTGCTATTTGGCATTGCAAATATCAAATAGTAGACTTATCCTCTTTCTCTTGTTTTGAAAGATGCCATTTTGAAGTAACTGTTTTTAAAAGCGGACTTTGTAAGTTTTTGGAATGTTGGAGAGCTACTGTTGTAACAAAGCTGTTGAGTTTTGAGAGAGACTTCTTATTTATTCCCTTCCCTACCAACCTCCTTGAAAGCTGCTTGCTATTCAACATTCTCATCTACAGGTGCTAATGGTTGAAGACACAATGAAGTTGTAGGGCAGGAGGGGCAGAAATGCCCTTTAAACAGTGCTGTGGATTTTCTGTGTGAGAAATTGCTGCTACAATAGAATTCTCTCAGCTTAAGCCTGGCTTTGTGTTTTTCCGGAAAACTTCTGCGTCTGATCTAACTTTAAGAGTTGTCCCACTGGGGTGCTTGGAAACTGTTGTTTTGCTGTGCTTTATGCTGAGTAGTTTTAGTCCACGGGCATATGGAAATCTGATCTGCCCTGCCCGTAATTGTTTCTAAATTTGTATTAATAGCAGGTGTGTTGTGTGTCCCTGGGGCGTGCCCTTCAGAAATCACCCTGGGGTTGTTCTGTGCATCTTGCTAGTCCAGTATTGGATATATTTGAGTCCATGGGAATTTTGTTTCTGACTTGGATAAGTACATGTGCACTTTCTGCATTTCACAGTGATGTGATATGAACATACCAGTTTAGGTCAGTGCTTCTGCATGCGTTGCTCAGTCCTTCTGTCAAACTTGTATTTTGCTATCAAATTTGTGTAGTATTAAATGTATCAGTTACGGGATTATGCATCTGTTTTCAGAAGTGTGGTAGGAAATACTTGATTTTTCAGGATTTTGGTGGAGTCTGGACACAGTGATCTTGCTTGTGGCTTTGATCTCAGTCATCTTTTTGTATTTTTGGTTTGTTGGTTTTGGGTTATTCATTCTACCTCTTTTCTCCTCTGAGTTTTCATTTTTTCTTGATGTTCTGTAGTCAAAAGAATTCTTATTTTCAGCATGTGTGCGCGTGATGCACTCCTTGTAATACTACTCTTTAGGTCTCTAAGATTAATTTATTGCTGTCTCTTTTTAAATATCTACCTGTTTCGTATGTGGCATTTCTAGTTTTTTTAAGATCTTAGGCAGCTTTTCTTCTATTTTCTGCTGTTCACCTTGTGTAATCCCTTTTCTGCCTGATCACCAGGACTTGAAAACTTGCCCCATAAGTGAGTTGCTGCTTCGGTCTCTCACCAGTTGGTGCCGTTTTGCTTCTCTGCTTGGGCAGCCAGTGCTATCATTGCCTTGCACTTAGGTGGATTTCATTGCACGCTCACAGCTGCCTTCCTAAACTACCACTTCAGCTGTTCAAAAAGACATATGGTGGATGGAGAGAAATGATGAACAAAAGCTTACTTTAGGTAACTGTTCCTGTTTTGGAGAGGGGCGAAGGGATGTGTATTTTTGTAACAATAACTACAGTTGGTATTAATGCTGCTTGGCTTTGAAAAATCTGCTTTAAAAAGATTTAAGCCTATATGTAAACCTTGACAGAATGGGGAAGCCATCTATATATGTACTTAAGCTCTTCAGTACTTTTCTATGGCCTGTGTTAATATCTTGTAGTCAGGGTTGGCTCGTGTGTCTTGTTGCATGCTGCAGTAGTATCAGAGAAGATCTCTCTTCCTACCTTAAACTAGCTGCTTCTCTTGGAGTTGTGACTCTAATTTCTTGCTTCACCTGCTGCTTTAGGGGAAGAGCTAAGAAGGACATTTTGGAGAGGGGGAGGAAGACTTCATCATGGATCGTAAGCAGTAAGGAGGAGAATGCTAAGAATGAGGAGATGGGTGAAAGGAATTGTTACAGGGTGAGTTTCAAGGAGGGAGATACAAAATGACATGCTGATCTCTTAAGAAGAATGCCACTGTGGAGGGATTCTAAGAAAAAACACACTGCCTGTGGAAGTAGAAGAGAGGAAACACCACCGTTAATTGGTGAATAAAATGCATTTAACTATACCTGTAGGCTAAGTAATAGAGCTGCTAGCAAATGAGTCTGGAGAGCATTGGTGCCAGCAAAGCCCAGGGTTGAATTAAGTTATAATGGGATATAAAGGCAGTGTGGATGTTCCGGCATTCTTCCCCTAGGGGGTATTGTATGGCTACTTCTAGGTGGAAGTTCTACACCTCTGTGCAAATTGTGTAATCGTGCCAGCCCCTGTGGATGAGAAGACCTTGGGTGGTTTTATGCGGTTCTCATACCTAACCTAGAAGATAAAAGAAAAGAATCCTATCAGGTTTAGCTCTTACAGTTTGCACTAGGAGCCCTGCATCATGAAGTGAGCCTACTGTTACTAAGAGAAAAATAAAAGAACCACTTAGGGCCTAGTATAGGAAATAAAAGACTATTTTTGAATCCATACTCTTACTGTCATACAAAAGGAATTGGATGCCATGTCAGTAGAGCTGTTTCATGTTGGATCTGGTGTTGGAGTTCTCATAGTATATTGTTGAACCTGTTCTGCTTTAACCAAACCAATTAGTTTGCTTGACTGAAAAACATTTGCATCTACAGTCTGGACATGAAGGTCTGTTCTACCCACTAGAGAAGGTGAGGTACGGGGCGCGCTTCCAAAGTGACCAGAAAATAGGATTGGTAAAAATCACAGATTCACTAGGTTGGAAAAGACCCACAGGATCAAGTCCAACCATTCCAATCAATCACTAAACCATGCTACTTTTTCTCACCCTAGTGATTCTTCTACAGATTTAGAGGTGCAATAATTTTTCCCTGTACATTTTTTTCCTAAATTAGTTACTAAAATAAAGTTTTCAGAGATTGATTTTGCTTCTTGTAATTCTCAAGAGAAATTCTGTAATGAACATGAAGACTTCCTCTCAGGTTCACTGAAAATTGTCTTAAACAGCCACGACAGATGAGACCCACAAGGGCAAAGGTTAAGGAATTTGTTCGTCTGATCATGTATTTATTTTACACTGCTGAGGTAACCTGTGGTTTCCTGAGGGTATAGCACAAAGACCAGGGCTTTCAAACGTTGCAATAATATGAAGAACAAAATATCTTGCCATATGTTGAACTGACTGTATTCCCTCTATGATGGAATCCTGCTAGACTAGAAGCAAATGAGCAATTCTTACTTTGCTTGGTCTTTGAGAAATGTGTGCTATTTGTCCCCTCATTTGCAGCCAATCTGTACTAGGCTTAATGCTCCAGCTACTTAGCAAATGTTCAGAATATTGAAATACAGGAGGATGGAAAGCATAAACACGTGCTTTATACAAAGCAGCTATGAAGGAAAAGCTTAGAAGGTTTCACTGAACATTCTCATCTGATTCACTTAATAACATTAATATAAGCAGAAGCCTGCAAGTCTTTCCTCTGGGACTCTTATTGACTGTAATAGAAAACAAATACTAGAAAAATGCTTACAATTTTTGTTGAAATAAAGTGCATTAACAAAAGCACCAAGTACCTTTATTGTAGGATAAGATCCATCAGGAACTCTGCTTGCAAAAGTTGTCTCTTAGTGAAGTGAAGCTGTGCTGAAGTCCCTGTAGGCATGTTGGAATTCAGTTGTCTCAAAGTGAACCAAGGCAGAATTTTAAAACAAGTGCGTCCCTGACAGCTACAATTTTGGGAGTGACAATGTCGATATCACACCTTCCTTTTCCCCACAATGTTCATTGTCTTTTTTCCTTCTTTTCTGTATTACAAGTAGACTTTAATATTTACGATTCTGTAACAGACCCAAACTTCCCTTTTATTTTTTCCTGCTTGTGTTGGAGTTTGTATGTGCTTTCTATTCCATAGCATTGCTCAGACACGCTAATGTGCATGTACTCATGACAACTGCATGTGTCTCAATTGTTGCTGCATTGGACTTATCATCTGAGGAGCTGCATGTTACTCATCGTGAATGAAGTAGCCCACTTGCACACATCTGCAAATGCTTTTAACAGAAGCCTGTCTTCACTGTTCTTAGTTCTCTCTCAGGCTGGGATCCTTCTACAACTGAACACATCCTTCTCTTTCTGCACACTTTGTGCCTTGGGGGAGGTAGCCAGAGGTTGTATTAAAGTGGTGCTATTTTAAAACAAGCTGTTTTGTTGGGATCAGAGAAGGGTTTAAAACTGGAAACCCTACTTGCTTCTCTTCCACGGGGCTTCAAGGAGACTGTGCAGAGTCATACCAAATCAGCTTGACTTTTGCAAAATTAGTACTTGATGGCTGTTCTGCAAGGTCTGGACTCACAGCCTGATTTTAATATTGCCAATTATGACAATATTTTTTCTTACCTTTGGATATCATATAGTTTTGAATATCTAAGGATGCTTGCACTACAGAATAAGAGTGACTTTATGGTGCTGTTCTGTGAATGTTGTGTGGGTGTGGGGTTTTTGTTAAGGGATTTTTTGGTGTGTGTTTTGGATTTTTAAAACAGAAATCACTTTTTGATAGCTGTAATTTCATTTGCGATCTAAGTCTATGGATTTATAGCTTCTGTGTCGTCTTATGTAATTTCATAATGTCCTGATTTCATTTTCAAGCCTCACATAAAGGAAGTGAACAAGTTCAAGCTCTGTTGATCCCTATAAGAGGCTTGGTGTGGATTTTATGGCAAACTGCTGTGACTATGGCAGAAATTAAGTATGACTGAACTGGGGCAGGAGTCTAACAAGAGACTTCTATGTGCTACACAGAACACCCCTGGTGTTTTTAGGAGATAGCATTTTTCCCCGGAGTCCTCACTAAGGGTTGGATATATGTTTGCCTTGGTAACTATATTATCTTTCCAAGCTCTTCATTATTGTGCTTTTGTTTGTCACCATCACTTCTGGGATGGATTTGTGACTGTTCCTTAGCTGATCTATTGCAAAGTCAGTGTTGCTAATACCATTTTCTATCTGGCATTATCTGATCCAAGTGTCTTTACTCATGAGAACTCTGCTGCTGCCTGTGCTTAATGAGTAATATTAAGCATGCAGGGAAGACAACTTCTTTGCTCAATTTAGATTGAGAAGAGGGTACTAGACTTGACAGTAAAATAAAGCTTTAACATGGTATTATGTCATTAAGGTGCCAGCAGTGGGAAGTTAAGTCAGTTGAGATTGTTTCCTGAAGGTCCAACTCCCAACAGAGTTTTGTTTTGAATTCAACCTCTTTGCCCAATACAGTTTGAGTTTCTAGCATGTTGGCACTCCAGCAGTATCTAGAAGTACCGTCACTCTGCAACACGTTGAGATCGGGAAGTACTATTACCTGTTCTGTAGGATGAGAAACAACAGTGGCAGGATATGGATCATGCCAGGCATTACCTCCTTGTCTTTTATTCTTCCAACTGCTGCTTTGATACAGCAGTCTTCTACAGTGGAAGTCTTTTCAAACCAAATCTTAATAGGAGGTGGGGAATTGCCCATAGGGAAACAGCAGTGGTGGAACTCCTGTTCTAATTTCTGCAGTCAAAACACTGGGTGGCTGTTCTCTGCTCTAATTTTTGGAGACTGCTTCCACTATGTCTATCATAACCTTATTTAATCCTAATGCAAACTTAATAGTTGCTTACAGTAATGTTTGTGAATACCACACATCATCATTGTTAATGCCTTAGATCATGGCCTGTTGGTTTTTTTGTTTATTTGTTTCAGAGAAGGAAGATCTTTCATTCATTTAGAATCTCAGTACTCCTCCTACATATGTAAAAGCCCTCTGAAAATGTGAGGCTGATGCAGGGCACTGTAGCTCCATGATAGCTGGTCTGGTTTGAGATGTCAGGGAATGTCATAGGCAGCCAGGAGAAATTTCAGACACTGACTTAGTGAAAATATTCAGAGTGTTGCAGGTGGCTGTGCAAGGTGCATAGCTGACACTCTTGCTTCAACTCTGTTCACTAGTTCTGTAGAAAATGGAGAAAGTGTCATATGACAAAAAAGAAGTAAACCAGTATTATTGTAATCTAACGCATTCCTTGGTTTAACTTTCGGGTTTGGGTAAAACTGCTCTGATTTTTTTTCCTGCGTCTTCCATACTCATGTTCTTCAATTTTAACCCATGCAATAGTAAGGACGTGCTTATAGAACTGTATTCTTGACAAAACTCTTAATGGTTAATTTTAAATACTTGCATTTCTATAATAGATAATTTTGAAGGAGCTAGTCATTAATGTGAAGGAGGCTGCATTTGTATTTCCAAAAGACTTGCTCTTCATCAGAAAGATGATGACTTCTGTGGAAGTCTTTTGAATTGGGAAATATCTGATAGTGCCAGTTAGACTAAGGGTGTGTAGGGAGGTCTTTTTATTCTAGCAGGTTTTCCAAGTGGTGTTTTAAAATATTTTTCCCCAGTTGAGAAATTCTCTATAAATAGCTTTGTTTTGTCAAAGCAGGAAATAATTTGGAAGCATTGAGAAGAATAGATAAGTGAGAACATACATGAGAAATGAAAGTGAGTACAAGGTCTCTCTTCCTACGCAGACATTATCTACATCATGGTGAAAGAGTTTCTGTTCCAAATGTTGCGATCTTCCAGTATCTTTCATTTCTCATCACAATATCTGATTATGGGATTGCTTTTAGGCATTTACTGAAGTAAATATGTAAGGGAGGTGCTATTTCTGTTACTCATTGCTGGAAATTGCTTCATTGTTTGGATGGAATTTAACTAACATTTACTCAGTAGTGTAAACATTTGGACAAATATTCATAGATTCAAATAACTCAAAATCATTTAGCTAATAGAAGAAAAACGTCTTACAAGAGGTAGTTGATTCTTTCCAAGAAGCTTGCAGTAAAGAGGGTTACAGATCACCGAAACACAGTATTTGAGTTGCACAATCTTCACTGCTCTCTGACATTAGTTCTGTTGCAGAGGCCTTCTGGAGAACAAAATTACTAAACCAAATCCTACTTGTTTGTGTTTCCACCATTTGGATAGTTAGCTATTTAGCTTTGAGAGGAGCAGTTAAGTGTTTGTTCCTCTCACATTATGTATTCAAATACACATTTATGAAGTTGTCATCATTTCATAAAATACATAGGCCACCACAAAGACAAGATAGATAGAAAAACTGTTTTTCTAGTCAGGAAAATGCTCTTTGACTTTGTATTGAGATAAGGAAGGGAAAAGAAGACTCCTGTAAGCATGTATCAAATGTATGTCAAATTTTCACATTTGTTGAAAAACTAAAGCCAGCTTTGTCACTTGGGTAAAAAAGAAAAGCAAACCAAGACAACTATTCCAATGCTTTCCTTTAGCTAACAACATTTTTATTTATATTGTCTGCGTGTTGACAGACATTGGTCTGGCACAAGGTATGATACGCATAATTTCATGTTTTCTGCATATCCCCATAATGTTTAACAATGGGGTGTTTTTCAGAACAAAGAATTTTCTAGGTGCTCTTGGTGAAGAGAAGCTATTTGGTAGATACTGGCTGAGTATCTACCAGTTGGTTGTTTGTCCTAGCATGGGCGGCATATAAGAAGATCCATAGATGGGAGTGGATGAAGAATCCAGAAGGGTCAGTCATCACTAATTTGGGCAGAGCATGGAGAGTGGGAGGTGAGTGTGGGAGGAAATGGGAGAGACATAGGTGGAGACAATATTGGGCAAAACTTATGACACGAGACCGTGTAATGTGGAAACGGGAGGGAGTGAAGACTTCTAGAGCAGTCCCAGTTTGACAGATGAAGAAAATTTTGTGTCAGTGCAATTTGGTTCCAGTATGGAGAATACCCAGAGAGCAGCTGCTTGTTCTGGTTTTTTTTTTTTTTCCCAGATATAAAAAAGAGGTGTTGTGAGGAAAGGAAATTGAAAAAGGTTAAGTGATTTTCTTTAGAAGACTTCCATGTAGGAGGTCCAAACACATTGCTGTTCTTATCAATGCTGATGTGATCAGGTCAGCAGATCTGCAGAATTTATTTATCTAATGGAATGTGCCAGCCCTAACTAAGGTGCACCATTTTCCTTATAGGAGCGGTAGGTGCATTAGAGGAGTATAAAGCTGCCCTGCATCTAAAAATAGAAGTTGCTGGCAGAAAGCAAATGTTAATCTGCATCATACATTTTTATTTAAAGGAAATTAACTGTAAATCAGATCTGAACATAAGAACAGCTTTGTCTTAAAATTAACCCAGTATTTAATTTTGAAGATGTATGTGTGTAAATCATGATTGTGCCTGGATGTAAGGAAAGGTTTATTTTCCAAGTGGGATAGGTAAATGCAAGTACTAATTCAATACCAAATATGTAATGCCTCTTTTTTAAAATCTAACTACAGCTTGATATCCATCTGGAAAAATGTGCATTAAAATAGAGGACATCTTTTTGGTGTCTCCCAATACCTGCTGGTACTGTTTCTGCAAGCTAATAACGCTGTTACTAGCTTGGCTCTAGGCAACAAAAGATTCTCATAGGCAGGTGGGACTGTGCATTAAAAAGTCTTGTGCTGCATCTCTTAATTAAAGATTACAATCTAGGCAGTTCTCCTTGTTGCAGTGACTTAACATAGTCTTGCTTTGTGCCATTCCATTAAATGCCTAATGACCAAGTTAAATGCCTAAGCTCCTTTAAATACCTGCACCAGTGCATATGGATCCACAAACAAGATATGGTATAGTGGTGGAAGGGTTAGGATTTATAAAAAGAAGCTACTGGCTGGGGAGTGCCTACACACACAGCTTTCATTTGATAGCATGAGTGTGATGGCCACTACGGGGTTATAGTGGAGTCAGCTCACTGGCACCGTGTCATAAGGGCCTGCTCAAGGGCAGTTTTTGTGCCATAAATGCACAGCCTTCCTTAGCTCACGGCAACTCGTTTAGATAGTCACGTCTTAACATCTTTATATCCTGTAGAATTGTTCTTGATTAAAAGATAACCCCAGCCTTCTTTTTAATATAGTTCTAGTGAGCACATGGAGAGTATGTGCAAAACCAAATGCTCGAGTCTTCTTGAATGAAGTAAATCTTCATTGGTTCTAATTGTTCCTGGGTTCCCCAGGATTAACTGGATGTTTTGTGTGTCTCTGAGAGTTTCTGCACACTAGGTAAGTAGTGGTTTTGCCTCAGTCTTCACTGACAACCACTCTCCTCCCCCCTCCTGGGTCAGTGGACAACAGGTTGGGGACCAGGGTATAAAGCCCCACCTATTGTAGGGGAAGATCAGGTTCATGACCATCTGACGAACCCGAACATATATGAGTCTATGCGACCTGATGAAATGCATCCCAGAGTCCTGAGGGAATTGTTTGCTGTTGTTGCCAAGTCATTCTCCAAGAGATTTGAAAAGTCATGGCATTCAGAAGTCCCTGGTGACTGGTAGAAGAACATTGTCCACTTTCTTATAAAGGGTAGAAAAGATGACTGTGGGAACTGCCAACCTGTCGGCCTCACCTCTGTGCCTGGGAAGATCATGGAACAGATCCTCCCAGAAGCTGTGCTAAAACACATGGAGGACAGGGATGTGATTAGAGGCAGCCAGCATGGATTCACCAAGGGCAAGTCCTGCCTGACCGACCAAGTGGCTTTCTATGATGGAGTAACCACAGCAGTGGACACAGGAAAAGCAATGGATGTGATCTATCTGGACTTCTGTAAAGTATTTGGCATGGTCCCCCACAACATACTTCTCTCTAAATTAGAAAGATACGGATGTAGTAGGTGGACTGTTTGGTGGGTAAGAAATCTTTTGGATGGTCATATTCAGAGAGTAGTGGTCAACAGCTCGATGCGAAGATGCCAAACCATGACAAGAGGTGTCCCTCAGGGGTCCATACTGGGACCAGTGCTGTTTAATGTCTTCATCGATGATCTAGACAGTGAGACTGAATGCACCCTCAGCAAGTTTACAGATAACACTAAGCTGAGCGGTGCAGTTGCCACACCAGAGGGAAGGATGTCATCTAGAGGGACCTGAACAAACTGGAGAAGTGGGCCTGTGAGAACCTCATGAACTTCAGCGAGGCCAAGTGCAAGATCCTACACCTGGGTGCACGTAGCTGGAGTGAATATGGGCCTTAAAAAATCAGCTCAACTCATTACTTTTACTTACCTATTTTGACTACACAGAAATTGCCTTTTTTTCCCCCCTAGTCTACGCTTGTCCAGTCTGCCTTCAGTGAGTATATCTAGTGCTGTAAGTTCAAAGAGATCTCTTTGTAATAATTGCTTAAAAGTCAGTTTCTTAAAATATTCCACCTAGACAAATTGTTTTCAATAATAACAACAGAAAGCAAATGCAGAAAATGAGGACACAGATTTGGTGGATTTGGTTTTCAATAACTGAATGGAAAGTATTGACAGGATTTGTTGTTCTCTGACTGTAAAAGCCACTATTGGATTCCTCTTTGTCTTCATCTTAATTAAACATGTACTTCTGGGACCCTTCAAGAAATGTTTTTCTTTATATCAGGTGTGCACTTCACATGCCGATGTCTTTCGTTTAGTGACCTGCTGGAGGCTTTGTTAGGCTTTCTCTATCTTGATCGTTTTGTTGGGGAATCTTCTCATACAAAGGTGTGTAGGTCTGCCAGAATCAATAATCTTGTCCCATGCTTTGACCATGTAGAGTTCATCCTAAACATGCTTTGAGGTAATGTACTTTGTTTACTAATAACTTCACTTGGCTATTTAATTCTGACTGTCTTCATTTGTGCAGTCTGAGATGCTGTGGCCGTGTTAAGGGCACTCCAGAAATACACGTTTAATCTGCCTTCACAGTTTGTCCTAAAATGATTCTTTAGTATCAAACCTATCACAATCAGTGGTTATAGAGGTAGTTTTGATACATCTGTGGTGTTCTGAAAGGCAATATTTATAGGAAGAAACTAATACATTTTGTCAAACCAACAGATGTAGCTGGAAAAGAACAAAGCTTCCTTCTTCTTAAGGAAGAGAAGTGCTCCTTCGTTCTCTGAGATTTTGTCTATTACAGCTAATGGTTGATTCAAAAACCTCAAAATATTACTTCTTTTTAAAAACTTGCTTGGCCTGCTTTTTGAAGAAATTTCATGACCATCTTCTGGGGTCGTTATCATCTACTCCTGTATGTGTTCAGATAAAATGACAGAGTTGCTGTGAATGTTTCATCAGCCTTATATTTCCGGAATTTGTATCTGATTCAGTTGTTTGATTGCTGTCTCAGGATGCTTTTCAGAAGATGCCTGAAAGAACTTGAAGTAAATTAATGAACTACATGCTAGCGCAGGTAAACTAGAGCTGGTGGGCTGTGGCAGTCCAAAGATGAGAACAGAGACCTTACTCCTCATTTCTTTTCTTGCACAGGGCTTTGCTTTCTAAGCAAAGGACTTTTTTTTTTTTCCTGAGCAGTTGCTATGCTTCCATAGTCTTTGTGAACAGTGATGCTTTGGAAATAAGCACTGGTTGGGTGCAAAGAAAGATGGACAAGACAATTTTCCTGTTGTGAAGATACCACTATGCTGCAGTTCTTTCTGTTCATTTGCATTATGTTGCAGTTGTACCTGGAAGAATGTATTATCCTTCAGCTCCATCTCTTTGCTGCCTCAAAAAAGAAAGATTGGAAAAATAATACTGAACTCATTCTATCATCCTTTCCTGGCAAGATTAGTGGATAGACTGTACTGAAAGATAGTTTGGACCAAAGCAAACGGGAAACTGGTAGCTAAATATTGCTTAGACAGCTGACTCATCACTTAGTACCAGAATACTACTGAATTTTGGGTTTAGTATATAAACTTATCCAGTACAAATCTCTGCTGTGAAATGTGATGCTTGCGTTGGGTTAATGAATGATTCCCTCTGTTAGAAATTCATGAATTAAAAATATAAGCAGCCTCTCCCTAATCAGGAAATACAGACTAATTGCTAGAATTGATTCAAGGGGAAGGATTTGATTGCCTATGATTTTAATAGCTTTAGCTGTTTAAAATTATTTTTAAATCTCTTTTAATTGCTTTCTAAACTTTTTACATTACTGCATTTATTCATTTTGTCATTTCTATGTATTTTGAAATAAGGTTGTTAAAGAAGCTTTTTCTTTTCTGAAAGAAGCAATAGGGGACTTCAGCCTTTTTGTAAGTCTTGTTTTGAAAACATCTAATAATTATAGGATGAACAAGTGATTTGTATTGCTTATTTATGATGCATCATCTGGATTTGTCCTTGCCTGTAAAGCTTCATTTAGACCTAAATTAACTTGTTGACTGTAATTAAAGGAAGGCCTTTGTTTTGAGAGTGGGAAAGCACGTTCACATGGAGGCTACACCCTCTTCTTTATCTGACAGCATCCTTGAATGTTAGCGGTATGTAATAATTAGATGTGTCAAGTTATAAGTTGATTCATCTGCCTTAAGTGGTCCCAGAGGAAGAGGTGGAAGACACCTGCTCTCCAGAGGGGCTTGCAGACAATAAGATGAGTAATAGTTCTTGAGTGAGTATCCTCAATTTTTTGATATTTATGCAAGATATGTAACTCTTAATATTTAAGTTCTTGAGCACTGCAACACTCCTGAAGTGCAGACACGAAGGAGGCAAATGCTGCTACAGTACAAGATTGGAGGGTGGGCTGTGATTTGGCTGTGTTGGGGAAGTAGATAAAAATAAATTCATTTTGTAGAGGCAAAACTGAAATCTCCAGCATGCTGGTCAGCACAGCATTTTGCATCCCTTCTGCCTGTTTTGTGTAGTTTACTGTGCATATTTCAACACTGTATACACTTAGTCCCTTCTGTAACTGACAAAAGTAATCAGTGTCCTTTTGAACATGGAGCCCCAAACGCTACAGACTTTGAGTTATTTGTTCCAGGGGTGATTTTCCAGGCTTGCTAAGCACTGTTGGTTCAGTGTTGAATTCATGATTGAAACTAGCACTGTTCATTAGCTCTGATTTTGGATTGTGCTTCACCTACATTTGGGTGCAACTGCATCCTGAAAAGAAGTTGCTTTTAATTATAAAGTGGACTCAAAATATAAAGTCATGTCTTTGGTTCCCTAGATTCTGTTATAGCATCCAGAAGCAGCTAACTTTGTTTTGATGTTTTAACAATTTTTGATACCTGTCAAATGGACAACCCAAGCACAAAACTTTGTTCATATTCCTGTGTCTGGGCCAGTGCCCCATGGTCTTCTCCTTACACCTGATTTGATTTCAGCAGCTCTGGTACCAAAGAAAGAGTAGGGCCTTCAAGTGTGTGGGAAGGGTGAGAGCTGAGTCCTACCTAAAAGGTAGAACAGCTTTGTTTCTGAAAAAATGGTGCTGCAAATAGCATCAGAATGAACAAATGATAGTAATTTTTTTTTCCGTTTGCTGGCTTTTTTTGGGGTGGGAAACCACTATGTGTTATCCCATACTTTGAGGTCTCAGTCTGAAGGAACTTAACTGGAGTGAGAGATATTGGAGGAAGGAAACTGAATTAGGAATTCATACTACTAAATTCTATTTGTTTTAATTGCTTTTGTAAAAAATCTGCTACTGGAAATACACATCCTAATCCAGGTGTTTCCCTTGAAGGAAAATTACTTTTAATGGTTTATTATGAAAGCTTTTACAATGTTATCACGGTCTAATAGATAAATAATGCAGGCTTGAAAACTTTATCACTGGAAGGAGATTAAGTTAAACATTGAAAAATTCCCAGGTAATTTTACTGATGTTTTGAACCTGTAGCTGCTGTCAGATAAGCAAATTGTGTAGGACGAAGCCATGTGCTTAGGATGTCCAAATTTTCTGGCATTAAATGAGAAGATCAGGTCCCAGAACAGAAGCTAAGTCCAACAGTATCTCCTACATGAGGTCAGGGTTCAGTCTTCAGATAATTCAGTGTGAAGATAAAGCATAGGCATTAGTTAACATTCGTAAAGTACAGATAAGTTGTCAGCTAGAGAGTTTCTTCTTGCTCACGAGGCAAAGCTAGCAACCTGTTTATCTTACTTTTAAGATGCTTACCCCCAGAACAGGGAACACAGAAAGCTGACATAGAATTAATTATCAAGAAGCTTTAGCTATACTAAGGCTACTTATAACGAGAGGGTATTAACTGAAAATGCAATGTTGTAATACTAACTGTGATATTGATGGAGGGAGGGGAAGATGGGACCCAACCTTCCTCCTCTAGATTGCCTTAGAAAGTTTCAGAACTTGGCCCACACCTGGTTGACACGTTGGTGCTGTAAAACTTGTGCTCCCAGCTCCAGCTAATGGGATATGTCTGGCGACTCTCAAGCAGGGGCTGCGAAAGCATCTAGGAAGGTATTCAGCTAAATATCAGCTGGGTTGTGTTCTGACCTTGTGATACTGTAGGTTTCAGTCTCCTAGCCTTACCCATAGTCTTCCTAAATAAACATTTTATCATCATTTGGTACCACAGGGGGCAAAGACTCTGAGTGATATCAACAAACCTTGGAGGCTGCAAATTTGGGGAAAAAGAAAGGGATATATTCAGACACCTCTGTGAGAAGGGCCGTGGTCAAGTGAGTGTGGGAAACAGAAGACCTGAAGTGATCATAGCACAACAGGCAGCACTGGGATAGACTGAAAATCAATGCCTCTCCTGCAAGGGGCAGACAGGAGAGTGACTCTCCACTGTTCTGGAGGAAACTTAAAACACCACCCAACAGGCTTTGCATAAGGAAAGGTATTGTAAACACTGGGGTAAGCAGTGGAAGGACAGGAAAGTACATGAAGATAAGGTAAGAAGTACAACTTGCCATTTTATAGGGCATCCTGAAACAATGAATGCCACCTTTGAGGGCAGTGTGCGATCCTCGATCCTCATCTGTTTCTCTACATAAACTTATCAGTGCAGGTTAGTGAGTTAATACTTTATGGTTGCTGTAGGTTCAGTTTGGTTTTTGTCCTTCCTGAAAGATAAGAATCTGGGTGTGCAACTGTCAATCTGTTTGGCACAAATAATGCTTGCACGTGTATTTGTAAGCATAATTTGATTCATGTCCAAAAAAAAAAAAAAATCACTGTCAGTGCTGTTCCTGTTTGCTTGCCAGATATGTTATATATCCCAAGAACAGCAGGAAAACTGGGTCCTCAGATTGTCATTGTGTGGTCTTGAGAGACTATTTTTTTCCCTAAATGTAAAGTAAATGGTTTCTTCTGTAAGTGAAACAGTTTTGTGTAAAAACCACTCTCTCAGGTGGAAGAGCTATTGCAATACAGGTCTGT
Source organism: Clamator glandarius (assembly GCA_033459285.1). NCBI lineage: Eukaryota > Metazoa > Chordata > Aves > Cuculiformes > Cuculidae > Clamator > Clamator glandarius. Next base: position 4,844,828 of record JAUNZM010000109.1, read on the forward strand.
AGTTGGTTGATATATTCAAAAGGGTCTGAGAACAGGTCCTCACTAAGTTGCAGCCTTGTCCTCTTCTCCCTGCACTGGCCGTGTATTCTCACCCTGTAGCTAGATGTTGATAGTTGCTGGTAGCCACACTAGAAAGGCAATCAACAAATTAATCAAGCTAATATCTAGTTGTCTGGTTTCAGGTGATCTTTTCTGAGCTCAACTTAATCTTTGTTGATTTAGAGATGCTTTCCTACCTTGACAACTGTATTTAATTCATCACCACACTAATGAAATTTATAAACAGATTTGATTAATAATAGTTTTATGTAATTCTAATGTTTTTCTAAGATTAAAATAACGAAAAAATCTTCTGTGTAGAAGCCAGCTGTCTGGCATTCTCTCTCATGACAAACCCACTCCCAAAATAAACTTAATGAGTTATATGGCTTCCTTAGCAGGGCTAGATGATCCTTAAATAATATTGATGGTTCTTGTTTACAGTTTTTCCAGGTTCTGTGCTCTTGCTTACTATAATAAGCATTGGTATAATAAAAAGCATTATACTTGGGTTAAAACCACCACTTGAAATCAAAGATCAGGAAGTGACGTACAAATCCCCTCACATTTCTTGTAGCTGATCAGTAACTGCTTCTGGGCCAGGTGGTGGTTATTAACGTGTTATGAACTCCTAATTCCTGCAGGCACTCTCATTCAAAGCAAGGGTGCTGCTGTTTGAAATAGAAAGTAGCACTGTAACTTGGCCACAGGGAAAGTCTGGAAGGTCTCCTAAGTGCTGGATTGCATCCCAAGGGGTGAAGAAAAATGTGTGCTTAGTGGCACAGGCTCAACTGCTTCTTCATCTCTTCCCTCTCCCCAGCTGGTTACAACTCTCTGCCTCTCCAGTCTGAGCCTGACCTAGCCTTGTCCCTTTGCCATTTCCCGTGCTCTCTTTATCTATCTTCTACCAGTCTGCTGCTCCAGCCAGCCTCAGGTGTCCCACTGAGCTCACTACGGAAATAACTACCCAAGCTCTTTGAGCTCCCTACCTCTAAACTTGTCCTCCTCCCTAGGGATCGCTTTCCTTTCTGGGGTGTCCTTGTCCTGCCTCTCACCAGTGCTCCAATATCTGTTTTTACCATTTTGCCTGTTTAGCTGGTTCATATTGCATCTAACTGCCCTTTTCCCTCATCTTTCCCTCCCTCCCTCCCAAGTGTAATTTCTTTCCCTGGTCTCCTCCTCCATTCAAAGCTTCCCTCTTTCCTGGCTCTGTCTCACGGTCTTTACCAGCCTTACCAGTACTTCTCCTCAGTTCTGCCTCCCTTCTTGCTCATCCTTGACAATTCATTAATCTCCTTATCTAGCCAACCCCGATGAACATCTATGACTGCAACTCCTCACTGTTAGATAACAAATTCTTGCCAGACTTTGTTTCCTCTCCCAATCTGTTTTCTATGCACCTTTGTTCAGGTGAAGCGGCACTCCCTGCCCTGGCGGTGGGCAGTGTCACGGGGGTCACCACGGGCGCAGGAGACCAGACTGGCTCCCGTGCTGGTTCCGCCTGCTGTCATTCCTGCTGCTTTGGGCTGACGTTTGCTCTGCAAGGCTGGACCACAGAGTGTGCTCAGATGGAGCCAGCTCCGATGACTTCATGCATAAAACTTATTACTTCTTTTTACTACCGGTATTTTTAAAAGCTTTTGTGTTGTTCCCCTCCTTTTGGGAGTGCTTATGGTTACTGGAAGCATAGTAATGCTTTGATGTAGGCTGTGCGTATTCTATCAAGCTTCATTCTTGCCTTCAAAAATAGGCTACATTGGTTTTAAACATAACGACAAAAGGCTCACTAGAGTTGTCAGTAGAGATTTTGATGCCTGTTTCAGTAGGGCCATGACTTGTCTCACAACCATCAGAGTTTTTTATTTCTGTGCCCTTAACACTCAAAGCATAATGTGCTGCAGTTATTTCTGTAGGTAACTTGCGGGTGCACTTCTTGATAAATTAACTGAAAACAGAAAAAGCCTGCAGCAAGTACTCAGAAGTCAAAACAAAGACCAGATAAGCCTGCATGTGTAAAATCTGTGGTGCTTATTGCTTATTTGTTAGTCTCTGTGACATAATTACCATTTCTCAAATAACATGTTATCAGGTCATTTTTTTCCCCTAAATTGAAGAGCACCTTGTAAAACTGAATATGAATGAATTCAGGTCTGTAGTAGCTCTGGTTTGTTTAGTTCTTATACTGTATATGAAGTTTTAGCAAAGTTACAAATCCAGCCATCAAAACATTTGAGAAGCTCTAACTCAAGATGTTATTTTTATTTTGCTAGTAAGTCTAAATTCTTCTTAAGAAAAAAGACCTTCTTTACACTAAGCGCTTCGGTGCTGTAGAAATGGTAGCTACAGCTTGTTTGCACTTGTGATTCTAGGATGAATCTTTGAAGGTGAAGAGAAAGAAACCCAAGTCAAAGATCTACAGGACAGTAATAGAAAGTGGCAGCAGACTCAGAAAGGCAAACACGTCTCATCAGAACTGTAAGAGAATGAAAAGAAACTGCAAAATGCTGTCAATGAAGCAAAGGGAAGGCAACATACTAAGCACAAGAGTGTGAGTGTCTGTGTCAGAGGAAGATAAGAATGCAGCACCTGGGCTGAAGTCATCACAAAATTTGGCAAGACAGGTTTTGGGAAATTAAACATTGCATTATATCTGAATGTCACCTAGCATGAGATAGGGCGTGACCCAATGCCTGTTGTTTAGTAAGTACAGACATAACAGCAACAAGTTGGAGAAACCCTGCTTCTGGAGCAGCCAGCCCGTCACAAACCTGGGCTGGTGAGGGCTGGCTGTGTGGGACCCTCCTTACAAAACCCTGTGCCTGCTCACCCATCACAAGGGTTAGAAGTGGATGGCTGCTCTGTGGTGTGTGATGGGATTCTTTGGTCTCTCCCACTGCAGTATCTGCTGGTGGATGGTCCTTGGCACGTGCTGTGCAGGTGAGCCTCGGTGCCTGCCTTGGGCTGTGCCAGTAGGTGCAGGGCTGCTGCACTCATGGGTCTGTGTGAGGGCAGCAGAGGGAACTTTCACATGTCTCTTCTGGGGTATGCACATATAACCTGGCATGAAACCTCCTTTTCTTTTTCCTTCTCTAAAACCTCCTTTTCTTTTTCCTTCTCTAAATACTTTCTGTAAAGAACAAAGAATAAAAAAAAGCAAATATAGTAACAAAAATAGGTGCTTAGTTGCCATCTGTGGATTTACAGATGTCTACTTTTAGGCAGAGGGACTGCATTATCTCCATGGCCACCACAGTAATCCGTTGTCTCTGGTAGGAATAAAGTAGTCTTTGGTGCATCTCTGGTGCCATTGTAACTGAGGGATGGTGAGCAGAGATGTGACTTGCTGTTTGCTCATTGGGAAAGGAGTCCATTGACCAACAGGCAGCATAACAGCTATGGAAAAAGTATGTTAGTACACGTACTGATTTTCAGCCACCGCTGTCATAGTTTTCAGTGTAAATACAGAACCAAGATCAATTAAAATTTTACTTGATGTGGGAAAGGTCTGGGAGTAGGAATATGTAAGGTAAATAATGTAGGAGAAACCATGGAACTAAACAAACAGAGATAGAAATTATTCTTTAATTTTTGTAATGGCTTTTCTTCCACATTATAGCGTAGTTTGTATTTCTTATCTGTCAATGTCTATTTGCAATCTTAAACCCATTTAAATTTATCTTCTAATTATAAACATGCCAGTATGAATACAGAAAATGAAAAAATGAATTTGTGCATTGATTTGACTATAGCATTGGGTTCTGAAGTAAAAAATTACCTTGAAAAAATTACTTGTTCTGCCTTTAAAATTCTTTTTTTTTTTTTTTGTGTAAGGTCGGCAGATACAATTTGAAGTGTGCTCAAGCTAGAACTTGAATAGCACCAGATATTTAATTTCTTTGCATCAAGAAAAAAAATCAAGATCTTAGGAGTGGACAGAGAGAGAGTTGGAATATAGTTCACATTTTTAATGAGGGGATCATTTACCTTGGAAACAGTTAATTCGGGGACATATTGGCTTTTTCATCATCTGGTATCTTTAAACCAGGACTACATATTTTCTGCAAGCTAGATGCTTCAATTTAATCTGAAATGATGAGTTTGATGCAAAGTCATTTGGTTAAATTTAGAAACTCCAGTTGCACAAATCAGGAGAATAAATAATCATTCCCTCTCTTTTTTCCTCAGTTGTTACTTTTGTAGAACTCTACACTTTCTAGAATGTATTTCAAGGATGAAGAGCATGTTCTTGGATAATGAAACAATTAAAATGATCATCGCAATTAAATAACGAAGTATGGCAGCTGCAATCTCTGACTTGGAAGAGAAAGCAGAGTAGATAGCAGACTCCAACCCGTTAATAAACTAATTCCATTGCTGCATTCTCTACCAGGGACAAATCGCCTAAATTGTTTTGCTTGTTCTCCCTTTCTGAATTATTAGGGGAGATCTTCCTCTTCTCTTTCTGGACCAGGTCCAGGTCTGTAAATGCGAAAAACATCCATGAGACTCTGATACTTATGCTGAGAAAGCTTTTCTGTAGGCCAGGTCATCTAAATAGGCCTCCTGTAGTGAGGAATGCGGGGCTTACTGTGAGCGTGGACCTGACAATGCAGCCCTTTACGTGCCTCTTACCTGCGGGGTGTGTGTTATGCAAACCGGTGCTCACTGGTTTGTGCTCTCTCAACTTTCCTAGTTTTCCAAAATAAGGCCTATTTTCTAGGCATCCCAACCATGCAGCGCTAAATTGCTCAGCATTGCAGATACCTGGGGGTTATGCAGCTTTAAAACCCGACATTCATTTGTTATTGTTCCCGAAGTAAATTCTTGCAAATCCAGAGCCATCTCTCTGGATATTTTCTGTTTAGTTGCAAAGATAAAAGCTTCAGCTCTTCCCCGAGAAGTCAGTGGATGGTGAGCCTGCAAAGCAGACGAGAAACACGCCTTTTGATCACTGGCCCAGGAACCAAGATAGTCGGGTCTTACTATATGCCAGCTTGTGCCTGAATTTGTCGGGTCATGGCTGGGTACCTGCAGACTTCGGAGGGGGTGTTATCAATTTGCTTGGACTCACTCTTTCCGTAGGCTGAGGTGCTCTGCTGTCTATTTGACTTTCTTTTCATGGTAGGAATGCAACTCTGCTTGTTTTGTTAATATTCTGAGAGGGACATTGTAGGGACTAAAAATAGTAATGAATAATCATGATTATAAAGCATAAAAAAAAAAAAAGAAGAGAGACTGTGGGAACATGAGTACGTAAATCTTTAGGTTTGTCTGGTGTTTGTTCTGTCTTTCTATTTGGATTTTTTTTTATTTGTAATGAAATGGAACTTTGACAGATAGCTTTGCACCTAAGCTGACTTCATCCAAAAGGCCAACAAGCTTTTCAAACAAAACATTTTTTTTTTTTTTATTGTATCATAAAGCTGTCTTTGGTGATACTTTGCAGGAGTGAAGCAATGTTGAATGCTCAAGAGAGGCTTAGCCCACAGAATTTGACGTTTTCAGAGCCAGAAAAAAATCTATGTTTCTCAGCTTCGTTGTCTTCATCTCTGGGTTGTTGCCACCCGAAATGGTAGCATTTGGTCATTCTGATACTGCAATATAGAAGAAAAATGGAATTCGCGTAAAAAAAATATTGTGGTGGACATTTTTCATGTTCTCCCTTTTTGTGAAATGGGAGAATCCATTAACATCACTTTTCCACTTGTTTATTGGAACTGTATTTCAACTCAATCTGCTTTGCTTGCTACAAGGCTGTTAGCACAGATGATAAAATACAAGGGCAAACCAGGGAGCAATTAAAAAATTGAACTACTTTTATTATGCTACATATTGTAAATATACAGTTTGATTATATATTTTTAATTATACTCAAGGACATAAAAACTGTTGGTGATCATACATGTGGTTTGTGGCCCAAACAGGATGGAAGGGGTGGCAGCAGAGTGTCAGAGACACAATCTCACAGTCCTGGAGTCTGTGAGTGGTTTGAGTCAAGTGACAGATTGAAACAAATTAAGGATTGTCTTCAATTCACTGCTGCGTTAGCGCTTAGACAATTATAACTGGTTAACAATAAGATATAAAGGAAGGAACAGTTAAAACTGTTATTTTTCCAGGCAAACATCTGACAGAGTCTGGGGATGAAATTCTTGCCAAGAAATTTCTTCTTGGTAGAGGAAAAGAGGTCCAGGCCCATCAACCCTTCCTTCAGGCAAAGTGGTCATTCTTTCTCTTACCCAAAGAAAGGTGTTTCAGTTATCAAATCTAGAACTTCTGAAAACTTCCTGATGCCTCTTGGCAAGGTGGATCTGAGTCAATTAGTGGGTGTTGACTGGGCCTTGGCAAGGTCATTTGTGTAGTCAGAAGTGAGAACTCGACTGTTCCCCATGCCTTCGAGGCGGGGAGCTCCTCCTGTGCTTTTGGGGGTGTTTCTGCTCTGAACTGAAGCAGGAACAGGCTGAGGGGCCTCTGTCTCACCCCAGGTGCAACTGAGTTGATAGGAGTGTGAGACTACCACCCAATTGATCTGCTTTACTAGATGCATTGTCCATTTTCTGGACGTTGCCTTTGCCAGCCACTCTCTTTTGCATAAAATAAAGCTTATTTTGCCATTCACAGGGCTTAATAAACCCATTGTACCACAGCAAGAAATTCTCACATTTAGGCCTACATATATTGATATTTCTTAAACAGCTCTGTGTTGTAGAAAGTTAGTAAAAGTGTCTATTTAAAGTCTTAATGTTACTTCTGGAATAACCATCGTTGCTTTAAAATACATGTTGAATTTTAACAGTAGTTAAAATGAGCATAAAAGTTTGCAACATACGCATAGATCCAGAGCAAAAGGTGTAGCTCCTTAGAGCACAAAGCTGATACAACCTCTTTCAGGTTCTATTAGACACATTAGAAATATAGTACAGAAAATATAACCTGGAAGCTTCAGCTAATGGGAACGGTGCAGCTGGAATTCTCTTTCTATAGAACAAGAGCCTGTTCTGCTATTAGTCTGTTGCATTTTCTATTTTAACCTAAAACATTTACAGTGTTGTGGGAAGGTGAAAACAATGGAGCTAGGCAGAAGTATGGATTTTAGGGTGTCTTTATTTTAAAACTAGTCTTGCTCTCATTTATTTGAAGTCAAGCAATGTTGCTTAGGTTTGGCTTGGTTTCGGAACCTAACTGAATAGAGATTTAATCCTGTGACTACATAAAAGGGAAAGAATTGCTTAACTGCTGCTGCTGCACCATATGTTTCATGGAGTTCACCATTTTTATGAGAATGGTATCTCTCCATTGATAGGAAAGATCTAATTTCTCCTTTCTTCTTTTTTGGCATGCAGTTATAGAGAATTGGTGATTAATCTCCTCATACTGTGCATGCTGTTTGTCACCAGAGCCAAAGCTGAGGTTTTTGTGGTGTGTACAATAAACCGTTGAGCAACAAGGAACCTTTCCTTTGTTACGCTTTGCATACCATTAGGTGTGGGGGCACTGCTGCTCATTTAATTCTAGTGAGTTCATTGTAAGTTAGAGTTCATGTGTATTTAGTATGTTTAAATAGCCCATGGCGTTTCTTTCCAGAACAGTATCATTCAAGTCAACACCCAACCTTTCTTCACCCTGGTGATAACTGCTGATGTTTGCAAAGCACTGCACATCACCCTGTCTAGATGCTGGGGATTAAAACTCTCCAAGACAAGTGGATGAGGTACAATGCACTAATGGGGCCACAGTGCAAGGACACCTGAAACATCCTGCTGCTGCTACTGTAGGGTGGCACTGCCTCCAGACTAATTACAATGCCCTCTCTGCAGCAATACTTAGGTGATGCTATTACACTATTTCAGCTCTGGAGATGGTCTGGCAGTAGTTCACCAAACCTAAATGCTGACTCCATTGGGTCTGTAAATATATCTCAGACCTCTGCAAAGGTCATTGATGAACAGTAGGCTAGGACTGCAGTCCAATCTACATTACAATTGGAAATGTGGTTGGAAGGGTTCCCCTATTTTCTTCTTCTTGGGGGACCATGTCTTAATATTCACACGGCTTTGCTGCTTCTGTGTTCTGACCTTTCCCACTGCCTTTGCTAAGGAAGCTAAATTTTCCCAAGGAGAAGACTCAGTGCTGCTATGCCTAATGCTTTCAAGTCCTTCAGCCTAATCTAGTGGGCAGGAAAGATGCTTATCTCTGTCTCCTAGAAATAACCAAGGTTATTCCCCTGACATAACCCATCAGCCAGCAGGGGTCACAGTGTACTGAATTCAGAAATTAGTTTAGGGAAAGAATTCAAATGAGAAAATGATTGTAGCCTGCCTCTTCAACAAACAGAGAAAAAAGCTGGTTTTGCAGGGGTTCTGTGTTATGATGCTACCTTCTGAACATCTTCTAAAGAGCAGATTTCTTGCCACTGATTGTGAATGACTGGGAAGTTGCAAGAGTAAGCTTGCAAGGTTAAAGCTAGCTGTCTCAGTGCCTCTCTTGGTTACTGGTTCTCAGGTTTTTTACATCATTTATCTAATAATAATTTTAACATGAACATGCAGTAATGTGCCCTTCTGCATTTCCCAGTTGTTTCTCTCTTCTTTATGGATGATAAACCTTCTTGCTGTGCCTTTCTATCTGCTTCATCTTCAAAATTATCCCCAAGACTTTCTGCAATGAAGGTATATGTTGTCAGCACAAACCCTATGCAACATGAAACCAGTCATTCTTCTGGCTTGAGCACATACAATGTATATAGCTATATAAAGAATGGGCCTAATACCAGTACCTAAAGGTAGACTGACCCAGGGTGTTGCAAGGCTGATGCAGACAGATTGTTTCTTGCACCTTTGTGTATTGCATAGTGCTTTTATATAGAATCATAGAATATTTTGAGTTGGAAGGGACCTTAAAGATCATCCAGTTCCAACCCCTCTGCCATGGGCAGGGATACCTCCCACTACATCAGGCTGCCCAAGGCCCCATCCAACCTGGCCTTGAACATCTCCAGGGATGAGGCAGCCACGACTTCCCTCAGCAATCTGTTCCTGTGCCCCACCATCCTCATTGTGAAGAAATTCCTCCTTATGTCTAGCCTAGATCTGCCCCTTTCCAGTTTATAGCCTTTCCCTCTCATCCTATCACTATAAACCCTTGTAAACAATTCCTCCTCAGCTTTCTTGTAGGCCCTCCAGGTACTGGAAGGTTGCTATAAGGTCTCCTCAGAGGTGTCTCTTCTTCAGGCTGGTTAACCCCAACTCTCTCAGCCTGTCCTCGTATGGGAGGTGCTACAGCCCTCTAATCATCTTTGTAGCCCTCCTCTGGACCTGTTCCATCAGATCAATATCCTTCTAGTGTTGAGGGTTCCATAACTGAACACAATACCCCAGATGAGGTCTCACAAGAGAGGAAGAGAGGGGCAGAATCACCTCTCTTGGCCTGCTGGCCACGCTTCTTTTGATGCAGCCCAGGATATGGTTGGCCTTCTGGGCTGAGAACGCACACTGCTGGTTCATGTCAAGCTTCTTGTTAACCAGCACCCACAAGTCCTTCTCCACAGAGCTGATCTCATTCACATCATCCCCCATCCCATATTGAAACCACGTATTACTCTGAGTTGTAGGATCTTGCATTCGGCCTTGTTGAATCTCATGAGGTATCTTTCTAATCCATAAGTTGAAAAGGAGAGTCTTTGTGTGGAGGTCAGGGAATTACAGATGTCAGGACTTTGTAAGGTTTTATTTTATATTTTTAGACTATGACAAGACAGTGACTATAATGCTAGTATTCATAAAGCTTAGTCTCTGAAGAGAAGAGTGGTGGCCCGGGCAGCCTACAATTAATGGAAAGCAGATCAATCTATTTTAGATAATATTTTATGTAGTGGAATGAAACAAGTCTAGGAGGTAGCCATGTTTTTCCTGTGGCTGGAAAGGAATGTCAGTGTTTCTGTTGCTCTAGTGGCCAGATGGCCTTTACACTAATAAGGAAGAGGAGAAGTGAGAAAATACTTGAGTGGGAGATTAAAATGTGGCAAAATCAGCAGCAATGCTCAGCCACATGGGAAGCAAACAGGAGGAACCAGAAATTATCATAAGGCAAGAGAACTATAACTTCCATCATGGCAAGACGGTGGGACAACTCACATAGCTGGAGTGCTGCTATGGTTGGCTAGGAATTCTTCAGGCAGGATAGGTGAGGAAGGAGAGACAGTGGGGTAGCTCTCTATGTTAGAGACTGTTTTGATAGCCTTGAGCTTAATGACAGTGATGATAGGATTGAGTGTCTATGGGTAAAAATCAGGGGAGTGCACAGTAAGGCAGATATCATGGTGGGAGTCTGCTATAGACCACCCAGCCAGTAAGAAGAGGCTGATGAGATATTCTACAAGCAACTGGGAAAAGTCTCACAATTGCAATCCCTTGTCTTTGTGGGGGGCCCTAACTTGCCTGGTGTCTGCTGGAAGTATAATACAGTAGAGAGGCAGTAGGGTAGGTGGTTGCTGGAGTGTGTGGAAGACAACTTCCTAACACAGCTGGTGATAGAGACAGCTAGGGAAGGTGTCCTGCTGGACCTACTGTTTGTGAACAAAGAAGGCCTTGTGGGAGATGTGATGGCTGGAGGATGACTGGGTCTCAGTGATCATGAGATGATGGAATTCTTAGTTCTAGGATAAGTAAGGAGGGTGGTCAGCAGAATAGCTACCTTGGACTTCCAGAGGGCAGACTTTGGACTGTTCAGGCGGCTGGTTGATAAAATTCCAAGAGAGGGAGTCCTAAAGGGCAAAGGAGCCCAGGAGTGCTGGATGCTCCTGAAGAAGGAAATCCCAGTGGCACAAGATCAGGCCACCCCCCTGTGCCAGAAAATGAGCTGGTGGAGGAGGAAAACCAGCTTGGCTGAGCAGAGAGATCTGATTGGATGTCAGAAAAAAGAGGAAAGTTAAGCTCTGGAAAAAGAGACGGGCATCTTGGGAGGACTATAGGTGTGAAGTGAGATCATGTAGAGATAAAATCAGAAGGGCTAAAGCTCAGCTAGAACTTAGATTGGCCCATTCTGTGAAAGATAATGAAAACTGTTTCAACAAAGGAGGGCCAAGGAGAATCTCCCTCCTTTACTGGGTGCAGGGGGAACAATAGTGACAAAGGATGAGGATAAGGCTGAGATACTTAACGCCTTCTTTGCCTCAGTCTTTAAAAGTAAGGTGAGGTGTTCTCTGGGTACTCAGCCTCATAAGCCAGAGGAGAAGAACAAAGGCCCCATGATCCAAGAGGAAATGGTTAGAGAACTGACGAATTAGACATTCACAGTATACAGGGCTGGATGGGATCCATCTGAGGATATTAAGGAGGATGGTGGGGTTGCTCACCAAACCCCTTTCCATCATCTATCAACAGTCCTGGTTGACTGGGGAAGTTCCATTTGACTGGAAGCTGGCAAACTTTGTGCCCATTTGCAAGAAGGGTCAGAAGGAGGATCCAGGGAACTACAAGCCTGTCTGTCTGACCTTGGTGCCAAGGAAGGTCGTGGAGCAGGTCATCTTTGGTGCCATCTCACAGCACACAAAGGACAACCAGGTGATCAAGCCTAGTCAACATGGGCTTATAAGAGGCAAGTCCTGCCAACCTAACCTGATCTCCTTTTATGACAAGGTGATCCGCTTAATAGACGAGGGGAAGGCTGTGGGTATAGTGTACCTGGACATTTTCTCACAGTTTTCTGCTTTAGAAACTGGCTGCCACTGGCCTGAATAGATGCACCCTCTGGCCAGTCACAAGTGGTGTTCCCCAGGGCTCGATGTTGGGTCTAGTTCTGTTTGATATCTTTATCAATGGTCTGGATGAAGGGATTGAATGTACCTTAGTAAGTTCCTGGATGACACAAAACTGAGAGGAAGTGTTGAACTGCTTGAGGGTAGGGAGGTTTTACAAAGAGATCTGAACTGACTGGATTGATGGACTGAAACCAACGGGATGAGGTTTAACAAGGCCGAGTGCAGAGTCCTGCACTTGGAACACAACAACCCCATGCAGTGCTACAGGCTTGGGAAAGAGTGGCTGGAAAGCTGCCTGGCAGAGAAGAACCTAGGAGTGTTGATTGACAGCTGACTGAACATGAGCCAGCAGTGTGTCCAGGTGGCCAAGAAGGCCAATTGCATCTTGGCTTGTATCAGAAAGGGCACGGTCAGCAGGACCAGGGAAGTGTTTGTGCCCCGTACTAGGCATTGGCAAGGCTGCACCTCGAATACTGTATTCAGTTTTGGGCCCCTCACTATAAGAAAGACATTGAGGTCCTGGAGCGTGTCCAGAGAAGGGCAACAAAGATGCTGAAAGGGGTGGAGAAAAAGTCTTACAAGGAACAGCTGGGGGAGCTGGGATTGTTTAGCCTAGAGAAGAGGAGGCTCAGGGGAGACCTTACCACTTTCTACAACTTTCAGAAAGGAGGTTGTAGAGAGGCAAGTGTTGGTCTCTTCACTCAAGTGATAGGAGGAGAGGGAATGGCCTCAAGCTGCACCAGGAGATGTTCTTGGACACTAGGAAAAACAGGGCTTGATGATTTCAAAGGTTGTTTCCAACCTAGTGATTCTATGATTCTAAGGAAAGTGCTCAAAAGTAGTACACGAATATAACTTACCACCCCTGTGGTTAAGTTCTCTTCATATAATGACTGCAAGCTGAAATTCTGGAAAGTAGTTACAGATTACAGTTACAGCTGTATTTTGCAATTAAAATCCTAGTTTTAAAGCAGATATTCAAGATGTGTTTCTGTGTAAAAACAACATTGTTCTTTATTTCCATTCTATGAAGTACAAGCTACTAGAGGGTAATTTCCAGTATTGAAAAGACTGGCTGGAAGCTTGCCCTCTTTCTCTCTTCAGCTCAACATTTTTCAAATTTTTAAAAGCTGTTTTTACTTTGTCTTGCTGCCTAGCACTTGGGTGAATACTGGATTTAGAAAGATCTTCTTTATCTTCTGCTCCAGTGGGAATAAGGGAATTACAGAGAAGTTGCATTTTCCTAAATAGAGGAAGTTAAGATCAGCACTACAAAGATTATGGACTTTCTTGTTAGTCTGTATCACTAGAAATGCCAGCTTGCAGGAAAGTCATCAAACTGTACACATTTCTGAGGTCTTGTATGGTCCTCATCACATCCAAAAGTACTTTTTACATCTTCTTGGGAATTCCTTGGTAATCTTATAAAACCAATCATTGTTAGATCTAATCAGATTTGAACACCTGAACGAAATGAATGTAAAAGCAGTAGCACTGAGAAAAGGGAATTTAAATGTGAATTAATGATGCTCAAAGAAAGATGGGGTTATAGTTTGCCTACCTATCTGGAGTACATGTCAAGCAACAGCATGAGGGAGGTGTTTCTATGAAGCATCTCTTAAAAGCATCCTCAAATTACTCTTATGAGTCATTAGATGAGACATGTTTAAGGAAATTATCAAAATTGGAAACTCTGTTTTGTGCATCTGTTTGTTTTGTTTTGTTTTTAAGGCATATTATATTACAATATTGGTGCAGCTTTAATTTCATGACATTCTTCACATGATACTGTAATTATTGTCTTTTTTCTCTCCTCCTTCCTTTCTTTGAACTTCTTACTTTTAGACTTTAAATTATTATGACTTTTATGTTTTGTTTGCCTATAATGATATTTTAAAATTTCCTTAACTTTACTGTGACTTGTTATTATTAGGATGCAATAATTAATTTTACACATGGGCCATGAATTCTTTTTGCATTCAAGAGTGATACATATCTGACCAGGGCAGCAACAAAAAGGTTGTTTTTTTCTCTGTTTTGCCACTAGGTGAACGTAAGATATACATTTGTAATCACATCATGTTTCCTTTATAGCCTTACTCACCAGACAATCAGTAATTCATGTTACACACACAACTGAAACTGAAATTTTCAGTCACTTCTCATTGTATGATGGGCAACCATGTTCAGCTGAGTGAGGTCTATGGGTCTAACACAACTTTCTGTGGGACAACTCCCCACAGCCAGCTCTCCAGGAGACAGCTTTCCATGGCCAACTCTCTGCAGGGAAAATTCTCCATGAGGAGCCCCAAACCCTAACCCTCCCCATGTAGTTGTCCTTGCAGAGAGTGAAAGGTTTTTCACTGTGGAGAGTTGGCTGTGGAGAGTTATCCCTTTCTGGGGTGTGTCTTCAAACCCCTGTAGATGGCTGCATATGCTCCAAAGCTAGTGCTGTTGCTGAATTGCTTAGGTTATCAATTCCTGATCTTTTCAAGTGCAAATGAGCAATTGCTATTCAAATGACCCTGTCCACAGGCATATTCATAGCTGTGGTTGGAAGGGGATGCACAGACAAGCCTTACTGGGAGTTACTCAGGAACTAAACTTTCTGGGCCCACATCCCACAAACCTTTCCTCTCCTTTGAACAACAGTCCAATTGTCAGTCCAAGAAACCTTTCCATCAGCCATTTTAGCATTAAAAATATATATGAATCACAAAGAGTTTTGACAAACCTGTATTCCCGAGAAGACAGAGGTCCCAAATACCTCTTCTCCTGACTCCTCGGGGTTTTAGGCAATGCTTCAGAAAGGCAGCTTGAGTGACCTGCTCCCATTTCTCTGAGGTGCTTAAATGACAAAATCCTGAATATATTGCCAGTGAGACACTGGAACTGTATGTTGTTCGATCAAGGTGTGATGAATGGCTTATAAAAACGAATTTCTGTTTCCAAGTTCCTGATTACATTTACCTACACTATGTTTCAATACAAGCCTGTGTTTATTGTGGCTTTCTACAAAATATAAGTGATAAATTATGCAAACAGTATTGAATCAAGTGTAAGAAAACCAAAGTTATTGGAAAGGGCTTAAATGTGAAGGGTGGTAGAGCAGCCTCCTTTCGCCAGGGTCTCTGAGATCTGTCATGCCGAGATCTCTCAAACTCGGTGGTTTATGTATTGAGTAAGGCTCATGTTGCGCCAGCCAGCCTGGCCAGGCTCCTAGGAAAGGTGGGAGGACTTTCCAGTGAGCTTTTGCAGCTTCTGGTTGTGTACTCAAGGGCTATGGTGTGGTTTCCTGCTCCTCAGAGGCTTCCTCTGTCCTGGTCTTTTAATCTCAGGACGGTCATAGGAGACCTCATGCTGCAAGTTTAGCAGCCACCACGAGCTGACTCTGTTTGCTTGTGTCTTTGGCTGTGAGTAGTAGTCCTGAACTCAGCAGATGATAGTTTTCAGAGGCATGAGGTGTGTGACTTGGCATCAGATGAAGGCTGCACCAGGGCTATGCCAGCTGCTCTGCATGACACACTGAATAAAATTTCTCTTCCGTCACACAGGCAAGTATTTACGGTAATGACAGAAAGCACCCCCATTTTCTTTTCTCAGGCATTTTTTGACACACTGTTTCGTATGCAATTGTGTTTGGTGAATAAGGGTTTCCAGCAATTTCCTATGCTGCACGTGCAATCCTAGACACAGTGTGCTCTAAGACATTTATTATTTGATGTAACAGCAACTGAGGTGGTGACATGCTATATAAGTCACTTCACAACTTCAAGACTTACTGAAATAAGGACAATTTTGAAAAGTGATATTGCATTCAAAAGCCCAGATCTTCAAAAGGCTCATGAATATAAAACAAAAATCTTCCGTACAACTCTTCTTCTGGCTGTAGAAATGATAGGTGTGTTTTGTATTTAAATACCAGATAATTGGTTTTTATTGATACACCTGGCACAAGGAGGATCTGCTCCATGATGGGCTTTAGGTTTTAGGTAAATGGATTTGTTAAATGTTACTCAAATAATTTCTTCCTTTCTTTCCAACTGAAAGAAATTTGTTTATGTGGGTATTTGTGTCTCCTGTTGATCATGAAGTCAACAGTGCATCTTATAGGGCAAAAAGGAAAATACTCATCCTGGGGAAAAGCACAAGGTAGCTGCTAGGGTGAGAGGTGTGGGAATATATAGACAATATCTGAAATGGCAGGAAGAGCTGCAGTGTGCTGGGGAGGCTCATTAATTTTGAGCTGAAATTCTGAAATAATGGGCAAAGGGAATTGTGGGTCAGGTGGCTTAAATGTCTCCAAAAGGGAGACAAGAGGACCAGAAATACTGAGTGTCACATGTTATTCAAGTAAGAAGGGAGAAAATTATGAACAAACCGATACAGCTGTGTTGTACTGTGCAAGATCTCACAATAATTTTAAGCCAAGGATTACTAATATATAGGGGCTGATAAAACAGAAAGTCAAGCACAAGTTGGTTGTATTAACCCACAGATTTTTTTAAATAAACATTTATTTTCTAGGCCGGCTGAATTCCTTATCAGTGTTCCTGTGAAATTGAGAGTATATTCTCAGAAAGGAGGTAAAATGTAAATCTGGAAGAGAAGTATTAGTATGAGAAGTGTATTGTTGGTGAAGAGCTGTGTAACAGAGGCGTATAAATCAATTGATATTGAAGAGGTTCTGAGTATCATAACAAAACCCCCTGGGGACTGCAACACCAGGGATCAGTCTAAATATATATAAAATACAAAATGGGTGGATAGCAAGAATATTAGCACTCAGATGTTGTTTGCATCAGCTGGAGAAGTAAGTCTAGGGAGTGTAGCTTATGCATCCAGTTCTGGCTTCCTGTTCTGTAGAAGTGGGGTAACTCTCTTCCAATGCTATAAACTCCAGGTAGCTTTAATGTCACGTTTTAACTTCTCAAATCGTAAGCCAAGGATAAAATTCCTTTTGTGAGGCTTGTTCTACCTGACAGAGTTAATACTACAGCAGAAGTGTCCTTAGCATCCAGAATACCCTAATTCACAGCAGAAAAATAAAGAAAAAAGTGGACCTGCATCCTGTAAATATTTCCTACAATCCCTGCAATTTGAAGCCCACAAAGAAACCTCTGCTTTTTCTTATCTTTGAATAGTTCTACTGTATCACTGGGATCTGCAGACTAGGCAAAGCATCAGCATGTTATGCCTTGAACCTCCAGGTCTGAGAACTTTCTTTCCTTCTGGCTGGTTGTAAACTCTTTGGGGAGGATGAGATCTGCACGTCTCACCTTGCTTGTCAGAGCTGGTGAATGTTTCTTAATGGCAACAAATTACTGTGCTGCTGGATTTGCTGGTGGCCAAGATCAAGGACCATCTCAGACATTAACAAGAGTGACTATGCAGAGATCACTTCATCACTCATCTCCCTTCCCTCCCTCTCTCCATGCCTATCCTTGAAAACTGTTAATCAAGCCAATAGATGGATGGTTTCTAGGGCTTGGTAACACTTCTGTGCCAATCCCCAGCCCCATCAGCTCCTCCTTGTCACCGGGCTGTGAACTCCCAGTTTATTCCCAGAGGCTGATTATTCCCACCTTTGCTGGCACTGGCTTGTTACACCAGGAAGGCTGCACAGGATGAGTATCCCCAATGTGCTGAATCACTCCTGCATCTCTTGGAGCAACCACTGCAGCTGAAGTGGTATGAGCCCTGTGACTGCTCCTGCCTGCAATGAATTCACCTCCTCTGCCAGCATCAGAGAGCTGTGGGCTGCTGCAGGCAGGCTGCCCTGGGACATGCTCTGCTCTGATGATGGTCTGAGGTGTCCAACTCAAAGCAGTGTCCCAGCAGGGGCTGTGGCTAGGACAGTTTCCACTGTCTCCTTGCAACTTTTGTAAACCTACATGTTCACCCCAGCAACACAAGCTGGAGTGCTGCAGGCAGCCTGAGTGGGTGACGAAGGGACCACAAGAAGACAGAGGGAAACGTGCTATGGACAGGAGTGGCAGGATGCTGTCACCTGCCTGTGAGGTGGCATGTTTGAACAACTCAGCTGAACATTTTTCAGCTTTCTCAAACTGGCCACCTCAATGTGCTGCGCTTACTGGCACAAATGAAACTGCCACTAAATCACTTTAAGAAACCACTTTCAAGCAGAAAAGGTTCTCAGAAATGGTTGTTTAGAGTGGGCTTCTCATTGTCCTTTCCTTCACCAAAGAATTTTGAACTGAGGAGCACCTGAAATCTGGAAAATATAAAATAAAGCTTGCAAAATAGAGACACATTGGTGTTTCTTGTATGGTATGTTATCTATCCCAGGTAACATTAACTTGTCCTTCACCAGGAGTTGCTCTTAACTATTTGTATTTATGTTAATCTTACATCTTCAACAAGCTATAAGTGATTAAACACCTTTAATGTGAAATGGGCTAAACAAACATGAGATGATATTATTATACTATTGTCGGACATAATTAGCTTTACGTGTATTGTTTACAGAATACAGAAAAGGTGCTGGAAACTGTCCTCTGTGTCTCTAGAACAAATTGTAGTGGCTTTGCATAAATACTATTTATGGTTTCCTTTAACCTTCAAAGTGCAAAACCAGTAGCTTAATCTGCCCATATCATAAATACTACACCTATCAGAAAGTGGGGGGACTAATATACCAAGAAGCAGTGACTTTACAGAGGAAATATCAGTCAGTCAGTAAAAGAGACACAAGAATATGTTTGATTACAAATAAATGGGTTGTAGAAGCCTTTTTCCCCCTCTCACGCTACCCTTTCCTCTGATGGTTTGTGGTCTTCATCTCCATAATATCCTGCTACGTAAGAGTGCTTCATCTTTGCAGGCCAGGGCATGACGTATCACAGACATGAAAGACAAACTGCAATTGGTAACAACATTTACATGGACTGCTTCTATGAGTAAAAGGGGAGGGAGTTGTATTGAGTCTTGTGCACTTGTTTGGTGTGTGCAATCACACGGTAACCTGCACTGGAAACCTTGACAGTTCACTAGTCTCATTTTGGTATTTTCTAGAGCTTGCACTTTGTTACACTGCTTATTCGCTCATGAGAAATAGCCATGAGTTTCCTAAGGCACCTCATTTAGAAACTGATGCTCGATCGGCCCCAAGCCTTGGTGTAGCCGTTGGAGCATGAGTTAAGCATCCTTGCAGGAGCAGAAGCAACAAGCATGTGCTGGTTCCTCCTTTTTCCCTGCATCCCCCCACTGTTTGTCTCTCCAGGCTGCAGTTCGCAGTGACTGACTTTGCCTTGTGGTCCTTAATGCACCCGGGCTGCAAAAAATCCTGGTCATTATTCCTGATGTTAAGTTTCA
Organism: Clamator glandarius; assembly: GCA_033459285.1. Taxonomy (NCBI): domain Eukaryota; kingdom Metazoa; phylum Chordata; class Aves; order Cuculiformes; family Cuculidae; genus Clamator; species Clamator glandarius. Next base: position 4,863,960 of record JAUNZM010000109.1, read on the forward strand.
GTGCAGAATAAATGGAACAATTAAATCCAGTCAAGGGCTTTGTATACAGTTACTGTTCTGAAATATCTGTTTTTAATATCTCTGAATATCCCAAGCTCTATAAGTCATCCTCTTTTATTTTATTCCTTTATATTTTTCAAATTAAGCAGATCCATGGACTTTTTTTCAAACCTGCACAGTAACACAACAAAGGGCTCCAGTGGTACATGGCACGCGCAGACCCTTGCAGTGACTAACAGGGGAGAAGGCCAATAAGCCAAATCTTATTTCCTGTAACCAGTAACAGTTTATGAGGCCTGTGGAGCTCAAGCTGAGGAATAAAGAGTAGACCAATCCGATCATGGTGTGGGGATCAAGGACAGCACGTAATGTATTTGTAAGTGGGCTCTACATAATTTATTGAAATTAGCATAAAGTTACAGTTTTACAACTCTGTAAGTCTTGAGTTACACACCATCTGTAACCAAGACACCTCTTTAAATCTTAATGTATGCAAAAATGACACTTGTTACCTTCAAGTTTTTTTTAAAAAGTCCTTTCAGTACAATTAAGCAGCAATTTTTGTTTTCTTGCTGCACTAATTTATGCTTGCTGCTTAAACAAATAAACACTGTTTAAGTAATTGAAGTCTTTGGTTTGTGACATTGTAATTTTTATTGATACTGCAACAATATTAATAAAAGTGCATTAACAGAATGTTAAGACTATGTTCCCACAGAGTGATAGAGATATTTAGTCAGACTCAAAAGCAACAGCTTAATTAGGTCATATTATGCCAGGAAATTAATGCTCATCAATAAGCATAATACCATAATACTTATACTTAAGTTTGAAGAGGCTTTAGATAACAGCCAAACAATACACCCAGAAGTTTACCAATCAATCTTTTTTTAGAGAGGCAAAATTATATTTTCATGTGCAGAGGAGTTGTTCATAATAATTGAAATTGTTAACAACATCCACCTTTTGCAGCATGAAGTTGGTATCTACAGTGGTGTCACATCTTTGGACTTAACATATCAGCCAAAGTAGGGATCTGTTTGCTTTAGGAAAAAAAACTAAAGATGGCATTAGGTATCCTTGAAGCAGCTCTCTATATTTCCAAGAAATGTTTAAATTCCTGTTTCATTAATTCAGCTTATGAATGAGACAGAGAATATTTTGCTGTGATTTGACTTTTAAATCCCTCAGTCCCCTCTTGAAGCTCCATTCTGCAGGTATCGAGCCCACAAGTTCGGAGATTTATTCAATACCTTTGAGTTCTGCCTTGTGTGTCCCAACACAAAAGGCTATTGCATGTTTTCCTTGTAAAAAGACACGACTGTAGTAAAAACACTTGTGTAAGACACGGAAAAGCCTGCATATTGGCTATGGCTGAGGGTTGTGAGGAAATGCTTTCTGTCTTGGATTCCTCTTTAGATTTACGTTGTGCCTATTACAGTCTTACTTTGGAAAAGCAAATATTGGTCTCATTACTCACTTAATTGCCTCTTATAAAGCCAAAAATATTTGTGTAAAAGACTGAATTGTAAACAAATAAACAGCAGCTCCTGCCTGTGTGCCTTTGTTCTATCTGGTGTCTTACCTAAGTAGATGTAAGTTTTTCTAAGCCAGTAGGAACTGTAATACTGTGTCGCGGTAGAGGTTAATTTTCAACAGTTTCCAAGAAGCTATGCTGTTAACAGATGGAGATTGTCTTCTTATTCTAGTGATGTCACTCATTACATGCCTTTTGAAGACAAGTACATGAAGTCTATAGTCACAGGAGCAGAGAAAAAAAAGCACTACATTTGTCCATGTGGAATTCATTGTGAAGGCTGAAGACCAACATCCAATTTAAACTGTAAGGAGACTGGAGACGGTTCCTGTACCACTTACAGTGTCATCTTTCCAAGAATAAAATACTCCAAAACCATCCACAGTTTTTACAGATGGCAGTAGGACTGGATCAAGACAGCTTATGTGGGAGAGGTTGCTGTGGCAGATCTCACAACTATGCAGTAAAACTAGTTTGCCTAATGCAGTAAGAAAATTACTGTAGTGCTCACTCCAGAGAGGGCCATCCTCTGACCTGACTTGACCCAAGTTCCTTTACTGATTATTCTGGCAGAAATATTACATGATCATAATGGTTAATTTTTTTTGAGCATATTATAAGGAAAATTACTGTATTTGAGACTTCTTGTATATCGGTTTAATTTTGCTATTAATTTTTCAGATTTAGCATAAAGATATACACAGAATCCGTTTGTTGGATAATTAGTTGTATGCAAAGTAAGTTCAAAGGAAAAAAATTATTCTTTCATCCTATGGCAAGAGATCACCTTTAGGTAACTCACCTACTGTTGTCCAAAAGCTGCTTCAGGGATGAAGATGCAGAAATGAGATGCTGCCGAGCATTTTGCAACAATAAGTAACAAACTATGTCATTGACAACATAATTTGTGATGTTTAAACTAGAGTTTGAGATATTTCACACTGTGTTTGAAATGTACATTTCTCTACAGAACTAGTGCCTAGATACTCTTTGAAAGAGTTGTATGTTTGTGGGAGAGTATTTATTTTGGCAAAAGTCCTTGTTTTAAGTCATTCTCAAATCCATCTTTCGGGCAGAAGTCACTTAGGTAGAAGGGAAACAAGTGGTGTACATTTAGAGTGTTGCGTACGTGGCTGTTGTGCCTGAAAAACTGCTCCACGGGCAGCGCACGGGGGCCAGCAGGCTGCACGACACAGATGCAGAAGAAGCGGACAGGTTGGAACAGTGAGATGAGTCTTCTCTTCAGAGTAAACATACTCAGCTGGCTGCTGGTAATTATACTTGCTCATCCTGCTTGTGCCAACTCCGTGTGCAGTGTCAGCCAAGGGTTAACGAATTGTGTAGGAAGAAAACAATAGATTTCTTGAAAAAAAACCCCTTTGAACTGTCTGTGAATAACAAAGGAGTCAACAACGCCTACTTTCCCAAAGCACTTTGAGATGTGTAAATTGAGGTTTACGTAAGAGTGTAAATATTATTTATTTAAGAGATCTCACGTTTCCCTTCAATTCTGTTTCTCTCCCTTTTCCCTGTGTGTTGGGAAGATGCTATTTGCATTCATGAATATGTGTCCAAAGTGGGAGGTAACAGGAAGATGTGGAATATAAGATTGGTTGAAACAATGAACAGGGACAGGGAGGAGAGAGGGTGTGGAATGGGGATGAGAGGAGGGGAGAGACTCTAAAAAGAGAAAAGAAAGGTTAGCAAGAGGGGAATAATATAGGGTTTCTTTGGTGAGTAAAATTTTCTTACCTTAAAGCATCAGCAGATCTTTGCTTCGGGGATCTCTACTTTAATGGACATCCTGTAGTTTTTTTCTTTGTGATTCCTTCACTTCATGTTTTCTTTTCCCCATCCTGCTCCTGGCATTGGCTCTGCTGAATGCTGCCTCTTTATGACTTTATTCATTACTCAGCTCTGGCAGTATGTTACTACCATAACTCCATTAATTTTTTGGTGTATCATTTTATATAGGATTAAATGCACAGTATTGTAATACAGAACCTTGTAATACAATCCAGATTCTTTATATATTAAATTAAGCGCTTTCTTATTGCTGTCAAAGTACTCTTAGGATTTCTTCCTTACTGTTCCCAACTATGACAAAAATACTGGGCAAAAAATCGCTCTGAGGATGCATTGCAGCCATATGCACCTAAAGCAAAAGAGCACAAAGTAACTAAAAGCAGACAATTTCTTGGTATGCATTGGAGTTTCAAACACAAATTTACACTTCTTAATAGAAAAAATCAATTAATTAATCAACAGCAAAATTGTAGCATTTACATTCTGTTCCAAAACCAAAGCATCCTATATAACGTCAGGGTCAGAGTCTGCTATAAATATTGACCTGTAGTAAATGCCCAGGCATATATTAATATGGAATTTAATAGTCACAAAACACATACGACTGGGTATTTTCATTAATAAGCTTCATTGCTAAAATGTTTAAATGCAAAATACTTTCAGACAAGAGAGAAAGCCAGGGCTTAAATTCTTCCAGGTAACTGTGCAAAGAAGGAAGATGTTCTTCAGCTGAGTGGGGGCAAGTTCTTAACCAAATAACTGTTAAGGCTGTCATTCATATTGAAATCAGCTCCGGTCTGTCCCTTTAATGATAAGGCTTTGTGCTTTACATTTGGAAGAGGGAAGGCTAGTTGGCGCTAAAGCAGTTCTCAAATTTAACCAACTAGACTTGTCTGAGGCTTCTGAACAAGTTAAAACAATGCTTTTTCCAAATGATGGAAACAATACCAATTCTCTTCAGTAAAGAGCTGTGTAGCTGTTTCCTAGTGCCCCAACCTCTCGAATGCATAGCAAATGTTTAGCTATGCCTTCAATGGATTTGTAGGACATTGAAAATTAAATTAAATTGTAAGAGATTTCTCTCCTGATACTAGCTGAGAATCTCACTCGTGCATTCTGACTTTTGAAGCTGTGCCTACTGAAAAAGCAAACCTCATCATATGGATACTATTGTTAGTGATGAATGACCATTTATTTTACTTCCCTTTGATTATTTTGATTTTAGTTGTCACTTAGGTACACACAGTTTTCTGTGCTAGGGCCTGGGTCATAAAGCTGACTGGGGTAGACACTTGCACAGCAAGGTGCTCATTTGTATGGGAGAACTGTAAGGGAGTTTATAGTGCAGATCTGTTATGGAGATACGTTTCTTGTCTGTGTTATAACTTCTTGCAACATAGAACAGCAACTGAACAGAGTTCACCTCTCACAGAATTTGCACATGCCAGGAATTTTTTTCTCATTCTGTGTTTGAGACATTTTCTGTGGTTGCACATCCTGCTAAATGCTAGCCTGCCACAGTATCGTCCCAAGTAACTGCAGAGTAATTCAGAACCTTTGTGACAGGAAATCATGATCCTGGAAATGTTCTTGCTTGATTTGTTTCATTAAATATTCCCTACTGAAAACTGTTTTTTTGAAATTAGATCAGTTGGTTCAAAGTAAACCTGTAGGGGGGAAGAAATAACATTGGGTTATTCTTCTTAGCAGCATCATCTTTTGAATCATAGAATTGTAGATTCTGTGCTGGAGGCATGAAGAGCACTCTGGACTATCGCTCTGATGGCCCTCGTGTCCCATGAATAATTTCAACCTCCCCACTTTTGATCCTGACTGAGGGAAGTGCTTCTGGGACAAATAACACCCGCCTTCATCCCCTGTGGTTAGCTCCTTACAGAGACTCCTTCTGCAGAAGGTCCACTCTGGACTTCCAAAGACAGTCTGTAGAATGCCTGCCTGTGTCTGAGCGATTAGTTTTTCTTTATTAAAGGTTATTTTTTGGGAATACAGTGGGTCTGATCTAGGATGGTTGCCTTTCCAAAAATCTGACATGGTCAGCACATAGAATTGTGCTTAGCAAATTAAATGAGCAGCGTTGGGATAAAAATGCAGTGGAAGCCGTCACCGGGCACTGGCTAAGCCCTGACTGAGTACCTGGAATGTCCCCACCTTGTACCTTTTCACTGTTCTGGGTTTCACAAGCAGTTACTCAGAAAAGAATAACCCACAACTCAGAGAAATACAAGAATTCCAGTTAAAAGCTCCATCTGATCTCCTACATGTGGAGCACCAATGAAAACCTACTATTTTTAGACACAATGTTAAAGTACACTTCTGTTAAGAAAACTGAGCCTATGAACTACCAGGGGAGACTGCGGGACAATTTCCTCATCACTTCTTTCCTCTTTGGACTGTTCTCCGTTTCGCAGGAAGAACATTTGGTTTTCTTTCCACAGGCCACCTCTGGGCAAAGTGTAGCTGGGAAGGGCGAGGCAGGGCTGGTGCTTCATCCTTGGGGTCCAACGTCAGCTGTGCCCGGGGGACAGTGGGATTCACTCCAGCAGAGCCACTGTAGCCAGGGGAGGTGCTTGGCTATTCTGCTGCCACAATGTGAGGCTGCGTATGGGGCTTCAGAGGCTTTTACAAGCACCACTTATTAAACACTTCTGATGCCGACGCAGGTGAAGAGTAAGTTCTGACTCACAGCTCAAAAGGCGAGTGTCTCTGTGGGACTGAGAGGTGCAAAAAGCAAGAGTTTTATTTTTCTAAGTTACTAAGTCACTAAGCTGCTGGGAGATATGACCGCGTACACGCAGACAAAGTGGATCTGCTGATTAGGCTGCCAGTTTACAGCTTATTTTCTCAGTATAAGTTGCCTGTTGAGACAGTAAAAATCCAAAGATAGTAAAGCCACGGTACCGAATGAAGCCCTCACCCCCAGCTCCACATTAAGCTCATTGGTAAAACAGACAGCAGTGCTGGTCACTGCTTTGTCTAATCTGTAATGTCATACTCTATTTATTGAATAACTTTATGTATCATATAGTGTTCTTCCTCGCTAGCATTCTGAATGTAATTATCAAAGATGTCCTTACATCTTTAAATCTCATTTAGAAGGAGAGCCACAGCCAAAATGCTAATGAGCTAATTGTAAACATTGAGCACTGATAAGAATGAAACTCCATCCTCTGTTCTCAAAGAAGTTCTTACGTGTTTCCTACTTACACCGCTTTTTATCTGATTCTCCTTCACTCCTGTTCTTAGGCAGAGTAACAGGCACCTGAACCGACAAACAACAGTACTACATCTTCTTCACGACCTTTTGACAGATATTTGAGACTGCAAAATATTTTTTTTAAAATTATTGGAGAAGAGATTATTGAATGATCAGGCTGATAGCAATTTTTCAGGCTGTAACAAACTGTTTCCCTGCATTCACATGAACACATCAGTAACTCGTACTTAAGTGCTGATGGGACATTTTTTAGAACAGGATAAGTGTGAAGTAGCCCATATTTTTATCAGCTGTGGTTACTGCCCACTGCTGCTAAAAAAAGGTTGATTGTGATCATTAAGTTGGAGGTAGGCAGTGCCTCTGGACTGTAAAATAGGAATGTTAGTACGCAGTGATGAAAGCAAACTTTGCTCAACACCTGTCTATATATATTGCAGGTTTCAGTGGCTGCCCAGTTGATCTGTTCGCTCTGGGAAGCTCTGGGTGATCTGTTGTTTGGGAAGAAAGAAGTGGTAAGTAAGAACAGCTAAGACCAAGTTCTCTTTTCTTCTTTTTTGAACTTGCTGAAATTATATATCCAAAGTGGGGGTGTTTTTTTCAGCTCAAGGAATAACAACAGAGGGTTAATGCGGGGAACTGGAGCAGACGTGAACTGTCATCCACTTGTTAGCATTTTCACCTTGTGTTATTTCAGCTGCATTTATATTTTAAGGAAATGATAAAAAGAATATAGTTCTAAACCCAAACTGGGCTACTTTTTACCTGCCAATAACTAGATTTATTTTTATGGACTATGATAAAGTAAAAAAGCATTATATTAGTAGATGTCAGGAAAAAAAAACAGAAATAAGTGCCTATAGCATAAGAAAATATTGTGTTAGCTACTATTCAGGTTGAAAAGAAGTTGTAGCAATCAGCAGTATTGGATACTGGAAAATGTCTAGGATATTCTTAATGAAACATTGGAAGGAAATACTGTCAGTTTGCATGTTAGCATAGATAATGTGTAAAGTCTATGGGCTGCAGTATGGCCATGTCAGGCTATTCTCGATGGAAACATTTTCTTATGCTAATTCGGTTTGGTACACGGAGGCAAAAGGAATACATTAGTCTAATGTAGTTAGCTCAGCTAACGTGGCAGTAGCCAGAAATCAACTGGTTTCTCAGTAACTTTTATAAGCAGCTCTTCCATTAGATCAGTAAGTCTTTTTTAATGTCATTACTTTTTCCTCTCTTGGTTCTTTACTGTATGTTTTGTGTTTGGGATGGTGTAGATCTATTGTATTTCCTAGTTGGAGGGAATTTTTTATTGTTATTTTATTCTAAAAGAAATTAATTGTTTTACTTAAATACCTAGTAGGCGTTTCAAGTAGTTCACTGATGTTTCCTGGCTTAGGCTCCTCAGTGGCTGTGTCTGGTGCTTTACTTGGTAGTGAATGCAAAAATGAGTGTTTAGGATTCATTTCCTCTCTGCACTTGCTTAGAAATTAGTTCTCTTTACTAATTTGTTTTATATGTTTTTTAGTGTGTTAGATTCAAGCTTGTGAGCAGTAGGTCTCAGAGACCCATGGGAAAAGACAGTGAGCACAATGCTGATTTTGTTTTGTTTTGTTTTTTTTTTTTAGCTTTCACACATCTATTTTTTCCTTTATTATCGCATTAGTTAGAAAGTTTTCATCCTGGCTGAGCCTGATAACTTGTTCAGAGAAAAAGCCCCAAGGAAGCGGCTGGTGCCAGGGCAAACACAACACTTGCTTCTAGTGAGGCTGAATCATTGCTGGTGTTTATTTAAGTCATCGCCTGTTCTGTTGCACCTGGGGCTTTGTGGCTGCCTTGGAACAGGTTCTGGGGCAAAATTATCGACTGATGTAAAGCTACTGAATGAATTTGTGCTGGCAGAGGATCTTTCTTTTCCTGTCTCTACAAAATATGCTTCTGCGTTGGAAATGATACATTTTGAGTGGGAAAAAACCCCAATATTTCTTCAAACTGTGTGTAAGGATTGCTGTGTAGCTTGATATTTACTCCAATGAAGTATGCATGGTAAATACATTTACTAAGTCATGTAGTCAGATATCAGATTAGCTGATAAGTTCCTTTTTAACATAAAATCCACAGCATGGTGGTGAATAACAAGAGAGTGATATGTATTTTTAGAAAAGCTGAGAGAGAATGAGGGGAGAGTGGGGGTGGAAAAACTCTTTGAACCTGAAACTTGATTTGGAGCTTCCTAAGCAACCCGCAGGCACATGCAGGGTCACGTTGGTGGTTGTTGCAGTTATTACCAGTTGGTTTTGAAAATACTGCTATTTTCTGCAGTACTTTCATTTCATCTCATCTCGGTTTAACTTTTCCCCTGGAGGTTAGATTTTTTAAAGACTTACTGCTTCGTAGCTCTTATTTCAGGCACAACGTGGCCTTTCAGTGAGCTGTCATGGGTGGAGAGGTACAAACAATACTGTCCAGGCATGTGCAAGTAGTAGTTCATAATCTCTGTGTTCAGTCCAGCAAAATAAATAAAATACAACTGTTTCTGATTTAAAACTGAAAAACACCGAGAGTCTAGCCCTGCAACTGAGGCAATGCTGTTACAGTCCAATGAGTCACTGAGGAATGCAATACAGGGCAACTACATGCCACCTAGTGTTGCTCAAATAATCCCCCAGAGACTTTAACTCTTGAAAATGCTGCAGTGAGAGAGTTGATATGGCTATAAAACCCACATGAGCCTACTTTGGCTTTAACTTTCTCTCTCACACATTTTATTTCAGAATTTGAATGCCGGTAATTTCCATCTATCTCCCCCTTAGGAGTGGGAGGTTTCAGTTTCTTTTGGAGTTAGAAAGGATGTCACACGTAGTTAGCATTTTCCGAAGGTGAGGAAAGACTATACTTACAACGGAAGGTGCACACATGATGGTGTGAGAAGATTTGCTGTGAGGTTCACCAAAACGGACTGGATTACAGTTTGTGCAGGCATTAGTTTTCAGACCTTTGCAATATGCATAGCATATTTTGACCTGCCACTTTCAGGAGGAAACTAGCTCCCATTTCAGCACAGCTCTGAACACGTGGATTTGCAAAGTACCAGTTCTTATCCAGATGTGAGCTCTACAACTGTGCCATGGGTGCGGGCATCCTGGCTGATGTCCTGACAGCTCAGACAGGAACCGGATGAGCCGCGCTGAGACGCCTGGTGCTGAGACACCTGGATTGACATGGGGATGGGCAGAGCTCACCAGCATTTCATCCAGCAGTTCCAGCTATACTTCCTTTGGACCCGGACTGGTGCATCCAGCTGAACGTAACTACTTGTTGTGGCATGTGTCGTCACTGGCCCATCATCTGCCAGTTCTTTAACATATTCTTTCACAGTGCAGTTAGGTCTTTCCTGTTCAAAAGTAAACCACTATTAGAATTTTCATTGTCATTTATATCTTGCATCAAATGATGATGATCTTTTCTACCATGACTGACATCAACCCTTCCACAGGCACAGCTAATATGGGCTGCCAGGGGATGATGCAGTTAGCTTTGTCACCTCACTGCTCTGCTTCTCCACAGTGTCCAGATTCTCTTATGAGTGTTTTCTCAAGATATTAATGTCTATATGTTGGCCAAGGAAGAATTCTTTGAAGGGAAAACTGTAGATTAACTAACACACTAAAAATGCACATTATCCTTGTAGAGCAGCAATTAATTAACAGTAAGTAGCTGTGGCCAGGACTCTAGCAAACGGAGTATCAGGTGGCTGTAAACTATCTTCTCAGCTGTTTCTCTTAACAAGAGTCTGCATGTAGAGGAAGCTGACAGCTTTGGTAGTGCTTCAAGGATCTAGATGGTTCTGCTTTCATCAGTCCTTGAAACCGATCACATAGAATGGGCTATTCTAGTAATCCCTCTGGGAACCCAACACAAAGTAAATACTGTACTCTGGTACTCAAGTAAACCTTCCCAAATCAGAGGCCGACTAGGACTCATACAAATCATTTTATATACATACCTACATAAAAACTTCTTCCACAGAGGTGGTCAACTCATATTCTAGGGTATTTAATCACATAAACCAAACACAATGAGAATATATGACCTACTTGTGGAATCCTGAGCACTTCAGGAACATGAAAGATGCTTATTACAAAAAAAAATGCCCTGCTGAATTCTTGCATGGGGAGAGGTTATTTAGGAGAAGCAGAGGCTGTTTGTCTGCTGAAGTTTCCAAGTTCCAGTTTCTCCAGAGAATGCATCGGCTCAGTTTCCATCCAGTAATCATGGAGGTCAAGTCTTTTATTTCCATACTGAGCATAATAGAAGAGCTGTAGAAGTATGGATACATCTGTAGGGTAGTTAGTGTCCAGCATATTCTGTGTCTCTCGATGGTGGGAATATGTTGTCAATGCAACTTCACATCTGAAGTTCCAATTGCATTTCACTTAAGAAGCACTCATGCTGAGTAGGATTTTTTAAGAGCTCTTTAATACTGAAGTGAAACTCGTTTGACGAGATGGAGGTGTTCTGGGATGGGTGGGGCTTGGACATCATTCTGGCATGGGTTAAAATACAAGAATTTGCTTTAAGCAAATGGAAAACCTTGTTGAAACAAGCAAGAGTGATTTTATTCCGTCTGTTCTGAGAACTTTATTTGTGTATCTCGGGAGCTGCTCTGGATCTTACATCACAGATAAAGAATGTGTAAAAGCATAGTTTTTGCTAATAGGATTATAGGATTCTAGAATAACTTTTCCTGCTAATGTGGAAGGGAAGATATTCTTTTCTTTGTGGAGTGCCAGAAAACAATACCCTCCTCTGTTACAGTAAGACATAAGTGATTTTGTCTGTGACACTTTGTTCCCAGCTAAAGGAGGTGGATGTGTGGCTTATTAATGTGGGCAGGGACAAAATATTTTCACCATCAGCTGCATAAAGGATTATGATTAAATGAATGATTAATTATACTCCCTTAGGGTGGCTGTTAAATGCAGGTGAACCTTGTTTATGGGAGCATGATAGCAACTCTGGCACTGACTTTTGGAGTGCCCTGTTTATGAGGAGCGTTGCAGCAAATTCTTTCACTGATGTTTCAGGTGCACGGGCACCAGACGTGGCAACCACGGGGCAGCTTTGCCCACAGCACTGACCAGCTTGTGCGAAAGAGAGGGTTGAAGATACAGACCTGAAGGTGAGGCTTTTCTGGGTAGCATTTGATTCTCCCATCCTTTCACTGAGGTTTTGGTCACGCTGGCTGATCTAATCAGCAGCCTTAGAAACCTGGAAAGGTAGAAGTGTTTTCATATATTGCTTCGTCCCCCAATGGTCACAGAATTGTAGAACGGTTTAGGTTAGAAAAGAACTTAAATATAGTTGAGTCCAATTGTAAACCCAACACTGCCAAGTCCACCATAAATCATGTCTCCAAATACCACATCTACATGCCTTTTAAATACCTCCAGGGATGGTGACTTAACTACTTCCCTGGGCAGCCTGTTCTGGTGCTTGACAACCCTTTCAGTGAAGTAATATTTCTCTAATATCTAGATAATTCTGATATCTATCCTTCCCCTCTTTCATGTCCCTACCTCTGGCTACTGATATTGGAGAAGTAAATAAGTAGAACTCCTCCAGGCTTTGGTTCAAGGAACAACTACATCCCCCTCTTGTGCTTGAGCTAGGTCTGTCATGTGTGCTCGTATCTGTGAAATCAAGATTTGGCCATGTGATATTCTATTTTTTAAGTTATAATTTGTTAATATTAAGATACATGTCAAATGTTCTCAAAAGGAGTCTGAAAGGAAGCAGTTCAGATAGAGCCTATGTGAGATGGGTGAACCTGACCTTGCTGCCACTGACTCAGCTTCACTTCCAGCATCAGCTGTGAGTTACAGGCAAATATAAACTGGCAAAAGCCCACTGCTGTCTAATTACACTCTTGCCCAGTCATTCAGCAACAGTGATTCTGGAGCTTGAACCTGGTGCCTTCCTCCACCTTGTCCAGGTTCCTGTTCCTTTCCATGCTTCCACGGGAACAAATCAGTAAAGGCAACATGAAGACTGTGTTTAGCATATGTGACACAAACTAGACAATGCTTTAGGGAAGAACTTCCTGTGCTAAGGTCTCTATATTGAATTACCAGTTTGGTAACGGCAGTCAGTTAAATCCAGAAGGTGGAAGACAGTAAGAGAGTCCTCTGACATTTTCCTGAAAGGAGATAAAATGAATTAAATAAATGCCTAAGATTCGGAAGGCAGAGGAATTTTTGTTTTCATGACATTTAAAAGTGATCAAAAATACAAGCATGAGATGGAAATCATTTTTTTAATTGTATAAATTGCATAACTAAATCAACTGTGTGATTTAAAAACAATTTAGAAATCAGTTTTGCAAATATAAGATTAATTCATAAAGACTAATAAAAAGCTGTGTTCAAGGACAAATTGCTTCCATACTACTTCCATCTCTTTTGCTCTTAATCTTAATTATATTTTTCATATACTGTCTTGTAAGTTGAATATTTGACTGCACGCACATTCTAACCAGCACAACTTTGCTGGCCACAGATCATGGCTCCCTGGCCTGAAGTGGAAAAGCCTGAAACCAATAACTATATTGGGGATTCTTCCAAGCAAAACCAGAACATGGCTGGGAAAGAAGGGGAAAGTCACAAAGGTAATGTGTGCTCACTTGTAAGTTACAAAGATATACAAGTTTTGGGGCTCCTTGGAGAGGATGGAAAATAATGAAACTTTTTTGTGTTAATGTTCTATTTCAGCAGGCAACGTGGCTTCACTTGGAAATAAAGGGGAAATTCAACCTGCATTTTCGACAATAGCCTTGATAGATGAGACAAGGCCAGAAGAAGACGACCCATGGGCTCTGCCAGAACTGCAGGACACTGGGGTCAAGTGGTCAGGTAACTATTTCTCACTAAACAGGTTACCTGCATTTAGTTTTTCCATCACTTGTGGTCACTTTGTCCTGGTTATTTTTCTGAAATTATATTTACTGCAGATTTTAATTTAAGATTTGAGGAGTAGGTTTTACCCTCTGACTCACCTTTCCCAATAGTGAATGGAGATATTAAGTAATTTAAAAAGAATCTGGAAATTGTGTAGCTTATCCTACCTTAAAATGCCAGGAGATATATGGAAAACAATCCAAAACTTAGGTGATTTTACATCCAGGCTCCTATTGGTCTTTCATTACCCAGCAGGATGACTGTGTAAAACCTAGGGTCAGCCTCAAGAGTTCATAAGGTTTTTGTCATATAACGAAAGCTTTTACATGGTAAAACTAGGTAAAAAACTACATGCTTTTGCAGTTAAAATTTGATTAAGAAGAACATTCTTTTGGGTTCAATCACACACTGGGGTCACAACCCTGTCTTTGACTCTGTAGTATCTGCATGTGTGCTAGACTGTTCCAGAGAACACCAGATACATTGAGCAAGTCTTTTATGCATAACGTATTTGTTTTGCAGAACTGGATCAAAAAGGAAAAATAATTCGTGTACTCTACGGGATAGGGAAGTTTATTATGCTCCTTGGATTACTTTACATGTTTGTGTGTTCTCTGGATGTACTGAGCTCTGCTTTTCAACTGGTAGGAGGTATGAAAATATCTAAAATATCAAGAATAAACTATAAACATGGCAGTAAATTTCATCACAGTGACTATATTACAGGTATCATTATCCAAGGACATTCTCCAAAGATTTATCTGTTGAGATATATATATAGATTCAGAAGGAAGTAGCTCTGACTGAAGACTGATCTTCATTTAGAATATAGAATGGTTTTGGTCGGAAAAGACCTTTAAGATCATCAATTCCATACATTGATCCAGCCCTGTTTAGTCCGTCACTAGACCATGTCCCCAAATACAACATTTACTTGTCTTTTAAATGCCTCCAGGGATGGCAACTCAACCACCTCCCTGGGCAGCCTATTCCAATGCTTGACAACCTTTTCCGTAAAGAAATTCCTCCCAATATCCAACATAAACCTTCTCTGGTGCATCTTGAGGCCATTTCCTCTTGCCCCATAAATAGCTGCCAGGTAGAAGAGATCAATCTCCATCTCTCTAAAACCTCCTTTACGGTAGTTTCCTTTTCTCCAGATTAAACAACCCCAGCTCCCTCAGGCACACCTCATAAGGCTTGTGCCCTAAACCCTTCACCAGCTCTGTTGCCCTTCTCTGGACGTGCTCCAGCATCTCAATGTCCTCCTTTGTTTGAAAGGGCCTTTGTTTCTCAAACTCCAGAGAGCTGTTGACATAAGGATATTGGCCTCAATTTCTTAGTAGGTTCCTGTTACTTTAGTGACAGTTAAACGAATACATCTGTGTATAAATCTGTCCCATGTGAAAGACATTTCAACAAGGTGAAATATGAAAATTGCACTGATAGAAGCATCCAGCACTGAAATGTCCCCAAAGTCCTTCAAAGACAAAAACTATTGAAACATATTTTTTACATTGACCTATCTCCAGCGATATTATTCTGATGGTGGATTCAGAAATGATTATAAGAGAACTATGTAAGCTTCTGTGGAAGTATTCTTGAATTTTGGCAACACAGTAAGTTACAGGAACGGAATTACTCAGAATTATTAAAATAGTTTTCTTTGATGCAGTTTAGATCTATGTGTGTATTTTTGTTCTATGGTCTTTCCTTTGATGGCTATAGTTTTATATGGTTCTCTACAGCGTTCAGTAGAGCTAGTTCAGTTACTGGAATATGACAATATGAAGTATACTTTGGTAACTGAGAAGCTGAGAGTTCAGGACCTGAATTTGGATCCCTGGGCTATATCACTGTACACTTCTTGACTGGCAAGAATGTTTATACATGTATTAGTTAAATAGCTGAATGATCTTTAATTAAACGCTCTAAAAATTCTTGTGGACTATACCTTGCTCTTCCCTCAATCTGAGAATATGTTTTTTTGTAGGTAAAGCAGCCGGGGACATTTTTCAAGATGATTCAGTGCTGTCTAATCCTGTTGCGGGACTGGTGATTGGAGTTCTGGTGACAGTTATGGTCCAGAGCTCCAGCACTTCTTCATCCATTGTTGTCAGCATGGTATCCTCCACATGTAAGAGTCTTCGTACAGATCACTCATAAGTCTTGGTCTGGGGTGCAAACACTCACACATGTGTTGAAGTTGTAGAAGCTTTGAGTGTAGGAGTAGAAACTGCATGAAAAAGTTGACACAGCTGTTGTCCTGGTATAAAATTAAATCATCATTATTATTATTGTTATTGTATATATATTGTACATAATAATAATAAGTAGTAGTAAGTCCATAATTGCAATGAAAATCATTGGAAGCCTTGGCACTGAATGCACTAATTTTGGAAGTATCTGCATACTTTGCACATGTTAGCCACCTACTCAACTTAGTTTGTTTCTGTGGCATGGTTTCAGAATTCTGCAGTATGTAGAAAAATGCCTGGGGGAAAAAAGAGTTTTATCTTACCATAGTCCTTCAACGTGTGGTGAAAAGGGATAACCATGGGCTGCAGTTTCATCAGGGATCATGGGACTACGGGACATTCCCAGGGGGTTTGATTAAAGCGAACATGTCTATATTGGAGTGGCTAGTCCAACTGACATTAAGGGAGGCCAAGGTTCCAGCGACTTTAATAGATGTTAATTTTCATTGGAGCAAAGACATTGCTGATGATCTGATATTTTTTCATTCAATGCTTCTGCTTTCCAGTGCTGACTGTTCGATCAGCTATTCCTATCATAATGGGGGCAAACATTGGCACCTCAGTTACAAACACAATTGTGGCACTCATGCAAGCTGGGGACAGGAATGAGTTTAGAAGGTAATGTGCTTAAATGCTAGATCTGAAAAGTTGCTTGTCTTTCTTCTTTGTAGGTTGTCTTCTATATTCCCTATCACTACTACAGCTACTCAACCTTTCTACTGACCAAACTTTGAATGTCTAGTTAGGAAAGTCACATGCATGGCCAGTGCCAAGGTATAATGCTGTCTAGATATATGACTTAGTATACTCAAAGAAAAGCATATTGTTTTCCTTTATAAGTGTAGTGGGTTTGAAAGAATCAACTCTCTTTAACCGGATCTTGCACAAGAATGAATTTTCACCTGCTCCAACTATATGACTCACTGTCTATACTCCTACACTCTCGGAATTATGAGAGGACTGTACAAGAACTTTACATTTTCACAGAATCACAGAATAACCAGGTTGGAAGAGACCCACTGGATCATCGAGTCCAACCACTCCTATCAAACACTAATCCATGTCCCTCAGCACCTGGTCCACTCGTGCCTTAAACACCTCCAGGGAAGGTGACCTCCCACCTCCCTGGGCAGCCTGTTCCAGTGCCCAATGACCCTTTCTGTAAAAAATGTTTTCCTAATGTCCAGGCTAAATCTCCCCTGGGGGAGCTTGAGGCCATTCCCTCTTGTCCTGTCCCCTGTCACTTAGGAGAAGAGGCCAGCTCCCTCCTCTCTACAACCTCCCCTCAGGTAGTTATAGAGAGCAATGAGGTCTCCTCTCAGCCTCCTCTTCTCCAGGCTAAACAACCCCAGCTCTCTCAGTCGCTCCTCATAAGATTTGTTCTCCAGCCCCTTCACCAGCTTCGTTGCTCTTCTCTGGACTCGCTCCAGAGCCTCAACATCCTTCTTGTGGTGAGGGGCCCAGAACACAGGATTCAAGGAGCGGTCTCACCAGTGCCGAGTACAGAGGGAGAATAACCTCCCTGGATCTGCTGGTCACACTGTTTCTGATACAAGCCAGGATGCCATTGGCCTTCTTGGCCACCTGGCCACTGCTGTCCTTAAAAGAGGCTTAATTATTGAAGATTTTTTTTCAGTCTACAGTAAGAAAGAGCTGGTAACTGTAGAGAAATAAAGTGTTCTGGCTGTCAAGTATATACAGTGACAACTTTTAGACTGACAAGATGTTATCACTGAGGGAGTTCATCACTTACTGGAGATGGGCAGTAAACTTGGGAGGGGTATGATACTTTGGTACCTTGTAATTTGTATCATACCAGAAGTATCAAATACACCTAGCCCAAGTGTATTTCTCCAAGATTTACTGTCCTGAATCTTTGGTTGTGCTATTCTCTGTCACTTAAATTCAAATGCCAAAGTAGCCTGTTAGAATCTGGTCAGGAAAAGAATTTAAAGAATAATGAGAAAGAAGTTGGTTTTTAACATTTGGTAATACATTAACAATCACTTCCATCTGTAAATTGATAGTAATAGCACTGGCAATTTTGTTGAATGTTCCTCCTGATTTCCCCTCAAGCAGTTTGTTGGTTGGAACCTAAATTACAGAATTAACATTTCAAGGAGTTTTTTCTCCACAACTTCTTCCTTCGCAATGCTTAATTTAAGGAGCTATATTATAAAACAAATACAGGCAGACTGCAGACAGTTCCACCAGTAGCTGTTAGGAAGATGAGAATGAGTCTCTGGGGAAGAGCTGTGGTTCCTCAAGCTGTGGAAGAGAAGCTGGAAGGGAGCCATATGCCAGTAGTTTGCAAAAATATGTGAGAGTACCGCAAAGAGCCATCTTTCCCCATGAGTAAGGGAGAACAGGTCCCAGTGGCAATGCCTGCCCGAGGATTAAAAACATACCAAAAAGGGGTGTGAAGCAAAACAAACGTAGGCTGCACAGCCACTTCATGCTTCAGATGAGTACCTGTATCAGCCTCTGGTTAAGAATCACTTTTTCATTTTCTAGTTTGTCTTATTTCACTCACTTGGCTGGCTCTTTCACTCAGTCAACGGTGTGGAGACAACTTAGTGCTCCACAGCTGGTTGGCAAAGTCTCATGGGAGACTAGAAATGAAATTATTCCCATCTTGAAACGGGCTTTATCCCCACTTCTATGATTTCATATTTAATTGATGCCGTGTACATGTTGTTTAATTAAAATAATTTAATCTGTTTTTTAATTTCCTCTTGCAGGGCCTTTGCTGGAGCAACAATTCATGACTTCTTTAACTGGCTTGCTGTGTTTGCACTGTTGCCCATTGAAGTTGTTACCGGCTATCTTTATCATCTCACTAATGTTATAGTTGAATCCTTTCAACTTGAAAGCGGTGAGGATGCCCCTGAGCTACTAAAAGTTATCACAGACCCCTTTACAAAGCTCATCATTGAGGTAAGCTCTTGCTCTCTTCAAGGAAGCTGCTTACTTGGTTCACTCACAGCTAATCAAAATGGTCCGAATATGGAGGGGCTCCCACTCACTTCTCTCTGTCCTCAGGCTAAAGCTCATTAGCAGATGGGTTCTTACTTTTATTCACATTTCACATAGCCTCAGCTCTGTATTTCCCCCACGTTTCACCTTACTGTTGATAGACCTAGCTAGGAGGACTGGGAAGGCAGGTGAGCACAAATAGAACTACATGGCATGGATGGGATGGCAGCCTGTTGCCTAGACATTGGTACCCAGGGCTAGCTGAGACAACCTAGCACATCCAGAAGATCTGCATAGGACATGAAGTGATTTCACTAAAGTTATGGGAAGCTTGCACATACCTAGAGGTCAGAGCGGATGCACACAGCTCCTGAAAGACAGTAAATGCATTTAGGCAGTTGTTTAAACAGAAAGGGTGAGATGAAGTGGTGGATGATTTCAGAGAATGAGACGTCGTGTTATGCACACAGACTTGTACCTTTTTTTGGTAGTAAATCCCCTCCTATCTGTTGCGCAGCAGCTCTAGTGTTGGAGATGGTTATGCAGGCTTTTTGTAGTTGAGCTCCTAAAGGGAATTATTTTAATATAGCTGAACAGAAGTGCATGATGCAAGTTGGACTAATGCCTTTTCTTCTTTATGTTTTTTTTTTTAAGCTTGATAAATCAGTAATAAATGCAATTGCTACAAATGATGAATCAGCAAAAAACAAAAGCCTGGTAAAGATTTGGTGTGTAACTGAAACCAATGTGGTGAGTATTATGATAAATTCATTGTCAAGCTCCTCAGGAAATATTTTACTGACCTGCAGCTGACAATCCTTACCATGAGATTGTGAAATTAGGTGCTTAAATGAGTATTTTTTTCAGCAAAAAAGAATGAAAACAATTTAATGTAGTCGTTCTCTGCATAAAGCAAGCATGTCATACTAATGGTGGGCTTGACTTGGTGGCTTTTGGTACCACTCAAGCCTTGTTTATCAGACCTGGTGGTTTAGAGCCATGCCTTTAACATGGAAATGCTTTTAAGATACTCTTACTGACTGCCTGAATGAAGAAAAAAAGTGGTATAGGCTTGCTGCGACCCAATCTGGACAGTCCGGGGTGGCCAGGGTAAGATCCTGGATCTCCTCATAAAGTTCATGGATTCAGTACCCACTGGGTTAAATGAAGGCAAAATTATGCAAACAATTGATCTAAAAGGAACTTATTTTTACAGCATTC
The DNA here is from genome assembly GCA_033459285.1 of Clamator glandarius. Taxonomy (NCBI): domain Eukaryota; kingdom Metazoa; phylum Chordata; class Aves; order Cuculiformes; family Cuculidae; genus Clamator; species Clamator glandarius. The sequence goes on from JAUNZM010000109.1 coordinate 4,883,946, forward strand.
TTAGGAATAATATTGTTATTGGCTTGCTAAATTTGTGTTAAGGGAAAAGAAAGAGAGAAAAAGGATGAAAGGGGAGGAGAGAGAGAAAAGTGCAAGGACACCACGCGGGCTCTGGTCCTCTTCTTCCAGCATGTCAGGTGGTCTGCAAATGCCCCTCTTGCAGAGTATTATTTATAGTTTTTGGTGTGCATGTGCAGTACTTCTTCTATGAAAGTTCTGGAACTGAGTTTAGGGGGGATTTGGGGTCTGAGGTGTTGTTCTGCCCCTGCTCTCCCTACTGGCAAGACTGCAGCATGACCTCCCCAGGCAGCAAGCACAGCTCTGCTGCTTGTGGGAGTGAGATAAGGTGCTGAAGGACACAGCCTCTACTGCAGTCTCAACAGTGGTTTAAAGAAGAAAAACAAGTGGTTTAAGGCAGCCAAGAAAAGAATCAGTCTCGTAAAAGGCCAAAGCAAATATCTTTTTGCCTGCCATTTATCTACTGATCTAACTAGCTTTAGTCTTCCAAGTGTCAGTGTGATCTGGTGGCAGCTGGTTATTTGCAGCTTTCTCATCAAACCGCTTGTGGAGAAAGCCTCTGTGGGGCTATGTTCTGTTCTTCTTCACCCCAGCCACACTGCAGCTAGAGAAAATCTGTTGCCCAGATCTACATCAATGAGTACTTTGGTAGACTGCGGAGCTGAGTGTTTCGTTTGTGTTGTTCAGCTAACTAGTAATTAGAGCATTAAATATCCCTTGGATCGCTAATGAGACTATTCTACTTGTTAGTATGTATATAAGGTTATTCCTGAAGTCCTGAGGTAGAAGAAAATTAAGACATACAACAGAGGTTAGAATTAAGTGCTTGTGTTTTTTAGAGGAGCCTAGCTGCTATTGAATGACAGTCTGGATAGCCAGTGAAATGCTAGCTAGGGAGATAGCGCCAGGAGAAGAGCTGTGCTGATGTGAAACTCTGCTCAGGTTACGCTGCTGAGGAGCTGGATATTTCATCTCGGGGGAGACACAATGCTTGGGCAGCTGTGCTGCTCTCGTATCCTTGGCCAGCGCTTGTCTTCCCTCTTCGCCCCTGTGCCTGGGCAAACACAGCCTAACTTTCAGTGAGCTCTGAGCTCCTGAGTCCTACTGTCTCCTTACTCTTGAAAGAGAAGTAACTACATGGAAAGTGTAGGCTGAGGATTAAATTTCCGTATACACAGTTTTTCAGTGTTTGCATATACTTCGGCTGCGTAACTACTTTCCAAGCATACAGTCAAATTACAAAAACACACGGAATCCCTACAAGCTTGACTTGAATTTGATAGGGGAAGATCCCTTAAATGTTTCACATTCCTAGTGGGGTTAACTAATTTCTGGCAACAATGATTAAACAGACTCATGGCAGGGATAAATACGTGTAGACCCTATACGTTTAAAGCAAAGCATGAGGATAAACATTTTGATCTAATGCATCTGCTTTCAGACTCAGATGTCTGAAAAAAATTCAGGAAGGTGAGAAACAACATTGTGTTGTGTTTGTAAAGGTTAATGTGTTGGAGCAGATAGGAGACCAGGCACTCCCTAAAGATGAGAGAGCTCTGGATTCACTCCTAGCTTTGCTCATCTGCATCAGCTGTAGAAGGAATGTGAATGTAGGTGTCTGCAGGCAGTGTCCAGCAAGAAAATATTTCTTTTCCCCTTTTTCTGCCAAAGAGAATCATTCAAACAGGTCTTAAAGGTACCTCTCGTTCAGTAGTGTGGTCCAGAGTTTGTTCGGCTGTTAACTGCTGTCGTGAGGAAGTACCTTTCAATCAGCAAACTGTACCTTAATCTGCATAGGGATTTATGGATCTAGCATCAGAATGCAGTATAATAAGGTTAAGAGGTCTTATGAGTAAACTTTATTGCAGTATACATAGATATTCAGGTTCATCGCAGTAATACTGAAGCTCACCATTGTGAACTAGATAGCACTTAGATAGTATTTGAGCTTTAGAAAGTAGTAACAGCACCTCTATTTCTACAGGAAGGAAACCTGAGTTATAGAAGGGCAGTGCAAGCAGCTTGTGCTCATCCAGCAACAGTCTGCACTAGTATTGTAGTATTCTGAATCACAGCCCTGTGCAGTACCCATCAGACTGTTAACTGCAGTTAGGATGACAGCAAAGGTCTTTCTTTGACCCAAGGAAGCTATGTCACTAGCTAGAAAGGGAATGCTACTGTCCCCTAGCTGCACCAAGACATGAACCCCTTTCCATAAACCCTGACATCAGTATTTAAAGTTCTTAGTTACTGATGACTTTGTGCTATTGTTACAATGAAGAAGGTTTGGGGGTTATTTTAACCTTTAAATGTTGTATTGATTGACTTGAGTAACAGCACAACCGTTTATTTTAAGAATGCAAGTAATGTTGCTTTGTCATTAACATGGTGCCAGCTTACACTTGGATCGCAAACCTGCCTTTAGCTGATGAATGCTTGGTTGCCATAAAAACCTAGAGCTCTGCATGAGCTGTTGAAGGGTTGTAGATGACTGAAGTATCTGCTTTGTCTGGAAATCTTTAGACGCTGCAGAATGTCACAATTCCACCTTCAGAAAACTGTACATCTCCTGACCTTTGCTGGACTGAAGGAAATACGACATGGACCATGAAGAATATAACCGAAACAGAAAACATCAGTAAATGTAGGCAGTAGAACTATTTCTCCTTTGGCAATATCTTTACAAATGTATATAGCTTTCTAATGGAGTTAATGCACCATTTCAGAGGTATATCTAGAGGCACTCGCCTATATATGGACACAAGGGACTGCTGCAGGTGCAGCCTGTGCTCTGTTATAGTTATACAGCTGGAGTTACCAGCATCATCATGATATCTGGCTGCAGATGGATCTCTTTCCATGCTCCCTGATATCAGTAATTGAGGTCTTCAGTATCATGTCACTCACTGTTCACATGACTCAGCTACAATTACTTTGCTGTAATGGTTGCTTGGATATCTCCATCCCTATGCATGCCCTCTGGGACTGTCAACAGACCTTCTCAGGCAGGCAGCCACCTCTGGGAAGAGTCAACCCACCATCTGGCTCAGAGCACACCAAAATTTCCTCATGCTGTTTTGTTGCCCTCCCTTGCACATGGTCACCCAGCTCGTGCCTGCCCTGCAGGGGTGCCTACTGTGTATTTTATAAGTGTGTCCATACAAGAACCCTTCCTGCCCCACCTCAGACATGGCTTTTGCAGAGCAACGGAGATGGCTTTTGAATTCTTTGCATAACTCCCTCAAGCTGTGTGTGCTTTGGTCCCATTTTCTTAGCGGTATGTAAGAAAACCAAAGCTGGACTTGGGATCAGAAGTGAAAATGTAGTGAAGCTAATACGTTTTCCTTCTCTTTTTCAGGTCGGCATCTCTTTGCAGACTCAGACCTGCCTGACCTTGCCATCGGTCTCATCCTTCTGGCTTTGTCCCTGCTTGTTCTGTGCTCCTGTTTGGTGATGATTGTTAAGCTATTAAACTCTGTGCTTAAAGGACAAGTGGCAAGTGTTATCAAGAAGACAATCAACACTGGTAATTACCTGCTTTTCCTGCAAATGATTTTCAGGAGTGACAAGAACACTGAGCATATTTATTGATACCTCCTGTTCTGGCAGATATTATAGAAAAGTTTTAAAAAAACAGTATTAAACTAAAATTTCCCCTGCCCCAACATTTTTTTCTCCTTTGCATGTTATTGTCTTTTTAAAAAAAATTTGTTAACAAGGAGCTTTTGAACTGCAGCAGGTTAACAGCAACAGAGACCAAAGTCCAGGCTCTGTTTCTTCATGTATAATCATTAGCTGTTAGAAATGTAATGTTCCCATCCTCAAAAGATAGTGCTGAATTGCTGAGATTGTGATTGTCGGCTCTGGCATATCCCTGCATGATTCTCCTAAAGGAAGTTGAAAAAAAAGATTTGTAATGATCAATGATCTGATTCCCTTTGCTTGCCCTGTTCTAGTCTTTAACTCTCTTTTCAGTAAAATAAGGCAACTCTGAGGATAGGTAACTTCTGTCTTTCCTTGTGTTTTCCAGGTGTTTTTCAACCTTGATCCATTCTGTGCAATTTTTTTTTTTTTTGCCTGTTTTCACTTGGCTGCTTTTTCTTCATCCTTCCTTCAATGGAGAGGTTACAACCTGCAGCAGGGAAAGGCAGTCCTGGCATGTGTCTGGTTGTGTTTGAAGAGAAGGCTCATAGGAATGGGAAGGCGACATGTTGCTCCCAATACTCTCATCTGTTCTCCTGGGCAAAGAACACTGCCCAAATCAAAAACTAGGGGTAGAAAGTAATGATCTGCCAGTTACTACTCATTTGTCGTCTACTCTGTCTTCCCCTGTGTCTTCGTGACTGATTTAAGTCCTGATTTCTTGGCTCACTCACAACTCTGTGCACTACAGGGGACCATTGTGCCTGGTTTTTCTAATCAGCACGATTAGCTTTTCTTTGAAAGAGTCAACAAGGGGATTTTTATATTTTTTTCCTGCTTGAAACTAGTTAGAACAAACAACATGATTCTCTCAGGATGGTCTTCAGAGCTTTTTGAAGTTCTGATCCATGCAACAGGTGCCTGGTCGCCAAAACCAAGGCATTCAAGACACATAGAAGGTGTTGTGTTAACCTCTGTGGAAATATTTCTGGTACTTAATTGTATTGCAATATAAATGCTACCCTGGATCAGGACAAATGTCTATCTAGTCTGGTATTCACCTGAAAGCATATCCATTGGTGTAAGGCTGGAGAGGGAGTACGAAGAAGAGGGTAAATTAGAGTAGTAGAACTTTGATCCAAAATCCTCATGTAAGAGACAATACGCAAACTATATCTAAAATTAAAATGCTTAATAGTCTTTTCACTGCTTTATTACTGTTACCCTAAAGGCTATGTTCTTCTGTTTTTCAGATTTCCCATTTCCTTTTACTTGGCTAGCTGGATACCTGGCTATGCTCGCAGGGGCTGGTATGACCTTTGTTGTCCAAAGTAGTTCTGTTTTCACATCTGCTATTACACCCCTTGTTGGTGAGTTGTCAATACTATATTCTTCACTCCCTTGTTTTATTTTCTCCATCACACAGAAGCCACTCTATCCTGTTTCTTTTCTCCTAGGCATCGGCGTTATAAGCATTGAGCGCTCTTATCCCCTTACCTTAGGAGCTAACATTGGCACAACCACAACAGCTATACTTGCAGCTTTAGCAAGTCCAGGGAGTACATTAAAATATTCATTACAGGTCAGTATAAAGCAATGCTTCCTTGACTTAATTTAGAAGTTGCAATGTTTCTGAAGAAAAAACAGACAAAATTGGCTGTGATGCAAATATGCCATGGATGTCATGCCTGCTATTAATGACAGCTCATTCATTTCAACTACTAGAGCAAAAAGTTTGTATTAATTGTTCACAGACCATCAATATTTAGTAAAATCTTACTTTTGTAATTAAGCTTGATCTGGAGGAATTAATTCAGAACTGAGACAGTGTTGGCCACTTGACTCCTGAGTGTGGGGTCTCTGCAGCTTGTCATTCAGTGTCCACATCTCTGACAACCCTCTCAGGTAATACCCAGTGAGGGTTACTAATTGCTGTAAGTTCCTTCCTCAGGACCCTAACTCTGTTCATGCAGCTCACAGGGACTCCTGTAACCTAAGTGAAGGCTCTACAACCTGTAACGTGGCAAGGTGCCTGCCTACCTGAGGCTGCAGTGAGCGTCATGGCATCTGTTCTCTCATTGTAAATCTAATCTGAGAGGGGTTTATCAAATGCCTTGTTGCTTCAGACTGTTTGAAAAGTAGGCAGCCTGGCTTTGGGCGCCCATTTACCACCCTGCAAAGAACATTCCAGGCAGAAGATAACATTTCAATTGAACCCTCTACATCAAAGAGTGAAAAGATAATGAAGTTCCATTTGTGAATAAGATGAATGTTTTTTACTAGCTACAATAAATACAGAAAATTACAGAAATCATTTTATTGTTCTCAGGCAAGATAGGACAGATGTAATCATGAGAAGATAGTATCTTGACCAAGCTCAGATTTCATGACAGCTTGCTGGTTTTATAATGTACTTTAAAAATAAAACCCTGTACTTTCATGTTTACTTTAGCCTGATAATAGCTATAGAATGAAAAGGTAAGCAGGAAATGTACTGTTTTGTTTAGTATATGCTTATTCTGTCTAAGCAACTTCTGAAAGCTTTAGCAAGTAGGTGTCTTTTCACACTTATTTTTTTATAAATTTTCAAGTATGTGAATTAAATTATTAAAAAAGACCCAGACAAATTCACATTCCAGGAATTCCTTCAGTGCCCTATGAACTTCTCGCTAATTTCTGGAAAATCTAGGTTTGTGCCATTAGTAATTTCTCAGTACCCTGTACACAATATCTAATGTACACTCCCCATCTTCTAACTGAAAAATTATCGAGAACCCAATAATAAACAGTTCTCATGCCTTACTAACTTCAGGACTGTTTCATGATAGCTATTTTATTTGTCAGATTTAGTTCTAATGAACTCAGTTTCTTGCAGTTGAAAGCTGCATTTTAAGACTCCTCCATCTGCAGGGAGGTGTGTTGTCCCTTCTAGGTTTGCTTTGTGTCCAAAGGCTGTTCCCTGTGTGTAGGCAGCATTCTTTACAATGTTTGAGGTATTCCTGAGTCCTTGCTTTGTGCTAGGAAAGGTCTTGCAGTGAAATAGCATGAAAGATAAGAAAAAAAACAATAGGAAGCAAAGGAAGGGAAACTGTAGAGCCTTAGTACCAATGGAAGTTATTATCCTGTGGGTGGGAGAACTTATGAGCATTTTACTTAATGCATTTTTCAAATGTTTTTGCTTTCAGATTGCCTTGTGCCACTTTTTCTTCAATGTCTCTGGGATTATTCTGTTTTACCCGCTGCCTTGTACTCGGCTACCAATCCGCATGTCCAAGACCCTGGGAAACGTAACAGCCAAGTACAGATGGTTTGCTATATTTTATCTTCTTGTCTGCTTCTTTCTTTTGCCTTTGTTTGTATTTGGTCTGTCACTGGCAGGCTGGGCAGTCCTTTTGGGTGTTTGCCTTCCCCTGGCTGCTCTTTTTATTGCTGTGGTTGTAATTAATATTATGCAGTCGAAGCGACCACATTCACTGCCTGAGAAACTCCAAAACTGGGATTTCCTACCCATCTGGCTGCGATCCCTAGAGCCCTGGGACAATGTAATTATGTCTTCACTCGCCTTTTGTGGAAAACACTGCTGTGGCTTCTGCAAGTGCTGCAAAGTCAATGCAGAACAGGAGGGTGCCAAAGACAAGCAGCTAAAACCTATGGAGGTTTATGAAAACACCATTGCGATGACTGGTGAAGACAGAGGAGGAAGAAGGGCACCAGCTGTGGCTTGTGTTGAAAAAACCGGCACAAACAACACAGCCTTATAGTAACGGACCAACCTATAATAACAGATACATGGTGTAGGACAGTCAGGGTCTTGAAAACCACCTTGGACAATGCCCTGAGGACAGAGTTAACATTTTGTTAGCTTTCTGCAGCCAGTGATGCATCAGTTGTCAAGGAATGGAGTCAAACAAGCTTGACAGAATCCCTACAAAATCTACGATCAGCTGAAAAGATTTGCTCACAGAGGATCTACTATGCGGTACCTTCATCCAATGCTATCAGTAGCAAAAAAAAGAAATCCTGATGTAGTCCCATGAAAAGAGGAATGATCAATTAAAAGTTAATTAAAAAGAAAATGAACAATGCACTTGTAGAACAGCTTTTCTGACTTACTGGCTTATTCAGCAGAAGTTACTTTATGATACCCAAAAAGCTCTGAAAATAGAAAAGTAAAAAAAAAAAAGAAAAAATCAGAGAATCCTAATGTTTTCATTGGTCTGTTTGCAGTGGTCAAAATGGAAAAAAAGTATGCGTAAGCCCATCTTGAGCCCTCTCTGTCTCCTTTAACACCAGAGACAGGAGTTACAAACTTTTATTATCTCAAGCTAAAGGCCATAAAAGTAATTGCTGATCCCTCTGCCTGCTGAAGGTTAAGCACTGGGTTTGGAGACACTGAATAACTACCAAAATGCTTGATGGACTCAGGAAGTGATTGTGTGGCTATTCCTCTCTTTACGTGGTCCTCATGAGTCCTGTTCACCATGTAACCCCACAGTCAGGGGAATGGTGGAGGAGGGAGGACAAGTGGCCAGTGTAGGGGAGGAGAGAGCCACCCGAGCCGGGGCTGATGCCAAGAGTTCTCTGCATGACTGTGATTGTGTTTGTTTGAGCCACAAAATGACCTTTCAGAGTGGCAGTGGAGACTGGCTTTAGGACCACAAAAGCGGGAACCTGGAGAACAGCCTTTGGCTAGCCTGGGACATTGGTAACTTTTACTGGAGAGAAAGACTCTGCACTGTCACTTTGTGCTCTGAACAACCCTCCCTGCAAATAATGTGAATTTTACTGGCCATCATATGTAGCAACCCAAACCTGAAATAAAATCCAATGGTATGCAAGTATGGGAAAATATCTGAAGTCCAGCCACTACTGTTGAAAAGAAATCTGTTGGCTGAGTGTAACCAATTGTCATTTAAAGCCAATTTACATGGCCGAGTTGTAGATTAAATTTGCAATGGTAATACCGAGAAGATTCTTAGTTTTATGTAGCCACTCAGTGCTGCTAGAACACATTGACTTCTGAACAGTTGTTTTTATTGCAGAGCTCTGGAATTCAGTAGGTTGAATTTGGCTATCAGGTAAGTATGTACATTTTAGAAGTGAAAATTGTTTTAATTTACTTTTTTAAACTGATGCTCGTACTGGCAGACTATGTTGCTGAAAATGTGTTTGCAAATTACATTCATACTGAGATTCCAACTGTTTCTATGACTGTGAGCCACTAACAAAATGCTTAGAATCAGAGTGAGTTTCCAAAGCTTATAGTTTTGGTATAGTTTTGCTCTTTTGGTTTTTAGTAGTAGAGAGCAGAGTTATGCCAAACTATTCTTTTAAAATTTATTTTCGTTATCCTTCCTACATTTGAAACAGAATTTTGTCAGCATCTAATTTTTAAAGTGGAATTTTGGTATCTTCAATCATTCTTCTTTGTTTCACTCTTGCAATTCTGGATGCTTTCTGAATCTGTTTCTTTAAATCCCAGAGTGGATTTCCCATGCTCTGTTTCGTTGGGAAAAATATGAGGAAAATATCCAGAATTCTTTCCAAGTTATCTCAAGTTTCCATTGACCACCTATTGAAACAGGAAACATTTTCATCTGCTTTCTCTAACTTCTTAAACATCTTATTTTGCACCTTGAGGTAAAACCATCAAGCTCAGTGATAAAAATTGTGGGAAAGCAGTTCTTAGGAAATAATGATGGTAATAATTAATAGCCAGACATATCAGTACTTTATGGTTCTTCATTTTAACGTTTTCCCTATGATGTATTCAGTTCTTACTCTCCTCTCTCCTTCCTCCAGGCCATATTGTGCCATTGTTTTAGGCAGATTCTGACAAAGATTTCTGTTTGACACTTGACAGCACAATATGTCCTAGCATATTTCCCCCCCTCTACTCGTACTGAAAGATATTAATGCTTTATTTATAATTATTTGAGTGTACAGAATTTTTCATAAGTTATACAGAAAAAGGTTTATGATTGTGTTATATATTACCTATTTGCAAACTATGCAATGTTTATCTATAAAAATGTAAAAAGGAACTACTGTATATTTTGTAACATAACTTTTCAAATTGTTTGTAAGTGTGTATACTGCATATTATGGAGGCTGTTGGCTCCATCAACGGGTTCCGTGAAGCTTGCTAGCAATGCAGATTTCTTAAAGTAAATATGAAAATCACCTATGTACTTTCATAATATGGCTTAATGCACAAGGATATAGAACCTTACTTTTCTAAGATATTTGAATTTTCTGTAATGAGGAATTTTGGAAATACAAGGTTTCTAAAATAGTTTTTTAAACTCTTAAGCACCATATCTTTTAACTGTTTTGAGGAGAGTATATGGCTTTATACTTTGTCATGAATATTCATCTTGTATGTCCTCATGCATTGAATGTAAAAATAAAGAGAAATTTAAAAAAAATAAGACCTTTTCATAATATCTGTGCCAGCTTGCAGGAGAATAAAAATGCAGACAAGTTCTAGTCTGAGCTGGTGCTGCGTACAAGAAATGAGGTTATCATCAAGCGCTAGAAAAACCTAGCAGAAGCCTTTGGGTCCAAAATTTTCATACGAACAAGAGATTTTCATGTGAAGAAAAATGAAAACACTTGCCCAATGCAATCATGTGAATCAAAATACTTTCCTGCAGTGTTCTGCAGACTGCCCTCAGTGAAGTTGAGCATGGGAGAGCAAAGCCAGGGCTGATGTAACAACAAAATGCATGATGAGCTATAGCAAATGATATGTATCACTCTGTCAGCCTCAGATTCTCCCTTCTACGCGAAAGATGGCTAAAAGAGTGTTTTCAAAATGCTTCTTATAACCCGTGACCTGAGTGATGTCTGTCTTATAATTGGGCAACACTAGCTGTCTTGCTGTTTTTTTAATCACGTGTGACCCATAGAGCTTAAAATTAAGCACTCAGAGAGAAATAAAAAGTACTCCTTAAATGCCTTAAATATTATTTTAAAAGGTCATTAGTCTTCCTAACTATAAGCTCAACAGTAGATGAGAAGCTAGCCTCAAAAGCAACTATCATTGCCAACTACCCCATAATTTAGTGAAATGCAGGTAACAGAAGTGTTTCCTAGAATACAAATATTTGTGCATTGCAGTGTAAATGGTCTTCTAAAAATGTAAGCAGTAAGCACCCTATTCCCGTGATTTAAAACTTACAGGTTCTTACACCCATGCCATCACCCTCTACGACTCCCTGTCCATCAGCAACCAAAGTGCATCCAGGAAACAACACCCAGCTTGTGCTGTCCCTCTCGCTGTTTCCAGATGCTTTGCAGAGCTACCTAGAGCGCAGTTCAGCAATGCCTAGAGGTATTTAAGAGCAGGTGTGTTGTGAAGTGCTGCACTGACTGGAAACCTTCGAAACATTCCCAATAATACTTCAGCTAATTGCTTAGTTGATCCTGTGACCAATCTCAGTCCTCTTCTTCTCTGCTTGTGACTTAACAACGTTGTCCACAGATCCTTCTGGTGCTCACGTGCTTTTTTTAACCTCTGCTGAAGTTTCACATTCCCTTCCCCCAGTTTCAGATTCTTGATAACACTGCACTTAACTAGTGATGGACATGCAGTCAGGTCCCCAACACAGCCACTGACCACACTGCTGAGAATCGCTGATTTACAGTAAATTATTTGTGGGTGCATATTGGCAAGGTACCATTGGCAGTATTTTAACCAACACACAATAACAAAGGATCTGATCCTCTCGGTTAAAAATAAACCAGGAGTAGTACTGAGCAAAAATCCCCTGTTTCAAAGCTCTGTAAGGGAGGATATGCTCTACACAGATAGCAGGGAATGCCAGGCTGCATTGCAATTGCATAATTTCAATAAGCTGTGCTTCCATGCAAGTACTCTATCTGCATTCAGATGTTTTCTTCTCTGGCTAATGACCAATCCTAGTGTTGCCACATGCCAGAGGCATGACACTGTGTGTAAACTCACTCATGATATTTTTACAGTGAATACTCTGTAGATCTTAGTCCCTTTATTACAGATTTGCTAAAAAGGAAACCTGTAATTCATAGGAGAGAGCTGAGCGCTTACTTTGCATATTGGGTAGTAAATATACTGATTTTCATTGAACTGTCCCTAAGAAGATTTCCACTAACAACTGAGATCTGAGTCTCTCAACAAGATGAAGAACAGAACAAGGCTAGCATTAAAATGTGACAAATGTTCCATCTTACTCAGCACCTGATGAAATTCCCTAATTGTCATTTACACTTATAGGGAGTATCAATGTTTTTACACTGCTCAAAAGCTAAGCGCACATTACCATGGTAAAACCAATCAGGGTAATTACAGGAGAAGATATTTTGCAACCAACTCCACTGTTGATAGACTGGATTTTTTTTACACAATACAAAAATGTTAAATTACAGGGCAGGCAAACAATTTCTGGACCAAATGCCCTTGGTTAGGCAACATGCAACCATAATTGGCATAAAGAAAATTGGTGCTCATGTGAACTAAAGTAGCATTAAGCCCTGTTTTAACTTACTAATGCAGGGGCCTCGGACACTAGCTCTTAAATGCTTGCCAGCTAAAGGCTAGCTCTGATGTTGCTGTACAGTTAAAACATATGGTACTGACTCTTGCTTGTTGCTTCCAGCTGTCATATTGTCTGAAAAGATATTTTTAAAGGTACCTACCAATGTAATTTCTCTGTGTTCCTCAAAGACTGTGCTAGAACAGAGTCTCAAGCACTTCCCAGCAGAGTGGGAAGCTTATGGCTTCTCTTACCTGCTCAGTGCAGAGCATTGTTTGGCCCATGGTTGAAGTCAGGTGTGACACAAGAAGCATTTCTAATGAAAATGGCAACACAGTGGCTTAGATTGTGGGCTTGTCTGCTGGAAGTTAAAGAAGCTTGAGAGACTGAAGTGTGTGCTGGGGAAATCTGCTTAGCCTGGTTGCTGCCTTCGGCCAGGCTGGGCGCATCCTCACTGCCCTCAGAGTGGTCACCTCTCCCATGGAAAGGGGAAGAGGGAAGGAGTAGGAGAAATCCCAAGCAGCTCATTGTGACTCAGGTGGGATCCCACATCTGCCTTCAGTCCTGTACGCCAGGGACAGCTCGTCTCTCCTCAGACATGCCAGTGCTGGTGAACCAAGGAGCAGCCAAGCTCATGTTCACCCAGCTTGGGGAAAACAGGGAAAGGGAATGATATTTCCTTTTGTTCCCTCCCGCCCCAACACTGCAAGCCTGGGATGCCGGGGGATGAGGAATCACAGACAGAGCAGGAGCAGGGCTGGAGAAACAGAGCTCCGAAATAACGCAGGATTTCTAGGGGTCAGACGAGGTGCAATTGAAACTGGGGCTGGGTGACAGGTTAGACCTGGTGGTTGAATGCATGTACATCACAGCAGGCCGAGATCACTTCTGATTCATCAACAACAATTTGAACACTAGCTTGAAATGATAGTAAAGGAATCCATTTTATTTCCTTTGGAGTGAAAAATACACCTGTTGAGCCCAGGCTCATGGAGCTAGCAATCCTTCTCTAGATACCTCACAGTCATGGATGTGATGAAGCACCTCCTGCCCGTATCTCCTGGTCAGGCAGGAGACCACCAACCCTGCAGTCACACTCTCAACAAAGGCCTGAATAAAGTGATCTCAAAGCATTCACTGGGGTTGCAGAGGGAAAAAAGCAACCCAGTGTTCAGGGTCACCCCATCACAGGGCTTTACCTTGTGCACTGTTTGGGGAGGGATGGAGGAGATACCTCTCCCTTTGCAGGATGGCAGTCGGGCCATTTCTCTTCAGGTGTACACACGCACACACACACGCACGCACACACACCCCCACACGCACACACACACACCCCCACACGCACACACACACGCACGGGTGCAAGCACTACATGCTGGTGCATTTAAGATGTGCATATGCAGCTGGAAGAATGACCCACGTGCATAAATAACCAGGCACCAGTAACTACAAAATCTGAGACATATGGCTAGGGAAACAGCACTGTTGAAGTCAGTCACTGAAAAACAGTTGGACAGCTTAATTGTGTGGGTCATTAAAAGCCATCAGAAGCGTCTCCAGAGAATAAGAGGTCTAGTTCCTGGTGAATTTGGAGATTCTGCTTGTTAAGTTGTCTTCTATTGTTGCAACTAGTTGTCTTGTGATGGATATGGATATTGCCCAGAGCAGCATGAATGCTCCTCCTCTGTTACTGAAACTAGATTATTCCCAATCCATATTCAGCTGCCTTTCCTGAATGTGAGTCAGAGAGGTATAAGCCCCAAGAGGCAACTTTTAAAGCTGTTAAGATGTCTCAGCCATGTATAACAAGGGACAGGGCTGAATTGCAGCATACCACAGTTTAGCATAAAGCTTTCGGTCTTTCTCACACAGTATCAGGTTGTCACCAGCAGTGCCTCCCAGGGGAATAGTGTCACACTGTACTAGGAGGAATGTTTGAGCTATGTTTACGCAGCCATCGTCACCCAATGAACAATCTATTTTAGGACATACCACAGGGTGACTTTTCAATAAAAGTGATTAATAAGAGATTTAATCAGTGAAAAAAATCTTACTACGGGGACACTGTTACAGAAGCTGTTCTGGGTCAAAAAACTGAGCTGCTAAGAGCTAGAAGGATGACTTGGCCAAAGCATCCCCAAAGGCAAAGCACAACCCCTGCTGTGTGTTAGAGCATTCGTAGGGTAGTGGAGAATCGGGAGACATAGCACAACGCAATGGGCAGGTATGTTCTCTTGGGGTTGTCCCCGTACTTGCTTCACCAGCATAGTGGGGCTGTCAGGTCACAAGGACACTTCGGTTCCCAGGATTTGGCCACCAGGACTCAAGGCTTGGGGCTGCATACAGAAGGAGCTCAGTGGGGAGTCTGCCTTCTTTTGCTCAGGAGCAGATTTAAGCCAAAACCTCAGACAGATCTGTTTTGTGAGATGCCTTGTTCCTCACTAGAGTGAACATTTAGCGCTTTCATATAAAATTTTGCATTTAAAGGTTTAGCAGCCTTTTAAAAGATGAAAAAGGAGACTGGACAGTGGAATTCCTTTAGCATACATACTGCATCTTCAACAAAGAAGACTAGTGGAAAGTATCACAGTGCTGAAAATTAACTTCCTGTCTGATTAGTAAAAAAGACCATTTCAACACTATCAGTTGAAATGTCCTGGCAGTACTCCCAGGTGCAAATCCCAGAAGAATTTAAAATGGCTTCACCTTGGCCAGGTGCCTCACTCACCTCAGGATCAGGCATTGACCTTTTTCTCTGTAAGGCATAACTTTCCAAGGATGTCTATGCTGGAATGTACTTGTTATATGACAGGCATTTCTTCAGTCTGCAAATGGCTAGTAGATTAATTGGTGCTGTGTAAGTTATCATGAGTAGCTGTAATTGGTTTTTTTAAATATCCGTGTATATTTCCCTGAATACAAACAAACAAATGAAGTAGAAATGGAAAACAACAAATGAACACTCAAAATTTTAATATCTATCAGGTTACAAATTAACACCATTCAATATGGACTAGGAATGCCCCGCTTTCCTACCAAACCTTTAGGCAGCTTTTCAGCTTAGAAAGAATGTGAAAAAACTGCCCCAGAGAGACAAAGTATCTCAACTAGCTAAATCAGGGCTCCTGGGGCACAGGTGGTGATGCTTTAAAGCAAAAGGGAGTGATAGAAAACAGCTGAAAAGTGATAGAAGAAGAAAAACTTCATTATGGACAGTCAGCTTCTGATCTGCGTGTAAATGCTAGGAACTGCTGTGTATGTAAGTGTTTGAAGATTAGCTCATGGTGGGCAAGGATGGTCTTGGAGATGTATGGTCTAAAACTATGGCTTTTTGGTGAGGCAGTAAGTGTTTGTATTTTTGTCATTTAGCACCAGTTAGTTGGTCTGAATCCATTGTACTATTGCAGAAGGGAAGGAGGTTTCTACTTAGAGTGAGTGTTTTCTTGAAGGAGAGGATATTTAGGTGAAGGGGAGGATGCTTTTACTAGGACACATCAGTGATGTTCTGAAGATGCACTAAGTGATGATGTATTCCTTGATTTTTATTGTAGAAGTGTTATTAGTTTCTGTCCTTTGTCTGGTCATGAGATAATTCCTGTGAAAGTTTTATGTACAAACAAAACTATTTCTGTCAGCTAGCTCTGTAATGAGTGTGATGGATAAGCATTAGTTAAGACATTGTTCTGTCTCTAGAAAAGGAAAAACAAGTAGTGCAATAGATATCTGTGTGTATTTATGGCTCATTATTGCTTTAATGGTTTAGAAGTAATGGATTAGATTTCCACACTTTAGGTGGTTCTAAATATAAAGTACAATTCTTATCTTTCCGAAGATTGCACTCTTTTCTTGTGGAGAAAAAGAGGCATAAAATATGGCTAACTATCACTGGTTACCATCGCTACACAACATGACTAGCGTATCTAAGAGAATGCTGCAGGAACTGAAGTGCCGAGAGTTCTAGTTGGGGATTTTTCTCCAGAAAAAAATGGTATGTGAGGGACCTGCAGGCATGTGCAAGCTGCACAGAGTGCCTGGGAGATGGGTGAGATAGGATGTGGTGGTGAAGAGAGGCATGGGCAAGGAGAGCCAGGGCACAAAAATCTTGTCACTAGCCGTCCCCAAGGACGTAGCCTGCAGGGATGTTGCTGAGACAGGAGGAGATGGCACTGGGGCTGAGTTAGTCTTGTAGCCTGGGGAAGGTAAAGGATAGTGGAAAACAAGAGACAAATCAGGACAAGAGCAGCTCATCGTTGTGGTTTCTCATGAAACTGGAGAAAGCCAGGGGAAGGGAGGGTGAGGAAACTGGGTCAATCATTGATCCCAGAGCTGCTGGAGTAAAGGAAGGGCAGCTTGAGTATGGTTGCTCATGTAGGAAGTACCTGATAGTAAAGGTTGGGTAGAAACTTTGTTGAGAGACCTAGCCCTGGGGCCTTCAGCAGCAGGAGCTTCTGACTTCTATCGGGGGAATACTCTGGTTGAGAAAGCCAGACTAGGATTTGAATGCACAAATTTTCTGTTGTGCTCAGACATCTGCACTCAGTAAGAGAAGCTCTGGGGAGGTGTGCTTGTCCAGGGTTTGCTTCTTTGTTGTTATTAATTATTATTAATAATTTTCTGTCTGAATTTACTCACCTGTTTGGACCTAAGCAGGAGAAGTTGTATATGATGGAAACCCAGGAGAGAGGGAAGAAAAAAAGCAGAAGCTTCTTTCTATAGGAAGGACAAGACTTGGCATCTGATGCCCTGACTGAGACTGAACTTCTAGCTGAAACTGCTCTTATTACTAAGTAAAGGAGATCACCCAAGGCTGTTGTTTAGGCACGGTAGCTTATCTTTTAAATAAATAACTTTGAGGAAGGTCTTGCTGCCTGGAATGACCATGTCTGCCTACCCCTGAGGGTAGAAGCACCTGCATGTGGATGGTGTAACTCATCAGGGCAGATCCTGAGACAGGAGGCTTTCCTGTGAAAAAAAAGGGCACTGCAGAGTTTGGGAATACAACTCCTGCCCATCCAATTAGCACTTGTAGAAAAACCTTCAAAGCTGGAATTCTGTCTGCCCTTGTGTGTTTGTGCTTGTTCCATCAGCATCCACCCTACAACAGCACTTGCCCTTGTAGAATAGGGAAACGTGGGAAGGAGGGACCTGAATCTGGAAAGCCAGGAGGGAATTCCACCCCAAATCACCCTGATGCAGGTCAGTGTCTGTTTAGCTGCCTGTTGCCTTTGTTCAGGGCCATCGTCTAAAACTGCCCCAGCCTATTCCCAGCAGACCCAGTTTGTGCTGTCTCAGAAGAGGGATCTAAACCAAACCAGGGTCACCAAGGGCTACATAAATCCATAAATAGCAATGGAAACTGAACCAGCCTTGCAGTTGCATCATGTTATAAAAAGCTTAAAAAAGGATGTAGCTTTCTCAGCTGTGAAAAGGTTAAGAGGGAACGCTGTTTTCTCCAATGGACTGAAATGGGTATGAGCCTTAGTTGAGGTTGCAAATCAGTCTTTACAACCCAGTTTAGACACTCTCTGCTTCGGTGGAGCTCTGGATGTATTGGGTTGGAG
Source organism: Clamator glandarius (assembly GCA_033459285.1). NCBI lineage: Eukaryota > Metazoa > Chordata > Aves > Cuculiformes > Cuculidae > Clamator > Clamator glandarius. The sequence continues at coordinate 4,901,683 of JAUNZM010000109.1, forward strand.
TTGTGCAGGGCTGATTAGCTGGGAGGACAGCCCTCAAAGAGGCTAGGAGATCTGCTGGATAACAGTGATATGAGTAAATGGAAGGAAGGTCTTTGACAGGAGATAGTCCAGGTTCTTAGCAAACCATTTGAGAAACAGATAGAAACTTACTGACATTTCTCACCCTACTATGCACAAAGATAAATGTATAGAAAATACTGCTACAGCAAAGGTTTGACGTACTGGAAGATCATGACGTGTTATTTATTACCTGAAAATCTTTTCTCTAAAATGGTTTGCAGTATAGCGGATTACAGAAAAAAAACGGAATTGGCAAATGCTGCAGTATGGTTAACTCAAGTTTGTGAGGCATTTAATAATGGCAAAAATCCCATCTGTTTTGCTTTGAGTGGCAGAATTTCTGGTGGAAGGAAATCTGAAGCACTACAGTTTTTGTCCTTACACTGTCTAGCTTCAAGCACATCCATGTAAAGGAAGGATAGTTTTGCAGCTTAGAGAGGGACCACTGCATGGCATGGGAAGCCATCCAGTGGTGAGGATAACGAGGTGAGGGTTAGTGCAATGTGATGCTTGGATCTTCCAGCCTAGTGACAGGTAGGTGGTAATGGAGCTGCAAGTGGCATAGTCTAAATACTGCTTGGCAATACTCTATGTGGGTATTGTCACTTCCATGGTGATCTGAGGAGGCAATAATGCTTCAGGGACTTGATCTTACTGTGAGCTACCCTAGGTGTCTCCAGCCTAGGACTAGCTCAAAGTCCCTAAGCAGAAAAGAGATATGAATTTAGATTGCTTAATTTGGGAGATATTGGCGTAAGAGGTGGGTTATGGCTGTTTTTTTTCCCGTTCACCTTTGGAAAGAGCATTAAGTGTGTGTATCCCAGATCAGGCACCACCAGTAAAGAAAACCCTCCTTCCCTGTCAATGTTCCCCTGTCATCATCGTCCCCGCACCCCTCTCCCCACCAAAAAACCTAATTAAAAAAAAAATAACAAACCAAACCCCACAAAATCCCAACCAAAATAACACCAACAAAACCCTCAAACCAAACCCCAAAAGCTGGGTTTGTGTGTGGTTGCCAGGCTGGGTAGCCTTGCCCTCCCCTTGGCACCTTCAGCAAGCTGATGGCTGTGCATATAACCACCTGTAGAAACTTTAGCCCTGTTGTGGTTTCCACAGAACTCGGTAACAACTGGGAAAACACTCATGATTACCAGCAGTGCCCACAATGCTGACTCTGGCTTAGAATAGCACTGCAGTGTAAAACAGCTCCCAAGAATGCTTATGGACTAGAGACATTACGAAGCCAAGCTCCTATTCCTATCTTCTGTGGCACAAATAGAGATGAGGCTGACAAGGCTCACAAATAGAGGTGAGCCTCGTGTCGTTCTCTGATGTATCAATAAGTTATAAGGGCAGGACAGTTTTCTTTAGAGTGAGAGATGTAGACATTAACATCCTTGGACTAAGAGGCTGTTAAGTGCTGCTTCATCCTGGGTGGATTCTCCAGTCACAAAGCTGGTTTTGATAATAAAAAAGCTACCTTTTTATAAAAAAATAATCACATAGCCCTATCAGAGTGTTAAGTATACATATTTTATTTATATATATAAAATAAATATAGTAATAAATTTATTTCATATATTATGCTTATTATATATTATTTATATTTTATATATTAAACAAATAAATATATAACATAAAAGGCAGCAATAGAATAGCAGATTCTTGGACATGTCAGGTGCTGTCATGCGAACAGTTTTTTCGCATTTACAGTAACCAGACGCTGTAATCCAAGTTAGCCAGAAAGATGTATTGCAAATATCCCAGAGTTTGGAGTTCCTTATTGCCATTTTTCTGGGTCTTACAGTACTAGAACAAATTAGACAAAAATAAGGACAGGTACTTCAAATGGATTAAGGGCCTAATAAATGCAGACACCAACAAAAACTAGGTGTCTAAAGTCCAGCTTGTAAGGCAGGAAGAGTCTTGGACTGAGAGTATAACTACTCTGTTAGAAGTATTTATTTTCAATGAGGTTGGACATTTGGCTCCCAAATTTGCCCTTTAGCTCCTGAATGCTCACACTTGCCAAGACCTGCATGCCATTCTCCTGTGGTCTTTGAATAGAAAGAAGATTTCTGTAAAAGCTCATGTTTATAGTCAGTTCTAGCAGAGTAATTCAGTTTTCTGTCATAAAACACAAGGACAGTCATACGATATTTCTTTCTCCCATGAGAGTAACCGCTCGGGAACACTGTGTTTTATTTGTATGGTGGTATAAAGTCCAGTCTTTCTGCAATAGTAACTTATTTCTATCAGAAACTATCCTGCTGAATGTGTACAATATTTTACCTGGAAGTTAAATGTCAAGGGGACAATCTAATCTGTTGCTTTTTTTTTTTTATTGTTGAGACACAAATCCTGAGCACATGCTGTTATGTTTGTTTCTAGAGAGCAGAAGGAGGTCACTGCAAGAGTGACTCAACGTGCTTATTCTTAATGGTGGCGAAATTAGCTTGTCTTGCAGTGTAGACGATACACCTCATGAATTTACTTCACTTGCGCCAACGAATCTGTGTTGATGTGGGCTAACCATGGGTGCTTGGTGTATACGTTGGAGTTGTTGAAATGGAAACTATGGCAAGGCTAACAGTATGGAAAAATTACAGGGTGCAAGCCCCAGTTGACAATCTCGTAGGGCACCCTGAAGCATCTGTGGATAAGCACCACAGCAGCTACATCTTAAAAAATCTGTGGCCATGCTTATGTCTGTGCACAGCAGGTATAGCTCTGAAGGGATTTTGGCCCAAGGATAAGTCCATGCTGTTTAAGGTACACCTCAAAGCATCTGTGGCTGTGGGTAAGTCCACACTACAGCAGGTACCCCTTAAAGCATCAGTGGGTGTGCATGAGGTTGTGCTGGAGCATCTTAAAGCATGTGGGAATGGACAAGCCCATAACAAAGCAGCTACACCCCTGGAGGGACAGTAAGGATGGATAAGGCCGCGTTGGAGCAGGTTTACTTCTGAAGGGACTGTGGCTGTCGGTAGCAGGTGTATCTCTGAAGGCGTTGTGGCCCATGGAGAAGGTCATGCTGGAAGAGGTGCACCTCAAAGAGGCTCTCTGGGGATAAGTCTGTGCTGCAGCAGGTCGTATTAGGTTTGCATGGCCAGGTTTTGGTAGGGAGGGCTACAGAGGTGGCTTTTGTGAGAAGGTGCTAGAAGCTTCCCCTGTGCCTGGCAGAGCCAATGCCAGCCAGCTCCAAGGAGGACCCACCTCTGGCCAAGGAGCCAATCGGTGATGGTGAGCAGTACCTCTGTGTTAATATGCTTAAGAAGGAGTAAAAATAAACAACCTCTGCAATTGCATCTGGGAGAGAGGGAGAGAAATATGCAGGAGAAACAACTCGGCAGGTGCCAAAGTAAGTGAAGAAGGGAGGTGGTGGTGCAGCGATTCCCTGGCAGCCCATGATGCAGATCATGGTGAGGCAGGCTGTCTTCCCACAGCTTGTGGAGGTTAACAATGGAGCAGGTATCTGCCTGCAGCCTGTGGAGGACCCCATAGCAGAGCAGGCGGATACACAAAGGAGGCTGGGAAGCCCATGCTGGAGCAGGCTTCTAGCACGACCTGTGGATCCATGGAGAGAGAAGCTGGAGCAGTCTGTTCCTGATGGGCTGTGCTGGAGAGGTTCATGTCAGGTCCAGTTCTATTCAATATCTGTATCAATGTTCTGGATGAAGGGATTGAGAGTACCCTCAGTAAGTTTGTGGATGACACTAAACTAGGCAGAGGTGTTAATCTACTTGGGGGTAGGGATGGGTCTTAACAGAGGGATCTCAACAGATTGAATTGATGGGTTGCAGGCGACAGGATGAGGTTCAACAAGGCTAAGTGTTGGGTCCTGCACTTAGGACACAACAACTAGCACTACAGGCTTGGGGAAGAGTGGCTGGAAAGCTGCCTGGCAGAGAAGGACCTGGGGGTTGTTGGTCAACAGCCGACTGAACGTGAGCCAGCAGTGTGCCCAGGTGGCCAAGAAGGCCAATGGCATCTTGGCTTGTATCAGAAACTGTGACCAGCAGGACCAGGTAAGCCATCCTTCCTGTGTACTCAGCATTGGTGAGAATGCACGTCAAATACTGTGTTTTAGGCTCCTCATCACAAGAAAGAAAATGAGGCACTGGAGTGTGTCCAGAGAAGGGTGACAAAGCTGGTCAAGGGGCTGGAGAACAAATCTTATGAGAGGTGACTGAAGGAACTGGGATTGTTTAGCCTAGAGAAAAAGAGGCTGAGGGGAGACCTTATCACTGTCTACAACTACCAGAAAGGAGGTTGTAGCGAGGTGGGTGTTGGTGTCTTCTCCCAAGTAACAAGTTGTAGAATGAGAGGAAGTGGCCTCAAGTTGCTCCCCTGGCGCAGATTCGGTGAAGAAGTTTTTCCTGATATCTAAAGGGTCATAAGGCACTGGAACAGGCTGACTAGGGAAGTGGTTGAGTCACCATCCCTGAAGATATTTAAAAGATGGCTAAATGAGAAGCTCAGAGATATGATTTAGTAGTGGACAGGTATGGTCAGACTTCATGATCTCAAAGATGTAGTCCAACCAAATGATTCCATGAAGAACTGCAGCCCTTGGGAATGACTTGCATTGGAGATATTTGTGGAGGATTGTCTCCCACTGGAGGGCCCCCATGCTGGAGCAGGGGAAGAGTGTGAGAAGCCCTTCCCCTGAGGAGGAAGGAGCAGCTGAAACAACGTGTGATGAACTGACTGCAACCCCCCTTTCTCATGTACTTACTTGTGCTGCTGGGTCTCACAGGCCCCCTTCTCCAGCCTGTCCAGGTCCAGATTTCCCCAAGTTGAATCTTTTTTTTTGCCAGTAATCGGGGACTTATCTCTCTGTCCTTATCTTGACCTGTGAGCATTGCATTATATTTTCTCTCCCCTGCCTAGCTGAGAAGGGAGATTGATAGAGAGGGGCTTTGTTTGGGCACCTGGCATCCAGCTGGGTCCAACCCGTGACACAGGTATGCTCCTGAAGAGACTATAGCTCACAGAAAAGGCTCCACTTGGAGCAGGATGACTAAGGGGCTGCAGCTGGGGGAAGGAAGAACAAAGGGAAACATACAGAATATGGCATTTGTTACTTATGATGGATCCCTGCTTTCCTGGAGATGACTGAACATCTGCCTGGAAGCAGTGAATGAATCCCTTGTTTAGTTTTGCCTGTGCACATGGCTTTTGCTTTACCTATGAATCTGTATTTATTTCGACCCATGAGTTTTCTCACTTTTACCCTTCTAATTCTCTCCCTTATCCCCACTGTGGGGTGTGAGCGAGTGGCTAGGTGTGCTTAGTTGCCAGCTGGGGTTGAGCTATAATACATGCAGAGGACATCAAGGGTGAATCAAGTACCTAAGAGTTTTTCTATTAATTATTCTTCAGTTAAGTAGCATTGATATTGTGTATCTTCAAAAGTTCCATCATGTTAGCTGAATTTGTCTTTATCCTAGGTGTGTAATTGCTAACATTAGCACAATCTTCTAAATGTTTCAAAAAAAATCCTTTTACCTCATTCAGTGAAAGAACCGATTATATGTATCTTTACGTACTTGCAGAAGCAGCTTTAATTAAATCCAGCCTCCCATCTTCAGCCCTTCTAATAGCTCTGAATTATATAAGGCGGGTATACAAAGTGGTGGGTAGATATCTAAATTTCTGCTGTTATCTGCAAATGATGGTGGGGTGGGTGGGTGCCTGGGGAATTTTACCTATTATGATTTTTTTAGGCAGACTTATGACCACAAAAATTATTCCAGCTGAAAAAGGGATTGTATTTTATGCATGTACCCTTTATACGTTTAATGCATCACAAGAGAATCTTAACATTCCCAGGACACTGGTATTGAGATGCAAGGTACAAACAGGCACAAAGGAGGCATTTGGCAGATAGCCTGTTTTTTCATATTTTTTTTCCCTTCTTGCTAACTGAATTAGCACATGGGGTAATAAAGCTATCTTGGAAACATACGTGGGTATTTCATTACTCAAGATGCTGAACAAGGTGTTTCCTATCACTGTTATCAGCATCAATGTAACTGACTCCGTCATATGCTCCTCCTCTGTGCAAACCCCTGTGGTGCTGATAGTCCCTGTGCACCAAAGATCTCCCGCATATTCTCACCGGATATGCCAGTTATGAAAGTGAACCTTATTATCTGCTTTTCATATTGGAAAGGCACAGAGGCTATGTTTGCACAGTGCAATAATGCAGTGCCACACAAGACAGAAGAGTTTACCCTAGGAGAAACAGGCACTGCTGCCAGACTGCCTCTGGACCTGGCTCAAGAGCCTCTGAGGTTACATCTGGTTATCTCTGCGTGGCTGTCAATTCTGTTGTGGATTTCATCTTCTCTAAGGATATCTACATACTTTTAATGAGTGTAGGAGACCACTTTTAATACTGTTAGTCCAAGCTGGGTACCTGAAGAACTTGGCCAGAATTTCTCTAGGCTATGGAATATTTGGATTCCTGTCTCTATTTTCTTGCTGCTTTCCAGGTCAGTAAATTAACTCCAAAATCTTGGCCTATTGGTGCTTTTGAAGGTTGGTGGTGACTTTAATATGTAACTTAGTACTTGGAACTAGACACAGCTAAGCAGTAAAGGTTTAAAAATATCTAGAGATAAGACTTCTGATTCTCCACAACTCCTCATATTTGTTTAATGTAAACAACTCTAGTTATTTTTGTTAGAATAGGTGTATCTGGGTTTCCCCATCCGGTGTTACAACCAACTGAATTGCAATTGTTGTTTTCTGGGACTAACAAGCTGTGATTGACTCGAAAATAATATCAGAAGAGCTGTCCACATGGAAGTGAATCTGGCTTGGAAGAGCTGGAAGAACAATGCAACAGTGATAAGCAGATGTGAATCTCTAAACCTTGGCAACTGGGAAAGGCAGCAGACAAGGAGGTACGGGGGGTGTTATTGCTCCTAACCAGTTCTGCAGACCAAAGGGGCAAAACTACATTTTGATCTTCCTGAAACATAGTAAAGCATGAGCGGAGACTTGGATTTATCATTCCAGTCAGTCAGTACTGGTGTATTTAGGAAAGGCTGTCCTGTGGTCTGCAAACACCCGCTGAGCACACTGCTCCCTAGAAAGCCTTCAGACCAATTCTGAGTATTGCTGGAAGGCAAACATTGATAAGCAGGCTGGTGAAATCAAAGGGACTGACTTTACAGTACTTACTTGGGTGTGGAATGGCCAGCAGTCTCAGTTCATCTGCACAATTAATCTAAACAAGGCCTAAAGGATATGCTCGAACACTGGTTTGTGATCATCTTAGATATTTGGTGATGTGCTTCCTGACCCAACTGGAGGCTGTTTTGAGTAGAATCCTCCTGGAAAACAGCAGGGCACCATTCAAGAGGTTTTATGGTCTAGGGCTGTTCTCCAAAAGCAGTATACAAGGCAACTGGATTTCTAGGAGGTGTTTAACAAATCACAGCAGACAACAGAGCCTAGCCTTCATTAGTTTATTAATACAAATCTAGCCAGGGAGATTTGCTTACAATGTACACAATTAAAGATACCTGCTGTGTAAATCCTGACTTGGGCCATGTCATAATGAACAGATGGAAAACCCCATGCAGGTATCAGGGTTCCCATTTGTTGGACTGTCATAAAACAATGCTAGGCTGTGCTAATTTACTCGTTCACCTGGCAGAACTGATAAGAGCAGTTAGCAATGCTGAATATTGGTAGCTATTTAGAAGGTTGATAAGTGATTAAGGAGAGGTCAATGTGGAGAAATGAAGGAGAACGGGAATTGGAAAATGTGAACCAGGGAGGGAAGCAATTAGCAGAGAGGAAAGATCACTGAATGGTTATAAACCAATGTGTTGCAGCCAGTTTTCTTCCAGGGATTATTAAGATGCCCAAAGGTGGATGGGCATCTGATAGCACTTACCAAACGACCCAAGTCTCTTAAGTCAAGGGCCACATAGCACTGGTACAATTCAAGTCTGGAACCTCAGTACTTCAGAATATCTCATTTACAGCAAGTTTACAGTAATATAAGCACATACTGCAGTTATGTATGGGATTTCTTCCTTTCCATTTTGGTTACTCATTACTCCTGATCTTTTCCGTGTTGCTCACTTACCTGTGTGCAGCTGCTTGTAACACCTACAACTTGTATTTAGGCATAGACTCACTTTTTTTACTGCAATTAATAATTTGGCCTTCTGGTGTAGGAATCGGGTCTTTTCATAAACATCCATGCTCTGAGCCCCGTGCCCCCAGCCTCAGTGCAGGTGAAACGTAAGCTCCTGCTGAGTTCTGACACCATGCTGACCCAGCAGGTGTGCAGTGTAGGGTGATGGCAGCAGTTTAAAACCCAGAGTAACCTCCATTTCAGCGTAGTTGCCAAGGCGATGAACAAAAATGCTCACCATGTATCAACAGATAAGGAGAAGGCTGAGGTACTTTATATTTTTTGCCTCAGTCTTTTCTGGCAACCGCTCTCCTTACCCTTCCTGGGTCAATGAACAACAAGATGGTGACCGGGGGGTAAAGCCCCTCACACTGTAAGAGAAGATCACGTTTGTGAATAATCGAGGAACCCAAAGATATGTAAGTCCTGGAGCTGAGGACAGGCTGAGAGAGCTGGGGTTGTTCCACCTGTAGAAGAGAAGGCTCTGGCTGACCTTACCTCAGCTTTCCAGTACCTGAACGGGCTACGAGAAAGCTGAGACAAGCCCTTTTTACAAGGGCATGAAGTGAAGGGACCAGAAGGAAGGGGGGAGATTTAGACTGGGCATTAGGAAGAAATTCTTCACCATGAGTGGTGAGGCCCTGGCACAGGCTGCCCAGGGAAGCTGTGGCTGCCCCATCCCTGGAGGTGTTCAAGGCCAGGCTGGATGGGCCCTGAGCCTGATCTAGTGGGAGGTGTCCCTGCCTATGGCAGGAGGGTTGGAACTGGATGTTCTTTAAAGGCCCTTCCAATTCAAACCACTTTATGATTCTATGATTTCAACACACAAGTTGCAGTGACGCTGTGTGATTAATATTTCACTAAGGGCTTCCGTTTTACTACATTGTAGTATACTGCAAGCAAGATTTACCATATGCATGTCCTAATAGTTTTACGTCACCATCGGACTGTAGATGTCATTTGATATCCAACATCTGCCTATGTTGCAACAACTGTCTACTTATTTTCAAAGGCTACACCTGACTTTCTGCAATACTTTCTTTTAAAAGAAAGTAAGGAATGATTGTCCCACTTGATAAGAAAACAGACATCTAAATATTGTCCTTGGGAATTTGCAACAGCAAGATACCCTTTCTTCTTATAGGTGTTTTAAAAAAAAATCCTTCGCACACAGGCTGAATTAGAAAAATATCTTTATTTACAAGAGTAAATAATGTAGTGCAAGGAGAGTGGCTTTGACCCTCAATAATGCATAGATTGATGCAATTTATAGGCTGTGATCTACATCATTTTGCAGAGGTGCATGCACAACTGCTTTAAAGGTCAGATCAATTCCTACAGTCACTTACTAGACAGATTTAAATCACACAGAAGGCATTTGCACTCCATACTTGTTATCCACACACCCCACCTAACATAAAGTGTTCACTTAAAGAGGTGTCTGTTACTGTTAGAGTTACTGAAGAACATGAAATAAATACTTGCCGATGTTATCTATGGAAGAATCAAAAAATAAACTGTTCATTCACTTTGTGTCACCTGTTCAACTTAAATATTCTTTTATTTATTCATTAGGGAAGCTATTTTATATAATCAGTTGCTCTTGGTAAGGCAGGAAACGTGTTGTGTCCAACAGGAAACTTCTGACACCGGTGAAACTTTGATGTTTCAAGGATTAGCCAGCAGAACCACTATGTTATAATCACATTGCAAATCTTCCTGGTGTTCTTTCAAAATAAAACACTTCTTACAGCAAAAGAGTTAGGATGGAATATAAAATACCAAAAAGTAAACATTACCATCGCACGTATCAAAGCCCTGGCAAGTGTGCCATGGATCCTGGAACTGGATCCAAACTGGAAAACTCTAACTTCATCAGTAAGTTAAGCTCAAATGCAGTAAAGGCAATTTAATAAGATATATGAGTAAAACTTCTTTGATTATAAAAAGACTCTGCATGTTGTCTTCCAGTCTTTCAATGAAATACAGTGTGATCCTGCGATGGGTATAGTGAGATAACTAGCATTATCTGTTGGAGTGTTGGATAAATTACACGGAAGGTTTTCCTCAATAGTGGAGAAATTAAATCAGTGAATTTCCCTACAATTTTGGCTGTTAGATTGCATTACTAATGACAGTAATAGGGTTCATTGCCAGTTCTTAGATTCATAGTTGCTCATACCCCATCTTCCCAATGGGATGTCACCCTTAAGGAAACTACACTTCAGCTCGTAATGAGAGGATTCTGAGGGTCTGACTCCTGCTGTGCTAAATCATTCAAAACAGTAGATTCATTTTGCTCTCCTAGTCTGGTAGCATCCTCATTGCTGTTCCCTGAGGAAGAAGGTTCATCTGACAATGGTTCTGATCTTGTTTCAGGAGAATTATGGCCTTTGGGAAAACATCAAAAGAAATGATTAGAAAAGACCCCACTGCACCTAGGAAGTCTATTCATCAGTACTTAAGTATTATGTGGATATAAAAATCACAGTATAAACATAATAGTCAAAGGTTAGGAAATATTGAAAGAAGAATATCTGTAACTATATACTTTGCACACATGTAGTATGTTTCCCAAATTAGATAAATTTTAGCTAGTAAAAAAGGAAAGCAGGATTTCAAAATTATTTCCATAATCAGCATATTCTTCACAGCTACCTATCTTAAATGACATCTAGGAATTCCAAAAATTGAAATAAACTTTTTACATTTAATGCTCTTTCATTGGTTTTTAAATACTGGTCCTTATTGGTGTAGGTTGTCAGTATAGAAAGCAGTTTTTTCTGTTTTATTACATAAATACATCAAATCCCATTATTTTCTGATATAGCCTTAAGCTGTCTACTGGAGTTAAGCCACAACATAAGAAAATGTATTTAGTGGAAGAAATTATTTTCATAACTGGTAATATGAATTTTACAACTTTTTCAATGATGACTCATTATTTTTGCATGTGATGGTAGGATTTTTTTTCCCTTTCCTGAGCAATGTGGTTTTGTCTCTGATATTTCTTTCAATATGGTAATCAAATTATTGGTGTTTTAAGAGGCTGAAGTCTGGCATTTGGAACCCATTGGAACAGAGAACATAAAGCAAACTTTTCTAGCTCAGTACAGGAGCCGTCTCCAGGTGCTGACTGAACGAATGTATTGCTTCTGTTACTGGCCTGGAGAGGCTGAACTGCTTCCTCCTAAGTTACTCCCATGTAGTAGTGATCTACACTCACTTTTTCTCCCACCTTATACCTGAACGGCTTTGGTCATATGACATGGGGAACATGGTCTCATTGCATACTGTGGAAGCAATATATGAAATCAAATTCATGTAACTACTCTAACAATGCCACATGTTGGGGGATAGGAAATAATCTCTTATTTCCAGTCATAATCTCCTGCAGTTAATGTTTTTCGTAACAGCATCCTTTATAAAGGGAAACTTTCAAAAAAACAACAGGTTTAAACTGATGCCTTGTTTCATCCAGCCATTTTCAATGACCAAAAAAATGACTTATGTGTCAAAGAAGTTGCTGTTCAGAGTTAGCTCTACCAAATCTAGAATTCCTGCTTTTATTTCTGAAGTTTTTACTGACATAAAAAGACCACTCCTCCTTCTTCAGTTTTACTGACAAATACTTACCAGATAAAGACTGAAAATACTGCACTGCAAATGCAACCAAAACCGATAAAAGAAAGGTTCCCATGAAGTAGATCTGTGACAGTAAGTTTAAAAACATATATTAGAGCAGAGCAAGGCCAAGAAAGTGCTCCAAGTGGACCATGCATGTCACAAAGGAGCAATACATACCAGAGTAGATTGTAAAATATTTTTCCAGAAAACTCTCATGTAAAAATAAAGCAGTGCTAATGAGCATGGACTAATTGATTCTTGATTGCTATTATTCCAGCACCTACAACAAGAAGATTAAAACAACTAATTAGTCCTCATCTACAGTTTTGTGGCATCTGTCATCTGGGAATCTCAAGTAGGCTTGCAGCAAACCTTAGTAGTCCATAAAAACAAGTATATTATCATCACTATCTCACAGATGGTGAAGTAAAAATTCATGAAATACCAGATTAACCTCATTAAGCACAGAATACCTTACCCTAGGAGTGTATTATTTTATTCTCATTAGTCAACAATGCATCCAGGCTGCCCTTGCTAAGCAGTCAGAGTATAAAGTCATGCCCAAGATAATTTTAACTAATCTGAATTAAAAGCAGTAGGCCTTGATTCAAAACTAGATATACAAAATTTAGTTGCCTGTGCAGGACAGTGGTGCCTAAGCTGCCTTTAGAGATAATTGAGCACTACACAGTGTAGTGAGAGCTTGAAGAGTGCTTTCGCTGACTAGCTATGAGGTATCTGTTCTGGGGTAAGCTGAGCTTTTTCAGTTCCATCAGTTAGGGCTTAACCTAAACAGCCAAATCACAGGCACCTACAGTTGATTTTTTTCTACCAAGCTGAGGAGGGAAGGATGAGCAGAGATGCAGGGTATACATATGTTTATACATATATATTTAAAATTATGTATCAAAATTATGTATAATTTATATACACATATTTATATAATGTACTTGCCCTTCTGAACGAAAGTGTATGACGATGACCACCTGAGGAACCTGAACATATATAAATCTATGGGACCTGATGAGATGCATCCCAGAGATCTGAGGGAATTGGATGTGGTTGCCAAGTCACTCTCCATGACATCTGAAAAGTCATGGAAGTCAGGGGAAGTTCCTGGTGACTGGAAGAAGGGTAACATTGTGCCCATATTTAAAAGGGTAGAAAAGACGACCCTGGGAACTACTGACCTGTCTGTATCAAAAGAAGTGTGGCCAGCAGGTCGAGAGAGGTGATTCTGCCCCTCTCTTCTGCACTAGGGAGACCCTACCTGGAGTATTGTGTCCAGTTCTGGAATCCTCAACATAGGAAGGATATGGAGCTGTAGGAACAGGTCCAGAGGAGGGACGCAAAGATGATCAGAGGGCTGGAGCACCTCCCATACAAGGACACACTGAGAGAGTTGGGGTTGTTCAGCTCGCAGAAGAAAAGGCTCTGGGGAAACGTTATAGCAGCCTTCCAGTGACTGAAGATGTCCTATTAGAAACCTGGGGAAGGACTTTTCACAAGGCCATTTGGTGACAGGACAAAGGGGAATGGCTTTAAATAGAAACAGGGGAGATTTAGATTAGACATTAGGAAGAAATTCTTCACAATGAGAGTGGTGAGGCACAGGTTGCCAAGGGAAGTTGTGGATTATCCCCCTGGAGGTGTCCAAGGCCAGGTTAGATGGGCCTTGAGCAGCCTTGTCTAGAGGCAGGTGTCCCTGCCCAAGGCATGGGGGTGGAATTAGATGATCTTTAAGCTCCCTTCCAACTCAAACAATTCTATGATTCTACAATTCATTCTGTGACAGGAAATTCCTGCAGTGCTGTCACCTTAGGAGTTATTCTCACTGCAAAGCATATGGGTTCTGAGCAAGTGCAGGTTGAATTCAGGTTCAAGGTTCCAACCCCAGATGGACCAACTGGTCCAGAGCCCTATTTGTCTGACTGGTAATTTCATGTGGAGTGGAGGTAATTTAGGGTACAAGTTCAGGCTGGCTGCAGTGAAAAGCAATTTTAGTAGAGTGTTGGTCAATTGACAAACAAAGTTGTAAAGTTGCTATCATCTCCACTTTTTTGGATCACACAACACACGCTAGCAAAATGGAAGATGAACGACTTATTCTTGGTCCACACATTAACTGTCAACTCCTTAAATGTTGGAAAAGCAATTCCACAAATCCACCATAAAGTGTGTAAGTTTTCCATTCCCACTGTATTTTTTTCCAATGTGCATTGTTTTACCCAGGTAAAGGAAACTGGTTCTGTATCGGAACTAGAAGACTGCAGGTGGTTTGTGCATGAATACTGCTGGCACAGGCAGTTCAGGCAGCAGGCATGTAACCTTCTCACATATTTAATATTCTGGGCCACATCATCTTTGCCAGGCTAAAATGTCTTTGCAGACTAAATAGAAAGGTCTGCTATTATCCAGTTTACATATTTTTAGTTCTGTATTAAATTATCTTGTATTTATCATTAGAAGATAGATTTGGACTGTACACACATTGTCAGTGACTAACTTAGGAACTTTAACATACCAAACTGGAAAAGACCTCTTGGATCATTAAATCCAATCCCTGCTACTTTGGGTAATCACATAAAACCAGGTCTCCTTAACAGGCATAGAATGAAAATATTTAGGCAATTTAAGCATTTCAAGCATGTTGACCTTATCTTGCCTTAAATCATGCAAGTGAACAAAGTTAATAATTACAGGAGTTACTGTTCTCCAGAGTAAATGCTATTTGTGTGGAAAACCAGAAGATGCTGATTAAAGGGAAAAAAGACCCACCTGTAATAAAGTTCCCGAAGAAGTGATGTATTACTAGAATGTAGTGTCTGATCAATTTCCAAGTGGTCCAGAATGTAGGAAGGTATGGAGTTGCCTTCTTCTATGACAAGGGCCAAATTAAAGAAACCCTAACAATAAAAAAAAAGCATACACTTTTTAACCATCCAATTTTCATATGTATATTTAATAGAATCATATATTGCTTTGTGTTGGAAGGTATCTTAAAGATCATTTAGCTGCGACCTCCCACGAGACCCAGCTGCTCGAGGCCCCTTCAACCTGGCCTTGAACACTTCCAGGGATGGGGCAGCCACAACTTCCCTGGGCAACCTGTTCCAGCATCTCACCACCCTCATAGTGAATTTTACCCAGAAATCACTCAATACAGCAATGGGAAATGGGCCAGTCTTATTTATATCATAAAACAGCAGAGGATAGGACTGGAATACAACTCATCAAGCTATCAATTTTTCCACTTGCAGTGGCAAAAATAGCAAGGTTGCAACAGAATCTGTTCTGCCAAGGTAGGGTAATGCTGAATTAGGGCATTCACTTTCAGCTTTCAAAATGGTCCAATTCTAGGACTGTCCACCTATGCTAGGTTTACCTTCTATTACTATGAAACAGCAAACTAGTGACTTGACAAAATATTCTGAAATAATTGTAACTTATTCTAGCAGGTTTCTTCAGTGCAGATATAGCCAACCAAAATAATCGGAGCTGAATCCTCAGTGTGTTCTAAACTGCAATGTTTTATAACTACTTTACAACTACTTGTTCTAATTCACCTACCTGTGAATCTCCCTCTAAGGCAGCTTGTGCATACATACGCATCGAGAGCTCAAGGTCTTTAGACTGGTTCTGGTAACCATAGTAGTAGAAATCACCCATCTTCAAATAAGCTGTGGAAAAAAGCAGTACCAAACCATGTAGAGTATTTGTAGAAACAGAATAAACCAACTTTTAATGTGACAGAGAAGTTAGTAATAGTAATTCTATTTAAAGCAGTATATTATAAAAAAAAGGTACTCTTTCTGATTTTCTCAGTGGCTACTTTAAGTGAACCTTCTCACTGAAAATATTTATCCTGAATGAAATTTCTCATGGTTTCTCTTTAAGTAATTTAGTCAATGATATTGCTACTTTAAAAAATGCTGAGACTTAAGAGACTTTATACTGCATTCCTTCTTCACTTGCTGAATCTGTCTTTGGACAAACTGTACCCCTATTGTTCAGGTTAGCCCTACTAGCTTTATGGGACTTAAATACATGCTAAGTGTTTGTTCTGTACCTGTTACTACAGTTGGCTGAACCTACCTCAAAAGTTATAAAACATTGCTGACTATAATTTCATTAGTTCCAAATCCATCCCAGCCCAGGACAATAGTAGATATAGAATTTTCCTGGTCCAGTAAATATTTTCCAAGCATCTTATTGTACTGCACAGTAATAAAATGTGTCAACAGACTGGGCACAGATCCAGACAGGAATAAGCTTGACACAGCACTAATCTATGCTAAAGAGTTTAAAAACTCCCATGGCAATATCTACACTTAATGCTTTCCTCAAATAGTTTGAAACACTTCTACACCTTGCCTTGCGTGTCCATGGCAGCTACCTAGAAATTCCACTTATTTTTAGAGTGGACTATAGCAGAGTTCTTTCTGGAAGCAAGTTAGTCACTGGCAGTAAAGGCAGAAAGTTATGGGGACAGGCTGGCACAGATGCAGAGTGAAAGGCCATGAATACTGTAGTAAATCATCAAGAAGAGAGTTACCCTCAGCCATAACAACTGCATCATACCAGTCCTGGCCCAGAGAGCAGTCCCGCAACAGGCAGTGTCCTTGAGTCCACCCGGTGAGCTCCTATCTCTCTCTGTCCCAGGACTTATACTAGGGGATTTGATCCTCCACTACTGCAGAGAGGGTAGTGGAGGATGATTACTTATGTGAGGAAAAGATAAAGTAATAAAATTGTTCCTCTGTTAAAGTCAGCAAGTTTTCTCTCCTTTACTTAAACAGGATCACAGTCTCATCCCATGAGTCTGACCTTCAGAAGCTTCTCTAATCTAAGACTGTACCAGTGGATCTGCCAAAGGTTCATCCAAACTGCACCTTGCTAAAGCATCTACAAACTCCTCACAAGAACTAACAGGGTTCGTCAGCTCCCATGGCTTCAGGCTGTATCAATGCAGTATTCAGTTTCCACATTGTTGTGTATTTAGATGAATAGCTTGAATTACTTTTACATTTCACTTTTCTATGCGCTTATTACAAGGCACTTAAACCTTCTTGTAAGACAATCAGAGGAATTTTTTCAAATGCAGAAAAACTCTTTCAAAGGCACCAAAATAACTTTGTGACTAAAGTTACAGACTTAGTAAAATTTAAGGCTGGAGGAATGTAATTTACATGTAAATAAACCTTCTCAGCCTTTTTTTTTCCCCCTAAACAGAGAATCTTTCAGTTCCCCAAGGAAAGCCGTGCCAATGTTGATAAACTCTGTACCCTAACAGAAAAACTAATAATAAATTAGATAAGGAATCCTTTAGCCTTCGTAAGTTCCTCATGACTCAATTACTATATGGAAGTATATTTGCTTTTGGATTTTCTCTTTGATAAACTAAACAGCATGAGCTCCTAAAGTCTACCACTACTTTTTTTTCTTAAACTTTGAGTCAATTGCTCAGGCTCCTAAATACCTAGCCAATTCTCAGAACTTTGCTTTTTTATTTTATTCAAATTTTATCTATTTGATTCCATAGAAAGGAAATTATTAGAAAAGCTGTACTGAAATATCTTCTCCTCCTGATATTCCTATCAAAACATCTAGCTCACTTGCACAGAAGTTGTAAAAAACAGTGTTTGAACTTTTAAAAAAAGGTAAAATTAAAATTCAGAAAGAATTCTTTATACATACCAAATGAAGGTGCACTGACTTGAGAAACAGAGAAATTGTAGTATCTCCAAACACAATCAGTTGCTAGGTACTTCCTTGCTAGATCCTGGAAAGAAAATAATTCATCCATTCAGATCACAGATGAGAGATTAGGATCACATTATCACTAACAAATGTTCCTTTTAGGATAATGTGTTGTGGATACATTTACTTACTGGTCTTTCTTCACAGATGTGTGCCAAATTTGACTGTGACACTTCAATCCCAGTTTCAGCTGCTAAAATGTAATGCAGCAGAGCTTCATGCCTAGTGTTAGACAAAATACATCAATGAAAAACCTAACAAAAATAACACACATTTTAATTAAATTAAAAAAACCCCAAAGCAACTAAATAAGTCGATGAAATCGCCTAAGAGCAAGATTGTGGTTCAAGGTTTAAAAGCAAAAGGCTGGCAAACCCATGCAACAGCTACATCTCCTGGCAATGCATGGTGTAACAAGCCACGCTGGATCTTGAGATTCTGCAGCATTTTCTCTCTTGCATTAAAGCCATATTGGCTCCAGTGTGCATTTAGTCTACGTGCAAGTCTGATGATAAAGTTGAATTGATATTAAGCCAAATTATCTATTTAAATGTTTCAGATAAAACATGTTTAAAAGACTTACTGCCTCCACTTATAACAATCTCTAATTAACTCACCTGTGTACCCTCTCGTCAAACATTCACCTGAGTACCCTTTGGTATGCTTGACTGTCTTATTTCTGACTTGTTTGTCTTGTCTTTTTGACTATGCATTCTTTGGAACAGGAATTGTTTCATTACATTTGAATTTGTCAATAAAAAACCCCAGTCTCAGTCCCTCTATGGACTCTGGGCACCTTACTTACTTACAAAGTAAGTAATAAAAGCTAATCTTACATTTGCAGTACAGTAATTCAGTACTGCAGTACAGTGGTACAGCACTGCTCACGATTTCAGAGGAATCATGTTCTCTGTTTCTCATCTACTCAATATCATGAAGGCTAAGCATTAAAAATTAAGAGGAAGTCTTTAAAAATCATGTGTTTGGTTTAAAAATGACAAGATTAAAAAAAACACTTGGTGTACATTTTTTCTACTAAAGCTTCCTAATAAAGGGTCACACTTCCAGTAATTTTCTCCACAGCACAAATGTTAAATCCATGGTGAGTTTCAGGGTTCAATAGTTTGTTTAACTGGAAGCAAACATGGCTAAATAAGCATTTCACTTCAAGAGTAGGTGCTTAAACAAAGAACCTTTAAATGAAATTGTGAAAGCGGTTGCCCTTACAGAATTAGCAGGTGTAACCTCTTATTTCCCAACTGCTTCTGCAAGATTACAAATTCTTCCTTGTACCTGCGACAATGGAGACCTGGCACCACAGAAGGAATTCAGGATACCTAAGCTGGGAAGTTACTTCTTTTGATCCTTAAGCGTCAAAGAGCAATTCAAAAAAGAAACTACATTTAAGGCCTTTAAATCAGTCTCTGAAGATCAAACTACCATAACTAACAAATGTATAGAACATGTGGCTGCTAACACCTATGCCTGAGGAACACATTACTTGGTCTGTTTGGCAGTGTAATAATTTACACCTGTGCAAGATATATGAAGAAATATTCAGAAGCAAAGATTTCAGTGTGAACATACTCCTAAAACCAGAGGTGACTAGCACCACTATTTCTAAGTAACTACTCATACACTCCCAGTATCTGGCATCTCAGATGGGACTCCAGCAGTATCTTCCTACCTGTTGAGACCAGACCTTCTGGGATCTTTAAATTCTACCTGTGAAATGCACAGGACTTTGACGCAACTGTATGCAGAGTGAGCTGGGTAGAATCACAGGCTTGTACATCAGAATATGCTACAAAAATATTAACTGAGAGTTTTTCAGTGTTGAAAAGTGAGGTCAAGTCTCAGGAGAAATGTCTGTGATAGACTGAACAAAAAGAAACTTCTAGGAATGACTTACTCCAGAACAGTTCCCTAACAGTTTCCTGTAGATCTCCTAAGCCTGAAGCACTAATTAAGTACTAGCAGGGGGAGGCTGCAGGACAAAGCAAACCATTGCCTTAAACACATACGACAGCCTGATGCCTGCACGTACAGAATCTGATGCTCATGGCTACAAGTCACTGCAAAAATGGAGCATTAACCTGGAAGCTATTTTGATACCTCTTGGTTGGTGCTCATTGTATACCGTAACCTCCTATTATACTTTAAAGAAAAGATAATATTAATCATCTACATTGAAAACAACCCAGTAGTCTGAGTTTTCATGACATCGAATTACACAGAAGAAAGCAAAGTATGGTTTTTGGAACAGAGAGAACATTAAAAGTGAAAGGTATTTGTTCCTCTGGCTAATCCAGTGCACACTACACGCTACAGTATTATGGGTTAAAAATCACAGGGAGCATATACGCCACCATTTCACTGTACGAGCTCCCTCTTTTCCTCTTGATTCTGTCAGAACTGTTGAATGAAGCTTCAGGTCAACTCATCCTTCCCTTTATGTCAATAGGTATTTTGCTACTGATTTCAGCAGTGCTGCTATTTTTCCAGTATTTTTTATCAGGCTATAAAGTAAGTGAAAAATAGAAAAAGAACTTGAAGAGAACAAAACAAACATACCATGAAAGTTCCAGATAAGCATTGAGAGCTTTTCTGATGACATGACCTAAGTAGCCATTCTTTTCTGCAATGTGTTTTGCCCAGCTGTAGAGAAGAAAACGGTAAAAAATAAACAGCTGTGCTCCAGCAATGTTATCCCAACTCACCACTGACTCAAGGGACACAAAAGGATATGGGATCACTTTCTGACTTGTTCTCTAAGGCAAACCATGGGATTTCACAGTAATTGTTGGATTAGATTTGTAACTGCTGACTGGATGAGAACATTTTGTCCAGTCATCTCTAAGCATATCAAAGACAGCCTATGTTTTTGTAGCAAAACTATTTTCTTTTTGTTTTTTAAAAAACCCACAAACACTTACTAAGGTATGCTATAACTAATTATCTGCCTTTTTCTTTATGCAAAATATCAAGAGCTTGATATTTCTTGAAATCAAATAAGCATGGCTTTTTTAGATATAACCTCTCAGGGTTGTTTAACACAATCTCTAAGAGTGGTTCCAGAAAAAAGTACTAAAAATACTCAACACATCTCAAAACCTACTGGTCATTTAAATAATGTATTCACTTGGATCAAACTTCACCGCAGAAGAACCTTCTGTTTAGGAGGTAAGCACCATGAAGTACAAGATATTTGGGCTATGGACTTAAGAATGACCAATAATCAAAATAATCCCACCAGAAACACATTCCACTTTAACAAATGGTTTCATTCCTTACATTACAGCTTTTTCTGGATCTCTAGGGAAGTCTTCCATATTTCCTGTGATGTAGTACAGAGAACATCGTAAAGTTCCTTCTATATGTCCTCCTTGGGCAGCTTTATAGAAATAATGTGCAGCAACTGTCTGTGAAGAAACAAGAAACAATTAACAACTCCATATTATTAATGTTTATTGAGTTTTGTTTCCCAGGACTCATCTAATCAAATTTAATTGAAAGAGGCAATTGTCTCATGACGGCAAGCCAGTTTAACTATTTTGAATGTACTAAGGTGAACTGAATTACTTTCTTCTAACTTCTTGATCGTTTAGGCCGGAAAAAGGTTTTTAAAAACATGAATTCTGATAATACACTGAACGTCAAACAGAAAAGTGTCTAAATGTGTAAATGACACCTAGTAGAATAAAGATCTTGCACGCGCTGACAAAAGTAAAATGAGCTATTCACTAGAAGGGAAATTAATAAGCGATCCCTAGAGGAGACACGGAACAGGACTTTTGCACTGGCAATATGGAAGTGAAGGCTGAGGAGCAGTGGCAACACTTGGAATGTCCAATAAGACACAAACACAGTGCTCAAGCCTCCAAAACTGGCTTATAAAAAATAACACAGGCTGGGTAGGCAGGGCCAGAGCCACAAAAGCAGGAGGGCTGTGTGACTCCATTTTTACATTCAGAAACAGTAATCTGTAATGTAAATGAAAGCAGCATATAGCCTAGAGTAATTTATTTCAGGAAATTTTTACCCATTGATATATGCTCTCTGTGAGTCACAGCATGGACTTCAGAATACCAATCACAGATGTAACAAAGTACTTCTTTCCCATGGCTTTGGCAAATAAAGAAACTTGGGTATTTTTAGGGGTAACTCTTCTAATCAGTCCACTTCAAATGTGTATTTTTGGTCCCCAGGGAAGTGAAAACATGTTTGTCAAATGCACGTGTTGGTGATATGTTGGTGACTACTGCTGCTATTGGCAGCAGAAATGCGTGCTGTCTGGAGTATATTCAGATTTCAGAACTCTAAGGCCACGCTGGAAACATCTTTCAGTTCCAAGCACAAGGTCTGCTTCCATTTACTACAGCCTACCTCACCATGTTTGCATTGTTGGTCATGAACTACCACAAAGCATTTTTTTGTAAAGTTAATTAAAAGAAATATAACCAAAATTGACCTTTCCTATTAGGTGAAAATAACTTTTCTCATTGTGTAAAATTAAATAATTGGACCATACCATGGAAAGACAAATCAAAATAGTGCAATCTGTCAGGACTATATTAAGCAGTTACACGTGCAAGCCTGGTTTGAAAGTGTTTTTCTGCAGTTCTGAGGTTCACAGAAGCTATGTGAATGAAGCATGGCTGTTCATGAGTTTAGGGACAAGGTTCTGCTGTTTTCATCTATCGTGGAATGCACCCTTTCCCCGTATCCCTTCCAATCTAAAATTGAGGGAAATGGAAAGGATCACATGATGTGAGAACACACACTATCATGACTGGTGTCCCTAGAACTAAACCAGCACCTGCTTCATTTCTAAATTAAAGGAAGACAAACACACACACGTAAGTATCACTAAGATATTTAAGTGACACAACTCTCTAAGTAATTTGAATGAATACCACAGTATCATCCTTCTTTATGGTAAACAGATCAAAATCTGACTCAGAGTGAACACAACAATCTCCAGAATGAAGCAAAAGCTTCTAAAGTGGGCCCTACTATAACAAATAGTACTATTAAGTAATTACTCACTTGATTTCTATCAGGTATTCCAGGGTAAATCCCATCTAAATAAAGGACACCAAGATTGTATGATGCATCTGGATTTCCCAGTTCTTCAGCAATTAACCAATGTTCAGCTGCTTTTCTGTAGTCTCTTTTAAAATTGTGGTAATACCATCCCAAACCATTTACTGCCTGGGGCAAGCCCTTAGGAAAGGAAAAAAGCAGGCTCAGGTCACACAATTGATTCTGCTTTGGTTCACTTTGTAATTCCAATCTGCTGCCCAGCTTTGGGTGCTGTTTAGACCCCTGGCACATGGGTTCAGCCAAAATTACACTGCTCTGGGACAAAGGGATAAAAAGGTTTGCTGGCTTTTTCATGCTATTTTTCCTTGTGACCTCATATTAAGAATGAGGAGTAAGACTCCAGTGTCATTTTATTCCATACAGTCTTATCTTTGTCTGCATTCAGATTTGTACTTGGTGACACGAACAAACTTCAACTGTCTTATTAGCCATCACGTCTGTAAAGCTGAAATGGGACACCTATTCTTGTGCATCTGCAGTGGAACTGAGGGTATGCTAAAGGCAAGAAGAGAAACTGGGGAAATAACTGCACTCCCAAAACCTGTCCAACAGGACTAGCAATCAAAAAAACCCCACTTTTAAACTAGAACATCTGAACATCTCCCTAAGAATAAATAGGAAGCAATGAACACAGAACTTTGCAATGCTGTTTACAAAATGTATTTGACCAACACTATACAGATCTGCTATAAACAGCACTACATACTATAAGTTGCATCTTTGCCTCAATAATTATGGATCAAAAGGACAAAAATCTTCCTGGGACATAGTTTTTATTTTGGCTGCAATGAGTCATTGTCTCCTTCCCTAAACCCATGGGTCATATGATGCCTGTAAGGATGCCAGCAGTTCAAATTACTCCATACCAATAAATTATCTCTACCTGACCCTGGAGAGATAACCTCATCAAAAGCTCAAACTTGATACGCACTGTATTTTTTTCCTGTGAAAAAAATACACCTAGTGTAGTCTAAAAGAAAATGCTTAGGAAAATAGGCAAAAACATATTCTGGATTCACTAGTCACTTAACTACTAACAAGCTCCAGAAGACATAAATAGAGAGAATTTGTTTTTCTGTTCGATAGAAATTTTGGCTGATTTTGAGTAGTTCAGTCTCCCAGTTTGCGAAAATAAGGCTTTTACCATTCACAGTGAAGACATTGAGAGAACCTACTAATATTTACACAAATTATGATAATATGCATTTTATATAAATCAGAGTTCATTAGTATTGGCACCTAGTATAGGACTTCTAAGATAAAACACTTACTACATTTTACCTTGGCTGCTGCTTTCTTCATCAATTCCAAAGCAAGTTTTGTATTCTTTTTCACACCTTGGCCCTAGAAAATGTATGTGTGAAACAGTCTTCATTTACAAACACAGAACACAAGCTGATGAAAATTTGCATAGGCACATTCAATATGCATTTTAACTCCAAAACTATTATTTATCAGGTGTTTTTCAGCTTTAAACAGCTACAACAGGAAAAAAAGCAGCTTTGTGTTTATGCTTCATTTACAGTTTTACAAAATCTCAATGATTCAGACTAGGAAAGAAATATTTCACCGGTTGATCCAAGTGATTTTTATGGTAAATAATATTACAGATCTTTAATTTTCAGCAACTAAGGCAGAATGAATAGCATGCAAAGGTGCATGGATTGGTTGCAACTTGCCAATGAGTAATGGTTCTTAGCTTTTCTAAAAAGGATGTCAGAGTGCCTCCTGAGGAAACACACAGAAGTTATGCTGATCACGTCTATACAAATTAATTCCAGACACAGGTCAAACAGACTATGCATGGTCAAAATTAATACAAGTGAAACCTAAGAAAGCATTTTGGGAATAGCCCTCCATTGTGAAAGGAATGAGAAGAACTTTCAGTTCTTCACTAGTATCTCTAACCTTTAGTACTGTTCAATGTCTTACAGGTGACACTGCTTAGCTGATACAACTTAATTTGACTCAGGTGTGGTTATGGCAGAGTTTAGCCTCTGCTGTCTACTGCTTCTAGCCTGGAAAAACTAATTGCATGCAGAGATTATTAATTCCTCCTCCACCTCAAAAAAAAAATTCCCAGAGATCTCATATAGGTCATTCAAAGAAAGGATCAAACTTTCACCTACATTTCTACACCAAGACCTATGTTTATTAGCTAGCTAGATTTTTAAGGTGACAAGCTGTTAGGAAATATTAGGATCCACAATTTATTTTGATGCTGAACCTGGCTAGGAACACAGTGACACTGCTTTTAACTTATTCTTTAAAATTTTTGTGTCTATCTGGTAAAAATCAACATTAGCTTCGTAACTACTGATCCATTTTCAGAGTAATAAATATACTTGTACAGACTCTCACGGTGTGTCACTTTCTAACATACATGTCATAGGAACGATTTTTTGAAGCAAAAATACAAAACATGACTTACCTTAAATAACACAATGGCATAATCATAAATTAACACTGGATCTTCTGTTTCTATTGCACCCTTTGCGTACCATTCTATTGCAGCTTCAGGATTTTTTGCTACTCCTTGCTGACCCCAAAACAGCATCTGAGCCAACCGTTGCTAAAAGAAAACAACATAAGCACTGATATTATAAATGCTAGTATTGAAACTGGAATTGCAGGAGCAGACTTTTGCAAGCTTAAAGGGATTTCAAATATGTGGAGAAATTAGTTCTATGTCCTGAACGGTTTGAAAACCACTGGTTATCAGGAACATTCAGAGGGCTTCTCAGTCGTGAAATGTATTGATATTATCTTTAGTAGGGTGACATTTTCCCACTGTCAGTACCACAAAAGTCTGGCTTGATTCAAGTACAGAGATAAAGGCAGATTCGATGCATGAAAATGCGTCAGTACTACAACACATCACTGCTTCTCTCAGATCAGCAGCCGTAACTGCACTGTGTCAAATACAAACCCAGGGAAAATGACCAGAAAAGGCAGCTGATGAGTCTTGATTACTCTTCCCTTGTGCCTTGCATTGTTGTTACGGCTTTCTGCATGATGACTGGATATTATCAGATAGAAACATGGCAAATAGTTCAAGCTTATAAAAAAAAAAGAAGCAATTCAGTGTGGAATGAGAAAACAGCCATCTGCTTCGCTCTCCTCCACAACTTTCCTACACAGTCTTTAGATGTACATACATGATGTGCGTATAAAACCAATAAAGGAGAAATGTATTACTTCATACCTGTGCAGCTGCATTTCCTCTTGTTGCTTCATGCTTTAACCACATAAAGACATCACCATTTTCTTTTGTTTGAGCTTTTAGCAGTTCATCATCCATCAGTCTTACAGTTTCAACAAATGCCTAGTGAACAAAAAATTATTACACAGTGAATTCATACAACTGCCACCAAAACGAAAATGCTGCCTGTTCCCTGTTTATCCCTAAAAATAAGTGATCAGTTCTGGGTTTTAATATGCTCACCACACCCCTGCTGGCCACTGAGTTACAAACATCCTTATATCCAGTGTAGAAAACATTTACCGCTTCATTACAAAACTTTAAGACCACTCTACATTGGGAAGACATGCCAAGATGTCAACAAATGAAAAAAAAAAAAATCTCACCCTTGTAGTCTGAAATGTACTTAATGGCAAAAAAAAAGTGCTTTTAAGCCTCTTTAGACTCTTAAGTTTTAATTGAAATCTGCCTTATAAGATAAAAAAAGGCTGGCAGAAAGCTTGAAGAAGACCTGCCCTACAGCACACTTATCTAGGCGGCTGCCTGCTGGGTTTTAGTTCTTCGGCAATCAAAACCTCTCTATTTTTTATATAATAATCATTCTTTCTGATAACCTAGGATTCTACTACCAGCCTACCTTGAGTATTCTTTGCCAGTAAAGCTGTGTTACCTCCTGTTTAGCAGCTCATTCTAAAATAATTTTACCATAACTTTTCCTCATCAAAGTTATTTAACAGCCAAATATTTATATTTTACTATAGAAAAAATATAAGCATGGAGAGGACAACTCAACTTTTGCATGAACTTCATGGTACTTGGCTATTGAAACAGCAGAGTAGTTGCCTAATAAACATAACCAATTACATTAGTAATTAAAAGTCTGAGTGAGGAATATGGTCAAGAATAAGACTTCACTTAAAGATAGGTTGTGGACAATTCTAAGAATTTGAGCCTAACTTTGATTTGGTTCCCCCCTTGCTAAGAAATGAAGTAATGATACCTACACATAATTTGGGGTATTCTGTAACAATCATAGAACCATAGAATGGTTTGGTGGAAAAGACCTTTGAAGATAATTTAGTTCAACACCCCTATCATAGGCAGGGACATCAATCAGATAAGCTAATATTTATGAATCAAGACAAAAATGTTCTGGCCACATAATGATTATAATATTAATATATAAAAAGTCATTTGCACAGAAGACAAATTCAGATACTTTTACAACTCTTTTACCTGTTCCCCTTTTATAGTGTGTTGATCCAATGATGTCTTTATTGCAATATTACTATAATAAGCATATGATAGCTCTAAATCAAGAGGATAGTTATTAATGCCTTGGTAATGTTTATAGCCAAGATTCATCATGGCAAGCCTCTCGTTCCCCTGAGCGCCAACCAAACTATACAGTAGTCCCTGGAAAACAATCAACAGACACAAACAAGAGTGAATTCACTGCGTACCTCACAAGTTTAGTACTTTGAGATTTACAGGGGAAAGAACATTCCTCCTGGTAGCTGACATACTAGCTATGCCATGTAAATACAGTTACAGAACCAAACACAGCTCCAAAGTAGTTAAAATGTCTTCTATACTTATACAAAAAATTTGAAAGCAAAACTAGACTCTCAGTACCTTTTAAGTATTGCACTTAGTCTACCACCACTAGCTGTGCAACAATTTTTAATGCCACTTTATTATAGTGTTAACTGTACTCTGATACTGTTTACACTCAGCGGTGACTTAAGGATCTGACAGCACTAGAAGGATGGGACTTGTGGGTAACAAGGTTTCAGCAAAAAACTCCTGTGAGCTGCACCTTAATTGGTGCTAAATATAGTCTAGGTACCACACATTTGCCAAAATCCATTTTCAGCACTACTGTAATTTTTTACCTGAACAGTAATAAAAAGAGTGAGGTCCCACCTGCATTGGATATTATTTCCTACACTACCTGAAGCAGATCTAATAAATAAATTGGTTAGCCTCCATAATTAGCAGTAGGTATACTCCATAATTGGGAAATAAAAAAGGCACCTGTTTAAGATTCCTTATATTTGAAAAACTGGACTGAGCTCTTTCTCAGATTAGTCTCGCAGGGATTCTTCTGATTCATCATCCTGTAACTACAGTAGGCAGATCTGCTTTTCTTTATGAGCATTTATATCACAACTAAATATCTGTCGGCAATTTCAGTGTATCCCTCTTCCAGTGATTCTATATGAACACCTTCCCTTTTTGACCGGGCAAGGCACTCACATGGAAACCTTTCAGTTATTTGCAACCTGCCTGAAAGGTCAGGAGTTCACATGTTGTGCAGTTGCTCAGCTGAATCACTGTCAGTTTTTTTTCCAAAAGAACACTGCTCTGCTTTGGCTACCTTTAATCATATATATTATAGCACAATATACTCAGTGCCACCTTTTTGCACATCGTACCATGTGACTTCTTTCCTGACTGTGTTTTGCAAACTTTCCACTTCAGATTTGCCTGATGTGAGACTTTTTTCACATTCATCTACAAATGACTGTGTGACTCGAGGGTTATTCCTTCATCCTACCTTCTCAGTGACTGGGAAAAGCAGTATGCATACTGTTTACTTTACCACCATTTTCAGGTCTTACCAAATTATTGATTTCCTTGTTCTAGATAAGCAGGACAAAGATTCCTGCCATCAGGACTTCATAAAGATTTCACTACCATCAGCTATTTAGGAGTAGCTGTATTGGGGAATCCCTTCAACTGCAGCCTGGATCTGGGGGCCATTTCACATCTTTTATTTCTAGCAATCATAAATTTATCCCATTTCTGAACTGTCTTTAAAGGTAATTAATTTCACAGACATAACCAAACATATTAAATATATTACCTTTTTACTGTCTACAGGCACACCGAGCCCTGTTTCAAATACAACTGCAAGGAAATAGGAAGACTTATGGTATCCACAGCAACTGGAATCCATCAAGAGAGGGACAGAGGAGCCCATGTTGCTGAGGCCATTAGCACTGGATATGTCCTTTGCAACCTTCTCAAATATCCTGCGGCCAACTTCTATAACTGTATCACTTCCATCTTCTATAAGAATAAAACATAGGACACGCAGTTATTTCAAGAGTTAAAATTAGGAATTGATTTCCTTTCCTTAACTTAGCAGGACTGAATCAGATTCTGTTCTTTCTCATGTCAAGTGCTATTCTCAATGCAGACAACTAAAATTCCTAGAGAATCAAGATACTATTGAATAGGAAAGGTGAATAAAAATCCACAAGACCATTGCAAACTAACTAATCACTACAAATGTAAGAGTATCTCTATTTCCTTGTACATAATAGACCATCTGCAGCACAACATATAAGCCACATGACATGCCTTTACTAAGTTACCTGATATGAAAAAAATGTATAAAACATGAACTGAAGTCAAAGCATACTAACTTACATATCATATATTGTGGACTTCTTTAGGAACAATAAAATTAAATGTGATTACCATCTGAAGCACTAAAATCCATCTCTTGCAACAGTTCGAATAAAGTGTGGTACTTTTTCCTGACCGCTTTTTCCCACATGAAAGCATCACATTTGGATTTTTCTCCATATTTGCGAATCTGCTCCAAATAATAGTTTTCATTGTAACCTGGTGAAAATGACATATTAAGACATGAAAGCTGACTTAGCTGGTCTTTAAAACAAGTTTCTGGTAGAAAAAAAAATATTTCTAGGGTAACCAAAAAATTCACGGACAAGATAAGCACATCCCTAACACAAAATAGTGATAAAAACTCATACAGCTAGCACAGGCCAGTTACAAACGCACAAGATTTCTTCCACTCTCTTCCATAGTCTGGTCACAACGCACGCAACTGAATTCTAATTGGAAACATAAGCTAGTTTTCAGCGCATATTTAAGCTATGTTACTCTTCTTTCATCAAAGTGGTTGCCTTACTGCACATTAGGCAACTGTGGCAGAGAAATTTTGGCAAAACCCACCTATTTTGGGCGAAGGGCTTAAAATGCATGTGCCTTCTGAGTCCCTTTGTCTCTTTATGCACCTCTTATTAGAGAAGAGGTATCAAGAACATGATTTATGTTTTTTTCCATGGCACAAATGTCTTTGCAGGGATAAAACTACAGTTTTAACTACGAGTAAAAAGGCTAAACTCTTCAAATTGCCTTTTTTCTTGTTGTGGCTTAATTAAAGTTTACTTTTGATGATCATCAGGCAGACTCCGTAAAAGGAAAGAAAACAGGTTTCCAAAGACAACAGTTTAAAATTCAGATCTCATATATCAACACTTACAATTTATTTGTGATTTTTCACCTTGCCTTATGATATATCTGTACTCATAAACTATTTCTTGAATGTCTGTGCATCTCTTGTAGTAGAGCTCTATTTGTTCCACTGTTTCCTCATCATGAAGAGGGTTCGAAATCTATAAAAAGGCAGATGATGGATAAATGGCATTTATAGTATTTGTTGTTGTATGTGCTTTGCTAGAAAGAAGTGCTGTAGGCAAATGACAAAAGGAAACAGACTGTTTCAAATAAGTTGTTTACAATCAACTTATCTAGTACATCATGTTAATATGCCAGACAACATGATGCTGGCCACAACAGACCATGACTTTAAGCAGTTAGTATAATCCAAGAAACCATGTATGAACTTCCAAAACTGACCAAGCCTATATGACTTCCACCACTAATTTAAACAAAACCATAAATCAATCAAATGCATTCAATAACGTATCATCAAAATGTCTGGGAAACAAAGTAATATTGTAAACAAGTCTTTACTTAAATATAGATTTAGGAACATTGTTTTACATACTCATATCTAAAAGTCTTATCTCTTAGTATATGAAGTGGTAACTAACATTCCTAGATTTCAACAGAAACACATTTTGGCTATGTATTGCCAAGTGCCATTAAGCTTCACAGCAAGTTTATCACTCGGTAAGAGCTTCAGCTAAGAAAAAATAAAATATAGCTATTGTAGCATATTCAAACATTTCCAAATACTGCTTTTTTTTTACCTGTTCTGTTTCCAACGCACTAAGACGATAATATTTCACAGGTCCCAAGAATGCTTCAATACCATTTACATATCCACTGCCTCCAAGGACAAAGTACCCAGCAGTGTCATCATAATAGAAATCTTCCCTAAAACTTGAGAACGTTAAAGAGAATTAAGTTGGCTATTAAGGGGTGCTATAAAAAATATAAAAGAACTTAATTTCTCAGAATTTCAGTAACTGACAGCATTAAATTCCTTGCCAGTATCTTTTCATTTTCTCATCTGTTTACTCTCAATATCTACTCTGTGATTCAGTGTGATAAATTCTGGAATAAATTTAACAAATCCCTTGTCTATTAATGAATTAAACCAACAGTGTTTTATTTTTCTGACCTGTAGGTATCTTCTGGAGTTTTATGAATTATTACAAAACTTCAGAGATTGCAGTTCCATCTCTTGCACTTTTCTAAAACTGACAGGTGAAAATCTAAGTTATCTGTCTCCTAGAGTTACTATCTATAAATTCACAGTTTCTGCTTTGTAAACTGTAGCAGAGAGAGAAAAACACTGAAGCCTGCCATGCAATTTATTGTTATATAGTTCCATATTAAAAGGTTTTTTAAAAAAATACTTGCACAAGAAAAAACCCATCTTAAATTAAAGTGAAAGAGAACAGTTAAGGATTTATTTAATAAGAAGGGTACCTCACTCAAATGCTTACCATAATGGATTGGGCAAGAACATTTTTGGTAGAATTTTGCTCTCTGCATAAGCAAAGTAGGTGACAGTTTCACTGGTGAAATCCTAGCTCCAACAACAGCAAAACTTCCCTTGACCTCAGTAACGCTGAGACTTCATTTGAAGACTGATTCTAATGCCACTGATATTCCAACCAGTTTTTAGTAAGAGTTATCAGACTCTAGTACTAGATTAAGCACATTAACTCAACTAGCTCGTGACATAGCCCACGCTCAATGTAATCACAGTAATGCAAATTAGTCTTGAGTGTGTGGAGTGGAAAGAGAGCACAGACATTTTGAAAATCATTTGGAATCTTAGATAAAAACTTGTGTCCTCCTTCTCACTTTTTAAATGTCCAAATACATACACACATATTACTTTGCAAAGGGGAAAATGCTGCTTACGTAAAAGACTGGTGGTGATGTGTTTTCAAATTCTTCCCAACACTGCTCACTTCTATCTAAAAGAACACAAAATATTAATTGTAATAGATTAAAAATTACAAAGTATATTTATTAAACTACTTACTCTCTGTTCAGAAGATTACAGCTTGTTGTATCTTTTCTGCATTAAAGAGGATGATGCCATGTATCTGAGTTTTGTCAGTAGAGTTTCATGGTACACACTGGCACTGGTCTGTCCTGGTCATCCACCAGAGGTGAAAAGTAGCAAACATAGCACAGATGTTGCCTACTTTATCTATTTCACTTATGTGTTCAGTTTTAAGACATTTGCTGAAGCTTTCATTCTTCTGAAGTGTGAAAGGCTGTTGTGCTTTCATACAGCAGAGCACTAAGTGAAGAGAATATTGATCTTAAGAAACTGTAACCTACTGGTGAAGAATGGCCACAAACCTAATGTAGCAGGCCATGATTTAAAAAAAACGGAGTTCACTCCTACTTCTACAGGAGAGACTTTCAGTGCCAGTAGTTAAAGGAATTCGGATGCCTGAAAAGGAAGACAAGACCAAGTTTTCATAACTAAGGACTAAGTTGTCTAAGGACTCACAAAACAACCCTACAAAATTTTCTCAAATGCCTAGGTATTTTTATGGATTCACCAACATATTTACACGTTTTAAGAGTTCTTTGACTCTTAATTTCTTGATGCCTCAGTTTCCAAACCTTCCCTTGTTTGTTTAGTCTGTCCAAGATAGCACTGGACTAAATTTAACTAACCAATGGAAGTGAAATGAGTGCCTAAATAAGGAGATTCTTTTATATCTTTTAAGAATCATAGCATTTAGAAATGTAAGACTTGTCAATGAGAAGAGACTGAACTACAGGGTATAACTGTCCCAGAGAATGGCTCCAAGTACCACATTTTCAAGCTTAGTCCTACTTCCTTTTCTCTCCACAAGAGTGCTAATTAAACTCTTCATGACTCCCTTATTTTGTCCAGGCATAGAAATTCATTGACCACAAGTTTTACCTCATACCTGAATAAACTCACTCTGCTCTTTGATGGAAGAATACTTTTTCTTAATCTGATCACACAAGCAAGGCTCACATTTCCAACAAGCCAAGACAAATATATTCTGTATTAGTTTTGACAGGAATTTTTACATTTGCACCTGAAGCTGAGCTTCCAAATCCATAGGCTTTTCATGTTCTCATGAACTTAAATAACGACTACAATTTAAACAAGCAGAAAAAGACAGTTTTGACTGTAAAAAATGACTTTTTTCCATTTTTCCTCTAAACAATATACTTAAAAGCATATTTAAAAGTAAATACATGTTTCCACCTGGTTTTCTTGCAAGGTAATCAGTCTGCTCACCACTTACTCAAATAAGGGTGGGGTGCAAAAGGAACAGCAGTAGTTTACCCTGTACCTTGCTCTCTTAGTACAGCATTGTTTCAGCTTTATTAGCCACTTAACACATACTTCAAATTTGCTTAGTTGTTCTAGCAATTAATGAGCAATTCTTTTTACAATTCAGAATGCAATCTATTCAACTGCTTTCAAGCAGAAAAACATCGAGAAAAACGAAGACTAAGATTTTTAAAATTATTTTCACACATATCTTAACAGCTGGAGGTACAGACAGGGAGACTGACTTGTTTTTGGAAGGTTCTTGTGAAAAAACAATTGCAATTGCAAAATGTAAATTATGCATTTCATCTACTGCAGAGGGATACTATAATATATTTTTGTCTTTTAATGGTAGTCAATACTATACTGCTTGGTCAAATGTGCAAAACCTGGAAATGACACACGCCTCCTGTTGGCTCACACATCTAGGCAAGAGGCACGCTACTCTACAGAAGCCCAGACATTTGTATTTTCAAATCAGAATGGTAGAAGCACCTGACTCTCTACATGCAAAGTCCCTCCATGTAACTTAAAGTATCTAGATGGGGTATCTAAGCCAGGAGTTCTGGTTGCCTGTAGAGTCAATAAAGTTTCTGGAGAGCAGCTGTGCACCAGGATATGCACTGAATACACAGTAATTCTAGATTCTCATCTCAAGCACTGAACTCGACTTCCTGAAGCTGGACGTTCTGAATATCCCTAGCCAACTTCTGATTGCAGATTTTTCATTCTTTTGATATGTGAAGATGTACAAATTACATAATTTCTCTCAGCCTCAGTTGTTAAAGAGTTTGTCAGAGGCATCATCGAATTAGACAAATCTCAGTCTTAACCCTGTAATTCAGTAGCATGCATACCTGTCCACCCTTAAAAGACAGATCCAGTCGAAACCACTGCTTTAGGGGAAGGCTGAAGCTAGTTTTCACTGCGAGGTCATCTCCTCTCATGAGGTGCATCTGAATATGGACATAACCTAACAGAGCAACAAAGAATGAAAAGAGGAATAACCACCACAGAAATATCAACATTAAGAACAGGCTTCCTAATATATTATTCACAGTGATTCTATCTTCTTCATCCTTTTCATCACCAACAGAGATCTGGGGACTCACTAAGCCACACATCAGCTCTCACAGAATCCTAGGAAAACATGCTCTGCATTTCAGTTACACATTTCAGATGCCAGTGCTCAGGCTCCCACATGAAACCATAGACTCAAACCCAACTGAGGGATAAACAAGCTAAACACGAGGCAAACAAGGAGGGTGCTGCAGTTGAACTCAACACCAGAAAGCAGATGTGACTTGCAGCAAACAGCAGAGGGGAACAGCAGGCAGTGGTATCTACTCAACACTTGACTGCTAGCATGTGAAAGTGCAATGAACAAGTACAGGATGACTTTACCCTCCACTGCTTGGACCTACAGAAGCCAGATTCATGATCTGAGTTCTTAAAAGCAGAACAGGCTATTATGACAATCTAGTATAACACTGAGAATAAAACTAGCCCTAAACCCTCTCCAAGAAAATCTCAGAACAAGTCGATAACTTCCAGCTGAACTGCCATATTTGTTTGTTCTTCAAAGAAAAGCATCCAGTTTATAACAGACAGATTAATTATCCAGATGGGTTACAAGACAGAGAAAACAGAAATAGCAAAAAAAAAAACAGAGAGGAAAAGATTAGTTGTGAAACTCGCAAAGGGGAAAAAATGTAACCTCTTATGAGAAAGCCAGGTGTGCAGTTTTAAAATGCACGCTTGTTTCCTCTATGAGCTTGCTGGGCAGCCCCAAGCTGCTGAATTTCATTATCTATTAGATGCTGAAGAGCTTAAAAGCCTAACACCTGCTCTCCTGCTTAAAAAATAAAGCAAGAGTGGTGAAGCTTTCCCCTGCAGATTCTGCACCTTAAGTAGCTACTTCCTCTGGGAGGAATGCTCCTCTACTGCAAACATTGTGAGACTAAGACAGTGCTGTCTCTTAAATTTTTTTTTGGTCATGGAAATAGACTGTGCTTCTTAACACTGGAATACAGGAAAGACCTTGAATAATCTGGACTTCTTCTGAGGCCATTCCAAATTTTTAAAAATTTTCACATAGTACGTATATAACAATATGCAAAAATACTTCAGTAATAATAATGAAGCTGGTTCATTGAGATAAGACTCTTTAATTCCAGTGTATGTTCCTGACCTGTAGGATTCAGTCTATTTTCCTGACAAAGCAGATGTTTTCTGATCCTGGCCAATATTAGATGCTATCCAACTATTTCTGTCTTACAGTATTAATGTACCCTAGTAATGTTCTTTTCAGACACTAGAGTCAAAAAGAAGCATTTTGCAAGAGATCAGTTTCACAAAATAGGGCTGATAAAATATTTATAGATGTTATTCCTAGGCATACATCTATAAAGACTACATTAGACCCCTTCTGAATGCCGTTAATAGTATCCCTTACCTTCCTCATTTAGAAATACAGCAGGAGTACTATACATTTCTTTCCGGTCAATAAAATAGAGTATACCGCACAGATCCTTCTCACAGTGATGGAGTAAATATAGCCAGATTGAAGCGGTGAATCTGTATGAGCAAAAACAAACAAGAATTCCACTCCTGATGAGAAATCTCCCTGTATAATTTGCAAAGCATGCATTTCACTCTAAGTTAGCAAACCTGTTTCACATGTTATTTTCAGAAGAGAACGCATCTTCCACAGTGAAAACCTTCAGAGCAACAGTACTTAAGACTCTTGGATCTGTGATCTCCTTTTAACTGTGCACTTTTGTGGTACTGACATGAAAGGGAAGTAAGGGAGTGCTATCTGAATCAATTCCAGAACGCTGTGTCAGAGCTACTGCCAGATCCCACACCAACAGTGAGCTGAAAACACAACTGAGACAACTTGGAGCCAACCTCCAGCGTGCAGGCTACAGTACAAAATTCCCAAATGCGTGGTCTTGTAATCTTGATTGTGGAAGCCAGCAGAAATTAAGCTGTGTCTTCTATACTAAATGCCAGCTGTGAAAATGCGCTTGGGAGAAGTTGTTAAAAATGAATCCGGCCTCTGCATAGTACAGATATGTATGAATATCTGCAACAGGGCTATGCCAGAATAAATAAAGGTGGAGTCTGTGCAAACTATGGAGCAGTGCAAAATAAAAACCCAAAGACCTGACAATGTTATCTACTGAGGAATTTCTGTACAAAGCTGGATGAGGCAGTAAAAGCAGAATTTATACCATGGTATTTAAGGAGTGTGCCAATCTGTTCTGTTGCTGTTACCAGGAACATGATCACTCATTTCCACAGCAGTTAAGCCAACACTGAATGCCTTTGAAAACTCTACCTCCAATACACAACCCAGCAAAACATTACCATTTTTATAATCTCTCATAATTTAGTTCTCTTTTCATAGCCATTTTTACAAGGAGATATTGTTCAAATTTCATATTTCTATAATTAAGAAAAAAATGCAAATATTTGTTTGTAATACTGTAGAATTGGGTCAGCTTGCCTTGTTTCACTCTCAAGAAGTTGTTAAACATACAGTGCCTTCTTTCCTAAACTAAACCAATGTAGGTTTGGAAGCCTAGCACTTCCTCTCCTGCTCAAAAAAAAAAAAAAATGCAAGAGTGGTGATGTTTTTCCCAATATAGTCTACACCTTAAATAGCTAATAACGTCGTATTTTCCACAGATGGTACATGGGTGAGGTGGAAGGGTTTGTAAATCATGATCACTTGTAAATTGATCATTATGACCTACAGGCAAACATTGTGCTTCCAGGAAGACTGCTTATGCTTATATATTGCTCTTTTCATCTGTCATCTCTGGTAATACAGCAAACTCACATGCTGCAGTCTCCACTTAATCCCTTCATTGCCAGTCAGAGTACATAACTGTTCCGGACAAATTTCTTAGGTCAGTTTGGAACAGTGCTGACCCATTTCATATCCCCCGTTACCGCAGAATGCCATACAGCACACACAGTCCCTTATCATCCCACTCTGTCCTTGCTGCAACTTGTCCGCAGCCTCAACTGACAGTTGTCTATCCCCAGGCTTCTTTCTTTACAAATCCCTGACTGAAGCCAAACAAGTAACTTTGGCTAGATCAGACTGCTTCTATTGGTCTTTTGGTGCAGTGGGGAATCACTGCTCACATATGGACAGCTGAAGGAAAGCTCTCGTCTTTCCTTAACAGCCCTACCTCAGGCTGTCACGCAATCACAACACACAGGCAAAGCTTGACGTTAACGCTGGAGACAAGACCTGAAGGCAAGAGAGGGTGGCACTGTGTGGAGCAGGTAGACAGCTGCAAAAATTCATGTCATATATTCTCAACCCGAGCTCCAGCGTCTCATGCCAGAAGCAGAATAAAACCATGTTGGTGAGCACAGGACACCAGGTTGTCACCCACTGTGAACAGGAAAAGAACTAAAAATTGCTCTGTATTTATGCCTTCAGAGCTAAATATTGAGGGCTAGTAATTTTTAAGCAACCGGTGCTATCTGGCAAGTCTTTGGCATTCTTCTTGTGGTCACAGGCCAAACGCAAACCAGCAGGCAAGTTCCAGTTCCTGCGGTCATTTCCTATTTCTGTAACAGTTAATAGTGTTGCTGGGGTAACACCATCTGGTGGAAGGGAGATATATAAATACATAACTCTATATATACTTTTTCCTCTAAAGCGGCAAAATAAGACCAAAGAGTTATGATTGTTTTGGGAAGGGGGAGAAGAGTAGAGAAAGATGATCTCTGTAACTGAATAGCATGCAGGAGCTAAGGGGCTTTAATCATCTCCAACTAAGAGAATTTACACAGGGATAATGAAAGAAAATAGTACAAGCTCTAGCTCGAGGACTTAGCTAGGCAGGGGATATCACTAAGGGCTTGGTATAAGCTAACTTACCCTCGTAACTGTATCCAACCAGCTCAGTTACACTTACTGCTGGTACCTCTTACATATTATCTGAGGCTTAGCTTAACACCCTTCAAAACCAAAGTCAGAAAACAGAAGGAATAGCAAACTAGTTTCCTTTTAAGACTCTTCTCAAACTAGTAGGTAGTATTCCTTTAATTTGTGGAATAGTCTAATGGTTTAAGTATATTCCATAGCCTTCAATAATCAACTACAGCCTACTTCAATTATTTAGCTATACTTACATGGGATAATCAATCTGATGTTGCCTGACCATCTCAAGTTCTCGGTTTTCAAATTTTTCAAATTTCTTTATGATTCCTGTTTTCTCCCCACTGGAAGCATATATGAAGTTGAGAACCTGGACGTCATCTGCAAAATACAATCTTTCTTAATCTGCCAGAGAATAAGCATTAATAACTAATTAATTAGCTCACCAAACCCCAAACAATTTGTTACAAGCTTACTTTAAAAAATAAATTTGAATACAACATTATTTCCTGCTGTTTCATTTCCCCCTATAATACAATCAGATAACACATAAGAGGTTTCACACTTGTCAGAGATCACATTGACCAATCTAGATGTCAACAGTTGTGTCTAGATGGAGATCTGTGACAAGTGGTATCCCTAAGGGGTCCAGTGCTGTTTTAATATTTTAATCAATAATATAGACAACGAGATTGAGTGCACCCTCAGCAAGTATGCAGATGACACCAAGACAAGTGGTGCAGTTGTCACACCAGAAGGATGGGATGTCATCCAGAGGAATCTGGACAAGCTGGAGAAATGGGCCTGTGAGAACCTCATGAGGTTCGACAAGGCCAAGTGCAACGTCCTCAGTACTGGGGGCACAATGTGATTGAAAGCACCTCTGTGGAGGAAGACTTTGGGGTGTTGATTGATGAGA
The DNA here is from genome assembly GCA_033459285.1 of Clamator glandarius. Taxonomy (NCBI): domain Eukaryota; kingdom Metazoa; phylum Chordata; class Aves; order Cuculiformes; family Cuculidae; genus Clamator; species Clamator glandarius. The sequence goes on from JAUNZM010000109.1 coordinate 4,940,997, forward strand.
AGATCGATGTGAGCTGACAGTGTGCTCTTGCAGCCAAGAAAGCCAACAGTATCCTGGGCTGCATCAAAAGAAGCAGAGCCAGCAGGTCAAGGGAGGTGATTCTTCCCCTCTACTCTGCTCTTGTGAGAAGAAACGGCTCTGGGGAGACTTTATAGCTACATTCCAGTACTTGAAGAAGGCCTACAAGAAAGCTGGGGAGGGATTTTTTACAAAGGCAGGTACTGTTAGGACTACAGAGAATGGCTTTAAATTGGAAAGGGGAAGATTTAGACTGGATGTTGGGCAGAAAATCTTCACTATAAGGGTGGTGAAGCACTGGAACAGGTTGCCCAGGGAAGTTGTGGATGCCCCATCTCTTGAAGTGTTCAAGGCCAGATTGGATGGGGCTTTAAGCAGCCTAGACTAGAGGGAGGTATCCCTGCCCACGGCGGGCGGGATGGAACTGGATGATATTTAAGGTCCTTTCCAACCCAAACCATTCTATGATATGCAGAGCCGACTCTGAAATAATGAATTAAGGGACTGAATGACTCACTTAAAAGACAAAGGAATGACATTCACTTACATCAGTGGCATTTAAACAAAGTTGTTTGAATACACTTAGAAAATAGAAGGCAATGTTGTGACAAATCTCCAGGCTGGCCATGATAAAACAAGCTAGCCCTGAAGGACATGACAACTTCAGACACTTGTGGCTCTAACCCTACAGTTATGAAGTTTACATAGTCACCAATGTTGGCCAAGTGAATAATTCTATGTAACTTTTATTGTTTACTACAGTTATGCACTTTCTAACAGCTTACCAAAGATGCTATTGGGATCCCATTAGTTACCTTGGGGAAAAAAGTGACATCACACCTACCGCTTTCATGAGGACACTGAGGTATCTTGTTTGCCTGAAGCATCCACAAATAGTCAGCACCCCACTGAAGGCAAACTTTGTGGTCCTTATATGGGCGTTCAAAAGGTGGAACAACTTCTAAAAAAGTGTAGTTCTTGGCAACTGCATCCTGGTAGTCTTCATTCTGCTCAATATCGTAGCTGCTAGCTGATTTGTGACTAATCCATGCATATAATATCACACTGTGCACTATTATTGAGTTTCTGATGATATAATCGTCTCTGTAAACCATGATGCTTGGAAATTTCAAATGTACTTGTCGGGTTCTGCTAACATAAAGGTTGTTCTCGTCCTTCCATCTCCTTCTATACACTGGTACACCAGTCCTGAACTCGGAAGAAGCTACTGCTTCCAAGTTGATGACACAAGGCTTAGAACATAAGTACTGAACTGAAACCTCAGAATTGTTAAGAACTTTCTTTTCTAAAACATTTAAATGAATAAAGTCTACATAATCCATGTTTTGTCCAAACTGTGGAGTAACTGACGTTGTCCGTAATGTCTCCTTTCCAAAGGATGATACAAAATTCTGAAAAAAAACCCAAACAAAACATGTTAACTAGAGAATCTAAGTTTATTTGATTGCTAATCTACTCACAGCAATAACAGAACACTGCAAAAGCAGAAAGTTTATAAACCACACTCAAACTCCAGAATACCAGTATCCTTCCACAATGCAAGCAGCTGTGGATTACTGGAGAGCTACCATCAGGTTTTGATGGTAACAACTCCCCTACATCAAGTTCTCAAAGTTGCGCATGCTTGTACAAACAAACCTGTACCTCTAGGGCGTATCCTTCAGCTCTTCCACAAGTGGAGTCCAGTCTAAGATACTGACTTGCACATCATGGTATTTACACACGCTCCTAGAATATACTAGTATAGTATATACTAAACCGTACCAGCATTTAGTCATCGTGTCCTTGTTGACTTGCACTGGCACAACCTGATGGTTCTATATCTTTTTTTAGAGTTACCTGATTTTGTTACCTCCCATGCAGGTACTGGAAGAGCAGAATAACAACGAAGGCAGCTTGCAATGGTTTCCTGAGAATTAATTCATGTTCACAAGATCTTTAGGAGTTTATTACATTCCTGTCCTGAAGATGGACTTACAGATCTGAGCAGCAAGACCAGCAGGCAGCATTTGCTTAGCTTTTGCTCTCTATAGCTATGCACACTATATTATACTTCAGAAGTAAGTGCTTGGATATAACACCAGGATTATTCCCCACGCTGAGTTCTTGTCTCTAAGGCTACAAACAGACTCTTTTCTTTCTGCTCTGCAGTCAATGTCCGGCTTGGTGCACGGCCAAGGATACTGATGATTACTCAGCTCAGAAGGCCAGCCACCAGCATGGCACTTTTGCCAGGTCCCCTGATCCATCTAAAATACTGATGATTGTCACTAAGGATTACCAGGGAACCTGGTGGTTAAGATTGCTTAAAATAAGAAGATCTGTCCTGGCTAACTTTTAACTTTGCTAAGCTTAAACAATTTGAACTGAAATTTATCTTGGATATCTACCTTGGACTGATGGCTCAGATGGACAGAGTTACTCAATAAACGTTTCTTTTTATTCTTTGGTGTTTTAGTATTAGCTGAGACATGTGCTCCAAAAATGCATGAAGCATGTTCGAGTTCGCTGCTACACCCCACCCAGCAAACCCTTTGTGAGGCTCCTCCAGTAAGGAGTAAAGACCATGTAAAGGCAAAGCAAGCCCACAATGACAAAGCCATGACTGCTGCCAGTAAACTCTTTCAGACATGTCTGAGCCTCTGTTACCAGTTGGTTGTGTCTACACTGTGCTCTCCAGTGCACTGCATAGGGTGTGTATTATCTAAATGTTTCTACTTACTGAGGAACTGTAATTCTGCCTTCCCCAATATCTCAGACAAGGCAGCTAATTGTACGTAATCTTGGACTAGAGAGAGGAAGGATGAAAGGATTACATGAGTGTGATTATGAGATTTAAATACAAAAGTTTCCCAGCACAGTAAAGAGGCCAGCTATGCTAGATTCAAAACGTTAGCGTAAACTAGGCAGAATTCAACAGGACAGACAAAACGGTTATGTTGTTTGGGGGCAGCTGTCACGTTAAACAGGTGGGATTCTGACAGGTGGCTAGGAAGACCTCCCCCCTCATCAAGTCACAAGGTTGAAAATGGACCCTCTTGCTTTCTCAGCATCCCCTCAGAGAGGAGCCCAGGTATGGCTGGATCCATTTCTAGTCTCAGACTTGGTCTAAAGAATTGGTCTAAAGAATTACACGTATGTGTGTGCGCATGCTTGTGCGTGTTTCTGCCACAAGTCAAATCTCATTACCTGTGAGAGCCTCCTTAGAGACTGGCAAGCATAAGGTTAATAAGTGTGGTTCGAGGCTTGTGCTTTTGGGGGTGTCTCCGTTTTTCTCTGAAGCAATACCAAGCTGATACAAGTGTTTGACCACCACTCAATCTATGCTTTACCAGATGGGCTGTCTGTTGCCAGCTGCTCCTTTTGCCAATTGCTCTCTTCTGCAAAAACCAAGCTTATTTTGCCATTTACAGGGCCTAATAAATCTATTGTACCACAATAACTTAGCCACAAATGCTGTCAAAAGTCTTTTTTTTAAGACCTGTAGATCCTGAAGGAGTTGGCCCAAGTCACAGAATCATAAAATGGTTTGATTTGGAAATGAGCTTAACAACCATCTAATTCCAGCCCCCCTGCAATGGGCAGGGATACTTCGCACCAGACCAGGCAGCCCAAGCCCCATCCAACCTGGCCTTGAACACCTCCAGGGATGGGGCAGCCACAGCTTGCCTGGCAACGTGTGCCAGGGCCTCACCGCCCTCAGCGTGAAGAATTTCTGCCTAATGTCTAGTTTAAATCTGCCCCTCTCCAGTTTATACCCAGTGCCCCTCGTCCTGTCACTACAAGGCTTGGTACACAGTCCCTCCCCAGCTTTGGCATTATATTTGGTTGCTATAAGGTCTCCTCAGAGCCTTCTCTTCTCCAGGCTGAACAACCCCAACTCCCTCAGCCTTAAAGGCCACCCAGTTCCAGCCCCTCGGCCACGGGCGACCGCTCAGAACCCTTTACAACGCGGCCGCCCGGCGTCCGCTCGGGGCCGCCACTCACCGAGAGGAGCAGAAGGAGGAGAAGGAGGCTGAGGGGCGGCGCGGGGGGCTCGGCCGCTGCCCCCATGCTGCCGCCGACGGCGACGCGGCAGATCCGGCTTCCTGGGGGCGGGGCCGGGCAGGTGCGGGAGCCGGGAAGGGCGGGGCCAGAAAGGGGGCCGGGCAGGTGCGGGGAGCCGGCCTCTGGCCCCGCCCCCTTTAGGGCCCCGCCCCTCCGGGCTCCCAGCACCTGGAGGAGCTGGGTCTTCATTGGACGGAGCCAGAAGTAGCAGGTTCAATGGGGGCGTGTCCGGAGAGGCGCGGAGTCTGAATGGAGAGCGGCGCCGAGGGGGCGTGACCAGGGAGGGGTCGTGGCCAGAAACGAAAACGTGTTGTTAAGAAGGGGCGTGGCCAGAAACGAAAACGTGTTGTTAAGAAGGGGCGTGGCCAGAAGGGGGCGTGGCCATAAACTAAAACGTGTCTAAGAGGGCGTGGCTCGCGGGTGCCGTACCCCTCGGCTTCCGGCGTCTCCCGGAAGCGCGTCCCGCGTAGCTTCCGGGCTCTGGCGGCCGGCGGTCATGGCGGGGCTGTTCCGCACGCTCGGCATCTTCGGCGGCTTCGTGGCCGTGGTAGGGGCGGCGTTTTACCCCATTTATTTCCGGCCGCTGCTGCTGCCGGAGCAATACAGTGAGTCCGTACGCGGTGGTGGGGCGGGGAGCGGGTTTGTGCCCCGGCCGGGCTGGGTGTGCTGGGGGGTAGGTAACTCCCGAGAGGCTTGCTGCGCCGCTAGGGCTAATTAAAACATCGATAATAATACTCGTAGTGTTCTTGTTTCGAGTTGTTGGCCGGCAAGTGGTTACGAACGCCCTTTAGCTGTTCGCAGAAGTGGTTAAGGGGGTTTAGATGCAGCTAAGTTACAATCGGGATTGCACCGCCTCTTTTATAAGAAAGCCTGAGAGGGTTGGGGTTGCTCAGTCTGGAGAAGAGAAAGCGCTGGAGAGACCTTATTGCAGCCTTTCAATACTTGAGGAAGGTTTATGAGAAAGGTAGGGGCAGACTTTTTAGCAGGGCCTGTTGCAATAGGTCAAGGAATAATGATTTTAAACTAAAAAGTACATAGAGTCAGACTAGGTAGAGGAAAGACATTTTTTATAATGAGCATGGTGAAACATTCTATCAGGCTACTAAGAGAGGAGGTAGAAGCACTGGCCCTGTAAACATTCAAGGTCAGGTTGGAAAGTGGCTCTGAGCAACCTGATCTAGTGGAATATGCCCCTGCTCACTGCAGTGGGGGGCTGGACGTTTAAAGGCCCCTTCCAACCCAAACCATTCTGTGACTGTAGAACTTGTTTGGGAAATTTTCTAGGCACAATTTAGAAAATAAGCTTAAAACATGGTAACAGATTCTTTACTGATTGCAATGATTTGATAAAGCTCGTCCACAGTTTTCTCTGAAACTGGCAGCTGTGGAAAACACCACTTTCCTTCCAGAACCACAGCAAACTCACCAAAGCCTTTCACCAACTCTGTAATGAGCAAGCTCTTGAGCACTCAAGGGTACCTGAAGCTTTGGCTATGAAGGCTTGTTGACTCAAGGCAGGTAGTCCCTGATGGTAGGGACAGCACCCGTTGCTCCCAGACTTCTGTTAAATGCCGCCAAAAGGAGTGGAGAAAAGTTTTGTTGTAACCAGTTTTACCCCCTTGCTTTAACTTTTATAAAATTACGCAAGCTGTTGGCATTAACCTGAAGATGGCTATGGTTAATCTGCTGAGGTAGCTAAAGAAATTTCTAGGAAGCTAAAAAATAAAAGGAAAAGGTTAACAAACTTATTGATCTTCTTGGAGGGACTTTAGCCTTGCATCAAAGCTGAAGCAAAATTTAACTTGCAAGCAAGTTTTTATTTAAGGAAGCTTATGTTTGTGAAGTCGGAAACTGCCCACAAAGTTAGGTATTTTACTCTGTGTTCTTGTTTAAAAATCTTCCTTGTTTTTTGTGGTTTTTTTTCCTAATTTGTGCTTCTAATGCACTTTCCCAAAGTGTAGTATTAGAAGTGTGACTAAACATTAAGGAAAGAGCAGAACTAGTGGGTAGTGTCCTCTTTTGTACTTGTGAATTATATGAGCAAATGTTCCCCAGCAGGCTAGGGATTTTGTTTTAATCTCCGTTTAGGACATAAGGTGAATGATACATAAGTATCAAGTTCTTAAACTTGCTGTTTAATACCACATTCTAAATTTTACCTACTGCATGCTCTCCTTTGACCACACCTTTGTTCATTTCTGGTGTGGGTTTTTTGGATGCTCATCACTGTGGTATGAGAGAAGCACAAACATTCATTGTCACAATAGTTTTGACAAAAACCTGGAATTTCTCATTTGTGGTACTTGAGTGTTTTAAACTTTGGGGTACAGAGGATTTGATTTTTCAGATTGCAGTCTATTAAGCTGCATGACAACAACATTTCTGAAGAAGCTCCCACCTCCATTGGTTTGAGCTGTGGCGAACGCTCAGTATTTCTGCATTTTGGGATGCTCGATCTGAAGTGTTAGACGTTTGGATTAACACCATGTAGTAATCTTGCAAAAGGCAAGAATGGATTTTGGTTCTCTGGAGTGACATTCAGCTCTGTAAACATGAAATACTGTCTTTTCTTTAATTTTGTTTTTCCTTTTTATCGCTCATATTCTACACAAATGAGGCACAATTTATTAAGGAAGAAGACTTTTCTGCTCAATTCTTACAAATATTCAGAGAATTCGTAGCAGTTTAACAAATAAAATGGAAGATGCTTGGAAAAGCTGTATGTAATAAAGTTGTTAAAGTATGCTTTAAATCAAGGATGCAGGGGTTTGACTTAATTTTGTACAGAATTGCTATAATTTTATAGGTTTTTAATACTACAGCTTGTGGCCTTGATGATTCTATTATTTTTCCTCTCTGTAGCTTTAGAAAAGACTGTTTACTCATATGAAATATATAGTTTAGTGGCTGTGTTGAAACCTTCAGCACAGACCTCTTCTACTTGGATGAATTAGAACAGTAGGTTGACAGCTGCTATTTCAATTGGGACATTTTCACAGTAGATTTTGTGATTTTGCTGAACAGCGAGACACTGCTGCTTCTTCATTCTATAAGGTGGTTGTCTTCTCATCAGGACTGGCTCTTCCTTATTGTCCTTTTTTTTTGGCTTACCTGTTTTCCAAGTTGTTTCCAGGCCCCACCCCAGCTTCCCTATTGACTGTTCTGTCTCATATTTCTCATGTGCTGCTTCTCTGCACTGGTTTCTTTGCTGACCAGTTAACAGCTCTTTCTGTTCACCCCATGTGTGTTCCAAACCACTCAGACTGATTCTCATTTTGATCTCTGCCTCTCTTCTGATCTTAGCTTCCACCAAAGACTAAGTTTCTTTCTCCTTTATGTCACAGAAGTTAAGTCTGTTTCCTTGCCCTAATTTATTCTGTTTTCTCTGTCTGGATTTTGTACTTTTTCCTTTGACATTAGACAGTTCCTTGAGATTTTTTGTCTGTTAAAAAGGATGAAATGGCAGTTACTATGCTCAGTTTACAGAATCGGAGAAGCTGGATCTACCTTTAGTGCCTGTCCCCCGTGCAAGCAGAATCAATTACTGTGGTGTGCATGCTGGGCTCCAGCAGCATTAGGCTTGCACCTAGAGGCCTGTAGTGCCCGTGTATTCTCAGTGGGAGAGGGTGCTGATAAGTTTCAGTTTTAAGGTGAGCTTAGTTCTAAGTTTAACCTGAAAACATGTGCCCGACGCTTTTTTTAAAGGCTTAAAAAGTTCAGCAATATGGATAAAAGCCTGATCCAGCTGAGCTTGCACTTCCTGTTTCAAAGTACCACAGCGGTAAAGCACTGACCTGGAAGATAATAAAAGAGGTGGCCTTTTTAATAAGGGGAAACGATCGGTTTTGTCTATTTCTCTTCTTGGAAGTGGTTGAATCTTTTAAACAAAAATGAAAAGACTGAGACAGACCCTTTCCATGAAAAATATCCCTCTGCTCCTTAATTTCGCAAAGTATACGAGTACTAATTTTGTAGATGCTATCATGACATCTGCTTGTGATAAGAAGCAAGATCTTTCAGGGCCTGAAAGTGGGGATAACTGATTGTGGAAAGAATGTATCTTGTGAAGAGTGTTTTGTTGAGCCTATGAGTGACATCTCCTGAAAGTGCTAGTCATTCCTTAAGTGATGGGATTGTGGCAGGTAGTTTGGCATCTTTTATTAAACAGCAGTTATTACTTTAAGATGATTATCTTCTTGTTCATAATCTCTCAAAACAGATTAGTTGTTAGTTTCTCAGTGAAGTGTGAGTACTAAATTTGCATTGTGTAGATGTGTATTTTGGTACTTGTGGATGGACTTCTACTGCGTAGCATCCAGAATGAAGAACATTTTCAGTATTATGTTATTGGGTCCAGTCAAGATGCCTGGTATTTACAATTTTTTTTCAATAGTGCCTTTTCTGTTCTGTTTTCCAGAGAAAGAACAGTCAATAAACCGAGCTGGTATTGTTCAAGAGGATATTCAGCCTGCAGGTATACTTGATTCATACATTTGCTTTGATTTAAAGACCATTTTGGAGTATGACCTGAATATTTATATGGATTTAAATAATACAGTGAAGAATGCATTCAAAGAATACATATGTAATAAACTTACCGTGAAAAGGTTTTTTTCCGAGCTAAATTCTTCACTTGAAAATAATGGATTTAATAAAGCTTGTTTTAAGTGGACTTAGCTGGCCAGATAAGTTGCAGAGATTCTTAATCAGATACCAATTTCCACACCGGAAATAAACTTATGAACCAGCTTGGAGCAAACAACAACCATAGGTGGACGGGGCCTTAGCTGTAAAAAAATACGTTATTTCACCCTGTTTTTGGAATACTGCTTTACAACTCAGCTGAGACTCAATTTGTAAGTGCTTTGTCAGTACCTTCCAGTCTCATGGCTGGAGATGTAAGGCAGAAATCCACTATGCATAAAGGAAAATTTGGAATGCAGTACTAATAGCTTTTTATTCCCTGTTATAGCCTGTAAAAGGCATAGAAAAACATGCAAGTGAAATAAAATTGAAGTGTGGCAGACTGTCCTTGATAGTTCATTGTTTCATAGTGTCTGGCCATGTGTTATGCAAGGGTGGCACTTCTTGTTGAAAAACACAAGAGTGCTTGTATTTATCAAAGAATTCATATTTGATTATATTAAAGGGTAATGTATTCATATTTTTAGAAAAGCCTAGCATCAGCAGCAGTTAAATCATCAGTGCAGGACTTACTTTCCGGGAAAGTGGTGAAATGATGAAGAGGAGTAGGAGGTGTGTTGTGAAACTTCAGTCTGGTAAACCTGCCTTTTCAATTAAACATTAAAGAGGATTGGACTGGTTCATTTCTCCAAGATGTAGGAACAAGTTTTTAATCTAAATTTAGCTGTTGTTGAGAACTTACGAGATCTACTAGTTGAAGGTGAAATCTAGACAAATTCAAGTGCAAGGTGCAATTTTAGATGGTTGGTCCAACAATATTAGAGCACCTTGCCTAGTGCTGAGATAGACTTTTCCTTTATCTGAAACTTAAAATCAAGATACGGTTGTCTTCCAAAGTATTTTTGCAAGCTTCAGCAGAGCCACGAGTTCACTGTAGAAATTGTCAGGTTCTTCCATTGCTTCCTACACAAGGCTGGAGTAGCAGACCAATTTATTTATTTTTTTTCCAACAGCTTAGTTATGAACCGCTGGTATTCTCTGATTTGTAGGGTTAAAAGTGTGGTCTGATCCATTTGGAAGGAAGTAATGTTGTCGGCTGAGTATATTGCAAAGCAGAACTGAAGATGGACATCTTCAGCAGTTTCTTCTTTCACTGAAGTGTGTCTTTGGGTATCGCTGGAGAAGAATTCTGAATATGCTGTGTGGGCACATGAGGAGCAACAAACGCTACTGTTTGGAATCCAGAGATAAAATTGTGCTAGTCTTGACAGAGGATGCTGGGGCATAGTGCACAGACTGATAGAGACCTGAATGATTCCCGAGTTTAGAAGTGAAATATTTATTTCCTTGAGTCAAAGGAGGAGAAATTATTTTTGTGGATAATCTGTAAACACTTGCAGAATAAATTGTAATTAGAATAAAAAATGCAGAGTGCTACTGTTTGTTCCCTAGTTCGAGAGTTACTTTTCTTGATTTTATTATGAAAACGTGGTAGAAATATTTATTGAGAGAGATCAATGCAGAAAATATAATGTGGTGAGTGTAAATTTGTACATTAAAATTTCTTCCTTTTAAACCAGTGTGTATTTTCATTTTTTTTGCAAGTAATTGTGGCTGGTTAACCTTGGCCAGGTGCCCACCCAGCCACTCCCACATGCACACTCCTCAACAGGGCAAGGGGAGAAAATAGAACAACAAAGTTTGTGAGTCTGGATAAACGCCAGGAGATTGCTTACCCGTTACTGTTGCAGGCAAAACAGGCTCGACTTGGGGAAAATTAATGTAGCTTGTTGGCGATTAAAATAGATTTAGGTAGCAAGAAAAAAATCCAAAAAGTAAAATAATGCCTTCCCACTGCCTCCCTTTTTCCAGGATCAACTTCACTCCTCAGTGCTCCCTTCCCTCCCTGCCCTTGCCCCTCCATCCCCTGAGTGATGAATGGAGGTTATGGTCAGTCTGTAACAGTTGTTCTGCTCCTTCCTTCTCAGACTTTTCCCCTGCTCCTGTATGGAGTTTTCATGACCTACAATTAGTTTAGGAAGTACCTAACTACTCTGGTGTAGGCTCTTCCCCAGTCTGTGGTATAGACATTACTCTAACATGGTCTTCTCCATAGGCTAGTCTGATGCCTGGAGCACATCATTCTTCTTTTCAGACTTTGGGCTTCGTACAGCTGTTCCTCACTTTGTTCCCATAATTCTTTTGCTTGTCTGGTGTTTTCACAAACCGCTTGGCTGGGCTGTGTCTCCCAGTGGGTCCTTTGTGGACCCACCTGCAACTGTCTGTGGCTGGCATGGGGCAACTTCTACAGCCTGCCTTCCAGAAGATTATCACTATGAGGTAGAAAAGCAGATACATTAATCTTTTTAATCTTTTTTTGCAAAGCACTTTTTTGTAGTGAGTTAAGGATTGCCCTACTGAAACTCTTTACCCAAACTGGGTATCTGTCTTAATAACAGGTTCTAAATAAACTGTGTGTTTTCAAATTTCAGAAGAAAGAAACAGTCTATAAGCTCTAGTTACAGTCTATAGCCTAACTTATATTGTTCTTGAGTACAGGTGTAGCGCGTACATTTATCTCAATATATGCTTTTCTTTTCTTGATTAATTTTTAGCACTTCATCATAGTGTATAAGATTTTAAAGACAGTTGCATGGTTATATATGTTATGAGGACTGTATGCACAGTGAGTGTTATTTAGAAAATTATCATGTGTTAGTTATATTTTTGGGGCACAGTTTTCTTAAGATGACAGATGAAAGACTTGTTTACAGTATTCTTTCTTGAGCTGCTGTTCTCTTAATTGCTATTCCTTTCCTATCTGCTGTTGTTGTTCCCCTCTCCCTCAGACATGTTTCCTCTTCTGAGTTTATTTTTTTACAATTTTCTTCAGTTTCCTTGCTGGGAGAATGTGACCATAATTGATTCCTGTGAGTTCTTGGATGATTTCATATGATGGCTGATGTCAGAGTGAGTGCATGCATTCACTGTAGGGATGATTACAGAGTTTTCACTGCATAGCGCAGAGCAACCCTGTGTGCTACAAAAAGAATCAATTAAACTTAAGGTCAAAGAGATTTTTATCACTTAAACCTTTCTTCAATGAGACTGTGGAAATGAGGGAGCCTTATTTTGTGTTTTTGTGAACAAAACATTATACTGATGCATCAGACAGTTTCTGCCAAGTTGTTTCATTCCCAGTGGAAATGTGATATTTCCTAAATGCAGATACTCCATCTATAAGTGACTAGCTGCAGAACAGAGCTTTAGGAGAAACTCAGACTTGTTCAATAACGCTGCTTCTGTCATTCGGTGACACAAATGCTTAAAACCCAGACATTGTGGTAGTGTGAAATAGACATTAAACCACTCTTTCAGGATAAATGATATGACAGGATGTTAAATTACTTACTTTGGAGTTAAGAGATAAGACAATCTCTGCTACTTGTTTACTTTGTGAAGTTGAGTAATTTGGTGAGACTGGATCTTGCCTAGAAAAATGTTAGACGCTTTCAGAACAGTGGCTGTTGCTGGCAGGTGCCTTGGTATTACTTAAATGTTGCAAATCATTTGGTTTCATTAAGTCAATTATTTAGCATTTGTAGCACTGTACATGTCTGTTGGTTTGTTGCAGTGCAAAATAACTTCCTAAGTTTTGTAATTGCCTGTATAGAATTACAGCAAAATTGCTGAATACTACTGAAGTGAATCTAAACTCTGCAGATGGCATGGATTGATTTTAATGATCGTCACTTCTCATTAGCTGTGTTCCACGTAATTAAATGGGCTGATTGGTCATATCTTTGAAGTGTGGGTTTAGCGAATGTCTTCTTTAAGTCCTTAGTATTCTGCTTGGGTAAAACTCTTAAGTCAACAAGGGACAGACTGCAATAATTCTCCAGAATTCACACTGCAGTTTTCTGTGTTTACTCTGGCATTTGCCAGTTGCCTGGAGACTTGTCTGAGACTCACATGGGAAGTCCTAATCCTGCAGCTGGCTTTCTGGGCTTTGTGACAATGCTTTGTTCTGCTCATGGACACTGGACATAAGCCTCTTCCTCCTAGCAAGATGTCCCGATCCAATAGCAGGGAGGGTTCTTAAATGATACCAAGAGGCCGAGATTAAGACTCAAAAGAGGTCAGATGCCATACAATCTTGTGAGCTTTATTTTCTTTAACAACTGATAACAGCAATAGGACAGAGAGGAAAAGAAAAGAAAAGTTAGAATCCCTAAGCATGAAGATGGTAGAGATGCAACCTAATTACCAGCACCGCGAATCCAGCGATGTCCCATTGGATCGGTCTTGGTGCAGGTGATGATGAAGACACATCCACGGAGTGACGATGATGTTCCAAGCTCCAGGAAGACTGCGGGAGGAAACACGCAGCAACACACACAAGGTCGAGTCCACCAAACAATGAAGCAAGTCGAGTTCACCAAGCAATGAAGCAGCAAGAGGCTCCTCCATTTATCCCAGTCCCCACGATTTTCCCAAACAGTTGACTCATTTCCAGCAAGGCATTGTCACGCCTAGGTGTTCAGCTTGATCTTCGGGTGGATGTTGAACAGTCCACCTATTTCTAGGCCTCCGTGTGTGCATGCCCTGGTGTCCAGCTTGATAAGCATGCTTTGGGTGGATGCCATGGTTTTTCCGTTGGGGACAATTCGTCTCCGTGGTTGGTGGTTCTTTTGAGATATCGTTGTGGTTGACAGCTTATGTTGAGCCAAAGCAGTTCGATAACAGTCTCTTACACTACCCCAGTAACAGGTGAAGTTGAGTACAGCAAATTGTGCTCCCCATGACTCTTTTCTTATCATCCTCTGGAAGTAAGAGGTTTTGCTCCTTTTATAGCCTTCAACAGCAATTATTTTTAGGCACAGTCACACAAAGATGTTAGATGTGTTTATAATTATGCATAACTTTATGTAATTATCAGTTCTTGAGAATGACCAGGCCATGTTTTGCAGATTTGCTAGTTTTGGTCCATGTGTTCTGATTGTTCTGATAGAAAGGTTTTTTCATTTGATAAAAATGCCTTCTTAAAATGTTTTCTCGACAGTTACCTGTTCCGTAATATGAATGTATTTTGCTTATTTATTCTAGCTGGAATATGAAGAGCAAATATAACTTCAGCCTTTGGAAGACTGGAGAAAAGTTTAAACCAGGGCTTTGACATCCCAATGGAAAGATCTGGTTGTACTAAGTTTAGGGCTGCTGTTGTATACTGATAAGTTTTGAAATTACTGAAACTTGTGCCATGAAGAGCAAATCTGAGATTTTGGTCTAAATGCAGCTTAGTTTTGGAGCATTAGAGACTATTGATGATGTAATGAAACCCTCAAGCACAAACACTTTAGGATGAGTGAATATGGCAAAAGGTATCAGGCAAGTTGCCAGGTTATACATGTAAGCAAGACAAATTTCTCTTGCTGAATATTTTACTTCATTTCTTGAGATTGTTCCCACTGACAGAGATGTTTTTTCTGTAATACACAAAGTCCATTGAATAGCCTCAACTGGCTGTTGCAAATTTTAATGTATATACGCCCTCCCACAAAAAACACTCCAGAATAAGAGTCAGTTCTCGTGATTTGGAATTTTCTAAACCAAAATAAATCCTTTTTTTTTCTTTCTTGCAGTCTAGCAATAATTAACTACTCATTTTCTCAGTATTGTGTACATTCCTACTGACCTTCTTCATGTTAACGTGCAGACACAGCAGTAAATGAAAAGCTGCATTTGCTTTTTCTGTGGTGCCTTACACTCCAAATAGTGTGTTTGCTAGTGGGAGGAAATTATTTTCCAGCTTCTGAGAAAGTGCTGCAGAGTATACAGTTTTCATGCGGGTGATGTATAACAGGAGAGAGAGAGGGAAAAAAAAAGTGCAAGTCAAAGCATATTAAAGCTCACATTATCACATATTAGCTTATGATCCAAGGTGTATTTGTGCATAGTACAGACTGTGTGGGCCTTGCAAGAAAAATGGTGCAGTGTTTAAGACACTATGTTGGAAATTTGGACTGTGGAGGGAATTTCCCTGTTCCACCACGGTTTTGTCTGACAGCAGGTAAGTAATGTAGCCTTTGTGCTTCAATTCCATCTGTAAAAGACTACTTCCCTTCCTTCTAAGGCATGATGAAGTTAAATACAGGAGTTTTTAATGCTCTAGAAAACATTTTGATTTCTTGTCTGAGAAGCATTCTTTATGATTAAGAAACATAGGTCTGGATTTGTGTGGAAATCAGATATTTTTGTTCCAAGAACTTAAAATTTTCTGAAGAGTCGTTTCTAAGAGGAAAAGTCTTCTGGAATTTCTCCGGACTTTATACTGCTGAAATATTGTGCTCTCGGTATGGAAATTTTACATTTTGGGAGTCAAACAGAAAACTTGCCTGCTTTTTACAATACTAATTTTTTTTTAGAAGATCTCTAAATTTGAGTACAAAATTCTACGTGTAAGTTGAAATTCAGCACAATATTAATGTTGCTACAGTTGCACAAAAAACCCACAGAAAATTGGTCAACTGTTGTTACTGGCCCAGGTGCCTTGGCAATTTTCAGTATTTTGACTTGCCACTTCCCTTGTTTTCTGTAACAATGGGTCCTCCCTTTTGAACTTTGCATGCCAAAAAAAAAAAAAGTAGCTAGAAGTCTTCTAAGGAGCTACAAGTAGTGAGCAGGGGAAGCTGAGTAGCACTTAAAGGAGGTGAGGAAGAACTGGAGGTACTGCAGGGAAAATAGTGTTTCTTTTATAGCCCTGGAGGAGCACCATGGGGGTAGGGATGATGGATATGAAGGGGAGACAGGGTGTACTGGTCAACTGAATAGGTAGGAGTGTGAGGGCTGTACAACATAAATCTATTGGAATACAGTCTTCGTAGGCTCTGCTACTTGCAGAGCAAATTGGAATACTTCTTTTCCTCTTTTCCATTTCCTTCACAGCAGATCAGAGGTAAACATTTCTAAAAGAGTTCCTAGTCAAGACAAAGAGGTTATTATGAGAAGAGAGCATCTAAGGAGAAACGATAGAACTATACTTCATTCTATCCTACTTTGAGAGGTCAGAAATCCTAGAATAACTTGGGTAGAAAGGGACCGCATGTTGATAAGTGTATTTTGGGCCTCAGGTCCACGGAAATGTGCCTCCTTTGCTATCAGCTTCTTCCTGTGATTCAATACAGTAACTATCAGCAGTACCAGTCAGGGTTGAGAAGGGAAGGTACTCCCATTGCTTCGGTAGAAATTCCGGTAGGAGCAGTCCTCCTCAGCTACCTATTCACTTCTAGGACTGCTACCTGCTTTATTATATGTGACTTTTGAGGTGCCAGTGATTGTAGCAGGCCAGCTCTAGATCTAGATTTCCTCCCACCTACAGGTAAGAGAAGGGTTTATACAAGAACTCCAATGTGCCATTACTGGCTGAACAGCACCATTAGGAGTCCTCTGAAACCTGGAAAGCAGGTAATCCTAGTAACACTGTCTTCACCATCTGCTTGTAGCTTCCTCTGAAATGAGCTCCATTCCCCTGATCTTTCTTACAGTCACCCTGTGTGTGGCTAACACAAGCTTGCTGAATGTCCCACATAACAATGAATTTGTCATAGTTCAGCTCAAAATCCCATGTCCCGCATCCCACATTAAGAACTTGTGGGGGTATTACTTCTCCTTCTCTGTGTGTTTTTAATATGGGTTATGTGATTCTGTGGCCTCTGCTAACCGCTCCCTGCCTACCTCTTTCTGCCTCTGGATTAGGGTGATGATGCCAGCACCACCACTAGCTGAAGAAACCTGTAAGAAGATGCAAGGATCTAAGGGAGGCATTCCCATACATGAAGTCTATCAGTCTTACTAGTGTGTGTCAGAATTCCTAGTAGCTCTTGTCAGCTGAATGAGCTTTTAGCTTGTAGCAAAAACTCTTGTTATAATTCCCTATTGCACTTAGCACCGTTAAATTTTGTCCCACAGCTACCATTGCAGCTATTCTTTTGCACTGATATTCCCTCCCAAGTTGTTGAATCAAAACATTTAATTAGCATACTGCTGTGCCAAACAATTACATTAAATGTGTCCCATGACAGCTCTTTGAGAAATGCCACCAGTAAAATTCCTCCAGGCCAATGACTTCCCATTTGTCATTTCCGCTTTAGCTACTTCCATACTTGGCTTACAATTCCTGCAGCTGCTAATTGCTTCCCATGTGACATTATTCCAAATGCTTTGCTGAAGTCCAGATGGAATGTATCCCCTGAATTTGTGTCATGTTGACAAGATGGTTACCTGATTAAGTACCTAGAGTAATACTCTGACATGTTCTGCTTTGGGAATTTTCATTTGTGTCTCCAGTTTTCATTACTTCAGAATTTGCCCTGATTCTTATGGAAAGAATAATAGCTAGGTAGATGTTTTCCAAGAGACCCATATGTGTTCAGACTTCCTTATTCTGTCTGGATGCATCATAATGCATATAAAATGAAAGACTGAGTCTGTTAGGACCACCTAAACATCATGAGAGTAACCTGTCTCTCCAGTCCAGGCAGAAAGGAGAGATGTTTGCTGCTGTTGGTTCCTTTCAGAAGCTCAGAAGTTTATATTTGTCCTGCCTCTCTGTCATTGATTATTGGCTCATAAGAACCAGCTCTGGCTAACAGAAAATTCCTGTAAACAGTGCAGGAACACAAGGTTGGTTTTATTTAGTCAGAAAAACCATCACTCAACACTCAACAAACTCAGAAAGAGTAAGGTCAGTTAGCAAGCCTTATTGACAAAATATGATTAAGTGAATTGTTACATCTGCAAAATTATTCAGGGGAATGCAAAAGAATTTACTTCTGGTTCTTGTTTCTACAGGTCACTGGATGCATATCACTTAGGCTCGTGACAAGGCAGGCATGACATCAGAATAATGACTACTTTCAAGAAGATAACTTTTCCTCTGCATCAGTCCTTTGGAATCACAGAAGAGATACAGATAAAGGTAAAAATACAATATTTCAATTGTGCCGATAGTTTTAATGGAATGATACTGATGGCACATTGTGATTAATTTGTGAACTGGCACATCCTTTGAGAACTACCTGGAATATGATCTGTATGATCGGTTGGATCCTAAAAATTCTAAAGATAACTGACTTTCTCCAATTTCACGCCCTATTTACTGTCAGTTACATCACCCCACGCTTTTCCAGGAATCTTCCTATGATAGCATGTTTGAGCTAAAGTTTTGAGCATCTCTATGTCTTGAAGAGTGAAAGATACTTTCTTCCTGTTATTTTCTTCCAAGATAAAATACGTTTGCATGTTACTCTCTGTTGAGACTATCACAAATCTTCAAGTCCAGATTCTAACTCTAGCCCTAAATCCGTGGAAAATCTTGTAGATTATTTTTCCTATCTATGCTTGCAGACAGCCAGCTCCAATACTAGTGGCCATATTGAGTATTCTGCTGGTAGTAGAGAAATGCTTAATCACAAACACAGTTTCATTTTGATGAAGCATTTAGGATTACGTTGCTTAGGAACTTGGCTCTTGGGGCAAATACTTACAACAAGTATGAAGCTCCTTACCACTTAGTTCTCTCAGGATTCAACAATTTTGCCTCCTCTGCAGGTTTTAAGATAAATCAAGGGAAATGTAGTTGCTACTTATGGTATAGGGACCTTCCTCACTCATGACCTGTCTGTCCTGAAATAGATCCTGAGTGAGATTTTCAGATCCCAACTATATGAATATATCTCCTGATATTTTCCAAACTGTCTTCTGGGTGAATAGTCTTTTCTGTGTACGAAACAGCTTATGAAATGTTATGTCTACTGCACACAAGGAGTATGGTAGTACTTATTTCACCTCTGCTGACAGTATCTGGAAGGGACAGAAGTTGTACCCTCTGTTCTCTTGTGTTGCTTAAAGTGTTGACTATCTTGTTGCCATTAAACTTTTCTCTCAGAAACATGGCAGATAAAGAGCCCTTAAAACTATCTGCATATTCTAAATGTGTATTCTTTATGGTCAGCTTCATATGAGTATTTCTGAGTTGAATGCCAGCTGTTATTGAGATGGTCTTCATAAATCTAATGGATTTACCATCTTGGATCATCATAGAAAACATCACAGCAATCCTCTATATAATTTCATGAAGGAAGGGACACATCCACTTAAATTTGCAGAGGCTGAGCACTTGGGGAATTATTATATTTAGCAGAATATTGCTTCACATATAGGAAGTGTAGGAAGTGACAGGGAGGTTTTGATGAGGAATTATGCATAGGAAAGGACATGAGGCATTCCTTGGGCAGGAACACATGCCATTGACCAAATTTATCTGTCCTGCCAAGAGGCTCTGTTAAGCCTGCTGTATTTTTAGGGAAGTGGAGGGTCAGGGTGAAGTTTAAGTCTTTGAGCAGGGACCTTTTCAATGCACACACTTATTACATATCCATAGTGCAAATAAAAGCTAGAGAGCTGTGTTTGCTTTTTCTTCCACAGATGAGCCAGTGGTAAATGGCTGCTACTGCCTAGTGAGAGTATGGATGGAACAGGCTTTTGAAGAGGTGTTTGCACTGCCAGAAGAGGTGAGGAGCTGTTTATGGGTGAACTGGCCAGCAATGCTCCCTTTTGAAGCCACACTGGCAGGATGACTTCAGCAGCTGGAAGGCAGCCATGCAGTGGAGCACAAGTGATTATCACACCTCTCTTCACCCAGCAAAGTGAAAGCCACAGTCACATTTGTGCAAACTCCTTTTACTCACCAGCAAAAGAATGGGGGCTGCTCAGCCCTGTCCAGGAAAAGAAGAGAACTGTCCGTCCAACACACCTCAGACAGTGCAAATTGTCTATTGATCATCAACCTAGGCAGTATTCCTGTTCCTCTAAAGGAAGGCTACTACCATTTGGAAGCCCTCCACGCAAGCTCTTTCCAAACACACCTCTCTCACTTCCCTTGCGTTGGGAGGAATTTTAGATCTGCCAGCTGGGACTCAGCCCCTGGGCTGATTCCAGCACCTGAGCCGAGCTTTATGTCAGAGTGAGCTGGCTGATCCCGTGGGACGTTACAGTGTGCCCTGACGCAGGTGGTAATTCGAAAGGTGCTGCTGGACTTCTACAAGGAGGTAGAACGTGACAACCTCAAAGCTGAGTGGTGGCAAAGCAACGATTTCCAGCTCGTGATGTTTATTACCTGGTGAGTGGCATGTTTAAGAATATTCTGCTTGTGGTGGTAGCAGGAAGTGATAGACTAGTTGCTTTGTCTGTTCCTTTTGTTCTGAATTTTACAATGTCTGTGCCTAAAGATTTAATTACCCCTGCACCTCGTTAGAACCCCCCAAAAAGAGAGATGAACTGAATAATCATCAACTCTTAGGTATCTGAATGTAAAATGAAGCTTCTGGTTTAGTATTTTCTGTGCTGCTTATTTTCAAGTGAAAGCAAATTGCCTTTTAATATAAGATACACGATTCAGTCTCCAGGGAATCCTGTCTTTGTATCCTTCTTATACATTATTTAAAAAAAAATCTCAACCAATCAATGAGTAGCCGGAGTGATCACAACTCAAGAATGCAGACTTTGTTCCCAAGAAAAAAGGCAAAAGGGATGAAAAGTTGCATTCAATTCTGTTATGTAACCAAGAAAATAAATTATTTCAGAGGAGAACAGTGCTAGATTTTCCCTCTCAAAGATATTGTGTATAATTAACAGAATTAATTATAGAATTATGCACAACCAGGAACAAGGGTGTTTGATTCACCTTGTTTTACAAACAAAAAGAGTCTTAAGTCTGTGAGTGCCATGCAAATAGCAATTGAAGATTTTTTCTGGACATAGATAATGGAGCAGAGACTGTGGATTTATGGGATGAGGAGAATTGTGTCATGTACATTGATGGCAATAGAAAAAGAACAACGTAATGGTTTTATCTGCAGTTGTGGCCATAACTGTCAGTTAAAATCTGGTTTATATTCAAAGCTTTCACCAAGTATTTGCTTTTGCCAGTTTCTGGATTATTTATCATCTCAGAGTGACATAATAAGCTTTAGGCCTGTGATGTAAGTCAGATATCTAAATCTGGCCTGATATAGAGTGGGTTTTCCCAGCCTAACAAGCCAGAACTTGGCCTGTTAAAGGTGTCTGCCATGAAGGACTAGGGAATTAATGAAGCCTGACCTTTTTCTATGGAGCCCACTTTTGAGAGCAATATTAATCTGTGACTAGTAAAACTGGGCCAGCATCCTTTCGGCCTCTTTCTTCAGCAGTGTCACCTCTTTCACAACTACCTGTTAGAGCTCCTTCTCCAGCAGCTTCCACCTGGCCAGCTGGTCTCAGTGGATCCCCCAGAACGACAGGGTTGAAGCTTTTGCTCTGGGAATGGCTGCCCGGGGAGCTAAGTGCCGGGCATCCACACAGGAGGGAGGAAGCCTGAGCTGTTGGATGGTGTGTTTCTCTGGGTGGGTCTTCATGCATGGAGTGTCATGCTTGAATTCACAAGTCTAGGCACAAATGGCACCTGTTTCCTTAGGTGTGAATTTTGACTCCTCTTCCATCACTCAGTATTTTATAGGCTAAAGAATTTAAATACTCTTTAAGTTGTGCTACTGGTCCCGTGCAGTTGAGGAATTACCAGGGAAGCAAGGTATGCTTAGCTACAAGACTCCCAAAGCACTTGTCCTGGAGGAAGCCAGCTTACGCTGCAAGCAGTTCTGGTAACTACTGGACATGTCTCACTGTGCACCGTCCTGGGTGACAACTTAGCTGTAAGCTGTTTGCTTCCTGTGCTGTTTAGTGCAAGTATGCCAGATAGATGTGTGCCTGGGGAATCTCTCAGGAAGGTGGTAATGTTTAGAGAACTTGGGGGGGTAACCCCCAGTGCTTTTTCTACCCATCCTTGCATAACTGAAGGGCTAGCTATTATGTGCTTCATATGAGAAATGTCTTGATCATTTTTGTGACTTCTCTAGAGATGTCAGCTAGAAATTCTGGATCCCATCTTACAATGCAGTTGTGAGGCTGTGCAAGCACTTGCTCAAAGACATTATTTTTATAATTGTTTTTTCATTATAGAGTCTCAGACTCCAGCAATTTCAGAAGTATTTGACCATGCCCTTAAGACAAATAACTCAGCTCAAAATATACTTCTGATGATCTTCAGAGTTTTGTGTGTGCAACAGGTTCAACATATAACTTGGCATACCAGGAGGTCTGGATCTACTGCTGCTGACTTCTTTACTTGCCTGCTATAGGAATGATACATTTTGAAGTAGTTATAATTGCTTCTCAGGTTTATCATATGAGATGTATGAGCCTCAGTCGGGCTGCTGTTCCTCCTCCTCCTTTACAGTCTCTTCTCTGCTGTGGCCAGTTTATTCTCATAGAGTTTGCTGGTAAATTAGTTGTAACTTCTTCAGACAGATGGTGGTGTCTTGCCACCTGTACCAGCTGAAGACAATTTTGGTCTCCACTTACTAGGAATGATACTTCATCATTCCCTGCTGTGGTTGTGACGATAACTCCTCTGAGAACATCGTGTCTGGGCCTAGATACACATACTGATAGTTTAGTCCCATGTCTGCTTAGACTTTTCAAGGCACATCAGTCCTTTGGGCAGGAGACCTGTGTGTCTTGCGGAAAGTGTAGTTACTTGCACAGTGAGTATCTGCCTGAAAAAACTGTCATAGTCATGCTGGAGTCACGTGGAGAGAGCATGGCTGAATGTAAGATCTCACAGTGAATCAGCTTGCAGATATATTGGATTACCTGGTAGGAAGCTTGCTGCCAGGCTTTTTGGTGGTGTCTCTGTTGGCTGCAGCTTCTCTCTAGGCATGTCTGATTGGACCTCCAACCAGCCTGGGGGTTGTGGAGCAGATGGATGTTCCAGTATGAATGCAGGTGGTGCCCTCACAGATTGTGAGGCATGTGCTCAGAGTGAGACATCCAACAAGTCTTCCTACTTGAGGTAGGGTCAAGGCCTTCTTCCAGTTAACCCAAACTTCACATTTTCACTCCAGACTCTAGCCTGCCCTTGGAAGGAACAGGTCCACTTCAGAAGGACACTGAGTACAGTGATGGAAAATATAAGATCTTCAGGCCTTTAGGAAACTGGACTTGCTATTTAATAAATAAATGCTTCTAAAACCCCAAATCCCTAAGAAGCCATGATAACCTTGTGATGACCTTTCCGAGCTGCAATGTGTATGGCTGCTTTGCAACAAGGGTTCTGCAGGCTGCCATTTTATAGTGTTAAATGACTTAGACCACTTCAAAACAAAAGATGGCATACTTATTTAATTTTTCATTGTTAACAAACCAGTGTTACTGAACAGGCTGTCTTAGGATTTTCTTTGGAAATAATACATTGGCACAATGAAAGAAGTCGTTACCCTATTTCTGCCATGACAAACAATCAGCCTTAGGCTTCAGTTGTCAAAGCTTTTATGTCCTTGCTGAAATGCTACTGTCAATGGCATTTAGACAAGTTTTTAAAGTTGGAAATGAGAACTTGAGAATTCAACTGGATTGGCCTTTTGTCGTGTAACTCCAGTCTTCCCATGGACCAGTAGATGGGGCAAGCGAGCCTCCGTACAGTTGTGATCAAACTTTTTCTGCATGAAAGGTTAAAATGTAGCCCTCGTTGGCTCTTAGTTCAACAGTGTAGTTTGAAGGCTCTTTACCTTTGTACTGTAAGGGTAAATTATGTACTTTGACGCAACTGGACTATTTTCTTTACAAACATATGTCGTAAACAATTGCTCTGTTCCTTGAAATTCTGAGATTCTGACATTTAAAATGATGTTCTTTTCTTTACATAGGGATGGAAACAAATCTTTTGCAGGTTTTGTTGTGCGAAGATATGGGGATGTGTGTTCCCTCCCCAAAACTAGCCAATAGTTTGGTGTTTATAGCACTCAAAGGGATGCAAATGATCCAGGTTTTTGTCTCTGGTAGTCTTCCATGTGCCTGTAGGACAAGATCACCCTACATGCCTTTGGGTCTTCTTTTCCAATTCTCTTCTCCAGTAGCTATTGTTACTTTTATACATTTATTGGTGCACCAGGCTTGCAGAGACTACACGAGTGGCCATACAGTTGCTGGCCCCAGGGAGATTAACTCCCAAAATAAGCCAGTCCATGAATACTGCCTGTAGTAAGGAGCAAGAGGGTTTGGGTTTTTTTTGAACATGTAGGAATGTAGGGTCCTCAGTTTGCCTTTAGCTACAATCACACTTCTTCATGTGCTTCTACACATTAGATTTCTAAGAATGCCCTGCATTGTCCCTGCTCCTTGGAGCTTAGCTTAGCAGTGTGAGTGCTGGAGCTGGTTGTGTTCTTGCAGGCAATGTGCTGCAGGTGCAAGAACCATTTGCTGCTTTACATTGAGGCAAACAACTCCAGTGAAGTTGGCCTTGTGTGAGGTAGGAGCTCCTGCAGGTGCAGAGCCCAGAGGTGGTGGTGAGCTTCTGCCTGTCCCGTAGACAAGATATCATTGTTTGGCTAGTTGGGTGTATCTTACCCTTATGGAAGCAGGTCCCACTGTTCAGCCTTGTTTTATTTTAGAGTGAGGCAAGCTTCCTAGGTGGTTGGGGGAAAGGATGAAGAAACCTGTGTCTGTGTTTAAGTGGATAGGCTAGACAACTACAAGATGGTAATAGAAAACAAAACAGCTTGGCTAAAAATTTTTTTAAAAATCCAGACTCCTCCCTCCCCTCCCAAAACCCACACAACTCTCTCCTCAGACTTTCAAAATGTGAAACAAAAGGGATAGATGTGAGGTTACTTTCTCAGATATGTAGGGAAAGCCTCAGCTGCTGGGCTTTGACTAGTTTAGCACATGGGTATATGTGCCACCATATGTCATTATCCATTTGTGATATCCAAAACTTTTCTCAGGGTGGAAGGGCGCACTGAGGAATTCTTGGCTGAATTTGCATGACTTCGTGCTCTTGCTTGAATCCATTACATGGTTAAAACTGAGATGGGTAACACTGAGTATAGAGGGGGACAAAGTTTAAACTGGTGTAAACTGAGCAGCATCTTTGCAGGCAGTGAAAGGAGCCAGACTCTACAGACATCTGAACTGGTAAGAGTCTGGCACACCTTCTCCTAAAGTATATTGTACAGGATCTGGGCACTACCTTAACCTATTTCATATTTTGGAGGAGCAATTCGTGTTGCCTTTTCCTCATGTTACTCAAAGGTTATTCCAAATTCTCTCCCTTTTGCAGGCTTGTGGTGACCTCAGAGCTCATCTCTAACACTGCCTCCTTTGTGGCGAGCAAACTGACTCAGACTGGGCTTCTTGCGCTTCTTGCAGCCAAATTCCTACATCTTGCCACAGTTCTGCTTTCTTTACTTTCCATTCAATCTACTGACAGTCCTACAGCAAAAATTCCGTTGGCTCTGTCATAGCTACCTTTGCCTTTGTATGTTTTCATTGGCTCACTATG
Organism: Clamator glandarius; assembly: GCA_033459285.1. Lineage (NCBI taxonomy): Eukaryota > Metazoa > Chordata > Aves > Cuculiformes > Cuculidae > Clamator > Clamator glandarius. The sequence continues at coordinate 4,966,159 of JAUNZM010000109.1, forward strand.
TTTTGAATGGAATTTAAATTTTTCAGTGCATTTCCAGCTAGCGTTTGCATTTTGTCCATGGTATGTGTCATGGTCATCCAACATCCTCTGACTTCACCCCGTCCTCGTGGTCTTCCTCTTTTTATTTTCTCCATATCTTTCCCTGTTCCTAAAGAGTTGTTCTCCTAATAAGATGGGCAGTGTTACCAGCACTCAACCCCCACTACTTTCACTCTCCACTCCTGACCTTCCCTTGAGCGCTAGTGATTTTTCTCTTAATTTTCTGCTTTGTGGATGGAAAGTGCTGCTTTAAAAGGGAAGTACTGCTCCTTGGGTAGGTATAAAGGATGGCTTAGACTGCACAGGTTCCTCAGGAACATGGGTTGTGACACAAATGCAATGTGAGGCAGCTGGAAACACCTACAGCATGCAGTGGTTTATAGTAAGCCAACTGTTCAGTGACATGCTGGCCTCTGAGGAAAGCTATGTGTGCGTTAGCCAGAGGTGTCTCGGGAGGGTTCAGAGTCTGTCAGCTATTTGGCTCCTCACAGACAGCAGATGTTCCACAAGAAGGTGAAACGTGCAATAAATGATTGTATTTACTTGAAGCAAATCAGAACTCAAGAAAAGGCAATTGTCCAGCCAAATGTGTTTACTGCTGCGGGAATGCTTTTCTGCTGATGCAGTGTAATTCACCCAAAATCTCTGGACATTCTGAAAGCATTAACAAAGGTAGGCTAGTGCCAGTGTTTGCAGACATATTAGAGCCAGCTTTTTACTGCCTGTTTTGGATACTGCCATCTATATAGCCTGCACTGAGTTTGGTACTGCCATGGCTACTTGGCCGAGTGTTTCCTGAGTGTAGCTGCATGGATGGTTTCTGCAGCTGTGCTGAGCTCATGCTCACACAGTTACATGGGTAAACAGCACCTGAATGGACCACTGTACGGCTAGCTCAGGTAAGTGTACATGAGCTGCAGTCGCGTTAGTGTAAAGATGTCTTATTTTTAGGAGGAAAAAAAAAATCTAAGATCTGGATTGAAGACAAATTATAAGTCACAAAGATCCATCACTCTTTTCTACTGCATCTTCTGAGGGGAAGGAAATGAAGAAAATGAAATACTGAGCAGACTATCACTAGTGAAACGGGTTCAGGATAGATTGTGCCATTTCTACTGGCTGAGGGAACATTCAGCTGCTGTCTAATGCAGAGGGATGTTCAGTGGCCCAGAAGGGAGAGAAGTAGTCTCTTTATGTGCATGCATATTTTCCTCATGGACAAACAGATACGTCTTTGGATGGTTATTTTGAGATCCAGAGGCCACTCGTTAATCTGCAATGGCATGAAGGTCAGGTTGGATGGGGCCTTGGACAGCCTGATCTAGTGGTAAGAATCCCTGCCCATTGTGGGAAGGTTGGAACTAGATGATCCAACCCAAACTATTCTATGATTCTGTGATTCTCTGAAGAAGAGGGCTGTATCTTTAGCCAGCAGCAGGATGTTAATGCAGGGGTTTCAGATTATTTTTCCCCTAAAGAACATACTGCCAAGTAAATGTCACCTGGTTCTGGGTATGCGCCAGGGGTTAGGGAATGACTTTGAGTCAGCAGAACTGGACTGATGTGAATAGTTTCTGGTAAAGCTCTGGTGACCAATAGCTGCAGGATGATTGGGGGATGGCTGTTCCTGTCCAATGTGTCCCCACATAATTGTGGTGTGTGTCTCCTCTGAGATGATCTAGTGGTCCTCTACTCACTTTTGCACAACATGCAAAAGAGGACAAACTTCAAAAGTTCTTGGAATGAGAAAACAGCTCATGTCCTTCCAAGTCGTGTACTTTTTTACTGAGAAACTCACATTGTTTCCCCTCTCCCCCTTTGCTCAGCTCACTGATGGTTGTTTTCTGCAGACATTTCCCCCAAATGACCTTGCCATAACCAAAATGGAACAAAAGGCCCTGCCCATGTTCTGCTCTGAGTCCCTTAACTACAGCATGTTTTCAGTCTGTGGAGAGCATTTTTTTTCTCTCTCTGCTCACTGGCTGCCCACAGTGACAGCCGTATCTGTTTGATTTGATTTGAGGGAAGCCTTGCATGTGCTGTGCCTGGCTCCTTCTGCTAATAATTTGTTCTCTGGAGCCTGTTGCCGCATAGTATAAATAATTTTCACTGTTTAGTACTTTCCCATTTTGTTTCTCCGCTGCTGGCAGTGACTTGACCCACCCTGTTTTGGTTTTCAAATTTATTTTTCTTTACCTTTCTTATGTGAGACAAAATCACATGATTAAATTCACAAACTTGCATTACTGGTGCGTACTTTTTTGATTGTCTTGTGTTGCACTAGAACTTCTGTAGAAAACAGGAATTAAAATGCAGCTGACATCCTGGAACAATAATCAGTTTGGTCCTGGGACAGGGAATATGATTTTATCCTGTTTCAAAAAGTTTAATGTTGTGTACTGGCTAGATATTATAGTCTCGTCTGAAAAGCATTTTTCAGCCATCCTGCCATGTAAACTCAGTCTTTTTATAAACAGTTTTAATTTGGCCCATTCCATGCGTGTATGACCAGGATGTTTAGCACATCAGATGTTGCTTTGCAGTGCTGAATGTAGGTACTGGAAGTTCTCCAGTTGTGGTACTATGCATGCTCCAGCAACCTCTAGCTCAGAGTAGGGTAAATATTTAGAGTGGCTGAGCCCAGTTTGGGCTCTGTGCTGTTTTAACTAGATTGTTCCTGCCCAATTTAAAGCTGGCTTAGGCATTTCTCCACCACACCAGAATCGCTGCTGAGTACACATACTCCTAATTGGGTATGATGAAGGCCACAGTCATGTTTTTCGTGGTTCCAGGCCTGATGCTTAGAGCACTTGAGGTTGTTTTTACTGTGTGAATGTGACTGCATGTGCATTTTAATATAGGGAAAAACAGACTGTGATAGACTAATGAAGTCAGTAGGGTGGTTACATTTGCCTGCTTTCTTGGAAATCATCATCATTCCCATCTTCCTTGGGATGAATAAAAGGAATCTATCAACCTAGACAACATTTTTGCTGTATATTTTTGATTTTTTTAGCATAAATTGGTTTCAAATAACATAAATCAAGTGATTTTTACTTTCTCTTCTTCTGATTTCCTCTAGGCAAAGGAGAACATCTCCTTGCCCAAAGTAAAGAAGGCAAAAAAGAGAGAAGAGCGACAAAGCTGGTGAAGGGGCTGGAGAACAAATCTTATGAGGAGCGACTGAGAGAGCTGGGGTTGTTTAGTCTGGAGAAGAGGAGGCTGAGGAGAGACCTTTTTACTCTCTACAACTACCTGAAGGGAGGTTGTGGAGAGGAGGGTGCTGGCCTCTTCTCTCAAGTGACAGGGGACAGGACAAGAGGGAATGGCCTCAAGCTCCGCCAGGGGAGATTTAGGCTTGAGATTAGGAAAAAATTCATAACGGAAAGGGTCGAGGTTAGGCATTGGAACAGTCTGCCCAGGGAGGTGGTTGAGTCACCATCCCTGGAGGTGTTTAAGGTGAGGGTGGATGAGGTACTTAGGGGCATGATGTAGGGATTGGTGGGAATGGTTGGACTCCACGATCCGGTGGATCTCTTCTAACCTGGTTATTCTGTGATTCTGTGAAAGCTAGCCCTTTGGCATTTGCATTTTACAAACCAGATCTTGAAAAAAAATTACTTGAAGGAGGGGAAATTTATCACCTTAACATTATAAATGATGTGAAACCAGAATATCCTCCCACCACAGCATGTGTTTGTGGTGGGTAGGCGGGGGAGATGCAGGGAAGAGGTGATGGTATAAAAATACCTTGTTAAAACAAATGTTTGGCTAGGGGAGAGAGTTTGTCACTTCAGCCAGACTAGAGGGGGAAAACCAGACAGACAGGGGGTGGCTGGGGCGGGGAGAGAACTTGAGTCACTTCAGCAGGGTAAAAAAACTTGACAAAGTGTCTCAGAAATACCAGTCAAATAATCAGTGTAAGAAGATCAGATATTGAACAAGCAGGTGGCCTAGAAAGTTAAAAGGAAGGAGTAAAAGCTATTTAAACAGAACCACCAAGTTTGTAAGAAACAGTTAAACATGTGGCAAATAGCAAGCAGAAGTGGGGCAGGTAAAACCCTGCAATAAAGTGCATGGACTTGGTAGTAGTCACTCTTCTTGTGTTTTCATGAACTGAGAAGTATTATTTTTCTCACTTATCCTTATAGTAATAATCATTCAGATGTGCCAAGTTGAATACAGACCAGGGGCTCTATACAGCAATGACTGCTAAATGTGGCTTCATAAGGTATTGCTAGTGTGGCCTCCCTGAGCGGGATGTTTCCTTCTGGCATGTGGAACAGTTTGTACACTTCACATCATCCAGTAGCGCACAATTGCCAGCAGGCACCAACATGACCACCTACAACAGCAGCCAGGGCAGAAAATGAGGCTATCCTTTCATGCTTAGGGGTAGTCTTTGTGTTGTGGGAGGCTGACATCTCCACGTCTTGGGAGCTGATGGATGAGGGAGCTGGTGGGAGGGAAAGTCAGGAGGAACAACACTCATAACCCCTGTACCATTCAGGTTGGCAGTAGCAGCTGTCAGCATTGGGAGGGCAGTTGTCTTCTTATCTGTGGTATTTATAGTTTTGATTTGTTTTTAATTGACTTGCCTCAGTGCTCAGGAAGGCACCCAGCCCAAAGAAGAGTGGGTGAATGGGTGACAAAAAGAGCAACAGACAGAAGAGGTGGGGAGAGAGTAGGCTGGTGAGGTGCCCTTTACATGCAGTAATCTATTCTCCAGACATACATTGCCCTGTTTTACAGATAGCTTCAGATGCTGCTTTTCTTTTTACTTCTCTGCTTTCGCTGTTGCTTTAACCTCTGGAAATTTTAAAGTGACTTGAATAAAACTTGCCCTTCCACTTTGCTCTCTTATTTTGGTAGGCAGAATCTTATTCTCCTGCCTTGGTGGTGACTTTTGGTGACTGGTCATTCTCCCTCCCCTGTGGTGTGGGACCTGCTGGGTATTTCAGCTGAGGCGGGACAAGCAGCGTGCTGGTGCTGTGCACTAGGGATCTGTAAATCTTGCAAGGGCTTGTGGCAACCCACCCCCTGTGCTGACAGCTTGGCTGGTGGGGCTCCAGAGAGTGACAGAACTGTGTTTAGCGCAGGCCAGGTTTCAAAGGTGGCAAATGCTATGGAAGCTCATTGGAGCCCAATGTGCAGTCAAGGATGGAAGAAGATTCAGCGCTCTCCTCCTTCTCCTCTGACCTAAAGCATGTTGCAGAGGTCTGCTGCACAGGGTGGGACTTTCCATTAGTAGGTGTTCATACAAATTTGGCTCTATCTGTGTATCTTCTTATGTTGGTGTGCAGTCATTTCATACTTGCATTCCACAGAAAAGCAATGGGTATTTTCCCCCTTCAGGAAATTTCAAAGAACTGGTCAGCAAACTGAAAACAAAAATACCTTCTGAGACCCTGTCTGTGCAGCTGTGTCGTTGTTTTGTCCTCCAGGGCTGACTTAGGGTAGCTGTGGGGATTAGTAGTCTGAGTTCCCTGACTTACATGCATGTAATATTAATGAAATATTTTGGTGGAAATCTAGCTTTTACATTTCAGATTTGTTTCATTGCACCAGTTGGTGGATTGGAACTGCCATCACAGCAGCTGCCTGAATATCATGTAACGCAACATGCCTTGATGCCTTGTCATATTTCAGTATTTGCTCACAGCGCAAATAGTCTCAAGCATTGTGTTGGGTTTTTTATGAGGGTCCAGAGTTAGTGAAATAGAAAGGAGCTTTTTCCCTCTACTTTCTCACAAATCCACAAGTTCTCATGCCTTTCCACTATGTCTTCCTTCCACTGATTTAATGATTCACCCTTTACTGTGCAAGTGCTTGCAGCATAAGAAATGCAATATAGAAAGCCTATGTAGATGCTTCTGCTTTAATATCTTACTGAATATACTGAGCATATAATACTATAATAACTGAAGAGTGGATGTTGTAATAGTGAAAGCTAAGATGTACAATTAGTCAAGAACATTTTTGCTGGAGAGGTTACAAGTAAAACCTAAAACTTTTCATGAAAATTCACTACTTGTGGTGAAACTTTTAGGGGAGTTTCTTATGTGTTGCATGCAATTTCTGATAAAAAAGAGAAAGAGAGAGTACTTAATTACAGAGCATTCAATAGCCTGGTAGCTGTGTGATCTTTGACACGTGCAAGACCAACTTTTAAGTTCTCAGAATGAATTAGAAAAAAATACGAATAGAAATCCATCTCTCTGGTAAGGCAGATAAGTGTTTTAAGTGTTGGGCTTTTGGAGAGGATGCGTGAGACTGATTTCTGTGGTTTCTTTGTGTGAAAACTCTCAGGGTCTTAGTTAAATTCTAGAATTCTTCCTTTTATTTTTTTTTTTGCAAAATGGAAACCTTGTTATCCAGCCAGCTAGAATAATAAAAGTTGTAGGTGTCTTGTGAATGTAAGGCAAAGAAAAAGAAGAAAATCTGTTTTATTGGCTCTGCATGAGAGGAAAGTCTGGGCTTCATTTAAAAGTCAAATGTAAATAAATTTTTGCTAACTTTGGCTTGTGACAGATCGAGATTTTACATATTCTCATTTCTCCCTGGGAGCTGCTAAGGATTCAGACCAGCTTGATAGAAATCTACCTTTGACAGATGACAGTGGCATTTCATGAGCGATTTCTGTCTCAAGGCGACTGCACGTTCTCCACAACCAGCAAGCGGCAAAAGCATTTTAAAGGAAGGATGTCAGAGAGCAGTTTGGTTTTCTCACTTGTCATAATTGTTTTTTTCTGTCCTGGCTGAACCACCAGAAGCAGGTTGAGGATGAGACAAACTAGGAACAAATCACAGGGTGGAGGACAGAGCATGCCCTGGCTATGGTGCAAGCATTTGAGCTACATTTCGAAAGCCTGGGGTTGTGTTCAGCAGAGTCCATCAGTGAAAAATAAAAGTCTTTGACGATAACAATCAACAAACTCAATCTCATTAGTGTCTTCAGAGAAGAGGCTGGAGCGGATCCCATCAAGCTGTGATTTTGTTCAGTGTACTGGGGAAGGTTCCTAGAAGCATTCCCCGAGCTTCTTCACACTGTGCACTGAGGGGAAAAAAACAACATTTGGCAATTTGTTGTCAATATTTGTATAACTCCTGATGCCACTAAAACTGCATATGCAGGCTTTAAACTAACAAAAACAAAGCCGTGGCCAAGCTGGAGAGCTGGATTTGTTTCCATGCACAATTAGGTTTATTTGTTTAGGTCTCATTTTATTTGCTTTCAGATGACTCAGATAGGAGTATTGCAATCCTTTCAAAGTGAAGTAGTGTTCTGTGTATTTTGGGCATTGGGCTTAGCCAAATGTGGAAAGAATTGGCTGCTCAGTAGTATTTTCCTATCCAGAGGTTTTTCAAACTTTTGAGAGGAACTGAAGGAATGTCCCTTCCACGCCAGGCTTTTTTTCCCCCAGTTTTGCAGCGTCTCTCCACATTATTGTTAAAGAGCACAGGAATTTTAGAACACTCCTCTGTTGAACAACTGTTAGCAACTGCTCTTATTAATTACTTTACCATTATGCTGCATGCTTAAATTCTCACTGGTGTCATCCGCAACTTGCTGCTGTGAGTGCCTTTTAACCCATTCCAATGAGAATAAATGGATGGTGCACTGCTCAGAATCTCGCATCCTGCTAGACCAGCTCTGGGTTTGCTAAAAATGATTTCCCGCATATATGAAGGGGTATTTACATTTTGGCAAGTAGCCAAGTTTTCTGCTGGGAGTTAGTCACCAAGGGCAGATTATTTTCCAATGGACATGCTTGCACGCTATCAGTGTTGAGAGAATTGTCTCAAGTCTCAGTACCATGGTGTGGATTTTTTAGGTTGTGGGTCTTTTTCTTTATTCATGCCCCCACCTCTCCCACCCAAAAAAAAAAAAAAAAAAAAAAAAAAAAAGCAGGGTTTTTGGTCTCTTCTCCTGTCTTATATGAGTAGGAAACAACGGTTTTTAATGATTTAACACTGTTTTGGGGGGATTTTTTTTTATTTTGTTTTCTTCTGATAATTTTACTTCTGGAAACGGCTCTTTGGGTGATGTTTCAGAAAATGTAGAAAATATGAATAAATCTGCATTTATTCTTATTTCTATGAAACATAAAGGTTAAAGGATTTCCTGCACTCACCAGAAGTATGCATCTGATTTATTGCCTTCCTTAATGCTCTTCCCAATCACACTTATAAAAGAAATATAGTAACAACGGCTAATAGAAAATCTATTTTAAAGTTTGCCCTGATACAACCAGCCTGGAACTTTATTCAGTCTTAAATGTCAATTCTAAAATATGGAATGTTTTTCTAATCAAGAACAATAAACGTGGCAAGTATCTCCATGGAACAGAGCTGCAGCTTAGCATGCTGCTGGCCCGGTGCTGCACACATACTTCAGGGGCAGATGGAGTCTGCACATCACGTAATCCTCCCTGTGCAATAGCTTTCTCTGCGAGGCTGCTTGACCCCAGGAGGGACTGAACAATGCTTAAGATATGTGATTTGTTGTTTTATTTTGCTTTTAAGAGGATAGGAACCCAAAAATACTTATGACAAATGACTAAACTGTGGAGGGATGTAGACTTCAAATACAATAATGAAGATAGAAATAATATAAATTTCCCAGCGTGTGTAAAAAAACTAGAAGAAGATGGGGAAATAGATCGGATGGTGCCTAGACATTTGTTTCATGCCTACAATGCTTTGTTTCCCTTCTTCTAGCTGTGGAGAACTGACACTGTCAAACTCAATGAAACCCATTTAGTGACCTTGCTTAACATGGCATCACTTTGTAATACCTTCAGGGCGCTTCAACATTGTCATTTCAAAGTCCTCAGGTTCCTTCAAAATAGACCAGTGCACAGGCTGCAGCTCTTCTGCCTTCCCTTTGTGTGTACCATTTTGCTATGTGCAATTCTTCAAGTCTAATCCAAGACTGAATGAGACTGTTGACTTCACTGGGGGCCAAGCAAGGAGAGCTTGTCTTCTGTGGACTAGTATTAAATTCATAATTTGATAATCAAAGTATGTTGTTGATGCAGGACACTGAACTAATTTGGTTTTTATTGAGTAGTAAACATAAAATTAAGTTTTGTACACTGAAAATGTGGAAATGTTTCAGGTGCTTATGCTTCAAGTACATGGAAAACTGTAAAGACAGTACAGTATGTTACAGCTCCTTTGTCGCATAAGAGACTTTCTACATTAAACTGTTTTTTACCATGTATGGTTTCCCTTAGTTGCCATGAACAACTAAGTGGTAAGACAGAGACTTTTTTGGCATGTTATATGTACCTTTTGCCTTTTTGCTTACACCACACTGTGAGCTATAGCTGGGCAGGTGGTGATTTCAATCTGAGATGGTTTTACCCCTTCCTTCCTGCAGATGAGTAGTTGTGTGTAGGCAGATACTCGCTGAAGTCTGGCTAATAATTCAAGTATTGAGACTTGTGGGCTTACTGCCGCTTCCGGATATACATTGCAGGTAAGCCTGCAAGGGGAAGGAGACCCTGGGGAAGAAAACTAGGAGAAAAGGACTTTAAGATTTAAAACCATCAACCTTGGAGCTATGAGGCAGATTCGGGACATGGAAAGAAGGTAGATTGTGCTTACTTTTCCAGTTGATGAGGAGCCTGAAAAGATTAGGACTAGTTAAATCTTAATGGCACTGCCAAGCACAGATAAAATGGTAGACACTTTAGTCTTCTGTTATTCTGTTCCTCTGCTCTATTTACCAAGACAGAATGAGATAAGGCTGTATCTAAATGCATGTTCATGTTTGACTTCAGGGAAAAGTGTAATAGTTTACCATGAAACATCTCTGCAGGGGTATAAGGAAATCTTATAGTCCAGATGATACATGCACACTTCTCATCTGTTGTACAGTATTCCATCTTAGCTGAGGATGGGCAGTATGTGGCTTCCAGCCATGCAGGAGCAACTTGGGTCCCTTGAATATGAAACGTATCCTAATCAGCAATGACAGCACCAAATGCTGGGAAGTGTAAGGGGGAAGAAGTGTGGGGGAAGGTGAATCACTGGTGATGCTCTGTGGACTGAGTGTAGCCATTGCCAGGAAGTCTCTGGGGCCTCAAAAGATACTTTGCCCTGGTGTCCTCTGACACTCGATTTTTTTTCCATATGTGCGGCTTGTGGCACATAATTTGACTGAATCTCGTAAGACAGAGGATAAACTTCAGATTTTTTTCAAACTACAAGTGCTACTGTCAAGTCCCACTTTTCCCCCCCACTAATACAGATCAAGGTGTCATCCAAAAATCAATTATTTGGTAACCCATTTGGTTGATTGCTTCTTTGTGATGTTTCCCTTCGCACAGATAGTCTTCCTTATCTCATCCTATTCATTTTAAACAGGACCTTTGATCCAGCTATGATTAAAAACCTCACTATGGTGATAAATGTTTGCATCTTCATTGCTGGATTTTGTAAAGTTAAATTTCATAGAATCACTAGGTTGGAAAGGACCTACTGGATCATCGAGTCTAACCATTCCTATCAATCACTAAACCATGCCCCTGAGCACCTCATCCACCTGTCTTTTAAACACCTCCAGGGATGGTGACCCAACCACCTCCCTGGGCAGCCTGTTCCAGTGCCCAATGACCCTTTCCGTGAAAATTTTTTTCCTGATGTCCAGCATGAACCTCCCCTGGCGGAGCTTGAGGCCATTCCCTCTTGTCCTGTACCCTGTCACCTGGGAGAAGAGGCCAGCTCCCTCCTCTCCACAACCTCCTTTCAGGTAGTTATAGAGAGCAATGAGGTCTCCTGTCAGTCTCCTCTTCTCCAGGCTAAACAACCCCAGCTCTCTCAGCCGTTCCTCATAAGGCCTGTTCTCCAGCCCCTTCACCAGCTTTGTTGCTCTTCTCTGGACTCGCTCCAGAGCCTCAACATCCTTCTTGTGGTGAGGGGCCCAGAACTGAAGACAGTATTCGAGGTGTGGTCTCACCAGTGTAAATCCATCTTTCAACTTTATACTCCTCAACCATGTCAAATAGATTAGATGTGGATCTTCAGCAATTTCTTGTATGTGTCTTTTCTTATTATTATTCACTTCATTATATCTTTAGCAATGTGATCACTCCCCAGCAGATAGGAGCTCCCTCTGCTTGTGCTTTGAGCTGTGACGGTTGTTAGCAGGGTGCAGAGCCCAGCTCATAAACCTGCAGCTGTGGCTTAACACTTCTCTAGCATGGCTACACGGCTTCCAGTTGGCCCCGAGTACTGAAACATCTGTCTGCAACGTACCTTGTAAATAAACCCTGTGTGAGTCAGTGTAGTGGCTTCCTAGACAGAGGACTGTTAGAGTGCAATTAAGCAGCACATAGAAGTAGCCTCTTTATGCCACAGATTGCACAGGCTTGAGTTAGAAGTCCAGTAGAGCTCAATGAAGTTATGGATGCAGGTCAAGTGAAGAAGATCCTGTTTACAATATTGAACAATAAGGCGCACGTGAAGGTAAAACTGCAGGTTTTGAGATAATAGGAATGTAACTTGAGACAAACCTTCAGATATGGATGAGAGAAAATGTAACCGTGCAGGAGAGGAAAACGTCTCCTGACCTGTTCAAGCTGACATGCAAACAGAATTGCTGGAAAAGGCTCTGATTCATGGTATTTGCCCATTCTTCTCTCTGTGACTCTGTACGATCACTCTGAAAGGTGGAGGCAGGGGACAAAATGCATTGTGAAAGTAGGTGGTACCCATGGTATTACATTATCTGCCAGCTGAGTGGAGAAAACTGATGTGCCAGAAAGCAACACAGGTCTGTGGTACAAAACATGCTCATATGAGAGGATGAGTCTGAGGGATATGAATCTCTATGCCAATATCTGGCCACATACAGCTAAGCTCTCATTTCCACGTAAAAGGGGGAAATCCCTGTGTTTGTACATCAGGACAAAAATCTGTCATTTCTACCCTGCTTTCATTCCCCGCCCTGCTAGCATTATGACTAAGAGTCTGTCGCTCTGTTGTGTCTCCTGCTTCCTCTGTCTCACGCTTCATTTCTTCTTCCCAGGCATCCCACTGAGGAACCGTGCGGACTCTGCACACCCCTGCCAGAAGCTGCAGTACTCCTTGGGAGCGGGTGCTGCGTCTCTCTTGCCTGCCTGCTCTACACACAGTCATCTGTAAATACCATCTAAACCCTCTGTTGCTCCTGCTTTAAATGCCTGTGTGCTTGCTAAGGGCCCAGAGAAGCGTGTGTGACAGCTTTGCCTTGCTCTTGGGAGTCAGATATTCTCTCACGGTCTCACTACATCTCAGAGGGCCAGTCATCCCAAAGGGTGTTATTCTCAAATCGACCCTTTACTGCATGATCTCCACTGGGATGACACCTGCCGATATTGTGCAGGGGTGCTGGCCCAGGCACAGTGGACCATGACCAGTGGAACAGCCAGTTCCAGCAAGCCATGGTTCACCAGCCACTCTGAAATCACCCTTACCATCCAACAAATTTCTAGCTAAAAGCAAAATCTGAGCTGTCTGCAATGAACTGTACCACTTGCATAGCAATTGCTGCATGTGAGGATATTCACAGAATTAAAGCAAAAAAAAAGGAATGCTGGTAGCTGTCGCCATTTTACAGCAGCTTCAAGAGCTCTTTTGTGTTTTCCTCAGCTAAAATGTCTTCAGGATGCTTTTAGAATCATAGAATCATAGAATAACCAGGTTGGAAGAGACCCACCAGATCATTGAGTCCAACCATTCCTATCAAACACTAAACCATGTCCCTTAGCACTTCGTCTACCCGTGCCTTAAACACCTCCAGGGAAGGTGAATCAACCACCTCCCTGGGCAGCCTGTTCTAGTGCCCAATGACCCTTTCTGTGAAAAATGTTTTCCTAATGTCCAGCCTAAATCTCCCCTGGCGGAGCTTGAGGCCATTCCCTCTGGTCCTGTCCCCTGTCACTTGGGAGAAGAGGCCAGCTCCCTCCTCTCTACAACCTCCCTTCAGGTAGTCATAGAGAGCAATGAGGTCTCCTGTCAGTCTCTTCTTCTCCAGGCTAAACAACCCCAGCTCTCTCAGCCGCTCCTCATAAGGTCTGTTCTCCAGCCCCTTCACCAGCTTTGTTGCTCTTCTCTGGACTCACTCCAGAGCCTCAACATCCTTCTTGTGGTGAGGGGCCCAGAGCTGAACACAGTATTCGAGGTGCGGTCTCACCAGTGCTGAGTACAGGGGGAGAATAACCTCCCTGGACCTGCTGGTCACGCTGTTTCTGATACAAGCCAGGATGCCATTGGCCTTCTTGGCCACCTGGGCACACTGCTGGCTCATGTTCAGTCGACTGTCAACCAACAACCCCAGGTCCCTCTCCTCCAGGCAGCTTTCTAGACAGACTTCTCCTAGTTTGTAGCTCTGCACAGGGTTGTTGTGCCCCAAGTGCAGGACCCAGCATTTGGCCGTGTTAAATTTCATGCCATTGGTCTCAGCCCAGCGGTCCAGCCTGTTCAGATCCCTTTGCAGAGCCTCCCGACCCTCCAGCAGATCCACACTTCCACCCAGCTTGGTGTCATCTGCAAACTTGCTAAGGGAGCACTCGATGTCTTCGTCGAGGTCATTGATAGAGACATTGAACAGGGTTGGACCCAGCACTGAGCTCTGGTGAACCCCACTTGTCACTGGCCTCCAGCTGGATTTAACACCATTTCCCACCACTCTCTGGGCCCGGCCAGCCAACCAGTTTTCCACCCAGGAGAGTGTGCGCCTGTCCAGGCCAGAGGTGACAGTTTCCGTAGCAGAATGCTGTGAGAAACTGCGTCAAAGGCTTTACTGAGGTCCAGGAAGATACATCCACAGCCTTTCCCTCATCCAGTAGCCGAGTTTTGCTGCCTGATGGGCTGCTGGCAAGAGCCCCTCTTTTGGATACTGCTGATTGCAGTACTGCTTATCGGTACCGAGCCTGGCAGCCGGGGTCCGTCCCGACATCCCAGCTGGGAGCAGGCGCCTGGGGGGCACGGGGGCAGCAGCAGATCTGGGCATCGGATGCCTTCCTGGGCCACGACAGGGGGCATGTGGCTGTGGGGAGCTGGAGACCAACACTGCTGTGGTGCTGCTAGGGCAGGGGCTGACAGCACTGGAGGGTCTGAATTGGGTTCCTGGGCAGAGTAGGGGATCCCCAGGGGCTGGTGGGACCCCAAGGGCTGCCTTGGCTTTCCAGCAGCAGCCCTGCCGGCCCCAGCATGTGCAGGTCATGAGCTTGAGGATGGACGCACCCGCCTGCCCTGTGCCAAAGCTGTCCCTGGGTGCCTTCTCCAAGTCATAAACATGAAACTTAAATCAAATACCAGATTTTAATGCTTCTGCGAGAAGAAGCTGTCTGCTAGAGTCTGGCTTTTTTCCCGGATAGCTAGAGATGCTTTAGAAATGCTGATGTCCCTTGGGTGTAGCCAGACAAAATTATCATCTGGCCAGGCAGTAAACAAAACCATTTGTTAAAGGTGAGCACAAAACCTCAGCACCAGCCTGGCCTTCTGACTGTAATCAAAATGTTTATGCCTATTTGAATTAAAGTCGCCCTGCAAACTGGAGCAAGTTTATGCCTCTGCAGAGCACTTTTAAATGGAAACCCAAGGAGAATGTCAAGCACCCAGCATCTGAAAAGTACCTAAGAGAGCGATAAACATCTTTAAGCTGGTAAAAGGATCGCAATGCCAGGGTTAATTTCCAACAGATAAGTAGGAGCTGAGAATAACCTGCTGCTTAACAACCACTAAGGAAAAGGTGGCATGATGGCAGTGGCTTCAATCTATTTTGGAGGCCTTGCTTTTGCCTCCCTGTTCATGGCAATATTCTTCGTTTGTGCAATGTTTTCCACCCGAGCAACAATGCTATTAAAGAAAAAATGATACTGTTGATGAATTATTTGGTGTTAGCTTTCCAGTCAGAAAAGTGAAAGGAGATGCATTTCTCATACTGAAATGATGTCACTTTGGGAAGGGAATAATGTTTTTGGACTACAAGATAATTAATGTCTGCTACCCCTGAGGGTTTGATTAAACTCTGAAGTACCAAGTGACATCTTTGCCACATGACACTTCTTTGGAAACCATAAGCACCAGAACAGCATTTCAGTGTATACTTTGGCTAATGTGAAGCCACTGCTCCTCTCCAGGGCTCAATTTGTCATGACTCCTAGGCGGGGAGGAATCTTTGGTCTCTTCAAATAGGTTATTTCCTTTTTTGGAGAGAAATAAGAAGACAAAAGCAAGGGATTAATAAATTTTTGGGTAGAATTCCTGCAGCAAGGAATTGAGATGAATATGAAAAGTGGTAGAACTGAGACCTTGGGTTGTGTTTCTTGGGAGGAATATTTTGTATTTCACAATCAGCACAAAGGGAGAAACTATATTTTTTTTTCCTGTAGGTGTTTTAAACACAAATAACTAATGCTGGAACCAATAAAGTTCCTTGTGTCGAAGGAAGTGACCCGGTAAAGAGTGAAGAATAGCCATCTGAGATGAAAGAGATGGTGAAGAAAAGCAAAGAACAGGCAGCAAAAAGATGAAGGAAATACAGATTACATAAGAAAGTGACACAAATATGCGAGAAAAAGCAATTTTTAGGAAATTAATCGGGGAATTACTCCAACACATTGGAATTACTTCAGGTCAGTTGCACAGACGAATGGGCCTCGGTCTGGTAGATACACTGTCCTAGCTTCTACCACTTCACTTTTAAAAGGTAAAATCTGTCCTGATCCTCAAACACCTTCAGCCACTGTCTGACTTCCTGTAACTGCTGTGTAAGAAAGCACCAGGCATGGAAGCTCTGGTAGAGCAGTGAATACAGCAGGTGAAAAAATAGAATGCTAATTAAATCTAACTATTAGAATGCTATTGTAATTCCGTCATGAGGCTTGACATGAAATGCATTTTCATTTAAAAATAAGGGGCAAACTGTTGGTTTTACATAAATTCTTAATTTCTTTCCTCCTTTTAAGAAAGAGTACCACAAAATTTTATAATGTCCTGCTATCTCCACATGCAAAGAGCAAATTTCCTGTTCTGTACCTTCATAACTTTTAAGGGCACCAGAGTCATGATGCTTTGTTGCTCCCTAAATTTCCCAATTGGAGGGAAGTTTGTTGAGTAAGTGAAACAATAGATGTGAAAATAGTAAAAGAAGAAACATCTCTGTAACTCTGCTAAACCTGTTACATTCCATAGCAGGGTAAGGTGAGCAAAAAGCCCCAAACAAAATTAAATTTGAAATCTTTTGCTGGATTTTGGTTTTAAACTTCCTGTGAAAAGAATAGATTTTTTTTTTTTTTTTCAGTTTTTAGGATCACAAACCTTCTGCTGGCTGCAACATTTGGTTACAGGCTTGGATTCCTCAAACTCTTTCATTCATCTATGTCAGCCAAAATGCCAGAGAAACAATTTGGGTATGCAGGCCCAAACAGGAAGCTTTTAAATTGTTGCCCCATCATTCAGAAACTGAAGGATTTATTTCCTTCTTTTTCACAAGCTGCAGCAGAAATTGTGTCCAATTTTAATGATCCTGAACAAAAATAATTTTGCTGGCACAATGTAGAAAACAGAAAATATGAAATAAAAGGTGTTGAGTCAAAAGCTATAGTCAACTGATCAAGTTTTTATGAAATTGTCAGTAGTATTCTCAACTTGTATTTGTTTTATTAAATAATTATGTAAGTTGATGCCTCTTGTTCTATTTGTTCTAAGGATTTGTGTATTTCTTAGCTTGCTAGGCTAGGGCATGGTTTTGGAAAATCTCATGAAATCTCTCATGGCTTCAAGAAAGGAAGTAATTTTTTTTCTGGAGTAGATTTCCATGCTTGATAGAAAGAATTTATATATTCTCTCCCTAAGTGAACTTATTTCTGTTGAAAAAGAAATGAAAAAACTCTTGTGGCTTTGGCTAGAGATATGAACTCATACTATTAGTCCAAGGAGCAATAGTGAACAACAGCCCTCTTTATTCAAGTTGTCTGTGGCCTTTATGTCCCTGCACCAGTCACTTTGCCACTGTATTGCATTATTCTCTAGCAACCCAGGTTCATACTTCTTGGAACAGCTCCCTGAAGCAGCATTTTATGGTAGGTCCTGGAAGAATGCAGGAAATAAAATAAAGTTTGAAGTCCTACCATTTTCTGAGGGTAGACGGAGTATAATAAAATTTCTGGAGGTTTTTCACTAAAAAAAGGCTAAACCTCAAGTTCAATGTTGATGGAAGAAGTTGCTGCTGACGTTCTTGCAAGATAGCTGTGATTGAAGGAAGTTTTTATGCGATACCTGTGGAGACTCAGTAACACGAAGGAGGAAGCACCACTTTGGTGGCAGCGGTGTCCTGTGTCATCCAAAGAACAACAAAACACTTGTGGCACCTCCAGGAGGAAGAATTAAAGCTTGCCTGAGGAAGCACACCTTTTCACTTTTACAACGGCTATCAGATAAGAGTGAGTTGTTTGAGGGATTTGAAGAGTAATTTGGATTCAAGACACCAAAAATACAGGGATGTGTTTATGTACTTCCTATTGCTGTGAGCAAGTTGTGGCTTTTCATAAAGAAAAGAGAGTGATAATTGGGTTTTTTTGGAGGCTGATTTCTGTTCACTGTTGAGGAGCTAAGGATGGCAGTTCCGAACTCTGTGTATCTTATCACCAGGAGCAAGAATGTGACAATATGCAAAGCTTTGTGGGAGTCCCTGTGATCATCTCTTGGCAGCCTGTTAGAGATCAATGAATCATTCTGAATTATTAGAATTCTGGAAGTATGAAGGAATTATTTGAAGTAGTGAGATTTCACTTTTGTACTTTCCCTGTGAAATGTCTGCCTGCCTTAGTAAAGCAGAAGTGAAATGCACATTGCCAGAGTTTTTAAGAGCTATGAATTTTACAGAATCAAACAGATACTTGTTCTACACATATGGTAGACCTGAGGTGTGTCTGCGGGTCTGCTTTTGCGCTATTGAAAACATTCCCAGACTTCACAAACAGAGACAATCACCTGGTCAATAATATTCTCAGCAGAAGGCAGACGGTGGGATCTGACGCTGGACAGTCTAGTTGCTATGAACTGTTACTGCTGGCAATCGTGTATGTGGGATTTATAGGTAAATGTCCTACCCACAGCTTTGGGAATTAATTCTTCTCATGCTGTATTAATAAACTGTGTTACTTTTGCTGAAAGAATTTATAGCAATATGGATTGTTATTGTTGGTACATTGAAGAGCATGCAGACTTTTGAAAAGGACCCTCATCTTTTACTAAGTGATGAAGAAGAGAATGTAGGGAGAACTGGAATGGAAAGTAAGGCTACAAAGTATAGCATGTCTGCCTTTTGCAGGGGTTATTGTTTGGTTTTTGGAGTTTTTTTTGTGAGTCTTGTTGTGCCCTTTACTGAAATATTTCCTGCCAGACACTCAAGTGGAAGTGTTCTGGTCTAAATGGACATAGTATGTAAGTGGATCTGGCAATTCTTATGTTAAATGTTAAGCTATTTCTAGAATATACAAATAAAGGAGCAGATAGATTACAGAATGCTATTAAAGGGATATAAATTTCCTTCTTGTGATCATTTAAAGTCATGAAGTGATGCTACAGATATTCACAAAGTTCATAGTTTAATTAATTCTGATTTGTTATATTGGAAAGACAAGTTGCTGAGTCATCATTCTAATAATTTTTTGTTTTCCTTATCTCTTGATAATTCCTTGATCATGTTGCTTTTAGAAACTTTTATTCTTTACTGTATTCTCACAATCTGGAAATTGTTTTCAGTTTTGAGACTTTGGTCTCAGATCATCTTGTTTCTGTACAGTGGTACCTTGCTTTGATTTATTCTTCAGACTGATAGGTTACATCAAAGCTCCCTTTGCATGGCATCTCACCACTGTCCTGGTGTGTCTGTATTCTTGGAATGGCCATCGCATTGGAATATAAGTGAAGCTTTTGCACCTTGCATGTTTAAATACTAAAGAATACACTGAAGAAACCATTTCAGCTCCTTTTTGTAAAGATCTGTGATCCTAGTCAGCCATGTCCTACAAGGACTAGACTTAGGTAGGATCATAAGATACCATAAGACTAGATTTTTCAATTGACTTGAAGAGGCTTATGTTGGTACTTCATTTTTAAACAGTTTGGCTTAGTCTATTTTGATTTATTAGTATGTTGCAACAAAATATACAAAGTGTTCATCAGTGAGTAACCAGAAACCAGGGACAGAGGGTCAGGAAGAACAGATGTGCCTTTGTAGATGCAGGTTAGAAGTTCATTCAAGTGGGAGGGAAAATAGTTACGTGTCTCAATAGAACAGAGCAAAATAGGGAAGGGGCAGCAAGTCATACATGTCTCCAGAATGCCTTGCATCTATAGGATGCATCTCTCTCTGAAAGGTGGGGTTTCTGCTATTCTAAATTTCCAAAAGGCACAGAAAGTGTTAATCTGAAACATGAAACCAGGCCCAAGGTCCTAAACCACACTAAAATAGTAGTGTTGTTTCATTTTCCAGCAAAGTAATTGCTCCTTCGAGCTAGGGAGAAGGAGAGGCTTGGAATTTCAGTCAGAAATTACTTCCCACACACACACCTCCATATTTTTTAAAAGACTTTCCATGTAATGAAGTCAGTGCTTAATGCTGAGAAGCACACAAATGGTGATTAGTATCCAGTATGCAAGAGGAATACCTCTTCAGAATTGCTTGGGGGACTATGTAAAAGAAAGTAGAATGGAAAGGGGAGAAGCCACTTTACATTCCAAGTTGTCACATCGTGGAGATGCATTTGAGGTCCATTCCAGCTGTTCTGTTTCACTAGAATGGCACAAAATTATCTCAATCACTCTGGCCAAGGTACACAGGTCGTTACTCCTGTATTATTACTCTTAGAAGGGTTCACATTCAAAGTGATAGGGTATTATCCAAAACTACAAAACATTAAATTTCATTATATCCACTCTCAAAACTAAACAGTATATAGGGTGCTCAGCAGAGAAACACATCTTCATAAGCTTGTGCTTCTGCCTTTGTGTTCTCACCTTCTTCTTTCCACAAGAGTAAAAGTAAGCCTTCCTTTTCCTTCAACTTCTCCTATTCTAGTTACCATTATTGATTCATCTGACTGCTTATGTTCATGTTTTTCTTCCTTCTCAGTGTCGAATTTACATAGTTATGGGATCAGTATCACTATCTATCACAATGATGTGCAAATACTATCTCTGAAAATTAGATAAATGCCTAGTAGATTTCATATTGTCTCAGGTACATTGCCCATACTAAATTTTTAAAAAGTGCTTAGGGTAGATTTCTTCCTCAGGCAGGAAAGTTCTTGAGGCAAGGGCCATTATGTGTTGGAAGGCTTTGCTGCATTGTGACTGTGTTGTCTCAGAGGAGAAAGCAGCTGCCTGTTGATCAGAATTCTTTTTAGTTTCTGGGGTTTAGCTCATCAGCTGCTTCAGAAATTTGAGCAAGTTTTCAAACCAGCTTCCAAAGCTTCTGGAAGGGCATCTTGACACAGTGATCTGAGTCCATGAGAAAGAGGACAGATGAAGTCTGTTAATGCTTAAAAGTTGTTTAGCTACAGGAAGCAGAGCTGCCTAAATTTGGATCTGACCAAGGCACTGGTTGATCTTCACTAAAGAGCAAGGAAGAGGTTTTCTAGCAGAGCGTTACAAGGAAGAGATGCCCTGTGTCCGTCCACACCTAGCAGAGCTTCAGGCACATGACTGTGACAGCTTAACTCTAAAGATTTTGGGAGTATTTGCTGGCAGTTCAAAATATTTTCCCCAGTCTGACCAACATTGACTCAGTCATGCCTAAGTTCAACCTGAGGCAGCCAGCTATACTTTATCTAAGACCTGAATTCCTGTACGTGTTCTGTCTTTTTGATAATAATAATAGCTGTGGCTGTTGAGATTAAGTGTCCTTGCAGTTTTATCAGCTGTGCCTCTGCCACCTTGGAGTATCCATCAGCAATCTTGTGTAGCTATTAAAGAAAAAGGATAATATATGACCCTGCAGGTGAAGGCTTGGACAGAAGATAAACTTACATGTCATTCCGAGCTCTGCTTCAGACAAGACATTACTGGTACCACAGTGCAGGGTCACCTCTTTCAGTATCCAGCATTTTGTGACTTATTGCACTCCTGTATATGGCTCTATATTGGAGTATCAGGCTTTTCCCTGTGCTCCCATTCAGTGACAGCCTGAATGGCAGTAACGGCAGTTTCTGTTCTGTGTCCTGATGTGAACCCTACCTGCAAGGCCTCCAGAAAGCTGGCAGTTGTATGCCGTTGGCATTTTCTGGTTACTGCATTTTTATTAGTTTTCTCCAGAAATTAGATGGCAATTGCAGAGATCTCCAGGGGATGGTGTTTCCTTCCCGAGGAGTGGAGAAATTACTTATTTTTCAAGAAGCTTGATAGGTGAATCTCTCCAGCCGAGACACTGGCTATTTCTATCTTTGGCAGGCAAACTTCTTCTGAATTATTGCCAATAAAGCAAGCCATGGAACTGTTTCATAGTTTATAGCTCTAATTTTTTACCATTTTTCTTGAGCTTTGCCATATGGATACTGGATGGGATCATCCAGAAGTGATGAAACAGGTAGTGGTATCTGTTGAAAGATGGAACATTTTTTTCCTGTGTGGATCTTTCCTATTTGATCTTACCAGTCCTGTATATTGATGGTTCTTCATAGATCCCAGGGCTTCAGTCTAACATCTTAATTAAACTGCCTGGCTTGATGAGCTGCTTTACATAGCGAACTTTCCGGTTGTAGCTGTGCTACACTTATTAAAGAGTAATTTCTGTCTGCCTGATTCATTGGTCTCAAGCCATTTGTGAACCATGATGAACTTCCTATCAGTATGGGCAGTTTGGGATTTCCACGTTTATGACGATTAACATCAAGCAGTTGGGCTGCCAGCTAAAGCATTGTGAATGAGTATTTCTGTTCTTTTAATGTAAGTGAACTATCCAGAGAGGAGGTTCTTTTTAGAGGCAGACCTGTTTTGTGAAAAAGCTCCAAAGCACTGAGAAGGCAGTGGTGAAAGCAGGAACTTAGGCTTGATAATGTCCTGATCAAACCAGAAAAGTAGTATGTTGGTTTCACTCCATCAGCTACTCCTAAGTGTTCAATCCTATGCACAGGATCTGTAGGGCATGTACCTTGTTCATCCAGTGTGCTTTCTCTGACCATTTTCAGTGAAAACCTTGCAGGTATTACTTCCCCATTGGTCTTCTGTCCATTAGAAGTTACTGCTTTAAAATGGCTATGCAGCCCCCCTCTAGTTTTCATTTGTTCATTCTGTGAATTGTTCTCACAAATTAAAGAGTTCTGTAGATTATAGAACTATCAGAAATTGTATCCTGGACAAGGCTGGCTAGTTCTTACTCCACATTCAACCTGCCACCATATCTAAGACAACTTTAAGTGTAATAATGAGTTAGTTCTTGTGCTTCATGTGCTTCAACTTTGCTTTAGGGTTGAGGGACTGGATTGCTCTATTTGTTGGTTTGTTGTTTGATTTTTGTTGTTTGTGGTGGTTTTTTTTCTTTAAATGAGAGCTGTGACTGATTCTGGAGTGTCTGAAGCTCAATTTTGTTTCTCATCATTCCTAATCAGTTCCTAATCAATTCCAGTTCTATCAAGTATTTCATAAAATGGTAGCTATGCATTTTTTCCTACATCAACCACTAGAACTAAAAAATAAATAGACATAATAGGGCCTCAAGAATCATAGAATCATAGAATCATAGAATAACCATGCCTTAAACCACCTCCCTGGGCAGCCTGTTCCAGTGCCCAATGACCCTTTCTGTGAAATATTTTTTTCCTAATGTCCAGTCTAAATCTCCCCTGGCGGAGCTTGAGGCCATTCCCTCTTGTCCTGTCCCCTGTCACTTGGGAAAAGAGGCCAGCTGCCTCCTCTCTGTAACCTCCCCTCAGGTAGTTATAGAGAGCAATGGGGTCTCCTCTCAGCCTCCTCTTCTCAGGTCTAAACAACCCCAGCTCTCTCAGCTGCTCCTCATAAGGCCTGTAAAGACACGAGTGACATTTTGTTAGGCCTGTAAGTATCACAGTTTACAGTTTTTCAAAGTTCTTGTTCTTTTCACTGATTGTATTCTCAACCACTGTTCTATTCAAGTTTAGCTCAAACCATGTCATTCTTGTTCTAGTTCCCACTAACAAAGCACATAGCTTTTAATTTTCATTCTTGTCCTTGTTAATGGTGATAATGCAAAGTTACAAACCAAATATAAACAGTGAAGAACCTCTAGCTGATTGTCAAGTTCTGCTGGAAGATACAGGCTTTGGGAGCCCCGTGTAGGCAGCTTATCTGACAATCAACCAATTCTTTAATAGCTCATTTCAAACTGCTGGAAATGGTAGTAATAAGAAGCATTTCCCAAATAAATTGAGAATAATGTTTCACCTGTCAAAAACCTCCAAACTCTTGTTACTCAATACCCATAATCACAGGAATGTGGCTGTGTGTCTGCCTCTAAAATATATATGCGCCTCAGAAACGAGTCAACTCTTCCAGAAGTTCAAGACATACTAGTTCTGAAGCCTACATCCTTTCTTCCTTTTCCTTCTTCTGTCATCTTTTATTGTATATAAAACCAGAATGCTGTTAGTACTGCTTCCAGAGGCAGCTCTTATATTAGTGAAGGAATGCCCAGTACAAACTAGTTTGCTTATCTCCAGTGTGAGTTTGTAGGTGTGGGAAAACGATATGAATGGAAAATGCCATCCTGGCTATTAAACTCAATTTTTATTGTATTTTGGAATATTTACATATGAGACTTTAAACATAATTATTATGAGCTATGGAATCAGAGAGTTGTTCCTTCTTATGGCCTAATTCTTATTTTCACTACTGTACATGTTACCTTCTAAAACTGGACGTAATCTGTGGTTTGGATTTGTGGGAGCTGCTTTTTTTTTTTGGCTTTGTTATGTAACCACACTTACAACTGTGCCAAATAGCCTGCTTGTTTCAACAGGATGATTATTTGTGAGAGCAGGAGGGCAGAGAGAAAGTGACTGAGGTGCCACATCTGCTTGATTTTGCAAATACGGCACCTTGTACCCACAAAGCATTTGCAAAGGTATAGCTAGCAATGTAGGTGGAAGTTGTGTAGTGTACTTTAGAAATAATTTCTTTTCAAAGCCTCAGAAATCTTATGGGCTTAAAATCTTCATCAGCATACTGATGTTTAACAAGTTATTGTCTATCAGCTGAGGCTTGGTAAATCCAGTGTGAAAGCTTTTATCCCACGGAAAATGTAAAGCAATTCGACATAGCTTTGCCTGCAGGGAACGATGGCTAAATGAAGCCTTACCACCCTGTGTCTGGCAAAATTAAAAGTGTGCAGCCAGGTATTTCCTGGGGCTCAGCTGATTTACAATAATCTGACCCATGATTGTGAGTCCTTCTGCACATTCATCTGCAGCTAAATGTTACTCAGAAACTGAAATCTGGAGGAACAGCTAAATATAGAACTTTTAAAATTTAATTCAACTGCTTTGGCATCAGAAAGCCTTTCAGACTTCCAAAAAGCCTTTTGCTCTCGCCAGGCTGCATGGAAAGAATGCTTCCCTAATGATGTAACAGTGATTATTTTATGTATTTCTACACTTTGATGTAGCAAGTATACATGCAGTATCCCCCAAAAATCCTTTCCATTGATCTTGTGGAGAAGGGTTTCAGAGAATAACTCAAGAAAAACGTTTTGTGCTTGGTTTTTGCTACCTGCCATTGACTACACTTGAAAAACTGCAGGGGGTTCAGTGAGTTACAAGTGTACAACTCATACTACACACTGTGTTACTAAGTATGGTACAGTCTTGCAGGAAGTAAAGTTTGAATATCACTCTTGGCATTGTGATGTGAAATGAACAAGAATTACCATTTCATCATGTATCAAGTAACATTTTCCTTTGAAAATTCCACTTCCACTCAACTGACATATTCTTAAGGCTAGAATGGGCATGATCACCTGCCATGTCCTTCCACGTGACATAGATTGTATAAACTAATTTTACAACTCACCATTGAACAAGCCTAGAACCCAAGCACCATTAGACAAGCCTAGAACACTGCAAGCTTGTAAAAGTCCAGTTGTAGGAAGAGTCAGTTGGAAACTTCATGCTGCAACACACTCTAACTTTAGAGGAAAGTGAATTTGATTAAGATCTGAACTTTGTGCCCTGGCCTTGACTCAGTTTTTTCCAAGTATAATTAGTATCAGGCAACAATACCCCAACCTCCGTGCTTATTGGGTAATATAGTTTATTAGTCACTTAAAGAAGTGTAAAAAGATATACTAGGGAGACGGCATTCCTTTGGAAGGATACAGTCCCTCACATGCACAATAGCCCCTGCTAGAGTATGAAGGGCAGCAATATTATTTCCAAAAAAGCAACCAATTACAAAGAGTTCTGATCAAAAGCAAGATACAAATAGTCCTCATCTATTCTATCTTCACTGAGGCGATGACCCATTTAGAAAAAAGAAGTTTGGATTTCACTTCTATTTTTTTCTTAATGACGAAGCATAGACACCATAGAAGGGAATTGCCTGTTTTTACTAGCTGATTCCCTTTCCTTCCTCCTTGGCTCATGTGTCTCTCTGGTGAGTAATGGGGAGGCTGCTCCTCTAGAACACAAGGGGAAAGTTTCAGTAAATTGCAAAAGCATGTTTGTTACTTGGAAGTCTTTTGGCACAGTTTTAAGCAAAGTTCATGGAAACCTTAAAAATGTTCTGAAGAGAGACTTAGAGGCTACATTATCAAAAAAATAAGCCCCTACGCACAGGGACCTGCTTATGAAGAGTTCATTGCAAGATCAAGAATCTAAGCTGTACAGTCAAACAGATGTGCATAAAATACACTGCTGCATCTGCAGATGAGATGGTTTCCCTATCATGGAAATAGAGAACTGTCAACTTTGCATGGATGTCTCTATGTTTTATACAGGTGACTTAAGTACCCAGGTTTATCTGAGAATTAAACTCTTTCCTAACTTCTTTCCCTGACCATTCTGTTTTTCATGTGCATAAGAGAGAAGTTCTACTTGCAGAGCAATGTAATGTTTCTAAAATACTCTGCCCTCAGAGACAGCATAACATGAAGCAAGATTGCTAATAAGTTCATATTAGAGACTGGTATGTGTATTCATACAGAACCTTGGTCTCAATAGAACTTCTAAGTCCTGCCACCACTAATCTGTCTTATTTCAGGAAAACCAATGTACCTAGGGATTTGTAGGGAAAATAAACAGATCCACAAGATGGCAAAGGGGGTCTTGAAAGGGAGGAGAGGATGGATGTCCTATGGCAGGCTTTGGGGTCTAGAAGAATATGCTTGCACTAGTTTTTTGGCTGCCTGGATTACATCTGCTGCTGCACATGTGCTCTCTGTTTTATATGTCTGCTAGCTGTCTTTAGTAGTCGTATTCAAAAACACAGTAGACTTGTCTTTCCTTAAAATGATCATTAAAAATGGATATTGCACTTGTTAAAGGTGTTAACTAAGCAGGCTGAGACACCGGGGAGATGTACGTAGGACAGAAATAAGTTTTGTGCTTCACCACCAATATCTTTCCAGCTCAGCCTGGAGAAAACAACTCTAATAGGAAAAGGAAGCTTCATTTTCCATAGACCTTCAGGTCCTGGCATCCCCAAAAAGGAAGTCATGTTAATGACTTCTCTGATGATGACTTATGTGATCCAAATAGGCCTTTGCTGTGAATGGAACTGAAACTATGACTTCTTTTCATACAACCAATAAAAATAGATATAGATTGTCAAGTTTTTAATTGGAGTCTTGACAGGAAAACAAGTTCATAGCATCATTTTCCTGAGCTTCTTGTAGTTTTTGAACTTCCACATTTTTACTAGTCCTGCACCCATCTCATCTTGGAGAAGTTTGCATCACATTCAACAGGCATTTGTCTGTAAGTTTGCAGTTGACTTAAAAATACTGTGTAGGTATGGCTGTTGTCAGCAGTTGACTCTGCCTTCCTTTATCCTTTTCTGGAATATTTATGTAACCTGCAGCATCCTGGGAGGTTTTTCTTTTCATTGTTATTTACCTAAAATTCTTTACTTTGGCTCGTCAGATGTGTCAACATGGAGTTTACCTTCTGCAATGCACTGTCTTAAAAAATGAGAGAGATGACACACAAACAGACAGGGAAGCCACTGAAAAATCAGTAGATGTGATTTAAATGTCCTGTACTGGGAATGTATAAGAACATAAACCAGAATCCATCATGCAGAATATATCATATTAGCAAATAAGAACCTTGGGAGAGCTGACATAAGCAATCTGCCTAACATATAAAGTGTTAATTTTCTAGAAATGCCCCATACATGCTGACATAACTACCCAACCCTAAAAACATTCATACACATGATTTTAAACAACAATTCATAAGAGTAACAACTCTGACACTGGGTGTTGCCTTAGAATTAATGACTGCCCGTGATTAATGGCCCTTGATGGCGTTTAAGCCATCAGCTCCTTCCAGCTAGTCATTATTCCCTACAAACAGTTCTCAAACTCCTATTGTCCGTTTGGTATTGGACAAGTTGAAAATGCATTGTTTTCAAACACTGAAAATGCTTGCAATAATATAAATTTACAGTAACTCTGCTGCTTGCTTGAGGTTTGTGCTAGGGAAATTTATATGTTAAGTTTGGTCCTAAATTATGTCTTTTACATACCTTTTGATTCCCACAGTCACTGCACAGGACCACAGGCAACAGGGACTTCCATATGTTGCAATAAAGAGAGGCCTCTAAGAATGTGGCTAATTGAGGAAACGTGCAGTTTAAGCTGTGAATTAATAATTTATATGAATTGCAAACAGGACTTTGCATATGGTACATTTATGATTACAGATGGAGCTGTGCATGCAAATAAAAGGATCTGCAAAATAGTTGCACAACTCAGGACCCAGCTCCCTTCAAGACCAGGTAATAATAACTTTTATGACCTGGAAAACGCAGGGCTTGGTCACACACAACATGTATTTAATCTGGGGCTGTGACTTTGGTTTTAGACCATGATTCTGTTCTGAAAAGAAACACCTCATTTCAGGAAGTCTTCTTTGTAGCTCCTTACTCAGAATCACACCTACTAACCTTGGAAATAAATCCTGTGCAACAGTAAGTAATGAAGCATGTGACAGGTTTGGCATCAGGGCTGGGACTGAGATGTATGGAGTCACCCACACAGTTCCTTGCTGTGGGGTAGGAATGAGTTAAAAGCTGGGATTTCCATGTCATGGAATATATCGTCACTTTGCAAATTGCTCTCCTTCAGAATGAAAGCCGTCTGAAATTTCCTGTCGAATGGAAATTCTGTTGAAATATCCTGTAGAAATGTGTCACAGTACAAACAGAAGACCTCTCAATCTATAAAATAAGAAGTTTTGCCTTGACTAAGATGCAGCTGTCTGTATGTAAAATAAAACATGAGAAACAGCTCCTAGAATGTTGAAGGTATTGTACAACATTACATGTCCTGTAAGACAGCATTGCTACACTGCTGCATGAAATGCCAATAATAATATTTCTGACCCCACTAAAAATAAATAACTTTCCATAACAGATTTCTCTTTAAAATGCTCATAGATTATCTGGTTTTGGCTTCAGGGCAATTTGAAGTCCTGTCAAAATCAAGTTATTTTGGCTTTAGATTAAAAAAAAAAATCTTTTTTTAATCTCTTAAAGACCAATGCTTAGAAAAGATAAAGCCACGTCAATCCAGTGTGGAGTCGCAGCACTAGTACTTCACATGAACCGGCGTGCCCATGTTACCAAACAAAGTGCCATGTGTCTGTTTTGAATTGGATCCTGTTGGGGCATCCATCATAATGGTGTCTGCAAGTCTGAGAATGTAAAGCTACTTGCTTTGTGGCCAACCTCTAAATACTAATGAGTGTTAGAGAGAAAGTTTCCTTGGAAGGTGGTCCATCCCTTAATTGCTTGCACAGATTTTCTAAAGCTCTTCTTGGAGGAAGCTGGCATTAAGTCCTGTCGGAGACAAAGGTTTAGACCAGAAGGACAACAGTAGCTCCTGTTCTCCCACAACCACGGCCGCATCCAGAGCCCACGCTCATGGGAGCTGGGGGGGGGAATGTTTGTGGAGGTAGGCTTCAGTCAGGGCCAGCTGCTGGCAGAGGCATTATCAAGGGTGGCAGATGTCTAGTGGCAGCAAAAAGGCTCTGCAGCTCACTGGGTCTCCTAGAGGTCCCACTCCCTGGCTTGTCATCATGGTCTTTGGCAGGGATGAGCAGGAGGGCAGGAATTGCTTAGGGCCTCTTTCAATGGCAGGATGAGTAATGAGGGCTCTCCCCTCAGTCTTTTTCTTACCTCTGCCTTTTGCCCTCCCCTTCAATGGTAGAAAGAGTCTGACCTCTCATCCACAGGGAGGCAAAATGCATTTTTGTCTTCTCTGTTGAGAATCCATGAGTCCCTTCTGATGCAGCGACCTGTAATTCCCTTTCCTAAAGAACAAGGACTGTGGGGAAACGAGTTTGTGAACAGAGGTAAAAAAGGGACTAGTATTTGTGAGATGCAAAATTATTACAGTGAGAGGTTTAACATCCTTGTCAGAGATGGGGAATATACTCAATATGGCCAGGTGTATTTGTGCTGGGATAGACAGCCCAAGAGTCCTTTGAGCTAACTGAATACAACCAAGCTATGAATTGAAAGCCCTCACTCGTTCTGACACAGGACACCTCAGCACAGTTACCTGGCTTGCAGACCACAGCTGGCTCACAGCTGTGAGCTTGGAGTATGGGCAGTTATCTCGGGCACAAGTCGAGCACATCTCTGGGACAGTAAACAAAAGCCCAGCGAATGCCGGGTAGCACGGCTGTTCTAGACATCTTCTGTTTCTAATCATGCTTACAGTCTAGGTTTTTTCTTTCCCTGTTACCAGGCCATTTAGAGTTGGATCTGCTGATCACATAGATCCTAGGTGAGACACAATTAAACAAATGAAGCTCCTACTTTTACTTTGGGTTTCAGTAGCATCTTTTAAACCCAGTATTTCAAAGCTTTTCACAAACATTATAAAGAAGGTCTACAAAGGTACCACTGTCTCTGTTTCACAAATGGTGAAGCTGAAGGACACAGATGTTTGAAGAAAGGCCCAAGACAGCAGAGCAGGCATGAGTATGAGGATACAGATATCACTGCCTCAGCATCTGGGTCCTGACCAGGGGATCACTTTAGGCTGCAATACTAGCTTTATTTATATTTGTATACCAGAACTGTTACTATCTTGATACCCACTGGGACTACTGCAAGAGTATCATAGTAGTAACTGTAATATTACAGTTTATTAATAGAAAGCCAGTGTTCTGGAGACCTGAATGGCAGCCTTTGTGCACATTTTGGGTAAATAGGCTGGTGACAGTGGTTGAGAATTGGCAGTGTCAGGCCAAGAAAGTGATGGGGAACTTTTAAGAGCTGAATGCCTGAACTGGCAGCAAGAGTATTTAAGATAAACAAGAAAAAATCCTTTTGCAGTGAGAGAATGTGAATGATTCCCATAAGATCTTTAAAACTCTGTGAGCACAGTTAAATGAAGTAACTGTCTGCACCATTCAACATAAAATCATTCACTGTTTATTGAGAACAATTCTAATTAATCTAAAGTCAGCTCAATCTAGAAAAAAAAAATGCAACCAGTCTTTGAAGCATTCTGGAGCATCTGGTAGACTCTCCCTCCTGCAATATTCTTATCTCATTACCAGGCCAGAAGTAGTTGTGAGCTCCCTAACAAGAGCTACTATTTCTGTAATAACACATGTAGAAACTTACAAGGTGACATGAAAAGATTACAAAGTAGTAAGAAAATATTTCCCTCCTGCCTTTCGAATTGTGGTAAATAAATCAAGCCAAATGTGAAACAGCTGTAAATGGGGTGAAATGATGTCTTTAAAGTGATTCTCCTTGTAAGGAGAGTGTAGGCTGAAGCAGCATCACCAGTTACCAAGGTGCTGTTGGTGTGCTGGGGTTGCTGCATGAGCCTAAGGGCGTGATGCCATCATGATGTGCTGCCCACCACTGCCCTGCACTGATGCAGAATCAGGTACCCATACACATTTTTAACTTGTCATTATAGATCTCATGTGAAGGAGATTTTACATTTTTTCCCAGGAGTTTATCACAGTTTTCAGCTGCAACCTGTGCACGATAGCTTTGACCCAACAGTGTACAAATGCAACAGAAATGCTTTGGGGATCGAAAGTAGTAACTGCGCACCCACTTGACTCTTGCCTCAAACGTGCTGCACTGTTGCCCATGTTGTAGAGATGTGGCCCAGGACAGTCAGAGGAAGAGGCTGGCCCTGATCTGCTACACTTTCCGTGAGGATGAAAGGGAGTAGAGATTTGACAACAGAGCAGATCTCAAATGGCTGTACATTTATGGTGCCTGCAATCCTTGGGTGGCAAGTTGCAAGTCTGCGGGTGTTTGTACCACAGGTGGGAAGAGCAGGGTGGGAAGGTGCCTCTCCATGCATGTGCTCAGCGCAGCAGGTGCACATCACTAGCCGACCTACCCCTGCTGCTGCATGAGGTGCCAGTGCCTCAGATGAAAGCAAGGTCAATAAGCCAAGTTAATTTTGCCAAATCATTTGAAAGTTCAGAAAAGCTTGTTTGATCACAATGAGGTCTGTTCAGCTCTGAAATTAGCTCATTTTCCCTCTACAAAAGATCCCAGGGTGTGCAAGGCAGAAGCCAGGAGATTCAGAGTGCACTATACATTATAAGAACAAAGTTATAACAATTTCTTAGTTAAGACTGGTGTTGGCCAATGTTTCTTTCTCAGAACACAGAAATAAATAAAGTCCTTCCTCAGCTTGGCCAATTATTAGGAGGTTTATGGTAAAACCTCTACTGGAAAGAGTCCAGTGAAGGAACATGGATTTTGTGAAGGGACTGGAGCGTCTCTCCTATGAGGAAAGGCTTAGAGAGCTGGGACTGTTTAGCTTGGATCTCATTGATGTATATAAATACCTGAAGGAAGGGTGCAAAGTGGATGGAGCACAGTGGTGCCCACTGACAGGACTAAAGACAGATACAAACAATCACAAAACCTCTGAATGTCAGGAAACTATTTCACTGTGAGGGTGACCAAGCGCCAGCACAGGTTTCCCAGAGAAAGTGTAGAGGCTCAATCCCTGGAGATATTCAAAAGCTGCCTAGATATGGCCGTGGGCAACTGGTGGCTCTGCTTGAGAGGATGTTCTGGACCAGAAGACCTCTGGAGGTCCCTTCCAAACTTAACCATCCTTTAATTGATTCTGTCTTTCCATAAATTTTGCTTTACAGGCTTTGACAAAAGAGCAGCTTTTCAGGAAATGACCTGCTCATATTGCCGTGAGCAGATGAAAGCAAATACCTGCAATAAGGCTCATGAGTCCAGTTAAGAATTTAAGTGATTTATAGTCTTTCAGACCTCAGTGAGAGAATTCAGACAAGCTCTCTCCTAGGAATTTCAAGGATGTCAATACCCTATCCAATACAGAAATATCTACAACATTGAGACACAGCAGGAAAATATTTCTGGGGTGTTTGATGCGCTGTCTTGTACTGTTTTATTCAGCACTTCATTAATCTTAGTAACTGATCAAACAACTGCACTGACTCCATTCAATGAACACCTCAAATCCCAGTGTCATGTCATGGTACATTCCTTGGCATCACCCTCAGTTTAAATCAAAACAAAAAAGTAGCAGCTATGCAAGTAGAAAGAAGTTTCTTTTGTAGCTGCTCAGAACAGACTCAGCTTGTGAGGTGTGGGGCTGCTGCCTTCTGGTAAGGGCCTTCTACTGAGTCATATTGAAACAGGGGCTAGCATGGAGTGACGTAAGGGCCTTTTGGTCTCTTTTGAGATGAATGACATTGAAGAACATTTTGGTTTTTTCATCTGATTTTACTGTCCCCTAAAGCACTTTGTCAAACTCAAACAGCAGCTGTGATTGTGGTAGTTCCATGTCTACTTCCCCTCCCTTTAAATAACTGGTTAGAAAAAGACCTTCAGCAAAGTTGCTGCTTTTAGTTGCATGGCTTTCTTTGTTATTTCTTTGGCATTGAAAGATCTCTTGCCCTGCCTAAATGAAATATTTTTCTTCAATAAGGTGGAAACTCATTTTACCAGACTATGTTCCTCCTGACTATGACCCATCTCTACTCAAGATGCATAAGCCCCACACATTTCTTTTTATTACGCATGAGAATCACTATTTTACTATTTTTTCCTGTTCTTTCATTTTCTATTGAATCAATAGTAAGTATTTTCTACCACTACAGAGGATATTTCAGTAAGACAATAACTACAGTGGGTCTTGCCTTTAGGAGCACCTTCTTGCCTTTAGGAGCTCCTTCTTGCCTGGAACTGAGAGGAGTGTGGAAATTAAGGACACGTTTTATGCTGCTCGTGGCTCCTATTTTTCCTTCTGTACGTATGCTTGTTTTAAAGGAGTCATGCAGAAAGCTTACTGCACTAAAAGACAACAAAGATGGTCCAGAGTGTATTTTTTCAGTGCTATTTTAAACATGTGGTTATGGCTCTGAGAGACGCTGTTTCACCAGCCACACCCTTCTCCTTTTCTCAGCTTCCTCAAATGGTTCCACAGTGCTCAAGCAGCTTCACTCCACGTGGAGCAGTTGTGCAATCTTATATCATCCTTCACTCTTCACCTCTCCATTTCCCTTATGCGCCATGAAAACAGTTGCTCCAATATATTCAAGACATAACCAGAGCATTTTTTAACCAAAAGTCATAAAGTAGGCATTGCTATCATCTGTTGGCATTTTTTTTAGCTATTATATTACCTACAGTTTCTTTTATAACCTATTTGAATTTTGCATTGGACAAATTTTCAATACTTTTAACACTGGCAAAAAATGTTGAAGGAGGCCAAGTTTTGTGGGATTATGTGCTCGTACAATATTTAATTTCTCATGTCAGTAGCTTTTGATGATATACTTCAATTTTTTTCATGTATTTTAACCACAACATGCTGAAAGAAATAATAAAAAACATTATTCTAATAGAACACTATATATCTAAACACTGTACTTTTGCAATATCCTCTAGGGAATTATGCAGAAAATTAAAAAAAATACCAGTGGGGTCTTGGCATAGGTCTGCAGAGGTAGTAGAGTGAGCTTAAGTTAGGAAGAAATTGCAGATATGAATACAGAGAGATTTCACTGTTCATTTCAATTAATATTGACATTTTCCTAAGTGCCATTTTACATAGTTTGTGTCATCATTGTACCTGCTCATTAATGAATGTATTTTAATACACATTCCTGTGGCGCAAGGAAATAATTCTGTTTCATGGATGAGGAGTTGAGAAACAGGGATTAAGCAATATATACAAAGTCACACAGGAAACATGTGGCTAACTCTACGTCTCTTGAATGCCAGTCTGGTGGTGCAACTACAGCAGCAGCTTTCTGCTTGCCAAAAAAACCCACAACCAAACAACCCAAAAGTACGAGCTGGGCTAAAACCTGGCATTTGCTATTCTAAAAATTCAAGATTACTTTAGTATATTAAGAATGATGGAATGTATGGCTCTATGTCTATCAGTTATGAATTGTAGTTTACTTAAGTTCTGCCAGTCATGTTACTGCAAATTTCTGAAGCTCAGATCACAGGATTTTGGAGTGAGGTCTGCAAGTGTTGACAGACCATTATAGTAAGAAGTGAATGAATGGTACTTGTTCTACTTACGAGATTAGGATTGTTTCCTTCCTACCATTGTAAATGCAATCCTGTAGAAAACTGCTTAATTCTAAACTAACTCTAGTCATAGACTATGGTTAGTTTGTGTTTTATGACTGCTACTCATGCGAAGAGTGTGGATTACCTTACAATACCTCATATTTCAGTAACATCCTTGAATGTGTTTCAGAAATAGATAGTAGAATATTGATGGTGAATGCTACTAAAATGTGATTTTCAATGGCTTCAGACAGAATGTGTTGCTAACTTCAGTGGAGAATGTATAGATGCTCATACAACTTATTTAGACTTAGCCTGTATGTTTCATATTATGTGGAATTGCTCATATAATAAGGACATGAGCTACTTTGCAACTTGAATGAGTCCCTTGATGCATCCTTTCTGTGGCAACTGGAAGGCCATGATGTACAAGCACATTAAGTTCACCACGTGGTAGTTCTTCCTAAGGCTCCTCCGAGATGTCTTGATCACTTTTTGTATGCCCCAACCCAAGACCCACCAGGTTACAGGACACATACACATTAGTTTCTTCTGCTGCGCTTCAGCTGCTCTGTCTCAGCCTCTGGATGTGATGCCTGATGGGGTTCTCAGGAACTTGAGTCTGTTTTCATACTCTCATCTGTCATATCTCTGCACAGAGCACTGCTGCACAGCATCCACCAGCTCCTTGCTTGGTTTCAGGGATCCTTGGAAGGTCCCTCTGTTTGTGGTCTCCATCTATCTCCAGATACTGTATTTTCATTTCTAGCCTATGACTATGAAGTCTCTCCCTTTATTTCATTTGTTGCCCTTCATCATTTTTTGGTTTCTCCCCAGTTTTCCTTTCCTCACATACTTTGTTAGGAGGTTGTGGGGAGAGGGTGTTTAGCTTTGTTAGGGGTTGTCCAAGGCCCACTGCTTTTGGAGGAAAATCCACTAGGCACTCTGGGAAAAGAGCAGGAACAGGGCACACAACCAACAGTATTTCCCAGATAACTTTCATGCACACCCACTGATCTGTAGCCTTCTGAGGCGGGGGCAGTCCTTGTTCTCCTTTGAATGTAATGGATTTTCTTAATACTGCTTTCAGGTAAAGGTCGTTCTGAAGGTATTTAGTGGGATGTGGATTTAAGTATGGGAACTACTGTAAGCCTGATGCTGAACAAAAGCATCAGAAGATCTTCTGAAGGGAACCCTCCTAGCAGAAAATGAACACAACCTTTTCTTCAGAAGTTTTGTCTGTGTTAATAAATACTCATCTGGAATTCTCTACAGTATGGTTCACATAAATTAGGTTTAAGGTACTTGCACAAACATCCTGTATTTAGCTTTCATGCCTAAAGAGAATATTCATACAGATTTTTAAAACCCATTAGTCACCCTAAATAATTTCACATCTAGGAAAAAAAGCTGAGGAACTCAGCAGTGAGGCATCAAATCTGAGTGTTGTTAAGTGGACAATTTCTTACTCTTTGATTCCTTAGTTACCTGCTTGCAGAATTCATACCGTGGGTTCTTGAATATATAGGAATAGGGGAGCAGTGCAAGAAGGAAAAATTATTAGAAACTTGGGAGGCTTGAAAAGTGAGACTGTCAGCAAACAGACAGTGCACAAGAAGCAGTCAGGAAGTTACAGAACAAATATGAAATAAGCAAATAATAGTCAGTAATTGAAGGGTTAACAGCATGATTGCTTGGATGTCCAGCATAGGAAAGCAAGGTTGGGGAAAGAATTTGCTTACTGGAACAATATTTTCAACCTATGTTGTTGCTCAGAGGCAGTGCTGGGGGAGTCCCTGCTCCTTACAAGCTCTGCTAGAGAGCTGACTAATTAAGTGTTTGCTACACAGGAATAAGAAAAACAAAACTAGAACTTGCAGACTATCAGATTTGCATTGGAAGCTTTGGTAATAATAATAATAATAATGTTAATAAAGTGTGCAATATTTCCCAGCTGTAACCTGTATTCATAAGGAGGTTCTAGAAAAACATGTTGGTAAGAAATGATTCAGCACTGATTACTAATCTGTGAGGGTGTTCCTATTGCTGATAAATAGCATTGGAAATATGTTCTTATCAGGTAGTCACAAATCCATCCTCTCTTTCTCCTCTTCGAGTGTGTGTTCATGAGGTCTGACTAATCTTGGTAAATAATGCAAAATGAAATTGCAATATCTGATTTCATGATGAGAAGGGAGAAGATGAGGTTAAAGTTAGTCTGAAGTAAAATCGTACCAGACCTGAAACAGTTTTCAGATGAGATAAATCAAACCAAGTAAGGATTAATTATGCTCCTTATTTGAAACACAGATCTTGAGTCTCTCAATCTGTCCACCTCTACTGATGTTCTACAGCAATAATAATCTCTTCTTTTGTTATTTTGATGGCCCTGAATTTGTTCTGGGCATTTCCATGTTATCTTTTGTCTGAAGAGTTACTTCTTGCCTTCAAGATTTCAGTTAAATGCCTGATTTCTTATGTTGCTTGGGTACTCCATTTCTTAGACATCTCTGTTTACTCAAAGAGAGGAAAAGTTCCAGCTTTCCTGTGAGTTACCCAGATGAATGAGGACTTGGCTGTGGAGTAATCTACTTCAGATGGATTCTGTTAGTGGCTTTATGTATGTATATACAGATGCTGAAATGAGATTAAATTTCTGCTAACTTCACAGGGTAGGTGTTCAGTGCATTTTTTTTTTAATGCAAGTGACTCTTTATGGCAGGGGACAAAAACCTGGCCACTCTCCACCTGAAAAGTTCTTCTACTCATACTCACCTAAGACATAAGATAGATTAAAAGACTAGATCCTTTGCTGGCCAGCGATGAAGCTGCATTATTTTTAGGTATGGAAAACTTGGTAAATTTAGCACTTTCTTAGTTTTCTTTTCTAGAAATAAACCTTTGCCAGATAGCAGAAATGGAACTGATATTGTCCTATGGCTTCTTGTGATGGGCAGCTGGTGGTTGTTCATCATTGCAAACGTGGATTTCTAAGAACAAGATGCATGGCTGCAGCTTAGAGAGACCAAGCAGGTTATTTAGGCCCACGTAGCAGGGAAAGAAGGAACATGTAAATGTTGGAGATAAGGTAGTGGCAATCTGAAGACTTATGTCCTTGACAGGGCTATCTTAAAGATTCCAATACCTTTCTGGAAAAAAAATCCTTTAAGAAAAATGTCGGTGTTTTGGTTTGGTTTTTTTTACAGTTTTGTAGTTATTTTGAATTTTTCAGGATGAGAAAAAGCAGCTTATAACATTCCAGATATTTTTTTACTAGGGGATCTCTGGGTTCTCCCTTTACTACTTAGGACTTGAGAACAGTCTGAAGCTAGCATCCCTTTATTTTGCTAAAAGTTAAAAGAGAAATTAAAAACATCGAAACTTTTATTCTAAATGAAAAAGTGGGAGAACAGCAAGACATAATTGGAAGTTAATTTTTATTGTTATCTTTTGGCCAATTTCTTAAAATTTACTGATGAAAGAACCCAAAGACTGGAGAACTTGTGACTAAAGTGAGACCAAAGTCTAGTCCTTGAGTACAATACTCTGGATGTTGGAGTGCTCTGAATTTTCTGTGACCTCTGACAGGGCTGAGGCTTAAACTGGCACGAAAAGGACAGGAGTTGTAAACTGGACTGACCTTGGTTTGTCCATTTGTTTAATAAAATGGTAAAGAGGCACTGGGAACATACACCAAATTCCAGACTTGCAGATTCCTCTTTCCCACTGAAAGAGTCCTTCTTACTTTGGATGGTCTTCTTAAGGAGTTTCCAGCCCAGAATTTTCCTGCATTTAATAGTGGACGAATGAGAAGAGATAAAATGGAGTCAAACAACTGAGTAGCTGACTTTACAGCAAATACATGTAGAAATGTGATAAATCCCACAGAATCAGTATTAATATTTTGTTGTCCAGCCCAAGAATATGATTAAAATTGTAAGATCTCTGTGAATGGTATCTGTGGAAGGCAATTCAGTATTTATAGATTTATCCATGTGAACAAAAGATGCAGCTACTATTTCAGTTGGTGCTATAATAATTGATTACTTTATGTGAGAGTGCATTATTATATACCTCATTTCCAATTTATCTAGCTTATCAAAAGAAATATTTTAAAAACATATCAATTAGATTAACTCAGTGCCTCAATCAGCAGCATTCAAGATTGTGCTGACATGAGGTTTTGTGGGGTTGCTCTTGCAAAAAATGTTTCTGTGGTCCTTTCAGGTTTCCAAAGTTAGCTGCATCCAAATTCTTCTAGCAGTGGACATTTTGGATAGTTAGGAATAACGACTTCCAAAACCACGTTTAATTTATTTATTACCTCATCCCAGAATTTATTTCACCCTAGGGCACAAGCAAAGCATGTGTAACTAATTATCCTGAGAATGTCCACAGCTCCAGTAAGTATACTTTTTTCCCTTCTTTTTTTCTTTCCTTTTTTTTTTTAATCCCACTGTTTTTCATTCTTTCTGGTGTCCATTAAGTTCCACAGAGAAATTTCTGCTGGTTAAATTCAGCTTTGAGTTCATGTGCAAATTCATGTATGTTTCAGAATATTCTGTTTCATCTTTTGCCATTCAAGTAATAATCTAGATCTCAGTCCACAAACTCAAGACTTTGTAAAGCACTTACAGGATATATAAAAAAAAAGAAAGACACAAAATGAAGGCACCAAGGCCCAGATTTAGTCAATTAAAATTCCATCAGTGTCCCCATGCTTGGTGATTCCTCTTGGCTACACAGTTTAAGATGCAAAGCTAGCCAGGAGAAAACATTAGGCAAGAGGAATAAATTGGAATTTAACCAATACAAATTATATCTCATGTCTCTGATTTTGATTAAAAAGCAAACCACAAAACCTCCAAATTCTTCAGAATAGAAAGTCGTCTTATGAGCCTAAAGTTTGTTTAAATGCAGCTATTTTTACTCTCATCCTTCCAAAAGAGGGAAAGAGTAAATACAAAAACTTTATTGAACTGCAGTGGAGTCATTAGAGGAATAAACTCAGACCATTCTGATTAGAAATCTTTTAGTTTGAATTTCTGTGATGTTGGATGTACTGTGATGCTCTGCATGAGTCCTTTATTCTAGCCTTGCGGCAGGATGTGTTAAAAAACAACAACCAAACACACCCTTTCCCTGGCCCCAAAAAAATACCATACAAACAAACACCAACAAAAACCTATAGAAGAGTTTGGAGAGACTTTCAGGCAGATGGATACTAAATCTCTGTCACAAAGACAGATTTTCTCTTCTTCACTGCCACAGAATCGATGGGAGTCATGAGAGCTGCACACTGAATATGCTGGATCCAGTTCAATGCAGTGCAAAGAACCAAACTTGTTCAGTCTAAATATGAGAAGCAGCTTAATTCTCACAGAGAGAGGTTCCTCTGCTAATTTAACTT
This sequence comes from Clamator glandarius, assembly GCA_033459285.1. NCBI lineage: Eukaryota > Metazoa > Chordata > Aves > Cuculiformes > Cuculidae > Clamator > Clamator glandarius. The sequence continues at coordinate 5,006,360 of JAUNZM010000109.1, forward strand.
ATCAGGAAGCCTGATAAATTAGCTTGAACCAGCCGTCGCCAGACTGTCTTAAAATTGGGTGTGCATAATATATAGAATATACTTTCAGGTCTCATTTATTTTGATGAAAATTTGGGAACTCAATGCATCTCATTTTCAGGCTGTTGACTAAAGGTAAAATTCTAGCACCAGTGAAGTCAATGGCAAAGCTCTCCTGAATTTAGTGAGTCAAAATTAGCCTGATTGGGCTAATAAAGGACAGGTACTTTTTCAACACAAGAACAGTTTCACTACAGCATTCAGTGTACCTGACAAAAGAAGATGACTCTGCAGCTGAAACACACATAGCTCCTGCTAGCACTGCTATGTGGGAGAGAGTTCTCATTGCATCCATTTGGTTTTAATCCTGTAAAGAAGAGCATTTAATATCTGTAAGCTCCCACCATAATTTCCCCAGAACTATGAAAAGGAATAATTCAGATGCTTGGTTTTTTTTTAATTAGTCGAACAATGGGATGCTTGGTTCTATAAAAGACTTACAAGTTGGCATCCCCCAAGAAATACTAATATCCCAGACAAACAGAGCAAGAGCAGTTTTAGTGGAAGGCATAGGAAAAAAGAGCTGCTCCAGATTTCCTAACTAACATTGATGCTGAGTTTCCAATCATTGTGTTTGCTGGAATTTTGGAGGACAAATGTCTTTGGGAATGCAAATTACATTTGAGAGATTTTATACAGAAATTTATGCAGCCTGGTCTTGCTCAGTGTGTGCATATCATTTATTTTACTTGCTGTCCATTGAAACTAATGAGCCTATCCACAAGAGGAAACAACATGATGAAAATTTCCCTGCTCAGACCCTAACTCACATCTCAAGATGTGTGACCAGATGCTGGGCATTCCACTTAGAAGTCCAGATGAGCTCATCTCGGATAACTCACTGTGTTTCCATCTGGTTCAGATTTGAACAAAACTATTTAGTTGGAAGAAAAATATATTTTGTATCATTTTAATGCTGAACAGATTCAGTGACATACTTGCTTATTTAATCTGCAGCACTGGTGAGTTTAATGAACTGAGTAAGACACATATCTTGGCTCCAGTTCTGTTCTAGGATACACCAATGAAACCCCAACTGACTTAAATAGAATAACAGCTTTCTTAATGAACACAAAATGTATTTGATGAAAAAAGTGTACATGCGTGGTAAGAATAGAAGTATTTTGAACTATTGGAAATTACTTAACAGTTCATCTGCATTTATCCCTCGTGTGTGTGGTATTGGGTTTTTTTGGTTGATTGGTTGTTTTTTTTTTGAGGAACAATACTGTTTAGTAAGTAAATTAGTCAGTTTTTTTCAGCTGAGGAACTTAAGCATGTAATTTCCACACCTGATAGCTGGAAAAATCATAGGCATGTGAATCTCCCAAATTCTGATGGGAGAATAAAATCCAGTGTTATGCTGTACATCACACACTGCTGGTTTGAGTGCCAGCCAGGTTACCTTTGATATAATACAGCCTGGGCCTGGGGAACGCCAAGCACCTATTAAAGAGTTCGTGACTGTCTGCTGCTGTTCAGGAAAGTGGGTTTTCTAAGGATGGTCCAAATACACTTCCTTTCCGTTTTACTGAGAACATAGAAGGACAGTTAATGTAAAACACTGGTCTTCCCATTGCCCAACTTTTAAAGGGAAATTTGCAGCTTCTGGTGACCTTATCTGGAGAAACTACCAAGTAGCAGCAAATGCCATTATTCTATTCAAGTGGCATTGTCATTGGAATTAAAATTCTTGTTTTGTCTGTCTCCAGCTGCTCATTCATTCCCAGTTCTGCTCCATTCTTTTTTCCTGTTGTACATGCTTGGGAGGCCTCATGATGAACAAGATCAAGGGAGAAGCTCAGCTAAAGCTGTCCTGTTACTTGTATAGGAAGGGACTGATCCATTTTTTAATGGCAGTTCCATTTTCTGCTGCCTAAAGTATGTCAGACTACACTCAAGGGCAGTTTTTCAGCTCTCAGAGGTGAATGGGCTACTTCAGCTACAATAATAACTCATTTTATTGTCTCTGGCTCAAGCTTCACATACCAATTGTTTACAATAATGTTGTGCCGTCAATTAATTTCTCTACAGTTGTGTTGTCGTCAAAGTTGTGGGATAAAAAAATTTGTTTCTTAAGTGTTGTGACCAAAGTGCTGTTTTCAGTGCAACTGATGAGAGACAAAATTAGAGAGGTGCTTCTTTTCAAAAAAGATTATCCAATAATGAGTTGTATAGAGAATATTATTTTGGCACTCAGGTATAAAACATTAGCAGGCTTTTGACAAATCTTTTTCTGTCAGAAAATGTCATTTTGTTGCAGCATTCAAACATTCAAATGTCAGTTTACTAAAATTTGGCAAAATAACTTCTCCAGATGATACATAGAGGGAAGGAGAGATCAAGCCTAGAGAAAGGCTCTAGGTGTGGAAAACCAACTTTCCAACACCAGTCCAGTTAGCAAAAGCTCTCCATAGGGCTCTCACCTTTTCCTGGGGAGTGCAGCCACTGTCAGCCTTCTTGTGGAGCTTTGTCTCAGAGTTGTGCTTTGTTTTCAGTGAAAAGGTCATGGATTGCATTTGCATGCATACAGAACCAAATTTTGGAACTAGATGCAGTTTAATGAAGCAGAATTCCGGTTTTCTAGTCAGCTTTCCTTGCTTTGCTTTGTCATTAGCTGAATTTAGTGAAAAAGGAAGTTAGATGTAGCATTCTCTAAAAAGAAACAGACTCAAGGGAAGATATTTGAAACAGGTATAAATGCCAAATTTCCATTGCCATAAAATGATTAAGGAGAAGAAATTAGTGGCTGAGAAGTTCTGTCTCTTCATCATAAACACTCTGAAAGTGGGAAACCTTTTTGTAAAGATGCCACAGCATTTAACTGCTTTTCTGATTTCTTACTAAGGCTGAAGCGTGCATTGTGCTATGTGCACTGATTACAGCAGTGGCACAAACAGGCAGTCAATAAAGAAGGCAGAAGCAGAGGCGAAACATTTGCTCCAAGTTAAATTAAACTATTGGGCATGGAGATTCACAGGTGTTAATGTGATCTTTTTATGACAGCCTGACAAACAGTCACTGTTAGTAATCATTTGGAGACCTGGGCAAATAAAGAAAGTTAACCCTCCTTCTTTTTCCCTTTCTATTTAGCTGCAGCAAGTTCTTGTGAAGATTTCTTCAGTTCCTTGTTCTGAATCTTTTATGGTGTTAACTGTCCATTTAGTAGAACAGAAAAAAGTGATTTCTGTTATTCTTACTTAAAACCGACTCCTAAGTTCCTGAAGACAACACAAGAGGAAAAAACTTCAGAAGAGAAGGAAAACAGCAGAAGATTCCTTTTCTCATTCTATTTCTTCCAAGCTTGCTGCTAGAGAAAGAAAAAAAAAAAAGGAGCGTAAAGCCTTATCAGGCACTGTGAACCCTGGCAAATTTACATTAGCGTTGGGCTGTTAAAGGCATCAGTGTCTATTGTCTTGCTAGTTGCAGGCTTGCCGCAGTGTTGCAAAAGAAACAGTTTAAGGCAGATTTACTAAACAGATGGCAAGAATAGAGAAAGAGTGAACTGGACAAGGAAGAGGAGATAGGAGGGAGAGGCTGGAAAGAGGAAGCTAAGCCTCACAGGCTGGATATGATTTAGAAGTTAACAGAACTTAGTAGAAATGGGGTTATCTTTTGGATCCTTCCCATCGACTCTTATCTGCCAACGTCACTGCTTAGCATTAGAAGAATGAAGGTCCAACAAACCATAAAGAACCCTCAAACCCCAGCAGACAGTGCGGATTCTGTGCCATGGAGGTAATTCTCAATTCTTTCAGCCCACTTGGTGCCAAATTACGGACACAAGGGTAATAGGCAAAAAAGGACTATCCTTTTGGTGTTTGCCAAGTAATCCAAATTTCCTGCTCATCAGTTTTAGGCCATTCCTCTCATTTCTCAGATGTAACTTCACCCGCCACTTCATTCAGCAAGCATTTCTCTCTGAACTTCTTGAGTGCTTTAATCTGTAATCTTTTCTGACATTATAAACTCTTCTATATACGAAGCAGAGGGAGACTTTTGTTATCTGAATGTTGATGTGTCCAGCTGCATCCAGCGACAGAACAGTGAGTTCTGTGCTGGGGTGGCCATTAAAGGCCGGGGGGGGCGCTTCCCTGAGCGGGGAAAAGCCTAAAAAACTCGATCGGGGATCAGCGCTGGGCTCCTGGCTCAAGGGCCGCTCCCGCGCGGGGCCTGACGGGAGGGGGCGGCCCCGGGGGCTACCGAGGGGGAGTTAAACGGCCCTTAGGGAGCACGGCGAAGAGGTGTGGGGCATGTTAAAACAGGGCAGTTTGAGCAGCAGTTTGGGTGTGCAGGGAGGGTGCAGAGAGGGGCTGGAGCACGGCCAGAAGGAACTGAGAACCATGGTGGCTACCTGTCAGAAGATTAAGGCTGCACCAAGCATGATGGAAGCTGCCACACAGATGGAGCCCCAGTGGGCACATGCAGCTACCCAGACCCTGAGCTGCAGGCAGTGCCCCCCTCCCACAGCAGCTCGTGCCTCAGTCACTGGCTCCACTTGTGAAAGCTGCACTTGAGTGGGGGAACTCCATCGTATGGTGGAGGAGTTAAGGGAGGAGGTGAAGAGGCTGAGGACCATCAGGGAGTGTGAGAGGGAGACAGACCAGTGGAGCAGTGCCCTCTCACTCACTCAGCAGCCTGCTGGAGCTGGTGTGTCCAAACACCATCCACCTGCAAACTGCAAGGTTGGGGTTACAAGAGATGGGGAACGGCAGCAAGTTCCTGCCAGATGAAGGAAACCTGCTCCCCTCAACCAGACACCAAAACCTCAGATCCCCCTGATAAACAAGTACCATGTGCTGCAGGTGGAATCCTGTCCTGAGAATGAGGATGATGGCTCCCACAGCCTAGAATCTTTCCCTAGGCCGCACCATCCTCAGAAAAAGATAAAAACATCCTCCATTAAGAGGAAGAGGAGGGTGATTGTTGTAGGGGACTCCCTCCTAAAAGGAATGGAGGGACCCATTTGCAGACCAGACCTGCTCCACAGAGAGTTCTGCTGCTTACTAGGGGCATCAGTGAAGGAGATAGCTAGAAAACTTCCTTCCCTGGTCCACAAGACAGACTGCTATCCTCTGATAGTAGTACAAACTGGTAATGATGATTTAGTAAGCAGAAAGACCAAAGGCATCAAGAAAGACTTCAGGGCCATTGGGAAAATGATGGAGGGCTCTGGGGCACAAATAGTATTCTGCTCCATCCCAAGGCTAAACAGAGAGGACCTGGAAGTCAGGAAGAAGAACTCGATTACTGCCTGGCTCCGAGCCTGGTGTGAGGAAAGGGGCTTCGGCTTCTTTGATCATGGGGTGGCTCACGCACTCCCAAACTCTGCTGCTAAGGTTGGAATATGTGGGTCTTCTAGGGGGGCTAAAGCCCTTGCTAAGAACTTAGCTAAGCTCATAGATCAAGCTTTAAACTAGGTGTGAAGGGGGAGGGGATTGAAACCAGGCTAGACAGGAGCAAGCCTGGGTGTGGAGCACTGATGATTCAGAGAGGGTATGCTGGTGAGGACCTCCAGTACATCACCACACAGAAAGAGAGGGTGAACACACCTGAGGGTGGTAAGGGAGATACGTGTGCTCTGGTGCTAGCTACTCCAGTTACCAGGCAATTGGGAATGAACTCTGTTCCTTCTAAGAGGGCTGAAGGCTCAGCAGCTCAAATGAAGTGCATTTACAACAATGCACACAGCATGGGTAATAAGAAGGAAGAGCTGGAAGCTGTTGTAGGAAAGGGAGCCTATGATGTTGTTGCCATCATAGAAACGTGGTGGGATGACTCATATAACTGGAGTACAGATATGGCGGGGTATAAACTCTTCAGGCTGGATAGGAAGGGAAGGAGAGGAGGCGGGGTAGCCTTCTTTGTAAGGGAGGACTTGGATGCTGTTGAGATGGATTGTGGTGATGAGGAGATTGAGTACCTGTGGGTTAGAATCAGAGGAGCCCATAAGAAGGTAGATTTTGTGATAGGAGTTTGTTACAGGCCACCCAGTCAAGGAGAAGCAGCTGACGAGCTCTTCTATAAACAGCTGGGGTTAATCTCTAGGTCAGTGCCTCTCGTTCTTGTGGGAGACTTCAATCTTCCTGATATCTGCTGGAAGTACAATAGAGCAGAAAGGAAGCAGTCTAGGAGGTTCCTGGAGTGCATGGAAGACACTTCCTTGCACAGCTGGTGAATGAACCAACAAGGGAAGGTGCCCTCCTGGAACTGCTGTTTGTGAACAGAGAAGGCCTTGTGGGGGATGTGGCAGTAGGAGGATGCCTAGGACTAAGCGATCATGAGATGATAGGGTTTTCTGTTCTAGGTGAAGTGAAGAAGGTGGATAGCAAGACAGTAGCATTAAATTTCCAGAAGGCAGACTGTGAACTCTTCAGAAGGCTGGTTGGCAAAGTCTCATGGGAGACAGTGCTTAAGGGCAAGGGAGCCCATGAGGGCTGGGAGCTCTTCCAAAAGAAGAGCTAAGGCTCAACTAGAAATCAGATTAGTAAAGTCAGTGAAAGATAACAAAAAAATCTTTCAATAAATAATAAAAGGAGGACTAGGGAGACCATACAGTCCCTGTTGGACGCAGAAGGAGCAACAGTGACAGGGAATAGGAAAAGGCTGGGTACTTAATGTCTTCTTTGCCTCAGTCTTTAATTGTAAAGAAAGTTCTTCACTTTCTGTACAAACCCTGGAGCTAGAGGAGCAACATGAGGCTACCATGGTCAAAGAGGAGGTGGTCAGAGTCCTGATAGCCCAACTAGAGACCCACAAGTCTATGGGGCTGGATGGGATTCACCCAAAGGTATTGAAGGAGCTGGCGGATGTGCTGGCCAAACCCCTTTCCATCATCTTCCAACAGTCCTGGAAGACTGGGGAAGTTCCACTGGACTGGAGGCTGGCTGATGTTGTGCCCATCTATAAGAACGGTCACAGGGAGGATCCAGTGAACTACAAGCCTGTCAGTCTGACCTCAGTGCCAGGGAAAGTCATGGAGCAGGTGATCTTGAGTGCTCTCATGAAGCACATGCAAGAGAACTGGGTGATCAGGCCCAGTCAACACGGGTTCACAAAAGGCAGGTCTTGCCAAACTAACCTGATCGCCTTCTATGACAAAGTGACTCGGATGCTGGATGAGGGAAAGGCTGTGGATGTATCTTTCTGGACCTCAGTAAAGCCTTTGACACCGTTTCTCACAGCATTCTGCTTCGGAAACTATCAGCCTCTGGCCTGGACAGGCGCACACTCTCCTGGGTGGAAAACTGGCTGGATGGCCGGGCCCAGAGCATGGTGGTAAATGGTGTTAAATCCAGCTGGAGGCCAGTGACAAGTGGGGTTCCCCAGGGCTCAGTGCTGGGTCCAGCCCTGTTCAATGTCTTTATCAATGACCTGGATGAAGACATCGAGTGCTCCCTTAGCAAGTTTGCAGACAACACCAAGCTGGGTGGAAGTGTGAATCTGTTGGAGGGTCGAGAGTCTCTGCAGAGGGATCCTGAACAGGCTGGACCGCTGGGCTGAGTCCAGTGGCATGAGATTTAACACAGCCAAATGCTGGGTCCTGCACTTGGGGCACAACAACCCTGTGCAGAGCTACAGACTAGGAGGAATCTGTCTAGAAAGTTGCCAGGAGGAGAAGGACCTGGGTGTGTTGGTTGACAGCCGACTGAACATGAGCCAGCAGTGTGCCCAGGTGGCCAAGAAGGCCAATGGCATCCTGGCTTGTATCAGAAACAGCGTGACCAGCAGGTCCAGGGAGGTTATTCTCCCTCTGTACTCAGCACTGGTGAGACTGCACCTTGAATCCTGTGTTCAGTTCTGGGCCCCTCACCACAAGGATGTTGAGGCTCTGGAGTGAGTCCAGAGAAGAGCAACAAAGCTGGTGAAGGGGCTGGAGAACAGGCCTTATGAGTACCGGCTGAGAGAGCTGAGGTTGTTTAGCCTGGAGGAGAGGAGACTGAGAGGTGACCTCATTGCTCTCTATAACTACCTGAAAGGAGGTTGTAGAGAGGAGGGAGCTGGTCTCTTCTCCCAAGTGACAGGGGACAGGACGAGAGGGAATGGCCTCAAGCTCTGCCAGGGGAGATTTAGGCTGGACATTAGGAAAAAATTTTTCACAGAAAGGGTCATTGGGCACTGGAACAGGCTGCCCAGGGAGGTGGTTGATTCACCTTCCCTGGAGGTGTTTAAGGCACGGGTGGACGAGGTGTTAAGGGACATGGTTTAGTGTTTGATAGGAGTGGTTGGACTCGATGATCTGGTGGATCTCTTCCAACCTGGTTATTCTATGATTCTATGTTCACATATGTGTCCATGCACACCATATCTTTTTAGTTTTGGATTAGTTGTTTTGGTTCAGCGACTTGGCCGCTATTAGTTTCCTTTAAAAATAAATAATTACTTTACATGGATTTTTATCGTTATCTTCTAAAACATCCGGTATGCTCTGCTTTCAGAAAGGGCCATTAAATGCTTATTTACAACCAGTCTCACGGCTTCTGGGATTGTGCACTGTTCTAGAGATGTATTCCTCTCACAAATATGCCTTGCAAAATATCTTGATGGAAGTCACTGTGGATTTGTCATTATGCTATGTGCCTGTCTCCTTAAAGATTCATAATAAACAGAAATAACTTAAGGATGTATTCTGTCTCAACAGAATCACTTGTAAGGTGCTAGCTATGCCCTAGGTATATCCCGTGTTTGCAGATGTGATTGTGTGACAGCACAGGTTTCAGCCTGAACGCTGGGAACTGCCTGGGACCTTGGCTAATAGCCCTGCAGTTGGGTCCCTCAACCTTGCCACTGGCCTTTCTGTCTGGGTGAAAGGTGACAAGGATGCACCAATTCTTGTAGCAACCATTTTTTTCCTACTATCACGTACAAAGAGAGTAAGAAAAGAGAACATTATGCAAAGAACACTGCAGGGAACGCTAAGCAAAAATTGCACTACAATTGGAAAAATGCCATCATCAGATTTCTTCTTTTTACTTTTGTACATTGCAGCACTGGGGTAATGGGGGAGGGAGAAGGAGGGAAGTGGGATGATGGCCAAATTTTTATTAGCTATTCAAATGATAGACCAAACATAACAAGAAAATGTTCTCTTAAGGCACATTTTTTCATTGTCCAAAATTCTTCAGTGTTTAATGCTGGGTTATGTTATACTGTTTGCTTCAATAACACAATCAACTTTGGAATGGAAATAGTCACCCTCTAGTGCATATTACCTCTTCATGGTGCAAAGGACTACCCTGTTACAAATATTTCATTCTGAGAGACAGAAAACCAATATTTTGCAAGGTGTACATTTTGTAGTTCATGTGGTGTTCCATGGAGCTGATGGAGAAGCTACCATAAAAAATGGCTTAAAGAAAGACAAAATAAGGAGACAGATAGAAAGGCCAGTAGACATTTCATACTTTGTTTTACATGCTAGAACTCTGAGCATTCAGGGTCCTGTGGCTCTGAGTCATGCTTGTTTTCTCTAAGATGTGTTGGCTTTCCTTCAAGCTCAGCTTCCCTGCATCGTTCCTTGGTTCAGTTACTCTTATTAAATCATCTCAAAAACCTGCTTTCTTCCTCTACTGAGTGCTACCTTGTGCACCATTAATAAAACCTTATTAGTATGGCTGCAGTGCCATGAGGTGGGTGTCATGATCACAACGTCAGTATCGGTGTAGCAGCTTGATCCAGGCAGGTGGATCAGGGTGAGGAGCTGCTGCATGTCATGGTGGGCACAGCCCAATCTGCTAGCAATGAAGAGATAAGGCGAGCACTGAGCCTTACCTAAGCATGTAGCTCACATCTGTGAAATTCTGAAACAGGAACCAGTGACTACTTTTTACAGGTCACCTGGCCATTTTATGCCACTGCCTGGGATCTCTATTTAGTAGTATTAAGAAAGAAAAATCTGGTGTGACATGAATTTGGATTTACTAGGTATCTAAAGCTGAACTCTTAAAGAGACTTTCAAAGCAACAAAGCTGGTGAGGGGGCTGGAGAACAGGATTTACGAGGAACGGCTGAGAGAACTGGGGTTGTTTAGCCCTGAGAAGAGGAGGCTGAGGGGAGACTTCATTGCTCTCTATAACTACCTGAAAGGAGGTCGTGGAGAGGAGGGTGCTGGCCTCTTCTCCCAAGTGATAGAGGACAGGGCGAGAGGCAATGGCCTCAAGCTCCGCCAGGGGAGGTTCAGGCCGGACATTACGAAAAAAATTTCATGGAAAGGATCATTGGGTGCTGGAACAGGCTGCACAGGGAGGTCATTGAGTCTCCTTCCCTGGAGGTGTTTAAGGCACGGGTGGACGAGGTGCTGAGGGGCATGGTTTAGTGATTGATAGGAATGGTTGGGCTTGATGATCTGATGGGTCTTTTCCAATCTGGTGATTCTGTGATTCTATGATTAAAATAAGAACCAGCTTTTAAATACAGAAAGCCTTGCTCCTGGTGTGGGTAACTTAGTAGCTCAGTTTAACGGATGAAGTGGAGTGCTCCATGATTTTGTTACCTTATGCAATCAGAATATGGCATGAAATGATTAAAGGAAAAGGGCAAGCCAGGTTGGTAAAGCTTAAAGCAGTTCTGGGCATGGTTAATTAGGAACAGAAACTTGACATAAGAACTGTTAATGAAAATAGGGAACTGTTCAGGGGTATTTGCTGCTGCTTTGTCCATGCACAGCATTAAGGAAACGAGACTATGTTACAAGGCGGGTGATAAAGGGCAGTCAAAACAATAAATGGACTGTTTATAGACAGTTCTGTTCTGTATTCACAATGGAGCAGTAATACTTATTTTCTTGGATGGACAGCAAATAGTGTCACCCTGTGCCATTAGACACTGAATGTACGACTGCCTAGTGCCTTCAGCATGGCATGCCGCTCACTGGCACTGAAGCACAAACCTGATGCACGCTGGGCATATGGGAGGAAATCTTTGAAAACTAAACTTCAGTTCCACAGGCCTGATTACCTCTAGGCATATTTACTGCCTTGCCACTGCAAGATACCTGCCTATGTATCTAACTAACTAGATCACTAACCACCTTTCTGTTCTCTTTTCTTTCACCAGTATAAGTGAAATGGAAGGACGGCAAGAGAACAGAACCAAACCAGAAAAACTTTGAATCCAAAAACTTGCAGAAGGGAGATTATTTTGAAATGTTTTCTATGAAAATATTAACGTTTTCCCCTGGCTCTCGTGAATACATGGAACAGACCTGCTATGTTCTGTTGCTTCCCACACCATTCAGGTTGCAGCTAAGGGGAAGTATGGGTGGCTTTTTTCACTTGCAGTTTTTTTGACAGGATTGTTCAGTCTTCATCTTTTTAGTTCCATTAGAACTTCACACACAGTAAATGATATTGCCAAGCATCTCCTTAGTAACTAACACTTAAAATAGAAAAATCTCAAAATCTCAACACTGACTTCACTCCTTGCTCTCTGCCCTCCAAAACTGCCAGTGATATAGAGTATTCTAAGAAAAGGAAGTGGGATGTGCAGACATGGTCCAAGGGAGAGATCAGCTCTGGGAAGACCTCAGTCCAAGAAAGAGCATGAGCAAATGAAGGTCCAAGAGTGGAGCTGTCTCTCAGTTGTTGCTGTATTCATGGTATTGTGAACACCACTTTTTCTTTCATTGCAACAAAGCTCTAATAACAGTACTATCTAACTTCCACTTTTTGTGTTTTCTTTGGAAAAAAAAACCTGCCAAAAGGAAATTCTTTTGCCTATAGCCAAGTAATGTTATTCAAAATTCCTGTGTTAGACAGAGGTTGCTAAAATCCCTTTGGAATCTCCCTTGCGCAGTGTTTCTGTAAAAAGACAGTATGGTACTATGCTAAATCACCACGGCTGAATGATCTCTGCAATCCATGACATAAGGAATATAAATTGATCATATGGATTGAATCACAATAGATAGAAAAGACTAATACAGAATATATCTTCTTTAATTAGGAAATTGTTCTGCCCCAAGTATTCAAAACATGAAGTTAATTCATGTAAACATTTTACATCTGTGCAGACTTAAAAATGTATCAGCACAGAATATTTTGAAGTTGCAGTTTCCTAGGGGGAATTTGATATATTTTTTAGGGCCAAACACTGAGGCCAATAGGATTTTCCTCTGTATAATCAGAATAAAACAAACCAGCCGCCATCGGTCCTCTTGACTATTGATGACAGGCACTAGAGCTTCACAAAGGAATACAGAAAAGGAGCACTAATGAACTTTGAAGTGAATCTGCCAAGTTTCAGTACTGTCTTCATGTAAGTCTCTTATAAGAATTTTTTCCAAGGTATTCACAGGAAACAAATAGCTTATGAAAACAGCAGTAAAATTTCAGTGTGGAACTATTGGCACACCCAGGAGCCCAAGTTGAAGCTTTCTTATGTGAGTGAAATCTCCATATCCATTGACAGAACAGCACATGTTTCATTGGTTTCTCAGTTAGTTTGGGAAATAGATGCGGGTCCAGATTCTTGCTCTGTCCTGACTTCCTCTGAAAGTCCTCAGTACTTTTAGGGTCATCAGTCAGTTCCTTTGTGTACCTTTACATGAAGAGATGACCAAGCTGACTCATGCAAAGATAATTTCTAAAGACAAATTTCAGATACCAAAAGATAGTCCCTGAATAAGCAATCCTGGCTTCTGGAAGCAGCATAATCTTATTAGGAAGGCACAGGTTATTTTCCAGAAAGGCTGACTAGCCAAGCAAGTATGGCTGTAGATTTCCCAGTGCCTGTTTTGCTGCTACATGATTAAGTTGTGTAGAACTATGTGTCCCCGCACTGAACTATTTACTTATAACCACTGAGTCTCAGTTCTTTGGTTGTAAATTGAAAGCAATAATAGCCTCCTCCTGCCTTGCAAACGTGTAAAGGGGAAAAAGTTAGAAGATGGAAAAGCATGTGGGTGTGTTTCTTGTAAGGGGCACTAGACATTTTTAGCATCTCAGATCTCTCTTTCTGACAACTTTGTGAATTTTGAACATGTTCAATGCCAACTGGCCATGTAATTTCATAATTTTATGCTGTTTCCCTCCTATTAGTCACATCCCTGTTTGGAGAGTGCAACATTCCAGAGGGATGGTTAAAAAGGGAAGAGACAGAGTTATCACAGAGCTGATGCAGGGGCTCTGGAATTACAGAAGGCTTCAGATGCAGCAGAAAGCTGGCTAGGTCAGAAGCTTTCCAGCCACATCCTTTTTTTCTGCTGCTGCCACAGCAGGATGTGAGACGGGAGGCACCCTAGGTTAAAAACTATCCTGAAACTTAGATGATTCTCTCTTGACCACTTAATATGTTTCTATTGGTAGATCACTGGCAATGCCACTTGAAGTATTTGCACTAGATGGAAGGGTGTCATTGAGCAGTCTGCTCAGCTAGAAGATCCAATACACACAATGACTGTTTTTATAAATGAACAAAGAAATATGCTGTCCTGCAAGGTAAGGAGAAAGAACCTTTCTGCAGATGTTAGAAGGGCAGGCAAAACTCCTCTCTGTATCCCCTCTCCTTTTGCATGGATAAGATGTCTCACGCATAATATATGATCCACATGTTGCTGACTCATTTTCCTTCTCTTACTAAGATCGCTTTTAAAGCAAAATTGCAGTCTTTAAAAGCAGGTCCCTGCCCTTTTATATTTAGCAAAAATAAATGACTTCTCTAAAAGCTGTCTGAATTTCTCTGCAATGGGTTTGTGGAGGGTAAATCACAGATCTGACAGTCATAGCAAAAGAGGAATATGACCTGCTCCAAATACGAACCAGGAAGTCTACTCTTTTAAGTAAAGTCAGTGAATTTCAGATGAAAGATCTGAATAACCTCCTTTTTCTTCTTCAAGCTAAAAATAAGAGCCCAGCCCAGAGGTCAGAGAGATGCAGATGGGTGGGGAAGAAGTAGGAGACTGTCAGTCCCTGTGGCTCAGGAGGTCCAAGTGCTGCAAAACCATCACATGCTGATTCTGTAAAACAGACAAAATGAAAGTCTTGCAAGTGCTTGTCACACTATTTAAACATACTCCTAAACCTTTCCACCCTTTTACTCTGCCTCTGTACCACTTCGTATTAGTTCTTTTAGCAATACATTTTCCAGAAAAGAACGCCTGATGTAAAAGTGGTTAATTAAATGATGTCATTTTTATTGAAATCAGTTACATTTTGCCTGCCCTCAATGCCTAGTTTTGAGAGATCTCATATTGGAGCATGAAGAAACTGGTTTTAATCTGTATTTCTAGTTTTCTCTCTGAAAATCTGGCCGCAATTCTGGGCCTCTAAACAGTCCTGCCTGACCACAAGTCCCTTCCAGGGGCTGTTGGGAAGACAGCAAGCATCCAAATCTTGCTGAACTGTGACCTGGCATGTGGGTATGTGCCTCTTGCACAGCTGCGGAACCTCTGTCTCATACTTGTGGGCTTTTGATGAGGATCTCGGAGGCGACTGATTATCTCATTGATTATTCTCTTAGCAGGAGGGTGGAGCTAAGTGGTGGAACTCAGTATGTAAAACACCAACTTGAGAAGACAAGCAATTGAGTTTGCTAAGAGTTTTCTGCACTTCAACAGCTTTTAGAATAGTGCAATTCTTATTTTTACATTCAAGAATGACCTCAAAAATTCGGAGAGACCTCAAAGAGGAACTACAGCAATGGTTAAAGAACTGGAGGACGTACAAAGACTCAAAGGTAGTTGATAGGTGGGTGAAAAAGTTAGGGGAGAGTCTGCAAGTCATACCCATTGAGGAAGAAACAATTTGATGATGAAGGGCTTTCCAATCCAATAAACAAAGGTTCAAGACCTACTAGATCTCTCTGATTTTTGGCTGCTCTGAACATTGAATTTGGTGAAGTAGAGGCAGCGGGGAGAGACACTGAAATCCCATGGTACAACCTGCTCCCACAGATGTCTGACAAATTTTGGAAACAAGGAAATTATTTCTGCTTTCATGATAATTCAGAACCAGCATTTCAGGTTAAAGAGGGTTTGAGAATTTCAGATTGCTAGCCAAACTTAAAGTAAAATGCTAAAGAATTTTCTATCACATACTACTTAGTATGTGATAGACCCTGCCATCAAAACTAGCATCGACCAAATCTGAGGCAACAGACTCCCATTGACTGCAGGAACTGTTGAGCTTATGAAAGTAGCTGATTTTTGTTTCTCACACAGTAAAGAAACAGGGCCACTTACTTTTAGAACATTTTCTCTTCTTTTCTTGACATTATTAGATTTGGTGATGAGAAATTCTATTTAACTGAGTGTATACCGAAAAAGTTTTCTGGAATAATGAAAGGACTTTTAGAGGATGGAAAAAGTAACCACAAAACCTTTAAAGAAATTCTACAGCTGCAGGTCCAATGATGTATCACTTTACTCTTGTTGTCCTAATGTAGGGTAAGGCAGGCTTCAAAAATTATATTTTCTATATCAAAGGAAAACTAACCAAAACTAATTGCAGATTATTTATTATCATTAAATTTTCTCCGTTGGTTTTTGGAAAAGTAACATTCAACTGGACCAATTCCAACCCCTAATCAAATTCCATCTGACATCCACCTCTGACCTAAACTGGCATACACCATCACACCATTTCATACCTCAGTCCTACCTCCATTCCTTTATTAAGCAAAATCATTCTGATGTGTAGCTGGTATATTTGTTTGCAAAACACTTATGAATTGTTTAAGGGAAAAGTTGCTGAATGAAAATTATAAAGGTATCTACTTATACAGTGCACAGATTGCTCAGTTTTACTTTGATGCAAACCTAGCTTATTAATAAAATAGTCACACAGAATTATTGTATCATCATGACAGAGGTGATCTATGGAATGAATATGTAACTTCACAGGTTATTATAAGTGCAATAGTTTACTGTCAGTGCAAGATCCTTAAATTATGAATTATCATAATTAACCTAAACTTGATTTTTATAATGTGATTAATAACTCATTTTCCATTAGCAATAACTTATGACAGTAAAAAAATTGAAACAGAATATTTTTTTCCTAAAAATAAACTTGATGCTATCAAGTATAAGTAAAGACATTTAATAAAGTACAGTTCCTTGGAAGAGTGTTATATATACATCTTCAAAAAGTAAATATTACTTTGTCCATCCTTAGTAGTAGGGACTGTTTTGTATTGCCTCAAGATATAATTAATTTTTGTGCTAAAAATTAAGAAAATATTCTTGACTCTCTGTAGGAGTAGGCAAGAGATGATTCTCAGACATCACAAATACATTAATTATGATTTCATGTATCTATATATAAAATCAAGGGCCAAAAATAATGACATAACCAAGGACGACCATAAACTATGTATTTAGCCATTATTAGAGGAACATTAGAAATAATGCAGGAAAAACTGAAATGTTCAGTAAGTGGTTTTGTTCTTTTCTAGGGGAGGGGGAATGCAATACTGTGTTCACATAATCTGCTGATGAAATACTTTCCACTACAGTGGCCTTCAAGGTATCTCTGTTTAACATACAGAAATGGGAGATTTTTGCTGCTCATTTCTCTCACCTGTCTTGGGCTCCTCTCTCAGGACAAAATAAATCACTTTCTGAAAATGCCTAAAGAGAAAGGAGATGAATTTCATCCTCTGCATCAAAGAACATGAACTTCTGTTGTAAAGTGGTGTTAATCATTGGGGCACAATAAAAAAATACAACCCAAAAAGCTAGTCAGCCCCAGGATGTAGTCAAAGGAACAAAGTGACCTGAATGCAAAAAGGGACAAGTAATCTCAGGATGAATCAGATGAGGAAAATTCTTTTTTAAAATGGGAAAATACTAATGCTGTTTGCCAAGACTATTGGCAAGATATTATCTGGAAACTCTGTTCACTCATGTTTGAGAATTCAAACTTGTGCACGGGTAGAACAGCCACCTGGATGAAATGAGGAAAATTGCTCTTGTAGAGCAGGCATGAAGGGGCTTGTTGTGTTTATCATACCAAAAGTAAGGCTGGGATGTGATATGATTGCTTTCTGGAAATAAATCAGATGGCTACGCACCACAGGAGGTGAAAGATACGTGAACTAATAGCATAAACAACAAATGGGAGATCCGTAGGTAGACAGATGTATAGGTAGATAGATAGTCCCATTCAAAGTGTCTCTTTGCTGCAGCACTTGCATCAGAGGCTCCGACAGTTGGAAGATGAAATGAGAAACAAATCAGACTTGGATGAAACTTTTAATTGTGATGCTAATTGTTGCAATTTATCAGTTTGCAGTAGATTCTGTCTCAGTGGAAAGTTTGAAATGAAAATGGTGCATTTTCTCTAAAAGATATATCTTTGTTCATTCACAGCATTTGTCTTGAATCAGGAACTGATTCATGGAAATCATATGGCTCCATATGTCTGTGTGTCAACTGGATAATTCCCATAGTGCCTAAAAACTTGTTGCTATCATGCTACTTATTTACTTTACAGCTCCTTTTAATTTGCAAGAACAGTGTAAATCAGACTCAATAGAAATGAGAATTGGGTCCTACACTTTAGCACTTCTGTGAAACAAAAATCCATTGTTTTATGTGTCTTTAATCTTTCTTCTTGAATGGTTTTATTTCATACATGGTGATAGGTCAGGAGAAGGCTGTTTCTAGCTCACAATAATAGATTATATTCCAGTATTTTTCATGTAGCTTCCTTTGCTGAGGAGGCCATCCTCTAGGTTAACTTCTGGAAGTAACTTTGGAAACTAATTTTCAGGCAATGTTCCAAGAAAAAGAGGCACATGTTGAGGAACTGACATAACTTTTTAACACCACAACCAGCATATTTCTTCAGGCAAACCCAGCCAAAACAAGTTTCCAAAATCAATATTGATCTAGTCCTTCATCCAATCAACAAACGCCATTGTTTATAAGATATAACTTTTCTTGGTTAAAGTTCAAAGCTAAATGCCAAGGATTTTCAAAACTATTAAAATGAGAGGATTTAAGTTTCCAGAAACTCTGGCTCACTTTCATCCTCAGTGGGCACACTGAGCCATCAGAAACTATCCAAAGAACCTCCTCAGTTTTTATATAGAACCCTGAGGTAAAATGACAGCAAAGAGAATGTGGGCGCAGGCATACATGCATGTGCATGTGGTATATGTTCACAAAATCATACTTTACAAATCTTATATCAAAAAATGACACTGCAAATTCTTCTTATTCAATGAAATTTAACTTGAGGCTAAGAAAAGATAATTACAGAGTATGATTAAATGAGATTTGCAGGATCTCCTATGGTCTCCTCTGTGTGTTGACAGAATGTCTGCTCTTCCAATAACAATTTTGGTGGGTTCAAAATTCCGAGAGCTTGGGTTTTATAATTGTAAATCCATTGAATGACTGCACAGGCATGAGATTTATTTAACCTTTTCCTTAAGATGGTTCTTTAATGGAACCAGTCATATATTCCTGAATTTTCCATGGCAGTAAAACACACATCTAGAACTACACAAGCCTGGAACAGCTAATGCAAAGGTTTCTTTCTCATAGCAAGAGATTGGCACAATTCCAGTCAAGAATGATTTTCCAAAACCTGGGTTTCATTTTGTGAGACATCATATAGGAGCTTTAGATAACATGTACACAGTTAGGCCATATGGCAACAGCCAAGGTTTCAACTAATCTTCAGCAACCTCAGCAAGTGGGAGCTGCATTTTTGAAAGTTTTGAGCAATACTCTGTGTTCTAAGTGGTGCTATCAAGGTGTTCTTACAATATTAGTGTGTACTGCTACCTAGCATTGGCAGGCCATTTAGGTTACGATGAAGATTCTTCCTTAGATATTGAATGGTAAAATTGAGTTTATCATAGAATCATAGAATCACCAAGTCAGAAGAGACCCACCAGATCATCGAGTCCAACCATTCCTATCAAACACTAAACCATGTCCCTCATCACCTCATCCACCCGTCCCTTAAACACCTCCAGGGAAGGTGAATCAACCACCTCCCTGGGCAGCCTGTTATTTTCTTGGCCTTTAAATTCCTGGAACCATAGTGTAGACATCTGATTTTTAACAGGGTTATGTGGTACCCTGAGACTTCTGCTTTGCTTTTTCCTTAGAATGTGGAGTTTTGCTTCCCTGGCTTGAAAGTGTAGTGGTTGGAACTGATTACAATTTCTAGTGTTAACTTACTCCTAAGGAAACCTGAAAATTCTGGTTATTTATTGCACTAAATGGAGACAGTGCTGCCTTCTCGCTTTTACCACCTCAGTGGCCCAGGCCAGTCTAGAGGATTGTAGCAGTTCCTCTTCATGCCTCCACATACAAAGGACTTAAAAGTTTCTACTTTGTGACACAACATACAGCAGTGGCTTAAATTCCCCTTTACTGTGTTACATGGTAATCCTGTATGCAACTAAGAACTGTGCCATTTTCTTACTATCTTCTTAAAAATCAGGAGTATATTTTTTGGAAACAGGAATGCTGTGTAAATAAACACAAATTGGATTAGTTTCACTTAGTTTTTTTAAGTTTTATCCTTAAAAAATAATATGATAGATCACATAGTCCAGTATCTACTAATTAGGCTAGAAGATGAATAACGTAGCATGTTACAGAGTGGGAGACTTGGTACAAAAATAGAAAAAGAAGGCATTGTCTTTTTAGGTATTCTGAGAGTCCTTTGGATCTTTTACAAAGCAGAAAAAATAAGAAGCCATGCTGTTTAGTGATGGACACTCATAGTTCTTCCAGCACTGTGCGTTGCTGTGGTCTTAAGCTATGCCATGCTTCAACTTTTGCCTTTCACAGTTGTGGCATAGACTCTGTGGTAAGATACACATTTCATGCACGTAGTGTCACATTTTGCAAAAAAACCTGCAAACCCAACCCCCAAAACATTTTCTCAAAGAACTCCCTGTGTCCCTAGGTGTTGGGTTATTAAACTTCATTAAATTAACTTTTAAGTGCAGCTTCAAAATGGGCTTCCCATTTGGATGCTAGTAGGCAGAGTAATACCTACTTATCTCTAGTCTTTACCTGCAGGTCAGTCATCTTTTCCCTACTGGGTGTGCCTTGCTCTATTTTTTTAGCAAGCAAAGATAAAGACCTCTTTCTCTAACATGCCAGCAGGGCCAGCCCTTCCTCCGTCCAACAACGCAGGTTCTATCTATCAACCTCAGCCCAGAACTCCGACCCATTCCACAAAACAAGCTGTAGGGTGCAGTACCATGAAAATCTCCCAGCAGCACCTTGGATAAACCACCACCAAGTATTCAGTGGGGAAGAGATGGACAGGAGGACAAGCTCCTACTCTGAACTTGTCAGAAGGGGCATTTCATAGCAGGTGAGGGCTCAAATAGCCAGCCTGGTTGATAGGTAGCAATCCAGTTTTCTGCTCTGGTTACATATGCTGCCTTGCAGATTGACTGGTTTGCACTGCGGTGCCTTGTCTGAAAGTTTCACACACTTGAAGGTGATGGGGAGACACTGCTGTCATTTTTCAGCCCTTACGTTTATAAGGTGCTATAGAGTAGAATCATAGAATAACCAGGTTGGAAGAGACTCACCGGATCATCGAGTCCAACCATTCCTATCAAACACTAAACCATGCCCCTCAGTACCTCGTCCACCCGTCCCTTAAACACCTCCAGGGAAGATGACTCAACTACCTCCCTGGGCAGCCTGTTCCACTGCCCAATGACCCTTTCCATGAAATTTTTTTTTGTAATGTCCAGCCTGAACCTCCCCATGCGGAGCTTGAGGTCATTTCCTCTCGTCCTGTCCCCTGTCACTAAGTTGGATCTCTGGGACCTGGGAAATGGTGGACTGGCTACATACCAGAGCGGGGCTATACTTGCCACATTTATTGACTAATAACCTTTATGAATTTTTCTCTACCTGTTCTTATTTGACTCAGGCTTTCTTAAAGCACTCTTTCTAACTGATTCACTGTGATGAACAATGGTTTCTTAGACTACATTTGGGTCATTTGTTCAGCATTTTAGGATCGACAGTGTACAGCAAAACCAGAACACCCTACACTCCTCAGGCTTTACTTCTTTCAAAGTCTTCTGGATCTTGCTTAAAAGTATGGGTGCTGTTCACTTTTTTCTCATCTCAGACACAGCAGGCCATTCTGGAGTGCACATCCAATGACAGATTTTGTTTTCAGAGAGATGTTTAAAAATATTTGAAATCTATTGCCAGTAAATATGCATAATATTCCCTGCAGAAAATCTTGTTGCCATAGGTGACGTGGAAGTTCAGGAACGATAAATGTTTCTTTTTGCTGATGATTTCAGTTTTAGTTCTTGCTGCTGACATTTAGACAAAGCTTTATGCTGACATTAGAAAAAAAAAATATTTTCCCTGTCCAGACGTTCCTGGCCAAAACATCACTTTTGTGCTTACTTTTACATTCTTAAGTTCCCAGTTGTCTTAAACAAATTCTTTTTTATTGATCTAATGATTACTAAGTTCAAATTCTCCCTGATTATTCTTTCACTTTACACCTTGTATCTGTATCTGTAGCTGTAGTAGGAAAGCTCAGCTGTTTCATTTTAATACTTTTACTAATCTTCCTTTCTGTGTGCCTAGCCAGACAAAAACTTTCACTTGACTTTAGGTTAGTTAATGGCAGGTGGCTGCACAAATTCACACAGGATTTTTTTCCTCCTCTTCTGCAATCCAAATTAGCTGTACTTTCCTTCACACACGATTCTAAAAAAATGTATCTTCCTCATCTGTTTGGTGCCTTTGTTTATGTGATGTTTTATGGCAACTTGGTTGCAATTTTTTCACCACTCTTACATTATCAGGCATCTGTGTTTCCCAGATCACAACTAGCATTATCTGTCCTCTTGAGTTCTGGGCTTGACTTCTCTCTTAACATGATACACAAAGTCCCTCAGTTCTGTACAAAGTCAACTCAGGCCTGAACATAAGGTTACAATGGCCACAAATTAATATATTTTGAAATGGCGTTATTTTCCAGAATTATAGAATCATAGAATGGTTTGAGTTGGAAGGAACCTTAATCATCTAATTCAAACACCTCCTGCTCTGTCAAGCTGCTGAAGGCCCCATCCAGCCTGGCCTTGAACACCTCCAGGGATCCACCACTTCCCTGGGCAACCTGTGCCAGTGCCTCACCACCCTCATTGTGAAGAATTTCCTCCTGATGTCAAGTCCAAATCTTCCCCTCTCCAATTTATAGCCATTCCCACTCATCCTATCACTACATGCCCCTGTAAACAGTCCCTCCCCGGGTTTCTTGTAGCTCCTTCAGGTACTGGAAGGTCGCTATAAAGTCTCCCCAGAGCCTTCACTTCTCCAGGCTGAACAACCTCAAATCTGCCAGCTTGTCCTCAGACCAGAGGTGCTCCAGCCCTCTGATCATCATTGTGTCCCTCCTCTGGACCCATTCCAACAGTTCCATACCCTTCTTACTTTCTAGAACTGACATTCAGTACAACCCTTATTAATTCCAGATGTGCACAGATTTTTAAATGCTACTAATTCAAACCTTTTGAGTTTACTTTCATAACACTCAGACAATTAAAAGCAGGCTGGACAACAATGAACAAATGTGGGACTTGTTATAACACCATTGTTGCTCTAACAGTTCTGGTTGTTTGTATTCTAAAGTGAGAAAATTGAAAGTTATTCTGAATAAAACAAATGCTTGTGAATGCTAAACTTTTAAACTCAATTTCACTGCCACTGGTTTTTCTGCCATGGAAAAAAAAAATTAAAAAATCACAAAACCAATTAGTTCTCGAGTGTCATTATCTGGTTGCCAATCAATAAATAAGCAAGAAGGGCACAAGTCTGCAATAGCACAGGAATCACAGAATCACAGAATAACCAGGTTGGAAGAGACCCACCGGATCAGGAAAAGGAAAACAAAACATACAGGCCAAATCCTAGCAGATCTGAAAAATTACACCAGTCTTACCTCAAAAGCCAAAACAGTTGGGGAGAGGCAATGAGAATGATCTGCAGAAAAAACTACTGCACCTTTGTAAGTTGGAAAGATTTATTCCATCTATTGCTGCCAAGGGAGAGGGAAGAGAGGACACAGGATTTTTCAGGAAACACATGCTTGTGTGAGGCTTTTTGGTACTCTCCTTCTTTATCACTTAAAACAATAGAAACCTGTACTCAGCTGCTTCTGATGAGCAAATCTGTTATGGTGGTAGTGCAGACCAAGAAAAATATCTTGGTTTTGGTTCATACCTTCATTCCCTAAAGAAAAGCCACAGCAAGGACACCTGCAGGCTGCTGTTTCTTAGGGGTTCTGGATTCCTTAGATCCACACCACTAAAACAGTACTTTGCCTTTCAAGCCAGATTTCCCATTTCCGTGCCCGCACCTTTTCAGATACAATCTGTGGCATTGAAATTGCTTTGCAGTGACAGGACCCATACTATACTTTCTGTCCCACTGCTCCAAATACGCTGTAATAGTCTTTATTCTAATGATGATACAGGGATGGGGGGGTATAATAGGTAAGGAAGACACACTTACCGAGAAAATTAAAATATCAAAGAGGCAGAAAGAATAAGTCTCCTAATGTTTAGCTCCTTTGACTTACATTGCCAAATACCACACTGTTCTTTTCTACCTTAGAATCACAGAATCATAGAATCACCAGGTTGGAAAAGACTTGTTGGATCATCGAGTCCAACCATTCCTATCAAATACTAAATCTTAACGCACAAAAGAAATAATATTCTTCTGTGTCTTGTTTACAGCCTTGAAGATTTAAATGTCTGCAGAGTTCAAGGCCCTATTCCTGAAGGCTTGGCTGGAGGCAAAATAGAGAGCTAAAAGCACATACAGTATAGTGAAGCTGCATTACTTAAGAGACGCTTTTCCCTCCTCACAAAATTCCTTCTAATATAAAACTAATGAGAACTTCTAGCAGAAAACAGTCATCCAAAATCTTCCTCATTTTGCTTTTCTATTCATGCCGCTCCTAGTAGTGCCCATGAGAATGAAGTAACAGAAATGAAAATTGGTTCAGCTTCATGGAAGTACAATACTTGACACATTGAATTTCAGCTAAAAGCTTGACATCTCGCTCTAGGTGACAGAGGGGACAATGTAAATAACAGGAAGTTTCCTGCTAGAGTAGGAAGCTAAATTTAACTTTTTTTTTTTCAGAAGCCCTGTAGAGAGATATGGTAGTAACAAAGCAGTGATGCTTTGCTCTCTTTTTCCTGCTCATTTGACCCACCACAATGACTACAGGGGCTTCCTGGTTTGGAAACCATAGTACCCCAGAACCATCTGAAAACATTGTTAACTGCAGAAGGTAAATAAAGCAAGTACTGAAACTAAATCAACAATAGGTAGGTGTTCAGGCAAATGTCAGCTTTGGAGCCTTCTAAAACTGCATTTGGGTGTATCCTTAAATGACGATGTAATCCCAAGATTAGACAGGTACCACTAGGAACGTGCTTTCCTTTTCAACATAGTGCTGTATTGTTCAGCTGCAGGAGCGCAGGAAGTTTGTGAGTTAAGAAGCTATGGACTTTTCCTTTTGAACTGAGATTAACCTTTTTTTTTTTTTCATGAGCAATTGGGCACTTAATTGTCAACCTTAAAAGTAGACTTTTTACAAAACAAACCACAAATAAGAGCATTAAAAATTACAGCTAATGTCTTCACAAAGTTTAGCAAGAGTTCCACAACTGGGGAGAGACCTTACCAGAATTATGGAGGGAGCAAAAAATATATTTTGAATTTTCAGTTCTTCTTCGGCATAAAGAATATGGAAACCCAAGAACCTGGCTACAATCCTCTTGTGGGATGAACTTTCTCAGATTTTAAACATAAATAAGCTGGACCTTGTTATTAGAGCTTTACCTTCCCTTCTGCTAGGGTAACTCTGTGAAATCTGTTACATTTTGAGAGTCTCTCCCTTTCAATCTATTAAATCTTTCCTAGGATTTAAATACCAACATTTACACTGGAAGTGGCCAAACCCCAAAATAGCTGAAGGGATGAAATGTTGACATTTTGAAATTTCTTTGTGTGCAGTTTAGAAAGAAAAAAGTCTGGAAAAAATTCCATTGAGCAGCAAAGTGAAAAATATAATTCTGGAAATAACAACAAATAATTTCCAAAAGCAAAGGTGCTCTCCAACAATCACAGCAGCAGTTTTGAGAAAGTGACTGCTGGTCAGGGTAAGCAGCAGTAAAATCAACAGGAACCATGTCAGCATTTGTCAGAACTTCAAGCTTCCAGGCGGGCTTGGAGAGCTCAGAAAGCCTGCTGAACTGGGAGCCTGGAAGCCCTGGGATCCTCAGGTCAGTCTGAATTAGCAAGAAACCTCTGCAGCCTCCTCTGTGGCAGGATGCCTGGCAGGCAGGCAAATTTTGGCTTGAGCTGCAGTTGCAAGCTGACTGCTACAGAGATGGTGGTCAAAAAAAGTTAAAGCCAGAGTTTCCAAGGTTTCCTTGCTCTTGGTTCAAGTAGGATCCCAAACCCTGATGGTCCCTGGCCCCAGAACTGCTTGTGCAAGGGCTATTCGGAAACTGTGGGCTATAGGAACATGGGCTCCTAGAAACCTTGCATCAATGCAACTGCAGCCAATCAGGACCAAGAGAGAGCACTTAAGGTTTGACAGATTTGTAGAAAAAAATGTAATTTTTTTCTTTTAAACTGACAAGCTGATGTCTGAACCAATGCTCCATTCTGGCCACAGGGATGAAGTGTATAAGAGGAAAATGCAAAACTCAACAAAGACTGTACTGTAATTTCACAGAGTCAGTAAACGTGTCCCTAAAATACCAGAAGACTCATTTGCTGCCATGCCATCATTCCTATGGTTTTTAATCCTGCAGAATAGGATAAAAACTTTTCCAACTCATCTTAATAATCTCAGAGGCCAAGACTGGAATTTTCTTTCCAATAACTGGGTCATAGTACTTTAACTTCTCTCTATACATCAGGTGTTAGCTGGAAGTGAACTGGTAGAAGGATGACAGTGTAAGAACATCCTGAACCAGAAACTTCAGTGGGTCACTTTGCCTTTGACTTTACTATAACTACAATTATTTTTTGATGTACGTTAGTATTCAAAGGACCAAATTAATGCAGATTTGGGAGCTGAGTACAAACTGAAGAGGAATTGTACACCTGAGTTTAAACTGTGAAGTATGTTGGTGCACAGCACATGTAGTTTTTTAAGATGATGCAGTTATATCCTTAAACTGAGACAATGAAAGCTGTTTATCAAAAACATTATGAAACATCTTTTAAGCTCCAGACTGGCATAAAAAACCCCCAGGTGCCAAAACTGAACTCTTGTGGATCTTGGGTGAGGGCTAAGCAAATAATGTAATCTCTGACAGTAATCAATATCTGGTTTTTGAGAAGTATAATACTCTGCTGCTTCTAATTTCATACTTCGGTAAACAGGAGAAATGTTGTCTTCTCTGAGCTAGTGAACAGCCTGTGATGTGGGACTGATGCTTCTAGAGTCTCTCCCAGCTGGTAGTGCAGCAGTGGAGGCAGATGCAAAGATGTTACAGAAGGTCACATCCATCCGCCTATTGACTCATATTTATTCCTTCAGGATGGTATATGAACAAATACGCAAGAAACATCACATTAACAAACAGAACAAATAATTAGTAGGCAAGAGGAAGAGCTGAAGTTCACATGTATTCATAGTTCCATTTTTTCCCCTCTCCACAAGATAATTTTTTTAAACATTGACCAAGCTCATTATCCACATGCAGCGTGAACACCACGCTGTAATCTTCCTGCCCCTTCTCCACATGCCTATAAAGCACAAAATGGTGGGAAAATACTGTGGCTGCTTCTTACTGATTACTGTACATTTTGTGATAAAATGGTTTGTGCGACTATCAGGATGACCTCCATCTGACTGCTTTCGGTCCAGCAATATTCCATGTAGCCAGGAACTAATCCATGAAGCATTTCCTTCTTTCCTGGAGCTCTGCAGTGAGGAACACTGTCTAGTTATCTGTTCATCTTGAGAACTTCTCTGTTTTTCTTTAAAGCAAGACAAAGAAGCATTCAATAGAAATTTGCCTGTATTATATAGATTCAACTTCTGGTTTTGCCATTACCACGTATCAGATCTGTTTTTGTTCCACAGCCAAATTGTTTTCATATTTTCCAGATCATTCAAGTGCCTGTACCCAGTGCCCCAACAAGGTTTAATGAACAAATCAGCATTACTTTTAAAGTAAGCAATTATTTCTTATTCTTCTTTTTTCAGATCTGTAAAGAAAACAGTGAATTAAAGAAACTAATGAAAGGAGTTCATACTGCCATTACCATGAGCCAGAGCCTGTCTAACATTTGCAGGAGTGTGAAATAGAGGTGGATGATGGCTTTTCTGTTAAATGAGTAACAGCGTTGGTCCTCTTTCACTCTTCTCATGGAAAGAAGTCATACAGTTCTTGTAGAAGATCTAAACTCAAAAATACTCCTGGTTAGCCTACCACAGGGAACCAGGATGCCCTCAGACAGAATTAGCTCATCCAACCTTTTCCCCTACTCCCAAAAGTGTAAAAAAGCTAATAGATGGGGTTATGTTTGGGAGTCTGGCACCAATGATTGTTGCCATCTGAAGTAGCTCAGATCAGGATTAGGTCTTTTTAGGTCTTTTTGGATGAAGATTTGGACACCAAAGTCCATTTATTTCAAGGTTATTTTCTTTTCCACTTCTGTTGGTTTGGAATACCTCCAGATATGAAACTTCTGCATGCCAATGTCCTACCATTGTCAGTCTTTAGGAGAAAAACATATTTTTTCCCTCTCACAAGAAAAACAGCAGAATCTGGTAATTTCCCAACACGTTCCAACTCAGTAGCATCATTTTCTTGTTTCCTTTTCGGTGTGGTTTTTGTCGTCTGTTTGACATGTCAGCCTACAAGCATTATTTTGTTTTTCCTGTATTATTCACCACTTTTTATGTCTTGCATTGGTGTACGTGTCCTAACAGCCAGAATCTCTGACATGACTGCCCCCATAGTGGCCATGGAGGGCAGAGGGAAGCAGCACATGTTGTAATCTGTGGGCAACTTCAGCATCTAATAGGTGCCCTTTGGTTTTCACTTATCTAGGGGGCGACACAGTAGAAGTAGGATCCTAACTTCAGTCTCCTGAGTGTATTTCATTTAGATTTGAAAACTGGGTAGCTTTTGTCTCTCTTCTACATGCTTATGATGACACAAGATAATCCTTGTGTTTTGGCTTCGCATCTGGAATCTGACATTGGACATGAAGGGAATTTATCACTGACCTACTGCCACCTACTTCCTTGTGCTCCTGATGACTAAGACAGCAAAAGAAATGCTGGTTCAATATCACTACATCTCCTCGCACAGAATTTGTGTTAGGGTTCTTTAGCACTGTGATTGCTTGTACTTGAATTTCCTTTTTTTTCCCTCTCTGGAAGATGCAGATATGAATGTCTAATATTTATGCTGATACTAAAGTTTATATTTTATTTTTGCTTACGTTGTATGTTTTCAGGCTGAGATAATATGGCTATTATTAGAAAATGAATCAACACTTTCAGAAACTGCAATCTTGAGTACTGAAACGCTTAATGTTATAAGAATAGTTTTGTTTTGATGGCCAAGGACTCCCAAAGCTTAGACCTGGACTGGCTGGGATTGTAGCACTTAAGATACTGCTGTGAGTTTGCAACTGTTATTTCACCCTAATAAAATTTCCAGTGTTGCCTGTACACGTGAGTGGGCACAGATCATATACAGATATAACACAGATTTAAACATGACTGAAAGAATTTGAGCTAGACTTTAATTAAGTTTACTTTGGTATTTACTCCCTCTAATATTTTGGTCTCAGAAGAGCCATGAGAGCTGGTTTGGCTGACCAAGGTAACGTTCCCTCTGGTACAGCCAATCCTCAGATGCAGGCAGCTGCAGTGCCAGTCCTCCAGCACTCATCTTTTTCAGCTCCTCTGCAGAGTTTGACCTGAAGATGAGAAACATACTTGGGTCCTAAACTTCACCACATATTGTTCCTTGTTCTTTTGGCATCAACTTCTATTTGTATCACAAGTTTCTGGCTTTGTTATCATTAAAATGTCTATATCACAAAGAACGGTGATCGCAGCTCCGGGCAGCATTGCGTATTTTGAACTTGTATACAGCACAGTATCTTAACCACACCTTCCACTTTCTGTCTGGAAGCATCTCCCAGTATTGCCTACTTTGGTTGTAAGGAATCAGTGCAAATATTCCCCTGGACTGGTTGTAACAGAATAAAAATAACAGTGCGGCAACTTTCTAGGAAGGGTTTTTTAAAAAGAAAACAAAGCCTATTGACTGGAAATGATCTAAATGTAATTCTAGCCCACTGCCAGGTCTCTTGGCAGCATGAGCTGCCAGCTTTCCTTTCCTGTTTTTTTTCCCTTCTGATAACATATGTAAACAATCAGTAGTACACATCAGAAGGTTTTTCTTAGGCTTACGTAGGACCTGCAGCATAAAGCACACACACGATACAGGATGGCGAAATCTACTCCATCAGAGGTAGGACTCACTACGTCATAGGGCAAATTTGCATTCACAGGATGGTAAAAGATCATGATGGTAATGGAACTGTTTGTAATTCGGGGAAACAGATGCAGAGGACAGGGTCAGATGATTGCAAGACTCTGCTCAAGGCACAGCATGACATGAAGATTGCATGGTTCTGACTTCTGACGCCTGTCCCAGGGTTCATTCCTGTTTGCTACTAACAGGCTGACAAAGTCAAAGCGGTCATTACTGCAAAAGCCAAAGTTTTGGAGGATTCAATAAGGTCTTTACATTTTTCTCCTCTTGGCACGTGGATTCATTTGATAAAGTAGTCAGGGAACCCTGAAGCCGCTGAGCACTACTGAACTTCATGGTGCAGATCAGCTTTGCTCACAGGTATTGTTTCAGGCTGCACACACAGGCATCAGTATGGGCATCAATATTTCTTCAGAGAGGTTTATTTTTAAATAGAAACTGAGGCTGTGTTATAAGCAAGTGAATTTCATGATGTTTTGGCTCTAAACTATTAAAAGAAAAGACATACATACTGCCAGGTATGCCTTTTCTACCTTCTCAACGTATATCCTCTGTCAGTACTAAACACACTCTTAACTTGGTTAACGTCCTTTAAATGTCTCTGTGCTTGCAGCCTAGATGGAAGGAGCAGGGAGGGAATATGATGTAAAAACATGGGAGAGACTGTGGAAATTGGAGGTTAAAACCAGAAAAGAATAAAAAATTGTAAAAAATATGGACAAAAGGAGACCCCAAATGTTTTCCTCCTGAAATGAAATCTCACAATGGTAATAAATCATTCTGCCCTGTAAGCTCTGACCTGGAAGGCTCCACAGTAGTCTTGTTGAGCAGAGGCCACAAAGATGATTAGGGGAATGGAGCTTCTCTTCTGAGGAGAGGCTGAAAGACTTGGGTCTTTTTAGCCTGGAGAAGACTGCGAGGGAATCTTACCAATGCTTATAAATATCTGAAGGGTGGGTATCAAGAGGAAGGGACCAGACTCTTTTCAGTGGTGTGCAGTGACAGGATAAGGGGCAACAGGCGTGAACTGCAGCACACGAAATTCCATCTGAACATAAGAAAAATCTTCCTTACTATGAAGATGACAGAGCACTGGAACAGGCTGCTCAGAGAGGCTGTGGAATCTCCTTCTGTGGACATACTC
Source organism: Clamator glandarius (assembly GCA_033459285.1). Taxonomy (NCBI): domain Eukaryota; kingdom Metazoa; phylum Chordata; class Aves; order Cuculiformes; family Cuculidae; genus Clamator; species Clamator glandarius. The sequence goes on from JAUNZM010000109.1 coordinate 5,037,099, forward strand.
AAAACCTGCCTGGACACGTTCCTGTGCAACCTGCTGTAGGTGAACCTGCTTTAGTGGGGGTGTTGGACAAGATGATCTCCAGAGGCCCCTTCCAACCCTGACCATTCTATGATTCTGTGTGTATCTGTACCTTGCACAAAACAACACTGAAGTATCTATTTCTTAGCTTCTGTGCTGCAAGGGCTTCCAGACACCGTAGCATGGGCCAGCAGTGGAATATAAATACCATAGCACAACAACAGCACAACAAGATACACTTGGGAACTTATATGGGATAAAATACCAGTTTAGTCTTTTCATATAAAAATAAAAATTGCTCCTATATACTTTAAAAATCCAATTTCTCTTAACCAATGGTGACATTTAATGGAGAAACATATTTTTTTTTTTGCTGAAGGTACCGTGGATGCTAAAATTGGCTTCATGACTACCATTTCCCTATGATAATGCATAAAGCTGGAGGAGGACACTTAGTCTTCTAACTCCAAAATACAGATTTCCATGTGAAAAGAGCGGCTGTTAATCATCGACACTTTTTTTTTGTCTGAGCTTACAACAAACATCCTACAGTCATATGCACAATTAGCTCCTCAGAGACACTGATCTGGTATATGCCTTCGATATTAAATGAGTAGCAAATGATGCTATCAAATCAACCCCTGGCTCATACAGCCAATCCTTCATTATTTTAAGCAATATTTAAGCAGAAGTGAACAAGGACATTTTGACACAATAGGAATTTTGTTAGGATCCAGATAATTCTCACTCACTACTGAGCAGAAAAACTGCTTGCATTATTAAATGTTATTTTCCAGAATATTTGACATTGTGATGTTGAATAGAGAGCAAGGCAAGTACATAGAAGTGATATGAAAGCCATAAGTCATGGGCAAAATACATTGTCCCTTTACTGAGAAAGTAGTGTGCAAGTCATCCACTACTTTACCCTCCTGCTACCTCTGTATTGTAGACTGGAAGACAGGGGTGCAAAGAAGATGCCTGAGCATGCAAAAGGACACACAACGTGTGTTCTTCTCTCTAAGCAGCTTTGAAAATATTCCACCCCCTAGGTGCAGAGCACACTTACTTTGTATTTGACTGTAGGCAGCAGTAAAAGTTATGTCCACAAGGCCGTACTGCCCCATATTCAGATTCACTATTCCTGGTCACTACATCTTTGTCACAAACTGTAAAGCCCAGCTATCTACATGCACACCTCTACTCCTATTTTAAATCCCAGCAAGCAGTCAGACTTCTGCTGCTAGTTCTTAATGGTTTGCTTTGCTCTATAAGGTAAGAACAGGGAAAAGTCACTGAAAGTTAGGCTGGTTTTATTTCATTTCTTCAGACTGACTCATACCCTCCAAACCCTTGTCCTTAGGGAAGATACAAGGAAATGATGTAATTCTTTTTTCGGCTTTGAGGGGTTTTTTTCTTGCTTTGGACTACTTCTTCTGGCATCATCTGCCCTGGGCCTGTTTTTTAATTATTCTGTATAGACTGTGCTAAAGTAAAAGCCTGCACCGTCTGTCTTTGTGTACTCACTTGTAATAGGGATATAACGGTTGAGGATAAGAAGTATTGATCTCCATGACTTATCACATGACCCATTAACAATTGCTTAGAAGTTCTGCAAGCTTTCTTTAGAGATTAAATTTTAAAAGGGTGACTAAATTTAAATTTAAAAGGCCCGATCAATTTTTTTTAAAAAAAACATCTGTATGAGAGATGCAGTTCTTATAACCCCTGTAGCTCTAAACTTGTCATAAACCTAGGGTGGAAAGGAAGACACTTAACATTTTTTTCGTTAAATTGAGAAAAGGAAATCAGAAAAATGTAGGAAATCATGTTCAAAATCTGAACATTAGTTTTACAAACAGCTCCTGGTGTTTTATCAGACAAACCTGAGATCTTGATCTGATATCTCTGAAAACCCCTGTGGACCACCTCCAATCCAGATTAAAAACTAAATTGGAGGCTATCTGTAGTGTCTGACTAGAAGGAAACTTTTGATTTTGCAAAAATGATATGGAAAACTACAAAAATATCTTCTGATCAGGAAACAAATACACTTGTGTTGTTCTAGGATGAGAACTTGAAAGGGAGATAAGGTGTGCTGAGGCAGTGGATGCCCAGGAGGTGGAAAATGTAGATTTGAGTTCTCTCAGACTCGGAAAAGAGCTGAGCATGGATGTGTCTGAAAGTTTCCTAAAGCAGAATGACATTTCAAGGCATAAGTGCAAAAGACATTGTAGAAGCAGGTTTTAATTAGCATGTGCCAGGAGTTTGGAGCTCCCTGGGAAGCAGCATCTCACAGCTCTTTGGGCAAACTTATCCTCTTATCTAGGAATAGGAAAATCACAATATCCTCAAAATATTATTGATGGGAATCTGTACCACATTGGATATTGCACAAAAGTGGATGGCAGCAATTCCTAAGGCAGCTTCTGCCTTTTACAAAGAGAAAACTTTTCCTATTTCTTTTGCTTGAACCAAATTCAGCCCTTGCGAGAGCTCCGGTGTTGTTGCACTCAGTCTGGTGTATTGGTCAGATCTCTATGGCAGTAAGCTGCAAGTTGACCAACACAGCTCTGAATATGTGCACGTGCACAACTGCAGGTGCTAAAGGAGCCTCCGTGTCAAAATAAGGAGGCTCTCAGTGAACTCAGGCACCTCCATGGCACTGGAGCACGTTTGCCTGAAATTCTTGCAGTTCTCACAGTTCTAGGTGGCACCATTCCCTTTGGCAGCTAGAAAAGCAACCTGGAAGACAGATTGTGGGTATAATTTGCAGTGGAAACATGGGTGCTCTCTATTAAGCTAGAACAGAAGCTGGGCTGAAATTCTAACAGCACATAATATGAACTTTAGGACACAACTGCCATTGTAAGCGACCAAATCACTTTGGAATGCATTGAGGGTAGCCCTGAAGGGAAGGACTTGAAGGTGCTGGTGGATGTGAAGCTTGACATGAGCTGGCAATGTGCACTTGCAGCACAGGAAACCAACCATATCCAGGGCTGCATCAAAACAAGCGTGACCAGCAGGTTGAGGGAGGTGATTTCGCCCCTCTGCTCCACAGCACCTGGAGCACTGTGTCCAGTTCTGCAGTCCTCAGCACAGGAAGAACACAGATCTGTTATAGCGAGTCAAAAGGAGGGCCACATGGACAGGCTGAGAGAGTTGGGCTTGTTTAGACTAAAGAAGAGAAGGCTCTAGGGAGATCTTCTAGCAGACTTCCAGAGAAGTCATGGCTGCCCCATCCCTGGAGGTGTTCAAGGCCAGGCTGGAAGAAGCTTTGAGCAACTCAGTCTAGTGGAAGGTGTCCCTACCCATGGCAGGGAGGTTGGATGATTTTAAGGTCCCTTCCAACTCAAACCATTCTATGATCCTTTATGGATCAGATCCCAGTGGAAGCAATTCCAGATTATTAGAGCAATGCCAATAGAGTACACTGCTGTAGGAATACTCTTTTTTTAGCAGTCAAATGCTTTTTCAGTATTCACTTTACATTCCATTCTATTTGCTTTTTGGAGACATGCATTCACTCAAAATGTGCCTGATCATTTGTTGAGAGCAAATGCAAAAATCACATACACAGGAATTAGCTGAAACTAGAGTTTGTACTTGTACCAGCAGCTGCACTTGTCTGTGCTCTGGCAATCCATCCAAGGAAATGAAACTACACCAATGAATGTGACGGATCAAAATTAAAACATTCAATGCAGAAAGTTAGTCAGTAGTAGTAAATGAAATTCAGAGCAGCATGTTAAGAGCAAAGTAATGACTCACTCAAATAAATTAGAAATCAGAATGTTAGATTTTAAGTGTTGAACTCTTTCTTCTCTTCAAAATATTAATGGGCCTTTGCCTAGGTGGGAAACTTACAATAGCAATTACTTGACATATATTGAAAATCATTGACAAAGTCAGAATTAGCATTCGAGGATTCTGACTTCTGATCTCGTGATCAATAGATCAATGTACTATATTGTATCTGCATTTCTAATGTTACTCAGAATCGCCTCTGGCAAAGAGGAGTAAGAATAAATAAAACCTACCTACTTTTTTCAGACTTCAGATCTGATTCTTTCCAGGTTCTGACTGCTGCTTTTGTTTAACTTTTTCCTTGAGAAATGTAGATGCAGAAGACAGAGGTCGCTTTTCATGGAGCTTTCAAATGTATCAACTTGCTATACAAAATTATCAAAATAAATGAGTTGGAAAAAAAATGCTCTCTTTTGTTCAGATACTGATTAATATATTTATGTGCTGTACTCATTGATTAAAACATAAGTGAAACGACAAATCTATGATATAAGCTGAGATACAAAAGAGTACAGTGATCCTAGCAGCAAAACCAAACTTCTAATATCAGCTGCTTAAAGACCCCAAGTACCATCATTTAAGAGTTACTACGTCTATGTCCCTTTTCCTGCACTGTCTGAAGTTTGTAATCTAGAGGAAGTGATCAGTATTATGGGATTTTTCCAACTGAGAAGACAGAAGGGACTTGGTAATTTATTGTATTTTCCAGCATTTAAGTGAATGAATTTTCAAGCACATTGCTTTAATTGAAGGCTACATGATTCCAGACTTTTTCATTCTTTAACCCTTTTTGTGTTCTCATGAAATCCTTTATAGAGCAGGACCTCCTTCGATCACAGACAGTTAAGTCTCTTTTCCTGACCTGGCAAACTCATCACTTCCTCTTTTTTGGAGAACTGGAGTAAAACTTCCTCAATTTACATCACAGTTACTTCATCATACAGCTTGGAAACTAGTTTTCCTTAGTTTACATGAGGTCCACAACTGTTATCACTTGATAAAATAAAATGTGCTCTTCTGAGTTACATGTGAAGTAGGTATGTAAAGATTTCTCTGCTTACATAATGATTCAGTGTATCTGGTTTCAGTCTTTGCATCATTAAACATAGAGAACTTACCAGAGGTGGCCGACCAGAAAGGTATACATGGAGCTATGGGAGCATTACCATGCAAAACTGCTGGGTTTGCATGCAACCAAAAAATATGCAGTATATTCCCAAGGGCACAAAACCAAGTTTTTGCACAATATTATGAAAGGTATCTCTACATGTTTGTTTATTGTGCTCGTAGTTCCTCTACAGCCCTTGTTGTCACCTTCTCCTATGACATAAAAGTACAGCTAAGATTTTACAGACCAATCAAGTTACCTTTGTTTTAAACTAACTTATACCTCAGAGGGAAAACCCCTGAAATGGTAAATTCGAAAATACAGCATCAATTTTAGTCTACTATACATGAACCGAACAGATGAAATAATAAAGCAAACATCATCTCATTCTTAAACTACTATACAGTAGAGGATTTCTAACAAAACAGGTGTGATGGTGGTTTCACTTTACAACTGCTAAAGCATCTGTAGGTTCTTTCAAAGCTATAACACACAGTAACTCACTAATAAAACTATCAGAAGAAAATCAGTTCCATTCTACACTGCCTACCATTCCTACAGAGAAAGACATATTGATCACTGATCAAAAATCTGGGGACTGTGTAGGTGTCATAGGTCATGCCCAAATTAAGTTTGCTTTAGAAAAAGAAGTTTATTTTTTGGCCTAAGCAGTAACTCCTTTACAGAAGTAATTTCTCAAGACTGAATGGAACTGCCAACTTAACAGCAAAAGCAAGCATTATATTTTAAACATGAATGAAAACTGAGAATTGTTTAGGTAGGCTTTTATTAATTTCTAAACTCCCATCATCAGTGCAGAAGACTTGCTTTGGTCAAAAAGAAAAACTCATTTAAAATTACAACAGCAGAGTGCTCAAAGGCAGGTGCAGGTAAATTGAGCTTGCCCACTTCCAGCTTGCACAATACAGAACTCATTGTCATCTCAGTCCCTGGCTGGTGTGCCTCTAGAAACTAACAATCGCATTTCTATTCTTCGGCCTCAGTTTTCACAGTGCACCTCTCTGACCTTTCAGAAAGCACCAAGAATTCCCAGAAAATCTGTAGACATTAGTGCTCTCTCCCAAGCAATATTCTTTTTTGTATGTTGACATTGCCAAGTTGTTCCAAATAACAGGAGCTATCTGGAGAGAAACTGTTGGTGCTGAAGACCCTGCATACACCTTGTATACATTTCAGCAGATTTTACTTTGAAGTAGCTCAAGCTGGACCCATGGACCGGAAAGCCATGAGTTGCATGAGGGCATTTTGGGAATGCCTTCCAATTGAGTTGCTTTGCAACAAAATTCAGTTCTTGTACCCCTAGATCACCCTTCAACCTGAACAAACACTGCAAGCAGAGACAGCTGGGAGATTACAAAAATGCTAACAGAGGCACATCCTCTGAGCTCTTGCATGCCCCTTTTATATATTCTACTACATGGCCTGGCAGACAGTGGTAAAAGAAATAAAACTTAGCCATCCTGTTTCGGTCTGACCTATCGGTGACATCCTGGTTCTGCTCTGCTCTGTGTTCTCTTAACCAATGAAATGAAGTACAAGGGAAAGCAGAAATGAGCCAGCTCCATGCCTTTTGTTGAGGCAGCATTTGTTTTCTTTCTCAGTGGTTCTAAGCAACAATAAGACATAGCATTCTCCTGGCTTCCGGGGCTCTTTCTTTCTGCCTCTCTCTGAAATGGAGGACTTGGATGTGAACTGTCCTATTTGCAGTACCACATGTTCCCCGGTCTGGGACCTGCTGTCTTCCAGTCACTCTGTACTTCACAAAGTTATTTGTGAAAATGGGGGCTAAAGTAAGCATGTCTGCCTCTCAGAGAGGCGGTGAGAGCAAACGTTACTAAAGTCTTACTTTCTTTTCTTGAGTCTTGCTATCGCAACTATATATATTTTATATTCTTTGATAAAGCAGTGCAGAAGTCTTAAATACGGCAATGATGATTTTTATCACCCTTTTTGCAGTGATTAGCATATTTTTCTTTTGATTTTTGTCCTCCTGCCTTCAGCTTGCTCCCACTTTCCCATTTAATTCTCTTCCCTCCCTCTCTTCTCCCCCTTCCTTGTTTTGTCTCCCTCAGGTTCTTTCATTGTCACATTGTGCTCCTTCAGATGCCGCACACATTTTGTCAATGGAGCCTCTGTAGTGGCTGGAAACTGAGAAGACCCTGTACTGCTGCTTGCCAGGCAGCAGGGGACCAGGGTTTTCTCAGTTTCCAGCTGCTTTTGAAGCAGCACTGATTGGTTTCTCTCGCTGGTGCAGAAAAGGCTGGCACATGGGAGCAACAAATTCAGCATGTCCTTCTGGCCCCTTTTCAATAGACCTGTAAGTGCCAGAACAGAGATGAGGAGCAATTTGATGCTGTCTGCTCAGCCATCCCTCTCTCTATTTATCAAAGCAACAGTCTCTCCTTTTACCTTTCTACCCCTTTTTCTTTCTACCCCTTTTTCCTTTCTACCCCCTTTTCCTTCTCTTCTTCTGTGCCTTTTCTCTCTGCCACATATCTTTCAAGCCCACTACTCCAGTTTAGTCAGTTTCTGTAGGACCTTAGAGAAACCATTTTTTTCCTTGTGTTACTTTTGCAGCAATATTTAAGCTGAGCAAGCAGAGTTCTGTTGCTCGGTAAGGTGCTGCTCAGCCTTTAACACACTGCAATGGCGTGAAAGGTGCAAGTTAAATGGAGTAATGTCAGCTGCTTTTGTAATCAAGATAAAGGACTAAACAAAAGTTTACTAAGTTGATTACAGCGAGCTAACCCTTTCAGTAATCCTTTCAAAAGATTTCTATAACTATGAAAGGTAATACCAAAAACAATGGGAAGAAATATATTTAAATATTAAAAGCTTTAAACCTATTTTTCTCCCTCCTGAAATTTTAAGCATCTCCTGTATGCCTGGGGAATCTCTGGAATTATATGCTTAGGAAATACCACTGCAAGGACTGAATAAATCTTTATCAGGCAAATTCAGGGAACTAAAACACAGTGCTGTAAGTTGGTAGAGCAGGCAGTGAGAATGACAAAAGTAGCAGAAGTCCACGATAACCATATGTGTGCCCTAGGCCTGCTGCAAATCACTGAAATATTGCTTTCATAAAGCTACATAATTGTGTTTTATGAAGCCATTATTTCCTAATGGTCATTTATCTGGCTATTAGGCAGAAGAAACTTCTGGCAGATGTTTCTGTAAAAGCAATTCAGAGAAAAGATCTAGAAGAAGATAGGTTAGTAGATTTGTAAATGAGTTCAAGGCAGATATGTTCAGAAACAGCATATAAATGGTTTGGGGGTAAAAATCAGGCCAAGGATCTACCAAGCAGTAATCCCAAAGTTACAGCAGTTAATCCCAGATCAAAAAAATGTCACTGTTTCTTGATGCTATGTACTCAACTGGTACAGCTTAAGGTTATCAATTAAATGTGTTGAAAAAAGATAAAATCTCACTTCTGTGCCACTCCGGTTTGATCAAATATCACATTTTCTCCCATAGTTGTTACTGAGGCAATACAAAGAACAAAACTGGTATAAACAGCCATTATGTGTATGTCTAATGTGCTCTGGCTGATTCAATGTGTGTTTCATTGTGCCTGACCTGGACTGAATTTTTATTGCCCAGAGATCTGGTAACTTGCAGAACTGGTCTTTACAAAAGCATAACTACAGTCTCTGAGAGAAAGGGTGATGCTGATAGGGTAAAGAGGCAAAAAAAAAACCAACTGTTATTCTTGCCTAGATTTTCCCAACAGCTCATCTCCCGCTGAGCCAGGCAATATATATATTCATTTCATCTAGGCAATTAAGAAAAATAAATGGAACTCTTTTGTTCACACAATGACAGATTTACAAAATAAAAATTGAGAATACCGTTTATCCAGGGCACCATTTATTTTAGGTATAGCACAATATGGTTGAGGAGGAGGGAATACTCCATAAAAGAGCATGGTTTAGCAGCAACATGGCATAGAACAAGATCACCAACATGATTATTTGATTTCTTATTTCATAGAAGCTTTATTTTTATTTTATTGTATTAGACAGAATGTATCCTTGTAATTTGCCCTTGTTAGAAACACAGGACTTGTAAAATATCTCCTGAATTCTGAAGTCCTTAGTTATTTGCAGAACATATGAAACTAGCCCTAAATTTCCACAGCATTATTTGAAGAATGTGCCTGAACTGTGTCTGGAAGGATGACTGAGAAATCCAGTCTGTTCCCTGTGCTAATCTAGTCACTGGATGCTAGAGTAAGTCTGCCAACACACAAAGGGATGATTTCTACTATGCAGCACCTGTCTACTGTGGACTAGACACATAGGAGAACACATCTTTTCTCTTGGATTATTGTGGGGAATGTCTTTCAGTCCCTACACATTTGGGGCAGATTTAACTTCAGGTTAAAGGCTCTATAACCTTGCATTTTATTGCTATTACAGAGCCACTCTGCCAGCTTCCTATCCCCTGCCTTCCGCTCTCCAAAATTTGAGGCATCAAGTTATTTACACTTCGCATACATCTTAATTTATATCTAAATTATACATTGACTACTCTTATGCAACTTTTTGCTTCAAACTCAGTTCCACAGCTCTAGATTTAAAAAAAAAAATTCCTTTTTAGTTCTGATATGACACTGAAAGGCTGCCTAATTGCAGTACAAACCTGTGCAGTTCAGCTCCTTGCTGAACAGCTCAGGGCAAGTGCCCTTCAAGTACAAATACGTAACTGAGCCTGGTGATGTCTTCCAAGGAAACATGCAAAGGCTGCTCCGCATGCCCCCACAAGCTCCAGAACCAGCTCAGCGGCTCCAGCAGCTGGGGTGTCCTGATGCCAGCAAGGCTGGGGAGGTGGAGTCTGGAAGGCATGTGGGTGCAGCTACCTGGACGTCTCCTCGTCTGTATTGTTTCAGGAAAAACATTCAAGAAGGCTGTCAAACACTACACGGACTGGAGAGGCTTTATGCAAAAATGCCCCAAGTGGAGTTCAGTAAAAAGCAACTGAGGATAGGACCTAACAAGATTGGGTTTGTTTGTGCCAAAACCACTAATTATCAGATGAATTGTCAAATATTATGTCTGTGCTAGTGCTGTGACAGACACTGCAGCTATGTGAGGCAGGGAGTACAGCAGTTCTTTGTGTGTTTTTGCTGGTACAGCATGATATCTAGTTATTTGGCAATAAGCCTCACTTTAAAGATGTTCTAGGTCCAGCTCCACCTGCCCTTTTCATAGCTTTCCAAGGCTGCTGCCCATTCCTCTCACCCCATGCTGGCATTGATGCCTGATTTAACAGTGTTGATGCTGAGATCAAACTAATAAACTCAGTTGAATACTGACTGCTGAGTTTGTCCTGTGCAAGGCAGACGTCTCCGCACTGAGCTCCATTGCTCCCCCGCTTCCATTCTGATGCAGCCCTGAAATACTGGACTTAGCCCTGCAGCGAGCTAGCTCAGATCAAAAAGAAAAGTTGTGCTTTACCTCAAAGTACAGAAGGAGACCCACCTCCACTTCTAGGCGCCAAAGGTGTCATATCTGTGTGCACATGTTCAGCCAAGAGTGCAGGACAGCACTAAGTGAAAGGTTTGCAATACCCTGCAGTAATGGCCACACTGATGCTGTTGGAGCAGCCATTTTTTGCAGAAATGAATTACTCACTAGTTGTCGTTTGGGCCGAAGAGATGCTAAAACTGCTCATTCGGTTTCAACATCACAGTGACATAGTCGTACTCATCCTGTTTCCAGGAACTGTTCAGCTTACATCCATCAGGGCTCTCTGTGCCTCTCTCCAACACATGGCATAAGCCCCATAAAAGCTTTTCTCATTTAACTATCTTCTACAGAGGATTTTGTAAATAGGAAAAGGGGAAACATAGAGACCCAGGCACCCTTTTAGCGATGCTGTGTCAATACAACGATCACTAGGTATAGGCTTATTGGTGACAGTTTTTCTTCCCTTCAATTTGTGTTACAGCCCGAAATCACAAAGCTGTGATCCCAGAGAACCTCCTTTGTAATGCATATCAACTTTTGTTGTGCGTCTTTGTTCCCAATGTGACAGAGCATTGTGGTGCCTGTGTCCAGGGAGCAGGTTCGCTTTATTGTTCTTGTAAATATGTACTGCTGGGCGCAGCTTGGTGGAAAGCATTGAGTTTGTGCATGACTGACGCCGACCCGGACAACTGCTCTGACCCCCAGCAGATGGTGGTGCAGGGACTGCAATGATCTGGAAGTAATAGCATGTGCCATTTCTTTTTGTTTGGAACAGACAGCCAGACCCTGCATTTCCCTCCCCTGTGCTGCAACAGCTGTATATACAGTACAAACTGGTGAAACCCTAACTGTCACTCGTCTTCCTCTTCTGCCATTAATCAGAAAACCTTGAGTAGTGAGACTTCATTCAGATTAAACACTGTATGAACACCACATGGCTCTTTCCAGCATTAATAAAATCGTGTGCAGCGGGGCATAGACTAATTGCTTTCCTAGGAAAAAAGTAAGTAATAGTTAAAAATATCCACCACCCACAATATTAATAGCAGCGGATTTGCTGTTTTTTAATGTCTACACAGAAAAACATATAGCGCAAGAGTCAATGTTAACTAAGAATTTTAACTTTTAGGCTAGAAATAGCATCTACTATAGCTCTAATAATTTTTCATTGCCATGTGTATTTGTTTTTTTACCAAGGACCAAAATAAGTGTTTTCTTTGAAAGCAAGGTATAAAATCGGTGAAAGTCCATGAGTGGTGTTTTTTTCCAAGGCCACGGGAGATTTATTGCTTCAGAATGATAGCTGAGCAGTTGGTATTTGTTTTTGTAAGTGAGAGGCCAGATTTTTTATAATTTTATATGGGATAGCTCATTGGAGGTCAAAACATGACAAATAACAGCATGTCGGAGTTAATAATCATCCGCAGTATGTTTGGCTTGTGTTTCATATCGCCATAAAATTGTCTGGATGGTCTAGAAGGGAACTTCCTCAGGATGAATGGAGTAACTGCTCCCTGATCCTCCTCTCCCAGCCCCAGCTGAAACAGCTATTGAAGTAAGGGGGGCTGAAAAGCAGCTGTGCTCTAAACATTGTATTTCTGGCTGCTATAATGCTTCTGCAAGGCTTTCAGCTAGCAGGTCAAAGAAAGGCAGACCTGCAGCACTTGACTTGAGGAACAAAGGTAGGACAGGAGTAATGACAAGGAAATGCATTTCTTTTTCCACAAAACCTCCTTTGACTTCTTCCCTACTCTATACCAGCATAAACACCTCTTGAAGATGTCACACACAAAACCCTCACTGAACCTCTAAGCCGAGGTCAGTGTCTCAGGCCATTCCTCTGAGAGAGCAGACACCTTTATGTTCTTTCATTCAGAGCAATATCCCTCTTTCTGCGCAGGTGAAACCTTTTCTGGATTCGCCTCTCTCAAGCTTCCCATGTTAATGAAATATTCCTGGGAGGACCTGAAATCTCTCAGGCTGCAGCATCACAACATTGCTGTCAGGTTACAGTCAGTCTCTGCCACTGGGCTGTTGGCTAGCACGTATGTTTCTCACTACTTTTCATCTACAGATTTCGTCCTAGACTTGAGAAATAACCTGGTGAAGTTTGTTGAGACCAGCTTTAGTTCTGACAAGCCACTCTTTTCCGAAATAAAAACAACATTAGAAAATCCCTGTTTGCCTCGGATGTGAAACTATTTTGTGTCCATCACCTATCAGAGTCGAATCAAGGGAAAAATGTTTCAATTTCTTGTTAATGACTTTTAATGGAAATTATTGTTCAGTCTGAACTCCTTCCAGACTTCCCTGATCTTGTTTCTAGTGGCACTACCTCCAATGACAAACACTTGAACAGAAGTAGCTTTACTTTCTTGACTAATCCCATTAGCTTTAATGAGTCTAATCGCATGAGTAAAATTATGCATGTGCTTAGCTCTTGGCAAGGTCAGTGTAAGTAATAAGCAGAAAAACAAACTGATAAGAAGCCATGAGTAATAGAATGGTTGGATATCTGGATTTCTAGAAAAAGAAATAGCTGGAACATTAAAAATGAAACACCACCACTTGTTAAGATTAAAGCGGATAAAGTGAATTTTGAACCAAGACTGACAATAAATGAAATTACACAGAAATTCTTTAATTAATTAGCATCTATGACACATCTTCAGTTACCTCCATAACAGCGATAAGCTCATTACCTTAGTTATGACTTATCTGTTCATCCACTCATTTATACAAAGCTCATCAATACGATATCCAAGCACTAAAGAACTTTAGCATTGAAAGGTCACGTGAAATCCCTGAAAAGGAAAAAAATCAAAAGGTTATTTTATTCACAAGTGTCAGCCACATTGGATCTATGCAATAAAATATTCTCAGGCAATTTGTATGGAATGAATTTTCATTAATTACTGCCAGAAACAGTCCTTCTTTCTTCATGATGAGTATTACGGAAAATGGCCTAAAGACCAAAAAAGGTTCAAAATGAGAGTGGTATGAAAGCTAGATGAAGTCCACAACAACTAGAATTTGTGCAACTATTCTTGACAAAAGAAATAATCCAAATGGATGTCAACATAGCAGTATTACAAGATATTTACTTTTTAGGACTACATGTTCTTTGACCATGCCTTTAGACTACTTTTAAAAAACTTTCGCTTCAGGAGTGTGTATATATTCCTCAATGCTTTAAATAAAGAAACAGCACCAAACCAAGTATTACCTTCATAGCCTGAGGCCATGGAGAGTCTCTGTAAGCAACTAAAATCATAAAATCAGTTTAACGTCTTCATACAAGACCAGCACGAGGCTTAACTGTCACTAAATTCTCTAAATAGTGTTTACACAGTATCTAGCTTTATACTTGTGAAGCAATTAATTTCCTAACTCCTCTTTTTCAGCTATAACTAGGAAAATTCCAGTGTGCACATATGGGTATGTAGAATTACAGGTTAAGGATTTCTGTTGGTGTTTCCTTCCATTTGACATAGTGTGTGGTTATGACTGGGAGTTTGACTTTCACAGTACATAGTAAAATGGGCTGGTTTATAATGTCAAATAAGTTTTAGTGGTAGTTTTATCAAGAGGTTATGTGCAGTTTGTGGTTTTCTTTTAGAGTAGGCAGCTGAGCTCTTTTTTTGTACTTTATTATAGTTAGTCTGAAATTCCCTTAAGCACTATATCCGGCAGAAGAAATGTGTATAATCAAAACTGTGGGTTTCTTTCATGTTTCGCTGAATGAAATGAGTTTTCATTCTTTGGGGGCTTTTCCAAAAACATATTTTACTTGCAGGTAAAGGTGAAGCATGTCAGCATACATTTTTTCAGAAAGCCTCATAAATGGAGAGCAGACTAGAAGAAAAAAAATCAGCTCTAACTCAGTCACTGAATTACAGCCTTGGGTGTGAGCACATCACTAACAGTGTAGATGGTAAGCTAATATACATCACAAAAACAATAGAAGTGTGACAGCACCTCTGGTTAAAGAGCTTTCTGTATAGAAAGACATCTGCTTTCACATTGGTTCAGAACTGTACCATTGCAAATTCAATTTGTATTTATGTATGAATAAAATCGATAAAGCATCTGCAGCCATATCACAATCTTTAAACTTTCCTTTTGCTTTGTTAATTACTTGTGATAATTCACTGTCTAACTGACTACTTCAGTCTTCCCTGTCCTCTTGATTTCAGTGGGATGCAACTAATTTCCTTTGGTTTGCTCTGCTCAAAGTCAGTCCTACAGGGAGCAGACAGACTGAAAAATAACTCTATCGTCTTAAGCACATTTTGGAAGTGTGAAGATTTTTACACAGTTTATCCTGCTGTATTCCTTGTCAATAATGACTCTGTAAACCTGCATACTGCAGTTTCATCTTAGAATAAGATGTATAACCACATGATGTTATTACTGTTAACCTCATCTTCCCTCCCCCCCTTCCTTCCTATCATTTGTTATACTCACTTCTTGCTTCTTGCCTTTATATTATGAGAACGCTCTGAAGGGACTGAACTTGTTTGCAAAGCACACTAGAGTGAGGCTCAAGGCTGACTGGAGCTTTTGGGAACCACCATGCTAAGGCGTACTGATACCTCAACAGGTACAGAGATGCAGATTCAAATTTTTCTGTGCACTATCATCCTCTCTGAGGTTATGACACACAAATCAAAACTATTTAACAACACTCCTGCTGCAGATTTCTAAACAGCCTATCCTTTATCCCTATCATCCTCAAGGCAACATTGCAAATCCTCTGAGCTGTGCTGAACAATAGCTTACATTCCAAACAGCAGAGGCTCTTCTGACACTGAGTTGTCCAGCCCGTAGCTGAAGTGATAACTTTTGTTGGCATATACACTGAAGTTCAGATGTAAGATATGCTCTGTGGGCAACTGCCTGTTTATTTTCTTTCCTAGACACGCGGTTAAACCACATTGTACATCCTGTGCTTATAAAATTCCAGCAGGGTTGTATCACAGCACCTACTACTAGAATGTGTGATTTAACACCACCAGATACAAATTCCAACATCTTGAGATAAACCTGCTGCTTATAATGACGATTCAGATAATTGTGCGGTTCTACTACCTACCATGTTTTTTAAGGTCACTGGATTTTATAGGCTGCTAGGATTTTACAAGCCACACCATGAGTTATTTTTTATAAAAAAACACTCAATGGAGAAGGGGACACTTCCCCCCTTGCACGTTTCTTTTTTAGATGCTTGTGCTAAGCACATAAGAGGCATGGGATGCTGCTACATAAATGATTGTAGGTCTTCTGTCTCCTCATATTTCTCCAAGCCAGTGAGGCAGGAGGCAGTTGCCAAACAAGAAGCCAGACAGCATGTTAGCTAGTACTGTGCCCAAAGGAATGAGCTTAGGGGAAGTCCAGAGCCAAGGTTGAACTGGAGAAAGTTTGGTCCAGACTGGTTGAACAAGCTGTTGAAATACTTGGCCCAGTTATCATCTCTTGCATACAGCACCCACCTGCCCTTCTGCTCCAGAGCTGGGCTGCTCATGCTCTGCTGGCCAGCTTCTCCTTCAGTACTAGTGAGATAAAACGCTGGGCCAAAAGACCTCATCCCCATCCACTTAGAGGGCCTGATCCTTCTGGCCTCTTGCTCAGCTCCCTGTCTTTTCTCCTCTTCCCACCTGAAGTAAAATTCTCAGAGGATGGCAGAATCATATGAATTCCCAAATGAAGCTGCTGGCATCCACTTAGGACAGATATATGGACCTGGCTGTGACCACACCTGCATATGTCAGTGAATCCAAAGAGGGATGAGGAGGTCCCATCTCCCAGCTTACAAGTGAGAATAAACTGGATTTCCTGCTTTAACAGCCTTCCATTTTCAAAGGCAGATAATGATTCTGAGCATCCAGCTGGAGTCACCCAGCAGAGTGTCTGCTTGGAAGAAGGCTGAAGCCCAACACTTGTTGAAATCACATCTTTCAAAGGAACTCCCAAGCTGTGCTTTTCCAAATAATCTCTGAAGTGATAGGCCTGACTCAGAACCCTTCCACCAACCTCAGCAGGGCTTAAATCAAAAAGTCAAACTGCCAATTTGCACAGCAAACACAACATTTTAAATAGTGCAACCCTTCTATTTAAACTTCGGTTTCTACCTCTGCTCTGGAAGTGTTTACATTCAGGATAGACCAGAAAGTGTGTCCTAGTTCCCCAAGGTACTAGATGCCTCCAGTTTCCAACATAGTCAATAGGAACTGCTCACATTCTACTATATGAAATACAAAATTTTAGCAGCAAGAAGAAAACTCAAAGCATGAACAGTATTAAAAAACTCTCTGTGGTTTTGTTATCTTTCCTTCCACCAGCTACTCACATAATTTCAAGCTATTGTTTTTTTATTTGAATAGTATTCCTGGCCTTTTGAACTACAGATTGTTTATACTCAAAAGGAAAAAAAAAATCAACGGTCATTTGTTTCATAATGTACCTCTATCAGTGATGGAAAGGACTACAGTTGTTTCTGTAATTATTAATTCTTTAAAATAATATACCTGCTCCAGTATCCAATTAATTTGATTATTAATCAAAATGTTTTCTTTGTAAAATATTAAGAGTCTAGACACTGCAGATGATTGTGTTCTGTATTTTTAGATTTTCCAGTTTGATTCAAAACACACTAAAAGAGGGGCCCCAGAAAATGACCATCTAGAGACAGTCCATGGCAAACATCCAGAAACCATTCTTAATGGAATGGAGCTAGCACGAGCTGAGATCATTCTTCAGCCTTGGGAGAAAAAAAAAAGAGAGAGAGAGAAGATGGTTTTAGGAAGAGATTTCCAAAGGGATTATGAGTTGCTCTTTGCAAACAATACAGAGGATTTCCAGTATGCATTGTGCTTTTGCCGAGAACTGTGCCTATGAGGGAGCCAATCAAAGTCCTTTCATACCTAATGAGGAGGGGTAAATCAGGATGGGGAAAGTCCCTTAATGACAGCAAACAATAGGTATTTGTACAGAGAGTAGGATTACAGCAAATTTAGTTGCCAAGCAATCTCTGAAAACATGATTTTACCCATCTGAAACATTATTCATTGAATTAGTATTAGCAGCAGAGAGCATTTGTGAGACAGAAACACAAAATCATATTCACAGGATTACTGAAATGTTATCTTTTTCCCTAATCTGGGAGACAAGAGAGGTACAGAGATAATATAATAAAAATGATGTGGGTTTTGGAATCTCAGTAGATCTTTATATCATTTGTGCTTGAAGTTAGATTGACATATTATACTAAAGACATAGAGGAAGTTGGATGGACAGGACAGAATGTAAAAGAATTACTTTTCAAGTAGGGTCTTCTAATGGATGATCAGACCCTCACCTTGAAATGGAAATGTTGTTAAATGAAACAAAAATTGTGGACTCTTCTGTATTTTTGTTATATCAAAGTGTTGGAGCACATCCAGGTACTTTCATTTTGCAGTATCTTCTGTTCCTGTACCTCTATTCAGCAGTCTGAGAGGTGGCTGCAAGACTTACTTTATTGGTTGGAGTCTTAGCAGACTCAATAATCTTTGTCTGCTAAACAAATCTACCTTTTGCATTTTGGTTGCAGTTGACAACAAAATTATGAAAACAGGCTTTTCATTTAAAACTGATTTTTCAAAAAAAGTGATGTAACCTTTCTGTGTAGGAAAGTGAATAGATCTTTCTAACAGCTGTGTCTGTAGAACCCAGCCTCCTACTGTCTGTTTTTGTTCACTATGTGAAAAAGAAATTCTTTTCCATTTCCCACTGGTTTCCGAGCTCTGTATGAATTAATGCCAACAGCATCTTGGCTTGTAGCAGAAATAGTGTGGCCAGCAGGACCAGGGAAGCGATTCTGCCCCTGATTCGGCATTGGTGAGGCTGCACCTCGAATAAGCCCCTCACTATAAGACTTAAGGACATTGAGGTCCTGGAGTGTGTCCAGAGAAGAGCAACAAAGCTGGTGAAGGGGCTGGAGAACAAGTCTTATGAGGAGCAGCTGAGGGAACTGGGGTTGTTTAGCCTTGAGAAGAGGAGGCTGAGGGGAGACCCTATTGCTCTTTACAACTACCTCAAAGGAGGTTGTAGAGAGGAGGATGCTGACCTCTTCTCCCAGGTGACAGATGATAGGATGAGAGGGAATGGCCTTAAGCTGTGCCAGGGCAGGTTCAGGCTGGACATTAGGAAAAGTATCATCACCAAAAGCATTGTCGAGGGTCCTCCTCCCTGGAGGGATTTAAAGGATGAATGGATGAAGTGCTTAGGGATATGAATTAGGAGCAAGCAGGTACGGTTGAGCTCGATGCTCTTCTCCAACCTAGTGATTCTACGATTCTATAATTTTTAAACTCAGTAAACAGGAATGAAAAAGCATTTGGCCTGTACTGCCCGGCAGAGCCAGCACCAGTGCTGCCACAGGCCCCTCTGGCCAGCGGGCTTCGACATTCTGCATGGCTCAGGCAGTTCCCAAGCTGCCCAGCAGCTCCCCACGGGGCTTCAGTTCTGCAGGATTTGTGCAATTCGGACAGAGCAGGCACATCCCTGCTGTCCCCTGACAGGGGACAGGACAAGAGGGAATGGCCTCAAGCTCCGTCAGGGGAGGTTCAGGCTGGACATCAGGAAAAAATTTTTCATGGGAAGGGTTATTAGGCAGTGGCACAGGCTGCCCAGGGAGGTGGTTGAGTCACCTTCCCTGGAGGTGTTTAAGGGACGGGTGGATGAGGTGCTGAGGGACACGGTTTAGTGATTGATAGGAATGGTTGGACTTGATGATCCGGTGGGTCTTTTCCAACCTGGTGATTCTATGATTCTATCCCGCACCACCACTGCTCTGCTCCGAGCTCCCAAGAGCACACCCGCCTTTTTACACCAGAGAGGGTGGGAAGAGAAAACTTCCTCCCCTCACCGCCCCCCGCGCCACGTGCCGGGCCCGCGGGCTGCACGCGGCCCCGAGCGGGAAGGCGGCGGGGGGGGCGGGGGGGAAGGAGGAGGAGCTCAGCGATCCCCTCCCGCTTCCTCCCGAATGGTTCTGCCCTCTCCCCCCCGACCACCGCGTCGGTCCGTCCCTCTTCGCCGGCCCGCGCGAGCAGAGCAGAGGGAATCCCTCGGCTCCCCCGCCCCAGCCCTGGCCTCCCCGAATTCTCGCGATAACCGCCCCCAGCGCTCCGCTCTGCCCGCCGGCCGGCGGCGCGCGGCTCTCGCGAGAGCTCGGCGGTTCCCACGCTGTTCGGCTGTTGTTGTCTGAGGGGACAGACCGGGCGCGGAGTGGGCGGAGCGCGCGGCACCGACACCCCTCTTCGCCCCGCCCCCCCAGCAGCGCGCGTCGGCCGGGCGGGCGCAGGCGCACGCGCGCTGCAGGCGCAAGGCGGGGGCGGCTCTCGCGAGACTAGGAGTTTTGGCGAGAGTTTGTGGAAGATGGCGCCTGTTGTGACAGGGTAAGTGCGGGGCGATCGCGGCGCCGCGCCGGGACCCGGCGGCTCCCGCGGCTGCCGCGGCGCTACCGGGCGCGGCTCCTACCCCGGAGGCGCCTCCGCCGCCGCTCCGGGTCCCGGAGCGCTGCCCCGCGGCGTAGAGCCCGGTCAGCGGGGCTCTCCGGCCGCCCCCGGCGCGGGGTCCCGGCGGCGCCTCCCTCGGAGCTCCGCGCGGAGCCGGCGCTCGGCGCGGCCGCTCGGGGCTGCCCCTGTCCCAGGGCTCCCGGGAGAGCGGCGGAGCGAGGACCCGGCGCCCGCAGGGGCCGCTCCCCCAGCTCCGTCGCCCCGGGACGGGGTGCCCCGCGCTCCCTCTGCCGCGGACCGGGAGCGCTCGGACAAAGGCTTCGGCTGCTCTGGGTAGGAGAAGCTGCGCGCCCTGCTCCTGCTGCGGCTCGACTCCCCTCGCAGCGCAGGGGCCGGCTGGGAGTCCCCGGCACGGGGCGCGAAGCGGGGTGGCTCGGCCTCGGCTCTACCGAGCGCTGCTGGGCTTTGCATCCCTGCTAGCAGGGGAGAGAAAGTGCCTTTTCTCTTCCACCTTACGCACCTTTCCTAGGGCTTTGTCGAGTTTCCTTCGCTGCCTTTCTGCTCGTGTTGCATTGCGGTGCAGGGTAGCAGCCTCCCCACCCCTCTAAGCCACGCTGGGTCATAATGAATGATAGTTGTCATCCCTTTCAACCGCGCTGGGTAATACTTAACCACGGCCAGCCAGCTGCAGCATGTGTCACTGTAATCAGTGACACCCTCTTAGCCACCTACAGCTGATGAATAACAACAGATCCACTGCTGGTATTCAGTACGCAATCTCACCTGCAGTGTTACATTGTACATTGCCATCCTCACCATATCTTGAACTGTGCTGCCTGTTTTAAGTGCCATGTCCTTAATTTTGGACTACACTGAGCGTTTGTAACCTCCCTCGAGGTGTTGAGGAAAGGGACAGTTGGGAAAAGAACAGGCAGTTTATATTCTCTGCCTGTTCATTCCAAATGAAATCCTGACTGGTGGAAGTACCGCTGTGTCTTTTTAAAACGTGAGCCTTATTTTATGATTTCACAGTGTGTCTGTGACCTTCTGTCTTCCCTGTGGGATTACATTGTCTACACCATTGGCTCTGTGGTTAGAGAGCAACAGCCTGCTTGGGGGTGGGGTGAAGTTGGTGGTTGATGCTTTTGTTCTCATGGAGAAGGTAGCAATATGGTATTTTGTTATTTTGTTTGGCTGCAGCAGTGTTTCCAATTCCTCACTCTTGTTTGTCAAAAACTAAATTGAAGCTTTTGCTTGATTTCCCTCCTGATAAAGGCATCTTGTGACTCATACACGTTTTCTCAATTAAGCGTTCTTAAGGGAAGCTGGTCTTGTTTGTTATGATTCCTGGAGTGTACTATTTTAGAGGTTAAAGTTGAAAGAAGGGAACAAATGCATTTAAAGTTTCCTATAACTGTTAATCTGGGCTCTAGTTAGTGGTTAAGTTTTTCCATGTTTCTGTTAGTTTACTCGTCTGAATATTTGGGCTCCTTTTCCTTTTGTTCACTGATTATTACAGGTTTCTCAGAAGTGTTCTTGTGTTTGTGATGTTACTTTTATCCTCCTTGGAGATGTGTTAAAATGTTGGCAGTAACAATTGTAGATTAATTAAAAATAAATTGTCAGCATGAATTGAGGAAAAATATAGTTTTAAAAAGTGAAAACAAAATTATGGTTAGTTCAGGATTATAATGCTAAATTTATTGTTTGAAACTTGTAAGTCGAAAAATTCTCTGAAACAGTACTCCTGATTTTTTATTATTAAATATTTTTAGCGTTGGTAAGATGAAATCTGTTGACTTTGGTTAATGTTGGAGTTAGATTACATTAAGATTTTTTTTTTTAATTTCATGACCTGTTGTTGGTGTACGGCTCTGCTACAGAGTTGTCTGTGTGTATTAGGATTGAAAATTGATGATACTCCAGTAGCTGAATTATTTTTCAAAATAATAAAGGCAGTCTTGTTTCTGGACTGTTCTCTAAGAACTGACTTGCACAGGAAAAAAAGTACTTGAAATTAAAAAGTTGTAACTGAAGAATCTTTTGGCCCAGAGTTTTATCTCACCCAAATACTGCATTGGATTTTCATAGGCAGCTTTGCAGTTCTTACGGGTTCTCAAACTTTGAGATAAAGCATATGGTTTTTCTGCAGCCTGTGGAAGCTGAATGTAAAAACATTTGTTTTTCTGTGAACACTATATACCTAAGCCTAAATTATAGTACATAGGTTTATGCCATGTTGGAATGGAATAGTAGGGATTTACTGCAGTAATCTGGGGGAAGGGAGTCAGGGTACATACCAGTTTTTTGTTTACAGCATGTGGCGCACTCCTGCCACTTGCATCACAGGGAACGTTTTGATCTGAATTGCTTGTAAGTACAATATGACTGAACGTGGTTTGCACAGTGGCAGAAATGGATATAATGAAAAAGTACAGAGAAACATTACACAAGTAACCAAAAATGAGGTATTAAGTATTCAAAGTATTTTTAAAATGAAGCAGCTAATTTATGGCTGGGATAATAGGGTAGTATTTGGGGCATTTGTGGAGTGGTTTTGGTTTTGCTTGTGAATGGTTTAGGGAGACTGATGACAAAAGCCATGGAAATGTTGAATTAGAGAAGCACATTTGGAGTGTAAAACACTGTTTTAAATAAATACTGATGCTACAGAAATACCCATGGGCCTCAATTACTTTGGAAATTGCTGTGCTAGGTCAAATACAACCATATGACAAAGAATTTCTATTCCACAAAACTTAATTTTGTATAATTTTAAAATAACAAAATATGTAGTGGTGTCTTTTTTGTAGCCTGGGACAACCTGATCTTTAAAATACCAGAAAATAATGCAAGCAGCTGTTGCCCAAAACCCTTGCAAAGATTCCTATTCCAGCAAACAAGTGAACAACATTTCAAGAGAGTGAATAAAAGTGATAAATGGTAGATAGAGGCTCAAATACTTGACTAGCAGTGCACATCTCTATGATAGCAGTATAAAAGATAGCATTTGGGTGATTTTTCGAACAGATTGAGAAGCCTTGAAGAAGACAAAAATAACGAAATGTGCTTTTCACTGGTATGGTGTTTTCCATGGGCACTGTTAAGTAGAAAATTGTTTTAGTAACACTTTTGTAAGTATCAGACTAAGCTATGTGTCTGAATTAGTCATCCCAAAGTTCTACGGTTAAGAGGTGTTTCCTGACCCAGAATGCTTAACGATTTATGGGTAAGGGAAGACGCATCAGATCTGTGATGACACACAGCTTGGCATTGGTGCGGTGAATTTTAGCATAGTGGTCTAGGTGTGCCAGCCATCTGGTTGTTTTGTTTGTTTGTTTTATAATGAGAACCATGGAAAAAACTTGTGGGAGGTTTTGGAAAGAAAGTGGTACTGCTTTGTGGAGCTGGCCCAACCATGAGGCCAACAGAAGAGAAGTTCAGAGATTAAAATGCAAGCTTATCGAAACGTTAACCCCATCTACATCCTGATTAGTAATTTTAGGGTGAGGATGTTGGCTGGTAGGGGTCTTGAAGCAGAGTGAAGTAGATGCTACTCAAGAGATGGCACTGGGGTGAAGGGGACAACACGGACTTGTGTGATCTGACCTTAGGCTAAAAAAAGCTATCTGGCATGAAAGGTTCTGAATAAATACAACAGGGTCAACTTTGGATTTTGAAAGAAGAAGAAGGATGCTTCACTAGTTCAGATTGAACTACTGTGGTCACAGGATAAAATTTAAGTTAAAAAATGCTTATGTTAACAATGTGGTGGGCATTGCCAGGTTCTCAAAACCAGGTTATTTCTAGGACCCATAAAGAGCCATGGTTTGAGGGCTTATGCTCAGTTAAGAGTCCTGAAAATGAATGGCTTGCAGTGATGGAAAGGAGACTGAAGCAGTGATAGAAGGAGTATGACTCGTGTTTTGTCTCTGCTGAGACTGAGCACATAGTGAGACATCTGTGTGGAGACAGAGAGAGAGAATAAATGCAAGCTGAGATATTAGCCTGGACAAACACAGCAGATACGAAGTAGCAACTGTGTTTCTCTTTAATAGCAGAGCACATTCATAGCTGAATTTGAATCGTGGCCCTGGGTAAAGTGAAGGAGAGAGTGGAAAAGGGTGCAAGACAGAACCTATTAAATGATTAATTGATGAATACAGGTGAATGAGGAGGCTCCTTCAGGAGGATGAACTGAAAGACGAATTAGAATGATAACGAATGAATCATGAGAATAATGAAACCAGGGAGAACATTTCCGGAAAAGATGCATTGCTGGTAATCATGGGTGGTGACAGGTCCAGAAGATAAGAGTTGTGTATTGATTCTGAGCCTCCTCATAGAGTTAGGCTGCAAGAGATGTTAGTAAGAATGGTTTCAGTGAAGCTCAACGAGAGGTAACAGAATTACATAGACGATAGGAGTAGGATTCAAGTATGGGATCTTTGGGCTACAGTTTCTTCTGTCACTGGAGATTTAAACAGAGTGCTTATTAAGATTTGAGTAATAGTGTAACTACACTATTGTGTTGTGTATATGCACATGATGAGTGTTAAAGGTTGGGAAAAAACTCCTCTACAATCAAATGAGTAGGTGGTTTTGTGTGACTGACATTTAAATCATTATCAAGGAGCATGTCTGCGTCTTAAGTCTAGCTATTGGGAAGTCTTTGTGAACACTAATTGATTCTTGAAGGAGCCTTCTGAGATGCTTGTGAATTTTCTTTTCTTTTTGTAGTTTCAGTAAGAGCAATTTTAGGAAGTTAAACTCTTAATTTGGATATTATTTTGTTTCATTGTTTATTCGTTGTATTAAATAGCTTTTATTAATTCGTGACTTACTTTGATTGATATAAAACACAAGAAACTTTGAAAATAATCTTTTAATACTTGATTTCTCCAGAAATCTGTAGACTGTTTTATTGGGCATAATATATGTGTGCATTTTTTACTGCTAGTTAAAAAGCAATGTCATTTGTGGATATCTCTTTGCAGAGATAACACCTTTGAGTATAATGTTCTGCATTATGAGTTGCACAAAAGATCAGGGCTTTGTGAATGAGAGTTTTTCCTCTGACTTTCTAAAATCTGCTTTGCAGTAATTTATCCTGGGATTATTTTTTATTATTTGTACCTTAAGCAATTTGTGTATTTAAACAAGAATGTGAAAAGAAGCTGAAATAGCCTATTGCTACTTAAAAAGACTTTGTAAAAGACCCATTGTGCCTTCACAGGCAAAGACTTTGAAAAAAAAAATAAAAAAGTTTTATGGCTAGTAGCTCATTTATTGTGAAGATTACAGTAAAGTGAGGCATGGACCTATGTTTTTGGTTTTTTGATAAAATGGAAGAGAAAAGTCTTAATTTTAGATTTGTAAAATACATTTTTAATACAGACAGGTATTTTGTCTAAAGCAATACATTAGAATCCGTTGAGAATGAAGAATGTCCTTCATGCAAAATATTAGTTTCATATTCAGAAAGCAAAACACATCAGCAGAATTTTAAAATTTTGGGATGTCTTTTGTATGTGTGTAACGCTTGCCGCCCAAAATTTTTTGGATGTTAATTGCAAGCATGTTAACTGACCTGTATGGCTTTGCAATGTGCTGAATCACTGCCTTCAAAGAGCATTTCACAGAGAAGACATACTTTTAAGTGGATTTAGAAAAAATTTGTTATTGCAGTATTTTAAAAAAATTGAGCAATTGTAGTGTCTGCTTGCTTTTAAAGAGTTGATTTTTTCCTGTGTATTTAGGTGAAGAAGGGAAAAAGGTATGTGTAAATAGTTGTATTGTCAAATGAAATCTTAATTCAGTTGACAAAACTGGATATGCCTTTTAAGCCTATAGTATTTCAAGGCAAGTTTGTAATTATAGGTGTAAAATTTATATTTTTAATCTTACTTAACATCATTATTTATGTGTGGAAATGCTTGCAATGTTCGAATATTGTACATTTGTCATACTTTTCCTAAACATAATTACAATAATTAATAAATAAGATTATATGAGGAAAGGAAATAATATGGAATTATGGTCATCTCCCTCTAATGTAAAAGCTCAGAAAATGAAACAGCTGATAAATTGCTTTGAAGAGAGAATTATTAATAGAAAGTAGGAATTTCCATATCATTATATTCTTACTAAGTCTTGGAAAAGCAAGAGCTAAACTTAGAATTTGACGTTATCTCATTTTCTGGGGTTCTACTTGTGTTGAGGTGTTCTTTACTTGTAATTCACGCATGTGTGTGTATTTTGTGTTTTTTTTAAAAAAAAGTTAAATACCCTTGATGACTTAAACTTCCATTGCCTGTTTGTGTGACGTCAGAGGCCACTTTTTAGAGCCTATGCATGCTACTTAAAATTTCATTTTCTGGAAAATATCTAATACCACTGGAGTCTATCTAGCCAGATAGTGGTATATGGTTGTGTATCTTCATGCTCTTTTGCTTGTAAATGCATAGAGTATGTATTTGTGGGGTAAACATTTTTATCCAGAAAAGAAAGAAGGTAGGGATTTCAGTGTGTACAGTGAGAGCCATCTCTTAATGAAGGTTCCATTTCTAAATCCTTACAATAGAGGCTATAACTGTGCAAGGCTAAACACTATTTTTGTGTTCCACTTAATATTTTATTGTCATTTTTGAAAAGCTTGATGCACCTATAACATTTTACCGCAAGAAAAAATCATTGTCTTATGTTTTATTAATTGGATTATTTGATGGATGATGTGCTACTGGGGCACAATTTATTCTCTGTAAAGCAATCTGAACACTTCAGTCAACACAATATTCTTTCAATAAGTTTGAGGCTCTTTTTGGAACTTGTCTATGTAGATGAGTCTTGAAAATATTCTTTTTGAATTTGAGTATATGTTTTATAATTATTTAAATGAAGATGTTTTCATTGCTTCACTTAGAAAGCATAAAGACGTTATGTGGTTGTGTTAAGATTTAACTTTTTCCCATTTGTTTGTTATTCAAGAGCAAGAACGGTCTCATTTTCATTGTGATTGCATGCGTAAAGTGTCATTTAATCAATATATCCCAAATAAGCAACAAGCTGTATTGGCAAGTGATCACTGCTCTATGTGAGATTACACCTGTTACTTAATTTAATTTTTCTGCCTCTGGTAGGTGAGATTCAAGGATATATATTGCAGTGGATCCTAGTCAGTCTTTTGTTAATCTAATTATGTATAGTTATTTGAGTGGCAGATCAAACATTTATAATTTTCCCTTTCAGTGTGGGCAAATGTAGACATTTTTCTGTACGTGCCAGAAAAAGTCTTTCTGCTGGTATTCCTGATAACATTTCTTGGTCTGTAGAACATTTCATATGCCCTTTATTTTTTTCAAAATCATACTTGTGGCATATTTCCAGTGTGTGGTGCTTTGGGAGAGTACCAGGAAACTTGGTATCAGAATGAAACTTGATCAAGCAGCCATGAAATTCAGAATTTTCAAAGCCTGAGAGAATGGAATTCTGTAAAATACTGGTCCCTATATTTTGCCAGACCATAGAAATACTGCAGAGTAAAAAAAATACTCTCTAGGCAATAGCCCACTTTTCTTTTTCTGGCAGGTCTTTAACTCTGTCATTTAATTTTGTCAGAGCATCTTGTCAGCAGAGCATCTTGCTGGCAGTGTTTCTTTTGCAAGATGTGGATTAGTAACTGCCAGTGTAGAAAATAAAGTTAAACTTGTTTGCTCAGCAGAAAAATTTCTGGAACTAAGCTTTTATCAATTCTTGATACAGTGTCAGGGGATCTCTGATAACAGGTTACTGCCTTTACCAGTGCTCTTATGTAAAAGGAATTTCAAAACGAAGGTCTAGAGAATCAGAGGTGCTTGCACTCAATCTGAATTTTTGCCATTGGGGAAGAGTTCTAAGGCCTGGCATAATAGAGTAAATAATAATTAAACTTTGTTATTTTGTTGGTTTTGTTCCAGTCATCTGCGTAAAAGCCCTTCATGTCCTGAACATGCAAAAACAAGCACAAAAAAGCCTCTTGACTTACCAGGGTCAAACACACAGTCCATGGAGAAGTGGAAATAGAATTACTGTCTACTGATTCAGGTCTGATTGCCCTGTGTGGTTATGGGGTTATTAGCTGTTCAGTTTGCTGGGTTTTGACAGGTGGCATCACATCTTCTCTCCCTGCTTTGACTGTGAAAGATGGTCAGAAGATTAATATCTTTCTTAGGTTTTCAGTCTGCGTAATAGAGAGGTATGGTAAGGAAGGCTAAGAGTGACTGTGTTCATAATTAATGTGTTTTGGTAATAGTGAGGAATATTAAAAGAGACACTAGAAAGATGTTACTTTTACATAATTGAGGCACAAAAGCAACAGATAGGGAATGACTAGTCGATAAGTGTGTCGCGAAGAAAAAAGACGTGATGCTGCTTTGTGCTGTAGCCATGTCTTTGTACTACTGAATAAATTATTCTGTAGGGTTAGTTATTTTTAAAATTCAAAATACTTTACCGTTGTGCAAATCAACCAGTCAGCTCTGGCATCAGTAGTGAGCGTAAGACTTCAGAAAAGAAAAAGCTTTATCAGAAGACTGGTGTTATTCTGCATGTGTATTTCTTTTCAGTCTCTTAGTTTTGTAGTAGAGACACAGTGATGACTAGTAAAATCCTTAATAATGTAATATCTTCCAGAAGTTAGGGGGATATAGCAATGCTATTTTGGACATATCTTTTCTGTCCAAGTGCTTTGCTGGCCAATTTTTTTTCTTTTGCTTTTCAGCACTTTGCCAGCACTGAGTCCTGGAGTGTTGTTTTTGGTTTGGGTTGTTTTTTTTTTTTCTTTGACTTTTGCATTCTAGTTTGGTTTTTTAGCATTGTTGATTGTTCTTAGGTTTTTGTTTTCATATGCATTATAAATCTCTCATTAAGTTATGCAGAGCAATTAATCAAAGTAAGTATTTGGGATCCAGCTTCCTCTTTGGAAGAGGCTTGCAGCATGGTTGATATGTTCTGACCAAGTCATTCAGTTAGTGCAGATGTTACTAACTTTGAATCTTAATCATGATGTAAAAGTTTGAGATGTCTTTATATAAGTACTAAATTTGCAAGGGTGGCTTCCAATACTAATTGTTTAGCTGCCGACTATGAAGGTGAATGTGCCTCTTAGTTTGTCTATGAGAGTGATAGAAAATATATTAAAAGAGAAAATAGGGAGTTTGCTGAATCTGAAGTAATTTTTTGCTGTAAAGGTAATCAGAAACAGGACATTTGGGACAAACCATTTTCTGATATCTATTTTAATTACTAATACAGATGTTGACTGGGTTCATGTTCAGGTTTGATAATACAGTAAATAAGATTTGTGTTTGCAGTGCTCATGTTTAGATAGCAGCACTCTGGGAATACTAGGAACTATGTCAAAACAAACAGGAGAACTACGCTAAAACAAGTGTCAGAACTTTTTGCACTTTCATTTGCAGTGGGCAAAATACTTGTATTTCATGATAGCCAACAGGCAAACCAAAGGAGTCGTTATGAAACAGTGCTTGAAAAAGGCCTTCTTGATAAGTTTTACTCACAATTAGTTTGTTGAAATGAGAAATCATACTTCAAATGGTAGCAAAGGAAAAGTGGACATGGCTCTTGCAGTCATTTGCAAGTATTAAAGGCTCCTAGAAAGTATAGGACAACTCTTTTTATTGGATCCCTGGAGCTATAAGGATTATTGTTCTTTTTGATTAGCTTCTGCACCTACATGTAGCTTTTGAGGCACCAGTAAATAAAAGATGAGCTCAGAAGGTATGCTGAAGGTACCTGTCAAAGCAATTTGAAGAAGTCAGTCTTTGTGTGAGAGTTCCCTGAATCTAGGCTGGATTTCTATATGGAAATAAAATACTTAAGAAAGAACACTAGGCATATCCAGTGGTTTTCCAGTGTTTCATCCAGGTAGTTTTTCTGGGCAAAATATTTTTTATATATATATATATTGTTCAACACCTAGCAAGCAAATAGAAAAATTGAATGGACTCTTATTAGCTGTTACATCTCATTGCTGTATGGCACTTAAAGTTAGCAGTAGACTGGCTAGACTTGTCTGTTTACATAGTCGTGAAAGTCATATTGCATCAGTTCAAATTTGAAAGTTTATCTTTTTTGGTTAAACAGTTCTTTAAAACCCCAAAAAGCAACAGACTTGTGTTTACCAGAATTATTAGGCAGTGATGAATATTATATCTGTAGAGATAAGAAACTTCACTTACAGGAAGTTTTTGTCTATGCTTCTTGTGCATAGGATTCAAATTGTGGATGTTGTTGTTTAAGGTACCTAACATAAATTTCACTACCACTTTTGATACTCTGTATTCAGTGTTCTCCTCCTTGATGCCCTGATTTTAGGCAATTTCCTTCAGTAATGATATTACTGTGTTTTTCTTTTAAGATGGAAGCTGCTATTCTGCTGGTGTCCAAATTGCTTTCCTATCTAATATTTTCTCCGTTTTGTTTTGACATTATTTGAAAGATGTGTAGAGGCATTACTTGATGTTCCTTTCCTCTGTTTCTAATTTAGATCTAGTCAGTTCTGCTTCCTTTTGTTGTATGTACAGCATATTGAAATAATGTGGGGGTTTTTAGTGTGCTTAGTTGCTTTCAGTCTTCTTGCCTGCTGAATTTTGTGACCAGCCGTCAGTTGTGCTTCTACATCTCCTGGGGTTTTGTTGTTGTTTTTATGGAGCAGTACACCAGAATACTTTCTTTCCTTTTTTTTTTGTTTTCACTCTGAAGTTCCTGTATAAATTGTATTCTCTTTGTTCCTGGGCAGTCTGTGTTCACTTACCTTTGTCCAAAGCAGTGGTTCCAGAGTACTTCCCAACAGTGTTCCTCCTTACACTGGATCTATAATGTTCCTTTCCCCCCCGTCCCTCGTGTTCCCCCCAGTTTTTGCTCTTGCTATCCCTGTAAGGCTTGTGGTGTGCTTAGAGCATCACCACTGTTATCTACAGAATAGGGAAGTTGCTATTACCACTCAATCCCTGTGGTAATCTAACATGCATCTGTTTTAAGTCAAGTCCAAACCCTATTAATTGCTTTTTGGAACTTGGAGCTTGGCCATATACATGTCTTTGAGAGTGAGAAGGGGGTATCTAATGACCACTGATGTGCTGCTTATCTCCCAGCTGAAGAACTGGTGAGGACTGGAAAGAAAATAGTCTAAAGAAGTCAAGAACCCAAATATTTTGTGTAACAGAAGGCAGAACATTGATACAAAGAGATGAAGGAAATTAAGTTATATAGGAAAAGCCAAGGAAAGATCCCAAGTGTTAATGTTGCGAAGGCAGGAAACATTCTGGGAGGGGTAGGAAAAAGACATAGTGGAAGATCGTTTTATTTTGGAGGACTTTTGTTATTTCCTTTCATTACCCTTCTCTTTTGACTTGTCTCAGTCCTCTTCATCATCTTAGAATTCTATGGAAGCTATTATTATTTTGTTACCCTTTTGCTCCTCCAAGAGGGATGGATAAAATAGAACTTTGAATGAATTCAGAGGCTTGCAATCTGTTGCTAGTGGCTTTGTAGGGTGTACATTAAAAGCTGCAAAGAAATAGGACACTTTGTTCTTACTGGTGTGGTTCATTTCCAAAGCAACTGAACTGGAAGAAAGGATTGGTTTTTAGGTGATGAAAGCAAACAAAGGGAAGCTGAGACCATATTTTGAAAGCTATATTCTGTAAATAAGCATTGCCCAGAAAGAGGGAGGAGTGTATGTGAGTGTGTATGCAGATAAAAAAAAAAGTAGTTGCTTGTTATACAGGTTTGTTATACAACTAGAATTTATATTTATACAGAAAGTTTCTCGTAATATAAGTTGGGTTAAAAGACTATGTACCACTTTCTGCATAAAAATGTAACTTTTTTTGCCTTGTTCAGTGATTGGATAACACACGTTAGATGTGCTTTTTTCATAACCTTAGAGAAATAGTGTTCATACTGAGGTGTTTTAGTATAGGTTAAAAACTACCTGTTTCATTGAAATAGTTCTTGCCTACATTTGTTGTTCTCATCAAATAAGGAATCCTTTGTAGTCTGTAATTTTATGATACACTTGGCAGGAATAGTCTGCTGTTGTTGCATCACAATAAATACATATTTGAAGAGTTATGATCAAGATGTTCCTGAAGTGAATTTAGAACACTTGCATCTTTTTCTTTCAGTATTGAGCCTCTGCTGACTCTTGGTGATTAAACAGCTCATATAGCCCTTTGGCTAAAGCACTTCTCTTCATTTTGCAACAAAATTTAAATAGCCAGAGGTGTGTCCTTTGGATGTCAGAATTGAATAATAGCTCCTGCCAGTGAGGCTCAACGTGTGCAGCCTTTCTTCTTAAGTAAAAGGAACCTTCAAACGTTGGGTATTGCAACACTGAACTGTAGTTGGAGAAACAGAAAGCAAATGCTTAAGCTTTGTCCCAGATCTTCATTGCTCCTTCTGTCTGTGGCCTTTTCCTTTTTTCATCTGCTTTCTTTATTTCTGTCTTGGAAGCTGAGAGTGACTTCTTGCTGTTCTCTCCTAAGAGTTGAGTCACTTATCAGCTTGTCCTTTGCCAAATAATTTGTAATGGAATCAACTACCTTCTTCTGCCTGAGATTGTTTGTTGCATTGTCCAATTGCTTTTGCCTTTCCGTCTCAGTCCTCTTGATTCGTTATTCTGTCTGTTTTCTACATTTAATTGTAGCTGTTATAGGCATCTTCTTGAGGACTGGGTTCAAAGTGCCCTACGTCTTGGCACAGTATAGTTCCTGTAAGTAGCTTGTATTGATCTATAACTCCTACTGCTTGCAAACCTTTATCTGCTGGGTGGCATGCAGGTTTGGGGAGCCCTTTTAACAGGGGCTCCAGTATACCTGAAAGAATTGCAGAATGACCTCAGGGGGAAGGAACCCACAAGGATCGAGTCCAACTCCTATCCCAGCATAGGACAATCCCAAAATTTAGGCCATGTGTCTGAGTGCATTGTCCAAATGCTTCTTGAATATTGTTAGGCTTAGCACCATGACTGCTTCCCTTCAATTTCCCTTGGCAATTGCTCATCTCTCCAATTTGTCTAGATCCCTCTGCAGGACCTCTTTCCCCTCAAGAGTGTCAGCAGCATCCCCTTCTTTCATGTCATTAGTGAACTTGGTTCAGAAATGTTCAAGTCCTGCATCCAGGTCATTTATGAAGATTAATTAAAGAGTACTGGTCCTAGGATGGATCCTTGTGGAACCCTGCTAGTGACTGGTTGCCAGCCCAATGTAACCCTGTTCACTGCAACCCTTTGAGCCCAACTCATCAGCCACTTGTTCACCCACTGCATTATGTGTTTATCCAGCTGGACGCTGGACATTCTGTTTAGGAGGGATACTGTGAGAGACAGTGTCAAAGGCCTTGCTGAAATCTAGAAAGATTATGCCAACTGGTTTTCCTTGGTCAACTAGGTAGGTAACCTTGTCACCCTTTATAAACCTGTGCTGGCTGGGAAAGACTGTGTTGTCTTTCAGGTGTTTTTCAGTAGCTCCTCGAATAATCTTCTCCCTGATCTTACCAGGCACTGAAGTGAGACTAATAGGCCTGTAGTTACTGGGGTCATCCCTGCTGCCCTTCTTGCAGACTAGGACATTTGCCAGCTTCCAGTCTACTAATACCTCTCCAGATTGCCAAGCACATTAAAAAAAAAAAATCATTGAGAAAGGACTTGCTATGAAAGGATGGACTCTCTTGGGTTTTGTTACAAAGCGGAGTTCTTGGGACCTCTGTGTATGCTCCTTGTGTGTTGTGAAGAGTGGTGCCTTGATAGTGAGTTTGTTCCAAGGTGTGCTGACATGTCCAGCCAGATCTTGTAACTATTAAAAACAGCATAGTTGAGCAGCTGTTAGGTACCTGTCATGACATTGTATAATTAAGGAATATACACTTCCTAAAGGATATTGTGCTTTGTAGTTGCCAGTCTCTGGGGAAAACTGGAAAATAGTTTCCTTGGGGGAAAAAACTGAAATAAACCAAACCAAACAAAGGAAAAAAACACAACTCCCACCAGTCCCCCAAAAAATCTCAGCTGGATCTGAGGCTTCCCTGCTTCCCCCCCTCCCCCCAAAAAAAACAAAAAACAAAAAACAAACCAACAAAAAACAAAACCAAAAACCAATCTGATTTTATTCTCAAAAGTTAGAAACATCTGGTAGTTGGACTGAAGCAAAACTTCTTGGGAACCTCAAATGTGGAAGCTATGTTTTCTTGTTCAAATTAGCTTTCTGAAAAGCAGATACATGACTAATGACTAGTAGAGATTCATTATACTTTCTGTTACTCTTTGTAGTTAATTTTATTAATAAACATTTGTCTTATCATACCGCTCTTGACAGCTGGCTTTCTGTGCATGCCTTCAGGCAGCTGCGGCATTCTGTTGCAGTGCTCAGGTCAGCAGTGAGCGGCTGTGGCTTCTGAGCCATGTGGTTTGCAAGCTTTTCAAGTGTCACTTCAGTATGAAACTGGCTGTGCTGACGTGTTAAAACTGAATTTTAATTCTGGGGTGGGGTGACCCTTTGAAGCTGATCGTACTGATGATGCAAAGTTGCATTGGGATTCCCTTGCACATCTAATATAGACCTGTTCTTTAGAAGATCTCTCTGTTGGTCTCTGCTTTGCCCCACTGATCTCCAAAACACATAGTATGTCTCCTTTACTCTCTGCAGTATGCTTGGACTGTGTGGGGTCAAGTTATTAATAAAAACTGTAGTCTTTCCTGACATCAACATTGGGCTCAGAAGTCCCCTGAACAGAAAATAGTCATAGACAAGAGAATGTTCAGGCGAAGAACCATTTAGGCTTCTCCAGTTCAAACTCTTCTTCAACTGTTTGTTAATCTTGCTGTTGGAGATGAACAAATGGTTGCTGGAGCCTTGATATCAATAAGATTAAATCCTGTATCCACCAGCAGTGAGAGCAGAAGGCTCTACACCTCTGGGTGGACTGTCTTAACACTGCCCTTTGTCACTGCCTCGCTTGCTTTGCAGTAGCGGAAGGGAGTGGAGGGAAATAAACAGGCGTTAGGGGCTGGGGAAGAAAATGAACTTTCTAAATGTAAGGGTAGATGATGTTGTGTATGTATGTGTAGAAACATTCAAATCTTTCATCTCTTCATTCTGTTGAATTTTCTACTACTGCAAAGACTTTTAAGAAGTTGTGGAGGTGGGAAAATTAGATTTTGCCTTTTCAGTGTTGAACTTTTTGTCTGATTCTTTACAGTTTTGGGGGTTTTTGTTGTTAATGTATGGAAACATTGAAGACTATGGCTTTTCTGTTTTACGTATGTTCTTCTGTTTAGCTGTAGGGAAGTTGGTCTTTCTCCCTCCAAGGGAATTTCCTGTGTATATGGAAAAAATACAAAACAGTAGTGAAAAATACCTTGGGCTTCCAAACCTGCTGCTCACATTTCACTTCTCCTACTACTATTCTTGTCATAAAAACAGTCCAGGAGTTCTTCCTCGGTCCGTATAGCAATGCCATCTATTTGAAGAGCTAGATGCCATGATAGCTAATAAAGTAGGTAACTTGGCACACAATTATTCCAACAACCTGTGTACCACTGGGGAAATTAAAAAAAAAAAAAAAAGAAGACATTAAGTTACACTGTGAAATACTTCTTTGGTGTTTATCTTCAAATTTCCAGAATGTTTTATTAGGCTTTCTTCATCTTAGTAAATGTAACATAATTGGGTACCTGTTCCAAAAGGTTTGTAGTCATAAATAAATTCAGTATGCAACTCATGTGTTTTTTTGTTTAAAAATCAACTTAAGGCAGGGACCCTAAAATTTTGTGCAACTCAGCAGCTAAGTTGCATTTAATTTTTTTAATGTCATTAGAAATTCTGGAGTCTCTCTGCTTTCAATCTGACCATAGAGCAAACAATTGGTATCTGTATTTCTTATGCCCAGGTGACAGCGTGTAGATAACAAACTGAAAAGAATTATACGATGAAATGCTGGTATTGTGTTCTATATGCATGAATGATGTTTTGACAGAATGTAAAGTTTCCCACAACCATATAAGATAATTTAAGCACTTTAAAATTGGCGTTCGGAATTTTCTTCATTTGTTCAGACTACATTTTGCATATGCTGTTGTCAAGTACAGGATTTTTTGGCGTCCAGGTTGTTCTGTAAGAGCAGGATTAGAGGACTTGTGTTTCCTATACATTTGTGCCTGTAGGGTGAGGACAGTTTGCAGGACAATACTACGAGCTCCTTCATCCCTGATGGGCCAAGTGTAGCTGTAGAATAGCTAAGGCATATGCTTAGTCTCTATCCAAATGGCTTTAGTGAAGTGACTAGCCGTGAAATATTTCACAATTTCCAAGTTCCGCTTGTCTTTTTGAATGACATCAGTGTTTTGGAAATGTCTGTCTAGCCCTGATTTTTCATAAAAAAAACTGATAGCAACTTAATTGTCTTTAAAAATGCCTTTCTTTTTACACTTGGTTAGAACTTATTTGTATGTTCCAAAGTTATTTCAAGGACAGCTAGTGAGTGTTACAGCTTAAGCTAAATTTTTTTGGTACGCTGGGAAACTAAAGAAATGGAGGAGTATTAGTTTTTAATAGAATACTGAGCCTGCTCTGTGGACGTGTTAGCATGTCAATATTTTCCAGAACGCATTAGTGCCTTGGAAGAAAAAACAGCATCTCTCTAAAATACTGAATTCTAACCCATAACTTCTAATAAAGGCCATCTTTCTATTTTCCTTAGGACGAGTATTTTTTCTTCATTTATCTTGGCTCCTCCAGCATCTGCATGTTTTAATTCAGGAGTTCAGTGTATCTGATTTCTGAACCCTAATGATTACATTTGTCCGTGATCTTTTGTTGGAGAGCTCAGTCTGCCCTGTTTGAAGCAGCAGTGGGCAGGAATTACGGAAAGGAAATATCCCTGTTGATTAGTGTGTTCCATGTACTGCACGCTTGCCAACCCTATGTAGGCAATAATTTTTAAACCAGTCAAGATATGAGCAAGACCGCCTTAGTTGCCGACTAAAATGCTTTCTTCAATTTGATTGTTTAGTACTTCAAAACAGTTTTGACGGCTTACTTTCCCTTCTGGCCTGAATGTATTTGAAAGAATGAGACAATGTTTTGAAAAGAGGTTGGGTTGAGAGCTCAGCAGTCAGGAGCCTTTGCAGCACTGCTTGGGCACGCTTACCATGCAGTAAAATCCTTACACAAAAGTTTGTGCCAGCACAGACTTTATTCTGGGAAACTGGTGTTGTAGCAGTCAAAGGTTCAAGACCATGTAGTTGAGTTGCTGTTGGGTAAAACTTCCTTTTAAAACACTAGTTCCTTAAACACTTCGAATACATAGGTCAAGTAAAATGTTTCAAGCATTCTTATTTTCACCTCATTAGGATGCAGGGAGAAGTTTTGCCAGTAATTTGCATCTGTGTGGAGTTTAAACTTGACAAACCTGAAAAGCAAGCCTACTTGAATTAAGTATGATTCACACAATTTCCATTTAAAAAAATGGACAATAATAACCGCTTTGCATTTGCGCTCTGTGTTTCTTCTTCTGAAAAATGCCCCCCCCAAAGCTATTCTGGGCACAATAGGAGCATGTATAATTATGCAAGAGAACTGTAATATTGTAATACCAGTAGAAAGGATAATAAAGTGTTAGGCTACTGACATCCCAGACATAATCTAATCTTTTCATATGGTGGTTCTTAATGTACTGTGATAAGGAGGAATAGTAGTGTATTTTTGGACTGTCTGTTTAGTTATCTTGTTCAGGGATCATTGATTTATATACCACAAGAGTTATTAGAAGTATTGTCGTGTTTGATGATGGACATTGTGGAGATTATATTTCTCTAGCAGTTTGTTTCTAAACACTTGAGTTTTGCGACTAAAGCCAGCCGTAATTGAAAGAATTTTTTAGCTTATATAATTTAAACAGAAATATACTTATTATACATACCCTATTTTCCTCTTTCAACAGTTAAGCATTTGTTAAATGGGAATCTGAATTTGTCTTTCCTGTCTGGGAATGCTTTTAATTATTGCAGGGGTTGTAACTGAAATAGCAATTATTCTCCTAGAAACATAGAAGCAATTTACCTATAAATCAATTCCACAACAACAAAATATCCAAAACTTTTAAATCTTTTAACATTTATGTTTTTATTAAAACACAGATTTGTAAACTGCAGAGGGGATATCCCTAATTGTGCTGTCTAGTTATGTCACTTTAAAGGTTTAAGAATGATTTGTTTATATAAAATGCTCCCCAGCTGGAGACCGTTAACACAACCACAGTGAAAAAGATTGATGATTGAAGAGTGGCCTCCAAATGATTGAGCTGTCCTTAGAAAGTTGAAAAAGAGCCTTCTAATTCTCCCTGTTTTTTAGGATGGTGGCTTATTGCTGCTGTTTCTGTGTTCATTGGATGATGTGTTCTAAAGCTTAATTACAAAACAATATACTTGAGATTGATTAATTCTAAGGTACTGACAGCTCATTTGGCAACTGTGCCAGTTAAATGTTAGTGTAACCATATAATTCCTGGATGATGCAATAAGAAAACATCTGAAATCTAGGAAAACCTGTAATTTTGTAAAACAAGTTGATGCTAGATATGGCTTTGTTAAAAAGTATCTGTATGCACGTTTACCTCATTTTCATCTACTGAGATTAATTTTACTTGTGAATTTGGAAATTACTGTTTGTATGGAAACCTGCCTGTGAGCTGATAAACTATCCTCTGCCTACATACTGATGCCAATTGTAAATTGTTTTCTAAGTCTAGCATCAATGGATGAGACAGTTGCATGGAAGTAAACTTTTATAACTGGTGGTTTCCTTTTCATGAATATTAGGAGCTGCTTCCATTTTACATTTTGAAGGATTACAGCGGTATTGAAGTTGGAGGAAGAAAGGGAATAAAAGGGACGGACAACTGGCTGTAATACTGTGTTTCCAAAAAAAAGGATTAAAGCTGATTCAACTGAGTTGCTGGGAGAAGAAGATGACAGAGAATTGTCCCCATTTCCTAAAGCTGTTGTTTAGCAATATAAAAATATAGTAAAGATTTTTTTTTAAAATGGCTCTTGAAATTTTTGCTTCGATGGGCTAAGCGTTGTATATACTATTGCTGTCAGAGCTTACAGTTCCTAAAACAAGACCAATAAAAGGAGTGTATGAATTTGAGCAGGGGGTGTTATTACATTATTTAAAATATGAATTTGGTATAAAGTGAAGCTGTGGTGTACCAGATACCTAACAGTGTGCTGCTGCCAGAGTGGGAGGTCACATTCTCTTCTGAATATTCCTGTTGATTACACTGTGGTAGCACTGGCCCACTCTGGGCTTGTGACCGTATATATAAAATTCACTTCCCTTTGTTCCTTTCATCCCTCTATCCAAAAAGATAGATTTTGGTTTGGGCTACTGATTTGAATAAGTCTATGGAAAG
This sequence comes from Clamator glandarius, assembly GCA_033459285.1. Lineage (NCBI taxonomy): Eukaryota > Metazoa > Chordata > Aves > Cuculiformes > Cuculidae > Clamator > Clamator glandarius. The sequence goes on from JAUNZM010000109.1 coordinate 5,076,500, forward strand.
GTCTGACAAGTGTTGGAGTGTAGTGTAAAGGCAGGTCATTGTAGCTAGTTAGCTGCTAAGCCAGCAAGTTAAGCTTGTTGTGATGCCACAGTCCAACTGTGAGTGGCAGCTGCTGGGACACAGACATTTGTGTTTACCCTGACCTAGCAGAGAGGTGGGAAAGGCATTTGAGACAGTGGCAACTTAAACTGAGCAAGACTTGTCAGAGTTGGTCTGCTTAAACCTTAGAGATGTTAGTGTACTTAGCTGTCATTTGGCATTAAGCTCTGCCTGCATTTGAGGTGACAGTCGTATAACTATCCTAAGCTAAACTTTGACCAAGGATGTTAGTCTGCTGGTGAGATCTCTTAAATATGCCCAAGACTTGATTTTTGCAAATCATTTTCCTTAAACAAAAGAAAACAACTGACTCGATTTATTAAAAATTAAAATAGTATAATGTACACACCTTTTAAACATTCTACATTATAGAATTCTTGTCTTGCAAATAACTCTCATGGGAAAGAATTATATGTTTTCTAGAATGTAAGATAAAACAAGCCTAGCTGCTTCTGAAAAAAAAGCTGGCAGGGGAAAAAACCAGCTTGATTGAACAGGGAAATCTTGAGTGATATCAAGAAGAGGAGGAATGTTCATGGGCTCTGGAAGAGGGGACAAGCCTCTTGGGTGGACTACAGGAGGGAAGTGAGATTGTGTAGGGAAAAAATCAGAAGGGCAAAGGCTCAACTAGAAATCAGATTGGCAAAATCTGTGAAAGATAACAAAAAATATTTCTATAAATATATAAATAATAAAAGGAGGACTAGGGAGACCATACAGTCCCTGTTGGATGCAGAAGGAGCAACAGTGACACGGAATGAGGAAAAGGCTGAGCTACTTAATGCCTTCTTTGCCTCAGTCTTTAATTGTAAAGAAAGTTCTTCCCTTTCTGTACAAACCCCGGAGCTAGAGGAGCAACATGAGGCTCCCATGGTCCAAGAGGAGGTGGTCAGAGCCCTGCTAGCCCAACTAGAAACCCAGAGGGCCAGATGGGATTCACCCAAAGGTATTGAAGGAGCTGGCGGATATGCTGGCCAAACCCCTTTCCATCATCTTCCAACAGTCCTGGAAGACTGGGGCAGTTCCACTGGACTGGAGGCTGGCTGGTGTTGTGCCCAGCTACAGGAACGGTCGCAGGGAGGATCCAGGGAACTACAGGCCTGTCAGTCTGACCTCAGTGCCAGGGAAAGTCATGGAACAGGTGATCTTGAGTGCTATCATGAAGCACATGCAAGAGAACCGGGTGATCAGGCCCAGTCAACACGGGTTCACAAAAGGCAGGTCTTGCCCAACTAACCTGATCACCTTCTATGACAAAGTGACTCAGATGCTGGAGGAGGGAAGGGCTGTGGATGTATCTTTCTGGACTTCAGTAAAGCCTTTGACACCGTTTCTCACAGCATTCTGCTATGGAAACTGTCAGCCTCTGGCCTGGACAGGTGCACACTCTCCTGGATGGAAATCTGGTTGGCTGGCCGGGCCCAGAGAGTGGTGGGAAATGGTGTTAAATCCAGCTGGAGGCCAGTGACAAGTGGGGTTCCCCAGGGCTCAGTGCTGGGTCCAACCCTGTTCAATGTCTCTATCAATGACCTGGATGAAGGCATCAAGTGCACCCTTAGCAAGTTTGCAGACAACACTATGCTGGGTGGAAGTGTGGATCTGCTGGAGGGTCGAGAGGCTCTGCAAAGGGATCTGAACAGGCTGGACTGCTGGGCTGAGTCCAATGGCATGAGGTTTAACAAGGCCAAATGCTGGGTCCTGCACTTGAGGCACAACAACCCTGTGCAGTGCTACAGACTGGGAGAAGTTTGTCTAGAAAGCTGCCAGGAGGAGAAGGACCTGGGGTGTTGGTTGACAGCCGACTGAACATGAGCCAGCAATGTGCCCAGGTGGCCAAGAAGGCCAATGGCATCTTGGCTTGTATCAGAAACGGTGTGACCAGCAGGTCCAGGGAGGTTATTCTCCCTCTGTACTCAGCACTGGTGAGACCGCTCCTTGAATCCTGTGTTCAGTTCTGGGCTCCTCACCACAAGAAGGATGTTGTGGCTCTGGAGCGAGTCCAGAGAAGAGCAACAAAGCTGGTGAAGGGGCTGGAGAACAAATCTTATGAGGAGCAGCTGAGAGAGCTGGGGTTGTTTAGCCTGGAGAAGAGGAGGCTGAGAGGAGACCTCATTGCTCTCTGTAACTACCTGAAAGGAGGTTGTAGAGAGGAGAGTGCTGGCCTCTTTTCCCAAGTGACATGGGACAGGACAAGAGGGAATGTCCACAAGCTCCACCAGGGGAGGTTCAGGCTGGACATTAGGGAAAAAATTTTCACAGAAAGGGTCATTGGGCACTGGAAGAGGCTGCCCAGGGAGGTGGTTGATTCACCTTCCCTGGAGGTGTTTAAGGCACGGGTGGATGAGGTCTGAGGGGACATGGTTTAGTGTTTGATAGGAATGGTTGGACTCGATGATCTGGTGGGTCTCTTCCAACCTGGTTATTCTATGATTCTCCTGTGCAGTCTTTTTCAGCTTCTGTTGAACTTGAATTTGCAGAGGTGACCTAACAGTCTTCTGCAACCAAAACCGCTGGTTTCCCTCTGTCTCCTGCTTCCCAGTATGTTAGTGATGTGATAGATTGATGGGCTGAGTTGGCTCCCTCTGATGGTGTGAGCTCTGCAAGTGGTGCAGGGGAGGCTGGTTGAGTTTGGAGTAGAACGGTAAGCCCCTTAGAAACGGATTAGTGTGTTCTCTTTATTTTTCTGCTGATAAGAAGTAGTCACTATAGTAATGGAGCTCCTTTGTTTATGTGAGTATGGTGTAAGCAAAAGCATGTGGAAGACTGACTAACCTACTGCTTCAACAGAGCAGTGGTTGCAAGTGTTGAGCTGACCCAGTGACTATCCCTGTCAACAACCTGTTCAAAAGAAATACGTATTTGCAGTTACAGTTAGTGAGGTTTGGCTTGCTTTTTGAGTCTTCCTTCTTTGCAAGTTCAGTGTGGTTCTTTACCACTTCCTTGCGAAATCATTCACAATTTCTACTTCTGTTATATATTTTTGGCATTACAGTGAACAGTGGCAATTCAGAGAAAACTATGAACCTTAAGTTTTCGTTCTTTATTCACTTTTTTCTTAAGTTGCCTTCTGCACAGATGATGAATGCTTATCTTCCAGTTAAGGATGGAAGGTATATTTAAAGAAGAGAAACAGTTCTCTGAACATTGCAGACATTCTATCACTGAGAGAGCAAGTTTGACCAAATCCTCAAGTACTGTAGTATAGTGGAGGGTTCCTGTATGGACAGGAAAGTAGTCTGAAAAGTGTCATCTTGTGTCTAATTTGTGACTTTTGTCGAATAATCAGACAGTGGAGGCAACAGTCAGATTTAGTACAGTTGATTTGTCATACATCTAAAATCTATCTTTAGTCTAAATCTAATCTGAAGTTATGGGCAGATGGTAACTGTAAAAAACACTGCTTTATTACTCAGTAGCTCTGTTCTTAAAATATTTAGAAATCTAATTTCTTAAATGATAGCTGCTAATTTTTAGTGGCTTGCTAGTACTTTAATTATTGTTTAGTGGGGGATGTAGAATCACTTTCTTAGGAAATAATACTCTAGTTCACTTGTGAAATATCTAGTTACAGATGATGTGCAAGGTGAGATCCAGGGGAAATCTGCTGTGCTTGGTGAACAAGAGTAATCTGAAGAATTGTGCGCTGAGCAAAGTAATTGTCTTTGGAAGCTGTGAATGTAGGACATTGCATGTGGAAGCATGCTTCAGACTGGGTTTTTTATACTAGCAGTTAACCATTATTTTAGTAGCCAATTTTGTGAACTATGCATAGTTGTTTTCCTTTTTCCTAACAGTCATTCTTTTTGTTTGAGTGGATGATAAAACTAATGAACCTTGTGTTGCACATTCCCTGTGCAGTTACAATAGCTGAGCCAAATTATATTGTGTTTTAGGGACTGAGATTCTGTTGGCATGCTGATTTTTCAAGCTGATAACTCTTTCAGTTGCTAAGGTAAGTGTGTGCAAGTATGTAGTTTCCACTGAACATTTGAGCCAACATTATTAGGGATTAAATAAAAAAGAAATAACAACGTGTGATCATAAAAGAATCTTAACAAATGGAGTAATTTTTGATGTTTCTCACATTCTACCATTTTAATGGCATGCTTTAAGTTGATAATATCCAAGTTCTTAGGTATACTTGAGGTCTTTGGGCTACTATAGCGTATTGCAGCACGTACCTACGTCAAAAAGCAAAAGCAGGGAAAGTATGTCTCCAGGTATGTTTAGGCCCTTTCTTGTTCTTAAATAAGCTGTCATTACTGACTTTCTTGCCTGATGTAGTGTGGCAGAGTTACGCAAGTTCTGTCTTGATTAAAATTATGTCTGTTTTGGACTAGAACTTTGATTTTTAGAGTCATGTGCAAGTATAGTCATTTACTGGATGAAGTTTCTTTCCAAATGTAGGCAGAACAGTATAAAGAAGGGAATTTGGTTACTTCTGTAAGTTGTTTAAAAATGAGCCTATTTACCAATATGTTGCAAGCTGTATTTAAACTGCTGTTGTGTTTCTGTGTTTTTACGGGGATTGGAATAGAGAGAGGACAATAATGAAAGCAGTGTAGGAGGATGAAAGAGGGTCAGAAAAGGGAGAGGGAGTTTCTAATTGAACCAGTGACTTCCAGTGAGAGGGCGTGACTAAATAAGGCAGAGCTTTTTCGATTGTATTTATGTCAGCATTATTTGGTATAATGCCAAAAGAGTATATAGTGCTGTACAGCATAAGACATGTTTCAAATGCGTAACATGTTCCCTGTGCTGGAGGATTTAAATTCTGTAAGTATAGGCCAGAGCAGTACAGGATCATGCAGTACAAAGTTGTCATAATGCATGATTGGTGGCATTCACTCTGGAGCAGGTGGGTCTTTTTTTTCTTTCTTTCTTGAAGATAGGGAATGTTTTGTGTATTGATGAAAAACTTACTGATTTCAGGGGCTGCTGTGCTTCTTCCAAAGAGACACAGTGCATTTGGACCACCCATCGTTTGCTCTTTATGGGCAGAAAAGGACTTCAGGAATAGGAGAAGTGCTAGTATTGTTCATGTCTGTTAGACATTCTCAATTGGTGATCTTTAATTAATTTTATCTCCTTTTGTGGGATGACTAAGAAAGAGGCTGTATTGGGTCAGTACTATCTTGAAGCAGATTGTCTGAGATTGGCTCTTTGTACATTGTGTGGATGTGAAAACTAAAACAGGTTAGCTTCTAGTTCAACTCCTAATTTTCAGGACAAACTCCTTATAGCAGTATTTATTACAGTAGACATCTAGTGAGAATCAAGGCCTAAGTGCTGCTGGCAGCCAGAAGTGAGAGTGAGTTGATGACTGCATGTGACTCTGTAAGTGCATGTGTTCATCCTGACTGATGAACCAGCCTGCGTTGTGATGGGTGATCTGGAAAACCGTCATTTTGGTGACTCTGTCAGATCTAGAGGATCATGCTTACGAACACGGTTGTACCTGGAGGGAGCAGCGAAAGAAATGGGTGTTGTTTCTTCAGCAGTTCCCTTATCTCAGGTATATGATATTATAGAAAGAATAACAGAGTCCGAAATATGTTATTTATCTGTATCTGTTGTTTTGATAAATCTAAGTATGTTCATAGTAAAATAATAAAAAAAAAAAAACAAACCAAAAATCCCCACCACCTTTAAAGGTACATGTATCACTGCAAAGTAGTGGATTTACATAATCTTCAATGCCTTTTGCGCTTTTCATAGAACTGAATAATGGCCACAGAGGTATTTTTATTGAGAAAGTAGCACAGCAACAACTTCTGTGGTTCTGCTAAGTGAAAGGAATTAGTACAAGATCATAAAATATTTAGGGTATGAGTAGTTTAAGGATTTAAAATTTTTTTCTAAGGTGCTAGCAGATAAAGGCACTGTATTTAAGGACACTCAGTGTAGACTATATTGCTCTAACTTCGAATGATAAAGATCAGTGGAGGACACAGTGAAAACATGGGCAGGACTTGGAGATGAGTAGCCTGAGAAAATAAATCTGTTCAGAACTTTGTGAAGGATTAAGGTTGTGTAGAATTGTAGGCTGTAGAATATAGAGTGGCTGAGAGATTTACTTCAGCTGTTCTTTCTTTGACTATATAGGTTTGCTTATTTCATTTTTTTTCCTTCTAGTTTGTGTTTCCAGCGTGGTGTTTGTTTAGTGCTGGAGATTATTTGTAGTGTGACAGTTTCTGTTTCCCTTAAAGATCAGACCTGTGGATACTGAAGCCATTTTTATCCTTCAGAAGGTCTTTGTTTTAGCCATTTGTATGGTTCATTTATCCAATATCCTCATACACAGGAAAGGTAAATATGAAATGTTCTATTTGAGAATAAATAATATTAATTGCTACTTCCATCTTTTAATCTATTAATGTCTACTTCCATCTTAACTGAATTCATATATCCAATTATAAGTCTTTTGCATTGATCTCTTAAATTGTGTTGTTAGGGTATTGTTGATTTTTTTTTATCACGTTAAACCTGTAAATAATCGCTTTTCTTGATCTGTGTATTTTTATCATTGGCAAGTCAAAGAGCTCTGTATTCAGCTTCATTTGAAAACAGAGGATATCGGTGTGGGGTAAGGTGCGCTTATAGAAGTCAAATGCATCAGTTCTTTCCAACAGCAAACAAATATTAAGTGATGTAAATCAACAGCTATGCTTAATATAGACCAGTCGAAGCATGGTCTTTTTTATATGACAACTCATACAGAATCATAAATGGCCATTTTTTAATATATAGGAATTCTCTTTGTGTCTGTGAAACCACCAGATAATGTGTCCTAGTGATAGATAATCTTTTCCATTGGGAATTGTGTTCTAAGATGTTTAGAAGAGAATATGATTGTGTAGGTGAATGCACAGAAATATTTTCATTATTTGCATCTCGTCCTCACATAAAGCTGTGTGCTGAAAAGTATACTTACCTTAGGAGAACATTTCTGTGTTTTAAAATGTGCGTCTGCTGCTTTGCTTTTACTGTTGGTTTAACACGTTATTCTAAATGTAAAAATCTGCATAGCACAGAATACTGCTGGTGTGGAGTAGCTGAGTCTTACCATGTAGATTGCAGCCTACTACATAAACCGTATGAAATGTTTTTAACAAATGGAATATTAAGGGATGGCTCTTGAGAACTGTTCAGTGTGTCCTGTACTTAAGTACTGTTGTATATATGTTTGCCTTGGTAATTCTAAGCATGTTTAAAGTCCATGGGTATGAATTTTCCACAGTATTTCTTCAGTTACTCACTAATTTGTCTGTGGTAAGCTAATTGAAGCTGGAAATGGGCAAATAATAAAGAGGATTAAAGGAGAGAGAAGAGTCCCAGCCAGCATGCTACTCTAGGCCATCTCTTTTCAGCTTTTCTCAGCTGATGTCTCTGTTAATGGATGAAAAGGAATACTTTAACATAAAACCTCAGATTTTAAATGTAAAACTAGAAAACCTAGTATCTCATTTTCCTGGATCTTAGGTAACCTCGGTATACCATGTAAACCTAGTGACCTCACAAAGCAGTGAGCTTGTAGCACGCCAAGTTTAATAGGTCTGTGATAAGTGATCACATAGCAGCTTGACATAAACTATTTGCAAAGTAATGTTGTTTCTTATGGTAGAAGCAATAGGCCCTGTTATAATGAGAAATGTCTTTTGCTAAAGGCTAAATGTAGGTTTGAAAGGCTTCCTACCACTCCAGATATGTAGCAGTTGTTTTAAAGCTGAGGGAGAATGGTAAAAAGTACCTGTAAATGACTTATTTTATTTCCTTTCTTTAAAAGCCTTTGTCTCACTATCGGACCCCAAACTCTTCACATTCTTTCATAGCTGTCTAACAGGTCTAAGAGTAGGTTGCATCTGACTGCTGACTGGTTTTAGAACTGGGATTAAGCAAAGCACAGAGGCTTATTTTGCTACACTCCTAACTACAATGTACCTATAGTGTTTGAAATGGCAATATTTATTCCTCCCCAGTCCTGTAACAATATTTTTTTTGAATACCAGCTATTTGGTATAATTTAGAATGTTGGAATTTAACTTCAACCTCTCACCAGACTTCATTGTCACATCATGTTCTTGGAGAGCAGGGGCTGGAATTCATGTTCTTTCTTTCTGGATTGCATAGTGTATTCTGAAACTCCTCTAGAGATTGTATAAAAGTATGAAATTCTCCTCATTAGACTCTTCCTGTTTCAAGCATTATTCCCTCAGACCTCCTCCGAGGAAGTAAAAACTTTCTGTAGGCAACTCTGTTCTGTAGCTTTGTTTAAGACAAGTGAGACTTAATCAGTCTCTGGTTCTTACATTGCCCAGCATTACTAATTGCTGTATCTTATTTCTGACAGTGTTGGGAGATTTGTGCTTCAGGGGGAGGAGCTGGAACAATTGCACAAAACAGTTATCCCATAACTTCCTTCCAGGAAAATTTCCTTCTAAACAGTTGTCTGGGGATCGTTTCCAGAATCCATACTGAGATATTACAGTTATCTCTTGTAACTATTAAAGAGTTCCTCTTATGTGTTTTACAGCAACTACTGTATGTGCCGTCATACATCTAGACTAATGAAGAATTGATTTTGTTGTTAAGGAAAAATATTAGACCTTTGCTAGAGCAGTCAAAACACCAGCAACTGCATAGGTCCAATTGGAAAGGATTTGACTGTCAAACCTAGAATGGACAGACACTTTGTGTCTTTTCAAATTTTTCATTGTACTGGGTTTGGCGGGGATAGAGTTAATTTTCTTCTTAGCATCTGGTGTATTGCTGTGTTCATTGTAACCAAAACAGCCTTGATAACAGGCTGATGTTTTAGTTCTTGCTGAACAGTGTTTGCACAGTGTCAAGGCCTTCTTGGTTTCTCACTCTGTCCCAGTCAGTGTCCCCACAGAGAATAGAACAGGGGGTGCCCAAGACATGGGGAGGAGACACAACCAGACAGATGACCCAAACTAATGACATGTCATGTTTAGCTATGAAATGGAGGGGAGGGGGGTTTAGAGAAGTCTACCTGCTTTTGCTTCAGAACTGGCAGTCTACCTTTGGGCAGTGGTGACTTGGTTCTTTTTTTTTTCATCTCTCCATCCACTTTTCCTTTGTTAAACAGTTTTTGTCTTGACCTACAAGTTTTCTTTCTTTTGACTCATGCCTTTCTCTTCTCCCAGTTCCATGGCAGTGGGGGAGGAAGTGGCTGTGTGGTGCTTAGCAGCCTACTGGGCTTACCTCCCAACACCCATGATGATCTCTTTATGGTTTTGTAAGCCAAAAAGAAAATAAGAGAGTTATCAACACATGGATATCTGTGATAATATGTTTTCGGATTCTTCAACGAGGGGCAGGTATTTTGCTATTATTTTCAATGTTGACTTTTTAAGACACCATGAAAACTTATGTCACAAAAAATATTGACAGAGAACAGTTAATTATAGTGCATTTTTACAAGTCTTTGTATATTCTGGAGTTAAAACTGAATGTTTTGCCTTGCCACAGGCTTTTCTGTGCCTCATCTCCCATAGTGTTCTTCTCAGACCCATTCTTCTTAGCAGTTCTTATTTGCCACTCATGTCTTCTCAGCCTTTACTCTTTCTACAGCTCCCCCCATGCTGGCCTCTCCAAGATACTGTCTTTCTGCTCAGCTGTTAATCCTGCTGTATTCAAATTTGACAGCTCCCTTCTGCCTTTTTTCTTCCCTGGAGAGCATTATTTATAGAAAGGTCTATGCTATTCCTCCTATATGCCAAAACTTGTGTCAGTCCATAGGCCAAGTGAAGATAGAATTCTTAAGGCAAACTGCTGAAATTTGTTTCTATTTGAGTGTTATGGAAGTATTTTCTTTTAAGGCTTCTTTGCTTCATAAATAAAGGTGGATAGACTTTCTCAGGGAGTGTAAAAAACGATTCTTGGCTGAAGGCCAACACTCAAAAAAAAACTTGGAAGTTCATATTCCAGGCAAGAGAGTGCTAGTGCAGTTCAGTGACCACAGCTTTTCAGAGTTAAGGATGGGACAGTGAGTGTTTTTTATACTATATAAAAATCATATATATTTTTTACATATACTACATATAAAATAAATTTATAAAAATGTTGTTCTTGCAAATGAAAAAACTACCTTGGTTAATTTTATTTGATTTTCCTTCCAAAGTTGACTTGACACATAGAACCATTTAAAAAAAATCAGTCAAAACAGTTAACTTTATCATTCAAAAGTAAAACTGTGTAATAGAAAGAGAGTTCAGTACTTTTCGTAGAGGCTTATAATAACTGATAGATTTTTAACTGTCTTTGTGCTCCTTAGTAGATGCCAGAAATGGTGGAAATCCATACCCCTGCTGCCACAGAAAATTGTAGAATGGTGCAAATTATATCTGAGCTAGGAATTCCAAATAGGATTTCTTTCTGATATTTTCTGAAAACATTTGAAACTTGCCCTGTATGTTGTATCATGTTTTTCCCTAAGCTGAGAATATAAAAAATTTGAACAAAACTAGTTAGTGTACTTACAAGGTTAATGTTAGTGCACTCGTTCATTTCCATAGTTACTTGAGGGGTGTAAAGAGGTAAAAAGAAAGAGAGTACATTCTCTTCCCATTCTTCAATGGGGAAAGGAAGTTTGAATGGAAGTTTGAATGGCAAACTAGGACTTGCTGAATGAAAAGGATGGACTTGAAAAGAAGAGTGATACAGGGACATGACATAGGAGAAAAGTTGTTCCTACAGTGCAAAATCAAGTGAAATTGCTGTCTGGTGAAAACAATTTATGTAAAGCATCTGACAACAAATAAAAACATTATAGAATGCAAACTAGTGTTTGAAGAAAATGTAGGGCTGGGAGGAGAATTGTTAGAACAAGTATAGTTTGCTGCAACAACAAGTGGTTATGGTATGACTGATGCTTCCACTCCTGTTAGCAGTGCAGTGTGTTAGGGGAGCAGTAATAAAATACAATTGGCACTGAATTAGTGCGGTGAATTGAAATGGAAAGTTGGCTGTACATTCAGAATTTCAGTACAGTATACCTGAAACAGTGCTTAGTCTTAAATAGTAAAATAAAAGGAGCAGGAAGGGAACGTGGTGAATAGTCAGGTACAATAATATGTAACTAGGTACATAACCACCAGATATGTGGATGACATTACTGAGGAAAAGTAACTGAATTTAGAGATGGTAAAAAAATTGGATTTAAAATAAATACAAGTATGTAATTTATTCCTATTCTACCTCTTCCTGTAATGTAAATTGAAGGAATAATAAAAGGCCTACCAAATTTAGTTTGTGTCATCTCTTCATAAGATTCATGTTGCTAAGAGTAGTATTTGTATGTGTGTTTGTAAATAATTGTAATGACATTGTTGACTTTATTTTGGATGGAGGAGGCTAGGGAAAGCTGGCATGTGATTTATAAAGATACTGCACTGAGCATCAGGTGATCGGAGTTCAATTCTGATTCTCTGAGTGAGCCTTCAAGGAAACCCTGTACATCTTCAGAATGACTTGGTACTTCAGCTCTGCCTCTGAAAAATGAGAGTTTCGGGATTTGACTAAAGAGGACTATGGGGATTTATTACTTAAAGTAATTGTAAATGTTTTATTTAGAAACCTTGTTAACAAAGCTCTTTTTAGGCGGCAATAAGTGTATGTGCTCAGGAATTTTGCCAGGGTAGATGTTGCCATGGAGGAGTGTAATATTTTGTCTGGGAGGTTTTTTGTGTTAATGCAGTTTCTGATGTTACGGTGTCTTCCTCTTGGTTTGGATCTGTTGGCCGCAGTACAAGCAAGTGGTGTGCATAATGCCTCCTTTGCTCCAATTAATTTGTACCTCTTAATTTTTTTTCCTCCCTTGCACCTCTTAATTTTTTCTCATGGCGAATTAAAACGTGCAGAGGAACTGAAACAAAGACTAGTTCTGCTCAGTCAGGCAGCTAATCTATAGGCATGTTGTTTGTCTGTAGAGTATTGCTTAAACATAATCTGTTGTCTAGTCAGTGAGTCACAGACAGGTGAATCCTCTGTCAGATAAAATGATCCTGGGTCTTCGGGGGAGAGCATTAACTGCACAGATAGTACTGGAGGGTGGGATATGCACACCTGTTTACACTGTTATCCAGGGAAGATCAGAGGCACAGGGCATGCTTGGCAGGTGAAGCTAGGTAGATCCTGGAAAGATAAGTGGGAAAAGCAGAAGGGCTTTCCTGCTGCCAAAATGCAAAGTTCTTTGTTTTTTCTAGTCACCTTTCTGTGTTAGAAATGCAATAATGTAATGATATATACCTCAGAGAAAAATACTAATGAAGCATATGTGATAGATTTCAGAATTTAAAATAGTTAAAACCAAGTATTGCAGTAAGACTTTTAGTTTCATTGTTTAATTTAAAGCCAAAATAAAGCCAAAAACGTGAACAGTATACTAACAGCAACAAAGTAAAACGTGAAAGGAACTTATGTCTGGTCTCAAAAATAAATTCTAATTTCATTGTTTAAATTGAAGACAATAATTTGGCTTAAACTTGTTTATTCAGTTCCTCTATGTAGAGTGGAATTCCAGTGCTTTAGAAGACAAATTTCTCACATCTTGAAAAATAACTTCAGAACTTAATGAGTTTCTTGTCTCTGTGCTACTCTGTTCAACTATATAAATGGCATTAACTATGTATTTTTATTTTGTACATTTATAGAATTGTTTAAGTGAAATCAGAATGTATCAAGTCGTTCCATCACCAGTTGCTCTAGAGGTCAGAAGAAATCTGTTGCACAAGCAGGGGAATTTCTTGTCCCATTAAATCATCAAGTTCTTATTGTCCTAAGGAGCCTCCAACACTTGTAGGGGCAGTGTTAGAGGAGGGTTTTTTCATTATCCAGTAAGCACAGAGGCAAAGATGTACCCACTTCTCGGAATGTGGCATGTCATGAACACTGGCGGAAGCAGCACAGTCTCTTATGTCTCAGTTTAATTTTAGATAGAAAGGTGTTAATCTAAGCCTGCTAGATGTTTGTCTTAAAGCTGGTAAGTGCTTTTTTTCCCCTCTCCCCCACGGTCCTCATTTTTTAATAGGTTGTGGTTGTACTTCTTCACCAGCTTAAGCAGATGTATGTTGATGGGTCATTTACTTGACCATTTTAGTTAATCTGAGGAAGTTTTTCTTAATGAAAATGTTTCTAGCCTGTGCATGTTCAATGTCTTATTTACATAAAGACTTGTGGAACATCTTTGCTAGTGTAAGGAGTATACTCTCTTATTAAGTCAGACATTAAGTGTATAGCAGGATACTTCTGAATCATGCTTGGCTACATTCTGTAGTAGAGCTTTTTCTTATAATTCTGTACTGACTTGTAAGAAATACGTTAACATCTATTTTGTATTAAATAAATTGATGTATTAAATGGAGGATGGGGTGCTGATATGGGCCCTCCACCTGCTGTCCAGGGGCCTGCTAGGGATGCCATGGTGTGGCTGAAGTCCTGTGGAGATGAGTGGGAGGTTCCTGAGGTAGTAGGTGTCAGGGAGGAAACTTCTCCAAAACGCCTTATAAATAATAAAGGGCCCACTAAGGAGGCAATGTGACCAGGAGTCCAGCTGAAGTGCCTCTATACAAACCTACGATGCTTGGGCAACAAGCAGGAGAAGCTGGAAGCTACCATGCTACTAGAAAGCTATGATCTAGTTGCCATCACAGTAACTTGGTGGGACGAATCCCATGATTGGAGTGTGGCTATTGAAGGCTACAGAGGGGACAGACCGGGAAAGAGGATAGAGGCTTTGTCCTCTTATCTCAGGAAAGGGATAGAATGTGAAGAGCTGTCATTGAAGAATAGCCATGAACAGGTTGAAAGCTTGTGGGTCAGAATAAAAGACAGAGGAACCAATGGGAACCTTGTGTTTGGTCTATACTATAGGCTACCTAATCAAGGAGAGCCAGCTGATGGAGCCTTCTTCTTCCACCTACAGGAGGCTTCATGCTTCCAAGCTCTTATCCTACTCGGGGACTTCAACCACCCTGACGTATGCTGGAAAAGTAGCACAGCAAGCTGTAGGCAGTCCAGGAGAATCCTGGAGTGCTTTGAAGATAACTTCTTAGTCCAGCTGAGAGAGACCTCCACCTGAGGGAATGCAATACTGGACCTATCAGGTCCAGTCACTAATACAAGTGAACTCATCAGTGATGTTATAATTGGAGGCAGTCTAGGCTGCAGTGATCGGCACTGGCGGAGCTCAAGGTCCTGAGGGATATGGGGTGAGAGAGGAGTATAGTCAGGACCCTAAATTTCAGGAAAACAGCCTAACAGCTCTTCAAGGAGTTTGTCAGTAGGACCCACTGGGACATGGTCCTCGAGGACAAGGGAGCAGAATAGAGCTGACAAATATTTAAGGATGCTTTTCATGAGGCCCAAGAGTGCATGTTCCCCATGTATAGGAAATCAGGTAGAAAAGGGAAAAGACTAGTACGGCTGAGTCGAGACCTGCTGGTCAAACTAAAGAAGAAGAGGGAACTACACAGGCAATGCAAGCAGGGACAGGGAGCCTGGGAAGAGTACAGGGGCACTGCCTGATTGTGTAGGGATGGGATCAGGAAGGTTGAGGCACAGCTGGAGTTGAACTTGGCAAGGGAAGTGAAGACAAACAAGAAGGGCTTGTGCAGGTACATCAATCAGAAGAGGAAGGTTAAAGAGAACATACCCCCGCTGAGGGCTGAAAATGGTGACCTCATATCAAAAGATGAGGAGAAGGCTGAGGTACTTAATTTTTTGCCTCAGTATTCACTGATAACCGCTCAACCCTCACCACTCCTGGGTCATGGGACAACAAGATGGTGACTGGAGTGTAAACTCCCTCCCACAGCAGAGGCAAATCAGATTCATGACCACCTAATGAATCTAAACATGTATGTCCATGGGACCTGATGAGCTGCATCCCAGAGTCCTGAGGGAATTGGTTGATGTGGTTGCCAAGCCACTCTCCATGATATTTGAGAATCCATGGCAGTCAGGAGAAGTCCTTGGTGACTGGAAGAAGGGCAACATTGTGCCATTTTTGAAAAGGGTAGAAAAGACAACCCTGGGAACTACTGACCTGTCAGCCTTACTTCTGTGCCTGAGAAGTTCATGGAACAGATCCTCCTAGAAGCACATGGAGGACATGGAGGTGATTAATGGCAGCCAGCATGGTTTCACCAAAGGCAAGTCCTGTATGACCAACTTGGTGGCTTTTGATGGTGGGGTAACCACATCAGTGGACACAGGAAAAACTACGGATTTGATCTATCTGGACTTCTGTAAAGCCTTTGATGTGGTTCCCCCCCAGCATCCTTCTCTCTAAATTGGAGAGATATGGATTTGATGAGTGGACTGTTTGGTGGATAAGAAAGTGGTTGGAGGGTCGCATTCAGAGAGTAGTGGTCAATGGCTCGAAGTCCAGTTGGAGATCTGCAACAAGTGGTGTCTCTCAGGGGTCCGTACTGGGACCAGTGCTATTTAGTTTCTTCAATGATGTAAATAGCAAGGTTGAGTGCACCCTCAGCAGGTTTGCAGATGATACCAAACTGAGTGATGTAGTTGTCACACCAGAGAGAATGATGTCATCCAGGGGAACCTGGACAGGCTGGACAAGTGGGTCTGTTTGAACCTCACAAGGTTCAGCAAGGCCAAGTGCAAGGTCCATCACCTGAGTCAGGGCAGTCCTTGATTTCGATACAGACTGGGAAATAATGTGATTGAGAGTGACCTTGTTGAGAAGGACTTGAGGGTGTTGATTGATAAGAAGCTCAACATGAGCCAGGAATTTGTGCTCGCAGCCCAGAAGGCCAACCGTATCTTGGACTGCATCAAAAGACGTGTGGCCAGCAGGTTGAGGGAGGTGATTCTGCCTGTCTGTTCTTCTCTTGTGAGACCTCATTAGGAATACTGTGTCCAGTTCTGGAATCCTCAACATAAGAAGGCTATGGAACTGTAGGAACGAGTCCAGAGGAGGGCTACAAAGATGATCAGAGGGCTGGAGCACCTCCCATATGAGGACAGGCTGAGCGAGTTGGGCTTGTTCAGTCTAGAGAAGAGAAGGCTCTGATGAGATCTTATAGTAACCTTCCAGTACCTGAAGGGACTACAAGGAACCTGGGGAGTGACCGTTTACAAAGGATTGTAGCGGTAGGATGAGGGACAATGGGTATAAACTGGAGAGGGGCAGACTTAGTCTAGGCATAAGGAGGAGTTTCTTCACTGTGAGGGTGGTGGGGCACTGGAACAGGTTGCCCAGGGAAGTTGCAGATGTCCCCTCCCTGGAGGTGTTAAGGCCAGGTTGGATGGGGCCTCGGTCTCTGTGGTCTAGTGGGAGATGTCCCTGCCAGTGGCAGGGATGTTGGAACTAGATGGTCTTTAAGGTCCCTTCCAACTCAAACTATTCTACGATTTTATAAATGTTCAAGAAAAAATGCTGTATTTCTGGGAATTTGTCGTATTGGGAAACATTCACTGTGATTTGTCAACTCAGAGTAACTGCTTTTTATTGGCATTTCTGGTCAATGCTACAGCAAAAACCTCCTGGTTATTTATGTACTTGTGGTATCAGAACTTTTAAAAATCTGAACTTTTTCTCACATTGAAAGTAGGCAAAGAAAGCTTACTGTTCCAGATTAACAAACTCTCTACTACCATGGGAAAAGCTGTTGTGAGGAGGTGGTTGATATTTTAAAAGTAATCTACCTAGGAAATTATAAAGAAAAGACAGCTAATTCAAATACATTTTCAAAAATTGTAAAACTGGCATAAGTATTTCACTGTAAAAAATATGTCTAAACATTTATTTTAATTTGGCAACTTATTCTTTTCAGGAAATTTGGAGAGCGACCCCAACCGAAACGGCTCACCAGGTAAGCATTAAAGAAATTCTGTTTTTAACAGTTTTCTGAAGTTACTTTTTTCATTCTTAGAAGGGTTTCTAAATTAAAAAATAGCAGCTTGCTAATCCTAGGATTTTAAATATCAAGGCTTTTCAATTGCTGTTTGCAATCAGCAGCCAGAAGTAAAACTGAACAGTAAATACCTTTTTAATGGGGTACTCAAAATGCTGTTTTAGAAATGATATTGACGTCCTATATCAGTTATTCAGATTCAGTAGGATGTGAATATGCTTAGTTTTAAATCACCAGGAATGAGCCAAATTTAGTTTCTTGGGTGAAAGTGACTTGTGAGGTCATTTAAAATAACATTTGTTACTGCCAAAATTCAGCTATTATGTTACTGCTGTCATGCAGCAGGTAAGAGCAAAAGTAACAGTGCTGTCAAGGAGCGATCTTAACAAATCTTTTGTGAACCCTGAACAGTTAGGTGGCATCAAATAATACCATCAAGTAAATCCAGTCAAAAAAATGTTTAGCGTAACTGGAGTACTGTGTCTGAGTTGCTCCTGGTCTACCTGGGAAGTGTTTACATTAGCTGCTGTTAAGTAGTCACCAGTTTTTCAAATTGTTGCTGCACAGAATGCAAATATTTATTTTTCTTTGCTAATCTTAAGTAGCTACTGAGTTTAATGTCCACAAGGCAATTGAAATACAAAAGAAGCACGGGGTTTTATACAGTTTTGTGTCTTAATACTGCTATATAAAGACATGGAAACCCGTGGTCACTCTGGCCTGCTTCTGTTTTGGATGAGATTATGATGTTTTATGTAAAGCAAGGTGGAAGGAGCATTTACATTTTGGGGGTGGGCTGTCTGTCTCATTGAATTTCTGGATAAGCTTAATTTCATTGTGAAATTGATCTATACAGACTTGTAAGCAATTAACCAAACACTGCAGTTTCCTGTTGGCCTACCTATTTTCAGGGATATTTAAAGATACAAACTTCTAAGTCATGAACTTTTTTCCATCTGGAGCAATAATACCTGTTAGTATCACACTGAAGTTGCTGATTAAATTTATCTTCCATGGTTTAAAAAGAATCACAGAAATAGATTGTCTTCTGTGATTTAAAAAGAACATAAAAAATAATGACTACTCAGTGTAATGTCCTTTACCTCAGTTGCCTATTGAAGTGTAGTGACTCTATATTTCATGTGCAGGATTTGAGTTACTAGATGTGCCAAGTACTTTTTCCCGTGAGTATAGGTAGGCACCTGGATACTGCTAGCCATTCTTCAAAGCAGTAGCTTATAAACCTTTTATATACTGATAAAAGGTACAAACAAGCAACTGAACTTTTTTCCTCTGGAAAGGAAAATACTGAAACAGAAAAACAATCACACAAATTTTTAAGACTATAATTTATTTATGTAATGCTAAAAAGTGTATTTATAAGCGCTCAAAGGAGTTTAGTTTAATTATTGGGAAAGTACTCTGCTGTTTTTTGTAAAGGCAGGCTTGTTTATGTAATAATCTGTTCATTATCATGCAAGCTCCAGCAGAACAACACTACTTAGTTCAGACTGTGCAGATTAGTTTTAGGTATAAACCATAGTAGTACTACCTTCATGGAGTTTCAAGATTTGATAATAAAAATGTCGTGTAAGAATTGCAGTTGTTTTGTAGTTTATCAGTGGGAAGGACTGGAGAGGAATGTTGCTAGTTCTCCTAGGAGCATGGATTGTCCAAGTACACTGTAGCAACAGAGCAATAGGAAAGGCAGAATTTCTTCTTTCTGCAGTGCTAAATAAATATTAGATAGCACTTAACTTTTTTTGTGGGTGGGTTGCTGTTTTTGGATATTCTTCTAATGGTAGTCAAGTTGAAAGTTTTTAATATAACAGATGTTCTTAGTTTAGTATGACAGTACTCTAAAAGAGTATTTCAAATTGGCAGATAAAATGTTTTTAAACACTAATGTAGCTAATATATATCATAATGAAATGTGTAATAATTTCCCAGAGAATTATGTTCTGTGGTTTAAAATACATTCTTAAACAATGGTTGTAAATTAACTGTTTGAGTCTGTATGCTTTGAGACTGTTCTTCCATCTGTTCTTTCATGGATAAATACCAGTTTTACTAATGTCAAATGTAATTAGATCAAGTTAGTCCAAATTTAAAATAGCAATTTGAGTCTTTTGTCTGTTATATCCTCCTATTTGCACAGAAAATCTAGCCCATTGATCACTGTCTTATGCAAGCATGACAAATGCAAGTGTTTATAAAAAACATGATTAACAAAGCTGGATTTTTGTTGTTCAACAACCCCTACCCCCAACTATATGTAAAGATTTCTTTTTTCAAAGAGCTTTTCAACAAAATATTGCCTTTTGTCTTCCATCCTTTTACACTGGGAATGTTTTCTTGAGAAGCCAGGACATTTGTTTACTTTTGTTTTCTAGATCTGTCCAAAGAGAATTGAAATGTTGAGTGCAGTACAGACATGGACACAACACAGCCTTCTTATATAATTCCTGTTAAATTCATAATTTCTTTTTTTCTGGGTGGGGATTCAACCTGCAAACTCCTCCAGGAACTTAAAAGTGTTCCTGTCAGCTCTCCAACACAGCTAAACCCTTGGGTGTTGAATTTGGTGTGCTGCTTAATGAACAGTTAGATTATTACAGAGAGGAATGATAGGATGCATTGTGCTTTTAGCTCTCTCAAGGAATTGCTGTTGGTGTGTTTGAAGCAATTATAGCTTTTATGTCATTACAGTGATGATAAGTGATAGAAAATTTAATTTTTTTTCTTTATCTGATTATATGCTATGCAGCAAATAGATGTTTTCTCTGGAAAGTTAGATGAAACAATAAGCTGAGAATTTAATCTTTTCTTAGTATCTTTACAACCAAAAGAAAATTTTAGATAAACATTGCATTGCTTTAGTTAATAGCTAAAACAAAATTTCAGAACAATTTGTCATTATGAAAGACAAAATTGTTTAAGGAGACAATACTGAATTAAAGTGTTCTAATCAAATATTTATGACATGGTACTTTATAAAATCTGACTTTGCACCTGGTGTGGTGATTGACATTGATACAATTTTACATCACATAGTAAATGACCACAGAGACCTGCTGCTAGCTTCAAGTAAGATAGTTGCTTCTTTTTGCTGCGTAATTGTCCTAAAAATCAAACCAAACTCATCTTGACTGTATTAATAGTTGCCTTTTTCAAATTTCAGATGGAGGGAAAAGGATTGTCCTAAAGCTCTCCTTGGATTATTACCATTATAAACAAAACTAAAAGCACTTTGAAAGCTTGTTTTGTCTTTTAATATTTAGGGAAGCAATGCGAAATTACCTAAAGGAACGAGGTGATCAAACAGTGCTAATACTCCATGCAAAAGTTGCGCAGAAATCCTACGGAAATGAAAAGAGGTAAGTCTATTCTTTCCTGACTTCCCTCTACAGCTTCCCCCTAGGGAAACCATAGTCTGTAGTCTAGTGCGTAGGACATGCAGAGTTCCTCAGGTTATACTAAAAATAATAAAATATATGCTCTTGTAAGTAATTTTGTCGCACAAGCTGCAAACCTGTGGGATTCAGTGTAGTCATGCCAATTTCTATCAACTGGTTCTCTTACCTGTTGGTGAAGTTTTTCCTTCATTCATCTAAAATGGCTGTAATTTTAAACTTTCCATTTTAAGTCTGGAGTAAACAAGGTGATTAATGGTGGTTGGTTGTAGAGGAGTTTTTTTCCTGAGTAATTTCAACTTTATGTGAAAGGGAAGTTGCTAGCCTCAGTGAGATACTTTTCTGAATCAGATCTTTCATAGCTTTAAAGAGAATGACAGGTCTATCATAACCATATTTACAGTAAACATTCTCTCCTAAAAAAATCAATATAGTGCATTTTACAATAGCAGGTAGTTTAGTAAGGGATGGAATCTACAGGTATGTGTGAGCATAATTGTCTTTTAAGCAAAGGTGAACTTCTTGCAGTCTTCCCTGTATGATGTTTTTGTTGCCTGACTTGTAGAAGCAGAGAGGGTCATCCTTCACATGCAGATTTCTAGGCCCCTTCATAGAATCGTAGAATAGTTTGGGTTGGAAGGGACCTTAAAGGTCATCCAGTTCCAACTCCCCTGCCATGGGCAGGGACATCTCCCACTGGATCAGGCAGCCCAAGGCCCCATCCAATCTGGCCTTGTACACCTTCATGGATGGGGCAGCCACAGCTTCCCTGAGCAACCTGTGCCAGTGCCTCACCACACTCATAATGAAGAAATTCCTCCTTATGTCTAGTCTAATCCATCTCTTATGATGCAATAAATTTTTTTTTAAGTATAAATTATATTTTTCAACCTTAAATTTCACTAAAATAAATAGCAGAGTGTTGGATTAGGTGTCAGATACTTTGTATTATTTGTTCACCGCAAATGACCACATATTCAGCACATTAATGGTTTTGAATTTTTAACCTTTCTTTTGCCACTGTTGCATGAGTCCTATTACATTGTTATGTTTTTCAGTTTTCTGAGATTTGATATTTTAACAGATTTTTGTATGAAACTGTGAGAAAAAAGCAATCTGTTAGAATTAAGCCTGCAAAGTTCTTAGTTCATTGCTACCATTCTAAATCACACTTCATGTTATCTGTGGATTGCAGAGAAACAGGCTATATTTTCAATTGTTCTTCAGTATTTCATGCCAGAATAACTTCAATATTTGTCTTTATTTTCTGTTAGCCAGTGTCTCAAGTCCTTTCTTTTGGGCAGTGTCCAGATTTTGCAGCTCTGTGGAGTTGTTTACTCAAAGTGCTTTTTAGATCTTCCTGAAATTCTTGATGAGAGCCACATGGGAAGTCAGTGAAAGAGGAAGGAGGAAGGGCATGAAAGCAGATGAGCCTCCTGTATATCTGCTATATAACTATACAGACCTGTCTTGCTCACTGCCATGCTTAAATGTGAAAGGGTTGCAGTGCAAGGCCTTCCTAGCAGTAAATGATAACCTTAATCCTTTGCAGCAAACTCAACAGCCATGATAATATAGGGACTTCTGATTGTTATCTTCACAGATTGTGTAGTCATTCAAGAGTTTGCATAGTTAAGGCTTACTGCAGATGAGGTAAGCACGTTACTCACAAAAAATGAGATATCTGCCTGCGGATAAGAAAGGGAGTTTTTAAACTGTATCTGTAACTTCAGTCTGTTCTCCTGGGGCCAGATCAGCTCGTGAGGGCAGGAAAATATTCTAAAGCTGTCCTGTGTTCAATTATTTTGGAGAACAAATTGCATTAAAAGGTAGGAGAAAATAAAAAGATGAGCTATGTAACTTTGGTTATTAAAAGTTCCATTACTGTTTGAAACATTTACGGAAGCGTTTTGAAGAATACAGTGCAAAGCTTCAATTTTGTATTTGCTTACAGTTTCTGAAAGCTCCTGTGTTCATTTCATAGCTTTGCCATAAATTCCTGTTGCCTTGAATGTACCTGTATGCTTGTATGCTTCACCCAATGGTATTAAGGTCACGGTGGCACATGCATTACCTAAGTACTGGTAATGCTTGGTAAGTTAGTTGTTGGTTTCTCACTGCTTGAAACAATTTCTAACTGGAATTAAGCATTCTTTTACCACTTCAGATTTGTAGGGTGCAGTTCAGTTGCCTATCTCAGCATAACTGCATTTGTTAATGAGAAGTATCTCAGATTCACCTTTTAAAGAATGAAACCATATCAAATGAGAGTATCAAATATTAAGATTCCATTTTTCCGTGTAAATATTTTGGTTTCTTTTATGTTTTAACCCATCATTTTGACTGTCCCTGGTACTGTTCTGGTCATTCTCAGACTGCTAACATCAGTAATGATGTCCTGTTGTTACCAGGGTAAGCAAAAATAATTGTTATGTTAAATCCTTGGATCCATGTGTGCCCCAAGGTACTTGGTGAAACTGTGTGATGAATTGCTGTCGGATTAATATTTCAGAAGAATGTTTACTTCCTACTCAGTTGTACTTTAGTTATGTGATTAAGAAAAAAGAGAGGTAGGCCCTATAACTCAAAGGCCAAAGGAAGAGTATTTTCATTTGTTCCACCAAACATTATCCTGTCTTATTTCCCATCAGTCATGCTAGAAATTACTTGATCTAAATTACTTATTCTGGGGAGGTGATTTTCTTTCTCTCTTTTCCTCTTTATAGTTATCTGAGAGCCTGCCTTTCACAAACATTTGCATTTGCATTTACATTGGAAGTATGTTATTAATGAGAGAACCTGTTCCCAGGACTTATTTTATACATATCAAAGAGTCTTTAATCCTGTGTGAAAATTAGGAATATGAGGATACTCATGGCTTCCTTGCACTATATGAGATAGAAAATTTGTAGTTAATCTCTTCTGTACGTGAGTTCCTGTGATTGTAAATATGATGGAAGAAGCCCCCAGACTTTACTTGTTTATCTGAAATGTGGCATAAGAGGCTGACATATAAGAAAACCCACTCATTGTGAATGTCCAGACTCTTTCCTCTTCTTTGGGAGTTTTAACTGAACTTCAAATTGTCTAAGCTGCAAAAGTTTGTTTCTTTGTTCAGTAAGAGATATTTTTCCAAGTTTTTTCTCAATAATGTAATTTAAAAAGAGCGCTTTAATTTTTGTGGCTTGTTTTCTCTTCATTAGTGGGTTTAAAATTTTTAATAGGTCGTTGTTGCCATCTAGTGGCCATGGTTCTCCAAAGGACTTGGTTTCGCTTAAAGCTGAAATGAAAAGGATAGGGAAAAGGTTTGGGATTTCTTTTTTTCTTGTGTTCTAACCAGTGAGATAAATGCAAAAGTCTGCATGAGGAAGAATATGCCTTAAGGTGTTATACCTGCATAGGATACAAGGAGTTTTTTTTCTTTTTTTGCAGAGCACTGCACTGTTAATAAAGGTTTATATTAATTTTTAGTCTGAATATAATTATTGGAATTAACTTATAGTTGTTGAGAAGAACATTAGTGTGAAATATCCATTAACGCTCAAAGGAACTTGTGTTGTCATAGAATCATAGAATAACCAAGTTGGAAGAGACCCACCGGATCAACGAGTCCAGCCATTCCTATCAAACACTAAACCATGCCCCTTAGCACCTGGTCCACCCGTGTCTTAAACACCTCCAGGGAAGGTGAATCAACCACCTCCCTGGGCAGACTGTTCCAGTTCCCAGTGACCCTTTCCATGAAAAATTTTTTCCTAATGTCCAGCCTAAATCTCCCCTGGCGGAGCTTGAGGCCATTCCCTCTCGTCCTGTCTCCTGTCACTTGGGACAAGAGGCCAGCTCCCTCCTCTCCACAACCTCCCTTCAGGTAGTTATAGAGAGCAATGAGGTCTCCCCTCAGCCTCCTCTTCTCCAGGCTGAGCAACCCCAGCTCCCTCAGCCGCTCCTCATAAGGCCTGTTCTCCAGCCCCTTCACCAGCTTTGTTGCTCTTCTCTGGACTCGCTCCAGAGCCTCAACGTCCTTCTTGTGGTGAGGGGCCTGAACTGAACACAGTTTTTGAGGTCCCTCAAGTTTGAGAGTTCAGAAGCTGACTAGGTTATGTGGGGTGTTTCTTGTGGCATCTGAGTTTGTTTCCAAAAGGTCAGCTCTTGAATAAATGCATATTTTACTTGACGTTTAATGCCCCACAAAATTGCATTTCCTAACCTTGGAGTTAGTTCATCACCCCCATTTTAAAAGTACTGTTCATAAGGGAAACATGGCAGTGGTCCTCTGATCATTGTCCTTGTTTGACCCCTTGCCAGTCTAACAAAAATTACTCTCATCCTGTTGCTGTCTTCCCACCCACATGTCTGTATCTGTGTATATCTGTGTATTTTTAAAAACATGATCACAGTTGTCTACAGTAGCAGTTTTCTCAGTGTAATTCTAAACCTGTTATTTCTTGCTTTACTTTGATTTTCTGTTTCCCAAAACATGCCAAAAGTTGTAGCAACTGGTTGATGAGCCTCTGAACAGATTGATAACAATAGTTATGGTATTTACATCTAGATGTGGGGTGATACAGGGCATATAAATTAGTTTGGTTGTGTAAAAGTAAGTGTACATCTTGTATTTTAATATAAAATGATTTTGACCATTATCATTGCACCGTCTCCCTCACAAACATCAATCCTTGTAAGATCTTTTTTTCCTTTAGGGTAGAAAAGCATTTGAGGGAAATTAGGTCTAATCTCTACTGATTTAATATTTGAAATAAATGCAAGTGAAAAGTAGGAAATGCACCTGATTTTCAGGTAAAAAAATTGTAGTAGGAAAGGGAGGGCTTAATTTTCCTTTAACAGAAACTTATGGTCATCTGAAATATATCCCTACTGCATTATTTGGCATCTTCACGAAGAAAGACGGAACAGGAGTCGGGTAGCAGAAGATGAGAAATAAAAGGCATAATAGCAAGCAGAATGTGATACACATTGTGTACTGTTTGATAACATTTATTACCACTTACTCTTTCTATTCATGGTGATTTAGAAATTTCAGGACTTCCATTCTTGCAGTAATAAAGTTACAGTAATCCACTCTAATGTCAGATAACTTTAAATTTTGGCTTTATGATTCATGGCTGGAGTAGTGGAAGCGCTGCTTCTGTGCTACTTCTCTTGTGCTGCTTCTGCAAAAGTGTTAAATTTCATCTTTTTAGGTACTTTGTTGTGTAGTTTCTCAAGTTGACAATGCTATCAGGAAACATCTGCTCTGCAAGTTGGCAAGGTTCTACCTGTTGCCTTGCTTGTGTTCTGTGTTTTCAATTGGAAGAAAAAAGTTTCAGTCTTCATAGGACCTCTAATTAGCCCAAAGGGTAAAAAGCAGATAGTCAAAAATTATGTGATACGCACATGAAAAAATGTTAGTTGCTAAACTGGATGTATTCATTCTGATTTTTTAACTTTGTTCTTAACTAAATTATGAAAAAAACAGTGCAACTGCTGGCTAAACTAAACCCAAAAGTGATTAGGATTTGTATTTAACCAATATGTTGTATTATAATGCTGCAATTAATTTTGAACATTTGCTATAAGTAGCATCTAAACTGATTTCAGTCAGTGCTGGGAAAGACTAGATTGTTCACAGTTACTGATAAAGATATAAAATCATCCTTATAATATAAAAACTAAAAAGGTCTCTGTACTTGGACAGAGTAGGCTCCCTTCTTGCTAATGGTGAAAACAGTAGCTGTTTGGGAGTTGTGGTCAGCAGTTGTCCGTTAAATTAGTTTGTGGAACTGTTCTGTGCAGTTATCATTGCTGCATGTTAAGCACCTACAAGAGCAAAGCACTGTCATTACTTTTAAGGCCTTTTTACTTTCTTTGAGTATCTCTTTGTAAAGGTTAAAAAGAATTTGTGTTTCACAGAGATGAAGACTGTTACCTGCATATATTTAACTGGAAAGACACTCAGTGACAGTGCATCTAATGCTAATTTTATTTGCATTTTAGAAAATCTTCAAGGCAAATGAAGGGCATGCACATATAAATTCAAATGCAAAATGTGAATGAGAAAGCTTTGGGTACACAAGTCTCTGTCTCAAGAATTTTTTTAAAAGCTATATGTAATTTCATAATGCATTTTTAATTTTCAGGTTTTTTTGTCCTCCTCCATGTGTGTATCTTATGGGCAGTGGATGGAAGAAAAAAAAAGAGCAAATGGAACGCGATGGTTGCACTGAGCAAGAATCACAGCCTTGCGCCTTCATTGGAATAGGAAACAGTGACCAAGAAATGCAGCAGCTGAACTTGGAAGGAAAGGTAGAAGTGTAATAAGCCACTCGGATTACTGCAGAGGATATTAGAGCTACATGGTGCAAATTTCAAGGAATACCTTTGCTTATTTTTGATAGCTTTTGTTACACTAGCAGATAAAAAAGTGGTTCAATAAAATCCCTCAAAAATAGATGGGACAGTTGAATAGATGGATTTCATTCATGATCTTGTAGCAGGGTACTAACCTTACATTTGGAGGTTGTTGATTCAAAGCAGGTAAACTGTTAGGTTATGTAGTAGGCATCGATGGTTAACTGAAGTAAGGTTTATGCTCCAAACTCCGTGTCCCTTTTGCTGGCTTGCATGAATGCATAATCTCATCAAGGAATTATCTGTACAACATTTGCTGCTAGAAGTGGTCTTTAAGTTCCTTTGCATTAAAAAAAAAAAAAGACCATTTTAATAAATTTAGTAGCTAGGTTTTTTTTTTTAGTGATATAAATTGCTACAAGAGTTTTTAAAAGATATTTGTAGTTACTTAAACAGTTGGAATGAAGCTGGCAGCAAGAGTGCTCATTTTAGCTAGCTGTTTTATTAAGCAGTATTTTATAGCTACCTGGTATTTTCACCACAGTCTACTTAGAAGTGCTTCATATGTTGCTGAATAGGAAAAAGGATAATAAAAGTTCTTCATGAGATTTTTGGGTTTGGTTTTTTTTTTCAAGCTCCTGTTGTCACCTAGCCTAAACATTTAGCGAAAAGTAACTTTTGAGTGTTTCAAAGCTAATCATCCCTCATCCTTTCAATAAAAGTTTGGCTCAACTCATTTTCTGCACAGTCAGCCTCTTGTGCCTTCCCATTGTACTGCCTGTATAGCTCTACTCAAATGTGATTTTTTTTTTTTAGTAACGTTCTTAACCTCTCGCAGATGGCTATGGTCTCTAATTATCTGTTTCTCAAGCCTGGTAATGGTCTTTATAAAGACACTAATTTACTGACATTGGGTGCAGAACTTCACAAAGCTAAACAGTAGTCATGAAACGTCTGTATGGAAGAGACAGAAAAAGCCATTTCCAATCTGTTTTAGAAACTATTGCATTAGTTTTCTCATTGCGTTCATAGTTAAAAATATGCAGTTTCTTGAACTGCATTGATATGAAAGAAGGAACAACACTATGTTTTCACCTGCAGAATTATTGCACTGCCAAAACGTTATACATATCGGACTCAGACAAGAGAAAGCACTTCATGTTATCGGTAAAAATGTTCTATGGCAATAGTGATGACATCGGTGTGTTCCTCAGTAAACGGATCAAAGTCATCTCCAAACCTTCTAAGAAGAAACAGTCACTGAAAAATGCAGACTGTAAGTATTTTACAGTTCATTTGTTTATGTGGCAAATTTGCCTCCTGACTATAAAGTAAATAAAATTAATTTTGCAATTTGTTCTGATGTATTCTAGAACTGTCCACATCAGTGTATTTTAAAGTATTGCAATATAAATAAGTCACATTGAGTTTTATGCAAGCAGAATGTATTTAGTGTATATAAAAGGTCCACCAAAGAATCTTGATTCTGAGGAGTGAATTCATGTAGGCAAATGCATAAAGAATAATCTTCCTCAGCTTTCTAAGCTGTTGGATCTCTTCAGCTGCCGTGATCTGGTGCTTAGGATGTTTTGATCAGTATCAGAGATAGCTTTCAGATTGTGATAAATGAGCAGGATCATGTTATCCAAACTGCACTTCGTCACATCACAGCCACCTTCTTACTGGCTCTTGCAATATTCATGTTGGTTTTATTTTTAATATCTTTTGCATGATTCCTTTTAAGTAATTGGTTAAGAAATCTTTATGGTGATATTTCACCCAGATATATTTGCTTAGAGTGTTTTTCAACTGAAGATATCTCTGGTGCTAATGTATAATTGGGACCATTTTTGCTTTTCCTCCAAAGTTTTTGCCTGCATACCACCAGAGCACCTCAAGAGATACCCTTTTTGTTTGTTTTTCTCTCTCTCTTCACTAGTGCTTTAAAAGGCTCTTCCATCTGTGTTGGGCTGGAACCCATTCACCTATGGAATGTGGATCTCGGGGCCGCTAGCTTTCCACAGACTAAAGGCAATCTGTTGCTGTGCATTTCACACCCGTGGGCTCAGAGTATGCACTGTTAACTTTGTATACAGACAGATAGTTTTGACGAACAGTGAATATGAACCAAGCATTCTTCAATAGTAAATATCAACCAAGTATGAACCAACATCATGCCCGTTTTGATGACAAAATGCTAGTTGCTGATTTTTTTTATTTAGGGGAGCAAGATTAGCATTTCTCTCGCTTGAATGATAAGTAAGTTCAGATCTGAGAAAATTTCAAGTTGCATGGTTACAATTTTATGTAGTTATGTCTGTCTTCCTTTCAATTGATTGTGATTTGTGAGAATAATTTTTCTTTATACATCAAATGATCATTGAAGGTTGTCTAAGTACTTCACAATGGTAAGCTAAAGCTTCTGCTCAAACAATCAGTTGTTAGAGAACTATGAACAGAAAGGAGTTTTCAGCTGGCAGGCACTGGCCGGTTTGACGGAATGGCAGAATTCTGTGGACTAGCATGCCTTTGGAGACCAGCCACTGTGTATGTTATCCCACTTGTAATTTTGTGATTATTTTTGGTCTGTTACAAATATTTATATTTTCTAAATCAACCAATAGTTGAGAATTCTTTATTGATTTCCAGTATTCATCATTTAGTTTACTGTATTTGTGACTTTTTGTTACTTCTATGTGTAATAATGAAGTCATTTTATAATCCCAAGTCTGTATGTGTTCCTTGCAGTATGTATTGCGTCAGGGACAAAAGTGGCACTATTTAATAGACTTCGATCCCAGACAGTTAGCACCAGATATTTGCACGTAGAAGGTGGTAATTTCCATGCCAGTTCACAACAGTGGGGAGCATTTTACATTCACCTCTGTAAGTAAGACTGAAGCAATGTATTTTTTTCACCTCCCTCACTCCTTCCCCACAAAAAAAAGTCCTGCATTGTTTTTCCTCCATATTACTTGTCCATATGCAGCTTTGGGTTTTTATTGAGTGTATATTTTATAGAATCATAGAATCACCAGGTTGGAAGAGACCCACCGGATCATCGAGTCCAACCATTCCCACCAATCTCTAAACCATGCCCCTCAGTACCTCATCCACCTGCACCTTAAACACCTCCAGGGAAGGCGAGTCAAACACCTCCCTGGGCAGACTCTTCCGTTGCCTAATGACCCTTTCAGTGAAAAATTTTTTCCTTATGTTGAGCAAACTGATGTACTACTGTGATGTTAAATGTTCCACCTATCAAGAAAAATAGTGATTAAAACAAATAATGTGAAAATTCCTGTTTCATGCAGTGGACGATGATGAATCAGAGGGAGAAGAATTCACAGTGAGAGACGGCTACATTCATTATGGGCAGACTGTCAAACTTGTATGCTCAGTAACTGGCATGGCACTCCCAAGACTGGTACAGTTTAATTTCTCCAATGCTGTAATTAATTTGTTGATGGCTACTTAGTGTAATTGCATAGTTGGGTTTGCATTGTTTACAGTTTTTGTCTTTGTACATTTCCTCTTGGTAGTACATGTTTTATAAGGAAAATGGCATTCATTTTAATAAAAACATATTTTTAGATCTGCAGATTAATTCTGTAAGCAAAGAACAGACTGTAAAAGAAGCCTAGGAAATTTTTCAGAATTTAAGCCCACCAAAGTAGGTTAATCTGCAAGCTGTCCTTAAGAAAATGTCTGTTTTAGGAATGGTAATGTAGGTCCCAGTATAGTGAAATACTTTAAGCATTAATATTTAATAGATGCATAAAGTCTTTGCAGCCAGTAGAACTGTTGCATTTGTTGAGTTCATCACAGCTTTAAAAATACTCTGCTGATTTGAATGTGAAAGCACTTCAGTGTACTTCTAAGGATAGATAATTATACAAATATCAACTTGCAAAAGTGTTTTGGACATTTATTAATACTGTTTTAAATATGGAACATTGGAAATACCTTTGGAATAACTTCTTGTTAGAAGGAGATAATTTCAGCCCTTGTCTTTGTAACAGATACAGAATTTATTATAACCAGTTATGATTTGTTAACAGCAATGGTTTTTGTAAATACATTTAAGTATAATTATATGGGGGTTTTTGTCTGTTTTATACACACTGCCAACCTAAGTGGGATTTTGTGACTGATAACAAACAGCAATTCATATGAGAACTGCTGTGAATTTGCATTTTATCAGCCCATTATGAATTTCATACAAGGCTTAGCTAGTTCCACTTTTAACTAGAAACAATTTTTAGAATGAGCCAGTGTAAAACCAACCTTCTCTGCAGGCACATTTTTGTTCTCCTTCACAGACTTAATTCTACTAGGACTGTAAATGAGAAATTCTCTCCTACTATCTAACTTAGCTAAAAAAGAATGTAAGCCTGCTCAGAGTAAATGATATAAAGGGATCATTTAAATAGATATTATCTTTTTTTGCTTTAAACTACATTATTTGACAGAAAAATCCACTACTGATCTGGTTCAGTGCACATAAAATTGAAAACAAGGACCTCATTTATTTGTGGTTTTTAATATTATGAATGTAGTATTGGTATTAAAACAGGAGGCATGGATATTAAGAAAAATCTTTCAATCTGTCACTTCCTTTACTAAGAGCATCTACATAATCTGCAATGACATGAGGTACAGAAGTCCTAAATACATATGTACAATTTATATTCACAGATAATTCGAAAAGTAGATAAACAGACAGCATTATTGGATGCAGATGATCCAGTATCGCAGCTCCATAAATGTGCATTTTACCTTAAAGACACTGAGAGAATGTATTTGTGCCTTTCCCAGGAGAGAATAATCCAGTTTCAAGTAAGTTGTTCAAAACTGTTTCAGTAGATGAAATGTATGGTTGTCAAGTTTTCCCAAATATTTGCAAAATATGTATGAATGCCTCTCTCCATGTGAAGCCACTCAATACATGAGGTGCTAAGCATGATGTTCAGGAATTTCAACATTCCGGTGCCACCTGTTGAGAAAGTTTAGCCAGGAAAGGAAAGGAAAGAAAGGGGAGAAAAGTGCCTGGAGGTAAACTGCTGTACATGGAAGTGACATTTGGGAATTCTTCTCTGGAAGAAGTCGTGGTCTTTCAAGGATTTATGTGACAGAAGGAATAATGTGGTGTTGAAGTGATTCTTGATGTAGCAAGACATTCAGAACAGATTCTTGGCAATTGCCTTCCACTTTGTGACTGGGCTTTAGCAGCTCTGAAGAAGCCAATTAAGGATCTTCTACAGGCTCTTTCATTTTTAATATCCATGTTTTTATTTGTCATGGGTCAGTACATTCATGCCAAAGGAGCTGTAATCAGCCTGTAAGAAAACATGCATTGAAATAGTATTCATCAATTCCTCTTCTGAAGTTGGAGTAGTAATTTAGAAATACCCAATGTTCCTGATAAAAATATCTGTTGAGTCTTGAGCAAGTTTATCTGACTATTTCCAAGAATGAGGGTTATGGTTACATACCAAGATATCCTTAAAGTTTAAGGGAAAGAAAAGAATTTAGGTATTAAAATCAGAATTTTTGAGTCCCTTTTGTATCTACACCTGTTTTCCATCATTTTGTGGATGGTCAGGAATTCTCTGAAAAGAAAAAATGTCCAGATGGAAATCATAACTAATGAAAAGTATTCCATTTTGGTGTTTAGCTGTTTTAGTCACTTTGCATTAGTACAACAAGATCTATTTTAAATTAGCTACATCTACATCTGTAGTTTGTTGGTTAATAGCTACTGAATAACATTAAAACTATGAAAAGGGAGCTAAAATAAAACCCAATAATAAACAAAAGGTTCGAGAAGTGACAGTATCATAGGTGAGAATTAGGGTGTTCTCGCAAGTTTCAGTTTTCTACTAGTTTTGATGAAATGCATGTGACTTTCTCCAGGTCATTTATTAGAGAAGAAACACAAGGAAATGTTCTGGAAATATTAGACGTTGTTACTGACTTGGTTTAGTGTTAATCTCTGTCTGCCAAACAAGTCTAAGGGACAGAGTTAAAACTTTTCTTTCTTTCCAAGGCCACTCCATGCCCAAAAGAACCAAATAAAGAAATGATTAATGATGGAGCTTCTTGGACAATCATAAGCACAGATAAAGCAGAATACACATTTTATGAGGGGATGGGACCGGTCCATGCTCCAGTGACACCTGTGCCTGTTGTAGAAAGTCTTCAAGTAAGGTTTTTTATTTTCTTTTGTAATAAACTCTTTTATGTCAGATTTTCTTTGTTGTACTGATTTAACTTTCATGGTACCTTTGTGGAATACTGTAGGAAAACTTTTTTACTAGTTTGATAAACAGGAAAAGTATTTTATGTTGAAATGATTTTTCTCAACTACATTTTAGAGTACATGAGCTTGTCCATCACAGGAATAATATTGATATTGTCCTATGCATTAAGAATTCTGTTTCTTAAAATATGATGGCAGTGATATTCTTACAGCTTCTGTGTGATTATTTAGAAATCGATTTTGGTTCTTGAAGCAGCCAGTTACAGATCAAAGTGTCAGACTGACTTCATTAAGAAAGACGGCATTCCACCTTGGAAGAACTTGCAGCTCTATTAGCGTGTTCTCTGAAAGACTCATTGTTCTTTGTTTTCAAAGCCTTGTTGATTCTTATTGTATGTGGGCACTACCAAAACTTATAAGTTCCTTTAGGATATCAAATTATTTGGCAGTGTATTTTAGGTGTGTAACTTCTTTACAGTTCAGTTGTTTCTTTCAGTTTTGTCCAGCTAGTAGAAACAGCAGTGTTTACAGTTCTTGCGTGCATGTGAAGAATTTTTCTGTTTATTTTCTGAGGAGGGGGTGTTTATTTTTATTAATAAATGTTTTTTTGTGGATTTTCTTCTTTTTTCTATTGGCATCCTTGCCAGTTGAATGGCGGCGGGGATGTAGCAATGTTGGAACTTACAGGACAGAACTTCACTCCAAATTTACGTGTCTGGTTTGGGGATGTGGAAGCTGAAACGATGTACAGGTACAGTATTTCCCACTACTTTTGTGGTGATTATGTTTTATTCCAGTCTTTACTTTGTGCCCTGCAGAAAAAGATCTGATGCTGCTGGTTGACAAGCAGGTTCAATGTAAGTCAGCAATATGCCTGGCAGCCAAGAAGGCAAACTGCATCCAGCTGCTCAAAAGAGGTGAATATCCCGCTGTTTAATGTTGGTGCAGCCTCACCTTGAATACTGTGTGCAGTCCTGGTCTCCACAATTAAAGGAGGATGTTAAGGTACTCGAATGCATCCAGAGAAGGCCAGCAAAGCTAGTGAAAGGGCTGGAAGGAATGTCCTATGAGGAGGGATTTGCCCTAGTCTAGTTTGGAGAAAAGGAGGCAAGGGAGTGACCTCTTTGCTCTCTACAGCTCCCCGAGGAGGGGAAGCGGAAAAGGAGGTGCTGGGCTCTTTTCCCTGGTATCATGTGCTTGATCTTAGGAACGGTTCAAAGTTACATCTGGAGAATTTCAGACTTGACATCATGAAGCAACTTTTTAGCAAGTGAGAAGTCAAACACTGGAACGTGCTTCCTAGGGAGGTGGTCAATGCCCGAGACCTGTCAGTGTTTTAAGAGGCATTTGAACAATACCTTTAATATGCTTCAACTTTTGGTCAGCCCCGAAGTGGTCAGGCAATTGGACTAGATAATCATTTTAGATACCTTCCAACTGAAGTAGGCTGTTCTCCCTCTCACCCTCTTCTCTCCCAGTTTAGGTTTTATTATACTTAGTTGCCTCTCCTCTCTTTCAGATGTGCAGAGAGCATGCTGTGTGTTGTTCCAGACATTTCTGCATTTCGGGAGGGTTGGAGATGGGTCCGTCAGCCAGTCCAAGTTCCAGTAACTTTGGTCCGTAACGATGGCATAATTTACTCCACCAGCCTTACCTTTACATACACACCGGAACCAGGGCCACGACCACACTGCAGTGCTGCTGGAGCAATCCTCAGAGCCAACTCAAGCCTCATGGCTTCCAGTGAAACAAATACAAACAGCGAGGGAAGTTACACGAATGTCAGCACAAATCCAACCAATGTCACAACATCTACAGCAACTGTGGTTTCCTAACCACCGTTGTTTGTCTGGACTTTAACTGACTTTAAGTGCTACATTCAAGAGAATGGAACAATTTTTGTGGTTTCATGGGAAAACACCTTTCCATTTTAGGTGATACTATTTGAAACTTGTTACCTGCAAGTGCTGATCTTAAATATAAAAGCCACAATAAAAAAAAAACAAAAAACA
Organism: Clamator glandarius; assembly: GCA_033459285.1. Taxonomy (NCBI): domain Eukaryota; kingdom Metazoa; phylum Chordata; class Aves; order Cuculiformes; family Cuculidae; genus Clamator; species Clamator glandarius. The sequence continues at coordinate 5,111,535 of JAUNZM010000109.1, forward strand.
ACCAACATCTGAAATGCAAGAACTTTATTGAAAATCTATTTTTCAGCTGGTTTTTTTAATGGGCAAGAAACAAAAAATGTGGCTGGGATACACGTTGAGCAAACTAGAAAACATGAACGCAACATAGTTTTTATGGACCAAGGAACTTGTATAAGCTTTAGTATAAAAGGTACATTTTCACCATACCTTTTTTGTATCACAACATATAGTACACTTTTGTTACCAAATAGTTTATATTTTTTTTTCTCTGAGCTTTTGCTCTGAAGTATATTCAGGTTCCAAGCCTGACCATGCTTGTATAATCTAATTACCATACTCTTCCAGTTTTAAAAAAATATATATATTTTTGGTCTGTGGCTGGAACTGTTCCTTTTTTTAAACTGAAGTCTTTTGACTTTTTATGAACTGAAATTGTTTTTATTTCAGCAAGTAGAACCTTGTAAAGGCCAGCATATTTTTTTTAAGATTATATGAAGTCTGTGCAAAAGCTTTAAAAAATGCCTCTGCCTTGCCTGCAATACATGCAATGTATGTTAACTTTAGTGCTCTGTTTTTGGTCATTGTTAATAGTTATTTCTGTTTTCCTTTTTTGAATTATGTATTTATAGTGATAATTCATGAGGTTCTAACATTACATGAGTTTTTTTAAGTGGCATCTCAAGCAGTCATATTAATGATTGTTCATGTCACAGGCATATGTTGGTGTTTTTGAAGGGTTGTTACTGGGTTACTTCCCCTTTTCCTTGCTCAGTCATACTGCATCTGAAAATGTTTCAGGATCTGTTCAGGTTTTTCTAATCTTGTACATAATTTGTATTAAGTGTAAGTTAAATGTTTTATTTCAAAAGTGGAATGTTCCCAATCACTTCATTTGGTGGCATGTCTTCTGTGTTGTTGGCATGTAACTAAAATACTATGAGAAGTATGTGCTACAAATGGGATTGGTAGGTGATGCCCATCATCACTGAGAAGCACAACAAGCATGTTTTTCTTCATACTGTTCAGTAAGTAGGCCAGACTTTGGTGTAACACTTGTTTTGAGAACGTGCTTTCATTGTGAAGTGATCATACCATAATAACTAGAAGTAAATTTTATTACTTAGAAATGGGCAAATAGAAAATCGTAAAAGCACTATGAAGATGTCAACTCCTCCCATCCTTATTTCCTGTGGGCGTCTCTTTCCTGCCAACAGCTTGTGCAGCGTTCAGGTCTTCTCTCCATCATAAATTCAAGGCTCATTTGCACTTTGACTTTGTTGGTTGTTGCATTTGTTTTTAATTTTTACTTTGCCATGTTCTGTCCCTCCTTGTAGACCCGCCTGCTTTGTTTGTATTTGAAAGTATACCCCAGTAGTTCATTTGTAGTCACAGAACTAGGCATAGATACGTAGGAAAAGTTCTGATTGTGCGATCATCCTCTTTAAAAGCCAAAATGCAAATTTTATGGTGTGTTCAGTCTTTTCTATACCCTGAAGCAAGAGCCACAACTGCTGTGTAAATGTGAACCTGTGGCTTCCTACAGCACATTGCTTACGAGCTTATCTGTTGACCATTTTCATTGGGGTTTTAGTTCTGACCACTTATTCCAATTTCAACACCCACCACCATTTTAAAGCATTGTCTCTGCACCATACTTGTCTACTGTGATACTCCATTCTACTTGTTTGCTTTAGGGATCTGTTGTGTGTGTGAAAGCATTGTGGTTAAAGGAAGAAATCAGTTATAAAACATATTTAGCTAATAGTTTAAATCAGTGCCACTGTCCTAAAATGTGCTTGTATTCTGCTACAGGCCTTCATGTTTGCTATTCTGTATTACAAAACTTACTCCCATGACATGGTTGTGATGCTGGTTCTTAGCACTAGTGAATACTGCCTCACCTCATCTCCGTTTCAGTGACCAAGGGCAGAATTCATTGTGGCCTTATCTCTGTTTTAAACTGTTTACTGGCATTTACTTGCAAATCTGTTTACCTTTGTATGTGCTATAAAATGTTGTTTTAATTCTGTTTTGGCAGGAATCATTTCACAGTGTTTTTGTTAGGAGCACATAAGCATCTTACAGTATGGCTTAATTCAAGAGCCACAGATCTTCATCATTAATTAGGCCAAGAATTAAAATAAGCAAGATATGAATCAGATTTAGAAAGGTATTCAAGAACAAACCATGATGTACACACAGCAGAAAAACAATAACAAGCCTTTTCACTTTCAAAGACTATTTTAAATACCTTTTCAGAATTTGACACCTGCTTTTTATATTCATTATTTTAAAATCTTTACATATAAATGCAATATTTTTTATATTCAGTGTCTTTACTTGCAATAATTTTGCCCAATAGATATGATATTCTTTGACTGGTAAAGAACCTAATGACTTAGCCTATTTTCTGCTGTTCTACACACTACAGCCAAGTGCGTGGAAGAAAAGAGACTATTTCTGCTTATAAGACCATTTTAAACCCCATTTTTCCTTGGGCTTGTGGCTCCCTTGTTGCCAGTAGTTATTCGGTAGTACAGAAATGGTCTTCCAGGTCTTTACTGTTGTTAAAATGTCCAGTTGTTCAGATATATTATCTTCCAGAACATTTTCTTGTGGGGTAATATTGTTAAATTTATTGGCCTTGTGAGCTGTTAATCAATTATCCAGACATTAACAATATCTCAAGATTTTGATAAAACTACTTTTAGAGTGTTTCAGTATGAAACTATTATAACAGTTCAAGTCTAGCTGTTAAGTCTGTTGTTAATTCTGTATACATAGAAATTGAGTCTGTGTTCGGGATGTTGTCATAGTTTCAACTGTAGAAGAAAAAGCAGATTCAGCGCTCAAATTTAGCTATACCTTTTCTTGTTTGGAACTGCATTTCAGAATTCAACACTAGTGTAGTCTTTAATAATCTGCTGCTGATGTTTTCCCTAATTATTTGCCCTGAGGGCATCCCACAACTGTTTTAATAATGGTATTGTGTACTACTTTTAATTGCACAGACTTACATCAGAATGGTTACCTAAAAAGACGTGAACTCAAGACAGAAACCAGTGAATTCCCCATATACAAAATGTTAATGCCAAGTAAAACAAATTGTCTGTTGGAAGTAAGCTACCCCCTGGTAGGCTAAATGACTCCATAGAGGTGTTCATCTTGAAACTAAGATGCTCTTCAATTATTAACCATATTATTTACTTTCTTTCAAAAGCAGCTGTGTTTATAAGTACTGAACAAATGTATAGACTTTCCTGTGCCAGACTTTTGACTTTGTTTTCAAGCACTGTACTGTGGGATTGAGTGGCAGCTTTGTTAGAAAAAAAGTATATTAGGGTTTCTACTTAACCCTTTTAGGACTGAACAACTTATTCCCTTTAGAACCTGTAAAAGAAATGAGCAGTTCTAGCTTTGTAAGCATTCTGCCTGTGTTCAGCCCTGCATTTGCCCCATCTGGAGGTGCTATGCTAATGTAAGTTTTTTTAAATCCTGTAGCACATTTATACATTCAGTCTTAAAAGGGTTATTTTTACAAACTGTGCACCTGTAAAGTTTCTTAGCAATAAGGTAGAAAATGAGCAAGTTTTTACCATAATTTTGTAGAATTAATTGCTCAGTTCCATATTTCATCAAGAAAAACCCTGCAATATGGGCAGTTTTGAGGATTAAATAAAAGTGAAATGTAAACCACATGAAAGTGTTTTTGTCAAGTGTACTCTGTGTGTGTACGTGCATATAATACTTAGTTTTATTTTTTTCTTCAAGACTAAATATAAAATGCCGTGTTACTGTTGATGTGACAAACATAATTGAACATATGTATGATGATATCGTAAAAGTACTTATGATTTGATCAGGTGTTGAAGCTTGCCATGGTTTTGTGGATTTTTTTCAATGTTGACCAAGGAATATGGTGGTTTTTTTGGTGTGTGCAAGTAAGCAGAGAGGACATCTACGGAACCAGAACAACACAAAAGAAGACGAACCCCAGGAGTGGAAAAGTCATCAGTAGTTGTGAGGCTATGCACACTGGACCCCACTTAAATGGGATATGGAATGCCCACCCAAATATCTAAGTTGGTTTCAATATTGTTTGTATTATTGCTGCAGTTGGATAAGAAACTGTTTTTTTCCAATAATGTAAAAAAAAAAAAAAAGAACCGGTTCACTTTTTTTATATTATTTATTAAATAAGAAAATATTAATTGTGTTTAATTGTTTAACTTAAGCAGCTTCATTATTGCAACTAGTATTGCTGACTTATTTGCATCCTTTTCTTAGTTGCAGAGTGAGATTTCTTGGAGTTGGTTAATAATTAGAAATTGAGCAAGCTAGCTCATTTCTTGCTTTGACAGAATACTCTAGTAGGGCTGTAAGGAACAAGTAGAAAATTTGCACAAGTGACAGTCACTTGACACAGACAGAGTCACTTGAGAAGTTTGAGGTGGGAAGTGGACACAGCAGAGAAAATCTGGAATAGCAGAAGCCTGCCAATACTAGTTGTGTTATGCTAATACATGAAGTGCCTGTTCAGCAATAAGACTGCAAAGGGACAAGAAGTGCTTCTTAAGAAGGTGTGGTGAGAGCAAGACAAAGATTTGATTGGAAAAGATAGTTTGTTAGACTATAACGCTTTCTTACAGATTTTTATTGAAATATCAGCAAAGGTGACTGCCATTTTTATTGACACAAAATAAACTCAAAACTAGTAGAGCTTCTGCTGTTAGAAACAGGGACAGTATGGACAGATTACATTCAAAAATTATTTTAAAGTCTCTTGCAGTCTGTTTCTGGAATGATGAATTGATTCTTCTGGAACAGAACAGAAATTAGATCTGAGGCTTTGGCAAGGAGAATGGTCATTTTGAAGACTTTAGTGTTATAATTGGAAGAAAGTGTGTGGGATGGTGCTGGTCTTGGATGAAGAACTACAGTCACAAAGAAAATCTTTTTGTCTAAACCTTGGCAATTAGTTATATAGATAGTATTGATAATAAATCCTCTTAAAATCAAGAGGGAGGATTACAGTGGGGATGGTGTGAAGTTGCTTGGCTAGAGGAGAGGATTCATTTGGCGGATTAGCATGAAGTATGTGCCACTTCAGAACATTAAGAATTACAAAACTGGGACAATTAGTTTACGTTTCACAGTGTCCTATTTAGATTGGAGTTGCATGCTTACAAGGGTAGAGAAAGCCTGTATGTGCTCAATTAGTGTGTTCATAAGAGGTATTTACTTCTGGTATCCCATAGCACATGCTTAGTGTGAGGCCAAAAGCACGAGGAGCTACAGCCCATGTTATTAATTTTAAAATACTCTTATATTGAATATCAACATTGCCTAGGTGCGTTTAAGTGAAATAAGCTGAAGCATTTTTGATTCTCTGTAGATGCAAACTTGCAAGCTAACTGCAGTCTGAAAAAGAAATGATAAAACCTTCTGAATTTCACATCTTTCAGGTTCTGCATCTTCCTCAAGTATGGAAAAAATAGATAAAAGTTTGTGGTCATCTTTTCCATGTGCCTTTGTGTTCTAGTCTCAGTACCCCGACTTTTCACGTGTACTTTTCTAGGTCCTTAATTGGTTTGCAGTTTTACTCTAGATGTGTAAATTTTGCTGCACTATTTAGGGGAGAGAAGTTGGTGTCAAGTAAGCTGAACTACAGCTCTTGAGATTGTGCTGTCATCTCTGTGTGCTGTTTCTATAGTTGTGCTGTGGGATGGAGGAGAAGAATGTAAACCAGTTGGTTTTTAAGCTGTCTGGAGGTACATGGGACGTTTATACAGACCTTACCTTAGTGATCTGCAGGTCTTTATCTGAAGGTGACAATTTGGAACCATATAAAGGTGCATGTGGATCTTTTTAGGAATGTAGAAATTCTTTGCTTACTATCTGTCTTTTAATGATATTTGCCATCATGTTGCCCCCTCATCTGTGTTCATTAAAAGTAAAATACCTTTTTTCCACTGGGAAATTTTTCCGCTTCCATCTCCACAACCCCAAATCATGTCATTTTCCTACTTTAATTTTTTCTGCTTGTCTCAGTTAGGCGTGCTTCAAATTCCATTTCAGTTCTCTCACTGCCAATAATTTTACTTTGTGGAAATATGGAAAGGGCAGATAGAGGATTCATGGTGATTGAATTTATTACTTTAAAAAATACTCGGGAATTCCCAAAAAATGTGAGAGAGAAACTCAGCAACAATAGGAAATGGTTGGCATATCTGAATTTTTTAATATACTTATGTCTTGGTCTTAATGGAAAGTATTCCTTTGCCTTTGAAAGCAAGAATTTTAAATATTTCACACTATTTAACATAATTCTGTGGAATTCTTTGTTTGCAAGATTAAAAATACAAGCACCTCAGCATACAGACAAGGCAACTGCAGATTTGCTGCTTGATGTCAATGCAGTTTCTAATACAGCTGCTTCTTCAATGTATTTTTTCAATACATTGCTTCTTTTAAGGGAAGAAATAAAGCAGTCCTGTTGTTTCTTTATCTTGCTCAGGTTTTATAGGTGTTATAGCCTGATTAAGTCATTTCAAGCATTGTGATAAAGTATAGTTGCTAAGGTGTTGCAGTCTGGACTGATGCAAAGCAGAATGCCATACAAAAACACTTAAAAGAAGTGTTAAATCTTGTGCTGACTGAGTAGGCGGGTAACACAGAGATCTTGATGAAGTAGGAATTCCACTGATTTTTTTTTTTTCCAGATGGAAATGTCTTGTGGCAGTTCAGGTTACTGATTAGTTATTAGTTCCAAGCAAATTAAATTATTTCTGAAGGGCCTGGTGTGGGTTAACCTTCGTGTGGGCATGTGTATCTGTTTTGACAGTCCTTTTGCTGCTTCATTCCGCTTTTTAAAGCATGCTTGGGTTTAAGGAGCCATCTGGGTTTTGGGCCCCACTTGATGTGATGTTCTCAGTCGTAAGAGTGATGTTTGTTGTTTCCCCACTTTCACACATTCAGAAAGTTGTGGACTTGAAAATCAATTTTTTTTTTTTACCTTGGAGATGTAATAGAAGTACAAATCAAAATGGTTTGAAAAATGTTTTATTCTTTATTTAATTTAGAGGTAATGTTGATAAGGAAAATCCTTTTCCTTCTTTTGGAAGGATAAATGCAATCGCTGAGTGCTTAAGATTTGAAATTCATCTGTATTTTATACAGGTGGCTCATTTTTTCAGTGAACAATTATATCCTATTCATTCGAAGAAAAACCGTGATGTGAGTTATATTGTTGTTTTGTATTTCTCTCTTCAGATACCTTGTTCTTTATCTGAGCTATCATGACCCAAGCATGTTTCATCCTAAAACTTATGTTATTAGTGTCTTTATATCCTAGACTACTTCAAAATTCAGAATTTGAAATTGTAAATTTTGATGAAATTGTACTTCTGCAGAGCTTTTTACCTGTCAGTTTACAAGTAAACTTATAGAAAACAGATATCAGCTACCAATATAAATGTGTTGAGTTAAAAAAAAAAATCATTTCCTCTCACTTGATGTTAGGCTTGCTGCCTGCATGGGATTATCTTCACAGCAAGGAGCAAATTTAAATATGTGACGTGGTCATAGTTTTTAAAAATGATAACATGAATCTCTATTTCCAGCTTGTTCCTCCGGCTACCTTGAGGAAGACAGTTAGGAAATATGAATTGAGTTTTGTCATTCATTTTCTGGGATCTGAGACGAGTCCATTAATCAATTTCAGGTTATATTACAATCTAACTTCTTTTTCTCTCACCTGTACTTCCATCCTGTTTTAACAAGTATATACTTTGCAGTTGGTCACATTAGAGTGAACACTAACACTGTTGATGTTTGTCTTGGTTTTCAATTAATTCTGTATGTACCTATGAAAATGCTCCTTTCTTTTAAAAACTATATTTAAATGTTAGTTTTTGAAGTGTCCTCTGCAAAAGCACTATGACATGCTCTAAGCAAATTGAACTGTTTTCATTATTAAGCAGTGTGCCCAGGTGGCCAAGGTGGCCGATGGCATCCTGGCTTGAATCACAAGTAGCGTGGCCAGCAGGAGTAGGGAGAGGATTGTCCCCCTGTACTTGGCACTGATGAGGTCAAACCTGGAATTCTATGTTCAGTTTTGGGCCCCTCAGTACAAGAAAGACATTGAGGCTCTGGAGCGAGTCCAGAGAAGGGCGACAAAGCTGATGAAGGGTCTGGAGAACAAGTCTTACAGGAAGCAGCTGAGAGAACTGGGGTTCTTTATCCTAGGGGAGGCTGAGGGGAGACCTTATTGTTCTCTACAACTATCTCAAAAGAGGTTGTAGGGAGGCGGGTTTTGGTCTCCCAAGTAACAAGTGACAGGAGGAGAAGAAATGGCCTCTAGTTGTGCCATGGCAGGTTTAGATTGGGTATTAGGAATTACTACTTCACTAAAAGGGTTGTCAAAGTGTTGGAACAAGCTGCAAAGAGAAGGGGTTGAGTCACCATCCCTGGAGATGTTTAAAGAAGAGTAGATATGGTGCTTGGGGACATGGTTTACCAGTGGACTTGGCAATGTTAGGGTTACAGTTGGACTCATTGGTCCTAAAGGTCTTTTCTGTGCTATTAGGGCTATGAAACAAAGGGGAATTGAGTCAGGTATGAAATTTTGCAGCCTTAAAAAAAAAAAAAAGTGGATGTAAAGTTTCTTGATTGCATAACTAAAAAAGCAGGTGTTTCTAAGTGTCCCTTCTTCAAAAGCCCTTCTGACTGCTATCTGTGATAACTGATCACACAGGTGGAACGACTCTCACAGACACAGAAAAGTACTCAAAAGCAGTTGCACAAATATGTTCCTCCAGAGAGGACCAAGGACAAATGTAAGTAAATAACTATTCTTGGCTCAGCAGCAGAGCCTGAAGTTGTACAGATGGCTACGTTTGGGCCCACAAGTGTATGGAAGTAATATCGAAGTTCTTCAGTTTGTTTTATGTAGTAGTAGATTAGACAACATTCAAACTAAATTTGGAGAGAGTGCAGATGCAACATGAATCAGTTATAAAATTGCATTTTGGATAGTTTATATTAATTTAGAAAGGTTGCTCTTGGTAGAGTCAGGAGAATAATTGAATGCACAAGGCACTCTGGTCTAAGCAGCAGACACATAGATTTGGAAGTTATTATCTGGCAAAGCCAACTAGTAGCAGTGAGATGCATAACAGTCTGCAGCTGCCAGTCATCAGAATGAGGGTGAGTCCCACAGAGGAAAAGAGCTTTAGCAAGAATGAGCTGGAGATGATGGGGCAGGAGAGGCAATACCTATTTCCCCCTATCAAGAGTATCATTGTCTTTAAAGTCCATTTAAAGGATGTGAGTGAAGAGTAGACTGTTTCAATTACTGGTAACTTAAACGCAATTGCACAACTTCTGGGGTAGAGAAGGGGGCTTATTGGGGGGTGTGTGTCTTTTTTTTAAAATCCCTTGATCTTTTGTTTTTCTACTTCCCCGGCTGCAACTGTTTTTCTTGGTTTCTGAAACTGGTGTTGGTTCTAGCTCTGTGTAATGGAGTGTAGGGTCCCTGGCTGCTTCCTGCTGTGTCAGCGGTAGCAGAGACGAGGGTGGTGGGTGAGATTTGGATGCACAGTGTTTTGGGGCTTTAGGGCGTTAGAGGAATATAGGGTTAGTATTCGCTTAGACAGCTTGACTAGAACATAGTGTTGTGGCAGTGTGGTTTAAACTCCTTTCATGGGAGAGGCCCAGTTCTTACAGATGTAATGCAGTGCACTCTGCTTGCTCACAGTGCTTTTTGTGCTTCAAGTTTGTTGTGGCCCTGAGAGCAATTCTGCATCGGGCTTCCTTGCCTGGGGTGTGCTGCAGGGACCCCCAACTCCACTTGCCTGCTCTGTGCTCCCCTCAGAATCTCAGCAGCAGGAGAACCATATGTAAAGGCCAGTTACTTGAGGCCAGTTCCAAGTGGGGTTCCCCAGGGCTCAGTGCCGGGTCCAGTCCTGTTCAATGCCTTCATCAATGACCTGGATGAAGGCATCAAGTGCACCCTTAGCAAGTTTGCAGATGACACCAAGATGGGTGGAAGTGTGGATCTGCTGGAGGGTCGGGAGGCTCCGCAAAGGATCTGAACAGGCTGGACTGCTGGGCAGAGTCCAACAGCATGAGGTTTAACACGGCCAAATGCCGGGTCCTGCACTTGGGGCACAACAACCCTAAGCAGAGGTACAGACTAGGAGAAGCCTGGCTGGAAAGCTGCCAGGAGGAGAAGGACCTGGGGGTGTTGGTTGACAGCCGACTGAACATGAGCCAGCAGTGTGCCCAGGTGGCCAAGAAGGCCAATGGTGTCCTGGCTTGTATCAGAAACGGTGTGACCAGCAGGTCCAGGGAGGTTATTCTCCCTCTGTACTCGGCACTGGTGAGACCGCACCTCGAGTCCTGTGTTCAGTTCTGGGCCCCTCACCACAAGAAGGATGTTGAGGCTCTGGAGCGAGTCCAGAGAAGAGCAACAAAGCTGGTGAAGGGGCTGGAAGAACAAATCTTATGAGGAGCGATTGAGAGAGCTGGGGTTGTTTAGCCTGGAGAAGAGGAGGCTGAGAGGAGACCTCATTGCTCTCTATAACTACCTGAGGGGAGGTTGTGGAGAGGAGGGAGCTGACCTCTTCTCCAAAGTGACAGGACAAGAGGGAATGGCCACAAGCTCCGCCAGAGGAGATTTAGGCTGGACATTAGGAAAAAATTTTTCACGGAAAGGGTCATTGGGCACTGGCAGAGGCTGCCCAGGGAGGTGGTTGATTCACCTTCCCTGGAGGTGTTTAAGGCACGAGTGGACAAGGTGCTGAGGGGCATGGTTTAGTGTTTGATAGGAATGGTTGGACTCGATGACCCAGTGGGTCTCTTCCAACGTGGTGATTCTATGATTCAAAGCCAACAGAAAAGAAATCAGTTCCAGAATAGTTGCTTTCTTTTCAAATCGCCCCTTTCAACTTTGGTGAAAATGAATGGGTTTGTACCCAAAATGGAGTCTGATTTTTTTCCCTTCCATCCTGCTGCCTGTTTGTCTATCCCCATGTGCCTCCTCCCATACAGGACACGGCACAGCTGCCGTTTCTCTTGTTCTCAAAAGGGTCTTGACAATCCAAACCCAAAAGATGTTTGCAATGATTTTCTCTCTCCACAGATCAGATCACATTATCCTTTCCTCATTATTCTTCCCTGACTCCACGAGGCTGAAATATTTCCCATACACCTTTCCTTCCAGTCCTCCCCTAGCCCTGTGTCTGGGCTCTAATGAACAATGTTTCCAGCTGCTAGTGCATCAGATTCAGCTTTGTCTTCCATCACTGTCTTTATAAATATTCTGCCTTCTACCAGTCTCATTAATTTCTTATAAGTCTCACAAAAGAAATAAAGGACAAAGCTATACAACTGCAGCTTGCTTTTTCCCTCTTTGTGTGGCCTTGGTGACTGGGCACTTGCCAGTCTCTGCTTCAGTGTGTAGCAAAGAAAGTCAATCCTAGTTTTAATATCTGTTTGACAAATTATTGCAGCAGAGGAGTCATGATGGATGTTAATGAACTTTTGATGTCTTCTGGAAAGCTCTGCCTTTCAATAAACATTCTTTGAATTTCCACCAGCTTTTACTTTGCACTGCTTGAAAAAAACAAAGGAAATAAATATGAAAGGAATTAAAAGATTAAAAATACTGGGGAACTGACAGCTCTGCCTGACAGTCTCTCCTGCACTGTATTGGTTTGCTTCAGTCAGTTGACACTGCTTAAACAAGTTTCCTGTTTAATAAACACATGGGTACTGAGCTATGTTTTCTGGATTCTTTTCCTGGATCTCCAGTCCCAAAGAGCAAGGCATTGTGAGACCCTGTCTTATAGCCAAAAATTTGCCTTAGTCGCTACTGATTTTCTTCGTAGTTGAACACTGACCACATCTGGACTGCAAATAAAGAGCTCTTTGTCTCCAAGACACAGCAGCCTCCTCATCCTGCCCTGACCTCTATCCTTCCCCATCAAATGATCAGAGGTGCGTTAAACTAGTCACAGTGCCCAGGGAAGCTGGAAGGGACATGAGGTTGGCTTTTCATCAGAAGCAGCATCTGTGCCCTCTCTGTTTCAGTGCCATAACCCTAGTGCTGTTTTTCCTACTTGCATGTGGACTGTGGCAGAACAATCTTTTGGGAAGCTAAAAAAAAAAAGTAACTCCAAAGACAGAATATCTTGCATGACATTAGTAGCCTTGCATTCCTTTGCTTATAGCAAGCCAGTCACAGCAACACTGCCACATGCCACCAAAGGGATGTGGACTGAGTTTTGAACCAGTTTCAGAGCAAGGAAACAGTTCTGACTGCTCCACATCTACCTTCAGTTTAACTGTGAAGATCCCAGGTGTCAGAAGGCCCATGGCAGGTTTGTAGGAGTCAACGCAGCATTCCAAGCTGGCTGCCCAGTTTTCTCTTAGGTTTTGTTATCTGTTTATTGCACTTGCCTCTATGCTTTCACTTCTGTCTGTCATTCTTCACTTGGTCATGAATGAGGCTTCTTAGCAGATGCTAAATACTCTCAGAACAATGCCCTGAGTCACTGTCCATTTATTTTAAAAAAACCCAATTGAGTGTGGTGGCAAGCCAAGCTCCCGAGCAGCCCATCGTCCTCCCTGTGGATTTAGGTTCTGTATGTGCAACTGTTCTTCACGCTTGGTTTGTAACACTGGTATCTGTACGACACTCACAGGAGCTCTGCAATGATTTACCTGCTGTTTTAAATCTAGCTTAGTGTGTAAGCTCCATTTCATTCTACCAGGAGATATTTCAAAACATTTTATAACTGCCAAAATAACAGGAAATCAATTAAATGGTGTTTACCCCATGCAGAATGATTCTTACTTGATGTTTGCTACCTGCTGGTGCTAATGAAGATGTTTTGTTCTCGTCTCACAGTACAGTGGACAACTGACATCTCACTAGCTCTAAATTAGTGCTTTTTGAACATAACTGGGAGCGGAAGCCAAGGAAAACTCTTCATTCTATAATTATCTGTAGAGTTGCAGACAAGTAACTCCTCGCAGGGATGATTTGCCATTAGACAAGTAAAGCAGGAGCTTTACAATTCACAAACGTTTCCTTTGCATCTTTTTTCCTTTGGTAGGTACCCAAGGCAGCTTAACAAGCATTGCAGGAGTTAAAAATAAAAAGGTAATGCTAAAAATGGGTCTTTTTATAAACCACTTGGACAGAATTTCTGGCATCTTTAAGGTGCACAGTACTATGATGTGGAGTTAACTGATGAGAGAAGAGGCAGGGATGGATTGTGCATAAAAAGCTGTGGCTGTTTATCAGAAATGAATGATGTATGTAGAAAAATGGATAGGAAAACTGATCAGAGGGTGGGCAAAATGCTGACCTACATGCATCCCTGAGTCAAGTGTGGTTTGGTTGGTCTGTGTCGTGTTTTGAATGAAAAATCTAGATGCTTTGTAAAAAACAAACAAACAAAAATACTCCCACTTTTTTATGCTCTCTGCCACCCTGTCTCTGATGCTGTGATAACATTATAATCTCTGCTTTCATGAATTCTTACAGCCATTAATTTTTATCTTTCTTCGCTTTCCTTTTGAGAATAGACATCTTTTTCCACTAGGAACCCTAAATTTAGCTCAACATCCATTCACAGTTTAGACTGAAGAAAAGAAAGAGGCATGTTTAGTAAAGTCCCAAGGAATTGAAGGGGAAGTTGAATCTGAAGACACTTGTAGTTTGTGTATCTTGATTTATATAATATACATAAGCTATGGAAAATGAGTATCTGAGAAAATAAAGGAGATGGGTAGCTAATGAATTCCTGTCACCACGTAAATGAATACTTACAAGATTAATGCTTTGTGAGGAAAAAATCATTTTAAAACTTCATTCACCATCGTAATTGTAGGTTTACAGGACAGTTTTACTGCAGTCAGTAAATGCCTGCCGCATTTTGGGCTCTGCATAGTGTGAGTATATCTTTGTTTTGGAATCGCTAGCAGTGTTTTACACTTTGCTTACACAGTTGTTCATCCACATTTTCCTGGCAGCCTCTATCTGTGAGTTCCCAGGAAAAGCATCTATCTACCTTCAGAGCAGCCCTCGGCCCTAGTGCAGTTGTGTGTGGTCTGTGCCAGCTGCTGCTCTTAAGAGAAATCCTGCTAAACGCTCTTAGGAACTCTGTGCATGTTGATTTGCTGTGCTTTGGCTGCAATATTTCTGTATGCTATTGTATTATTTCTGCATTGTCTGATCCTGAAATAATCTATTCCAAGCCAGAAAAGCATCGTGACGAGCCACGGTGTGTGAACATGGGTTGTGCCACCCCTGGGGCAGAGGCAGAGGGCACGGAGGAGCAGGTGGGACCCCATGGAGCCTCACTGCCTTGCCAGAAAGGGCTTGGTGGTGTGGGAAAAGAGGCCACAACTCGTGTAAGGGGGCTGTAGAACTTCAGTGGCTGCAGTTCCAAATCCACATGCCACTTCTCATTCAGAGCACCTGTATTTTGCCTTGGCAACAGTGAGGTGTATCCTCAATTTTGACCCCCCATCAACTGATGCATTTAGTAGTTTTTTCAGCATCTGTCTTGAAGCATGCCCTAATAATACAGGTTGCAGCTAATAACGACAGAAACAGCACAGGAGGATTTGGGTGTAACTTAGTACTACCGGGTTTTTTAATGGACTAGTATTTACTGCTGGTTGAGCATACCTGGAGCCAGTGCCTGAGAGAGACGTGAATTCAGATGTTCACATCTGAGAGGAGCAGCTGAGAGAGCTGGGGTTGTTTAACCTTGAGAAGAGGAGGCTGAGAGGAGACCTCATTGTGCTCTCTAACTACCTGAAAGGACATTGCGGAGAGCAGGGAGCTGGCCTCTTCTCCCAAGTGACAGGGGACAGGACGAGAGGGAATGGCCACAAGCTCCACCAGGGGAGATTCAGGCTTGACATAAGGAAAAAATATTTCACAGAAAGGATCATTGGGCACTGGAACAGGCTGCCCAGGGATGTAGTTGAGTCACCTTCCCTGGAGGTGTTTAAAGGATGGGTGGACGAGGTGCTGAGGGACATGGTTTAGTGACTGATGGGAATGATGGGACTCAATGATCCTGTGGGTCTTTTCCAACCTAGTGATTCTATGATTCTATGTAGGTTTGTGCGAGGCGATTGCAGAACTATTGCACTGTGGGCAGGAGATATTACTTGGAGTAATGTGTTTCAGGAGTCTGTCAGCTTGAGATGATAGGGGGAAATGAAGATGAGAATGTTTTTGGGAAAATAAATCTCAAAAGGAAATAAACCTGTCAAAGAGGGGAAAAAAAATCTATTATAGCAACTCTTGGTGGGGGTAAAGTAAGCTAGAGACAGGGAAGAGGAAGGAATTAAAAAGAAACAGTAACAGGCAGCTAATACAGATCAGAGAAAGACAAAGGAAGAAAAAAAAGACAAGCACGGGAGTTGGGAGAAAGTGGAAGAAGAGAAAGACTTCAGAGATTTATGGGTTTTACACACCTGAAGTTTATTATTTGAACGCCATTTGTCTGCCCTATCTGGGCAAAAGCTTGCCCTTAGGTACTACCCATTGTAAAAATAGACTTTTGGGATAGGATTTCTGCCCCCAACCCCAATAACTAATGATGTTAAAATAAGGATGCTTCTTAATTTTTTTTTTTATCAGTTTATTCCACTCATATTTGTTGCTGAAGGTACGTTTCCACTAATGGCAGCATCTGAATTAAAGTTACTGGCAATATTCCATGACTCTTTAGCAAAGAAAGGGCAGCATTCAGAGGCAGGAATGATTTCTGCAGTGCACAGATCAGGGAAAACAGCATTAAAATGCATGCAGGTTGCAGAAAGGCTGAAATTTGCTCTGCTAGGAAACAGGTGCAGAAGAAGACAAAATGACCGGATTGATCATTAAATATTTAGATGTTAATTCCTACTTGTTGATGAAATCTAGCTTAAGGCTTGTGACTTTCAGAGCCTGGTCAAAGAGTGTATGCATTGGTTTCTTATTTAAAAAAAAAATAGGTGTGTAGGAGGAAATGGAGAATGATACATGCACGGAATGAGCCCTGGACAAATGGAAAGGTTTCCTTTCTAGCACATTTCTAACCCTTCTCTGGTTGTCACCTGATCACTGCTCCATCAGGATCTTCTCCTGCCTTCTTTACTTCATCACCTCCAAATTGTGTTGCTTGATAATTCAAGTGGAGAATCAATCAGAGACTTTGCTGCTTTCAGCTGCAGGCACTGGAGGCCATGGGAGGGCCTGTGATCTGATTAAGGCATTGTTGAAAACAGCTTTTGCCTTTCATCTGACAGCTCTATCCTCAGACTAAATCAGTTGGAGTAGGTGAATGGCGCACACATCACTACGTGGGCTCTAAAGGTACCAGAGAATCTAGATCTAGGAATTTGCCTTTTAAAGAGCATACAGAGCTGTGAAATAAGCTCTTTCACTAAACAGCACATAGTCAGCAATATTCACATCTGGTATACTATTAAAACGTGATTTTTGGTTTTTACTTAAGCAAAAATTTTAAGACTATGGCCTATGCTAAAGCCAGACTTTCAAACGTTCACATGAATCCAAAACCACCTAGGTTGTTCCTTCAGTTTCAACACACAGGACAGGTTTGTAGAGGGTCTCATCCTGTATCCTTAAGCCAAATACGATTTTCATTTCATTGTTATGAATTAAATACCATAATTGAATCTGGTGGGTATTTGCAAAGGGTCAGATCGATGTCAGTAGTCTCAGCAGTGCTCCCAAAGCAGTGCTGCTTTATTAACAGGGCAGGCAAAACATTGTTTCTATGGATTGCACAAATACTACTTTGAATTCTTTTTTTTTAATTTCCTGTCTGTGGACAAGCTGGATGCAAAAAAAATAATAGCCAAAAGTTGTGTGCTAAGTTGTATGGGTAAACCATTTCAGGCAATAACTGAGTGCAGAACATGGATCTGGGTGCCTGGAACTCAAACTATATTTCCAATTTAAAGTTATTCTGTAAAGAGATCAGATTTTCCTGATTAAATACCCTGAGAAGGGTTCTATTTAATATCCACATCTACATTCCACACTGTGCTCAAATTTAATCTCTGTCTCATAACAAGTTTTTTCAATGATATTGACTAGAAGATAGAAGCATCTCCAACAGGATATTTTTACAAAACAAAATAAATTATACGTGAGCACCACATAGCAAAGGGCATGACCCGAACACCCACGCTACCCCACACGCTGCATGGGAAGGAGCGTGAATCCCTTGCTCAGTAAACCACCTATAATAGTTCTATCATTCACAGATTTTCTTTCTACATTGAGCCTGTTTACAAGTATGTGTAGTTGGAGAAAACAGGTGTTCTGAGCTTTAGAAAAACTATGTTTTCAGATGAAGTCTTTTGGCCTTTACTTGCCGTGTCTGCTGTTTCTGCCTTTCCACATCCTAATGGCTTCTATATTCATGTAGGCAGCACCGCAATAGGAGTGACTGGGAATATGTCTGTAAAATGTTCTGCCACCATGGCCATCATCTTATGTTTTCAGTCCTATGTCTCTTGTAAATTCACCTATTTACCTTTATCCTGCGTGTTTATCCTTGTGTTTCCCAGTGTGACAATTTCCACATGAGCCTTCAGGGCTCACCTGAGACCCAGCCGCTTGTGCACATGGATGCTTGCAGCTGCACAGAAGAAAGTTACTTCTTTGTGCTTGCTCCTTGGGGTTTATTTAAATCCAAAATACATGAAATTATGTTAATATAGATGATTGCCTAAGTGAAGAATATATTCCATCCACATAGTCACAAATTTTTATTTTCATTTTATTTAAAAAAAAGAAATTACTTTACTTAGAAGCATTATTAGCATGGACAGCCTGTTATCCCCACCCCAAAATTCTTCCTTTAATTGACCATGACACCAAGATGATCTCAGCTAAAATAATGTGAAAATATACTGCCAATGTAACCAAAATATTTTAGTTATAAAGCATAGATACTCGAGTGAAGATTGCAGTACAGGTATTCGTGTTTGAGGGGAATCTATTAGTATCTTGGAAATGTCAAGAGACACTCAGAACTGCAGTCGAAAACTGAGCAAAACTGTTGATGTAAAGGACACCAATTTTTACAGGATAATTTATGACAAATAGAGCATCTTTTAAGGCTTTCTATAAAGTCCCTTTTCTTCAAAGAACCCTATTCCTCCTTTGTACTTTGGAAGGGAAAGTGACATAAAGCTCAGATAGTGATAGCATCCATTTCACATAAAATTCTCACTGCATTTACTGTCAGCTGAAGTGTTTCATTACCTCAGAACTAAATCATGTTCAGCTGATGCCACGGCCACTTTCCAAGACCAGATGATAAATACTCGAATTTCTGTAGGCCGCTGGCAGCCTCTTCTGATGCAGCTCAGGGGGGTGCAGATGCATTCATGTGCATGTAAGAACATTTGGAAAGTGAAGCCCCTGTGGTCTTCCCCTCCTCTTCGTCACCCACCTCTCCCCTTATTGTTGGGGGCTTTTGCTTAGCACAGCAGGTGAAAGTGGCTAGAAAACCCATGCGGAAACGCTTGTTCATAAAGCAGTAGATGATCGGGTTCACACAAGCAGAAGTATAGGACAACAAGTGGATAAAGGAGATGGGAGCTCCCGAGAGACGCTGGTCTGCTGAAGCCGTGTCAAACGCACGCCAGGCATTGACACTGAAGATAGGAGTCCAGCAAAGGAAAAACAAAATCACTATCACCATCAACATGCGGATGACGAGTTTCTTGGCCATTAAGTTAGCTGAAGAGCTACTGCTTCTCACCCTTTCTATTTTGCTATGGCCAGGAGCAGAGAGCTGTTGCAATGGCATTTTTCTCTTTCTTCTGGTTTTATTGAGGTAGCATCCATCTCCATCCTCATATTTGGCGCTGCAGGTGCTTATTTTTCTCTCTGTACACATAAATTAGTACTTAAATAGTTGGAAAAAATATCTCTGAGACATGATTCAAAATACAAAACAAAGTATGGAGCCTGTCTAAATAAATAACAGAACTCATGGATGAACAACTGCTGCAAAGAAAGCACTGTTCTAATTCTAAGTCAGTTGTATACCAGTTTTTCTACGTCTGCTGACTCCCAATAGTCTCATAATTCTTCTCTATAAAAATTGATGCAAAAGATGTAAGAACACTGCTCAAGTACTTACTGAAGATAATTTTCCAAATTATGTGTTTTGATCTTAATTTGTCAACTTTTATTTTGGTGTTTATTTACAGAAATGATCCTCAGCCATGGTCAAAAAAACTAAATTTGGTGTTTCTAGAATAAGCAAATTAGAAATTTAACATATCCTACTCAGAGTCTTTGCAAACAAGTCATTAGTGAGGAATTATTTGCTGGTGTATAATGGAATTGCTCCAATCAACAAATGCATCTGGCAGGTTCACAACGACAACTGACCATAATTGTTATTTTTGCAAATAGAAAACTCTAGCATAAAAAAACCAAAAAAGCAAAGCTAAATGTGTTTTGGGCCCCTCACCACAAGAAGGATGTTGTGGCTCTGGAGCGAGTCCAGAGAAGAGCAACAAAGCTGGTGAAGGGCCTGGAGAACAGGCCTTATGAGGAGCGGCTGAGAGAGCTGGGGTTGGTTAGCCTGGAGGAGGCTGAGAGGAGACCTCATTGCTCTCTACAGCTACCTGAAAGGAGGTTGTAGAGAGGAGGGTGCTGGCCTCTTCTCCCAAGCAACGGGGGACAGGACAAGAGGGAATGGCCTCAAGCTCCACCAGGGGAGATTTAGGCTGGACATTAGGAAAAAATTTTTCACGGAAAGGGTCATTGGGCACTGGAACAGGCTGCCCAGGGAGGTGGTTGATTCACCTTCCCTGGAGGTGTTTACGGCACGGGTGGATGAGGTTTAGTGTTTGATAGGAATGTTTGGACTTGATGATCCGGTGAGTCTCTTCCAACCTGGTTATTCTATGATTCTATGATTCTTTCTTCACAATGAGGGTGGTGAGAAACTGGCACAGGCTGCCCAGGGAAGTTGTGGCTGCCCCGTCCCTGGAGGTGTTCATGGCCAGGTTGGATGGGGCCTTGGGCAGCCTGAGCTAGTGGGAGGTGTCCCTGCAGGGGGGTGGAATCAGATGATCTTTAAGGTCCCTTCCAACCCAAACCATTCTATGATTCTATATGTTGTTACCTTGTGAAGATTTTCTCTGGCTGACATCAAATTTTATTCCTCTATAGAGTTCCAAAGAAATGAGGCCATATGCAACCATCATTATAATCCCAGGTATAAGAAAGAGTATGAGTAGCAGGAAAGTGTACCTAAAGGATCAAAAGACACATTGTGACCAAGGAACAGCACAAAACCAGAAAAACTCCTTTTTCTGCAGATGAGAATTTGGTGGGTGTTGGGGAGGATTTCAAGATTTTGCTGAATTCTTCTCATGCTAACACAAAGCATCGTTTTGATAGCTCTGGAAATTAGAAGCTTCCCACCTCTTCTTTTCCTTCTTTCCCCAGGACAGTGCAGCAAGAACAAAGCTAATGTGGCTGCAAAACATCCATCACTCAGCCTCTGCAGGCCAAGAGGTGATGGGCAGCCCTGTGGCAGCCAGAGGAGGCAGAAGGTCTCTGCCTGCAAAGAGGGGCTCTCTGCTGGAACCAGATGAGGTTAGATGCCCTATAGTGTTGAATGATGTTAAAATGGCTTTGCAGAAGCCGAGTGGGCAGCTGTTGATTCTCAAAGGAGCCCCTGGTACTGTCAGTCACTGCTTTGGTGAGATCCAACTTGCAAGTGTTGTGGCGCACGTGGGCAGGGCAGAGCAGCCCTGAGCTGGGCTTTCACCCTGGGGCCATGCAGAGCCCTCCAGGAGGGATCCCAGGGCTGGCAACCCCTTCACTGAAGGAAGCAGATTTTACTTCATTTCACACCTGTTACTCTCCCAGGCAGCTTCTCTAATGTGATTAAAAACTGGGGAAATCATTTTGCTTAAATACATTTACAAGCCTACGTCTCTTCTGCTCCCCAGGTGCAAACTCACTCAAGGACCTGAGAATCTGCAACAACACTGCGGAGAAGGGAATTTCACTCTGCAGCCTCCTCCTCATCTGTACCTATACTGGCAAATACCTGAGACTACTGGAAGCATTAATACAAATTCATTGTATTTGTGGATACACCACACTGAAGTGGTGCACAATTTAATCTTGTTCCCAGTTCTGATTGGCCTTCAGTATCAAAAAAAAAAATCTTACTTCTTCCCAGTGCCAGTTAAAGCACTTAGTCATTGTGCAAGGACACAATGTCTAAATAATACTACTGCTTGATAGTGCTGTTATTTACTTACTCTGCCTGGGCATGTAGGTCTTGGGGCACTGTTTCTCCCCTCATCCCTCTTCCTCTCTTTTCTATAAATGACCATAGGGTTCAGTTCTATAAGTGCCCCCAAAGGGCATTTGCAACCTTTCCAAGTTCTCATACTCTACTTCTCTGCTTCAGAGGAACCTTCAGACAAACAAATTAACAAGCAAGGCACCATACAGAAGGATACTTGTATGTGTCTGTGTTCCTCAAAAATTAAGGATTTCTCTGAAAATGTTGAATTTATGTTTATATATAATGGGTGAAAGCAGTATTCCTGATTCAAGAATGAAAAATGCTTCCTTTACAGTGACAGGAGGGGCTTATCAAAGCAGAAGACCATAATTTGAGAATCATTGTGAAGTTGGATATCATTCCTATGACAAGGAAAACGTCATAGAGGTGTTAAAATGCAAGCAGCTTAAATATTTATAGATTTACTTCTTAAACATGCTAGAAGTGTAAATGTTTGTTGAAGGTTAGTTCTTGATTGTGAATAGGCTTAACACTACCATGAAATCCTGTTTCCCACCAGGTAATTATGCATTTGCTGACAGTCAGTTATGTCTTACCAAGACTGCTGAATGACATCACTTGGCCAAAGGAGCCGGCACATATTGGCAGTGGTGTTGTTATACTTGGTAAAAGGTACCAGTTTGCTGTATATTGGGTACGGTGACATGATGGTAAAGGAAACGCACCAGGTAGCAGCAATCACTTTAAAGGCATGAGATTTTGTCTGCCAGACCCTGGACTGCAGAGGTTTGCAAATGGCACTGTATCTCTCCAGAGATATGGCAACCAGGTTGAACGTAGATACGCTTACAGAGACACCTATACGTATATATAATGTAAAGAAAAAGGTTATTCTTTTCTTTTAAAGGTTTGCACTATTTTAAAACAGTTTTGCTAGCTTTCTGTATGCATATAGAAAATTGAAAATATAGCAAACTTAGAATACGTATAGAAAATTAAAAATATATATAAGTATCATACTGATTAAGTTAGAGCATGTAGGCAACAAGTCTGAGTCTCCAGACTAATGTTCCTGGGCTGCATTTCTCTATCTCCAAGAGAGCTAACAGAGAAAATTCATTCTGACAAACCACAAAATTCATATAACAGGGAAAGAAAACATTTTTTCCTTCTAATTCATTTCTTTGCTGCTATGGTTTATACATAAGTAATAACACTGAAATTCAAACAACCATTTGGAATCAGTGGGATTATGCTGTTCTTTATTCTTTCAATGCAGAAGTTCATAGTCTCTCTTCTATTGTTTTAATTTTTTTTAAGTATCCTGCTTGACTGGTGATCTGAATTTCTCATTCAAGAGAATTAAATGTGTTTAACTTTTTAAATTAAATGCTGATGCAGTTACAAAGCAGGAGAAATAAAGTCATGAAGCAGAATCTTTGTCCTTCCAAGTGTCCTGAAATTCTCCTGTTCATACATTATAAAACGTAACATCTGTATTTCTGTCTCTGAGGTGCCCCAGTTTACCACCACAAGATTGAAAATATTTCTTCTTAGCTTTATCACAATTTTTTCCTTGATTGGATGAGCTTTCATTAAATGATCTTTGTGAATGTTCTTATATAGGTCAAAATATAGGATGCCAATATATTTACAATATGCTTTACATAAATTATCTGTCCTTTTAAAGAAGGCTTCCTACATTCTAAGATGTAAGATTAAGAGCATGGGTGATACAATAGATGTCAACTGAAGCCTCTCTTAATCAGAACTGCTAATGGGAAATAGCCACATTCTGACTTTTATAAATAAAACACCTTTGTAATGAAAATATTTGTGTTCAAATATATTCTACTGGATTTTTTGTTTACAAAGTAATTTACACATTGTGAAGTAAGAGAAAGATGACGATGCTTCATTAATGTTTCATGGCATTTCTGGCAGCAATTTGTTATAATTGTTTAAACATGGCCTTTAGTTTTGTTGGTTTTATCTACAAAACGATAAAGTCTGTTCCCATTCACACACTTTAGGTGTGTACTTTCTCTTACATCGAAGTTCTCAAGGGCACAGGTTGAAAGATGACCTAAGGTTTCTGTAATTAACTGAAGGTCACTTAAGGTAGGAAAAACGTTACGCAATTTTTTATTTTAAACAACCAAACACATAAGAAGTATTGGAAGTGAGAAAAAATCACTAACTCAGGCACACATAGCCCAGGCATTTTGAAACTCCTGGCTTCACAACTAAAGAGGATACAGCACAGCATATAACAGTTGTGCTGCAACCTCTAAAACCTCTTTCTGTATTTTGTGATCTCCTAGTGAGCTCTGACTATATCTGTTCTGTTCTCAAAAAGTGCTTCCTCTAACTTCCAGCTCCACAAACGACACCTACTTTGGCCTATTTTTTTTCCATGTACCACTGCTACCAAAACTCTGTGGGCAAAATCTGCCCATTATGAGGCTTGTACAACCTACTAACTCTATCAGTAACAGGTAAGCAAGTGCGCTTGCCAAGTTCCCCATTAAGGCTTCATCATGCAACATACTTGTCACTTAGCCTGATCCAGCAGAACACCTCTGTGTGTTGTTAAAATTAAGCGATACCTCTATGTTTTTGCTGGATCATACTGAGGAAACTAGAACCACAAATACTTACACTATGGAATAGTTTCTTTGTGATTTTGGTAACTGATGGCAGATGGAAACAAAGAGCTTTTTTACTGGTCTTTACTGACCTTCTTACTGATCTCCTTAGTTGATCTTCAAAGTAAGTATAAATTTCCAAGACTTACCCATGAAATAAGTGGCAGTTTTGCAAACAGCACTACCAAAAATAAAATCTTTCAGCAGGTTGGGAATGAGGGTGAATGGCATGCAGAAAAGGCAGAGCATCAGGTCACTGACTGCTAGTGACAGCAGAAACGTATTGGTGACTGTTCTCATCCGCTTGTTTCTTATCAGCACTGTAATTACCAGAATATTCCCCAAAACGCTGAGCAGAAATATCAAACAATAGAGCAGAATCCGAATTATCTGATGCAAATCTGAAAATTGTCACAAGATAAAAATCAGTTATGCAATATACAGATCACAGACCTGACTGTTTCATCCTTTAATCAGAAGGTAAATACTTTCAAAAACCTTTCTGTATTTGGTTTTACTAAGGTTTATGTCTTTACACCAATATAAAATCAGTTCTGAAAGTTCTGAAATTCTTAAACTTGTCTGACCTACCTGAATCGCATAACATTAAAACACAACATATGCAATGCAATGTCGGTTTGGAGAACCAAACACGACTTCATAAAAGCATGTTCTGCTAACACTACCTAGTGTGCACCACTCACTCACCGTGGGAGTTCCTCCTTTAGGCAGAAAGAAGAAATGATACAACAATCAAAAATATTTTAATACATGGATGACTTTTTTCCAACCTCAGAGTGCTGTAATTTCATATTAAAATGATTTCCTACACAGTATTAGATCAGATAACTCCACTGTTATTGAATAGCTCAAAGAGTAAAAATTATGTTTCTCTGAGTCCTTATCAGAGCTGTTTACATTTTGTGCCAAATAATGCTATTGTTTTAGTTCATAATTATATCAAAATTTTGTTCTATTTGATTTTTTGGCTTGGAAAACCAGCACATGCTAAATTATTTCCTGCCTTTTTCTCATCTCAACTTATCAGCAAGCAGTTGGGTTTGCACTCCCTGACAGAAAAATCCTTGTGTATCTGTTTCTTTCCAAACTATCTCTACTTCCAGTTAGAACTAAAACTGCCTGGGAAAAAAAAAAATCTATTTTTCTATACGTACCTTTGGAAGGATAAGGTGGATCATCCGCACAGAAAAAAGTGTCATTTTCCAATATGATATCACACAGGAAAGCAGTAATATTGGTACCATTCCCGAGGAAGCTAGTATCAACTAATTCCATCCTTCAGTATCCACAGGTTAGTTTTCATGAAGAAAAGGGTGGCTTTGTAACTATCTGCCAATTCCTTCCGTAAAGAAATACATTTCTGAATGAAATCTTCAGGAGAAATTTGAGAGAGGCAGTTGTGCAAGGAAGCTCTTCTAACTCTCCTGTCACGAACACCCAGCACACAGAGTCCGGCTCAGGCTGAACAAGATTTATTCCAGGGCCACACAAGGCAGTTCGGAAAATCAAAGCGTGTGTGCACATACACAGTCACACATAAACACCCACATCCACACACACACACAGCCCCTCCGGTACTTTTTAAGATCCACCCTCTTCTGTTACGGCCTACTGTTGGGATTATAGATAGGCTAGAAAAAGATTACAGCATTAACCCCTTGTAAGGTTTCTTCTACTCACATCTCTGCAATATTTCTCAGAGGGAGCCTGTTTTGCCACGGCAAATAAATCATAACCAGTGAGTGATGAGAGAGATAAATCTTCCTCTCAATGAACAACATTTAAAAGGGTGAGAATAGCTGAATAAAAGGGCACAGAAAAGAAAAACATAGTGAAGATTCGGCATGCTTTACATGAAAATGATTCTTAACATTTTTTCAGAGCGGACTGAAGACTGTGTATGCTCAGAAAAACAAGAGCTGTTAAGTTTATGCATTTGGTGAAGTGCTAGCTTCATATGAAAGCACTGGAAGTGTCCAATCCAAATCCCAGTAGGTTCATAGAAGGACTTACTAATGTCAGTATTCTTGGATCAAATCTTATGAAAGTAAGATTTCAGAACTGTTGGTTAATATAAGCAGAAGCCTACATATTTTCTCAGTACAAGGACTTGCATATGACTTGAATGCAAACATGAACTGATAAACTGTGGCACATTCAGGAAGAAGAATTCAATTAATGCCTGGCTCCAAGCTTGGTGTGAGGAAAGGGGCTTTGGCTTCTCCGTTCATGGGGTGGCTCACACACCCCCAAACTCTGTTGCTAAGGATGGGACACGTGGGTCTTCTAGGGGGGCTAAAACCCTTGCTGAAAACCTAGTTAAGCTCATAAATCGAGCTTTAAACTAGATGTGAAGGGGGAGGGGATTGAGACCAGGCTAGACAGGAGCGAGCCTGGATGTGGGGCACTAGTGATTCGGAGAGGATGTGCTGGTGAGGACCACCAGTACATCACCACACAGAAAGTGGGGGTGAACACACCTGAGGGTGGTAAGGGAGATACGTGTGCTCTGGTGCTAGCTACTCCAGTTACCAGGCAATTGGGAATGAACTCTGTTTCCTCTAAGAGGGCTGATGGCTCGGCAGCTCAGCTGAAGTGCATTTACACCAATGCATGCAGCATGGGGAATAAGAAGGAAGAGCTGGAAGCTGTCATAGGAAAAGGAGCCTATGACGTCGCTGCTATCATGGAAACGTGGTGGGATGACTCATATAACTGGAGTACAGATATAGTGGGGTACAGACTCTTCAGGAGGGATAGGAAGGGAAGGAGAGGAGGCGGGGTAGCCCTCTTTGTAAGGGAGGACTTGGATGCTGTTGAGATGGATTATGGTGATGAGGAGATTGAGTGCCTGTGGGTTAAAATCAAAGGAGCCCATAAGAAGGTAGATTTTGTGATAGGAGTCTGTTACAGGCCACCCAGCCAAGGAGAAGCAGCTGATGAGCTCTTCTATAAACAGCTGGGGTTAATCTCTAGATCGATGCCTCTCGTTCTGGTGGGAGACTTCAATCTTCCTGATATCTGCTGGAAGTACAATAGAGCAGAAAGGAAGCAGTCTAGGAGGTTCCTGGAGTGCATGGAAGACAACTGCCTTGCACAGCTGGTGCATGAACCGACAAGGGAAGGTGCCCTCCTGGACCTGCTGTTTGTGAACAGAGAAGGCCTTGTGGGGGATGTGGCAGTAGGAGGACGCCTAGGACTAAGCGATCATGAGATGATAGGGTTTTCTGTTCTAGATGAAGTGAAGAGGGTGGTTAGCAGGACAGTAGCATTAAATTTCCAGAGGGCAGACTTTGAACTCTTCAGAAGGCTGGTTGGCAAAGTCTCATGGGAGACAGTGCTTAAGGGCAAGGGAGCCCATGAGGGCTGGGAGCTCTTCAAAAAGGAGATCCTAGCAGCTCAGGAGAAAGCCATCGCCATGTTCCGAAAAAAAAGCCAGCAGGGGAAAAAAACAGCTTGGTTGAACAGGGAGATCTTGAGTGATATCAAGAAGAAGAGGAATGTTTATGGGCTCTGGAAGAGGGGACAGGCCTCTTGCATGGACTACAGGAGGGAAGTGAGATTGTGTAGAATAAAAATCAGAAGGGCTAAGGCTCAACTAGAAATCAGATTGGCAAAGTCGGTGAAAGATAACAAAAAATCTTTCAATAAATATATAAATAATAAAAGGAGGACTAGGGAGACCATACAGTCCCTATTGGACATAGAAGGAGCAACAGTGGCTAGGAATGAGGAAAAGGCTGAGATACTTAATGCCTTCTTTGCCTCAGTCTTTAATTGTAAAGAAAATTCTTCCCTCTGTGTACAAACCCCAGAGCTAGAGGAGCAAAATGAGGCTCCCATGATCCAAGAGGAGGTGGTCAGAGACTTGCTAGCCCGACTAGAGACCCACAAGTCTATGGGGCTGGATGGGATTCACCCGAGGATATTGAAGGAGCTGGTGGATGTGCTGGCCAAACTCCTTTCCATCATCTTCCAACAGTCCTGGAAGACTGGGGAGGTTCCACTGGACTGGAGGCTGGCTGATGTTGTGTCCATCTACAAGAAGGGTTGCAGGGAGGATCCAGGGAACTACAGGCCTGTCAGTCTGATCTCAGTGCCAGGGAAAGTCATGGAGCAGGTGATCTTGAGTGCTATCATGAAGCACATGCAAGAGAACCGGGTGATCAGGCCCAGTCAGCACGGGTTCACAAAAGGCAGGTCTTGCCAAACTAACCTGATCGCCTTTTATGAAAAAGTGACTTGGCTGCTGGACGAGGGAAAGGCTGTGGATGTATCTTCCTGGACTTCAGTAAAGCCTTTGACACCGTTTCTCACAGCATTCTGCTTCGGAAACTGTCAGCCTCTGGCCTGGAGAGGCGCACACTCTCCTGGGTGGAAAACTGGCTGGATGGCCGGGCCCAGAGCGTGGTGGTAAATGGTGTTAAATCCAGCTGGAGGCCAGTTACAAGTGGGGTTCTCCAGGGCTCAGTGCTGGGTCCAGCCCTGTTCAATGTCTTTATCAATGACCTGGATGAAGGCACCCTTAGCACCGCTGGGGCATGAGGTTTAACACGGCCATATGCCGGGTCCTGCACTTGGGGCATAACAGCCCTCTGCAGTGCTACAGACTGGGGGAAGTCTGTCTACAAAGCTGCCTGGAGGAGAAGGACCTGGGGGTGTTGGTTGACAGCCGACTGAACATGAGCCAGCAGTGTGCCCAGGTGGCCAAGAAGGCCAATGGCATCCTGGCTTGTATCAGAAACGGCGTGACCAGCAGGTCCAGGGAGGTTATTCTCCCTCTGTACTCGGCACTGGTGAGACCGCTCCTCGAATCCTGTGTTCAGTTCTGGGCCCCTCACCACAAGAAGGATGTTGAGGCTCTGGAGCGAGTCCAGAGAAGAGCAAAGAAGCTGGTGAAGGGGCTGGAGAACAGGCCTTATGAGGAGCGGCTGAGAGAGCTGGGGTTGTTTAGCCTGGAGAAGAGGAGGCTGAGGGGAGACCTCATTGCTCTCTACAACTCCCTGAAAGGAGATTGTAGAGAGGAGGGAGCTGGCCTCTTCTCCCAAGCGACAGGAGACAGGACCAGAGGGAATGACCTCAAGCTCCGCCAGGGGAGATTTAGGCTGGACATTAGGAAAATATTTTTCACAGAAAGGGTCATTGGGCGCTGGAACAGGCTGCCCAGGGAGGTGGTTGATTCACCTTCCCTGGAGGTGTTTAAGGCACAGGTGGACGAGGTGCTAAGGGGCATGGTTTAGTGTTTGATAGGAATGGTTGGACTCGATGATCCGGTGGGTCTCTTCCAATCTGGTTAGTGTGTGATTCTATGATTAGTTACACATGAGTGTAAAACGCAATAGTCTTGATTGTTTAAAAGAAACCCTTTCTTCTGAGTTCTGCTTTTTAAATACATAAACATCATCCTCTCTGGTGTTTCGATGAAGTCACGGGTGTTTAACTCCCAGTATATGGATTGTTTATGGACCAAAATGTAAATTAATGTTGTAAATGAATACCTGGTACAACTCAATTGAAAATAGAATTCACATTTAAAATCTCTTCTAGTTAAGTAGGCAGAGCAATAATAGCTTCCCAGTAATAGATTTGGACCTCTCACTGTTGATATAAACAGACTGAAATGCCTGGGTGTTTTTACAGTCTTGCCAGCCTTGCCTTATAGTGCCCTTAACTGGAATGGGTACATAGGAGAGCAGACTGAAGAGTTACATCTACAGTTCTGACTTCTAAATTATCTTTTCTTTAGCAGATCAATTACTTTTTAAAAATTTTTTTTACAAATTCTCACAGGTTTTAAAAATCTGAGGTGAAACAACTCAAATCTGGCACATGTATACAAAGCATAACCCTTTCATCTGAAAGAAACGTTCAGCCCTGCAGGAGTCAATTCTGCTTTCAAAGGTACAATGTACTGGTAGGAAATTAATCAAGAATTAAAGGTTCTGGATTGTTTTTCCACTTGTGAATCTCAACATGGGAAAAAATAACATTAAAGATGTAAAAGTTAAAATATATTTCCATTTTTGCACTGATTGAGCCATAAGCTTGAACATTAAGTACTATTGTCTCCAACACTCCATTTTCTCATAGTGCCTAATTCAATTTTATTTTTAATATATTTTCTATGCTTAAATTGATGATGAAGCTATCTCTCCATTAATTGACAAATGCTGCCTGTTTAATACATAGAAAATGTTTGTTGTTTTAATTTTGAATTTATTTTGAATTATTCCAGTACTTTTAGAATTTTCTCTGAAAATTACAATTTATTATAATATTCCCAAACAGCTGAAATGGCAGCCAATACAGGTGCTGATTTAGTAGTGGCCATGTGCAGAAAAAGTAATGGATACATTTTGGAAAGAACTTCCAAACTTAGGTGGCTTTTTCACTCTTCTTTATAGACAACAAGAAGATGCAGAATGCTCTAAGCTGCCAGAACTTCCAGTTAACAACTTCTCTTTCCTCCGAAAATGATGTTCTGTGCAAGAAAAATCAACAACAAGCCAACTCAGAACTGGTTTTGTGGCCTATGTCTGCGTTTATGTAGTGTCCTTTACACTCGAGATACAGATCCTGCTCTCTATATCTGTACGATTCACTTCAGTGAAGTCTTTGAATTCTAGGACATTTTTCTTCTGTCATATAGAGGCATTCAGTCTGTACAATTTTAAGCTTTGAGACCTTTCCTTATCAAAAGAAGCTGTTGTAATTATTTATAATAATAAGTGTCTGACCTGCTGCAAAACACGGGCTGGGTAATTATGTTTAGCAATTCCTTTACTGAATTAAGTAGCCCTTAATGGAGTTAAGAGTCTTTTTGTAAGCAAGATGTCTAACTGTCATTCTATGCTTCTTCTTAATGTGGAAGAGATGTTTCTAGATTCCTGGCACCTTCTATTACATCTGCATTAGAGAAATAAGTTTCAGTTGTGTTGATTGGCTGACGTTAGGAATATTTCTTCTATTACTTTTTACCATAGATGTTTTGCTGTTTGGGGTTGGTTAATTCACTTTTAATCTACAGGTTTTATACTTGTTCTGCTGCTGTATTTTTGGGGTAAGGGGTTAACAGCTGATGCTCTGATGAGTTATAGCTTGGCTATCTCTGTACCTTGAGGAAGCAACTTCATACTAAAGAGGGAGATTCACTTTTATTTGCGTTGTCACATATAGGCGGGGACTGTGCACTTCTCATCATATGCTGGGCTTCCAGTCTTGTTACTGTATCACAGTGTCTTCTATGAAGTCTCCAGGACCTGGTTAAAAAGAAGAGAAGAAACAGAACGCATGGTGGTATGGGGGAAGTTACAGCAATTCTGTGGGAAACACAGTGATCAGGAGGGAACACAAGATTAGGGTGATCATTGCAATCAAAGAGATCGCTTTGGGCTATTGTACTGTATGCTGTAGTGTGGCAGAGACTGAATTATCCTTCTGAAGTCAGCTTCTCTGTTCCTATCATGATTTTGTCATATCTGAAGAACATCATGTTGGTTATTCAGTCCTTGTTAAACAAACAGTTTCATACCTTCCATAAGTATCATGGCCCAGGTCTAAAATCTTTCCTAGTTATCCTGCAGTTTTTCAAAGATGCTAACATATAAAGATGAGTCAAGAATTTTAATAATGGCATTTGAGTTTTCATGGATTTTTTTCCTCCATCCCTTTCCTAATAATTATTGTACTCTTGTTTGCCTTTTTTACGACTCCTGAAGTGGAACTGTTGTTTTCGTGGCAGAACCTACCGCAAGTTCTGTAGCCTCTTTCCTACATAGTAACATCTTGTTTAGAGACCTACACTATTGATGAAAAAATATAATTGTTTTCTACTTTGTAGTGATTTTTATTTTCCCATTTTATCAGAAAGAGTTTTCCACACTTCTTCAAAGTCAGTTCTTACTTCTCCTCTCCTTGAATGACTTAGTGTTAACAGAAAACTCTTTTGCCTCACCCCTCATACCATTTTCTGGAGTATTTATGAAAATGATGAGCAGCTGCAGAAAAGCATCCTGTGGCGCTCCATTCGTAATTGCTTTTCATTCCTACTCTTTACTTCCAAACTTTTAATTATGTTGTTGCCTGTTTCACTCCAGATTAATGACCTCCTACTTATCCATGATGTTAAATTTCTCCTGACTTCCTGCTTCCATGATTCTAATTGCTCTTTCTGGCAAGAAAATCCATGCCAGTCTTGTTACCTCAGCCCAGGTAATTCTTCCAGGACTATCTGTGAACATTGATTGCCATATGTTGAATCATCCCATGTGTTAGAAAATTCCTCCTAGAGAAGCAATGGAGAAACAAAGCAAGAAGTGATACAGCACCTCAGTGATGAGGGTTGTGCAGATAGAATGAGGGAATAATGTTTTAACTTAAAAAAAGAAAAACATGAACGCTGAAGGAAACATGCAAGTTATTGAAAAACTAAACAGGTATTCAACAGAGTTATTAAGATCTTTGGAAGCATGGACACCAATTAATCACCACTTACTCATGGCTTACTGGTTTCATGTCCATGTGGTGCTCATGGATGCCAGAAGCTTGGATTCCAAGTAATCGCTTCTGACTGCCAGTCTGCGGACAGAGTGACTTTTTCATACCTTTTTTTTTCCTGGGGAGAGAAGCAAATTAAACTTTTCCATTCCACTTTTGAAAAGGTAGCATAAAGCTATGCTTGCATATTTTTTCCTAATGTCCAGCCTAAATCTCCCTTGGCGGAGCTTGAGGCCATTCCCTCTCGTCCTGTCTCCTGTCGCTTGGGAGAAGAGCCCAGCTCCCTCCTCTCTACAACCTCCTTTCAGGTAGTTATAGAGAGCAATAAGGTCTCCCCTCAGCCTCCTCTTCTCCAGGCTAAACAACCCCAGCTCTCTCAGCCGCTCCTCATAAGGCCTGTTCTCCAGCCCCTTCACCAGCTTCATTGCTCTTCTCTGGACTCGCTCCAGAGCCTCAACATCCTTCTTGTGGTGAGAGGCCCAGAACTGAACACAGCTGGTCATCAGTGATACTCACCACTGCACTGACCTTCTTGCTCTCAGGGGCTGAGAGGCTGGTCAGGGCTGCATGTCACTACAGCAAACACTATAAAGCTAGTGCATGCCTCTTACATCGGTCTCAAGAGTATATGCAATGCCGTGAAGGACCAGCTTCCTCAGGACAGGAGGAGCCCCTTGCCTGGCCCCATCCTGAGGGATAGGTTCACTACAGTGTCAAGACATGCTTCCTAGACACAGGCAAGAGGGCTGAAGCCAATTAGGCCAGTAGCCATGGCCAAAGGCTTCATGTTGTCACTAGATAAGCAGAACAGGCCTAAATGCCTTGGATCCTGCCTGCTTTGTGGAGCCTCTGGCACAGCTGCAAAATGGTGAAGAGCATAGTGGTGGGAGGCAGCACGTGGAGCACAGACATGAAGGGCTGAGGGACAAGTACTGAGCTGTAATTGACTTCAGACGGTACTAAATTCAACAAAAAGCAAGTGTGGAATGAGTGAGGAATGCTATCTCATGCAAATCCCAACAGCCAGGTACTTGCAGTTTTAAACAAACTGGATCATCTTGCTCACGTGTTCAGATCTCTAAACCTGCAAGGTGTGGCTTTCCCTCTCAAAATTTGTGCAGACCGTGTGTCCAGAGTTTTTCATCTGTTATCACTGTCCCCAACAGTTTGATTCTGAGTGCTGGGCTTACAGACTGGCTTGTAATTCCAGTTCCCCTAGAGCCTTTCTTAAACATTGGGATCACATTTGTCCAATTTTTTAACCCTGGCAACGACATAGTTCTAAGCAAGAGATTACACATTTTGTTATATAATTTCACTATTTCCTTTAGAAGTTCTGGATGAATGCCATCTGGTCCTGGGCTGAGCTGGATTCAGTGTCTGCTGGTTAAATTGCCAGACTAAATGAGTAGCAATTTGCTATGAACTCTTGACTTCCCTTTTTGGAGAGGATTTCTGCATGAAAAACATTAAGATCAAAGAGTTTTGTTTTCCTAGGCATTTTTTTGCATAGTTTTAGTCAAATAATAGAATAATTTAGCCAATAATCTTAATGTTTGGACAGTTCTGAGTCGCCTTTTTAACATCATTTCTCTCTCCACTAATTCAGCTAATTGCATGATAGATCACTTCCCATGCAGATCAGTATCATCTCATTGTCTCTCTGCAAGCTTTAAGAGAGAGAAAAAAATGAAGCTGTTTTAATTAAATGCTGGCTAATCACAGATATAATTTTATTATTTAGGAGAAACAAAAAGTTGAATGTCTGTCCCACTTGAACTTAATCATGCATTATTTGGGATGTTGGAAGTTTTAGGCAAGAACTTCCTTTGAACTGGCTGCTTTATTAACAATATTAATTTATTTATAAAATTTGATTTGTTAATTAAGAAATAATTTACGTACTATAGTGAAACTGTGTAGATATTTTAGAGAAAAGTATACAAAAGTAATTTTCCCCTATATTGAAGGAAGAGGAGCCCTGCTAGACCATGATGACAAAAGAATCTGCCTTTTTTTTTTTATTTTAGTCTTAATGCTTTTTTCCCTAATGTAATGTCAAATATTGAACACGCTGGCTTTGCAGACAGAACAGTTGCTGTGTTCTGTTATTTCATACTATGTGTATAATGCTTTTCTTGTCCAAACCACATCAATTTACAGTTGCCTCATTCTTTTTCCTGAAGAATAAGCATCTGTTCTGTTTTATTTCACTAATTTGACAAGGATCTTTACTTGCATTTATACAGAAATTCCAATTGTAAGATGATGAATTTGGAAAAGCTTATCTTTATATTGTGTCAAACCTACAAATAATGTTGGGTGTGTTGCCAGTTCTTTTTTGTCCTGGAAAATGAAACAAATTAAATTAATTTGAAGAAATACATATGGAAAGTCATGGTCTACTTCTGTTCTCACTTGCCAGAGTTATGTTGGCATAAGAGTTCTGATTCAGTGGAGTTACACAAATACCGGAAGATCTGAAGTAGGTCACACTATTGGAGAACACACAAAATTCTCAGGAACACATTTATTTTAAGCTTTTTCCAGGTGATTTGAGCTAGTGAGTAGTATCAGTGCCTCACAGTAACTGAAATTAAGACTGATTTATATCATACTCATCTGAACTCAATAACATAAGCATGACATTTAATTTGGAGCACCTTGTTGTACCATCAACTTGCCAGCTGCAGAGGAGTATCAAAAGCAAACAAGTTGCTTTTGCTGCCCTTGCAGTGCATCTCCAGTGGTCATGTACAGCAGTGCTGTGGCGTGGAGTTAATAAATGCCTGGAGGACTTCACACGTCTCGATAGATGATACTACGTCTGACTCATCTCAAGGTATCTTTTAAACGATTTTGGGAGTGACCACTTTTCTTTCTTTTCAAGTGCAAATTCATAGTATTTGAACTTCTTGGATGTATCATCCCTCTGACCTATGCATGAGACACATTACAGCTGCTCTTGATGCCTTCATGGGCATCCAGTCAGCCTGTCACACCATCTTTCTCAGAAGAAAGGATAGGATGCCTCCTAGGTGATGGCTGTGACTTTTTTGCACAATGTTCAAGGCTCACTGATGAACAGCATGAATAAAGTATAACATCTCTGTAAATCTTCGGGTCCAATTTCATAATCATGTTAATGTCCTGTGGACTTTCTGGGTGAAAGAGCAGCCAGAAATTAATTTTCATTCCAGAGATAGTTAGGCAAACATTGTATAAATTTCAGAGAAAACTGCTTCAAAGAAATATGTGTAAATAGGCTGTGGAGTGTCATGTAAGATCACATAAAAATCCCTCTGGCATCCTGTGATAGCCAATAAGATATCATTAATGAGGTCTGGGGTCAATCATTATCTACTGATTCCTCCTGCATAGTTTATCGTGAGTGTTACGACTCATATTGGCACTTCTCAGCCAGTGTTGGCCTGTCACTAAGCTCAGTTGCATCACCTCTCTCCGTACAGCCCTCTAGCTAATCGTTAACATTGAGGGCAGAAGTTCTAACAATGGTTGCTGAAGCTGACCCTTTTGTATTTGTGGATTGTCATAACTGAGGCATTAGTGCTTACGAGAAATGAATAGAAACCCATTAAAGAGGAACACAGATATTTTTAAAAGGTGATTGTTTCTTTCGTAAGCTATACACTGAGTTGTACAACTCTATATTTTACTTCATACTGTGAATATATTAGTTTGCTAGAAAAAACAGCTCAGGATTCAAGCTACAGATGCAAAGAAATAGCCCTGTACACCCTTATGTTGTGGATACCAGAACCACATGCCAACTTACCAGCATCAACACGTTGCCTGAGAGGTCACTTTTTTTATGATCTTGACACTATCATGGTTGCTACTGTTAACT
Source organism: Clamator glandarius (assembly GCA_033459285.1). Classification (NCBI taxonomy): domain Eukaryota; kingdom Metazoa; phylum Chordata; class Aves; order Cuculiformes; family Cuculidae; genus Clamator; species Clamator glandarius. The sequence continues at coordinate 5,147,885 of JAUNZM010000109.1, forward strand.
GGCTCCTTTAAGCATATTTTTGCATATCAGACCAGCATCAGTCAAAGGCAAAATCCATCAAATGTTCTAAGGTACCAGCTGATAAAAGTTGCTTTCTGAGGTAGTCAGGACAGTTTTTAACAAACAGGGAAAAAATCAGATGCTGCCACCAGAAGCTTTCCCAATAAGTTGTAATGTCAGCAAGAAAATGGTGTATCTGTTCTTCACACTACTCAACTACTTAACAGAGCTCAAAACAGAACAGACTGCTAAATAATCCTCTACTTTTGACAATCAAGAAACGTAGTCTTTTCTTTTCAAGATTCCAATTAAGCACACAAGAGTCGCTGCTATTTTACCTTTAGAGATTTTCATTAGTAGATCCCGCAGAAGTATATGAAAGTACTTAGTTACACTAACGGCAGTTACTGTGAGTTTTAATTTATAGATTAAAAAAAAAAAAAGCACAAGAAAGTCAAATACCACAGGCCACTCAACGAGCTGGTGGAAGAGTCATGAAAAGGAAGGCAGTGTCTGGACTTGGTCCAGCGCTTTACTTGTCAGACAGCTCATCTCTCAAAAGGAACCACACTATATTAATGACACTAAAATCTATTTGATTTCCTCATTTCAGCAGAATTAGCTAAAGAGATGTTAGTTTTACAACACCAACTAACTCATTAAGGGACTGGCTGTGCAGTTAGCAGGGAGAGAATAGAGAAAGTCAGCCGATGTATTATTGGGTGAATTGGTACCAGCATGTCTGAAGCCAGGATTTTAATTTAAGATTCCAGAGTTTATGTATGGACAAGAAGTTACTTTGTGTTTCATGAGACCTGATCTGACATCTACATTTCCGGAGGAGTATCAGTTTCTGTAACAGATGAGAAGTACCTTTAAGGTAATATGATTGACCTTTTTTCATTGGCATCTGAGTTTCCAATAACCATATAATCCTTGGCTTAAGGGAACCTAAGCTATGAGTAGCAAGATAAATATTGCCTCTATTAGAAAAAAACTGAAAATCACACATACTTAAGAATTCATTTAATCAACAGTAGCTCTTGAAAGCTTCAGTTTTTATAGGAATCATAAACTCTATGGACAACAGTCTTCTGTTTTGATATAAATTTGCAAAAGTGTGCACAAGAAATACAGCATAAAGTTTGTTTATATTTTGATGAATTCTTTATTACTCAGTAGCTAAAGAGGAATGAAGAGCTTAACTTTTTTTCAAAGTAACTACCTGGATATATCTCTTATCAATAACTGAATTATGACTACCAGTTTTAGTTATTTGAGACAATTCAGACCATGAAGTGAGGGTAGAGAATAAGAAAAAAAGTAGAACAGAAAATAAAGTATTTGCAGCAGGGTATCTGATTATCAAAGAGCTAGCCAAGGATTCAGAAGAATCTAAACATTTTAGGAGATATTGCAAAACTATTCTCCTTTAGAAGACCTTTCTACCATTACTACTAGTTACAATATAGACGGTTGCTATCATCTATAAACCCCTACCAGCAATTCCCACAAAGAAACAAAACTCTCTCCTTGAAAGTAATTAACCCCAGTAGGATTTTGATCTAATAAAAAGAAAAGCAAAAGGTTATGCAATGTCTAGAATTTTGCTTTTTTCTCCATTGTCATGATTTTCTGTGGAAGAACTCTCAGACAGTGAGATGATGGGTTGTCCCCTTCAAGTTCTGGGGTTCCTAGAATGAAAGTAAGATTAAAGGTTAGGCTCATGGCTATGCGTTTCATTGTACACAATTAAGTATTTTATTGCTTGACTAATTGTTCTTTTACTGTGACAACCTTCAAGCCAGTTTTTCTTTTTTTTAACTGGAACTCTGCAGCTGACACTTTGGGCTAATTATTCAACCAAGCAAGATGAGCTACAGGGAGACCTTCAGGACCAAAGACAATTTATTCCCAACTAAAGTTCTGTCCTAGGTCTTCATTTTTTGGAATGTATATATTTATTTGTAAAGTAGCCAAAATATCTTTCTATTTTGGACTTCTTTGATAGGTGTAAAGCTGTCCAGTAACTGGAGGTAGAAAGCTGTCAGTTACAGGTTTTTGGAAAACTAGAGTGATAGTGACAACCAATACTCTGATTTATATCAATTATTGTGCTAAGCTGTCCTGGGAGAATTTGACAGTATTTCCATTCCAAGTGATTTCAAAACGTCATTCAAACACCGAAACACTGCAAATAATAACACACAGCATTTCGGCACAGACGGGCTGTTAAAAGATAGCATTATCTGCCTTACTTGCTTACATGCTTTTGTCTACATAATTCTTATGAAAATATACACTCTGAGGTACAATTGCTGTAGTTAGTTTGGGACTGTTTGCCCATGTTTATACAATATTACACTGTGCAGGGAATTAATGTGACTGAAAGCATGTAAGTTTTAAATTCATTTTCCTTGTTTAGTGTTTGCTTACATTACAAAACTGTTTTAAATCTGCCAAGGAGAACCCTCAGCTCTCAAAAGAAGGGAGAAACAAAAGTCCAAGGACAACCCTACAAGAGTTTCTAGATCCTCTCGGTTTATTCTTCATTTTTGAGTCTTCTGTTTGAAAATGTAACAAGCAAGGAAAACAATCAGCCTATTAATCCTTCATAATAAAAGAATAGAGAAGGGATAAATCCACTTTCTCATCATGTCTTAATCTGAGGAATAAAAAGTACCTAAAATTGATACCCAAGAAGAGATGTGTGTTCTGCTTTGAAGTTTATAGTTCTATTTCTTAATGACTAAGAAGATGAACGCTATGATTTAGACACTAAGTAATGTATTCAAGGTTATTTGCTGGTTGTTGAAGATTTGCAACACACACTGATATAACTCTGTAATAAGCCACATATATTCCAGGCAGTAAATAAAAGTATAACAGACAACCTTAAAACATCTATTACATTTTCCACAGAAGACAAATTCCCTTACTACAATACACAGGACCATCGTTAAGTGGTAGACTTGGTGACAATAAGTTTATGGTTGGACTCAATGACCTTAAAGGTCTTCTCCAACCTAAGTGATACCATGATTCTGTTCTAAGTAGGATATGGTACTAAGAAACTATTTCAGTGGAGTAATAATCGATATTGTATAATAAATATATAGAATATCAGTGTTTTAGATATTTTTAATTGTAGGTATAGAATTACACGTTTTTAGACTTTTAAAAAGGGACTTCTTTCTTGTCACAGCCAAATTCCAATTTTTGTTTGTACTTACATTACTTTTAGTGCATTTCTTGCTTACAGACTGATTGGTTTAAGTTTATAAGAACTCTAAGTGGCTAAAGTAAGCTGTTACATGGGAACTGCAGAAACATTTGCTTGCGAATGTTGAAATCTGTCTTTTAAAGGATTTGGATATGTACAGTAGTTGTATAAATTTCCCAAGAGACTCACTGGTAGGTGAATATACAATTTAAAATTAAGGTATAAAATACAGTCATGTATGTAGCGCATTAACTACTCAGTATATGAACTGTTTATGTGATTTAGTATGTGTTTTCCTTCAAAATGGATCTAGATCAATGGGCCTCATTTCTGTTTTAAGCCAAGAAATCCTACATTTATGTAATTATATCTTAATAGTCATGGTAAATGTACACATAGGATTTTACAAAACAGAAAGTACAAAATGTAAGTGCACTAAAGCCCGTGAGATTTGATTAATAACAAACCACATAAAAAAATGGACTAAAACTAATAATAGCAGAAAAATCAGGGACTTTGTGAATGTTATTTGTTTTATATGCCTGATAATTCACAGTTGCTGCTCAGCAATGCTATTAAAAAGTACCAGTAGTAGATATTACGACTTGAGATACATGATACTCTCTAGGGCAGCTTATAGCTATCTAAAGCCAAAGCCTGGTAGGAAATTACCCAAAATCAAGAACTGAAGCAATGTGAAGCTCCTAAAACTAGACTGATAATGCTTGATGTCATTGGTAGTCAAGTCTAGCTCTGAAGTTCAGCCACATACTAGATAAAAGACATTACTTCTCATGAACAATAGTCTGCAGTTTTCTGCCCTGATAAATGAATAAGCACCATCTAAGTTTCCTGCCTTCTTCAGATTGCATTAGTGGCATTTGGGAAAAAATCTCACTACTCCATGGAGCTGAGTATTTTAAATAAAGTATTGAAACTTGTTAGGATACACACTATGACTCTGTAGAAACTAATTTAACTAAGGCTTAAAATTGCTGGGGGTGAGTCACTGACAAAAATTCCCTTTTCTCACATTTCTAATTTTTGCTACACTTGTCAGTTATCAGCTCCAGACAATATATTGTGGTTCTGATTGCACAGGGGAAACCAGTGGATGTTATAAGGTGAGCTTGCAAGATTAGCCCATAACTGAGATTAAAGTTTGAGATACATTAGTCTAATACAAAGAATAAGCACATCGAGCAAAGGGCTGATTTTTCTTTTCTGAAACAACCTGCTTGAATGAGAAGTCCAGAGGGTAGCTGTTTAATTCTGATATTCTAGTTCACAGTTGAAATTCTAGTAATGGCTTGAGTTGGATGATCTGGGTTACAGATTTGAAACTCTCATTACTTAAAATGGTTCTGAGTGGAGAAAGAGGAAATGAAGTTCTGGTCAAGAGTGGCATTTTAGATGAAAAAAAAAAAGCCAAACAAAAAAAAAATCCAGTTTACTTTAGAGGAAATAAAAATGCTGTACTGCCTTGTCTGAAGGAAAGCAAATTTGGAGGGTTTGTGGGGCATAAGGATATGCATGGTTTTAAGGTGTTTTTTAATTTTCTTTAGAGTCTTATCTTTTTGGTTTGGCAGGAAAATAAAATACTGTTGCACGCTTTTTTGTGTGGTGGGGTTTTTTTTGTTGTTGTTTTTATTTTAACTGGGATTCCCGTGGCACTTACTGGCTGGGACATAGCCATCCTTATATATGACCCTATCTGCCACTGGGGATTGCACATGCTGTCATTCGCTTGCCAGTGTCCCCTGTAGCGCACATACACACACACACACACACACAAAAAGAGATATACACAGTGTTTCTAATACGTTATCAGGGTGAACACAATGTGTAGAACCCCTCCAGTTCCTTACTACCCTTGTTCCCTAAGAAAGCAGCCCTAAGAGGAAATTTCATGTTCTGCCATTTCTAGAAGCAAGAAAATGAAAGATGAAGGTGGGATCTGGGCAGCATGAGCGTTGTGAATTGCTTATGGGAAGACTGTCTTAGGAGCAGCTTGAAAGTGCTGGGATTTTGTTGGCTGCTGGGGTTTTGGTATTGGTGCTGCTGGGATTTTGTTGTCATTACTGGGGTTTTGTTGATCTCCCTCACCCATTACTCGTTATACAAGGCAATTTTCTCCTTTCATGGCACCTGCACACAGTTCTGGTTATTAGGTCAAGTAATACAGCTGTGGGGGAAAAGGGCAACCTTCCAGGCATGCAATGCTTCCTTCCCTTTTCCTGTCTGCTTTTACACTCCTGGAAATACACTGGTCTTCAGAATCATTTGGAAGCATTAAAATGTATTTTGCCTCATGTGGCCTTAAAAATGACAGTATGATGTGTTTATTTCTTCATGTCCTCTTCTCTTTTCAATCTAAAACCCAACAGGCAAAAGAGGGAGAGAACATAGGTGAAATACTTCAGACACTGGCTATGTAATTTTCACTTTCCCTTGCCAAATTCTAGATGCTTTCTAGACCTGTTGTGGCAAATATATAAAAAACACTTGGAATACTAGCATAAGTTATAGCTAACTGCAGTAACTCAAAACAAACAAACAAACAAAACCCCAACAAAAAACTCCAAAGAGTAAAGAAAGGTGCAACACTGTAGAGCACTGCAGCTGCAAAAGGAGCTGTGACACAATGGGGTGTTGCTGTTCAGGGGTATCGGACAGAGATGAAAAGATGAAAAGATGACAAAAAAAACCCCCAACAACCTCACCAGAAAAATTATGGCACCTACACCAGACCTTCTGATCAAACCAGCAAACCACCTTTGGTATGTAGCTTCATCATAAAGCCACTCTATTCTGGCTGTACTGCCGTTGCTTATTTGCAATTTAAAAGTAAATCATGATGAAATTGTCAAACACATTGTTGCGTGAACCAAGTTAAACCAGTCACGTGACAGCAGGGGGACAGGGTTTGGTTGGGATTTCTGCCAGTACCTGTTATGTAAGTGATATTTTTTAATAATGACCTATATTTCTCAAGCTGCTATGCAGAAAGCTCCTTGTAAGGAAAGAGAAACGAAGCACGGACCAAAGCATGAGATTTCTTAACTGGATATGGTAAGGATAAAGAAGAAGAAGTTGATAACTAGTTGTTGAGGTGCTGTAAAGATTATCTCTTTATATCATCTTGTTTTTTAGATTTGAGTGGCATTTACATGAAGCAAGTTTTCCTACCCATACTGGAGACATAACTGATTGGATATAAACCCAGTGCACAGGAGAAAGGAAACCAGACTGGAAATACCCTGGAAAACCAGGGAATTAAGAGTGACAGATATACATGTATTGAGAGTAACAAACAAAAGCAGATTTGGAGCAGAGGTAGTCAACTGCTCTAAGTTACTCATCTGCAGCTGACAATAGCTTTTTCTCCTGTTTTGTTGCCTTACAGAAGATAAGGATGGCTTTTGCAGACTTGTGAAGTCCTATGACTTACACATGAAACTTGCCTGCCATACAATTTCCTCATTCTCCAGGAGTAGGGAACTCACACTTCTCACCAGCAAAGTGCTGTCTTCTGTCCCTCTCCATGACCTGCCACCTGGCTGAACCACTGCCTGCAGACCCCAGCATGGAAAAGAGCCAGACACTAAGCTGTGCTACCAGTTTCAACATACTCAGCCTCTGAGTGCCCACATAGCAAGCTGCTCTGATAAGTGACACACTAGCCAAACGCAGTGATTGATGACTCAGTGGCAGTCCACAGGTTCTCCAAGAAACTGGAGAAGAAAATGCTGCTGAGGACGGTGCCAGACAAGGATGGAGCGATCCAGCTTACAACCATTCCCTGTGTACTATCACTACAAGCCTTTGTGAACAAAAGTTCAGCTTTATCGTAGCCCCTTCAGGCACTGAAAGGTCACTATAAGATCTCCTTGGAGTCTTCTCCAAGCCCCTCCCCTCCCTTTCCCTTCCCTACCCCTCCCCTTTTTTCCCTCTCCCCTCTCCCCTCCCCTCTCCTCTCCCCTCCCCTCTCCCCTCCCCTCTCCCCTCCCCTCCCCTCTCCCCTCCCCTCTCCCCTCCCCTCCCCTCCCCCCTCCCCTCCCCTCTCCCCTCCCCTCTCCCCTCCCCTCTCCTCTCCTCTCCCCTCTCCCCTCCCCTCTCCTCTCCCCTCCCCTCTCCCCTCCCCTCCTCTCCCCTCTCCCCTCCCCTCTCCCCTCCCCTCCCCTCCCCTCCCCTTTCCCCTTTCCCCTTTCCCCTTTCCCCTTTCCCCTTTCCCCTTTCCCCTTTCCTTCCTTTTCTTTCCTTTTCTTTCCTTTTCTTTCCTTCCTTTTCTTTCCTTCCTTCTCCCAGCCTGTCCTCATGAAGAAGATCCTCCTATATAAATCTCCCCCCCCATTTAAAGCCATTCCTTTCTAGCAATAACCCGTTCTAACCCCCAGGCCGAGGCGCGCACCCCGGAACCTTTGTGCCGGGCGGAACCCTCGCGCTGGGCGAGGCTTTCCGCCCGGGGAAGGCGATTGAGCGGCCCGGCTCGCGCCGTTGCCCGGTAACGCGGGCGCAGGCGGCGCCGCGATGCTGGACCCGGACAGCGGGCTGTCCCTCACCATAGCGCGCATCGTGCAGCGGCTGCAGGGCTCCAGCCTCCACTCCCAGCTGGAGCGACAGGCCCGGGTGAGCCCCGACCCGGCCCCGCCACCGCCGGCCCCGCCTCCCTGGCCTGGTCCCCTCACGCGGCGCTGTGTTCCCGGCTGCCGACCCCGGCCTGGCCCGGCCTGTGCGGCCTCCCTCCCCTCCCGTCTCTTGCTACGCCTTCCCTCCTCTTTCCTCGCCTCGCCCTTGCCTCTCCTCTCTAGCCTTCCTCTCTCTGGCCTCGCTTCCCTCTCTCTAGCCTCGCCTCCATCTCTCTGGCCTCCCTCCCGTTTCTTGCCACGCCTTCCCTTCTCTTCCTTCGCCTCACCTTGCCCTGCCGCTCCTCTCTAGCTTCCCTCTCTCTGGCCTTGGCCTCGCCTCGCCTCCCTCTCTCTGACTTTGCCTTGCCTCCCTTTGCTTTGCCTCCCTCCCCTCTCTCTCTGGCCTCGCCTTGCCTCCCTCCCTCCCTCCCCTCTCTCTCTGGCCTCGTGTTGCCTCCCTCCCTGCCCTCTCTCTCTGGCTTCACCTTGCCTCCCTTCGGGATTGAGAGCTGTCTGGTTTCTAGAGCTGTGTTTATCATTCCTCCCCTTGGGAATGAATGATTTATTAGGGAATATGGAGAATATCCTCTTATAATCTTCAAGTAGTTTCTAAAATTAATCACTTTGTGTTTTAATCTGTAATTTGTAAAGCTTTACATATCCTCCCCCATCTCCTCCTCCCTCCCCTCAGAAAATCAGGATTTGATAAAAAGAAGTGAAAATAAATGAAAAATGCACATGAAAACATGAAAGAATTTTTATTTTTTTTAATCTAGGAAAACAGTTGCTTTTTTTATATTTAATAACTTATCTCTGCTTGAAACCAGATTTTCGTATTTCAGCTGAACTTCATTTAGGCTGTTTCAGATTAAGGTTTTGTCAATTTTCTTGACCATAATAACATGGTAGCATGCTATAACGGTTCCTGTGTGTTACTGAAATATTTGGGGTTGAGTTTTATGAAATCTTGGAGTTTTCTTCTCTTTTTTTAATAAGTAGTGCTTGAACAGATGTTTCTATTTCTTTTAGGATAGAATGTCCATTATCTGCCTTAGTTTTCTTGAGTTTTTAAAAGAAGCAAGATCTTTCTCCTCTGAATGTCCCTTAAGCTTTCCATAGCAAGTGACATCACTGTGTTCCTTTTAATTTTTTTTCCCTCTTTTTCCTTCACTGGTTTGGGTTCTAAATGCTATTTTAAATATACCTATATTTGCTTTGCTCCTGTTGGCTAACTGCTCTCTAAATGTGTATAAGCAAATGTGTGTGACTTGAAGGGGGCTGGAATTATAAAATAGCGCAGGTGCTGGGTTCTGCTAAGTGTTGGGAAATTCAGTGTCCCAAATAGATAGCCTGACATGAGGTCGGGAGAGTCAAATGCCAGACCTTGTCCTCAGTAAAGTAAGAGATGGGATTTCAAAATAGGACTCTGTTTTAACAACTCAGTTACTTAACACCTCTGCATTCATTCTTTTGTCTTTATGTCGTTTGATACTTTACTTGTTTATTGTGAAACAAGTGGAAGCTCTGTGTCCTCAGGACTTGGCAGGGCGTTTCAGTGCTGCTGGTGAGTCCTTTCCCTGACTCTACAGCATAACAATTTACTCAATACAAGCAAAAACTCTGCATAATCAACTCATAAAGGTAACTTGTAGAATAAATGTAATGACATGAATAAAATAAATGAATGTAATGACCACAGCCAAGCCTGTCATGGTAGCTTTGCAGAACACTGTTTTGCAGATTTATTGGAGAAGAAAAAACCATGTGTATGTGTATGTTAGAAGACTATTGTAGTCGTGTGAAATGCTAAAGGGAACAAAGACCAAAATGTTGACGGGAGATCAGGAAACAAACGCAGAGACCAATATGGTCAGCAAATGAATCATTTATTACAGAGCATCAGAAGCTTTTCTAGAAAAGGCAATAGTACACACGACCGGTATGTAAATATTTTCTTTAGTATTGGTTAATATCATGTGTCCACGCGAATACACTAATTGTCTGATTGGTTAGTATCTTCAACAAGAATAATTGCTCATTAGTACAGTTTTGCACGTATGCCATGTACACACAGGTGCATAGCTTCTCTTATCACATCAGGAAGGTATCCGGGCTGGTACTCCCTCAGTTTTCTCAGGGACCCCACTTCTCAGTCGTCCTTGGTCTGCTACTCCTTAGTGCATCAGCTCGCAGGCTGGATTGTTCACGTGGCTGTCTTCCAAGAGAAAGTCCTTCAGTATTCCAACAACAAAACAAGAAAAGTTCAGGTTGATTCTTAAAGTAGGTGTTTGAAGAGTCTGTAATAGAAGATTAAATCAAAGCTATAATTCAGTGTAGTGATCTGGAATACTGGAAGATTTTTAGATACATCAGCTAGAGGATTTCTCAATGTAAAGAGTTGTCTTTTGGAACTTGTAGCTTAAATTAATAGGGTTAAATGTACACCCTTTTTGCCAGGAATCTGCGTGTTCTCCCTGATCTTGAATATTTTGTTATTGACCTTGCATGCATTTCATGTACAGCATAGACTTGTTTTATTTATAATGCTTGTATAGATGTGCTACTGCTATACTATACAGTTGCAAAGGCCCTACCAGTGAGTACTTTATCTTTGTTCATCCCTTAGCAGCCATATGAAATTCTGAAAGTTTCTGAATTTTGCCACTCTGTTGTATTAAAATATTGCTTGATTTCCCTCCCACTACATGGAGTATTTCTGAAACTACGTTATCAAATCTGCAGTCTTTGCTATTGCTGTGCATCATACCTGAACTCCAGTTTATCAGTAGGAGTGGTGGGATTTTTGCTGCTGATTAACAGTTTCTGAACAATGCTTCATCTGCACCTATTGCAACATTGATTTAGAAGCGGTCTTTTTTTAGACAATTTTAAGCTATTTTGGGGGACATGTATTTTGAGGCTCTTTTGAGACAGTGCATCAGAATAAAACTTATTATTGTTTTATATGTTTATACTAGAGTTATACATTTATACACCTTTACCACCTTTAGAAGGACTGCTCTTTATCTGTCAGAGTAGAAAATGACATTGCTGATACTTTTTCTGTAGAAATATTTACTCTCTCTAGAAATGTGAGAGTCAGGATGGATTGTAAGGTCCATTATAGAGGTGCCTCTAATACTTAAGAGGTCATATAGTCTTACAAACAGTATTTTAACAAGGAGTGTTATGTAAATTCACCTCTTTGTTTATTGTCTAGGAAGGAGAGCTCAAAACGAACAGTTTCTTTCATGAGTTAATGGGGACTATACACTATCCTGACTATATTTGAGAGCTGATAGAGTAGCCCTGGGGTTATGAACGGAACATGCCAACACTACACTTGGCTGTCAGTGAGAGCTTGAGCTGGAGTCAAGGACTATGATGTGCATTCTCTCTGAAATAAGTCTGGCATGGGCACCAAGTGATTTGCTGTCACTGCTTTAGCTCTGGGGATGCTAAGGTAATCACATCTTTGCCCGAGGACTGGAGTAGAGGTAGTTTTATGCTTGTTAGTGATGATTTGAAGCATAAATGTCAAGTTGATTTTGTAGGTTGAGTTTTGGAATGTTGATACTGTGCTGGCAGTTAACAAAGAGTAACAGTTTCAAGCTGAAGGAGAGTAGATTTAGATCTGTTATTAGGAAGAAGTTTTTTACTGTGAGGGTGATGAGGCACTAGAAGAGATTGCCCAGAGGAGTTCTGGATGCTCTGTCCCTGGAGGTGTTCAAGGCCAGGTTGGATGAGGCTTTGAGCAACCTGATCCAGTGGAAGGTGTCTCTGCTTATGGTGTGGGAGTTGGAACTGGGTGATCTTTAAAGTCCCTTCCAAGCCAAGCCATGATTCTGTGTTCTGTCATTTACTTTGAAATTTCTGCTGAGCATATTTTGTAGCATGTCCGAAAGAAAAGAGTAACAGTTACAAAGAGCCAAAATATTAAACAGTAGCTTTTCATCAGATGGAATTGCTGCTGGGACTAATGGGTATTGGAGGAGACCTGATCTCAGTTTCTCAGGCACAGCTTTCTCTGTGTGAGTTTGTAACCAGCTTTGTTTGCTTTTTTCCTTTTCCTTTTCTGAATTGTAAATGCTTTTTAAAGTAAAAATTAGAGGTGATTAGAAAAACAGATATAGACGTCTTTGATCAGAAAATGCAGTTTAATAGTAATTTTTTTTGTGAAATCTTGCTAAAATTTTGTTTTAGTGAAAAGACAATAAAAATAGAAAAGTTTGGAGACATAAAAAAGTTCTATTTTTTTAGCACATTTTTATTTGCAGACAATTCAGAGACATTTGCTTTCATCATGTTTGAAAGAAGCCCAGCTTTATGAGTTATTTCAGATTACTCAATCTTAATTTTTTCCCCTCCAATCTCTGATAGAAATCTGTCTGACTCTGAGTTGCCTGGAACATTTAGTGGCTAGAGGCAAATAACAAGTAAAGTTAAAATCCCACCACCACCACCAACCAATCAACCAAAAACTTCAGCAGTTTCATGCTGAAGAACTTTTCTGAAACAGGAGGTGAAAATAAAACAAAAGATAAATGTTCTAAATTATGTTTTAAATTGAAACATAAAAACTCACAATACAAGCAATCCCTCCAGACTTTTTCTGTGTGAGTGTTCTCAGATTTATTATATCTGTGCCTGTAGTGGGACAAATTTGAGGAGAACTTGTGAAAAAGCAGGGTACTGCCTGTCAAAGTAAGCTAAAAGTGGTAACTTGAGTGTAAGAATGAGGCCTGACACCTCATCCCACCCCAGTCTAACGACTGTCTATTAAGTCTGGGAGTGTGACAAAATTGTAGGTGCTGCCTGAAGGTAAGGACAGGAGGGGACATATGCTGGGATACGTCATGACTGGAATAATTGTCCAGTGGGGAGAACTCTGCCAACACTCTTTGAACAGACTTGTGACTAGTACCAGAAAGGTTTAGAGAAAATATTAATCGAAGTGAGAATTTAGAAGACTTAAGATGAGGTGAAGAAAGACATAAGTTTGCTTTGGGAATGCTAGGAATATTGCAACTGGGATGTTGCCCAACTGTGTGCTTCTATAGGACGTACAGGTACACATTTTTATTTATGTGGATTGAATAGTTTGCAGGAAATCTGAGAATATTATTTTAATGACATTTTTCTCCAACAGTTATAAAAAGGAACTGATACTGATCCCTATGGGAGTAAAGGATCAAATTAGAAGGAGAGTGTTTCTGTGAAATGTAACATTTATTTAATGAAACTTAGCAAATAAATGTAGGCTCATGAATCATCCCAGGTAACTAATGATTCCTTTTCATGCATTGTGTTTAACAGAGGTCTTACTATGCCCTCATGTTGAAGCTTGTACTTTGGTTTAAATGGTTCAGCAGTAACATTTGCAGTACAGTGCATTTGAAATTGAATGCAGTTGTGAATACGTTGAATGGATTAGGGAGTTCAGAAGCAATGCAAGCTTGATTCACAGATTTATTTTTTTCAGTAATGTAAATTACAAGTTTTACCTTGCAAGTGTCTGTTTTATTTGTGGCAATAGTTTTATATTCAAACAAAACCTAGATAATCTATTAAAACACCAAAATTATATTATTAAAAATGTATGCTGTGGGAGAACATAACACTTGAAGCTGCTTATTCCTGTATGAGGCTAATTGAAGCTCTCTGGTTCAACTCCCACGTTATTTTTACTTTTTCCCTTAGCATAATTACTGTAGAAATGTAGAAGGGTTGGAAAATTGTCAGTGTAATCAGGTTCTATAGTTACTGAAATTTGTTTAGTTGTGCTCAGAATGATTCCTCTTTCTGTTACAGAAATGTGTAAACCAAAAGCACTCCATTAAATCTGTAGGATTTTAAGTGTTTAAAGAGTTTATGTGCAAATTCTTGTGGTCGCACTTGAAGTAGTTTTTAACTAGTTAGCTTGATTCTGATAAGATCTAGCTATGGCACAGTGGAGTATGTAAGAAATGGTGAATATTTATTAGCTTTCATTGAATTTACTCCTCCTAAAGTTGGATTATATTTGGAGTAGATTTGTTGTAATTTTGGAATAGCAATAAAAGCTAAAACATTGTGCACTTGTGCAAAATCATAATGAGCAGTAATAAATACTCTGAGAGTGCACGTAATTGTCTAAACCAAAAAGGCTTTGAAGAGAAATTATGACAAATAGCCTGTAAAAATATTTATATAGTGTAAGATTATTTGCAGAACTGTTTGCAGCAGGATAAAAATTTGATCATCTGATGCAGTTCCATGTTTCAATGTGATTGGATCACTTCTCGGCAGTGTGTATTCTTGCTGAGAAAAGAAGTAGTTTAACACAAGAGTTAAGCTGGAACATTTTGTTCTGTCAAGTCTCCTCTTTGCAGTAGGTTGCTGGTCCACTAGCTATTTTCCTGTACTTCGTGTGCTATACCTTGATGGCTCATCTGTCCTCTTGCGTGATCAGTACTGCTCCAGTCATGACAGCTGAATGCCAATTCCAAATTGTTGTTTAGAGGAGCACTTACGATAGTGACTGCCTAGCAGGATACCTTGCTAAAATGAAAGGCAAAGAAGATGTACACGAAGTGGTATCTTAGCCACTCTTCAGAAGATCTGGCAAAATTTTGGAAGTTTCAAAACTGTCTTTTCCTCTTCAGTACAGCTGAAGGTCAAGAGAGTGACAAGAAATACTGTAATGATAGCTTGTTCTATGAAAAAATGTCTAACAGCTGGTTGCTTCTTGATTTGCAAGAAGCTGATCAAGACTGTAGATGAAAGTGGATACCCAACACCTGAACCTGAGTGCCCTGACAATAGTAATATGCACAATGCCAGTTATATGGAAAAATAAACTGGTAGGCATTAACTTTTAGTAAAAATAATTTGTTATTGCTTGCTGGAATTTACTACGCTCCTGTCGCCTTTCAGAACTCTGTTGTGGCCTAAGTCTCTGAATAGCATGACTTCTTCCCTGGTCTGGCTGACACTCTTTGCTTCATAGATTGCTCCCCGATGTTGCTTGCTGTCCTTTGCCCTGTTTGTGATAGCCTCCTTATAGCACCAGGTTTTTGTTGTTAAAAAGGAAGAAACTCTTTTATCAGGTGAGAGTATTGAAATTGGAGAGTCTGTAGTTCTGCCTTTGTGTGTGTGTGGCATTTTGATCATACAGGAAATTAATTCAATTCATCAGTACAAATCCCATCAAGGTGGGTTTTTTTCCTAGTAAACTTAGCCAGGCATTTTTATCAGCATGAATGGTAGTAATGCTCTTTATAAAAACAAAATTTTGTCAACATATTTTTAATTCTACCAAAAACTAACAGGTGATGAAAATGCAAAGGACACTTAGGCAATACGTTGTAGGAAGCAGTTTACAGCAAACAAACCTTACCTAAAATATAGACGTCTGCATGTATTTTGTAGCATACTACAACACAGAAATAAGTTAGATCTGTTAGTCCAAAGGGAAAATAAAAGTATGGGAGAACATCTACTCTAGTAATTCTGGAACATCAGCTCTGCTAGGTCTCCTTGACCTCTTAATTTAGGTCCCATAAACACCCATATAAATTCCACTGTGGTACCATTCTGTTAAGTTCCAGCAGAGCAATTCTGGTGTGATTTCCTTTCACCTACTGAAGTAAATATTTTCTTCTTTGGTTATATTGTACAGAGCTAGGGTACGTTTTTCTGTGTTAGAACTGGCTGCAGCCACTAGCGGGGAATCTCACCTTCTAGGTATCTAATTTCTGGTTTGAAAACTGAGCAGCAGTCCGGTATGCAGCGAGTCCTTAACAGTGTCTGTGGCCCTGTAGCTCTGCCTAGCACTGTAGGAATGTATCGATCATAATCTCAAAATAAACAAAAGGAAAAGTGGAAATGGGAGGACAGCTTTGCAACTGCATCCTGAAATGTCAAGAATGGGAACAGAAGTGCCCCCATAATTTGAGGGGGAAATTTTCTTTTTTTTTTTTTATATGAAAATTTGTCACAGTGGGGGATTTTGCAGCCAAAAGGAGGAGAAGGACACAAGAAAGAGACTGAAAATAAAAGTTTTGATTAATTAAAGCATAGCATAGGAATATTTGCTGCAGCGGGGCTAGGAATAGTGAAATAGAACTTGACTGAATAAATGGGCATGAAGATGTGAAGTTAAGTGGTGGAGAAAGTTTTACCCAACGTGCTGTACCCTTCATTTTCAACTGCCAACCTACTGCATACAAAAGAGTCATTGTTTTTTTTTAACTGCAGCTGGGTAACAGGCTCTCTTGGGAACAGCATTTTATAAGAAAGTCCTCTGTTTCATCTTTTGGCCTGGCAGAGAAAATGGGAGGTTGTCTGTGTGGACTGAACTCCTTTATCCTCTCTAATGAGGAAAAAGAAGACTTGTCAATATGAGTGTCAGACCTCCCTTAATGAGCCAAAAGCTCACAAGTTTTATGGATGTGTGAACAGCAGAGAACCCAATGCTATTCTGATTGTACTTCTGTTTACAGTGTCAAGACAATGAACCCACATTTTAGTAGATTGTAAAGTGCTTTTTTTTTTTTTTTTTTTTTTTTGTAATTCATCTGCCAATGAGTTGTATTTGTAAGGGCTCTTTTGCATATCTAGAAAGGATTTTGAAACGTGTGTACCAGGCTCCACAGGTAAGCACCCTGTGAACCTTTGGATTAAAATTGGCCATATTTAAACCCAGACATAAAAGGAACAAAAACTTTTAAGGAACAGTAAGGCACCATCTGCCCAGTTTGATGTATGTTACCTTATTTAAAATTCATACAAGAGCAGTACAAAACCACTGCTTTACAGCAGAAAAAAAAACATAAATAAACTCGAGTTGACATACATCAGTCCAAAATGGACACAGCACTTCCTATCAATATAGGTTCAGGAGAATTCCCTCATGAAACATTCCTTGAGGCTGTTGCTTAAAGGGGTGTTTTTTGAGCTGCCCAGGAACTCCTCTGGAAGTCTGTCTTTGTTTTCCTGCCCTCAGCGATGATCCTTTGCCAGCTTTTACAGTTGTGCTGGACAGAATACATTTTTCATTTGACATGAGAGTTATGCAGCTCACTTCGACTTATGATTTGTGCTTATGGTCACCTTTCTTTCTCAGAAGCATGCTTACAGTCTCTTAGCTATTGCAGTTGATAAACCAGATATAAAATCCTTCCTTACCTGCAATGGTAAGATGACTTAAAATACAAGCATTGATGATGATTCTATCAATCTCTGCATTATTGGCCATTTCACCTTTCAACTAGGGAAAATGGAAAGATTTCCTTAAAATTCTGCATTGTAAATTCTTCTAGATGAACTTTTCCAGCAAGCTGTTCAGCACAGCAAATGCCCTTTTCTGTGTATAAACCTTGAGGCAAAATGATAGTATAATGGAGTTTTTGAGTTGTGTGATGGACCTAAAGCATGCCGTGCTGTCAGCAGTGTTGTTAGGGCTGACAAACTGCACAAGCTGGTGAAAGTTTATTTTTAAGAGCAGCATAACTTGCTGCAGTAGAATCAGCAGCCAATATGCCTACACCATATTACTGAGTGGTTTTCGGTAAGAGATGTCTCACATTTCTAGGCAGATGATGTGGCCATATGCTTCTAACGTATGCCTTGAGCTGTCATAGCAGTCGAGTAAGCTGCACACAGGCCTCCAGGTGTTATTTCCAAGTTACCAGCCAGAGTTGCTATTCTTTTCTAAACTTCTAGCTTTATTCTCTGGTGTTGATCAGCAATTGCCATGTTCCATGCTTAAAAAAATATGCATTAGAAGTCTCTTGACAGAAACTCCTGAATTTCTGATTCGAGGCCTTTTGGATCTTTGTGGTCTATTTGTTTTCTCCTCTCTAGCCACAGAAGAAGAAAGAGACACTATAGCAGCTGCTCCTGATGTTGCTGAAAAATCTGCAGCACCATCTGTGTGGTTGTGTCAGGGTACGGCTATAAAGCTGGTTGGTGCCAAATTGTCTGTGTCGAGTGCATTTCATTACAAGAGGCTCTATGTACCCAGTAGTCACAGCTGCAGTGGGCAATGGTTGGTCCACAGTTTTTATCTGAAGTTTGTGACATGTAGACTCTAACATTTGTGCTAAGTATGTGGGGTTCTTTCTTATAGTATTATGCATATATATCACTGCATACTCCCTTTCCCCTCTTTTCTCTCCTTCCTCACATACAGCTTTTAGCACTTGGGTTATAGCAAAGACATCAAGTTATCTGATTTGTTTTTTGGCTACAATACCATTGTTAAATTGCACACAAAGCAAACTGCTTTCTGCTGACTTAAGGCATATTTCTTATTTCATAACTTAAAATATGCAGTTTACTTTCTTTTTAATGCTTACTTGATGCTTACCTGTTTATTTGTTTATTTCTTCTTTATATTAGGTTAGCCTACACAAACCAGAAATTAAACTGGAATCACTGAAAGAAGATATTAAGGGTTTTCTGAAGACATCAGGTTTGTAATACTTATGTGTTTGTGCATAGTATAGATCTATGTGAGAACATATGTGACATATATAATGAAAACAGTAGTTAATGTAGCTTGGTGTCTTGTTGCTGACAGTAGCCAGAAGCAGACATTTAGGGATTCTACATTATAAAACAAGCTGGAGGAAATTAAAAGTGAAAAAGTTCATGGTTTCCAGCAGTATTTTGTAAAACACTTGTAAAGAAGTAATTTTATCATTTCATAATACACTGGTAATTTTTTTTTTAAGTTTTTAATGATACAAGAGTTCAGTCACTTCTGCAAATGGAAACTAGCATTCATGGAAGTGCTCTTGAAAATGTTACCCTTAGTTAAATTTTATATTTCCATTAGAAGTTATAGGCTATGTAACTGCAATGTGAAGATTTGATAAGTCGTATAAGATTTATAATAATCAGGAACACTGTGTTTATTCGTATCTGTAGATGTTCCAATAATAAGGTGGCTTTGAAAAAAAAAGCACATAATTATTTACCCAAAACTGTGTTGTAATTATTTGAATGGTAGATAGAAATAAGATATTCAGCCTTTATGCAGGTTGCATCTTATATTTTTGTCTGTTTTAATTGGATAAGGTTTCTTTGTCTCTTCCCATCTGTCTGGTAGGTAGACCTGAATTGAGACAGGACAGAAAACTCTAGCGACTGCAACTCTAATTCATGTTCCATTAGTATTAATTCCTGAAGTTGTGTTCTGGATATTTTTTATTTCAACAGGTTGGGAAAAGAAGCTTCAGAATGCTGTTTATAGTGAACTCAATGTGTAAGTTTATTTAGTATTTACATTTAAGAAATTCTACTCACATGGTTTACTTTTGCTTCATTTGTATGTATAGATGTATGATGTATTGTCTGCAAAATCTGTAATACCAAGGATACCTGCTTCATTACCCTTATTTCTTTTTCATCCTACTGAAATTTTTGGACTCAAGTGCATTTAAAAGTATGAATGAAACAAAAATCACAAAATTTTTCTGTTTAGTAATGTCTTTGCTATTTTACTTCCAGTGGTGCAGACAGTCACACTATAATTCTTGTTTAGCTTAGGTACTTGTTCCAAATTTTTATTATTTTCAGATGTTTATGATAGCATTGTAAATGCTTGTATTAATTATTAAGAAAAAATCTTTACGATACTGGATCTCTCAACTTACCAGATCAGTGCTCGTTGTGCTTGGGACATGATTGTAAACACACTGAAATTTGTGAAATTCCCTTTTTATTATTGTTCTGTGAACTTTGGATTAGAATTCCTGGAAGCATAAGTTGTCTATATATTTTGGCAAGCTGGAAAGCTGAATTTCATAACAAATATAAGCATAGATTTAACTATATAATGTGTATGCAAATCTATTTGTGCTAATTTAATTAAGCTTATTGGAGTTACCAGTTCTGAACAGTGTATCTTTGTATTTCAAGGGACTCAATTCAGCAAAATACTTCTAAATGTATCTGTTAGTAAGGACTCATTGTATTGTTCAAGGGAAAAATATTTACCTGTGGTTTGGACTTTTGTTTATATCTGGTCTTTTCCAACCTAGTGATTCTATGAAATAAGCTGCAAAATAATGAAATTATCTCTGGAAAATTGAAATTAACTAAGAATACTGTGATTTAGATGAACATTGTGGAAAAGTAAAAATCTGGCATAGCTGAAATCTGTTAGTATTGATTCCACTTAGGCACAGAATTGTCCAGAAAAAATTAGCAGCAATTACAAGAATGACCTGACCAGTTAAAAATGGGAAGACATTTGGAGAAGGTTTCCCAAAATCACATGATAGGAATTGATTGAATACATTAAAACAGATGAAAGTTCAGGCTAACTATGAAATAAAGTTTGTGTAAATTTTGTTTCCTGAAGACATTTGGGACGGTTAAAATTAAGCTGGATAAAATGTTTGGCAATAACTCATTGGAAATAATCTGCACTACTGGAAGATAAATGAATGTTTTGTTTCTATTTTATTTTTGATCCAGCTTTTGGCATAATGCGGTTTATGAATGAATATTCAACTTTGCTTAGATCAACACCACAATGTTCTAATTGCTTTGGACATCTACGTGTTCACTGTTGATTTTTTAAAAGGAAATCCTCCAAAATTAGATTAGATCTTGAAAAAACAGAATATCCTGGATAGTAACAGTTCCAGGGAGTCATAAAGATGACATGATATGAAGAGTGCACACTTACAAAATGCCTGATTTGTTCGCTGAATAATTTTATTTTATAAATATGTGAAATTATGAGGTAATACTA
Organism: Clamator glandarius; assembly: GCA_033459285.1. Classification (NCBI taxonomy): domain Eukaryota; kingdom Metazoa; phylum Chordata; class Aves; order Cuculiformes; family Cuculidae; genus Clamator; species Clamator glandarius. The sequence continues at coordinate 5,168,484 of JAUNZM010000109.1, forward strand.
TTTTTAGTATAAAAAGAACTTGTGTTGAAATGTTAGTAATACTTAAATGTCTCTATTTTGTTTGTTTTCATAGGAAAAGGTATGGAATATATACTTCTAAAAATAATGCTTTAGTTTTCATTGACATCCATGGTGGTTTTACCACCATGAAAGAAGTCAAGTTTAGGTTTACAAATACAGGATTAAATAAGCAAAATAAATACCTGGGTATTTAACACACAGTATGCTTTCTTTAAGGTTTCCTTCGCCCTGTCATCCTGCAGCACCACCTGAGCATATGAAAGAACCTTTAGCTTATATGAGGAAAGCACAGGTTGGTTATCGATTTTACTGTTCATGTCAGACTGTTTGAGGTTTACAGTGTATAATGTTGTTGTAGTTTCTAGGTTTTATACTTTAGGAAAAACCCAAATCTGTAATTGCATCAAAGTTACTAATGAAGTTGTATATGTGACATTTTACATTCATACAAGAAATGCTCAAGTAATTGTCCAACTATGAAAGAAGGAGGATACAGTTTCATGTAGATGAATATTGTAAGTTAGAGACACGATGAATTAAGTCAAGGAGGGTAATTTGATTTTCTTAGGAAGCAGAAAAAATGTCATTTCATTTAGGGTTACAAAAAACTATGTTGAAGAGGCATAGGTGGGCACTTCTGCAATACAAGACAACAACCTGCAGAGACAGTGAGATCTTGAGAAAGGAGACGTATATTTATACTTAGAAATGTGAAAGGAAGATGAAAAGTATAGAGCTAAGGAGCTTAAGGCATATTAAAGGAGAATAAGAGAAACTGGACTATAAAAGATTAAATGGGGATTATTGATGTTGGGGAAAAATGGTTTTGCTTCATTGATTTTATTTTTCACTGATATATGCCATTTGAAAAAAATATACATAAATATGTAAAAATAAAAAAAGCTTTAAGAATATGAGCTGGCCAATGTATCCGAGGTAAGGATGAAATGATATTTAACCCAGCCGTGCCTAGAATTATATTGCAGTATTATTTACAAAGTATTCAGTAAATTGTGTTACTTTTTCAGTTATATTGTTGCTTATTCCAGTAAGTCTTATCATGCTGTCCTAGGCTTCAGTCTTTAGCATTTGGGGACAAAATTGTATTAAATAATTTTTATACTGTGGTGTGAAACATAATGCCACAATTTACTGCCTGAAAAGAATGACTCAATTTACTAATGTGGAAACCACAGAGGTGTGTCAATGTGTATGTTTGTCTAAACCAGTTTCATTGATTATTATTTGATAGAAGTGTAAACACTACTTACATTAAGAAACATCTTTAGCCCTGTTTAAGACTGTTCTAATAGTTTAGGAATGAGTAAGCGAAAGTCCTATCTTTGCTAGTTTCAAAATTTCATAGCCCTGTGTCAAATAAATATTAGGTTTCTGTGTCCCCTGAGGTGAGTTAACACTGGCAGGCAGCTCAGTTGCTCTCTTACTTCTCACAGTGGGATGGGAAAGAGAATAAGAAGGGCAAAGATGAGACAACTTGTGATAAAGACAGATAATGACAGTTTAATAGGTAAAGCAAAAGCTGCACTTGCCAGGTAAGCAACATAGGAATTCTTTCACTACTTCCCAGCAGCAGGCAAATGTTTAGCCATCTGGAGGAAGGCAGGGCTTTGTCATACCCGACAGTTACTTGTGCAGACAAACACCGTAACTCTGAACGTCCGCTACTTCCTCCTTCTTTCTCCTAGCTTTTTTATTGAAAGGGCGATGTCATATGGTCTGGAATATCCCTTTGCTCCCCTGGGGTCAGCTGTCCCAGCTCTGTCCCCTTCCCGCTTCTTGTGTACTCCCAGCCTACTCACTGGTGAGGAAGCATCAGAAACAGAAAAAGGCCTTCAAGCTATGTACACGCTTTTCAGTAATAGCTAAAACACGGTTATGTTATCAACACTTTTGGTCACAAGTCCAAAACACAGCAGTGTGCCAGCTATCGTGAAGAAAATCAGCTTTATCACAGCCAAAACTAGTAGGTCCTTTTTCAAATCCTTTCTTGAAATACAGCTCTTCGATAAAGGCATATGAATCTTTTTCATAGAGAAATATTGATAAATGGTGATAATCGTGAAATAGAAATAAATACACCGTTGGGAAATGAACATTTTCTAAAACCATGGAGGTATGTGAGAGCGAGTGTTTGATTTTTGGGATGCACACACATTTACCACTGTAGGTAATAGGTCTGTAAGAAAACAATTACAGTCAGATCAGTTGAATCACAACTATGTTTTATTTTGTTACTCTTTTTGATTAAAGGGTGATAATGTAAAAGATTACAAAGTCAGTATTTCAAATATTTTGTTTGTTTAAAATATTTGCAAGTAGCTAAAATGCAGATATACGGCTTGCTAATACCTTTTGAGAAAGAAAGAAAAGCAGAAGCTTACCAGTTTACTTCCATTAGATGCTGGAAATCTAGTTAGTGTTGTGAAGGTAGAAGACTGGTTTTATTTTGTTTGTAGGTAGATTCCCTCCCCCACCTTTATTTGTCTCTTAGCCTTACAGCAGTTGGAAAATAATATTCTGGTGCTATTGACAAAATTTATCCTGCAAGAAAATGTTTTCCATATAAGTCATATTCTGTTTTTATTAAGCACAGCCACCATTTAAGAAGCTGTTTCGATTGTTATGAGCTTGTTTACTTTTTCTTTATCTTTTTTCTATTAATTTTACTCTATTTCAGAATTCTGGAAAGAATGGTAGTACTCTGAAAACAATCTTACCTTGATATCAGTTATTGGAAAGACTTTGAGTCAGTAATTAGAACTATATCAGTTTTTTTTCCAGAGGCGATTTAAAATTTTTCCTAATTAACCCCTTTTTCTCCTCGATTGGTTCTGCTTTCTTGTTCTTAGGTGGCAGACTGAAGTTTTTATTTTCTTCACTACTTCAAGAGAAAAAACCTGCTTTCTGGGAAAGGTTAGAGAATTAACAGCAATGGGTAGTAATGTTGTAAGTTGTTCATGGAGTTGTGCTGTGGTCCAGTGTAGAAAAAGTATCGCCATAAATATTTAAATATCTTTACATCTTAATATAACGTAATTTGTGGTTTCTGAGCGTGTGTGCTGGAGAGCTGGTCCTGTGTTTGAGTGAAGACAGATCACTGGGTACAGCTGCTTTGGTCTGTCATTGTTTAGGTCTTTTGTAGACAGAAAAATACTAGGTCTTGTGGTTTTTTGTTTCCTGGAAAATGTCAGATATAGTATTTAGAACTGTTCTTTAAAACATCAGGTTACTTCACATCCCTGGTGTTTTCTGAGGTATTTGGTCTCATTCAAATTTTGGAGAGATAGCTCCCCTCTTCCCACCTTGTTAAAAAGCAGAATTATTGCATAAGACTTATGCATCTTAATGCAGACAAAGTGTTAACACTGAATTCTGGGATTAAAAATTTGAACTTTGCTTTACCTACTCAGCAGAGACTGCTGTGAGTTGAAACATTCTTGAATCCATTGAACTGCCGTATTAACTGTTTTCATATGTACATCTTGATGAGATGATTGCAAACCTCTAAAAATGTTGGTTTGCTCCCAGAGTACACTGGAACTCCCTTTGCTAGATTTAGGACAACTCTAATGCAAACAGCAATGAAGAAATTAAATGGAAAACATAACAATAAAACCAAATAGATCTAAAGAGAAGCATAAGAAGCTGAGTCCGAATAAATGTTAGGAAGTGTTCCTCTTGTCTGATACCTCCCATGAAGCTGTCTTTTAATTGTCATATGTAGATTTCACTAAGTTCACAACAAACCAAGTACTGTAAATCTGAACAGAAACTTTTGTCATGATGGTTCTATAATATCATATATAATTCAGAAGTTTGCATTGCTGTTTTAATCCAAATAGGTCCTTTTCCTGTTTTTAGCTCTAAACAAGGTGTATATTTCAGGGTTTTGAAAGTAAACTTGAGGAGGTAGGTGGATAAGAAATGATTCCTCATCACCCAGTTACAAAGCATAAGGAGTAATAAAACAGGAGAGGAGCAGCTAATTCTGTGTTGTAAGGCAGCTGCTTCCCACAACAGGAACTGGAAAGGCCTTGCTTTCCAGAGCAAGGCAACATTAAGTTAACAAGTTAGCTATCTTTAGTGGAATCTGAGATACTCTGCTTGCTCTGGAGATTCCATCTTTTTTGTGTAAATAATAGAAGTAAATAATAATACTTATTCTGTCTTGATCTGTTTCAAAGTTTTGTTCCATTACTTTTAAATGTGTTTCCAATGAAAGAGATGGGAAGTTTTTCTAAAATTTATGCAGTCAGAAACTGTGGGTGATCTTTTGCGGTACACTATAACTTCGTGAAGGTAGGGCCGTTCTTAATGCTAGAGTATTGGATTGCATTCACACAAATGAGAGTTCTGGTATATTACTTATGGAAATCTTAGGGCAAGTTCACTGTTTTCTACTTGAGCAGCATCACAGAATTGTTTAGGTTGGAAAAGACCTTTGAGATAGAGTCTAACCCTTAATCTAAGGCTGCTAAGTCCACCACACAGCTGTGTCCTGAAGCACCATATCTGTACATGTCTAGAATACCTCCAAGAACGGTGACTCTACCACTTCCCTGGGCAGCCTGTTCCAGCGCTTGTTATCTGAAATCACAGGGACTAGAAAAGCATTCAGTATTGTGGGAGGAAAAAGTAACTACTCCTAGTTAGTTTATGTAACTGTAGCATGTTTCTGTTTAGTTTGCCCACGCAGGTTGATTTAACTGCAGTGAAAGTCTGAGTTGCTATAGGGTAAGACAAATCTGATTTGTAATAGGCATCTTGAAAATTGTTTGCAAATTGCAGTACTGCCTTCCTTGGTCTCCAGTATTGTACTGAAGGTCATCATTGTAACCATAGCAATCCCAGCAATGTGTTTTCCTAGTGTTATGTTTCTTCATAAAATTATTGGAATCATCTTGGAAAATTTATTTATCATATCAATGAAATTACTTTATGAACTCTACCTCTAGCTTTTATTTCAGTTGAAGGTACTGCATTCTGTTTCTGTTCACTACAGGCACCTCCACTGTCTTGGGATTCTTGCTTGGCGACACTGCGTAACCCTCACTATTGTTTTGACTTGGTTGCTTTTATTTGAACATCATGTACTGGGCAGAGCCTTGAAGGCTGAATTATGGCAGAGTTTGAGTATCCAGCAGTGGATTATTACTAACATGTCACATCCTTACCACAATAAGTGGGTAAATATCTGATCTGGTAGTTGTCGGTTACACCAAGAGTATTGACCTTCATTGGTCCTTGGAATGAGCTGATTCTCAGTCTTACAAAGCTGCCATCTGCCTTCTATGTGCTTCTTTTGTAGCTTTTATATCTTGAAGCATATCTGTGCTTTTTCTTTTTTCCCTTAAATTTGATTTTGATTATTTCACTTTGTTGTTTAAACTGCTCTTAACACCTCTGTATTCCCTCTTTGCTTCCTCTTTCTTATCCCATATGGCTTAGCAGTCTTTGTGCTCTTTTCACTTATTTCTGCCAGTAGCAAAAGCACACTTCTCAGCAAACAGGATACTGTAAATGCTCTCACACACCCATCTGTAAAAGAAACTGTTTTGTGGCATGGTATTGAATAACTACAGCATTTGGAAGGCATTTGAATATGATAATATAGTTAAAAATGCAGAATATTATAAAAAATACTGCGATTTTGAAAACTTTCCATACAGTCAATGGCCAGATCTGATTTGTTTATACAAAAGAAGGTGAAGGCCTGACTTGGTTTTGAGAAGAAATTTCTGGTCAAATATAGCTGGTTTGTTTGATAGGAAAAGTCATGAGAGGACCTTGTAAATGGAAGTTAACATGAATCAATTATAGACAAGATATAATTTTTATTTTTAACAGAACTTTTGAACATCTGCTCTTGCCTTCGTTTGTTTCCTGGCTAATAAACTGCATCCTATTTCAGATAGAACTTTAAGTTTAAGGAATATGTGGTTAGACAGTAGCTAACTGTTGTAGAATTTGTGTCTAGAGCAAATTACAAGTAATAAATAGAGCTAAATGACATTAACAGGAGTCTTTGCACTCATTTGATTGGGGCCTGACTCATCATCCACAGAAGACTAAATTAATTATAAAACCCATCAGTGCTGCTGTAATCACATAAGCGAAATCCTGTGTCAGTCAACTAGGAAGTCAATACTAGTTGGCATTAACTTCAGAGGAATTGTCTGTGGATTAGGCACCATATGGTAAGTTTGAAGTCTAATGCAATAGTCGGAAGAATCTGATTGCTTTTTAAGCTGACCACTTCCTACTGAGGCATTGTCTACTTTTGGTTTCCTGCTTGTTTAGAGAACTATTTTTTTGAGCATTACAGAATACCTAATTTCTGACTTTTTAAGTGCTGAAAATATCTAAGATACCTTTCTTGGAGAAAGACTTGCATTCTTTTCAGGTCACAAAGTGGAGAAGACATTATCTGTACACAGTTGATTGCCCTAATTTGAAAAAAATATTAAAATATATATATAAGGAAGCTTAATCATTAGGTATATGTCAAAACTCAGTAATTGTGAAATAGATGCTTTTTGGAGATCTGAAGTGCAAACAATTAATTTTCCTGGTTCTTTATTATGGTGTAAGTGATGAAATCTCTTTGCCTTATTGTTTCCATTTAAACAAGCATGTAAATATTCCCTTAATGTTTTCGCAGATGTCAGTCAGTGACTCTTCCTATCCTTTCTTACATATGATTTTTAAAAGCTGCTTGTTACATGATGAGTGCAATTGGAGGAAAAAGAAAATCCATGTAATGTAGGATTTTTTTAAATGTTTTAGGGAAGCTGGGAGAAGCGAATCTTAAAAAGTCTAAACAGCATGTGCACAGAGCTCAGTATTCCACTAGCCCAGAAGGTAATGTATTATGAACTTTCTGTTGACAAACTGACTTTTTTGGAAATGAAGCCTTGTCTTGCACACTTGTATTGTAGTGCTCATTTTATACATGATTATCAAAAGCTGCAAGGTCAGTATCCAAATAATTTTACTATGGAATAATTTTACTACAGAATAACTTTCAGGGATAGTGGCAGTGTATGCATTATCTCTGCTTGGGACAAGGTGAAGTCTATAGGCTTCATCTTTGCTGTTGCAGTATCTGGCCTCCTGAGGGAGCAGTATGTTAGAAAGCTAGTTGCTGCATTTATTGCTCTTAATAGAGCATTTTAAGGCATGGACTTAGCTGTGTAACTTGTAGCTGTATAGCCTGTACACAATATAAATACACTTAGAGTCCTGGAGAAAGCTGTAGTTGAACTGGTACTTTAGAGGAGAGAGATACTGTTACATTGTTAATTTTGTTTGTTGTTCTGCTTTGCTTTGGTTTTGTTGATTTTTTTGAATTAATTTAAAGGCTTTAATTTTAAAGATCATGGAATTGGGAAATGATGTTAGAACCTTTTGGTCTTCTTTTTTCTCCTGTTGTATATCTATGATAGGTAGCAGAACCTCTGTGGCTCATCATATGAGATAAAGGATGCAACTGTGTTTGCTTTTCATGACTGTGCCAGGGATGGGAATTTGATTACAAAGTCCAAAAGCTCTATGAAATGAGCAGTAAATTTTCAGTAATACAAAACTGACTACTAAATAGTCTAAAATCCATCAGTGAACACATGAAACTATTTAATGGGCTTCTTTTTGCCTTGAACTGGAACTTGGACTTGCTACAGTAGAATATACTGTCAAGCTGAGGATAATTTGTAAGCAAAATAAATTTGTGTTGTTGGTGCAGTCTGTTTTTTAAAGTGTTACATTAATTTATGTTTTTTAAATAGGCATGGTTTTACTCATTCTGTTAAAAGAAGAGTTACTTTCTTTTACCTTTCAGAGGCCTGTAAGTGAACAGAAAGAACTGCTTAATAAATGGAATGAAATGGGAACTGATGAGCCAGGTAAGGTCAACTAAATTTATGTGTTAACTTTTTGTACGTGGAAAAATAGCATAAACATTTATCAGTCAAAGATTAATGTAATGACTTCATGGTAAACTGTATACATTCCTTGTTTCTCATTGGTAATATATCATTATGCGTAATGATATATTTATGTCATTGTTATTTTGTTTCAAGTTATTTTACTGACTTGAATCATCACTGAGAGGTCATGAAATAATGCTCCTTGTTCCAGAGCCTTAGAGCTTTATGTAGCTGGTGCACTGCTCCTGTTAGTATAAGCTTAGGCTAATAGAAAGAAAATGTCTAGAACTGTGGTTAATTAAGCTCAGGTGTTTTATTAACAGAAGATGAAAATAGCACTTACACAGACTAGTCAGTCATATTATCCTTTGGGAGAACAAGGCTAACTGCCTTGTTAGTAAATATCCAGGTTCCTTAAAACAAATTATTTTGCAAAGGTACTAGTTTGTATCACAGTACTACCTCTGTGTTGGCAAATACTTTTCATGGATTGTTTATAACTAGTCACAATTTTTAATTTGATTGCAGTATGTTTAATTCAACAATCTGTGTTGTTAAAACAAACAAACAAGAAATCCCTCTTTTTGAATATTGTATCTCTCTCATGTCTAAGAATGTTTCATTCTAAAAAACTTATATGTAATAAATAAAAAGCTTCCTGTGACTACAGTTCACTTACTTTGAGCTTACAAAACTAAGGCACTAACATTAGCATGATCCTGGAGAACATGTTGTGTTTGTAGCTGTGATATCTGTGATAATGTTATTTTAGTCTTTGCTCTAATATCTTACCAAGATTGCTAAATTGTTTTACAGTTATGGGAGAATTGCATTGTTTATTTCATCTCTTGGTTTTAATGTATCATCATCAAAATCTTATTTCAGATCTAAGTCTCTTCCGTCCTGTTTATGCGCCTAAAGATTTTCTTGAGGTAAGCGTTTCTGAAACACTGACTCAGCCATGGAGTTGAATGCATCATTGTCTCTTATATGAAGTGGGAAAAATAATTAAGTGTATTTCAAACAATTTGTCCTTTATAGCAAGTGAAATTTGGCATGGTTTTTATGACTCAATGTTTTGTTTGATAAAATGCTATTGCTGTTTCTTTTTTAACTACAGCTTTTAATTTTACTTGTGATAAATATCTCTTTATCCAGAGAGCAACCAGTTTGGAGCCAACTTTTTTCCTCTGAGACCAGTTATCCAACTGATTTCATAAATAATTTTACATTTAAACGGCAATACGTTAAGCTGATAATTTGCAATATGTGAAGCGGCTAAGAATGCTTGGTGGTAGATAGGAAGACCTGTACACAGTTCAAATTGGACGTTATCTGTGAAAATTGTGACAAGTCAAACATGAAAGAGAACTGTGTGGATTTTTGGAGGCTTTTGTCTGTAATCAAACCAAGCCATTAAAAAAATGGTGGCTGATTAATCTTTAAGGTCAGAAATGACAGTATTCATCGTTTTGTGTGGTTTGAGCAGGGAACAGGACTTGCTTTACCAGCTATGTCTAGAGCAGATATGGATGATGGACAGTTAATATTATCGATTACAGGGAACTTAATGATGACTCAGTAGGAGATTTTTGGATTAAAATGTGATTGAAAATAAAATTTAAAAAATCAGAATCTGTGTATCCTGTGAATTAAACAGGAAACAAGTCACCTGGAATACGAGGGCAGTGTAAAATTGTAGAGTTAATATGGCCTCCCAATTTAGGGAATAAAACTGAAAGTCAAATACTGAATTATCAGTCAGCATATTAATATTTTGATGTGATTCAATGCAAGTTTAATGTAACATCTTTTGTAGTGGTAGTGGAGATTTGTAGTATTCCTGGTTTGACTGTAAATTGCTTCATAGTTAACAATGGTGAAGACGCTTCTGAATCCAGCAATAAACTTTCTATCCATTCTATTAAATTTCTAAAGAGTTCCTCTTGATCATTTACTGATAATAATACTGGAAATTTTTGATGTATTCTATTTTCCATCACTGTACTAATAGCCAAGTTGTATTTTTAATCTTGAATTTGTAAACAAGTCCATCTCCATTTTATCCTTATCCAGTGACCCTCATTGTCACTCTCCTGTTTTCTTTCCCGAGTTTGCAGTTTCTTACATTAATCTTTTAATTTACAAGTCTGACAGTGAGGTTATGTGGTATTAGAATATTCAGAAGACTATGAAATGTAGAGGTAGCATGCTGTGGAAGAATTTTGTTGAGAGCTGGAAACTCATCTCGGAAAGAATTCCTGCCAACTCAACATTATAATATCAGAACTTATACACATGGAATAACAGTATGTAAAAAACTGTAAATTCCTCTATAGATCTTGACATTATGTTTTTTTTGTCCTTTAAATTTTATCCTTAAATTTTATTAATCAAAATTATTTAGGTTTTTAAGTCTGTAGTTTTTTTTAAATGAAAAAATTGTGATTTTTAAATGAAAGTATTGTGATTTGGTAATAAATTGTTCCTGTAACAAATTATGTAGCACTTTGATTGAAAGCTACACAGGCTTGCCAGTGCAAGAATATGGATAAAAATTATTTCATAAAAAAGTAATAGTGAAGAACATTCTGGATATTGTAGCCATCAGAAATATACTCTTGGTGTTCAAATAGCTTTGATAGGAAAGTGAATTTGACTCAAGACATTACTATTTAGCCAGCATGTAATCCCATATATTGAAAAATACTTCTGCTTTTTATTTCATAATTAGGGCTTACTTTTCAAAGTAGGATATTTGTGCCTGTTTAAAAATTTGGCTCCTTTTTGATTTTGAAAATGTTGGGATAGAATTTGATAATTTGGGCCTCTGTATATGATGGTTGCAGGAAACAGTTTTACGCTGAATATACTGTTTGTAATTCTGATGATGGTAAAAAGACTTCTGAATGTAGATTTCTGAATATATACAAGAAATGACAGGGCTACCATTTTTAAGGTACTGATGAATCTTCGAAACCCAAATTATGAAAATGGAGAACAGCCTAGTTTCAGAAATCATCTGGGGCTGATTCAGGTTCCTCTAAAAGTTAAAGATATTCCAGAATTGGTAAGTATATTTTTTTCTTAAAGGAGATTTCTGTAATTATTTTGGCTTGCTAATGAATAAGATTCTAAACAATAAGGAGGAATGTCAGTATCTTGATAAATTTCTCCTTCTGAAAGTGAAAATAATATGTAGTTAAAATATAGAACATAAGGAAGTTTTACAAAAAGACATTTTTAATGAAAAATAATACATAAACAATAAATTATCTGCCAATTGGGAAGTTTTTCATTTTAAGCCTCCCAGGTTTGATTTGTGCCAAAAATATATTTCTGTACATGTTATTCACTTTTTTTTTTCCATACAAGAAACTTCTAAAATATGTAGTTGATCTTAATTCTGCAGTTTTGTTTGCTGTACAAGATCAGTAACCTGACAAACAGTTAGGTTATGATTTTATTCTCAGAGTAATTTTAAATCCCTTTATTGTTGGATTGCAAATTAAAGAAAATGCTTGGGTACCAGTATTATAACCAAAAAATAGGAGAGCTCTTAATGCCTTAATTGCACCTGGGTTGGGTAGAAAGCTGGGGAATAAATATCCTTAACCAGCTTTATGATTCACTACATGCATGGTGTATTTCACAGTTGTTACGAAAAATGGTGCCTCTAACTAAAGCTAGAGTAAGAAGTGATGTGAGATTCTTCTCTTTAAAAAATAAGCTTATAAGTCATATATATGCATTTAAAAGAACTAGGTTTGGTTTAGAAAATGTTTGCATTGAATCCTCCGGAAGAAATATCATGATTTAGATAAACATTGTTAATTACTGTTTTATGGTTTCTTTTGTTTCTTTTCAGAAAGAAGACTTCAGTGAACTGGGCTTAAATATAGGACAGCTTGGTATTGATGATTCAGCACAAGTACCTCCTGGTTAGCTAATGCTGTGCTTCAGTCATTTAAATTTAACACTAATGAGCAGAATACTTTGCAGTTATCAAGTAATTTATGTATTTTTTCTGTAACAAACCATAAGTATTTGTTCTGTAACTATGGTTGTAGTGATTTTCTTAGTAAAATATAGCTAATGATAGAAAACATTGCAAATATGAAGGGGCAGATTTGGAGAAGATTTTTAATCTTCCCCTTAAGTTGAAGGTATGGTACTTTCAGTGTCCTTGAACACTTCAGAGACAAATTTGTCTGCCTGAAAAAAATAGAGAAAAATCAAAAATTGTTAAGCCAACTAACAGATATGCAAACATCTGTAGTTATCTCTTCTTAAAGATTACAGAAAATACCCACATATTAATATCCAGTAGCTTAAATAGTGCATGATCTGTTATTTTTCCATGTATGCATTTATTCCTGCAGAAACAGGTTTTGAAATTGTCTTTCCATATAAAAATGGAAAACACTTTACTGTCAAGTGATTTTTCTTTTTACATGGAGACTTAGCTAATTGAAAGTTAGATTCATGCAGTACTGTTGTAATTTGGTACTAGTATCCTTCAAGTGAGAAAAATTCAGTAGTATTAATACTGATGCAGGTTAATTTTTAGTGATGCTAGCAACAAAAATCAGGTTAGTGTAGTGGTGTGTAGTAGAAATATAAAATATATTACTTGCTAAAATATCCTTTTAAATTTTTTTTGTTTTTTTCATTTATTTTCTAGAGTTCTTTGAAAATGAACATGTTTGTATTGGACAAAAAGGTATGGATATGTCTTCATCTGTAATAGAATAGTTAGGAATGCATTTAAAAAAATTCTTTCTCAATTATGTATACCTTTTAGAATTTAACAATTTAGACAGAACTAACCCAAAGCATAGTGAGTAATACCACTGTAATTTAGATAGAGACAGTCAGTAATACTAGTGTAATTTAGACAGAGACAAAAAAGCAAGCATTTGCAATATTGTAGTAGCTACCGGATAAGTAGCTCCACAGATAGTTCATTAAAAATCAAATGGGAAGCATAGAGTCATAAATTTTTGGTGATAACTTATGCCATTATTAAATTTAATCTTAAAATCAAAAGACTCTGGACTCCCTTCTCTGCACACATAGTTCTCGTAGCACTAATGAGGTTTATGCCTGTGCGTCAGAATAGGGTCTTTTAGTTGTTATTTGCAATTATGGAACTTGCTAAATACTGTGATGCTTAGCCGCTATGGAAAATTCACTCATTTTTCTCTGTATACTGCTTTTGCTGAAAAAGTTCCAAGTTATATTGTAGGTTAAGAAATAATCTACAAAAGAAAGGGGACAATTAAAGAATTAATCATTTACAAGCTTGGTTTGCTTATAGAAGAAACATACAAGGAATGTTTGAAATCCATCAGTATCTGCTCCTTGCTGTCTCTTGTGATTCCTGCTAAACATTGTCACTATCAAAGAAAAAATAGAGTGGGTACCACACCAAAAGACCTTCATCCTTGTTGTTGCTATTGCAATAACAAAACTGTGACCTTTCTTACTTTTCCTTTTGTGGTCCTCCTTCTACCCCTTATCGTCTGTTTTCCAATCCAAGAGCAGCACATTAGGGTACTGTCCCTCTCTTCTTTTTGTCTTCCAAATAAATTGTCCATCCAGACTTCCTGACCCAGTCATTCAGCTCCATAATGTAATTCTTACTGCTTGTCTCTTGTATGTGTAGAGCAGTGTATTACAGAGATTGTCTTAGCTTTTCCTATTTGCAGGAATACAAAATTGTGTAAAGGCGTAAGTTAGAAGTCATAAGATTAAAATCTCAATTCATTCAATGGTAGTACTACTGCATGCTCTACTGGGTGTTCATTATGACTTTGGTTTCCACTGATGTTATTGATTTTGCTTTTATATTAGTTGTATTGCCAAGTCTGAGGAATTTTCTATATTATATTTAGTAAAAGCCATTTTCTATATAGCAAAACTACTTTTTAATACCTTATGTCTCAGTAAGGAAAAATAAACACTCATGGACATTGAGTCATAGTCTTCTCTAAAGATTTGTGGGAATGCAAGAGTGCCTTTCTTTTTGCCCTCTTAGTTTAGTAAGGAAGTACCAGCACACCACCTATCTGATGTCTAATTAATCTCACAGAAGTATCTTCCCAACTCTCTGTTGTGAGAGACGTTTCGGGTAGGAGGGTACAGTTAATCACAGAACCTTAAGGGAAACAGCACTTTTACCAGATTAGCATTACTAATGATCATTGACTTTGAAGTTTATAGATGTAAGTAAGGAGTAAGATAATCTGCTCTGAGGCATCTACAGTGCTGAATTCAAGATGAGGCCCTTGTGTAGCCTAAAGCTTCACAACAATGACCCATCTAGGCAAACCCGTCAACAATAGATTAATTGGTTTATGTCAATCTGAATCAAAACCAGAATCTTTCTTAAAATAAGATATTTATCCTCCAGAGTACATATACCACTAATGAAAGAACATGAAAATACACTCTGAAAAGGAAAATTCTTGTCCCACAGTTATCTGTGAAGATATTTGTATAGTTAATATAAAATAGGGGAGACACGAAAAACCAGAATGAGTAGCAATCTCTTGTTTGAACTGAAATACCACTCACAGTGAAACAAGAGTACTTTGTGGCCACATAAGACTGCTTGTTCTGGTTGATGCCAGCCTACTACCTGTAACTAGCCTAGATTCTGGGCTGCAGCAAAGGATGCATGATCAGCAGGTCAAAGGAGGTGATTCTCCCCCTCTGCTCCGCTCTCATGAGACCCTGCCTACTGTACTATGTTCAGCTCTGCAGTCCCCATCATAATAAGGCTATTGACCTATTGGGAGTGAGTCCAGAGGGCCACAAAGATGTTCAGAGGGCTGAGAAGGTTGGGCTTTTCCAGCCTGGAGAAGGTTCGAGGTAGACCTTATAGCAGCTTTTCAGTACCTAAAAGGAGCCTACAAGAAAGCCCGGGAGAGACTTTATACAGGGGTGTGTAGTGATAGGACAAGGGGGAATGGCTTTAAACTGAAAGAGAGGGTAGATTTAGATTAGATGTAAGGGGAAAAAATTCTTCACTATGAGAGTGGGGGGTGCACTGGAACAGATTACCCAGAGAAACTGTAGATACCCCATCCCTGCAGATGTTCAAGGCAAGGCTGGATGGGGCTTTGAGCAACCTTATCTAGTGGGAGATGTACCTGCCTGTGGCAGGGGGGTTGGAACTAAGTGATCTTTAAGGTCCCTTCCAACCCAAACCACTCCATGATTCTATGATATGGTCAGATATATACTGAGATGATATATACTAGGTACTATTTTATGACAGAAGGTACTACAGCCTTTCTTATTAATATCGATTGCATTTTTCACCAGGAAACTACTTCCAAATTGTGTTGTGGAAATGAGACCTTTTAGATACTTTCCCCTTAGCTAAAGCTTACAGCATGATAAATCAGTTTGTAAATATAGAAATTTAAGTATTTGATAGTTTGATAAACTTTAGAAGTCTTAAACTACATCAATTCATGATCTGCTCTGTTTCCTACAGTTTTAGCAGAGCAAGATAGTGCTGCAGCTCAACAGTATGTTCGCCAGGGATGTCCGACAGCACTCCGAGCTGATCTGTGGGCTCTCATCCTCAATATTTCTAATCAGCCAGAGGTAAGGAACAAAGTGAGAGTAAAATATGAAGACTGGGCAAACCCACAAAATCTTCTAGTGTTTTTTTTCCAGAATAGAAATGCTCTGGTGAGTTGTGACAGAAACTGATAAATGTTTTATAAGAAATATACATATGCCTGAAATAAAACACATGCTGTAGTGAAGTCTTTTAGGCTCATCCCTAATTTTTCAGTAGTGAGCAAAATACTGTGGAAATACCTATTCAATTGATCTGGCTAGCTCCAGAGGTTTCCTATATGGTGCTGACTTTTTTGGGAGGGGACAAGACAAAGATCCTGGAGAGAAGAACGAACCTCTCTTAACGTTGCTATTTTTATAAAAAGATGATATGCTATACCTTTTTTTTCCTGCCTATTTGAACCTGTACTGATATGTACTTTTCAGTTGCTTTATATAATCACTGAATCATTAGGTTGGAAAAGACCCACATTCCTATTAATCACTAAACCATGCCCCTCAGCACCTCGACCACCCGTCTTTTAAACACCTCCAGGGAAGGCAATTCAACCACCTCCCCTGGGAAGCATCTTCCAGTGCCTGATGACCCTTTCTGTGAAAAAATTTTTTCTGATGTGCAGCCTGAACCTCCCCTGGCGGAGCTTGAGGCCATTCTGTCTCATCCTGTCCTTTGTCACTTGGGAGAAGAGGCCAGCTCCCTCCTCTCTACAACCTCCTTTCAGGTAGTTTTAGAGAGCAATGTGGTCTCCCCTCAGCCTCTTCTCCTCAAGGCTAAACAACCCCAGGTGCCTCAGCTGCATAAGAAGTGCTACTATGAAACCCACGGCTCCAAGGGTACCAGATAATGCAACTACTAATCTATTGTAACTTGGGAAAGAGATTATAATAACGTCATGGTTTCCTGTTATAACTTCCAAGTTTTCAGTTCTCTAGAATTCTCTCAAACAATTGTTAAAGATTGTTTGGAAGCAGCAGAAGAAAGCAGTATGAAGGAAGAGTGTAATTTTTTTCTACACACATACAGAGCACCCTTTAAATTAATGAGGGGAAACAAGTTTTTTTCTTAAAATACTATCACCTGGGGTCACACATTAACCACAAATTATCTCTATCACTAGTCCAGTACATTGTAGAAAGCTTTTCCTTCCTGAATTAGAATCATAGAATAACCAGGTTGGAAGAGACCACCGGATCATCGCGTCCAACCATTCCTATCAAACACTAAACCATGTCCCTTAGCACCTCGTCCGCCCGTCTTTTAAACACCTCCAGGGAAGGCAATTCAACCACCTCCCCTGGGCAGCGTCTTCCAGTGCCTCATGACCCTTTCTGTGAAAAAATTTTTTCTGATGTGCAGCCTGAACCTCCCCTGGCGGAGCTTGAGGCCATTCCCTCTCGTCCTGTCCCTTGTCACTTGGGAGAAGAGGCCAGCTCCCTCCTCTCTACAACCTCCTTTCAGGTAGTTTTAGAGAGCAATATGGTCTCCCCTCAGCCTCGTCTCCTCAAGGCTGAACAACCCCAGCTCTCTCAGCCGCTCCTCATAAGATTTGTTCTCCAGCCCCTTCACCAGCTTTGTTGCTCTTCTCTGGACTCGCTCCAGAGCCACAACATCCTTCTTGTGGTGAGGGGCCCAGAGCTGAACACAGGATTCAAGGAGCGGTCTCACCAGTGCCGAGTACAGAGGGAGAATAACCTCCCGGGACCTGCTGGTCATGCTGTTTCTGATACAAGCCAAGATGCCGCTGGCCTTCTTGGCCACCTGGGCACACTGCTGGCTCATGTTCAGTCGGCTGTCAATCAACACCCTTATGTCCTTCTCCTCCTGGCAGCTTTCTAGACAGACTTCTCCCAGTCTGTAGCACTCCACAGGGTTGTTGTGCCCCAAGTGCAGGACCCAGCATTTGGCCTTGTTAAACCTCATGCCATTGGACTCTGCCCAGCAGTCCAGCCTGTTCAGATCCCTGTGCAGAGCCTCCCTACCCTCCAGCAGATTGACACTTCCACCCAGCTTAGTGTCATCCACAAACTTGTTAAGGGAGCACTCGATGCCTTCATCCAGGTCATTGATAAAGACATTGAACAGGGCTGGACCCAGCACTGAGCCCTGGGGAACCCCACTTGTCACTGGCTTCCACCTGGATTTAACACCATTTCCCACCACTCTCTGGGCCCGGCCATCCAGCCAGTTTTCCACCCAGGAGAGTGTGCGCCTGTCCAGGCCAGAGGCCGACAGTTTCTGTAGCAGAATGCTCTGAGAAACTGTCAGAGGCTTTACTGAAGTCCAGGAAGACTTCAGCCTTTCCCTTGTCCCCTAGGAGGGTCACTGTCATAGAAGGTCACTTTGTCATAGAAATTTTATACATCTTACTTCAGATGCTGAAGGCTACATTTGAGTTATTTTAAATTACCAGGACAGCTTGAATTTTAGAAGTCTTTTTCTTTACAAGAGCAGGAATATTAGAGGTGTAAAATTCATGTTCAGTTACGTTGCATCTGTTTATATTCTGTTGAATTCTGGATGCTCCAAAAGCATTTTATCTTAATGTAGAAAATGAAATAATTGAATAAGAGAGACACTTATTCTGTTTTGATCACTATAAGTGAAGACAATAAGCAGAGAAATGATAAAATATTTAATTTTATGTTCATGTAAAGCACAAATTGTTATGGTATATATATGGTTTATTAAAATCTGTTTCCTGACGTTTACAGGGACAGTTTTCAACAGTTATTGTTTCTAAAGAGTAATATGCTGTTTCTGTCTATTAATATATTTGTCAGCCACACTGTTAAGTCCTTTCAAAATTAACTCTAGTTTATCGTTGGTTTTTTGCATGTTTATACTATGCATGAAGTGTGAACGTTTTTAGATGTTCTGTGAAAAGTTAGTCTCTGCTGTGATGCTATTAGGTCAATTTACTGTTAAGGAAGGTAGAGAACAGTAGATGAACTGTTTGATTGCAAATGTTCATTTATATGATTTGGCTGTGTAATAAATGGTAATTTGGCTTCAGCTTATTGCAAGGATGTGTACAAACACATGTCAGGGCAGCTAATATGTTGACATAATGTTTTTCCTTGAGACAACTTTGTACGCAGTTAGCAAATGATTCTTGTCAAATATAGGTGAGGAAGAACAATAAACTGCATACACATACAGCTTTCCGAGATTCAGGACAGTAGATATTCTCCTTCAGGAGATGTTCGACAGGGTCTGGAGCCTTGAGACTAAACTGTGTGCAGGGAACAATAACATCAAGAAAAAGTGGTAAGGAAGGATGGATGAAGTGATCCAGAGTGCAAATTTGTCACTGCTTTGAAGTTGTTGAAACAAAAGACTGGAAAACAGTAAAATAAAAAATCCACAAGAACCAGAAATTATTAACTCTGTGGACAACATATACTAGGTTGGAGAAAATCATATGAGCTGGTAATGTAAGTGCATATGAAAGTTTTTCTGTCATGCTAAACTGCAACTATATCTTCTCATGTAACAGCTGTCAAATGTTTTATCTCATTTTCCAAGACTATTTTTGCATAGCATATTTTTTTATTATCCTGGGCTCTAAATTACAGTTGTTTTATGGACTTTGAGTATTAAAATATAAATGCACTGAATGGATAGGCTTTTTGACAGAGACCTATCAGATTGCCCATAAATTATGGGTTACTATAGCTATGTTGTAAGCTGAATGTCCATAGTTCATTTTAAGATTTACATTTACAAGCACTTCCCAGAAGTAAGGCTGTAACTACTGCCAGAACGTTAACATCCTGAGATTTTCTTCTTGCATATACTGAATATACTGCTTTATCTTTCATAAAGTATACCAAAGCAATTTTACGTAGCTGGTTTATCATCTGCGGTATTTCATATAGACTTAATTGGTTTATCTAACACTTATTTTCTTTACCTCTTGTGTACTGTTTCTCTGCTGAAGTTGAATTGTATGGTTGCAGAGATTTCTTGCTGTAATGTTTCTGATTTGCAGTTTAGCTCTATTACATTTATAGCTGCATGAATCTATTACTCAAAGGATTGTGAATTTCCTTTCTTTAATGTAAAAAATTATTGAAGGTTTGATATGGGCATTGTTGTGTGTCTTAGCATCCAATATTGTTGTTTGGAAAATTTTATTCAGTAAAGCTCAGCCTTTGTATAAAGCTAATATACCACCAAGCAAGGGGTGATAGTAACAATCTAGCATCGTAATCATAAAAATGATAAACTAAATTCTACATGCAGAATTACTTAGAAATGTGTGAACACATTTCCTGGCCATGAATTGTTTATTAGATTTCATTTGTAATGGCACATTTCAGAGAAACGGTGTTAAAAGAGCATTTTTAAGGTTGCAAAGTCAAACATGAAAGAGCTAAACAGTGTTACGGTTAATATTAACTGTGCAAACTGTCCAGTTGGCTGTATATCTGTATTTAGTCATATGATCTTGAATCACATGATCACATTTTTCCCTGTGGGATGTCTGGCTCACTGATTGCACAGAATACATGGTGCACACTTACTGAGAATCTGTTCAATATTTTTTATTTCTTCTCTTCGATGTGTTACCAGGTTGTTTATTCACTGCACACTATTCAAGCAGTTCATAAAAAAAAAATAATTGTTCACTGTTGTGTAGACATTTTTCCTCTTAATTAATTTACATTAATGGGTTGAAAAATCAATCTTAATTCTGAAAGTTCCAGCATGCAGAAATTATTAATGCTTTGCTTTACTGCAACTTTTAGGTTTAAAAACTTAATAATAGGTGAGGTGGTGAATTCATAATGTGTCATGATGTAACTTTATGCCTTACCAGAAGGGTTATTTAGAGTAGGATCAGTAGCCAAAGGTACTCACTGCACCATTCAAATGGCAGAGAAGCCAGTAGCAGTAATGCACTGTCATCATCTTTGACTGGAGAAGGATGTACTTTACAAGTTGATTTCACAGATATCTGGGATAAGAGTAAGTTCTGGATCCTCTTGCCAGGAAGGATTTCATGTAATTCTTTTGTCCATTACTTCTTTATGTAATCAGTTTAGGTTTTTGGTTTGTACTTGTTTGTGGTACTTCTGTTTCAAGTTCTACATCTTACCTCATTAATGCTGGTTGCCATTCTTTAGGCTTCATCCAACTCCCGCAAATCTTAGCATCTCCTTTCTAGACTCCACAGTGTCAGTCATTCTTCATATTCCTATTTCTATGCTTCACCCACCCATTTCTTGTGTTAGGTTTGAGAGGCAGGTATAAATAGTTCAGTCAAAGGAGGAGGGAACCTAAAAATGAATCATGAGCTGCCTACAGTTTAGCAGTGAGAGTGCAACTCTAGTGCCCGGGATTTCCTGACAGACCACAGGTGGACAGTGTCTGCACAGAGGCTGCTGAATAATCCAAACCTTAATTTCAAAGAAGGTGAATTGCCAGATTCTGGTTAAGTTTGTTGGGTACTGCTGAAGGATACTGTTCTCTCTTGCCTATGAGCTTCTTAGAGCTCCCTTTTCCTTATGTTTTTAGGTGGACACAGTGTGAGTTTTTTGGGTGGAAATTCTGGCATGTGGCTTTATAAGGTCAAGAAGGCTGGGCACTGCAGTCCTGAAATGCACTTTCTTTCAAATAAAGATGAGTATGTTTGGAGCTGCACAATAAAAAATTATATATTATTTTAAGAAAAGCTGCAGTCGATACAAAAATGCAACACATTTTAAAAAATAAAAAGTTTACAGATTAAGGTTACAGTAAGAGCAGACAGAGGAGAAAGGTTGGATCAGATGAAAGTGGTAAAATTTTGATTTTATAAATGAGAAGATTTTAGACTAAGAAAAAAACCTACCACATTTTTGGACACTGCTGAAAATTGGTAGTAGTCAGTGGTCTCATCTGGAGGAAGAAATGTAATGGTAAAGCAAGACTTGTTTTTTTTTTTTAAACCTGAATGAGGCTCTTAAAAACATTTTGCACTGTGTGAAGAAAACTGATCACTGAGCAAAATTGTCATGTGGCTTGAAAGCAAATCTGTGACCAATCTTACTTATGATATGGCTATAAGAAATAAATTTATAAATAAAGCATGAATCACTAGCCTCTTGTCTTACTAAGGGGCATAGCAGGGTCTGCTTGTGTTCAAGTTGCATCTTAAAAAGAGGTGTGTTTCTCGAGCTGTGTTTGTGTCACAGCAATCACAATTTAAGAGAAAACGAATGATAAGTAGTGCTTTAAAAAACATTATTCCTACAATGTTTATGGTTGGTTTTGCACTGCAAGTCCCTTTTAAATAATTTCTGGTTTGTTTCCAAAACTTTTTCTCATGAATTCTAGTTCATATGGATAGCTTGGCTTTCAGGTCTTTCTAATAAATTATTTGACTGTTAAAATATTTAAGAACAGTTTTATTCTGCTAATATTAGCAATGTAAATTTGCTGTTCATTTTTTTAGAGTTTTGAGTTGTGTTTGAAATTTTAGTTCAGGCTGAAATTAAAACAGCAGCAACAGTGGTGTTTTACTTTCAGAGAAGTAAGAGTTGGCCCAGTTGTTTTTTGTAAGAGCAAAGGAGAAACTATTATTTATGAAAAAAGAAAAGGTGATACACTGTTTACCCTTTTATTTAAAATCATGCTGAAGAGAGTATTAAACTGAATTATAAAGAACTTCTCTTATATTTCCATGAATTTCTGAAGAATCTGGGCACAGTTGTTCTCTCTTTTAAGGTAGTGCCCTAACTATCAGGTTGCTTATTCTTATCGCTTTTATAACTGCTTGGAATATTTACAGAAATTAAAACAAATTAACATAGGAAATCGGCAAGGATAGATATATTTCATAAATTGTACATTCTGGTAGTTAAGGCCAAGTGGTTCAAATCTCTATTCAAACTAAGGCAATATTTACCCCATATTTTAATAAGTAGATTGTTTTTTTATATCTGTACATAAGTGTGAAGGGTGGGTCATGGCATCAGTACAGTAGAGCAGCATTTAAGAATATTTTTTCTTGTACAGACGTGTGGTCTCATATATTCAGGGAAGTCATTCCTTACATGTTGAATCACTAAGTCTGTTCTAACTGTGAACAGACCAGCAACAATTCATTTATTCTAACTGATAAGATGAATGGACCATGTATTTAAGTGATTACTTTTTAGTTGTGCATTTACAATAATTTTAATAATAGCAGGAAAATCAACTCTTGTAAGCAAACGTAAAACATAATTGAATAGCTTCCTAATAGCTGATGAGCTCTTCTATAAACAGCTGGGTTTAATCTCTAGAACAATGCCTCTTGTTCTTGTGGGAGACTTCAATCTTCCTGATATCTGCTGGAAGTACAATAGAGCAGAAAGGAAGCAGTCTAGGAGGTTCCTGGAGTGCATGGAAGACACTTCCTTGCACAGCTGGTGAATGAACCGACAAGGGAAGGTGCCCTCCTGGACCTGCTGTTTGTGAACAGAGAAGGCCTTGTGGGGGATGTGGCAGTAGGAGGACGCCTAGGACTAAGCGATCATGAGATGACAGGGTTTTCTGTTCTAGGCAAAGTGAAGAGGGTGGTTAGCAGGACAGTAGCATTAGATTTCCAGAGGGCAGACTTTGAACTCTTCAGAGGGCTGGTTGGCAAAGTCTCATGGGAGACAGTGCTTAAGGGCAAGGGAGCCCATGAGGGCTGGGAGGTCTTCCAAAAGGAGATCCTAGCAGCTCAGGAGAAAGCCATCCCCATGTTTGGGAAAAAAAGCTGGCAAGGGAAAATCTCAGCCTGGTTGAACAGGGAGATCTTGAGTGATATCAAGAAGAGGAGGAATGTTTATGGGCTCTGAAGAGGGGACAGGCCTCTTGGGTGGACGACAGGAGGGAAGTGAGATTGTGTAGAATAAAAATCAGAAGGGCTAAGGCTCAACTAGAAATCCGATTGGCAAAGTCAGTGAAAGATAACAAAAAATCTTTCTATAAATATATAAATAATAAAAGGAGGACTAGGGAGACCATACAGTCCCTATTGGATGCAGAAGGAACAACAGTGGCTAGGGATGAGGAAAAGGCTGAGATACTTAATGCCTTCTTTGCCTCAGTCTTTAATTGTAAAGAAAATTGTTCCCTCTGTGTACAAACTCCGGAGCTAGAGGAGCAACACGAGGCTCCCATGATCCAAGAGGAGGTGGTCAGAGCCTTGCTTGTCCAACTAGAGACCCACAGGTCTATGGGGCTGGATGGGATTCACCCGAGGGTATTGAAGGAGCTGGTGGATGTGCTGGCCAAACCCCTTTCCATCATCTTCCAACAGTCCTGGAAGACTGGGGAGGTTCCACTGGACTGGAGTCTGGCTGATGTTGTGCCCATCTACAAGAAGGGTCGCAGGGAGGATCCAGGGAACTACAGGCCTGTCAGTCTGATCTCAGTGCCAGGGCAAGTTATGGAACAGGTGATCTTGAGTGCTATCATGGAGCACATGCAAGAGAACCAGGTGATCAGGCCCAGTCAGCACGGGTTCACAAAAGGCAGGTCTTGCCAAACTAACCTGAACGCCTTCTATGAAAAAGTGACTTGGCTGCTGGACGAGGGAAAGGCTGTGGATGTATCTTCCTGGACTTCAGTAAAGCCTTTGACACAGTTTCTCACAGCATTCTGCTATGGAAACTGATAGCTTCTGGCCTGGACAGGCGCACACTCTCCTGGGTGGAAAACTGGCTGGATGGCTGGGCCCAGAGAGTGGTGGTAAATGGAGTTAAATCCAGCTGGAGGCCAGTGACAAGTGGGGTTCCCCAGGGCTCAGTGCTGGGTCCAGCCCTGTTCAATGTCTTTATCAATGACCTGGATGAAGGCATCGAGTGCTCCCTTAGCAAGTTTGCAGATGACACTAAGCTGGGTGGAAGTGTCGATCTGCTGGAGGGTCGGGAGGCTCTGCAAAGGGACCTGAACAGGCTGGACCGCTGGGCAGAGACCAATGGCATGAGGTTTAACACGGCCAAAGGCCGGGTCCTGCACTTGGGGCACAACAACCCTGTGCAGAGCTACAGACTGGGAGAAGTCTGTCTAGAAAGCTGCCAGGAGGAGAAGGACCTGGGTGTGTTGGTTGACAGCCGACTGAACATGAGCCAGCAGTGTGCCCAGGTGGCCAAGAAGGCCAGCGGCATCTCGGCTTGTATCAGAAACGGTGTGACCAGCAGGTCCCGGGAGGTTATTCTCCCTCTGTACTCGGCACTGGTGAGACCGCTCCTTGAATCCTGTGTTCAGCTCTGGGCCCCTCACCACAAGAAGGATGTTGTGGCTCTGGAGCGAGTCCAGAGAAGAGCAACAAAGCTGGTGAAGGGGCTGGAGAACAAATCTTATGAGGAGCGGCTGAGAGAGCTGGGGTTGTTCAGCCTTGAGGAGACGAGGCTGAGGGGAGACCATATTGCTCTCTAAAACTACCTGAAAGGAGGTTGTAGAGAGGAGGGAGCTGGCCTCTTCTCCCAAGTGACAAGGGACAGGACGAGAGGGAATGGCCTCAAGCTCCGCCAGGGGAGGTTCAGGCTGCACATCAGAAAAAATTTTTTCACAGAAAGGGTCATGAGGCACTGGAAGACGCTGCCCAGGGGAGGTGGTTGAATTGCCTTCCCTGGAGGTGTTTAAAAGACGGGCGGACGAGGTGCTAAGGGACATGGTTTAGTGTTTGATAGGAATGGTTGGACGCGATGATCCGGTGGTCTCTTCCAACCTGGTTATTCTATGATTCTAATTCAGGAAGGAAAAGCTTTCTACAATGTACTGGACTAGTGATAGAGATAATTTGTGGTTAATGTGTGACCCAGGTGATAGTATTTTAAGAAAAAAACTTGTTTCCCCTCATTAATTTAAAGGGTGCTCTGTATGTGTGTAGAAAAAAATTACACTCTTCCTTCATACTGCTTTCTTCTGCTGCTTCCAAACAATCTTTAACAATTGTTTGAGAGAATTCTAGAGAACTGAAAACTTGGAAGTTATAACAGGAAACCATGACGTTATTATAATCTCTTTCCCAAGTTACAATAGATTAGTAGTTGCATTATCTGGTACCCTTGGAGCCGTGGGTTTCATAGTAGCACTTCTTATGCTAGAGTACTGCCACATACAGCAGAAACAGTTAATCATGAAGTCTGCTTAGCATAATAAAAAAAGAGACTGGTTTTGTTGTCTTTGCATTTTATTTAACTCCTTTTGTTCTAATATATTCAGCCATTTGAAATGGGGAAAAAAAAAAAGGTTTGCAGACATTATGCATTTGGCAGTGTTACACTGAATTTGACAACAGTATTGGAGCATTAAAATTGTGACTTGAATATTAGAGTAGTTCTCTGTACCTCTTGAGAACAGTGATGCATTTATACTGCAATTAATTTACATTTAGTAAATATTTGTGTCTGATCCTTCATAGTGAAAGTGTACTATTATTATATCCCTTTTTTATTTCTCAGAAATAAAAACGTAAATACTTTCCTGATGGTAGTTATTAGCTTTTGTATTTATGTAAAGTTAATAGGATTAATATAAAGAATAGTTGCAGTGTTCTCTAATTGCCTCTTCACTTTTTTCCATTCTTTCCCTCTCAAAATTTCATCTTGCTTCCTATTTGTTCTTTAAATCCTTACTCCAGAGTTACCTTTTTTGCTGCAAAGAAATTTGCAGTAAGTTTTGCGTAGGACTTGAAATATACAAGCATTTGTGTGGTGCCTGTAGAGACTCATTGAAGTCAAAATCATTTTGTTAAGTGGGAAGAAGCATGGGGATTCCTGATTTAGTTTATAAATTTGTTCCAAATCCATTTGAAACTCTGTTGTTCAATTGTAGGCATAATGACAGAGAGGTAGTTAGGGATTTATGGATTACATGATGATAGTGTGATATTTATTATTATTTTTTTGTTTTCTTTGCAAGCTCTATCTAAGAAGAAAGGGATAGAATAAGCAAAAGCAGAGACATGTTTGTTGTGATACCCTTCATCTCACCCTTGTGCATGTTCTGTAGATGTTTAGGAAATAATAAGAGTCTAAAGAAAGTTCTGAGTTCTTTATAGTCTTTGCAAGAGATTTATCTATATTTCTTGTTTCACCTTTTTACAAATTTGTACTATTTAGAGATTCATATTAGGATTAATAACAAATAATTGCAGCAACTTGCTAATGCTGGAAGATATGACAGAACCTATTAGTAGAGAGGCCCATGAAAACAAGGTAACTAAAAAAACCCAACTGATAATTATTTTGAGCATTGAAATATTTTAGCTGTAGAGACCCAAAGGTTAGAATTCCTTGGTTTGAGTTAGTTCCTTCATTCTCATTTTATTAATTACCTAAATAGGAGGTCATTTTATACAGTCTCAATAATCTGCCATGATTCTTAGGGCTTAAGCTAAAATAAAAAGTGATAGAACGCTGCATAACTTATGTAAGTGGGTTTTTCAACTGAATACATGCTCGTGATTTTTTTTTTATTTGTTAAAAGTCAGCTTTCTTAATTTAAATATAAATTTAAGTTGTGTCTCAAACTGATTATGCTAATATTTTTAATTTTAGGATATCTTGTATTATGAACAACTTAAGTCAAATGTGATTCAACATAACCTTTTAGTGGACAGCCTGATTTACAAAGTAAGTGATTCACTAAACAGTGATTAACCACTCATCACACCAGTTATCTTGGTTTTTTTTAACAAATAAAATGTTATTAGTTTGGATTTGTTCTTGTAAACTCTCTCCTTGTTCCTGTATTGGCTCTAGAGTAAGACAATTGTTTGAGTTAAACCACTAGGTCATAAAGAAACAATAACTTCATTTGAAGGAATAACTGTTTCTGAAGGGAAGAAAGTACTGGGATGCAAGTGCTTCCATTTCAAGTTTCAAATCTCAATATTTTAATCATCAAGTTAGTATACCTTTTTTTTTTTTTTAAATATGGAGTATTAAATTTAACTGCAGCTTTTCCATCCTTCAATAACGGAACAGTGTCTTCTACCACTGTCTTAAGTTTAGCTTCTTCAGGACTCTGAAAAGGTGTCTTAAAGCTTCAAATTTCTGTAATTTTTGATTACAGGATGTAAAGCTGACAGCAAGCAATGATGACTACTATTTTGTATTTGAGGATTATTTATATCAGGTATGTAACTATTTTTCTTAGAAAAGCTAGAAAGTACACTCTTGTGGGATTATATAATCTTTGGAATAAGGACTGCTGTTGTTTCATGTATGGTGGGACCCTGGACAGCATCTGTTTGCTGCCCTATATATACTTTCCCTTCTGAATAACAATACTGTAAGTTTATCCTGTGCATTTAAACAGTTTAGATGGTACAGACTTCTGAAACTCCTGCTCTGGAGGACCCTACAGAATGTCTTTCCAATGCAGCAGGCCAGAAAATATATCATCAGCCATATTCTTTATCTTTCCAGATTTATAATAATACAATGAATAACAGCTGTGACAACAGAAAAGCTATGACTTGAGAAGTATATTCAGGATTCCAGTTTTTAAAAATATAATAATATTGCTTTATAGTGACATACTGCAGTAAGCATAAAAGATACTGTATTGACTTTTTTTAAATTTGAAGAACTCTGAATAAGGTGGTGATATGTCTGGTTCCTTTTAGGATTGCTCCCATTCCAAAGCTGCTTATAGCAATGGGAACACAGCTAATTTATAAAGAATTATCTTCGTTGCTGCATGTCAAATGCCCTTAAGTAGAAGGAGATTACATTTATGGATTTCCTAATATGTAGTTGATTGCAATGTCAACATAAATGTCATGCAGCAAATGTACCATTTCTGTAGTGCTTTCAATTTCATTAGTCACATCTGTTAGGTTAGACTTGCTTAATTTTTTGTTCTAGAGCTATGTGAAATTAAATTATTTCTTCTTTGATGATAATATGTAAAACTGCTAGTAATTTCACTAAGTAAGAAACTGTCCTTACTGCTGCTTGGTCCATATAGGTATGAAAATAGGCATTACTCTTTAAGCATACTATTCAATTATGTTTTAGCATATATTTAGCAAATATTTTAGCATAGTAAGCATTATAACATTAGTAGTGAAAATTTTAACCTCATAAAAGTATAGCCTTTTTTACTTAAAAATAGCTACAATATTAAGATCTGTACCTGAATTTGTTACTGAATTAAAATTTGAAAAATTGCTACATAATAACATTTCTAACATTGATAGTTATTGACTAAAGTATTCACATGTAGAAGTTTCTCTTGATTTGAGAGACAGATATGTTCTTCATTATTGTGACATTATCTCTTCATCATGAAATATGAAAACGTCATTCTTACTTCTGCTTCATTCATGATATAGACTACAAAGGCATATTGATTAGTCATTAACTGACAGTTCCAGAAGACAGGTTTATAATCTGTGGAGAAATACAAACTACTATACAGTATAATTGTTTATTGTGAGAACATCAGAAATAGATTTTGTTCATCATTCTTAATATTGGCACAGTCAAATATTTTAATGTTTTATATTTCTGTGACCTAAAAGAATGATTACAGAATGAAGATCATGTAAAGGACTAAACTATCCTTAGCAACTTGAAGAAGAGTCACCAAAATGTTTTGAAAAATGAAGTGCAAAATTTTACTGCAAGGCTTTGAAGCAAAGAATATTGCAAACTTATAATTAGTAGTTACTTTAGTTTTGCTTAGTACTTTGTGGTATTCTTCAGACTCTTTTCTAGAAGAAATTTATCCATTTTCCTTGATAATTTTCTCTTCCAACCTAATTTGCAAATGCTTTGCTGTCAGATGATTTTGTTCTGTGACCTTTGGAAAAGCTTTGCAATATGAGTCACTCTGGTATGGAATATTGATTTCATATGATAACTGGTATTAAATGTTGGCTAAATAAGATAGGTAATGAAAGTGTTAGTTTAAATAAGTAAGTTATTTCTGTGTTTGCACTGAGTTTTATGGTTTTTTTCATGAATAGTTACTGCCTCTTAATTTTCGCAACTTGAGCGGAGTTTGCATTTCACTGTGTGTTACTTAACAGATGAAGCACCCATCAAATCGAAAATTTAGGCATATAACAACAATGAGGATATTTGTTTGCATTATTGGTACACCAGTAGTAGCACAGGGGTACCTGTAGCCACCCTCTTTGGGAAGAACACTGTGAAAAGATGTTTATCATCTTCAGTATCTTTGCTTTCTTTATCCCAAAATTTGTGTGGTTTTATTACTTCTTTATAAATATTGAAATAGAATATGGTTAATTTTACTATAACATTTTTTTTTAATAAAAGCTTTGGCTTTGTTTTTTTTCTTTTTCTCAGTTCTTTGAATTCAGTGGTTCCTTTTCAGTGTTGATTATAAATACTCAATAGTTTGCTAAACAATTATGTATTTAAAAAGGAATTGCACCATTGTTTTCTTTAGTTCTAGCATTTTTGTGTCTGAGAAAAATAATACATAATATCTTAAACTTGTAAATTCATTATTTCAGGCCAGAGATTCGATTTGAATACTTTAGTCTTGCATCCTGCATAATGAACTTCACCCAGCAATTTTTAGGGATAGTCATAACTTATGTTTGAGCTAGAGAATATCTCTATAAAGATGCATCATCTTGATGTAAAGATTTCCAGATACTGGTACTGGACACTGTATTCCTAAAAAAGAGGGCTTCGAATTAAGGGTACGTTCTTTCCTGTATGAGAGTACATAATTTATATCCTTTTTAGTTTCTTTTTCTTTCCCCTCAGTTGACATCAACAGAGAATTGCATTTGCCTGTGTATTGTTATTGTCAGCTATATTTTGACAGCTGTGAACATTATCGTGTATTGCGAAAAATAATATTTAGCTTAAACTGTGGGAGATAAACTTATTTTTTAAAAGTTGTAAACTTATTTTTTAAAAGTTGTTTGTATTTGAGAAATAGTTTTGAGTTGTCAAAGAAGAAAAAGTCTGAAAATATGACCTGCTTTACCTAAAAAGAAGAAAAACAAAAAAAGGGATGTTCACATGTCCTGGGGTTTTGGTTTTGCATATTTGATTTTGACAAATGCTGATATCTGCAAAAAGTTTGCAATAATTAGTTGAAGGAAAAATCCATTCAGTTTTATTCTTAATAAATTATGTAGTGAGACGACACTATCTAAAACCTCTACGCCTTTTTATTCTTTGGCTACAGTTAGAACAACCTCTTAAAACCTAGGAGAACAGAATTTAATGTATGCAAAAAAAAGTCAGCAGCAAATTGAAGTTTGTCTTACTTATGCCCTCTTGTGTACATTCTTGATAGTGCAGTCTTTCATTGAAAACATTTTCAAGTACATATTATTATTACATTTTTTTACAACTGCATACAGAATGAGATTATTTATTGCTGACATTTTAAAGAATGCTTTTAGTATTTGATTTTATACTGA
Organism: Clamator glandarius; assembly: GCA_033459285.1. Classification (NCBI taxonomy): domain Eukaryota; kingdom Metazoa; phylum Chordata; class Aves; order Cuculiformes; family Cuculidae; genus Clamator; species Clamator glandarius. The sequence goes on from JAUNZM010000109.1 coordinate 5,199,436, forward strand.
ATTGTTGTGAATACTAGATATCTCATTTATGTAAACAATTAAAAATACATATAAAACATGCAATTAAAAAATACAAAATAAAACATGCATTTCAGAACTTATGGATACAAGTTGAACTTTATAATCTGAGATTTGTAAAAGATCTGAATATTGTGCAAGTGTTCTGTAAAGCACCTGAGGTTGAAAGCAAATGTAAGGATCAGTCTGCTGGTGTGCAAAAATATAAATGTTTTGTTTATTTATTCACTTAGTAGGACGTGGGGAAGGCATAGTAACTGAATAGAAAAGTAATCTAATAGTCATCAAAGCACCCAGTTGCATGCACAGTCATTAATGATGTGACAGAGAGGGGATAAACCTATGCTGAGCGGCAAAGAGGGGAGGGTTGGAGGAAAGGGATATTTTACTGACAACAAATGAGGTGAAGGTAAAATCATAGCAAGTTCAAAACAAGCTTGAAAATATGAACAGGTAAGTAAATTAGGTTTGTCAAGAGCTTTCAACCCTATTAGCTGTCTTCAACAGCACCTAAAAGGTGCCATTTAAGGCAGGTTTTTAAATCTATTTAATGTAGCTGATTTACTGGATCAACAAAGTAGATTTTCAACTGCTTTCTTTTCTCCAGGTATTACTCTGTTTTTCCCGAGATACTTCTGTACTGGAGCACTTCACTTACAGTAGTGCCACCCCTCCCAAATCATACATACGAGGTAAAACGATTTGTTATAAGGAAAGATTGTGTAGATTTTTATTGACTACTACAGTGGTATGATGTGTGAATTTGCTTTATGTTCATTATACCTAGTAGACGACATTTGAAAAAAACTTAATAAAAGCTTCACTTATCCTGTTGACATCAGCACAGATTCTGTTAGAACAGTTTAGAAGCTGATCACAGGAATTTGTGACGTTGTTCTTCTACTGTAGTTTTCTGTGTATAATTCTCCAATGTTTTACCAAGATAAATGAAACACACAACTATAACAACATGGTAAGATATTGACAACATCTGTCTTCATCACAGCTAGGAATTTAAGTATACAATGTTGTTCTCTGCAGCTTCAACTAATTTAGCAACTGGAGGTGGTAGCAGGGTGTTATCTGCACGCAGCAGTGAGTTTTGCAGGTATTTGTAGACAGGAGCAGAACATGTTGCTAAAGAACTGTGGGCTCTGTTGAAGGTCTGGGATACCAGAGCTCTGCCAAACAGATTTATGCTGTTTTTTTTCCAAAGTGTGGCATCTTCCAGATTGTTAGCTTACTCTTGGATGTTCTTTGGCTTAAGTTCTTGTGTCTTATTTTTCTCAACAATCTTAATTGTATTGTCAGTCCACTTGCTTCCTCTACCAGCTTCTCATGCCATAGCTGCGGGTTCTTTTTCCTTGCTTCTTAGATCCTTACCTGCCTTGGCTTTACCCAGAGGTTCCATATTTTATCTTCTCTCTTGAATCCTTCAGCCATCCAATCATGTGTTTTTCCTTGTACTTTTACCTTCTGCATTCCCATTATCTTCCTTGGTCCCTCATACCAGTGTATTTAGACAGATGTGATCCACACCCCAAGGACTTTTTTTGAGCAGAACCTCTGCTTACACTTTTCCTCTTGCTGCTTTTTACGTCACTAAAGGCAATGTTTGTTTTCCAATTATTTTCTTCTTCCTTTATTGCTTTGTAGACCTTTTCTTTCTCCTTAACTGAACTAGGGCATTTTCTTTACCTGCTTCTTGGAACAAGCAAAGAGCTCACCTGAGAGCAGAACCACCAGTGGGATCCCAGGTCTCATTTAAGGCATAAAGCCAGGGCAGCCCAGAAACACTGCTATGGGGAGCATCCTACTTATTCCTATAGAAATCTGGGGAATGAAGTTGCTGAAATCTAAATCTCAGCTGAACCTGTGCGGTGTAAATCCAAAAGGCTTGTAGGTCCTATTTTTGGCTAACCTTCCAAGAGGTGCTTTATGCTAAAAATACTCTCCTTTCAGATTACAACTCTATGCTGCACAACAAGCAAACTGTTGAAAAGAAAAGTAAAAAAATTATGGTTTAGTTTAATGGAACAACTGATTTCTGTAATTGGATAATAGTGGATTTTATTGTAGTGGGGTAGCAGGCAAGGGCTTTGCAGGTTAATTTTGAATTTAATTCAGTCAACTCATACTGTAAGAGTACATCTAAGCCCAGATTCCACTGAACCTGATAAAAGCACCCTGTACTAAATTCTTCTGTGTGAAGAATATTTACAGAGGTATAAACGATCTCTGACTACTGTATACATTTCACATAAGTAGTTATGTTTTCTAGTTCAATTTGGTCATTTTAAAACTGAAATAATTACATTTTTTACTTAGTTGTAATCATGCTTAAACACACTTCAGTTTTTCTAATTAAATTGCATATTTTTAATAGTGCTTTCAAAATTACTAAGTTCTGTAGTTAAAAGTAAAGTTGACTAATTAACATGTTCATTTTGCAGGGAAGGGGAAAAGTTATATTAGTCGGTTTATACTATCAGTGGTGGTCTAAAGTAATCTTTGGTATCCAACAGATTAGGGGTTTTTTTGGTTATATAAAAACTCTCCCTTTCATCCTTCTTCCTCTCTGTTGCAGGCTTAATGAAGCCTTGAGTATTTTGCATCTGTTCTTGTATCATTTTAAATGCCTTTCGTGTCCTTAGGTCAGTCTGCTGCAGCCTGAGACTTATGCCCTAAACCGTACCCCTCATAGAGCTTCACTGTCTTCAGCGTCTGCAGCAAACATGTTTAGAGCTGCTAAGACAAACCCAAATAAAAACTCTGTGGGATAGCATTGCTGAATTTTTCCTCCTCTTTTTTCACGTTTGTCATCCTTTCTTATTGATGTTGCATTTCAATTCTTTATCTGATACTATACCTGTCCTATTGCATTGCTTGCTTGTTTTAGGCAGTATCAAATGGTCGATAACCTAATTAGTTATGATTTTTATAATTGTAACTTGGATTCTGCCCTTTCAGTTCAAAACTTAACAGCTTTTAACAGTGTAATCAAATTTTAATTGTGGTTTGATGATTCACAGGAAAAGTTGGAATGGAAGAATATGCTGTATTCTACCCTCCAAATGGTAAGAATTAGATGATTGCCTCCTCTAATGATAGAAAATTGGAAAGATACAGGATATTTTTCTCAAATACACAATAACTGCTTTTTCTGTTACAAATTATGTTTTGCTGTTATTCTGTGAAATTCATTAATTTAAAGAAGTAAGCTGGACTAAAGCTACTCAAAACCACAGGTACCCTGGTGTTAGTTGTTGTATACGGAATTTGTCTATGTGTGTGGAAGATAGGAGGAAAACAACTGCTGCAGCAGCATTTATTCCAGTTTTATATCAACTCTCAGAGGATCTGAGCATTATATACAGAAACTGATCCCCAGCTTTTCAGTGCTTAACAAACCACACTTGAAAATATTCTCCTTTCAAAATTTCTCTTCATTTAAAAATTCAGATGTAACTGAGCTATATAATCTTAAGTTAATATCATCGCTGTTGTTACTTAAGTTTTTAAAAATTCTTCTTTTAAGTTCTTATTTCAGTCACTCTCTATTGAATCGTTTCCCTGGTTTTGTGCTGTGTTTATATTTTAAGTTAAAGCTCTTGGCTCTTGCTTTCAAGGCCTTACATCACCAATCTTAAATCTCTGTCTCTGGACTCGTCTTTTATGTCTTCTCTGTTCCAGCATGCCAGTTGCAGTGCATACCTTTCTTCCCCTTTCTTCCATTTTTGCCTCACAATGCTTTGAAGCTTTGTAGCCATGAAGCATCGTCCTTATGACCTTTTGCCAAAGCAGCTCCCTTTTCCTAGTTCTGTAAACGAATGGGAGCTAAGATCAGCTGGAAAGGAAGAGAGAACTGTCATCATACAACTGCCAAGTCCTATAAATGTTTTATTTGAGTACTACATGAATTACTAGAGGTCTTGACCTCCTTTTTTCCCGCTCTCTCCTTGTCAGTGCGTGACATCTATGGATTGTCATTTATCTGAAATTAGGTTCTGACTTCAGCAAAGCTTATATGTAGTAACTTCATGGAAATGGAACTTTAGTTGGCTTTCTAGGGACTGCAGCATGTGTTTTGGCATGTAGTTGGTTGTCCTGAAACAAGTGATTCAATTCCAATACTTAAATTGTTACAAGATTGAGATCTAAGACTGCAGGTGCCATAACATGGAAATATTTTATTCTTCTGGTAGGCAGAATAAAATCTAGAAACTGGGGAATGACAGTATTTTTTTTGGTTTTTGGAGCATAAAAAGAAATAGAAAAAAAAATGTGGTTTGTTTGTTTGTTTGTTTTGTAGGTGTAATTCCTTTTCACGGCTTTTCTATGTATGGTAAGTATGACTTTCATAAAGTCTTAAAACCTCAGGATTGCTTTTTATCATATTGCAGCTTAAAGCTGTAAGTACTTTTCTGCAACTTTTAAAGAAGTGTATGTGCCGTTTCCTTGTGTATGAAGACTGTTGTATATAATTTTATAAATTCCAAACTGTTTCCATTTACTTATATTACAGCGGCTACTGTGTGGGAGCTCCATCTTTAAGAGCTAATAGCTGAGCTATACATCTCAAAGTATATGAATAGAGGGATAAAGTTTGCTGACAGAGTCCTTTTTTCTTATGTTTTACTTCTGGGTAGACCAAGTTACCTGTGAAAAGAACTCTTAAACAAAATGAACTCTGTGAATGTCCTGGCACTGTACCCAGTAAGTGTGCCTAGAAAAGGTGTTAAAGGGGCATTAAATAATAGAATAGTTGCTACTTCACAGTGCACAGATGAAAGCTCAAATGTCAACAAGATTGCAAAGAAAAGAGCAGAAAAATTTCCTCCCGTGTCAGACATAATGAAAGCAGCCAGTCCAGGGAGACTCCAGCAATGTGAGACTGTTCGTTACAGCTTTCCAGTTTTTAACTTTGATTTATCAAAGGTATTTGTGGTGTCACAGGGCAAGCAGATTTTAAGAGTATGATTAAAATACTATGTTTTGCTGATAATAAAGTTTAATGATCACATGATCACTAAAATCAGGCAATTTAAACACGAAATGCAAGTTTGAACCAAAGTAGGGAATCTTAAATCTTTGAAGTCATTAACAGCTTAGTTACAAAGTCTTCCTGAGGTACTCACTAGAAGGCTTTTATTTCTGTGAACTGCTTTTCAAAATGTTTGGATTTGACTCTGCCCTTGAGAACAGTGTCTTCCCAAACTGGGTGTGAGCTTCTTCCCTCCCTCCTGCCCTCTCACTTTGCAAGGGCTCAGAATATCTTGCTTGTGAGAAGGAGGGAGGCTGAAAAGCAAGGCAGCAGAAACACAGTAGCGTAACTCCAGGCTGTGCATATAGTAGCTGAGGCCAAGCAGAGCATCCTGTGTATTCCCTGCTGTGTTGTTATAGGAGGAACTATCTGGAGCCTTATGTAAATCTTGTACACTTTTGCATGTTCACATGCATGTGCTCTCAGGGTGCTGTCAGGCACTATTCTGTTATCCTCCTGGCCTTTATGTAGACAGGCACGCTGCAAGTCTTCCACCTCCATCTTCACACTAGTAACACTCTACTTTTCTTAACCCTACGTAAACACACATTTCTGTGTACATCTCATCCTGCCTCTCATACACATACACCACTATTTTCTATTAAGCCACCTTCTCTCATAAATACACATATGAAAATGGATTCACACATGCATACACTCATATACACAAATGTACGTATAACCCTGTGCATATGTATGGAGACAAATGTATCCATATCCCTAGCTTTGTGTAATTAAAACTGAGAGGGATGGTGAATGTAGAGATAGAGACTATGAGTGTGTTAAAACATAACCTGTCATCCATAATGAATGTACCTGTAAAATGAAGCAGTAGATGTGATGGCTGGACACATAAAAAGGCTGGTTGTTTACTGAAGTGTGTATAGAACAACTATCAGTAAAATGTGTTGAATGAATGGAGTGGCCGTCAGAGGGAACTGATTATGTTTGTGCAGCGTATACATGCAATAGATGTATCTATATGCTAGGCTTTTACAAAACGAAAAAAGTGACTGATGGGACAAAAGTTTGAGAACTGCTGCTTTACAAATGTAACCAGCTCTAATTTTGAATCAGGTATACTAAATGACTTCTGAACAGTAAACTACCATGTGTCTGTGATTTGCAGATCTCAATAAGAAATAAACAGGTCTCTATCAATCTATCATACTTACGTGATGTCATTTGTGACAACTAAAAGCTATTTTTTTAATATTTTCATTTGCATAACATCCATCTTCAAGCAGTGAACTTCCTGCAGCCTTACATATAGGGAACCAAATGGGAGATGAGCGCTGGCCTAAGGACACGTTGGAAGTTATAGACAGTTGAATCAAAAACTTACACTGTTCGTATTGTTGCCTTATACCCCAGAAAGCTATCCTTAAAGCATATTTCTTATGCTTCAGAATCTGTAGTGAGCAGGTACTAATTTGTTTAGATTCTTGAAATATGTAGAACTATTGCCTAGAATGTATTGTAATCCCTTTCTTAAGTTTTTATGTTAAGTGATAGTCTCTTTTATAACATACATCTTTCTAAGTAATTATTTTAGTATTGTTTTTGTAAATTGTACTACTATAAATTACTTGGTTTTTTTCTTCATACTTCATGCACTTAATCATTGAACTCTTTTAGCAGTTTACAGTGTTGGGTCAATTATAATTCTTTTATCCTTTCAGTTGCTCCACTTTGTTTTCTGTACCATGAACCTTCCAAATTGTATCAGATATTCCGTGAGATGTATGTGCGTTTTTTCTTCAGGCTCCATTCCATCTCTTCTCATCCCTCTGTAAGTTCATCAGGAATTAAAACCCACTCACCTTATATTCTGTTTGTTATGGAACAATAATATATGGTGGCATGATTTTTTGTACAATTGAACTATATCCTTTAAGTGTAATAAAATATTTCAGGCAAGCTTGGAAAAATTATTAAGTAACTTTAGTTTGGATATTTTTGTTTTCTACATTAATGTTAGTCTTTGCTGTAGATTATCGTGTACTTCAAAATAATACAGTTCTCATTTTATGAGGCTATGGTGGTTTTTGGGGTCAACCCTTTTGTGTAATAGGCTTCTCAGTTCAAAAAGTCACAAAAATGCGTACTCACTTTCATTTTAATTAACTACATCTAAGTGCACACCAATGTATTTTCTGGGGTAGAAGGACTAAAATATTGTCCTATATATACAGAGTTACTGTTTCAGTGATACCAAGTTAATACCTGTTTCATTAATTCACGTATCTTTGTGTGACAGCACATGCTTTATAGCAATACTAGAGGAATTTAAATAAATTCGATTGTTTGTGGGAACAGATGTCTTGAATGTAAGACAATTGGCTTCTCTTCTATTTTTGAAGAAAAAACATAGTACACAATTTTTTTTTTCCTTTTTCACGAAGTGCTGAACAGTTACTTGACATTTCTGAGTTAAAAGAAAATCCTTGATACAAAATTTCAAGGCTGTGCATTGTGTTTTCTAATAGCAGGGGAATGAGTTGGACAGGATCTATTCATTTTTATGGTACTTTTCAAAAGAAATTTTAAAAAGTATTTACATCTAACTTTTTTGTAGTTATCCCCATTGCTATTCGTTTTTCATTATCAGAGAAATACTATTTCTCATATCCTCTGCTTTTTAGTGCAACTGAGGTCTATTTCATCAAAGTGGAAGTATTTCAAGTAGGTTGTGTTATAACCTACTAAGTACTTAGAGCCTGATGTACAAATACCGTAAGTAAGGGTCTGTCACAACATGGTACATTGCAATTGCATACACAGAATTGCAGGAGCAAGGCTTTACTAGCTGAAGGCATCAGAGCTGCTTTGCCCTGCTTACCTGAGCTGTATTTCTTATCATTAATAGTGTCATATTGCTTGAATTAAAAATTCATGGATACTTACATGCTGATACTGTTTTCTCAGATTTGACAGGCTGTGTGTTAGTATTCAGGATATGATCTTGTTTCATTAGGGCATTGTATCATTATGTTTGCTGTTTGAGACTCTTTTACAAACCCATCTGCCGCAGCTCTTTTATCACCTTCGAGAAATTGGGGCTCAGCCGTAAGTACTTCTTTCTGAATTGCTACAAATGTTGCAGATTCATTGTTCTGAAAACACTGTTCTCTAGTATTTTAATGTAAAAGAATTATGCAGAAGTGCATACAATGGTGTGCTGTTTTTCCTTGACGGTCAGTTAGAGTTTTTTCTAACTTGCATATATGTGCTTTGTGCTCTATGAGAAACGCTGCGTTGTTCAGCTAGGTTTCAGTTATTCATGTCAGATCTGGTGGAACTAAGTGATCTATTTCCTAGAGGACAGAAGACACAGAAATATGTTAGTTACAGCAGAAGCTACTGGAGGTGGGGAGAGAGCAAGAGACTTTTGCTGTTGCAATTGGTATTCATCATAATAGTAGAAAGGAGCAATTGGTATCCATCATAATAGTAGAAAGGATGAAACAGAAAGCAGAAAGGGATGATAATAGCTGAGGATCTCGCTAATGTGATTGATAGTTCAGAATATTTTAATGACATTAGTAGTTTATCAAATGTAATGCCAAATAGTTTTGTGATGGCTTCAGCAAAGGAAAATATTGATTATTAATGCAGCAAGAGAAAATGGCTATTCTTCCTGCAAGATAAATGCAAAAGAATAATGAAATATTTTCAATTTATAGAGGAGATGTCTGATCATTATTAGAGACAGAAATATAATAACAGTTGTTTATCACTTGTTTGCAGGTTACGTATTTCATTTAAATGGATGGTACGAGCATTTTCTGGTTATTTAGCTACCGATCAGCTCTTGCTTCTGTGGGACAGGATCCTAGGATACAACTCTCTAGAAATTCTTGCTGGTAATAGAATTATTTTTACAAAACACATGGATGTAAGGCAAATACATGTTAGCTTCAATGTATTTTGTAACAAGAAGAAAATAATTGTTCTTTAAATGCTGAAAGTGGATTATATACATGTCAGAGTATACCTTTTAGAAACCAGACTTGCATCTCTAACAAAAATATGCAAGTCAACATTTTTTTATGATAGCACTCCAAAAATGCTCAGTCCTCTCACAGCAGAACATAGGATGTTCTCCTAGCTTCAGTGGGAACGATAAATGAGTTCATCACCTTTCACAAAATACAGGGTTCATGTTACTCATTTATGGCAATTACTTAGAGCAATTGAGAGTTCCCTTGATATTGCTCAATTTCTTCTTTCAAAGTTACATTTTTAGGAGACTTGGAAAGTTTTGTACTTATTTTTTATAAAGGAATTAATGTCCTAGGATTTATGCAGAGTTTAAGATGAGGGTTCTAAAGAAGGTGTGTCTTCAGTTGGGTCAGTTTTTAAATATGAGGTAGGTGGATAAAAGAGGATTTGGTTCTATTTTTATGGCACCTATGTAGAGAGTTAGAATTATGTAAGATAGTACAAAATAAATGAACATCTTTTTTAAATGTTATAATATTTACAACTGAAGTATTGCAATTTTAATAGATTATCTATTGGCTTGCAATTTAACGAATTTTAATTAAAAGCTAGTAATCGTAAACTGAGGTGTTTTCACTCAGTCTTTTCTGAAAGAATCCTGTATTTTTCCTATCTATTTTGAAGAACAGCCAGAGAAATTCGAACACAGTCATCCATTGTATAATGTTCTTCAGAATCAAAATACTTATTCTGAAGGAGTGAGAATACATCAAGATTAGTTCTAAGCACTAATTAACAGATGAGCGACTTAAATACTGGGCATTTTCTTTCAGTCCTGGCAGCTGCTGTGTTTGCTTTCCGAGCGGTCAACTTGATGGAGGTGACATCACTGGCTGCAGCTGAAGTAAGGATAAGTTTCAGTTAGAGGAGATTGAAATAGTTTCTGATGCTTTGCCAACAAGAGTAACCTAAGCTTTGCATGGCACGTGGTACATAGTGAAAATCTTTCTGCCTAAATTCTTACCTTAGATAAAAAACTAAGGAAATTGTGAACATGCAGTACATAATACTGCTTGTCTGGAGTGAAGGGAAACATTTGCTGCAAATATGCAGTGTTATCAAATTATTTGGTACAATTAGATATTTTGTCTGTTTTAACATATGATTCATGTTTGTGGGATGTATTGATTTTAAAATATTGTAGAGGTTTCTACCTTTTTTCTCAGTATGTTTTAATGTTGTTGTTTCTGTGCTCTTTGATATTACAAGGATTTTACCAGGTTACTTTTGTTAATACTGAATCTGAACTTTCACTGAGTACTGTCATGGGAAATGAAGAAAACTAAGTCAAAAGATGAAGATAATTCTTGCTTATCTTTAATAATTTGTTAAAATACTATTTTTCAAAAAAAAAAAAATTATGTATTTTTTTAAAACTTTGAAAGCTTGTGATGACTCTTCCTTTTTCTTAACATGCTTTCATGAGAAGACATTGACTGTTTGAGTCATTACATTGGACTTACTTCACAAGTACTAGCCAAGCCACAGGATAAGGATTCTTAATTCCCAATTATTTTTAGAAGCAAGTTGAAATGCTAGACCCCTTATTCACCCATGATGCCATGTATATTTGAAGTAAGTCTAGAGGCTAAAATAAAGTTACTGGTTTATATGTGTAAACATATGCTTTTTCTTTGAAATGTTAGAATGAAAAAAGGCATTAACGAAAAGCAGCATAATTTGTTTCTAGGCAGGCCTGAATCTAATTATTGTTAGTATTTTAGTCAGTATTTGAATCTTCTTCTAACTTCGTGACTTGCTTTTAAAACAAATATGATTCAAATGTTGAGTTTTACAAGTCTTTGGTTTTGTTTTTATCTTAGGCTGTGCTTGCTGACCTTTCAACCCTGAAAGTTATGCCTCTTCTTCAAATCTTCTTGTTTGCTACTGTCACTTGATCTGCTTCAACAATACTGATACCACAATTCCAGTCTTTCTCGAGAAGCTAATCATGAACTATGCAATGTCTGCATAAAACCAAAATGAAACTGTATGTATAATATTAATTTGGAAGTCATGATCTTTAATTTTCTAACTGAAAACAATACCTTTGCATACAAATGTGTGCAGTGCATGCTACTGACTTTTACCAGAACAGTAGTGGTTTGCTTGTACGTTGAGAATGACTGCTTCTGCAAATTAACAGTATGAATCAATGTATAAAATGCACGTAATTTTAAATTAAATAATGTGAATGTAATTTGTGATCTGATTTTGTGATGTTAATTGCAGAGTTGTAAAAGTTTCCTTTTAATATTAAATGTCTTTTTCAAGGTAGAGCATATCAGTTCAAATACTGTCAACTGAGAAAATAAAGACACTTTAACTTGCAAGGATTTTTTTCTCATTTCCTAAGGAAAAGATAGGATCACACACCAGTTCTGCTGTCTCTGTCTTATTTGCTCTCCTCACAGAAATATTCTCCATGTTGCTTCTCGTGTCGACTACTTTATGTATGCTTTCCCTATGCAGAGATGTAGTCATGCTTTCCGCATTCATTTTCAGCCAGGTATACAGCTGTCTCAGGCATCTTCTAAACTCCTACTCAGAGTCCCATCAAAGGCCCCATGTTGTAAAACATGTACCCCTGCAGAGAAGGCCTGAGCATAGGTTCCTTCAGAACTTGTTGGAGGAATTCCTTGCATGAGCCAAAATATTCCCCTGAGAATGATGCCAAGAGTCCTTTTGCCGTGCCCCATGCTCTCTTCAAGAGAGTAGTGCTTTGCTTTTGCCAGTTTTCCAGCAGCTCTGATTCAACAGCTCAGGCTTCAGCTCAGAATCCAAACTCCTGCTGGTGTGTGACGGATCGTCACTACGCTGTCAGGCTGGCTCATGGTCTGTAGTGATCATACTGTTTTGTGAGGTCTTCCAGCTTTTTTTCCACTGATTTGTTTAATACCCAAGTTCATATCTATAATTTGACTTGATTAATCATTTCTTAATACCTTGACTAATTATCGAAGTTAAAAAGACAAAGTGGGTAATGTAGCCACCACGTATGTTGCAGGACTTCAATCTTCACCTAAGCTACACACATGTAGTTGTCATCATTTGTCATACATACTGGATATTTGACAGCGAAACATGGATCCTTCATAGTTTGCTTGAGAGTTGTCTGGAAACTGATCTAAGACTCAGATGGGGTTATGGGCTTTGTCTGTGATTCTTCTTGTCTCTGTCATCGTCATGTGAAGAAACTTACTGAACTTACAGACTGCTAGTAAATTTATAAGGCTAATTTTAAAACAGATAAAGTTGTGGACTCAGTACGATCACTTCTTATATAAAGAACCAAACTAACAGATACAATGTATTGAATGAGAATATTTGTGAGATTTTGTTCTGGATAACAAAGAAAATTGATCTTTTCCTGAATATTTGCAAGAAATTATTTTAACTGTTTAACTGAAGGCTTTTCTATGACAGTTTTAAAAAGAGGACACTTGACAGCTTTTTTCTTTCCAGTAAGCATTACCCTGCTTTATATTTGGGGAATGGAGGCATAGAAAGATGAAATGATTTTCTAAAGATTACAGAGTAAGTTAGTTCCTAAAAGAAGTAAGCAGTCTCTCTTCTCCTGAATTCCTGTTTATACTTCAGGATGCTCAGTTTATGTATTAATCACATGACATTTCAGGTACAGAATAACACATAATGCACATCTACCTCTAAAAATACAGCATTTTGCAGTTTTTAAAATCCCTAAGATTGGGTAGCAATTTCTAAATTGCAACATTTCAAAGCAATCACAAGGATTGTGGCTCAGTAAGGTCATTACAAGGTTACCATGGCGTTTTAGGGAATTAAAAGTATTTACTAAATAGCAAGGGAGATTGCAGACCCTCTAATTCCCATTGCTCTGTGCAAGTACATTGTGTGGAATCTGAACATAACCCTAGCTCATTTCATATTGGCATTTTTTAGTGATTTTTTTTTCTCTTTTCATTTTCAATAGTTTTGAAAATGTGTTAAGTAGGCAGAGATGGAGACTGTTGGGTTCTTGTTTGAACAAGCAGTTCTGTGACTAATGAAATATGGTCTGTTTTCTTCTGGCTTGGCATCTCATACTTCATGCTAACAATCTCACATCTCCCTTGTGTCCCCCCTGCCTTCTCAACTGGAGTATTTAAACTCCTCTTCCTGACATCCACCCTTATTTCTCCTGATGACTGGCCAAAGGGACTCGTGCTCTGGGGCCAGTGTAGGTCAACAGGCATCTTTGGCTGGACCACTCGTGCCGACGGCCCAAGCTGGCTGCTCCGTGACCTGTGCCTCTTCCTTCAGGGCTGCCCGAAGTCTTCATGGGCTGCATGCAGCTGTTGAGCCAGGTAACATATGGACCAGCTGCAGCAGCAACTCTCTTGAACACCTCTGCTGCCTTTTGTCAGATGCTTAAATTGACTCTTTTGAGACAGGAAGATGCACATGGACATGCAGATGTATATACAGGAATAACAAGTACAATTGCTTTAAAAATGAGATTAAAAATCTTCTCCTTAGACTTCAACTATACGGTTAGATTTTTATATCTTCTGGGTTTTTTTAAACCATTTTAAAAAATGTACTTTTACTGAAGAGGTACTGTTTTCATGTTCCCCGCTGTTTCTCATTTTAGTTCCAACAAAATATTGTTTCTCATATTGTGGCTGATAACTTGTATTTTTAATCTCCCTTGAATAGATAACGCTTTAATTTCAAACAGTTTTTTTAAATGTATAAATGTCTGGTTTCTATCTTACAGCTCGTATTTGTGAGATAGTATTAATATTTAAGTTTTAATTCTTTAACTTTAGAGACCAGTTCAAACCTGTTGATGTCTGTAGTCTTATCATTTGACTTCCAGATTCCTGAAGCTCCTTTTTAATTTTTGCTGGCTTATGTAATGGCCAGATTTTGATAGTAGAATCATACCTAAATTGATAATTACATTGATTTAAATCGTCTCAGGTGAACCTTCAATGGCTTCAGCCAAGTTATTTTTCTTGGTCTGGTCCTCCCTATCTGAAGTGAATATTAACAGGTGTTTTAGCACAAGAACAATCATCTCCATATTTATAGATAACAATCTCTTTTTTTGCTGCTTACCTTAGGATTCTGCCTACAGTCTGTGAAAGGTTTCTTGTATTGTCAAATAGACTGTTTAAGAAATGCAGAAGTAAATAGGCTTGTCTAAAAAATATGTACCTGAGTTATCTTTGTTCACTACTCCCAAAAATATATCAAAATTTAAATCTTGATGATGGGGCAGTGGAACAATTGAACAACTAGAACAGTTTCTACTGTTTAGTGGAATTTTTTTTGTCCTAGTAACAGATTTTATTTTGAGAAATGGAGACAGCACAGAGATTGTAAAACAGATATTCCAGTAAAGGAATAGCTAAAAGGTTGTATAGGGCCATCAGTTTAAGACACATTTTTACTTGTTACCAGAAACCAGCAAAAAAAAAAAAAAATGCCCAAGCATGTGTCTCTCTTACTGTCTTGTCATAAAATTCTTCCACCAAGACTGAAGTAATTTCATTAAACAGAATTGCTGTATAAGGATCACTTAGGGTAAAGCAATTTACTAAGCCACTTATTAACAGTAAATAAGATGTTATTTACAAGATGCTGAAATATACTGCAGAACTGCAGAACTCCTTTGTGAGTAAGGGAAGAGCCTTTCTGTGTGTTTTAACAAATCGGTAAGAATATTCTGTCCAGTATTTCATGTGAGGAAGAGCGGGGGGGAAGGAAGGGAGGATGCAGCAGAGGTGGTGGGAGCTGTTTGGCTCTTCCTTTTCCCTCCTTTCCTTAAGGCTGTTCCTGTCCCGGCCTGGCTGCTGGCAGATGCTGCTGCACCAGCTGCTTTCGTCCCCAAAGACCACACGGGAAAGGCAATCAGCTGAAGCGCATATTTGAGATCAACAGAGCTTTGTGTTTTGTATGGCCAGCTAGAGCTAGCTTCCTCCAGCCCCCAGAAACTCACTTGATGACTAGTTACAGGGCAAGGGAAGGCAGCAGGGCCAAGGTGAAAGCCCTCAGGGAATGTCTGGCAGAGGGACATTAGCCAGAGCCTTCCTGTCCTCCTGGACAGTACCAGCAGGAGAACGGTCCCTGGGAAAAATTTTCCCCTCAGACAACCACATTAAGTGATACTGGGCTGCAGAAATGCGGAAGGACAACTGTGATAGGGTTGGTTTTATTTGGTTGGGGTTTTTTTACAGCTTTAGGATCAGTACAGGAGGGAAATATATCTCTTCTGGAGGCTTCAGGCTATTAGCACAAAGCCACGCTTATTATGAGGGACTCCATGTCAGTGAGCAGTTCTGCAAAAAAACATTTATTGCAGTAAATAACTACAGAATAACCTGAAATCTCTAGAATCCAGAATAAGCTGTGCTGCTAACTGAAACCTCTGAAAGAATTTTTTTCCTGCCCAGTTCATTCTCAGCTTTTACAATGCCTTAACAGAACTGTTAATGGAGGAAGATAATTCTGCTGCAGTAGTGGAACACATGTGCTCTGCTTTAAAACGGTGTTAAAAGTCTCATCATAGTATTTTGATTAGGCAGTTAATAATATAGCTACCAAATGATGGTTGTACAGACCTTGAGAGAAACATCTCAGGATACTCGTGTCTCTGCAGATGACAAACAGCACAGATGTTAATGGGGACAGAACAAATACATGGTTAGAACAGGATGTTCATCTTGGGTCCAGCAGGATTTGTAAGACTGCAACACATAAAACACGGGAAATACTCACTGGGAATCAGCCTTAAGATAATTATGTGGCAGTACTACTGCTTTTTGGCAAATTACATTTTTTGAGCCTGCATTTAAGGCCCAGGAAGTTCACCTGATTTTGTTGCTTGTCAAACATTGCTCATTGCTGAAGGTGAACTTCAGGGTCAGTGAAGAAGGATGTAGCAGGACCTCTCTTTGCCCGGATTTCAAAATCAGTGTGTTGTTCTAGATGTTGGACAAGTGATGTATGCAAACAATTATCTCCAGAGAATTGGCTTCATGGAGAACCACGGTGCTTTGCCAAATGACATTGTGTTTGGCTGAACAGGTTGAACAAATTGTTTCTTCTGGGACTAAGACCAAAGTAAATGGAATATCTAACAAAGGATTTAGAGCTCACTATTTGTGCAAGGCAAAGTATGCAACCAATTTCTGTGCTTTGTTTTAAATAAAAGTCTATATAATGTTGCTGAGATAAAAATTGGAATTTAATCATAAAAGAGAAAATATTTTGTTAAAGCCACATATTATGTTTTAGTAGGTACCTGATGGGTTGTTTTATTCAACAGTTGTGTGATCCATAGATAGTACATTCTGTGATTTTTTTTTTTCTGGAACGCTCTATGTAGGACCATTATGCCCGCAAAGAGTCCAATTATAAACAGTAAATCAGCATAAATAGATTATGTAAAAAACAATGTATTTTATTTTCTATCTATTCAGAATTATTTATTATCTAAATTAGCTTAATGCTTAGTGAGACAACATCTTCCCTTTTCTCTTTTTTTTTTATGTTTCTGGGTTACAAAAACATAAGCATTACTTTGAAGCCCAGTCCTGGTTCATTAATTTTAACGTTAAATTCTGACTGTGGAAAACTGGCATTGCTACAGCTTGTGAAGGAAGTTTGGGTTGCTTATAGCATTCACATTAGCAGTGAAGTAGTTTTCTCCTTAGTTTCCGGCAAAGACGTGTTTAGATACTAAATTTTAGCTTGTGATACATCTGAGATATTCTAACCATAACCAGTTTCTGAAGACATTACAGTTAACTGATAGATGTGGGGAAGTAGTAATATCAGTATTAATACTCTCAGCATTCATATACAGGTAAGAGAGCTGTCTTCTGCCTCACCCTCAGAAATGCACTTCCACTATGGGAAAGGTGCTTCTTGAAAGAAAGCTTGTGGGAAAGAAATGCTCAAGCTATGTAGACTATGATCTCTGCAATGCAGAAAGGGACCATTTGCTATTTATGTATTTAAGAAACTAGACTTTCTTCTGTTGACTTCAGGTTGCATCTGTATTCAGCGATTCAAATGTGTAAGGTACAAAGGTGCTTCTGAATTTGTCATTATTTTTGATCTTAAAAAGGTGCTTCTGAATTCATCATTATTTTTGATCTTAAAAGCTTGAATTAGTTGTGTTAATCATATGAAAGAGAAAATGTCTTTTTATTCTCTTTATTTTCTCTTCCCTTTTTGCATTATTCAATATTCTTACATAGTTTTGTGTAATTTACGTCCTGTTACTTTCTGTTGATTCTAAAGGTATCATGAGTTGACTGTCACTGATTTAGATGTGTAACTTTTAGTTAAGACCTCCTCTGTACTTTCCTATTAACTACTATGAACAGTTTAAAAAGAACTGCTAAAACCCATTAAATAGCAGATAAATTAGTCCTGTAAGGGGTCATGTCAAAGAAAGCTGACAAACTTCACTTTTTAATCCCATCTCTAACCAAAACTCTCCCAATTTCATCACAAAAGCAGATTGAGGAATAAAAAAAGTCCAGGTCCAAGGAAGATCATGAAAGCCCATTAAGCTCTAGTGCTTAGGGAAGTTTAGAGCATTACACATAACCCTCCAAGTAACACAAGCCACACAGCAAGTAGGAACAAAAATGAACTGTATATACTATTTCTGAAGATGTAAGCAACGGTGAAATTTTGCTTTCACTTTTCTTTTTCTCCCTGAGAAATAGTACAAATGGCTGTAAGTCATAATGCCAAATGCTCAAGGTTTTCTTTGAGAGTAGGATGACGGTCTCTTGCCAATAATCTTATAACTGAAGATATGGTATACAATGCTTTTTTTTTCCTATAACCCAAGCTGAAACATTAAAAAATTGAGGCAAAGACAAAGTATGTTTTACCTTATTTTCCCAGCGGTAGTTTCCATATCTTCTTCAGCTTTCACAGAATGACAGAATAACCAGGTTGGAAGAGACCCACTGGATCGTCGAGTCTAACCATTCCCACCAATCCCCAAATCATGCTCCTAAGCACCTCATCTACCCTAACCTTAAACACCTCCAGGGACGGTGACTCAACCACCTCCCTTGGCAGACGATTCCAATGCCTAACCACCCTCTCTGTGAAGAACTTTTTCCTAATCTCAAGCCTAAATCTCCCCTGGCGGAGCTTGAGGCCATCTTGTCCTGTCCCCTGTCACCTGGGAGAAGAGGCCAGCACCCTCCTCTCCACAACCTTCCTTCAGGTAGTTGTAGAGAGTAATAAGGTCTCCCCTCAGCCTCCTCTTCTCCAGGCTAAACAACCCCAGCTCTCTCAGCCGCTCCTCATAAGATTTGTTCTCCAGCCCCTTCACCAGCTTTGTTGCTCTTCTCTGGACTCGCTCCAGAGCCACAACATCCTTCTTGTGGTGATGGGCCCAGAACTGAACACAGTACTCGAGGTGCGGTCTCACCAGTGCCGAGTACAGGGGGAGAATAACCTCCCTGGACCTGCTGGTTACACCGTTCCTGATACAGGCCAAGATGCCATTGGCCTTCTTGGCCACCTGGGCACACTGCTGGCTCATGTTCAGTCGGTTGTCAACCAACACCCCCAGGTCCTTCTCCTCCTGGCAGCTTTCCAGCCAGGTTTCTCCTAGTTTGTACCTCTGCTTAGGGTTGTTGTGCCTCAAGTGCAGGACCCGGCATTTGGCCGTGTTAAACCTCATGCCGTTGGTCCCAGCCCAGCAGTCCAGCCTGTTCAGGTCCCTTTGCAGAACCTCCCTACCCTCCAGCAGATCCACACTTCCACCCAGCTTGGTGTCATCTGCAAACTTGCTAAGGGTGCACTCGATGCCTTCATCCAGGTCGTTGATAAATATGTTAAACAGGACTGGACCCAGGACTGAGCCCTGGGGAACCCCACTTGTAACTGGCCTCCAGCTGGATTTAACTCCGTTTACCACCACCCTCTGGGCCCGGTCATTCAACCAGTTTTTCACCCAGGAGAGTGTGCACCCGTCCAGGCCAGAGGCCGACAGTTTCTGAAGCAGAATGCTGTGAGAAACTGTATCAAAGGCTTTACTGAAGTCCAGGAAGACAACATCCACAGCCTTTCCCTCGTCCAAGAGTTTAGTCACTTGGTCATAGAAGGTGATCAGGTTACTCTGGCAAGACCTGCCTTTCATGAACCTGTGTTGACTGGGCCTGATCACCCGGTTCTCTTGCAAGTGCTTCATGATTGCACTCAAGATCACCTGCTCCATGACTTTCCCCGGTACCGAGGTCAGGCTGACAGGCCTGTAGTTCCCCGGATCCTCCCTGCACCCCTTCTTATAGATGGGCACGACATCAGCCAGCCTCCAGTCCAGCGGAACCTCCCCAGTCATCCAGGACTGCTGGAAGATGATGGAAAGGGGTTTGGCCAGCACATCTGCCAGTTCCCTCAAAACTCTTGGGTGGACTCCATCCGGCCTCATAGACCTGTGGGCATCTAGCTGGGCAAGCAATTCTCTAACCACCTCCTCTTGGACCTTGGGAATCTCATACTTCTCATCCAACCCTTGGGGTTGTGCACAGAGGGAACAATTTTCCTTACTGTTAAAGACTGAGGCAAAGTAGGCATTGAGCACTTCAGCCTTGTCTTTGTCCCATTACTGTTGTTCCCTCTGCAACTACTAGGGACTGGAGATTCTCCCTAGCCCTCCTTTTGCTGTTGATGTATTTGTAGAAAGACTTTTTGTTGTCTTTCACAGTCTTGGCCAATCGCATTTCTAGTTGGGCCTTAGCCCTCCTGACTTTTTCCCTGCACAATCTCACTTTCTCCCTATAGTCCACCCAGGATGCCTTCCCCTTCCTCCAGAGGTCGTAGACCCTCCTTTTCCTATTGATGTCACTCAGGACCTCCCTACTCAACCACGCTGGTTTCTTACCCCGCCGGCTACTTTTCTGGAACTTGGGGACAGCTTTCTCCTGAGCTGCTAGGAGTTCCTTCTTGAAGAGCGCCCAGCCCTCATGGACACCTTTGCCTTCAAGGAGCGCCTCCCACGGGACTTTTCCGACCAGCCTTCTGAACAGCCCAAAGTCTGCTCTCTGAAAGTTGAGGGCGACTGTTCTGCTAACCTCCTTCTTCATTTTACCCCGCACTGAGAACTCTATCATCTCATGATCGCTTTGCCCCAAGCGTCCTCCAGCCTTCACATCCCCCACCAGTCCTTCTCTGTTCACAAACAGCAGGTCCAGGAGGGCACCGTCCCTTGTCGGTTCGCTCACCAGCTGTGTGAGGAAGTTGTCTTCCACACACTCCAGGAACCTCCGGGACTGCTTCCTTTCTGCTGTATTATACTCCCAGCCTATATCTGGGAAATTGAAGTCTCCCACAAGGACTAGAGGTAGCGATTTTGAGACTACACTCAGTTGTTTGTAGAAGAGCTCATCAGCTGCTTCTTCTTGGCTGGGTGGTCTATAGCAGACTCCCATCACAATCCCTTCCTGCCCATGGGCTCCTCTGATTTTCACCCACAGGCACTCAGTCCCATCCTGACCGTAGTCCAGTTCAAGGGTATCAAAGCCCTCTCTAACATAGAGGGCTACCCCGCCTCCTCTTGTGCCCTTCCTGTCCTTCCTAAAGAGTTTATACCCCACCATGGGTACGCTCCAGTTGTACGAGTCATCCCACCACGTCTCCGCAATGGCAACGACATCGTAGTCTCCTTGCCCTACCACAGCTTCCAGCTCCTCCTTCTTATTTCCCATGCTGTGTGCATTGGTGTAAATGCACTTCAGCTGGGCAGGCGTAGCTTCAGCCTTCGTAATAGGGCTTCTCCCCAACTGAGCGGTCCATGACTTAACTAAGGCCACAGTGCCAGTTTGCTGCCTACCATCCCCAGCTGCACTCACCCCCTGTTCCTTAGTGGTGATATACCGGCAGGCATCGCCAGCACACCACCCCTTTGCCTCTGAAGTCTCACCTCCAGGCTCACTCCCATCCTGCCTGGCCTCCATCCCCTCCCCCCTCACATCTAGTTTAAAGCTCAATTTATGAGCTTAACTAGGTTTTTGGTGAGGGCTTTGGTCCCCCTAGGAGACAGGCGTGTCCCATCCCTAGTAAGAAAGCCTGGGGGTGCATGGGCCTCCCCATGATTAAAGAACCCAAAGCCCCTCTTCTCACACCAGTCTCTAAGCCATTCATTAACCCGTTTATTATTCCTCATTTCCTGCTCCTGGTTCCTTAGTATTGGGATGGAGTTGAATATTACCTGTGCCCCAGAGCCCTCGATCATTCTCCCACTTTCTGGGTGATTTGAGACTAGCTGCCTCTGCCTCTGCAGACTGATCTTATTGGGCGCTGGGTTGCTCGTGGTACCTGGCAGTACACGGCACAGAGTGGTGACGGATCTAGATTGCTCCTGTTTACAGGATGTGCAGCTTGCCTGCAGAATTTCCAGGAAGTCGCCTGCTTGCTCTGACCTCAGAACAGCCATTTCAATCTACCACAAACCATCTGACAAGAGAATTGTATTTACACATAATACATATGTTCACTAAGCTTTTTATTACTGTCAGCTAGTCACAGATCATGAGAATATAACCTCCTATCACTCAAGCTCTGTCCTCTGAATGAGTGGTTGCTTGTTCCGCTTTTCAATCAACATATGCTACAACTACCAGAACTACACTTACAGTAAAAGCTCTGCTCGCTTCCTTCTTGCTTCTTCATAAGGTCATAAATATTCTTTGTTCTTATGCCAAATATTTACTTAAAGGGGGAAATTATTTCTATTATGAATAATGAATCCAACATTTTTCTGACCATGATCATTCAGGTAAAGAGCAGTTCTCTACATTAGGAAGTAACAGGGCTTAAGCTCCTTAATTAGACAGAAAAAACCCCAAACATTCTGAAAGTTACTACTTTTATATTATTTTTAATGCCACAAATGATTTATAGCCACTGAAAAGATTACAACTGATCCCTCAGAACACCTCTACCAGCCTGAATAGGCAGGCTCCATCCTGAACAGTTCCTGTTCTATGCAAATAGGAACTGTTTTCTCCCACTAAAAATATACCCAAACATGCTCCATGAGGTAGTCCTCAATAGTTGCTGTAATCACAAGTGTGCTGAATTATTATATATGAATTATATATATTTTTTATTGTGGCTTTTATTCTATTTTTTACCCCACAGAGTTGGTCACAAGTTATGCTTGTGGTAAGGTAAATGCTAGTCATGTACAGTGGTAACTTTCATCACCTCTTGATTGTAATTTTTTTCCTTGTTTGCCATCTAGCAGGAAGGGAGGGACTAAGCAGACACAAAGCACTGACTGTCTCTGCTTTAGGTAAGGGCAGACTTGGAGATTTACTGAGATCCAGAGAAGGTGAAAAAAGATTATGTACATACTGGTTTTGGGTTTTTTCCATGTGGCAATGAGGTTATCTGATTTACCTTCATTCTGAGAGAGCTTTTTCCAGTGAGTCATCCCTCTAGCTATCATTTCTGTCTTGAAATGGGTTGAATTCTTATATTGCTTGAAAACTGAAAAGGAAAGATGGCAAGTAAATTATTTCTAGTGTGTGGATTGGTTGTGTAATACTGCTGTCCATCAAACATCAAGAATGGTTACATTGATCATTTAAAGACATCTTGAACTACAAATGAGCTGAACATGACTTTACTGGGGATGCAAAATTGCCACAATCAAAGCCTTATCAAAATGTAATAAGGTGTCTGGACTTGTACAGTGTGGCAAGCAATTCTGGAAAAAATTTACAGTGAGGTAGGTTCTAAGTAGATCGGATGAGGAGAGGGACTCTGTCACATCGTGATCTCCAAGAATGCCCCTTGGCAGTTTTTAATACACTTCTGATCACCTTAATCTAGAATGTATTAATTTCCACAAGTGCTTCTGTGTTACTCTTGCATGTCTTTTAGCTGTCAAAACATGTAACAACCCATCACTTTGTTGTAAGCTAACTGACGTGCCAAATGGTGTCGTGTCAGACAGCAAGATTCCTGCTCCTCCATCACCAACAAGACTGTGTCCTGGCAAGCTGTTTGGCTACTGCTACAGGTTTGATGAATCACAGTACCACTGGAAATATTTTTTTCACTCATTCTGACATTATTTTCTTTCAGATTTGGTCTCTCTGGATGTGACTCCAGATCTTGTGTAAACGGATCGAGTCTCTGTTTATTTTTGAAAAAAACAAAATCCAACCATGTTCTGCCTAGTCAACATCTGTTAGCTGGAATGGCGTCTTTGTTCCCATGAAGGACTCAACAAATTGAAAAAAGCATAAAAAAAAAGCTTTAATTTGAACAGCAGATACAACGGCAATGAAAATTTGCTGAAAATTCTGTGCTTTTCAAGACTTTTTTATATTTGTACTTAAAGAGTAAAATGTTATAGAGAAAAAAAAACCCTTCTGCAGACCTATTGACAATATTGATTGAAAAAATAGCTACAATTAGGAGATGTTGTCAAAAGGCTTTTCACAGAGCTACAGCCCTAGTTACCAGTTAATGACTGCTCCTTCCCACTGAATGAAAAAGATTTTGTCATTTTACAGCCTTTTAGTCTACTATCGAGCAATTTGTTAATTTGAGAGATACCTAGACTCTTGGGCATCGATAAGAAGATCATAAGGGCTAATACACTGATCAGATAAGGAAAATGATTAATTTACTTCCATTCTTCCAGTTACAATTTCATTATTTGACCAAGATAACATCTGTGGCCCATAGCTGCTCATTCTATTAAGGGCTGGGAATACAGACCACTTAAAATACTTAGTATAGTTTCTTCTTGAGAGGGACTTTGCCTCCTCAAAACAACCTTCACTGATTCCGAAACAATTGAGAAGGGGTTCCTGAAGTGATACTGTCATCCTGGCAAATATAAAGTCTATAAAATTCTACCTTCTTTTTAGATTTTTTTTTTCAGTGCATGAAATCAGAGAACTAAAAGGTTGAAATTAGTACATTTTTTGTAAGTTGGGTGCAGATATAAGTAACTTACCTAAATCAACAATAATACACTTGCAATTTACTCTCAAGCTTGTTCAAAATGATTGTTTCTTCCCACAGCATTTATACAATCAAGTGCTTTTTGGACAATTTACCAATAATCTGGTGGTGATGCTTATTTGTATTTACATCAACATAACTGTCAGTTTGTATTTGCATTGTTTTTTGATAAATATATCTGAGCTTTTTGTTATTATTTCTAACACTTCTGTTATATGACCTGTCAGTACTTTTTCCAGTTCATGCTTTATTTCTGTTTTGCCCACCAGATTTCTTCCTCATCTGTTATTGTCCACCTTCTTCTGTACTGGGTTAATATTCTTCGTCTGGAGTCCTCACACCTACACAGAGTGTTCTGGGATGTAGTTTAGAGACACATTAAACAACAACAGATAGCAGGGGGATGGGTTCTCCCTCCTTCCCCACCTTATTCTGCTGTTCAAAGCTGCTTCCAGGAGATTTAGGACCAGCAAAATGTCTGTATTGGAAAGAATTGTGGGCATGAAACAACTCTGAAGATTATTTACTCTCTCTTTTTCTGTTTAGATAAATCAAAGTGCACAACAAGGCTAAGAGGATAAAATTGCTAACAGAAATGGAAACTCAAAGCAGTAAGATATACATGTACATATACATCAGCTTTCTGAAAGGAGGGTAGATAAGACTCAAAAAAAAAGCATCTCGGGTTATCCATACAGCAAAGTACACAGAAAAATTGAGTAGGACTGTACAAGTGCATGAATACTGAGCAGGAATAATGACAGAAAGTAACATAAATGACTTAACTCTAGAGCTTGAAACCAGTTTGCTCTCTGCAAAATAGATAAACTATACATTTGTGGGAAATACTGTGCAAGACTCTATCACCAAAGTAGTAAATAGCAGTGCCAGCCCTTCTGAGGGGAAGGTAGGTTTATATGAAAGAGATTGAAATGTGGTGTGGCCAGCAGGACCAAGGAAGTGATTCTCCCCCTGTTCTCAGCACTGCTGAGGCCGCATCTCAAATACTGTGTTCAGTTTTGGGCCCCTCACTATGAGAGACATTGAGTTCCCAGAGCTTGTCCAGGGAAGAGTGAGAATGGCTGGAGAACAACTTTTAGGAGGAGTGACTGAGGGAATGGGGTTGTTTAGCCTGGAGAAGAGGAGGCTGAGGGGAGACTTTATTGCTTTCCACAACTACCTAAAAGGAGGCTGTAGACAGGTGGGTGTTGGTCTCTTCTCCCAAGGGACAGGTGATAGGATGAAAGGGAATGGCCTCAAGCTGCGTCAGGGGAAGTTTAGATTGGACATTAGGAAGGATTTCTTCACAGAGAGGGTTATCGAGCACTAGAACAGGCTGCCCAGGGAGGTGGTTGAGTCACCATCCCTGGAGATGTTTAAAAGGTGGATAGATGAGGTACTTGATTTAGTAGTGGACAGGCACGGTTGGGCTTGATGATTTCAAAGGTCTTTTCCAATTTAATGATTCCATGATTCTACGAAATGAAACTCCTCTAACTCACACTCATATCCTCAGGTTGTTATCCTATTCAGGACCACCTGGTTGTGTCTGTTCAGCCAGTCTGTACAGACACGGGGCACCAAGGCAGTGGTGATCAGGCTGTTCCCAGAATGAGGCTGCACATCCAGCACTGTAATGCCCTTGTGCAGATGTTAGATCTAACATCAATTGCCATTGCATGGGGGTCAAATGACACTAGCCGTGAAGTCCTGGGTTCCACTTAGGCTAGGAACCATGCACAGAGTTTGGATATGACTCTTTGTACCCCTGAGCAGCTGATAGTGATCAGTGTCTCCATCCTGTCCCACCTCTGTGCGTCATCAGGATTTTTTCATTACTTTTTTTCCTCCAGACCTAGGTGACTTGTGAAACTGCACACAGATGTGCTAAAGACTTGAAGAGCTGCTAATTTGGGTGCCACTGGCATAGTCTATACTGAGTCCTTCTGCTACTCTTTGCTTCATCAAGGGCCCCCACACTCAGATACTACCATTTAGTCTCCATTCACACCAATTCAGTCTAAACAATCTAAGTAATTTTAATTGCAGGCATACTAACCTTAAGAATCACAGGCTTTGCTGCTGAATAGGGTAGGTGACCTAGTGATGCATGACCCAGAAAAAGCTGAGGTAATCAAAACCCTCTTACCTGTGTTCTTTACTAGTGAGGTCAGCTCTCAGGCCTCATAGATCTCTATGCCTAGTGACAAAATCTGGAGGTAGATACTGCTGCCAGCTGTACGGGAAGGTCAAATTAGGGCCACTTTATTTAGCAAATTAGATATTTACAAGTCCTTAGTGCTGGACAGGAGGTACTTGTAAAGGTACTGAGGAAACCGGCAAATGTCACTGTGCTGATTCCTATCGCATTTGAAAGGCTCTAGCAATCAGATGGGATTTCCAGTTACTGAAAAAAAGCAAATGTCACATCTATCATCAAAGCAAAGTAGGGGAAACTACAGGAGTGTCATCCCTACCCAGCCTCTCTCTCAGAGATCAGGAAGCATATCTTTCTTTAAGTCATTTCCAGGATGATGAAAGATAAGAAGTTGACTTGGAGAAACCCGAAAAGTTCTACCAATATGACTTTTTTATCTAATGAGAAGATTGGCTCTGTGGTTGAGGTGATAAGAGAAGCACACACTGATTTTAGCAAGGTTTGGCCACAGTATCCATAGCATATCTCAAAAGGTAGCGGCCAACAGTCCGAAATGAAACTGGCATGTGGTTATGAGTGGAACTCCTCACAGTTGAGTGGAGGGGAGAGTAGACTAGATGACCTCTCGAGTTCGTAAATTATTCCATGATTCTGTGCTCAAGCCTTTGGGTTCTCACATTGAAATCACAAGTGATTTAGTTTTCTGAAGATTACTGGTTAGGCTGCAGCCCAGAGGTGGTACTTTCATTGATTTTGAGCTTATGCAGCTGACTCTATGTGATATGAAGCAGCAGTGCATCAAGAGGTGCTTCCATTTAATACACTTCTTGCTGTGAGATCTTCTGCTAAGGTGCTCTGACCAGCAGCGACCTGCCCTAACTCCAGAACACAAGCATTGCTTGAAAACAATCCACTCCATGCTTCCTGATTTGGGGACTTCTAGTTGAAAGCAAGAGGTGAAAACGAACTGACTTTGCAGGAGGATTTTTAACAAGGATCATTTTCTACTTCAGGACCACAGCATTTTCTCTGTTAGAATCACCATCTCACAGCTGTTCTGATGTATGGCATTTCTCTATAGGACTCACGCAGTCCACATCCTTTGACTCCAGTGCCTCTCAGTTAAAACAGTTTGCAATTGTCCAGGAAACTTGCCGCTTTTGTGTACGCTTTATGAATACCTCTCTCTCTATCTTTCAAAATTAACCATTTAATTAAATTAGCAACTGTTTTCTTTGTTTTCATCTGGGGAGTTTACTCACTTCATCATGCCTCCCTAAAGTTAAATAACACTGAACAAGCTTTCTTAAGATGTAGATATTTCATTGTTCTCTTTGCATGAGAACTAATCAGATACTGTTGGTCTTCAAAGGTTGTTGTATTTAGCCAACAGAAATGAAAAGGCTATGCAAAGACTTCACATTTCAAACCAAATTCATTAGGCTTAGACACATTTCCCAATTCTTTATATGCAATATGACTACTTTAATGTTTTGTGGCAGTGTTTTTGCATAAAAATAGGTTTCACCTGAGATCAAATATACACACTAGCTATGTTGCTGGAGAAAGTACTTCCTGCTGCATTAACAGTGCTATAAACTTCACAGTTGGTTTTCTGAATTCTGCTGAATGCTGAAAGCAGCTTGCACCACTCCAGTGGTCCTACCTCCTGTGGCTTTTCTAAAGACTGTTTCATGTTGCTTCTGGTACTTCTCAGGTGATGTAATAGTTAATGGTGAATGTAACACTTGTATAGCTTTTACCATCCATGCTGCATTATTTTTTCTTGCACTGTGTAGCTGAGATATTAGGTTGCATTTTGGTCTTTAAAGTCTGTGTTATTGTTTATTAAATGACTCAAAACAGACCGGCAGAAAATCCCACAGATCTGGACAGGACAAAACACAACACAGATTTTCTTCCCGTGCAGTGTCCTGCATCTTAAGCAAAAGTTTTCTGGGTTTTATTTTTTTTTTAATTTTTGCCAAGGTCTTAAGCACAATGGAATCAGGGTTTAATCTGGCTTAATCTCTGTGAGGGTTTAGCTTTCCCGATTTCAGTTGCATGGGATTGGGTTTAAAACATGATTCAGGTTTTGTTTTGTAAGGACTGTGGTACATGCCGAACTGTAACTTCTTTCATGCATTCCTTCCCCTTAGAAAGCTCTCCTCAGGTGACTGCGCGTGGTGCAGCACTGGAGCCATAAGGATGTGGGAATTAATTGATAAGCTTTGCTGCAGCCGGTTTGTATGTTTAATTATCTTGTAATATAAATCTGTCTTGTATCAAGAGATAATATGCAGACAATCTTCAGACATGGATGAATAACCTGAAATAATAAACACTCTCTCAGAGTTGCAGGAATTTATCAATATGTGTAACTGTCTTGTAAGATGTAGCTGTTTTAGGTCAAGAGCCAGGCTGGATAGGGCTTTGAGCAGCCTGATCTAGTGGGATGTACCCGCCCATGGCAGGGGGGCTGGAACTGGATGATCTTTAGGGTCCCTTGCAACTGAAAATATTCTATGATTCTAAGAGATGACCACTCATTGGGCTGTGAGAATTTATTGATGTGCTTAATTGACTTGTGAGATGTAGTTGTCTTTGGTCAGGAGATGATCTGCCGGGAACATCTCCTGACGTGGTTGGATAACATAAAAAAATAAACATTCTTTGAAGACTTAAATGGTTCTTTGTCTAAAACTAGTATACACACCTCTACTGCTTTTGTAAGATGGGATGCCTTGTTCAGAAGGGCATCTGATTCAGTGCTGGATTGTAAAATAAAAATATTATTGTCTTTGCTCTGAAAACTTTGTACTTTTCAATATTTTACCAGTTATTAAGTGTTCTGTTCCTCTCTTGTGAGACGTCATACTGGAGTATTGTGTCCAGTTCTGCAATCCTCAACATAACAAGGATATGGATTTGTTGGAACGGGTCCAGAGGAGGGCTACAAAGAGGGCTGGAGCACCTCCCATACGAGGTCAGGCTGAGAGAGTTGGGGTTGTTTACCCTGGAGGAGGTTCTGGGGAAACCTTATAGTGACCTCCCAGTACCTGAGGGGGCTGTAAGAAAGCTGGGGAGAGATTGTTCGCGAAGGCTTGCAGGGATAGGACTAAGGACAATGGGTATAAACTGGAGATGGGCAGATTTAGGCTAGACAAAGAATTTCTTCCCCATGAGGGCGGTGAGGCGCTGGCACAGGTTGCTCAGGGAAGTTGTGGATGCCCCATCCCTGGAGGCGTTCCAGGCCAGGCTGGATGGGGCTTGGAGCAGCCGGGTCTGGTGGGATGTCCCTGTCCACGGCCTGGAGTGCAACTGGACGGGCTTTAAGGACCCTTCCAACCCGAACTGCTCTCTGATTCTCTGATTCTGAATCCACGCGGCTCCCCAGCCGCCCCCCCCCCGCTCTCAGGCCCGCGGTGACGTCACGGCGCGGTGTCGCGTGGCCGGCGGAAGCGGCGCGGGGCCGGCGGGGGGCGGGGCCACTCCAGCCCCTTCCTCCGGCCCGGCCCTCCCGCTCGCGCCCGGGGCTGCGGCGGCACCGATGAGCGGGCGGACGGCGCGCGGCGGGCGGGCGGCCGCCTCCTCCGGCACCGGCGCCTCCCTGACCTGCCTGCTGGTGCTGGGGCTGCTCCTGCCCGGCGCCGCCGCGGGATGCGAGCTGGACGCTGCGGACATCGGCCGGCGGGCAGCACGGGGCGGCGCCGCAGCCGCTTCTGCGGCGGAGCCGGCAGGTAACGGAGCCGCTCGTGCCGCCGCGGGGAACGCGTGGGAACGGCGTCCGGGGAGGAGGCGGCATCCCGGGAGGGGGACGCACAGGACGCGGCGTCCCGGGGCGGGGTTAGACGACACGGATCTCTAGGCGGGTGGGAGACAACGCGGCATCCTCGGGGGGACAAGGACAGACAGCATCTCGGGGGATGTGGGGGGACGCAGAGCGTCCCGGAGGGGCGGGGGGGGGTAGACAGACAGCG
Organism: Clamator glandarius; assembly: GCA_033459285.1. Classification (NCBI taxonomy): domain Eukaryota; kingdom Metazoa; phylum Chordata; class Aves; order Cuculiformes; family Cuculidae; genus Clamator; species Clamator glandarius. Next base: position 5,229,632 of record JAUNZM010000109.1, read on the forward strand.
TCCCGGGGGGCAGGGGGACACACACAGAGCATCCCGGGGACTACCGACAGCATCCAGGGGGAGGGGAGCGACACAGGGCATCCCGGGGGAGTTGGGGGAGAGGGGGGTGGACACGGAGCGTCCCGGGGAGAGGGGGTGGCACGCGTGGCGGGAGCATCGCGGGGAGGGCGCGGGGCCACGGCCGCCGCCGCTCGCCGCGATGCCGCCGCTGGGGCCCGCGCGGCCCCTCCCCGGGACGGACCCGCCGCAGGACACCGGCAGGATCCTGCTGAGCGGCGATAGCGCCGAGATCCGGAGCCGCCGCTTCCGTGTCGGGTGCGTGGGCGGCTCGGAGCCGCCAACCCGCCGTGTGGCGGCTGCGGCGCCGCCCGGGGCTGCAGCGACGGCCGCGTCCATCCCGCGCCCTCGGGGTTTCCATTCTCCCGAGGAGCGTGGAAAGCCTTTTCCCCCTCGACGCTTAATCCTTTTTTAAAAAAGGGAACGCATCCGTAGTGCCCTGCCTACGGCAAATGGTAACGCCCGCAGCTAAAAACAGCGGGCGTAGGGAAACCTTTAAAATAATCCAGTTTCAGGAGGCTTCGATGGCTCTGAATTACTTATACGCGTTCTGAGTCTGTTTTCCAGTGACCAGCTTTATGGCCTTTTGCGTGTTCACTTAGAAAAATCGGATTTATGTGTTGGGAAATACCCAAAAGCATTTGGGAATTTGTCTTGTCCCTATTGTGCATTTCAAAGGGCTCTGATAGGGAGGGTGCAGAGGGTGGACAAAAGAAGGAAAACCCTGTCCTCCTTCTGAATAAATGAGTTTGCATTTCTTATTGGAGAAAAACTTCTGATGTAGTTTGAAATAGTATTGATAGCCTGAGCTAAAACTAGTTATTGTCAGTGGATAAAACGTGTTTCTTCTCAGCCTAATGCTTTAAAAACATGAATTTTGGTTATAATTAATGGAACTTCAGTGATATTTCTGAGTTGGGGATGCAAGGCTGCGTGATCCAGCAGTCTTGTTTGAGGAGACAGCGTTTCTGAAACCTAAAATTGCCTAGTCTGTTGACTTGCCATATAAACTAAGGAAGCTGGAACATCCGCAGTCTGTGAAGCAGCAGTCGTACCTCCCAGGGGTGTTGCAAAAACGCTGTATTGGAACAGCTTTTGCCTTTTTTTTTCTTTTTTTTTTTTTCTCCCATACCAAAATTAATCTGGTTGTAGGTAGTATTAAACGGTTCTGGCTATGTATAGTACCGATGCCATCTATATTACATGCTTAATCAATTTTGATGTGTCGCTCTGTATGGAAAAAAAGGGTTTTTTTGTCTGTTTTATGGACTATTTAAAGTATGCCCCCAGCAGTGAACCTGGTGAAGAAATACATTTATTTGAGAGATCTAACATGTTATAAGTGGACCTATTGTGTTATGTCAGAGTTTAGTCTGGGAAATATGTATGGTTAAGAGCCATCTTAGAATCAGTTTTAGTCTTTAGGAGGTTTTTAACTTGGTTCCATGTTTATCTGCTTGATGAATACAGTGATTCAGTTGGTCATGTAAGTTGTTTATCTGGTAACTAACCCAAATAGTTTTAAGTTACTGTTTGCAAAACTGGAAGAGCTCTTGAAGGTTGGGAGAAGACCAGATGGCATGTTCAAGGCATGGTTTTAGTTACATTATCTATGATTCTATCTGTGATGACTTGCAGATGTGCTGTTGAGTTACAAGGGATTGCCAACACTTATCTGGAGAACAGAATAAGCTTACTTCAGTAATTTTAATAGGTTGTAGAAGTACAATTCAGATGGTAAAAGGTGCTAAGTATGAAATGCTGCTCTAGGAAGAGCATATCAGATGTCCAGATAGAGGTGCCTGGGGTACACAGCTGGAGGAAATAATCCACAAGTCCTAGTTATGAATTGGTATGAATAAGGAACATCTACAGCAAAAGTGGCTGCTCTCCTGGGTTATGTTGGTCCAGTTTAAATTAGATGGCTTTTTTTCTTTTTTTTTGATTGCACTTTTAGGTGTAGTGTAGAGTATTAAACAATCCAAGAAGTACAGAGGAAAGTAGCAATGTGGATTGAGAGGCTTGGAACCTGACTGCTGTAGAACTTATGTGAAACTATTGCTTTATTTTGGGAGTGGCAAAGCTGTGGAAGGGGTGTGTAGGTGACAAAATGTTCACTGAAGCATATTGATTTTTTTTTAAACTTTTACCATTTTCTCTGTGGTTGAGATGGTTAAGAGGAAGTAAATTGTAGTGAACAAGATTTAATTTAAATGTGAACTGGAAAGTGTTTACCTACAGCAATCAAATTACAGAGGTCATTCAGCAAATTCCCGTTGTTGGAGGATTTTATTGGGTTGGAGAAGAAGCTGGCAAAGATAATCTAGATGCTTGACAGAAAAGGGATGTATGGTGAATTCTGGGACTAGGAAGAAGCCTAAGATTCTACTCTAGCCATATTTCATCTGATATTCAGGATTTACGTAGTTGTTTATATAAATTATCATTACTGTTGTCTTCCTGTGTATATGTGCCTTTTTAATGGTAATTTATAAATGTTAGATATATGTAACATCTGACACTGTATATAAGGCATTTAATCTTGGTTATGAAAAACAGATTGGCAAAACTCAGTTTCCACTGGGTGGGATACCATGAGGTTCTCAGTTTGTTCTGGCTCTACTCATTCTCTGCTTATTGGTAGGAAGTATTGAAGAATCTTGTCTTCCAACCCTGATGATAACACTGGGTTTTCAAACTCAGTTTATTCATTGCTTTTTAATTATTTTGCTTTGTAATTCTGGATAATTGTGAATTTGAGTTGTGTTTAGAAGTCTAAATTTAATCCATGAAAATGGATTAGTTTGGCTGCCTTTCTGATGAGATGAGGAGTGTGAACTTGTAATTGGCTAATAAATTCCTCTCAAAATAGTGGTTACAATATTGAGCTAGACCATTTTTAACTACAGCACTACATTGTATTTAGTGAAGGAACAATGGACAACAAAATAACCTTTTTGTGAAAGGAATTCAGAGGTTTTTTTCTTTTAATTGAGTTTCCATTCTGGAACTTCTCTCATCTTACCACTCTGAGCTCTTCAAATTAATTTAACTTTGACATTTGAAACATGAGGGTTTCTAGAAAACATGTATTTTTAGCTGCAACTTCACGATTGATTTAAGCCGTTCTGATGTGGGTGGCTATGGAAGGGTGGCTTCGTACTTTGGAGTTGACCTCAACTGGCCATGCAAGCAATATTGTTAGCACAAGAGAGCTCATATAAGCAGGTGTGTTCATCCCAGTACTCACAGCCCACAAGGAGGGAGGGAGTTTCTGCTCCCTTTCTGCTTTGTGATGAGCAATGTCTGTTGCCTTAGCTTGCAGGAATGTGAGAAGAAATGTATGCAACAAAAAAAGTGATGGATTTCTTGTCAGACTTTTTCCTAACATGCTTCAAGCCCTAGCAGTTGTGCAAAGATGAGGGAGGATGGTACTGCAGGTGGGGTCAGCAGTACAGAAGGGTGGACTGCCTCCTGTGATGGCAAGAGGTTTGCTGTCCACATGATTGCATCACTAAGGTGACTGTGAAATTGCAGTAGTGACCTTTTTGGGTTTGAATAATCCTTTTGGAAGTTGGTGGTTGTGTGTGAGAGTTCATGTATGGTGGAGTAATAGAAAGAGTATACTCAAGGTTGTGAGCTATGAGACTTCTGTCACTTCCCTAGCAAACTAATCTTTAAGGCTAGTAGGGATCCCTGGTCATGAAAACCGAGTATTCCAGGCTTTTCTTATTCCATTAGTTCTATTTGTTTATCTTTAGTTAAGCTCTTCATTATCTGGTCTTGCTGTTCCTTTTGGGAGAACAGATTTTGCAGTCCTCTCTCCACTAAGGGGTTTCAGCTTCAAGTTGACACTTTCTGTCAGCATCTCAATGCAGTCATCCGTCCCTGAAATCCATTTGTTAGGTTTTTAATACCTTAGCTTATTTTTTATTTTTAGTAATAAATAGGAGAAACTTAGGAACAGGAGAAATCGGTAAGGAAACAAGGTTTCCAGGTTTTGATACCTCTATCAGCAGCTGGTGAATTGTCATAACAACAATAGTTGGCTGGATTTGTACAAGGTTTTGAAACGAAGATTAAAAAGCAGTCAACCAGGAAAAACCTAAGCCTTTAGGTAGCTGAGTGGCATTGGAATCCTACTCAGAGATATGAAGTCAAGCACTTGTAACTTCCTTTGCACATAGCTGAGTAGTTTTGCCTTTCAGACTAACAGTGTTTTCATTGTAATTCTTCAGTCCTTCTAGTATATTCTGCACCTTCTAGTGCCCTGAGACCGGTTTTTTTTTTTTCTTGACCATCAACTTCACTTCTTCTAAAGATTGCCCTGATCTCGCTGTTGGGAATTAGCCAGGTTATTTAGCTGGTGTTTTCTTTTTCTTCTCTTACAGCAGTCTGTAGTAGACCCTTTCTTAAAAACCCTCTATGCCTGTCACTGGAATTCTTTGACTCACTATCATTCCTCCATCAGCAGGGTTTTGTGTTGTGCTTTCAGCTGTAAGGTTTCTGAAGACAAGCTCTGCTTTTCTGGAGACCTCCTACCAGATTCTGGCTAGCTGCTCCTACGCAACTTGGGCATGACTCATTTTCTTTTAACTAACCTCAGTCAGTGATACTGATCTATCATAACTAGGTTGCGCTGCCATGTATTTGTCAGAGGAGGACTGGCCAAGTGAGAGTGGCAGTTGATGTTGATAAGATCCCATGATTATACTGTCATTATGAAAAACACCTTAAATGCACTTTCCTTGTTTTAAAGTTTGTTTGAAATAGGCAACTTGATCCTTTTATTTTTTTTTTCAACTTGTGTACTGTGACTTGTATGCCCTTTTTATGGTTAATATCTGTTCTCAATCTGCATCAAGGGAGAGGAATATGTTGCAAAGAGCTATGATGTTGTGGGAAAGCCAGGAAAATTACTAGTTTGTTGGGTTTGGGTTTTTTTTTTGGTAATTTTTGATGCATTGTCAAACAATCCTCAGAAGTCAATGGTCTATTAGCTTACATAAGAGTTGACTAATTTACTGCAGAAATCCGAATGTATAAGAAGGCTTGATTAGGATTAGCCTGTTACATCCTATCCATGAAACTGGCTTTTTAAAATACCAGAACTTGAGATGTTTACCTTGACCACATATAGTATGTGTTAAGAGTAAATAACCTCTATGTATGTTGTACTAAAATAAGCACATACACATTTTACAAACCAAGGTGCATTTCAAGTTATTACATAAGTTAGTGTTATTCTGCCTTTGGATACTACTAAGTCTCTCCTGTTACTATAGAAACTATCTTTGCATATCTTAAAGGGGGATGGGGTGAGTAAAATGCTAATGCATTGTTAAAATTTAGAATAGGCCTAAACAGAATGTGATAATGGTCTGGGTACTATAAAATCTGCATTTCTGTGAGCACTTCATACCTTACCAAAGAGAGCTTATTACTCTATTCTCTCCTTTTTTTTTTTTTTTTTTTTTTTTTTCCCCCCTCCTTCCTTCTCCTGGACCTTACTCCTTTTCCTTCCAGTCCCAAAAGCATGGCAATTTTCTGAGACCTGTTTGTTAGAGGAATCCTTGAATCAGTCAAACGAAAAGTATGCTGGGTTTTAACTAAAATCTGCCTTGGAAATTGCAGATAGTGTGCTTGTCGGAACAGTTAAGAATTCGAGTTAACACCAAGCATTATAACAAAACTATTGACTCATTTGATTCAACATAATTAAAATTAACAGGTAAGAACTACTGACCTTTTAAATCTCATTCTCATGGTCTCTAGCCAGGATGAGATGTATCGGGAGTAAATATTCTTCTCTGTGCAGACAGTGCTTTACTGCTGCAGGTAAATCTTTAGTGATTCCTGGATGATGAGGCGGGAGGGAATCCTTCACTGTATGTTGAAGTTCGTATCCCAAACCGCAAGCAACACCACAGAAACTTGTGTAAATGGGAATGGTTGTTGTGGTTACTTGGATTGTGTGAAGCTTTAATTCCTGCAGTAGCTCAGAAATTCTAGAAATGCAGAGATAGCTTTGATCCTTTTCCTCTAGGCAATGCTTTCAGTTTCCTACCTTTTCTTCTTTATCATGAGGTATTTAAATACTATCAGCAGCCCAGCCCTCTGGTGCTGTCTCCAGTTAAAATTTTAATACTTGATTCTTTTTTTTTTTCTGTACTTAATTTCCATGGTTATTGTTTGTAAGACATAGTCATAGACTTGGCTTCTAAAACTAAGGTGAGTAATAAACAGTAGTTTATCCTGCCCTATTTAAAGTTGTGTTTAACAGCAAACAAACTTTGCGGTAGATTATTAATTTAAGGAAGTTTTTGCTGAATAAAAATTTGATGAAGACATTTTGGATTTCCTAGCTTTGTAGTTTCTCCTTAAAATGAGTAACTTACTTTACATGAAGGTGTGGTATGAATGCTTTTTCTCGCTTTGTGGTTTAGAATAAAGGAAGGGGTTAGTTGTATGCAATTATTAGGCACATGCAGTAATGTTACAGTTTTCTAGGTTCTGTAAGGGGACTGTGTGAACTGAATTAGTTTAAATTCAGAACTCTCTGCAAATTAGATGTTATTTAGAACAGATGTTTTCACACAAACATTATTCTTACTAGTAAATAACTCTTCTAAGTTCCCATTGAAATTGATCACTGGTGACCGGTGACTCCTGAATGTTTCTTGGGTTTTTTTGGTGGTGTTTTTTTTTTTGGTATGTGTAGCAGTTGATGAATGAGTCTTTTTTTAGATTTATCCTACATTCTGTGTTTACATGCTGAAATATGTTCAGTGAGCTTTGCTAGGTCATTATCAACATAACTCTCTGTCAATCTGCTGATTAGTTTTTGGTTTGTGGTTTGTTAGTCTTACGTTGCTACTCAATAGTTATAGACAAGCTTGATTAGCTTTTCCTCAATTTGAAATGCTACTCATATTTTTATTTGAAGAACAAGCAGGAAGTATTACACTTAACAAAAAAAACCCACTCAAACCATGTGGTCTGTGAGAATTTCAATACATATATGACAGTTAATTATTCTGAGTAGGAGACTTCCTTCTACTGTAGTTTTAATGCTACATTGCTGTATATAGAATGTTGCAGGATAACTTCTTGCACTAGCAATGTATGCCTATATGAAAAATACTGCTAACTAATATCATGTAGCTCCAATACTTCTATCAAGAGGTGGCAGGAAGGAAAAATGTATCCTGCTTACAATTTATAGTTGTAGGTGAAATGTGTCAAAGGAGCTCTGTCTTACCTAGAGTATTTTTTTTAATTTTTCTTTGAAAAAATTAACTTTGCCTGTACTTTTTTTTGAACGTAGCTGCTTCAATCTCTTTTCTCCTACCTGGTTCATGTTTCTTGAATATAACATAGAATAACAAAATGGTTTGGATTGGAAGAGACCTTAAAGATCATTTAGTTCCAACCCCCCTGTTGTGGGCAAGGAGACCTTCCACTAGATCAAGTTGCTCAAAGCCTACCCAACCTGGTCTTGAACGCTACCAGGGATGGGACATCTATGACTTCTGTGGGGAACCTATTCCTGTATAGCATAATGTATTCTATATGCACACACTATATAATATAATATAATATAATATAATATAATATAATATAATATAATATAATATAATATAATATAATATAATATAATATAATATAATATAATATAATATAATATAATATAATATAATATAATATAATATAATATAATATAATATAATATAATATAATATAATATAATATAATATAATATAATATAATATAATATAATATAATATAATATAATATAATATAATATAATATAATATAATATAATATAATATAATATAATATAATATAATATAATATAATATAATATAATATAATATAATATAATATAATATAATATAATATAATATAATATAATATAATATAATATAATATAATATAATATAATATAATATAATATAATATAATATAATATAATATAATATAATATAATATATCACCCTCATAGTATAAAATTTCTTCCTGATAGCTGATGTAGATCTCTTTCAGCTTAAAACCATTCCCCTTCATCCTGTCACTGCACTCCCTGATAAAGAGCCCCTCCCCATCTTTCCTGTAGGTCCTCTTTAACTACTAGAAGGCTGCTATAAGGTCTCCTGGAGCCTTCTCCAGGCTGAACCAACTCCAGCTCTCAGCCGGTCCTTGTAGAGGAGGTGCTCCAGCCCTCTGGTCATCTCTGTGCCCCTCCTCTGTACTCACTCGAACAGATCCATGTCCTTCCTTTGCTGAGGACTCCAGCATATCTACTAAAATGCTGCTTTCGGCAGGTATCAGTTACTTTGGAGACAGTGTAGCAATGTGTCAGTCTAAAGTACAGACAAATGACAATAAATTGATTCCACTGACTTCCATGTGTGAACCTGTATTTTGTATTCTCTGGGATTTATTTCTGAGACTGCATTTTAAGTAAATTAATATTTTGCTTTTGGTCTTACACAACTGCATTCCTGATAATTGATCTTATTTTGGTTGTGTAGCATGCAGTGATATGAGACCTGCAACTCTGCAGTCTTTGAAGGCTGTTGTTTTGTTATTGAATTAAACAGACCTTGGTGTGGATTCTTTCTGCAAAATGAGGTGTTCTTCCTTTGTGCTTTTTGCCTTCCCTCTCTCCCTGCCTATTATGTGTGCTCCAGCTTCTCTGTTAACATTGACCTGGCTGGAGGTGAGCTAGTTTGGAGAAACTCATTGAGCTGGAAGTTGGTATTAATGTTCTTTTCATCAGGATCAGGTTCTTGCTTCAGGTTAGTGCACAGCTCTGCGAAGGCATCTGTGAGAAGATAACAGCTTTGGAGGAAAGTAGTATTAACTGATTTATGTGTGTCTAGTAGACAGTAAGTGGTTCTGAAAGGTGGGTAAGGGGGATTTAGCTACTCACGAAAAGCAATGTTTTACACAGATGTTACTGACTGTGGAGTTGAAAAATGACTTTCAAAACTGGTAAGGAAATAGTTCAGCAGTCTGTAAAGTTTGTAGAGGGAGGCTTTTAGGTTAGCAGTAGGGTCAAGATTTTAGGAGGGTTGCTTAAAGAGGTTAGTGTAGATGATAGTAACTTAGCTTATAGAAAAATCCATCTGTGTTGGGAGTTAATTTGATTTTTACTAGTTGATTTATTGTAGGAGAGTTCATGTCCCAAAACTAAAATAGCTTGCCCGGCATAACTGTTTACTTCTTTAAAGCAAAACTGATGAAATGTGATTTTATTAATACAGGATAATGAATACATATTCTGTTTTGATTCAGCCGTAGATATTTGAAAGAAAAAAACCAAACATACATGAGCCCTAAGTGCATCCAATTCACTACTTTTAAACTTTGTTATAAACGTATCTGTGTAAAACTGATTTGTTGCCTTTCTTAAGTAAGCCTCCTTCCCAAAAACTGTGTATCTAATATGTTTCTTTTTTTGTTGCAAAAGCACCGGCTTTGTATTATGCTGCTTCATGTCTGTTTATAGAATTGTGCGAACTGTAGTCAAGGCTTTAATTTCTCTTTATGTAAGGCTTGCTTATTTCAACAAAATGAAAGGTCTGTACACAACTTTTAACTGTGATCAGGTCCTCAGAAATTGCTGTTTTCTTATGGAAGAGTGATAAGCAATTGCAGGTAAAATTTTATCTTAGTGGGAAGGAAAAAATGCATCTTCATGTTACAACTTCATGCTTGCAACTGGAGCTTTATACTATTTAACTTAGAAATGAGTGGAAGTTTGTCCTGTTGTGGGATGTTAAAGGGGAACTCGATACTGCTGTTGCCTGCTATTCTATGATGCTGTGTGACACTGGGATGAGATGGTAGTGCAAAAACGTGGTGCGTTGAGGAAGGAAGAAGCTTATCTTATTCAGTACTTTCATACTGTTAAGGTTATACTTAGACTGGATTTAACTGGATAATTTGAGCTCTGATTAGCTGTTATACTTGAGATTTTGAGGAATAATAGTGGATTGTTCTTTAAAAAAAGCCTTGTTGGTGATCAGGAAGAAATACTACAAATTATGAAGAAAGGAAAATTATAAACCAATTGCTTTCTCTTGAAAGGATATGTAAAAGTAGAAAAGTTTGAATAAAGCTTGATAATGCTTCTGTCTATGAAGAGAAACTAGGTCTTTTTGGTTTTAAAAGACCTATCCTGTGGCTGTAGTTCTTCAGAAGGTAAAGCCAACCAATATATGTTGACAGCTGTGGTTTAGAGTTTCAGCCTGGGCTTTTCCTTGTACTTTCTGTTTAGCTGCTGGATTAATTTTCTGCTAGAATAAATTGCTGAAGTTGGCGAAGTGAAGGTTGAATGAACTCTAGCCTGGAAACAAGGAAGGCCAAGGAGGTGGAAGGAGGGATGGAAGAGGCAGCCAGATGGCTTTCAGGTCTCAGGAGGTGTTAGTGAGGATGTGGTAGACTTCTTCAAAATCATGAGTATTATAAAGGAGGCAGATGTAGGAAGGCTGATAGTTATTTCCATGCTATGAAACGTGGGGACATTAATAGAAAATCAGAAGAAGGTTTAAAAATGCCTTCCCATTTTTCTGGGGGAAGGAGAGAGCACAGCTGTATGAACAGGTAGTATTAAAGTAGGAATCTCATTGCAGTGGACTGTTTTGTAAATCAAACTTGTTTTTCAGGGAAAAATTGTTCTTGCCATCATGCTTTGTACTGCACCAACTGGTGCTGCTCAGGATTGAACTATATGGATGCCTTTGAGTCAGCATGGCCAATTCATGTGTTTTTGCTGGACTTCTGTGAAACTGCAAGGTACAGTTGTGGTGTTTGATACAAGATGGCTTGGCAAATACTTGCTGTTTTCCATTAATATTTCATTTTTGATGTTGTGGAAAAGTTTAAAGTGACTACTAATGTAGAAAGAATAAAGGTAAAATGGCTAAAGGAGAATGTCATAACATTGTAGTGAGCTGTGTCATAATTTATATGGTAAGTTTTTGGGAGGTGTTATGAAGTGGCAAAATTTTTGCTGGCACTGACTCACTTTGTAAATCGATTTTGCTGAACTGTTTCTGTTGTTCACTTGTATTGGTTTGTAGTCTCCTAAGTGGTATCCTAAGGTTGAAGTTTTTCTTGTCAGAAGTTAGTAAAATTGCAGTGACTTTTTTGGTTTTGATTTTTTTTTTTTACCATTTTTAGTTTTCTATGCCCAAAATGCCGTCAGCAGCAGGTTAACATTTGTACAGAAGCTGAAGAACAAGACAGCCATTGTCTTGTTACCCAAATTATTCTATTTATTTTTTAAATATGAAAGTGGTAGTTGTGTATTCATTCGAATAGAATTGCTTTAAGTTTTAACACAAAAGTTTTATTAATTACTACTTTAATTCTGGTCATTTGTTGTTCTGATACTGTATTCTGAAGTGTTTCAGAAGACTTTAGAGAGAGGACTAAGCATACCAACTGAAGAGATGGAATTTTCAGGACATTGTAATGTTAACCTGTTTAAAGGCTACATGTAGTGTCTTGCTGTCTATGATGAAAGAACCAGACTCTAGTCTTTTACCTTCACATCTGACTGTGGGTGAAATAGAGATTTTTGGCAGATGTTGTGTTTTAGATAGTAGTGTGACAATACTGAAGATCGATCAAAGCATTACTGAACAGCAGTCAACCCAAGTTGGAAAATGGGCTTTTACTCTGTAGCTCCTTCCAGGCTGCTCTTATTTGATGGATGTTGAAGGGAAAGAGCCTGAAATAAATTTTCAGGCTTTGTTGCCTTTTGTTTCTTTTAGTTTTTTTTTTTTTTTTCTTCAAATGGTTTCCAAGGCTTATTGGTATGAAAGTGATTGTTTCAGCGCTTCTCTCATGACTGTGAGTACTTTATGTGAAACTCCTTGGTCTTGCCATGGGTTCTGCTCTGAAAACTAGATGCAGAACTGTTTCATGAATGTCTTTAGACTTTTTTTTTTTTGGTGCACACAATAAAACTGAAAGTGGAAGTGAAACATTCTGCTAGTAACAAGGACGTTTCACACATAAAAATTGAAAGAAGTATAGTGTTCAAGAAGTGAAAATTCAGCTTGCTTTTTCAGGTCTGTGCTGTATTTTCAGTGATTGTAAAGGACAAGCTTAATTCTTGTCTGTTGGGAGTGTACAAAGAGACTTGTTAGAAGCAGGAAGGAGCATGTCTTTCACTATCAAGACAGAGCTATAATTATGTTTTCTTTGGCAAGTTTTGCATTCAGAATTTTGGAAAAGGCAGACTTAAATATGAAGGTCTCTGCCACTTCTTTACACAGATGAAAATTGGAAGCATCAACTGTAAGTTGCTGTGGAAAACAACAGCAGATATTGTAGCATTGCCATGGAGGCTGCCACTTGTACAACTGCTTGGATATTTGAAAGACTTCCTTTTGTTTGGCTAAGTAGTGAATTTAAGGTCATGACTTGAATATGTTCTGTATTGTGTGGAAGTAAAACATGTAAGGTATTTCTCTTACGTATTTTACTTTATGCCAGAGTTGTTGAATACCTAGTGGAGAGCGTACTTCTGGGATATTTTCTCAGTATTAGCATGTGCAGTAAGTGTAAGCTTAGAGCCCTGGTAGGGCTCTAAGTGAGTCATGACATTCATACTGGTGGCAAGTACAGGTGCCAACACTAATGATGTTCTCACGGTACTGCAGTTATAAGTGCTAGGATGAGGTAAACACTGTACTTTTCCTATGCATCTTGTCTCAGAGTTGAGAGTAGGCTGTTACAGAGCCTTTGGCTCTGATACACTTAATTATTGTATGAAGTAGCCTCACCTGATGGTTTCAGATTTCTTACCTGGAAAAATTTTGAAATTTGCTTCCTCTTTGGCCTGTCTCAAACTTCTGTAAGCACAGATTATTTCAAAATACAAGTTCTCAGGCATTGTCTGTCTAGTTCTTGTCTGGCTGTCATTCCTTTCAGAGGAAATAGGCAAATAATGATTTGTATTTAGCAGGGCAGGCAGAAAGCTTTGCTGTTGGCCTCAATGCTGCTTCCAGAAGGGGTTGAAGAATGTGGAATGGTTACTGGTGTGAGATACAGGGCCTAGAGTGGAGAGAGGCAGCCAGCTGCAGTAGCATCTCTTGGTGTCCACAGTGAGTATTTACTGCAGCGAGCCTGTTTTCTTCTCCTTGGCTTTTCTGCCTGGCCGTTGTTTATGCCAAAGGTATTGTTCTTATACTGGACTTTGAGAATGCAGCATCATTTGGGAGTTGGTGTTTCAGACTGTGCGAACTTCAGGAAGTTGGGGGGGAAAAGCATACTGTGCACAGTTTCCTACTTGCCTGCTTCACCTATTCATTATTTTTATTTGTCGTTTAACACTGTTGAGTTCGTGGGGCCCAGAGCTGTTGAAGTGCTTACCCATGGTGTTACTTGATCAGAAGCATTAAGGGTGGGATTCATTTCACATCTCTTGAGGTGTCGGCATCTGAGCTAGGAATCTGGGCTCCTTCTACAACTGAGTATACTTGTTATACTGTGAGATAGAAAGCCCTGTTGGGATGTGTGGATTGCACCACTAACTCTACTTGCTGTGTCAGTTAGATTTCTGTTGAGTGTGAAGATGATGCTTACGTAGACACAGGGGAAAAAAATTTACTCCCCTGGATTTATAGTAGAGCTGTTGTGGGAACAGTACCTCATCCTGTTTAAGGAGGCTCTAACCTGTTTAAGTTTAGATTAAACTAACACTTTTTGAATGAGTTATTTTTGTCATGTATTTAAGCTTTTTGAGTGCTGCAGAATGAATAATTACTGCTCAGGTTGGATATTAATTTAGTATTTATGTTCACAGTGCATCTTAAGTACACCTACTTTTTTTTTTTTAGGTCATTTAGCTTTAAAATGTTGCAGGATTTAGGTTTCAGCCAATCAGCCTAAGAAGCTATAATTAATATGTTACTCAGTGGAGGGGAGGTGGTGTTAACTCCTTCTCGCCATCTTTATTAGCCTTGTTAGTTGTAATTTATTATTTTCAGAGGGCTTGAGACTTCTTTGTAGACAATTTATTTACTAGACAAGATAATCTATGCTTGAATTCCCTTCAGCTTTTGAACCATTTTAAAGACTTCATCTGAATTGTTGGTTTGCAGTGTAAGGGAATTGATTTTTTTTTTAGGATGTAATGTTTTGTAATGTTTTTTGTAATGTTATTTAAAATGTCTTATCTGTTGAGTCATGCTGTTGCTTTTGTCTTGCCTTGCCTCTTCCACTCCAACAAAACCGCATGTTTGGTATGTTCTGATTGTGTACCCCAACCTCATTAAAAGTCCTTCTCACCTCATTTCATTCATTGCTTATTATTTTGCTCCAGTTTAAGAATGGAAAAGGAATATTGAAAAAACAAATCCTTCCATTCTCTATTGCTAAATTTTTGATGCAGGAATTGTGTGGGTCTTTTAATATGCTGGATACAGCAGCACATAACTGAGAAAACCTTGTAGGCTCTAGAAGGCATTTCCATGCTAAACTTTTTTGGTTTGTGGATATAAGGCGCTCAACTGGTTTTAGACCTATGTACCTCCGTTCATAAGGAGTACCAGAAGTAAAGAATAGACTGGCCTCTGTTAATGTGGTTCTGAAACTCTCAACAGAAATATTTTAGATCTGTAGATTAGACTGAAGCACAGCTATGGAAAAAGAAAAGAACAATTCCACCTCTGCATTAATTGCATCTGGGAACTTCAAGTAACACTTTGTACTTCATAGCAGAATGTTGTGCTAAATTAGAAATTGTGATATTTTCGCCCACAATTGTTCAGTATGAAGCAACTGTGATTGGTTAGTCACAAGCAGAATACTGGTCTGCCTACTCTGTCTTTGCAAGCTACCATAGCATTGGAGTTGCTCTTAGTGGCAACTGTTCCTACATGTTTTGCCGTAGGAATGGTTGGAGATGTGGGTCATGTCTCTTTTTCTGATGGCATAGACTTGTCTTTTGAAATGTATCAGAGAGATGGAGAAAACCCAAAATCTTTGAGAATGTTTGGTGACACGTCATCTGCAGCTTGTTAGGAGGTTACAGTTGTCCTGTGTTTGAGAATCTTTTCACTGGTGGTTCAGAATACCTGACAGTATTCTCCTGAGTTTCTTTTTCCGTTTTGGGCTAACGTTGGAATCTGCAAAGAGCTCTTACCTATTATATCTGACAAATGCATGTTGCAATAAATCATTGTTTATGCTTAAGTTCTGTACTGTACTTGTAAGCAGAGCCAAATGTGTCTTATGTAATTAAGGCTTCTAGAAGTGTGTAGGGTAACTCTTTATATACAAATATTAATAATTATGTAATATATTTAATAGTGATTTGTCTAGTATCAAATGACTTATTCTATAGTGTGATCTCTCAATGAATGTCTCTCTTTTTTTTTTTTTTTTTTCCCCCCCCCGCTTGGGCAAGAAGTAGATTTCTGTGAAGCTTTTGTTCTTACTTTGTTTATAAGGTGGTTTAGCTTAGATAGGGGGTAGAAGATGAGTGTGAGTACTTGAGAAATCTGTAGTTTGTTCTTAATAAATACAATGCAAAGCCACTTAACTAATCTAAGGCCTTATTACTGTCTGAATTTATTTTGACTTATAGTGTTTTCTGACCAATTAATGAGTACTTGTTTCATTATATTCAAAGTTGATGGTTGACCCAAAACTTAATGTTGGGAATAATTTTTATGTTCAGTCTAACACTTAATATATGCAAAAAGTTTTTATATGTGGTATTATAGCATTAATTTATCCTCTGACATGGGACCTTACTTGCATATAGCAATGCTGGTAAATAACTGTATATGCTACGAGTATGAAATATACTGTAATTAAAAGTAGTGTAGTCAGCTTTCAGAAAAAGGTGTGTCAAAATTAAGTCCTCCATTCTTTCTGTGCACTGCTTGGCATAATATTTGATGTGTCAACCAGCTGTCACTGTTGCCCAGCCAGACTGTAGAAAGAAGGGAAGAAATAGGAAAATCAGAGGAAAACTAGAGTAATTAATGAGAAGTTGCCAGTATGCCCTCATTGGTCTTCAACAGAAGATGGATGTTGGCTGAACATGGGTTGAGAAACTAAACAAACTTCTAGTGAAATGAGAGATGAGCCAGGGGAAAGCCCTATCAAGGCAGGATGGCAAAATGTGTTTGCTGCATGATGCATTGTAAAAATGCTTTATCTGTCTAGAAAAAATGTCATGGCATTAATGGCATTTAAACACACTAGTCATTAAGATAGCAGTGGTGAAAGATTTGTTTTATTTGGGGTTTAAAGACTTGCATACACAGTTCCCAGCAGTAAGGAAGTTAGGGAAGCCAGGAAATGTTTCCTTGGATTATTCTGTTTCTTGTTCTTCTGGTGTGTTTGTTCATGTGAGTAAACAATATTCTGTCATTTCTGCTTCAGAAACAAGTATAAGGAGAACCAGTAATACTAAACTAAGACACATCTTTATGTTGTTCATTTTTGTATGAGAAATGTGATGATTCTGAAATTTTCCATTCTGAGGATTCCTGGCAGGTTACAATGTGTGTTCTATATTCCCCTCCCAGAATACTGTTTTGTATGCTTTTCCTATGTGACTGGAAGTTGTTAGCTAATTCACTGATGAAGCACCTTTTGTTTTTAGGGTTTAAGAATTGACTTACTTCTTAAAAAGCAGAGTTTATGTTAATATATGCATAAGAACCGATTGTCCACAAATCGGTACTACTGAAATTATGCTGCAAGAAACCCTAAAGACTTTTTTCTGTAAGTAATTTCATTTTATTTAGGAGTACCCAGTTACTTTCAGAGACCTGGGTAACAGACAAGAAGGATTATGTGCATGCATTATATTCTTCTCTCACATAATTTTTTAAAAAGAATTAATGGAATCAAAGTTTGGATGTGACTGTAGATCTTTACAGACTACTGAAGCATTCAGAAAAATGTGATCCTGGGCAATATTTTTACCGCTTTTGTAAAAGAGCAAACTTACATTTATACAGCATATTTATCACTGTGGTCTGTTATTTAGAACCATTTTGCTAAATTTAACTTTCCGAGATGGGATTTGGTTCCTGTGGCATTAACCTTTAATAAAACATTAGTGTCTGCTTCTTTAAGAGAAAAGCTATATATATTATCCATGGGTTAATGTGGAAATCCATGGAGGCTCTTAGCAATATTGGAGTTGTATTTTTCTTTTCCAGAGATAGCATCAGTTGTTGTCTGAAAGAACCATGATTAAGAAATATGATTTTAGACGTATTGTTGTGTGCTTCTCCCTTGCAATTGGTCCAGAGGTGACTAGTTAAAACCTTGATTAAGAACATAAGCTGCTAGTCTGCTTTAAAACAATCATCTAATATCTTGAAATAACCATCTACCAGCGACTTGAGAAAAGGATATTGCAAGAAGTCTAGCACATACTGGCAGTGCAGTGATTTAATATAATTCTTCCTAACCAAAAAAATTTACTACTTGCCTTATGTCCTGAAGTGTGAAGAATTGTTCCAGGAGCCTCATTTTTTATCTTGCTTAATATAAACGTGGCTGTATGTTCCATCACGTAGATCTCATTTTGAGAATAGTTTGGCTTCTTGGACGTGATGATGAGTAGATCTCATTGTCAAAACTGTGTACTACACCGTGTAAAGGCAGTTTTGTTTTGGTTTTTTTTAATTACTTTTAGCTGGTAGCTTTTCAAAACACTGCCAATTGGGGAAAAAAAATACAGTATGTGATTAATTTTACTCTGCCTTATTTTCTGTCGTATGCCTTTTGCATGAGAAGATCTCTCCTTTCTTCTGTTGGAATTGTGCTCATTTTGTTAGGAGATGAGCAGAACAACACACAGTACTGGAGCAAGGAAGGTGTAATTACCTTTGCATTTCTGTTTAGTAACTTTACTAGTCACTTACTAGGCAAATAACTTAATGGAATTAACACCAATTGGCAATCCTTCTGGTAAGAAAGTCTGTGTTAAAACATTTCAGTGTGTGTAATGACCTCAGATGACTTACTGCACAGATCAGCAATGATCAATTTTTCTGTGCCTTTACTTCCACTTTTCCTATCCACAGCTCAGGCTTGGGTATCTTTTCAAATTGTCATGGATGACATTTGCTGCTAATGCGCTTAACTTTGTGAACAGCATTCAGTAGGGAGGAAGAAGATTATTATGCTCCATGTCATTGCTGCAATTGACTGGTAGCTATTCAGCACTGAGGGAGGTCTTAGTGTTTGTTTTGTGTGTAAACTGAGAAAGCCTTAGAGTATAAAAGATTTTGCTCCAGGTGTTGTTTGATATTTCTCTGCTGCATTTGTATCCATTCTCTGAAAAGCTGTTTTTGGTTTTAAATGTTGTACTGTCTCTTCTATTGAGTACCACAGCTTATGATGTCAGGTAAAATACTGGATTTACCCTTCAAGAAACCAAGTCCAGACAGAACTGACTGTAGCTGTTTTTCTCTGAAAATATTTTAATGCAATATTCATTGTGTTGATAAGGGAAGAGAAAACTCAAGGCACCGTGATAGGGCAACTGTTGAGGGAAAGTAGTAGTTTTTGGGGTTTTTTTTGTACACATTTTAGTTTAAGCAACAAACAAATGGAGAATAATATTGGCTCTGTGGATCCCGACTGAAATAAACAAAGCAGAATTTTCTTGACGTCTGCTAATAAAATGTGTTACCTATCCGTGAATACTACCACTATCTTTGAGCAACTCCTATTAAGAAGCAACATTTTACTTATGTATTTACATACTGTGCATGTTTATGCACCGTGCTTCTTTGATAATGTTGTCATAGCATCTACAATTCAATATGCAATTATGGCAATATTGTTTTATTTAGCTTCATTGCATTTCCTGTCTCTTGTGTTTCCTAACAGAAGGGATGTATATTTAAAAAAAACAAAAAAACCAAACCCTCAACCATATATAAACACATGTTTTCATCACGCAAAAATGAAGTGCTGTTGTTGCTTTTTGGGAAGACAAATAGGGAAGTTGAAATACTTAGTGGGTTGTTTTGGTTTTTGTTCCAGGCGAGATAAACAAGTGATGAGATTTTAATAGATTTATTTGCCTTTTTAACAAGAATGCGCCTCACATCTTTCATCTGAAATATTAGGTTGAAATTTAAGGATGCAACCACTGTTTTGGGGTGGAAAATAAGTGTATAGTGGGCCATGCTTCATGATTTGAAGGGATGCTTTGAGATCTCTGAGAAAATGTGAACTTTATTTGAGAGTCTGCACAGCTCCAGGCAGTCTTAACTGTCCACACTCAGAGCTTAAAAGGCAGGGCTTTTTGATTCAAATACAGCAGTTAAATAGATTAACTACCACAGCAAGGCAGCTTTAAGTATCACTCCAGCATTTCTGTCCTTCTGTTCATTAGTGTCTCTGATAGTATAAGGATATTCCTGTATCAGTGGTGTCGGCATGCTTATACTGATTTAAGATGATCTTCCTTTACAATAAGTGGCAGTTGTCTTTGTCCACCTAGAAACTTGTCCCTATCATTATATTACCTTTATACTCCTATCTGCAATACCCTATTTGAAGAAATAGTTTTCAGAATTAAAGAAACAAACCCCAAACCTCCCAAAATTGGATCTTAACATTGTTTGGAGGAGTATGTATATGTGCAAAAATTACTTACTGGCTAGTTATGCATATTTGCCATTCTGTTGCTGATAAAATGAGAAACTAACCAGAACGAACCACAGTAACATCGCTGGAGGTGGGAAGGGTAAAGAGAAATAAATTGTTGGCATTGCATTTATTAAAAAAAAAGTAGTTTTAGTAAGTAAAAATGAATTTTGTAGCGGTCTTAGTAATCGAGTAAGAAAACTGATAGGTCACTATGACATAAATGATGCTTATGGCTTAAAAAAAGGCTATGAACATGCAGTAAGAAAATGGATTTGATATCAGAATGTCAAAATTATCTGACGATAGTAGGATAACATCCCTTTCACAAATAAGGAGATTGAGAAACTGGAATGAAAACCTTGTAACTCAAGGTGAAATATGGAAGACGTTGAGAGAAAACCTGGAAAATGAAGAACAATATAAGCAGAGTGGGAAATAGCTCTGTGTGTGTGATGAGGTAGAAGGAGGAGGGACACAAATGGGAAAAGCAGCAACCTGATTTATTGTGGGAACTGACAGCACGCAAAGCAGAAAGTAACAAGTAATAGTTGGTTTTGTGCTAATTTTTAAATATTAAGCATTGTGTGTTTCTCCTGTCTCCGTGATTTCTGTTATACTTGTCAATAGTTGTAGCTATCTGACAGTCCATGTAGCAGCTTGTTAACTTGTTTTTGTGCTAGGTAACAAGTTGAGTGTTTGGAGTACTAAATGTTTCTGTTACTTGCTCAAATCGAGCTATTTTCCTGGCTGTAAATTGAGCATGCAAAACCGCAGGCCTGTTGTTCTAGCCATAGGCTGCTCACTGATGTGCTAGAAGTGATTATGTTCACTTTGCAAGTTATGCCCAAGATGTGCACAAGCTGAGTGAAGTATTTGCACCCATACAGAAAAACTCCAGTCTGACTTATGAAATCAGCTTTCTATTGTCTCCCAGATTAGTTAATGACATACCACAGGCTGCAGCTTCTGCTTGTGCTGCAGCTGGTTCTTTTCTCCCACGCTCATGCAAGGGACCTTGAGGTGGCTAAGCAGCAGAGTTTTGATCAGAAAAGGGGGGATAGAAATGGGAGGAGGAGTTTTTAAGTCTGTTTGCAATCTCCGAGAGGATAGAAAGTCACAACGCAGCAGACGTGGCTGAATGTTTGGCGTGATTTCCTTGTTTCTGTTTGAAACCTCTCTGAGGTGTGGCTTCTATCAGCCACATCTTCATGTGGGTGTAGAATTCTCTAGAGTGCAGAAACGGATTAATCAAACTAGTGTACCATGTGTGGGCAGAGCTGGGGTGGCACTGTGAGGTTTGGATCAAGCTGCTAATGGTGTTTGCACAAATTCTGCGTTCCAGCATTTTTTTTTGAAGGGAAGTGGAACATGAAGCTGTTGCCTAGGTTTGTTGTTTTTAAATTGCCATTTGGCTTAATTTGGATAAGGCTGAAAACCATTCTCAAATTCTTCCTCCTTTGTGGGTTTGACTGGGCTACTGCAGGTGTTTTTCTTAACTGAGCATGGGCCCATTGACCTACTTTTTGGTATGTGAACTTTGCATATATTAATGTAGTTTATTATGCAGTATTACCTACGGGATTAAAAATAAAAGTAGTGTGGCAAAAGGTTAGTCTTCAGAAGCCATTTGTATTGAGATGTCCCTGTGGAAAAACTGCAGTTAAAATCCTGCTTGCCTTCATTTTAATTTTATCTAGTTGATTGCTTTGTCTTACTTTGGGTATCTTTTATTTAGCAATTATGCACACACTTATTTGCCCTCAGGAATGTATTGGGTTTTGTGCATACATAGACATATACTATTCTGACAAATGTTGATCTAATTTGAAAAGTCCAAATAAATATTTAGGCATATAAAGGATGATCTCCTTTTATGACAGCCCTCAACCTCTTGCTCTCTCTGTTTTGAAGTCATTTCAAATTGGCCTGCAGGTAGTCAGCCCTTTTGGGTAAGAAAAGGGTGTGCTTCTGTTAAGTTAAGGAGTTTTTAAAAAAAAAACCAAACAAAAAAAAGTATATTTGTCACACTTTATAGATTGTGGGCAGGAATTGATTGTTACTTGTTTCCAGAATAAATGGAATAGAGTAGAAGTATGTGAAAATGCATATTCTAGAGCTTGGGTATTTCATTTGTCATCTTGCTGGTCTGCAGTTGTGGGATTTCTTCCGTTCATTGGACCTCTCATGGAAGGGCACACTTAAATGATGGTGAACATAATGATTGTTTTCAAGGAAATTCTTTGGTAGCAACATAGGATTGCATTTTCATGTCTCTGCAGGTGTTTGCAGAATTGTGTTATTGTTTTGAAGATTGTACTTGGCTCTCAAATTTTGTTTTATCCATTTCTTTTGTTTGATTTCTGTAAGTTGTTGCCATTCTGTACTTGAATAGTAGATACTTACTTCATGCCTCATTCTTGGTTGTCCTGCAGTGTTGTCCATGTCTTTAAAATAGTAGTGTAATATTTATTTTAGTTGCCAAGCTAAAATAATTCTATTCTATTAATCAGGTTTTGCTACAGCAAATAATCCTTTGTAAGGGATCAGTAAATCAGTAGTCATGTGATCTCATATGAAACAAGGGAATTCAAAGAACTCCAGTGTTTAAGTTTGTTTATTAAAACTTGAGTTGAAATAATCACACTTCTAAAAAAAAAAAAAAACCCAAACCTAACAAAGAATCTTTTATACAGTGCAGAGATTAAATTTTACTGCTGGTAGTTTGCATTACTTACTGCTTTCTGTAGTCGCAAAACTTGCAGATTAATAGCAAAAAACCAAGCCTAATGAAACTTGTACTTGTTTACACCAGTAATTTTAGTAAACTTAAAAGTTCAATACATTGATTTTTGCATGTCAGTTTGATGCGTGAGACTGAAGTACTGTTACTTAAGAATGTTAATAGCTTTACTCTGCTTAGTAGGTGAGGTATTCCTGGCAAATGGTAGAGAAAAGGTTTTAGTTAATTGCATTGAAGTCCACATTTCAGTAAATAATACTCATGTTCTGTGTGCAGTTCCATGGAACAGCTGGTGCTGTTCAGAAAAGGTTGGCATGAGTTCTTGTTAGCGTTCTGTTTAAGCCCTGAATTTGCTTCAGGGTTTGCACCTTCTGTGAGGTGCTGCTGTGGGTAGTTACACACAAATGAGCTCTGGGCTTAGTATTTTTCCTGTTGAGGTAGAACTTGCAGCCTAAAAACAGAACTCTATCAGAATAGATTTGGATACGTTTTCAGGGAGTCGGTTGCATTAATTCTGTGAATCTCATGAATTTCACTTCATTTTATCTGATTTTGGTTGCTTCTTTGTTATATTGCAATTCCATATATGGAATTGTTTCTACAGCTTTGCAATCAAAATAGCGGCTATGTGTGCTTTTGTTACATTGCTCTAAGTAGGTCTATAAAACTGCTGGTTTACTATCTCACCTCCTTTTCCACACCCTTTTCTTTGCCTTTCTCCTGGTGTTGACTGCAACTTAGCTAACAGTATCTTGAATCTTATTTTTGACCAAGATTGCAGTTGTAGTGCAGTAACTTATATAACACTTCATGAGAAATACTTTTTCTGCTTATAAAAATAGTGCAAGCTTTTTGAAATAACTGTCTTTTCTCTATCCATCTTCTGCTTAGGATAATTGTTAAATATTCTCAAAATATTGATATATAAACTTGTGTAAATGTCGATAAAACCATTAAAGTTGTTTTGGTTTGGTTTTTTTAATTGCTGAAAGAATAAGTGAGACTTCTTACCAAAACAATACGGACTTTTACTAGAGCTTTAGAAAACTAAGTGTCAGAATTATAGGGTCAGAGAATAGTTTGGGTTGGAAGTGTAGACTTTTACAATAGACTTATCATTTAAAGGTCCAAGTTGTCATGTATTTGGGGCTAGACATGGCCATATATAATGTAGAATTTCAGGGGTTTTGCCCTCATAAGGTTGTGTGTCCAAAATGTCTCCTTATGAAAAATGTGTTTCTAATGGGATTACAAGATGCAGAAAAACGTTACACGACATAGTGTAGCTTTAAAAAAACATCACTCTTGAATGAACGTGCCTATTCTCGTTGTGGTGGATTTTTTCTTCTGAATGATCGTCACCCTTTTTCAAGCTCAGTTTCTACAGGCATATCAGTTCTTGACACGCTGTTCTTTGTTGTCTTTTAGCATGCCTTGAGTTCTGCTGAAACTCATATCACTGCATTATATATACAATGTACTGGTTTGAGCTGATGTGATGGTAAAACCATACAGATTTTGCAAAGGCATTCCTGAGCAGTTAATTTGTATGCATGAATACAAACGTTCTTTACTGTTGACATGAGGAATACATATACACGTTGAAAGCAGTGAAACCTGTGCACGGATGTCAGTGCTGTAAGATTCCATTTGGAATTTGATCAGAAAGGATTTCTTCTTGTTCTTCTGTTTGTTGTCATTAGATATATACTTAGTCTGGGATGTAAATGTTGTGGGTCAGCAGCTTCTTCACAACAGCATACTTCACAAGAGCATCCTAGGAACATATGGTGAGGATACAATTAACATTTTGACTAACATTTTGTACGTAAATATGACTAATGGTATTATTTTTATTTGTATTTGTGAATTGGAGCCTTCAGTATTGGGGGGAGAGGGGAAGTTTTTATTTTAGAATCTGCATTTCAAAAGGGATGATAGAGATGCTGATTGAAAAGGGCCACTCGATGCTGAACTTGTGCTTTGAGCAAGAATATCAACTTTGTATGACAAACAAGTCATTTGGCCAGCTTCTCAAAGTCTTTAAGGGTAAAGACACCACATCCTCGTAGTGCTGCAATGTCGTCCTGGCAAAAAAGGGTTTCCTGATGTCAGACATGACCCTCTCAGTGTGTAATTTGGCTGTTGTCTCCTTTTGTATGGTCTGCCCCTGCTGTGGAGGGTTTGCCACCTGCTGTGAAGTAGCTACTGAAGGCTCCTATTAGATTACTTTAGCCTCCTCTTTGCAAGACTAAACAAGCCCAGTTTTCTGAAAACCAATCATAATCTTGAAATTATGTAGGACTGAAACTTTGTTTTCTTTTAATCCTAACAAAATTGAACAGGTTCTTTTTTTGCCTTACAAATATTGTGCTAAGTCATAAGAACATGTAGGATTAATGGATTCAAAATGAGCCTCCAAAATAAGAACAGTTGCATGCTGCAAGTGGTGCAGTCATCATCCCTGGAAGTGTTCCGAAAGTGTGCAGAGTTGGTGCTTTGGGATGTGATTTATTAGGCATGGTAGTGTCGGGCTGACACTTGCACTTGGTCTTCTTGGAGTCCTTTTCTAACTTTAATGATTCTGTGTGTGTGTTCATGTGTATACATATGGCCAAACAGTACAACACTTTACTTGAATATTGTAGATTGCCAGTTGTCTTCTTGTAAAATGATAATCTGTTTCTGTATAGGAGATATTTGTATGTTTTGCTTCAGTCTAAATAAAAATGTACATTTTATGAGATTTTTTCCTGCCTTGAGGTTATCCATGTGTTAAACCGTAACATATGAATAGTAAACAGTAGGCTTCTGAGAAAAATGAGATGAAATCACATGTAGAAAGGTTGTTTCATTGAACTGAGTTTAAGAAGATATATGAGCAGAAAATGGAACAATTTCTTATTACTCCAGTGAGAAAAAGATGCAGAGCTCATTACTCAAAACTTTTAGCAGATTCAGAGTGTTTCTATAGAATTCCCTATATTATCTTGCATAAAATAGGGAATTAGTAGCTCATGGAGAAGTAAATTTGTAGATTTGGTTAAAAGTTTTCAAACTGAATTTCTGATATACCTGGATGAAAGACTTCTCTCCTTAACAGCTTGACACTTTCATTTTTATTTAAATAAATCTTAAGATTTTAGATAGTGAAATTAAAATTTAAAGAAATGAAGGAAAACCAGAATTGTTTAATAACTGCTAAGCTAGTAGGGCAGTGGGTCAATAGTATAGTCTGTCTGGTGTAGGCTGTTTGTAATGTTACCATAGATAAAGGAAGTGAGAAAATAACTGCAGGATAGCTGTCTGTTTACAGTATGGTGAATGTACTAAGCTTTCAATTTGTGATGCTACCACTTTGAAGTAACATATTGAAACCACGTTTTTTGAAGTTGTTTCAGTTCTTGTCTTGCAATGGTCCCATCTTTGTCACATATACAAATATCATTGTTTTGATCTGTCTCAAGCATGTGTCTAATAGTTTTGGTTCATGTTGTTTCCAGAGAAAATTTCTGAATGAGTGGAATTTTTCTGAAAGTATCCTCCTAGTTTGGAAACTTTTGATTTTCTGATAATGTTAGCTGAATACGTTTTAAAATACTTACTTATGTTATTAGAGACAATGTCAACTGGTTTTGGTTTGGCATTGGTAATTAAACCACTTGTGTGGAGAGAACTTCAGCAAGCTGTTTAGGAAAGTAATGTCTATGATACCCATTTTCTGGTATCAAATATATGTTGGTTTTGCTTAGTAAACATGAAAACAGTGTCCCTCTCCACCCTAGGAGATGACTTTGTATAAAAATGGCTTTAAAATTGTTACAGAAAAAACCCCGAATCTAAAGTGAAAATTTCTACAAGTCATTAATACAGAAAATATTAAAACATTTATGTTGGCTGATAGATGTGACCCACATGGAATGGTTGGTATTTGGATGTCAGCTTTGTCAGGTGTTGCATTTAGGTCATGAGAACAGACTTTGGAGATAAAACCTGTAGAAGAATGTGTTCCTTGTATTTGATTACTTTGTAATTTCACTTTGGCTTAGAATAGTGTTACAAAACATCTTTGAGATGTGAATCACAGAACCAGGTTGGAAGAGACCCACTGGATCGTCGAGTCCAACCATTCCCTCCAATCCATAAATCATGCTCCTAAGCACCTCATCTACCCTAACCTTAAACACCTCCAGGGAAGGTGAGTCAACCACCTCCCTGGGCAGACCATTCCAATGCCTAACCACCCTCTCTGTGAAGAATTTTTTCCTAA
Source organism: Clamator glandarius (assembly GCA_033459285.1). Classification (NCBI taxonomy): domain Eukaryota; kingdom Metazoa; phylum Chordata; class Aves; order Cuculiformes; family Cuculidae; genus Clamator; species Clamator glandarius. The sequence goes on from JAUNZM010000109.1 coordinate 5,256,355, forward strand.
TCTCAAGCCTAAATCTCCCCTGGCGGAGCTTGAGGCCATTCCCTCTCGTCCTGTCCCCTGTCACTTGGGAGAAGAGGCCAGCACCCTCCTCTCCACAACCTCCCTTCAGCTTCAGGTAGTTGTAGAGAGTAATAAGGTCTCCCCTCAGCCTCCTCTTCTCCAGGCTGAACAACCCCAGCTCTCCCAGTCGCTCCTCATAAGATTTGTTCTCCAGCCCCTTCACCAGCTTTGTTGCCCTTCTCTGGACTCGCTCTAGAGCCTCAACATCCTTCTTGTGGTGAGGGGCCCAGAACTGAACACAGTACTCGAGGTGCGGTCTCACCAGTGCCGAGTACAGGGGGAGAATAACCTCCCTGGACCTGCTGGTTACGCCGTTCCTGATACAGGCCAAGATGCCATTGGCCTTCTTGGCCACCTGGGCACACTGCTGGCTCATGTTCAGTCGGTTGTCAACCAGCACCCCCAGGTCCTTCTCCTGGCAGCTTTCCAGCCAGGCTTCTCCTAGTCTGTACCTCTGCTTAGGGTTGTTGTGCCCCAAGTGCAGGACCCGGCATTTGGCCTTGTTAAACCTCATGCCGTTGGTCTCAGCCCAGCAGTCCAGCCTGTTCAGGTCCCTTTGCAGAGCCTGCCGACCCTCCACCAGATCCACACTTCCACACAGCTTGGTGTCATCTGCAAACTTGCTAAGGGAGCACTCAATGCCTTCATCCAGGTCGTTAATAAAGACATTGAACAGGGCTGGACCCAGCACTGAGCCCTGGGGAACTCCACTTGTAACTGGCCTCCAGCTGGATTTAACTCCATTTACCGTCACCCTCTGGGCCCGGTCATTCGAAGGACTTCAGCTGTGTTTTATTGTCTATAGGACTTCAGATGTGTTTTATTGTCTATGGAGGCCAGAACCTAGCAAGAGGACACCTAACAAAACAAGACAGAAACCCTAACATATCTGAAAACAATCCTAATTCAGAAAGTGTTCTTCCTGCATGTTCTATTTGTAATGTATTTCCGTTTCTGTGGGAAACGGAAGGTGTCATGTGAAATTAACTTACTGGAATTTTTGAGAATAAGATCTGATTGAATGTATTGAAGTAGAATTAATCTTTCACAGTTCTGGTTTCATTTTGCTTATGCTTAATGACTGGCAGGTGGCTTTTTAACTTTTGGAAGTTAGTATCCTTTTTGATATTGAAAATGATGGGCTGCGTGAACATGTTGATACATGATGTATTAAATGAGGTAATGTAGCAGAAACTCATATATGTTGGAATTTGGCTCTGTGCCTGTTTTTCTACTTCTTTCGGTTGCGGGGAGCAAATAACAGAAGTGTTGGTAATTGTACATGAGATACCCAGTTCCATTCACAGTATGTGTCCAGCAGAGTTTTAAAAACCCAAGGATGTTATCTTCTTGCTTTAGTCTTTTCAAATCTAATGGATACTAATCAATATTAGTGTTTAAGGTCTTGTATAAGACACTAAAATATACACTAAAAATTTTATGTTTCAAGAAATTACACGTATGTCATGAGTCATTACAAGTACTTTATAAATAATCGTCATCTGGTAAAGTTGACTACTCTTCACTATGCTCTGTTTTTTTTTCCCCAGTGTATGTCAGGCACATACACGGGGACCTAAGTGAGGACTTAAGAGTAGAATCTGTATCTCTTTATGTCACTGGTTAATTTTAAAGATGTTTTACACCAATATTCTTTTGCAGTTGATTGTAGCCTCAGTTGTCACAGTGTTAAAGTTTAAAAGCTGTTTTATACTTTCTTGTTCTTTACTCTGAGCTTTCTGTGAGTATCTTCCTGGCTGTTTCTGCTCTTCAGAAAACTGTCTTGTGCTGCCAGTAGTAAAAATACAAAAAAGCTCCTGAACAAAATGGAAAAACCCAAACCCCGCACTTGTTTTATATAGCTTGTTTTCATGTAGCGAAGTGTCATAGTTGGTCAACTTTGGGAAAAAACATATTAGATTGCTATTTTATAGTTTTGTGTATTGAATTCTTAATGCATATCCTGGCTCCTAAGTTTTGGAAACTAACCAAAAAATTGGAGCTTGAATTGAAGGGACTATAGCAATATTTGTGACAGGTATGTCTAGCAGGCACCTTGAGCTTGCTAGTCTAAGTTTGTAGAGGTGAGATGTCTCTGAAGACCTACAATTTGTGGTGTGGGCTGGCCGTAGCCCAAGTAGGCTACATTTGGAGCTTGTGACTTCTCTTGTGGGGAGAATCTTGGAGAACACACAAATTCCGAGCTTGCCGGCAGATATGTTAGAAGTTTTGTCACATTCTGTGGAGTGTTTTATTTGTGTTTTGCTGTTACTCCAACTCCTACTGTAGGAGTCTGTTTTAGGTTTTACAGGCCACAAAACCTACTTGAAAAAAACACAAATTACTTGTAATAGAGGGTTCAGTGTTGTATTTAAGTCCAGTGACATCAACTTGTTGCAGGTAAATAATGTACATAATTTTTCCACTGGATGGTTGTTAATTGCAGCAAGTAGTCTGGGATATGTCCTTTGTGCCTCTTGATGGGGAAACAAGGATCTGAAACAGTGGAGCTGGAGTTTTCTGCTCAAGTAGCATAGATGTTGTTTCACTGCATTAATTCCATTTTACAGTTTGTTGCTTACCTACTGTGTCACTGGATTTAGCAGCAGCACTGTCTGTAAAGCACAGCTCTGCCTGCTTCTGCATGGGTTTCCTCTCCACCCCCAACCCTGAGCTTTTGCTCTCACAAGTGTTTGTATAGGCACATAGAGAACAAACTCAGCCAGAATGAGTTTCCTGATCCATTCTTGAAGCATGATTGCACAAATGTGCTTATGTTGGTACAAGGGAAGGGGATAGTAGTGCAACAGGAATGAATGACAGGGGTATGAACAGTTAGGACTCCTTTTAGAATAAGTCTTTGCCTTATTCTGCTTTAAGGCATATGTAAAATTATTGCCTTGGCTCTTCCTTGTATCTGGAATATGCTCATGGGGAGCAGCTGATGGTTTTATTTTGCAATGTGTGTTGTTCAGGAACACTGCAGTTTTCTACTGCCCATTACTTCTTGAGATTTGTCTAGATGTGGAAAACTATCTTAAACTTGCGTGCAAATTGTATCTGGCTTTGATGGGAAGAGCCATGTGTTTGTAGTATGAATTTCTTACTTATTTTAAATTTGGAGCTAATGTTCTGATAATTGTAAATATCTGTGTTAACTTTGAGCAGTAGCATAACGATGATATGCTGTTTCCAAAGTTGTGTGACTATCTCATTTTTTTTAATATATTCTTTTACATTTTTTTACTTTTTTAAAAAAAACATGGGCTCTTTAGGTCTTATTTGCATCAAATAAGCCAAGGTGAACAGGGACACCATCATCAGATTTGTCAGCGCAGTTTATCACTTGGTGAAATTCATCATCAGAAAAATATTTAGCAGCATATTAGTACAAGCAAAACTGCCAGTTGTGCAGTCTGGAGTTGAGTGTTAAGTGCAGAGCAGTTCATGTAAGCTTCTGGAAGTAGGATAGTCCCTAACTAGCCAGCAATCTGCTCTACCAAGTTTTCACATAAACTAATAGGACTGTTTAAAGAAGCTGATGTTTATATATTCCTAATTACCGATATGTTGAATGGTGCTAAAAAGGAGTGTTTCATTATGATGTTATTGATTAAATATAACAAATCTATTCACTCAGTGCCTTTGTATTTCTAAAGTACAAACATTGCATGGGCTGGCAAATGTAATGCTAGAATCTTTAACAGATTTGTGTATAAAATAAGAGTGCCCTGATGCTAAGCTTCCTATATTATAAGTACAATGTTACATCTTTTCAATTTAGGTTTCAGTTGTATAATTATGATATGCTCTCTTAAAGTATAAATACATCCTGACAACATGTTGTTACAGGAACTCTGAGGGAAATGATGATGCTACAGATGGTGCTCGCAGAGGATTAAATTTGATTCCTTGGTTAGAACAGTTAATAATATACATACTAGATCAGATGGTGTAAAAGACAAGTAATTCAGTAATGTCAGCAATGTCACGCTTACATGCCTGATTCATGGATATAGGATATGATTATGAATCACATGTGAAAACAAATAGAGGAAAAACTGGTGTGGTTAGAAGTATAAGTTTAAAGTTCCATATAATTTTATGTGAAAATAATTAATGACTTTACAATTATAATTCAGAGTGTATTAACATGTTTCAGTTTACATGTCTAGAAGTGTAAGGATTTAGGTCTTAAAATATGATTTTAAAAAACATTGTTTTCTACTAGACTCTTAAAAAGAATATGTGAAGTAGCAAAATCCTTTTCAAGTGCTCCCCTCCCTCCCTTTTTCATTCCAAGAATTTGTGAACTACCTTTTCATCATGTAAAATCTTTGTTAACCCTTAAACTGTCAGCTGTGCAATCCTGTGGGTGTATTTTGCAGATCATTATCTTCCGGAAAGAAATATAGTGGCTTGTGCTCTGGTTAGCTCTTGAGCAGTGTCTGAATAGAAACTGGTACACTGAATATTGACTGCTCATGTTCACCAGGAGGCTGAAGATGAGGCTTCCAGATTTAATACACAGCAGATATGTTAACAAGGATGGAATTCTAAGCAAGAAGATGAAGTTTTAGCTGAATAACTGTTAGTAGGAAGTTTGCTTCAGAAATCACAGAGGACTTGTCAGGCATTTAAATGTCACCTGTAAATTGCTTTTCTGATTTCCTGACCAAGTTAACAAAGTGGCTTAAATGCTGTGCTACTGTTTTTCCGTAAGAGCTGACAAATTCTTGATAGATTAAATTATATGATCAGGAATATACTATGTCTTCCCCAGCTTCCTGCTGTTAGAAAAGGAAGAAGGTTTTTAGAACAGCAGAAAACAGATAGTTAGACCTAAAATATATAAGTAGTTTAGATGTATGTTGTTCGATGTGCTTAGTTGTGTTATGCATTGTCACTGAGTATATATGAGTACACATCTGTAGTTTATTTTATCAGCTTTATTAATTTTTGCTTGGCAAGTGAACTCAAATAGTAAATTTGCTGTCCTGTTTGATAGCTGTAACTCTTAAAAAATGTAGAGGATATAAGGCAAACATACTGACTATCTTGTTCATTTTGTTTGAGTTAAGGGTGTTAGCTATGAATTTAGACCATCTGTGAACCTATGTAAATTTTTTTTTCTTGGAGCTATTCTAATTTTAGATGGCAATAATTGCTATAACATGCAAAGAGTACATCATACATTTCAAAGGTGTGTTAAATACTCTTCACTAACAAATAGAGATACATGAATGAAAACTTAGATTTAAACTGCAATAATATTTCCCTCCTTGTCCTTGTACTAATAAATTTAAGTGAGTCAGACTCTTCTGTTGCTAAGAGTAAAGTTTTTTTTTAACTGAGCATTCATATATGCTTGTAGGTTTGTATAGTAAGTATTGTTAAGGTTTGAAGGAGAAAGAAATGGAGAATTTTTGATGGCTTGTGCAAGATGCATCTCCTGGTTTCTTCTTATCCTGCTTTGTTAGGGTTGGCAGGAGTTCCTCTTCTAAATCAGTCTGCTTTGGCCATTGTATACAATAATTGTCCAACTTCCTCTTCCCTTCAAACTGTGTCGTTGCTCGGGGAGGGTGTGGGAAGGAGATGGAAAAGCCATGAATCTATCTTCTTGATTTTCGTTTAGTCAGACAGAGCAGTGTTATAATTTAGTAATTAATTTCTTAATAGTGTAAATGAAGTGTTTAGATATTTTTGTCTTGTCAGAAGAATCGTTTACATGATTAACATAGTCAAACCTCTTTTTGTAAGTTCCTTTTTAAACAAGCATTGCTGATTTTGGATAGGTGCTTTTGATACTGTTAAATTACAGTAAAATTAGATTTGATGTTAAATTTAAGTCTCTTTGTAGAGTTCCTTTTCTATCTTTTCCTTTGATGCTATCAAGTTACTAAATAGCTTTCTAAGATCATGTATCATGTTTTGAATGTTTTAACAGGTGATCAGAGAATTGTCTGCCATTCTGCAGTTCCTTTTGAAGTTTTTTATCTAGAAGGAATTAGAAAAGTTTTAGTCAAAAGCTGCCTTAATGCTTGATTTTGTTAATGGCATTGTTTGACTGAATTTCTGCTTTAAATAACAAACTCTGATTTCACTATTTTGTGACTTTTTCTTTTCCCCCTTCCTGTGTATAACCCCCCTGAAATTGAAGTTCAGAATTAGACAGCTTTTTTGTGGGTGTGGAGAATGCAGAGATGAGCTAATGGTGATTTAAAGAAAAATCAAAGGCTTTCTTGTCTCATCAAGTTTCCATGTAGGGGTGGAAATATGATTTGCATGTATTAAAGATGCTGAAATGGCAGAATAAATGGACATTTCTCAATTCTGACAAAACCAGCTTTGGATCTCGTGCAAGGATCACTTGTATACATGTTGAAGTGGTATTGAATTATTTTAAGGTTGTTTGAAATGTTATCTTCTTTTACTGAAGGATGTTCAGTGGATTTTAAAAGAATTATGACGTCTTTCACAGAGCTACAAGTAGTTGTAGGAAGTTTTTTAGCATTGTGCATATATTCAGAAACAAGTGCTTCAGATACCAGGCTTCACAGCCAGGAGTTTAATCCAAGTTTTATCTGCTTTTATTGCCTGGATTTATAAAGCTAATTTCAGGAATTTCCTGGGTTTCTAATATGGAGTATTGGAAAAATCTAATGTGAGATTTTTACATTTTAAAATTTTCTGGAGACGACGATATCCTGGATATCCTTTCCTGTTGCACCCCTTCCCCTTCCTCTGCTGTCATTAGTTTGCATTTTCCTCTTCAGGAAGCTCATTTAAGTAACATCAGTGTTGTGATTAGAAGATAAGTGTATTCTGCCCTTTTTGTCAAAATTTTGTCTGTTTTTTAAGATGTTTTTAGTGGAAAGATATGCTGCAGTTATGAACTTTATTTTTCACTCTAATCATTTAAATAAATGTCACGAATGACATTGTCACGTTGACTGTTATATCCTGCTCAGCCTACTTGCCATATGGAGGAGTTTAATTATTAAGAGTAGGAGTGATTTGCTTTGGGAGCTTTTGATTGAAAGACTAAAGGAAGAAGCTCACTCTGTGGCTGTTCTTCAAACATTTGAAGATTTTAACAGCACCTTATGTAAGGATTTAAGATAAAAGCAACATGTTTATTGCCTTTATTGTGAACACCTGTTTTGAACATCTGGTGAGATTCTTGAAAATATTTGCTTTTCAGTAATTTTAGGAGTCACTACTGTATCTGACACTCAGATTTGTACTCAGGTCTTTTAAAGTCATTGCTCTGTCACTGTTTTTTTTTTTTTCCTCAAAGATTCACATTGATTGATGAAGAATTGCAATATATTACAGTACAGTGTAAAACTAAGATACAAAAGAAATGTAAGGAAATAGAAATCCTAGTTAGATGAAGATGCATTTGGTAGGGGGTTGGGGATATTGCGGTCACCTGCTTTGGCTCTGGAAAATGTAAGGAAATCCTACTTCTGTCATTGTGGTTTGCTGAAACACAGTTATTTTAAGCTGAGAGTATGTACTTAGGAAGCTGACACTTGTGTGTAGTGCTTGCCTTTTCTCTGAAGCTTCACATTATCCCAGATGGCTTCTTAGGAGCGAGGAATCCTAAAACTAGCAGAACATGGTACACTCTTGAATTCATCAGAAAAAGGCAGTCATGGAAACACTGTGGGCTTCCTTAGGGCTACCACATGTAAGCGTAAAAATGTGCTCTTCCTTCTTGATGACTGCTAATCATCCTGACAGAAAAAAAATTACATGTAGTAGCCAATCTCTCCAAATAAATCCCAACTGCATGTTGCTTTGAGCGAACTATTTTAAAGGCTTTTAATTTTGGGGTTGTGTATCTGGTTCCAGGTTCCTCTGAAAACCATAAAGGTATTGCGTGTACTTGTATTCTTAAAAAGGCTCTTTGAGGTGTTGAGAGGACGTAAGGACTCAGTGCTTTAGAGGTCAGACTGGAACTGCAAACACATGGCTAGAATCCCTCTGTCACAGGCTTTGGCACAGTCATAGCTTTATGCTCTGTGTCCATATACAAAATAGAGTGTGTGAGATAACTGTGGGATTGTGGACTATTTGTTGCTCTGTCAGCTCTTTTAATTCTGATGTCTGCTATGTGTTCACAACAAAAAAAAAAGGTAAATGCAGGATAGATGAAAGACTGTGAGATGCATAAGCCCATTTGCTTTGCAACGATTTATAATGGTGTATTCTGTGTATTCTGAAAGTAAATTTTAAAGGCTTTTCTGGCATGAGCACATGAACTTAAGGTTTAATTAACTTTCCTTGCTGGATTGTGTTGACAGTGCTGTTTTCTAAGTTTAACCCCTGTTACCTTAAGGCAATGGTTTTAAAAAAAGGTGATCCTCGCTAAAAAGAGAGGAAAAAAGGGAAGGGGGGAAAAAAAGAGTTTGAAGTGTTGCTTTCCCCTTATCTGTAAATACAAAGTTTCCTGGATACTAGGTTGGATAACTCCATACTTGATTCTTTATCAAACTGTCTCCTGTCTATACCCATGGCTTTATGCAGCTCCCTGGACTGGTGAAAACTACTTTCTCCTCTTGCTTCGGAACTAGGACACAGTTACTTAGCTATTCAAGGCAGGAGGAAGGATTGGTTCATAAGCCTCTGCCAAGTTTCTTCAGCTGTAGATTTGACATTAATTTTTCAGTAACAAATTCCCTCCTCATCACGACTAGAAGTTCTGCAACTTTCTTGCTTCTGAGCAATGTTAAAAACTGGAGTGCAAAATAACTCTTTACTAGAGTCATGTATGGTGTGCTTGTATGCCTCTTGTCCACTCCATCTAAACTGTACCTATTTTGTTTACTTTGCTGATTCTTCTGTGCTGTTTGTTAAAGGAAGAGTAAAATTCTAATCTATCAGGTTCACTCCCTGACTGAGCTTTTTGGCATCATCTCTATGCTCTTTCCTCTGATGATGATTTTGGACTAAGTGGTTTTATGACAAGACACTGGACCGGGACAGAGAAATTGATCCACACATGAAATTATCCTTAAAGGACACTAGAAGATTTGGAATCCCAGAACACCTTCAGTAGTGTGGATTCAAAGTAAAAAATTATTAATTATGCTTATTTGTTGTGGGGCCTTAGGCCTGTATTTATGGTGCTTGCTATATATTGAGAATTTTCCTTTTGGCTTTTATCTCAATTAACTGGCTGTTTGAGAAGTTTCTGAAGATATTTAATCTAGTATTAATTTAAATTGTTTCTGCCATGCAATTGAGGCAAAAATCTTGCATTTAACCTTCTTCAGAGCTGCAGATGAAATTTCCATCGGCTGTTTTTTTTGATTCAGTAGGGCTTCACAGATATACTTTTCAAATGTTTTTCTTTTATTCTTTAGGTTATGGCTTAAATTTGTTTTGAGATTGTTTTCTGAAGAGGGAGGTGATGAGCGTTGTCAGTCTGTGAATGTTTAATTTTGCTATAAGTAGATAAGTTTGAAGGTAAATCTTAGTTCTGTTTTGAGTGGGTTATATTTTTATTACAGTTGAGATGTGGTCCTACTTCATGTTTTCCAGTCCCAAAAGGAGAAATTGGAACGATATTGTCTCGTGAGAGAGATCAAATGTGCTTGGAGCCAATGCATCGGACATTTGAAGCACAAGCAGCCTGTTTACTTCTACCAAGAAGAGCCATAGCTCTTTAAAGTGATTCATGCTTAAATAACAAAAGAAAAGGGCATATTTAAGCTAAATAAGTAATTCAGTTAAGAAGCAGATCAACCTCACTGTTGAGAAAATGTACTCTGAGGAAACCTTTTTGATTTAAAAAGCTGGGCTTTTAGCTGAATAAAACGATGAAGCATTTGAATGGGTGCTTGTAGAGTGTGAACACTATTTGTCTATCATCTTCGTTATTGTGTTTGAGGGGCCTGTTTATGGGACAGTTATGACAAATACGGCAATTATGACAAATATGACAATCATACTTTCTTCTAACTTAAAACATAGTATAGATCTAATCTTGCAGTAGAAAGATGGTTCTGATATATGATTGTTTAAGTTGTCATATTCTTTGTTCATGGCTATTGGAATTTAATTATTAGCAGAACTTTGAGTTGTTTTTTTCTATTGCAAGGGAAGACTTTCTACACCAAGCACTTGATATTGCAGGGTTAAATCCTTAAACACACTAATGATAGTGATTTTTTTTCTTTGAGGCAAAAATGTGATGCATTTCAAAGCTGAAAACTTTGTCATTAGACTGGTTTAATGTTTAGTTATTTATCTTTCTGATTGGCATGAAGTAGTTCTAAAACTAGGATTTCTGTCTGTTCTGGGGCAGTGTCAGTGATGTGTTAGGGGATTTTGTGTGTTTTTTTGTTTGTTTTTGTTTAATTCGCACATGGTCATAGATAACAGGTAACTGTTCTGGGTAGTAAAACTAGTGTATAAAATAAGAATGTGTTGACTCATGTCTAGCTGTAGGGATCAGTTCTCTTAACATGCTTCTGAGATTTTTAGCTATGCCGTGGTTGCCACCTACATGCTTCTGCTTTGTAGCCTTATGCAATCTGAGTCTTATCAGCACCCATTATTTTTGATTATTTAAAAATTTGTAATAAAGACAAAAAAGTGAAATTGTGCCAACTCAATTGATATGGAAATACTAACACATTTATTTCTCTGTGCAAACTCTAGATCCTAGCCATTTTTATGTGAACTTTATTTTCATCAGTTATAAATGAGGCTTTAATAAGTTCTGTAGTAATATGAAAGCTTAATCCTTTGATAAACTACAGAAAGCAAAAATTACTCATACTGCCTTAATTTGTATTTGCATTTATACAATTAAAGTGGAGCGTATCAATTTATGGGACTAGTCAGTGCATATTTTAATGGCAGTTACAGTTGAAATTCACTATCTTGTTAAAACTGAACTTTCATAAAATTGTTTCTGTATCCTTCTCTACCTTCTGTTCCTTGATGGCATTCGGTACATCAGAATTAATGAAATAGCTAGCTATTAGTTAGTGCCAAGATCTGTGAATAAGTAGTCTTTAATGATGGTTGATCATCGTGCATTGTAGAATTCTGGAGAATTTGGCATGTGCCTCGTGGAAGGAAAAGAACAGAGATATAATACTCTGACAGGGTGGAAGCAAAGCCATCAGATGTGTGTAAATTACCAGTCTTTGGTAATGAATGCAAATGAAAATGTTCTGTTTCTGACCCAGAATCCTGTTCCACAGTGACTGCTGGTTTTGATCAGAGCATACAGGACTGAGATATCATATCTTGTTAGCAGTTGAATTTTCTTTATGATGTGCTTTCTTTCTTTTGCAGTCCTTCTTGAACATTTTGCGTTCCGTAGTACTATCTACTTTGAATGTGATCTGCAGTGTGGTTACCATCCCTTTGTTATATGTTTATGGAAGCTATGATTATAGGAGATGACAATTCTTTTTTCTGTCCTCCACTGCTCTCTGTTTATCCCAGGACTTCAGAAAGGAGGTTGGAAAATGCAGTGACTTTATTTGCTATTGCAGTGATATACTACTAAGGGTGGATGATAGAAGTTGAGATAGCAATTACAAGGATGGAAAACCCAAATCAAACAAAAAACCCCAAACTATTGCAGCCTATTCTTTGGGCTTCCTTCCTGGATGAAAAAAAAGAGTTGATCCTGCAACCCCATTTCATAAGAATTACTATTTTACAGCATAATTAGACGTTTATGACGTGGAGGCTATGTGTATTGAAGTACATGTGCGTGTATAGAAATTTAAGCCCTTTCTTGCTTGGGAACTTTGTATTCTAGAGTCACAGTAGCTAATATTTCTGTTTTGTTTTTTTCCCCCCCCTGTTTTAGATCCCTGCAGTTCACTCAGCCCACCATGCTTTACTGAGGAGGACCGATACAGTCTAGAAGCTCTCCGCATGATCCATAAGCAAATGGATGATGATAAAGACGGTGGTATTGAAGTAGATGAAAGCGATGAGGTAGGAGTAAAAAGCCTTCATTTGTGCATCTGTGAGGTCTCCCCACTGCCCCCTCCACATCTTTACGTATATGATTTTTATGTTCCAACACTTGAGTAGTTGTTCTTCTTAATTTAGCCCTTCCCACAGCCAAATGTTGAAGGAAAGGCTAACTTCTAGAATTATCTGAAATGGAACATTATTGTCCATTTTTCTAGCCTAAAGGAAAGTTTTATACAACTATGTATAAAAGCTGTTATTTTTGTGATTAGTTTGGGATAGGCTTATAGTTTTGTTTTATCTTGCAGTGAGTTAACTAAGAGTTGATGTGGTCTGCCACTTGGCATTATAGTTTCTTCGCTCTAAGGCTTTCTTGCTTAAGGTATTGCTGGGCTTTCTTGGTCACCTTAGATCTGTTCAGGGCAATTAATGGTACAGAACAATACCTGTTACAAACAGCAGTCTAGAAAGCTTTCTTATGCATTTTTGCTTACACTTTACAGACACCTCCTGCTGTAGGCTAATGGTAGATTAAGTCCTATGAACTAAGTAAGGTTGTATGTACCTTTCTGAAGATTTTTGTGACTGTTCTCAAATGATTTTTGTAGGCAGGCTCCTGGTGATCCTGGGAAAGGACTTGCCCTTGCACTTACTCTACTGTCAGGATTCTCAAAATTACTGGGTAGGGACAGAAATATCCATGCAGTTTTATTTTTCTTGATTCTGCTTTCTGGCAGTTGTCAGGCACAGGCTTGAGAAAGGAAGGGAAGTGAAGATGTCTGCTCATCTCCTGTCCCCTAAAAATGAGAGTATTGCCATGTGATTCTGAAGCCCATTCTCCCTGGAGGTGAGTGGGAGAAGAATCTAGCCCCAATTTATCTTATTTTTTTTTTGTAACGTTTCAGAGAAGATTGTTCTCCCTGAATGAGTTGTGACTTGTCAAGTTTAATGTCATGCTACTTACTTTTCTGTGTAACTGTTTACAAACAGCATCAACAGTGATTGATGTGTGGTTGATATGAGTTTTCTGAAGGAATGTTACACGATGAAGAGAGTGATCCAGAATAGAATAATGTACTTTCTAACTTCTGAGGGGAAAAAAATCCTGCCTTGTACCTCAGGAAGTGTCATGGTTAGGTAGTACAGGCACTGGAAATAGTCTGTCTCTGTTATTGCAGAATTTGGTTATTGCCATTAATGTTTGGAATGGGCACAGTCCAATATGCAAACTGAATCATTAGTGATGGATTGTGAGCTTTCTGAGGAGCTTCTGAGAACTATGTGTTTCTTTTGATTCAAGCTGCATTTGTATACGTGACAGTTGAGAAAGTTGAAAGAAAATACTGAAGTATTTGTACATTGGAAACTTTTAATTGGTGTTTGAAAGATCTGTCCTGGTTTCCAGTGGGCCATGTTTATATCTGACCTTCCTGTTCAGAGGGATGTTGAGATAAATCCAAGCAACAGAAGCTACTCTTACAACTTGTTAAAATGACTGAAATTAGAATGGTTCATGAGAGTTACTGTTACAGCTGGGGTAAAGAGACATGAGTGAAACTAAATATTTGAACTATTCACTGTGCCTAAAATGGCAGAAATGTAGCCTTTTTTTTTTTGCTAGCTCAGTTTTAATGGACAGGCGCACACTCTCCTGGGTAGAAAACCGGTTGGAAGGTGTGGTGGTAAAGGGAGTTAACTCCAGCTGGAGGCCAGTTCCAAGTGGAGTTCCCCAAGGCTCAGTGCTGGGTCCAGTCCTGTCTAATGTCTTTATCAATGACCTGGATGAAGGCATCGAGGGCACCCTTAGCAAGTTTGCAGATGACACCAAGCTGGGTGGAAGTGTGGATCTGCTGGAGGGTCGGCAGGCTCTGCAAAGGGACCTGAACAGGCTGGACTGCTGGGCTGAGACCAACGGCATGAGGTTTAACAAGGCCAAATGCCGGGTCCTGCACTTGGGGCACAACAACCCTAAGTAGTGCTACAGACTAGGAGAAACCTGGCTGGAAAGCTGCCAGGAGGAGAAGGACCTGGGGGTGTTGGTTGACAGCCGACTGAACATGAGCCAGCAATGTGCCCAGGTGGCCAAGAAGGCCAATGGCATCTTGACTTGTATCAGGAACGGCGTAACCAGCAGGTCCAGGGAGGTTATTCTCCCCCTGTACTCGGCACTGGTGAGACCGCACCTCGAGTACTGTGTTCAGTTCTGGGCCCATCACCACAATAAGGATGTTGTGGCTCTGGAGCGAGTCCAGAGAAGAGCAACAAAGCTGGTGAAGGGGCTGGAGAACAAATCTTATGAGGAACGGCTGAGAGAGCTGGGGTTGTTTAGCCTGGAGAAGAGGAGGCTGAGGGGAGACCTTATTACTCTCTACAACTACCTGAAGGGAGGTTGTGAAGAGGAGGGTGCTGGCCTCTTCTCCCAAGTGACAGGGGACAGGACGAGAGGGAATGGCCTCAAGCTCTGCCAGAGGAGATTCAGGCTTGAGATAAGGAAAGAATTTTGCATGGAAAGGGTCGTTAGGCATTGGAACGGTCTGCCCAGGGAGGTGGTTGACTCACCTTCCCTGGAGGTGTTTAAGGTGAGGATGGATGAGGTACTTAGGGGCATGGTTTAGAGTTTGGTGGGAATGGTTTGACTCGACGATCCGGTGGGTCTCTTCCAATCTGATGATTCTATGATTAAAATATTTAATGAAAAAAAAAACCCTAAATGAACTTTTTTATACATATAGTTTGCATGCAGACCAGTGGTGAATATGTATTCACATAGAATGTTTTCTTCTAAGATGTTAAAAGGAAGTCCAGAATTAATGAGAAATGTAATCTGATTGCAAGTTCAACTAGTAATCTATATGCTTGTTGTGGCACTTTTGCTGGATTTTTGCCATAATCTTCAAAGATCTGACATTTTAACAGCATAGTTATGTAGCGATCTTATTTTACTAAGTCTGTATCTATACTAGATGTATTCTAATATGCACGTTTTCAAAATGAGATTTATTTTTTTTGTCACATTGGGTAATGCTGTTTGTTTTGATTAGGAATGTGGACTGACAAAAAAAGTTTTAGAAGTGAATCTTGCAGGAAATACAGGGATTTTACTTAACAATAGTGTAATGGGCTTCGTGTTTCATGCTGCATGTTTTTTGCTTACAAGACTCCTGGAAGAGCAATATATTTAGCGTATTGATTAGATATTAATTGGCTTTTTACTTAGCAGGAAAAATGTGACAATGTAAACCAACTTTCTTCTGTTTTACCAGCACTAAAACTGTGTTAGAAATTACAAGTGTGTATTTACACTAGGTAAGGAAGTTCTTGCAAATAAGCTGTTTTGAGAGGGGAAGGTAACAAGAGCTGAAGACGTTGAGCTATTTGTTTTAATTGTTTTAATTTGGGAGTTCTCAACTGAACTAGCAACAGTGATTCTAGACACATTGCCTGCACACTGTTATTTTCCTCACGTTCCTCATGCCCTGTTCAATGTTGTAGTTTTATTTTTCCTCTGTAAAATGAGCTTTCATACACAATCATTCTCTGGAGAGAGAATTTCTCTAGGATATAAGAATGTTTGAACTTTTACAAGAAACTATTTCCTCAAAAATTTTCTGATACTGGGAGTCTTTTGTATATAACATATAGATTGGAAGGAAGCTTGTATTTGACCTTTATGAAATTGATGTGGGGAAACTTGATCTAAGTTTTTAGCATGGGATTTATTAGTCATTGAAACACATGAGGGATTTGCTGAAGTCCTCTAATTAAAATAGAGGGGCTCTAGTTTGAGCATGAATTGGTTTGGTAATTTTTTCCTTATGCTTTAGTCTGTTACTTAGAGTAAATAGCGTAACTTAGATTTTTAAAGATGAAAAGATATGAACTTTAAAGTTTGCTAGAAAATACTTTCCTAATTCTATTTACTACAAAATACTTGGGGGGGGAAGAGCTTTTGTCATAGCTACTCATATATTTGAATTTATTTATTTTTTGGCATTCAGGATTCACATAACTTTCTGATACTTGCCCTGAGTTTTCAATGTATAATTATGTACTTAAAAATAAGAAATGTAACTTAAAAAAAAAAAAAAAAAAGGCTTGGATAATATATTTGTGTCACACTTTGAAGTAGATTATTATGCCTATTTGTGCAGTTACTAATTTCTGTAAAGTAGGCTGTCACAGTGAAAAATAGTATCATAGATCAGAGAAAAAAAAACAGAAGGATGCTGAAAAGGACTGTGCTTGCCATTAGAACTGTCTAATATGAATTAGTATGAATTTCTCTATCAAATCTGTCTCCTGCTATTATTACTTTATTGCTTTATAAAAGATTGCAATTGTTTAAACTGGTTTAAAGAGGTAGGCTGTAAAAGGGTAAGTGGAAGAGAGAATGTATTACTAACTGAGGTTTTCATCATGTGTTGTGGGAGGCTATCTGCCTCAGGAAGCATCTGTTGCACCACATGCATGCAATTCATTTTAATGATGAAGAGGAACAAGCAGTAAGACAGACTTATCATATGTTCACTATTTACATAGGATTTTCCTGTTTCCAAAGAGTGTCTATATGTATAGCCTACATCAAGTCATTTACTCAACAAATCTCTCTGTAGGAAGAAAACAAATTGAAGTTTTTTGAGTATTAATATCTTACTGTGTGTCTGATGTCACACGAAGCTAGTGATGTGAATTTACAGCTTTGTGTAGGATCCTTGGATAGATCACTTACTGGAAAAATATTTTGATTTTTTTTAAGTGCACCTGCATAATTATTTAACAAAAAAATCCAACCTAACAAGCCCCACACAATGCCACCCCCCCAAAAAAAAGCCCAAAACCACTGTGTGGAGAGAAGAAGAGTCTGCAATATGGAAAGAATGAAATGATCGGAGAATGATTTTTAAGTATGGTCAAAGAAATTGGAACCTCAAGAGTGATATACAGAAGTGCCTGACTTAAAATGTTCTCAGGAGCAAGAATAAAGAGTCTAGCTGTAGTGGCCTGAATAGGGAGAATGATGGTCTTCTGTACAGAGGTTCTGTACAGAGCAGAACAAGTAGCTAGTATGATCTGGTCAGGAATAGCAATAGTAATGTAGTCTATAGTAAGTTTGAAAGAGGTAGAATATTTCACCAGCCTAAGATATTTCTTTAAGTGACTGTTTCTGAATATGCAATTTATGTTATGAAGAGCTGGTGGATGTAATCTGTGGATATCCTTGTTCTTTAATTGCTAAGGATTATAAACAATGAATGAAACATGATTTGCTAGTTTGGACCAGAGACCTATTCATTTCAGTATCTGTTCTGAACGTTAATGAGTACTAAATACTTCAGGCAAAATTGCAAGAAAATCCATGACAAGGTGATGTGGTGTTCCCATTGTAAGTATGTATAATTTGGATATTAGGAGCCTAAACTGTGAGGTGAAAAAAAAAAGTTAAAACATTAAACTCAGCATGACTAAAGGAATAGCCCTTCTGTGTTCTTTAACAAAAGCCTTTTTATGCGCAGAATTTCTCTTACTTTTGATTGATGCATCTTGTGAGGGAGTGAAGATTTAGCAGGAGATTTGGAGGGGAAGGCAGTACAGCTATGTGTGGAACAGGTGTTGAGAAATAATGGATGGCATACTCCAGAAGATTGAACTCCCTTTGTTTAGTGCATCTTGGAACCTCATTAAACTTCAGGAGGCTGCCTCAGGTATTACAGTCTCAACTCGGAGAAGTTCTGCTAGAGACTGAGCTCTTGCTTCATTTTATTGTCTGCAAATCACATTCAGCAAGATGTTAAGTGAAGTTCCATTACTTTTTGGTTTTGCCCTTATTGATATAATAAAGGTCTTTAAACTCACATTTCTATTTGTGTGTGATTTATACTTCAGTGTCAGTTGATGAGACAAAACTGTGTGGTAGAGAAATACCTAATGCCAGAGGTTCAGAAACTGAAAACACAGAACTGTTTTGCATAACACTGGGATGTCCTCTGAAGTGTGTTTTACAGCTCACTGTGCAAGGATGTTCTGTTATGAACACTGATCTTTCAAATGAGTATTTTGAGCTTTCTAACCAGTGTAGCAAAACTTTCTCCCCCAAAGCTATTGCTTTATTTGATTCCCTTAGTTTGTTGTAATTTGTTTAATAGAGGTCAGTCTTTATGTTTAATTTTATCATTCAACTGCTAATGTATTTGTCACCCTGTAGGGTGTCTTTTAGCCTTCTGAAGTTTTCTCATCAATTCTGAGCATGTCTACAGAGATTTTTTTTTTTCAGAGCAGGATGGGTATGAGCCAGGTCTTGTCTGAAAACATGGCTATGTTACGACTATGACTATGCCTGTGCAGAGAAGTCCTGCGGAGAGGCAGCATGTGTTGTAATGGGTATTGTTGCATAGAGACCTGTTCCAATGTGATTTGGATCAGACCTACCTCATGGCTTGCCTCCTTGGAGGTATCTAAGCTGATATGTAGCAGTCTGCACCTGTTTATGTAGCACTGTAGGCATTTATTCCTGCTGCAATGGAATGCTCCCCTGAAAGTTGTAACTTGGCTTTGAATTGATTGCAAAGTTTACTTTGCAGTTGTCTAGCTACAATTTTGTTTTGAACTGAGTAATCTTTTTTTTAGTAGAATTTGTAATTACTTGAGATATAGCTACAAAACAGTTACCAAGTATGTCCTTTTTTTTTTCTGTAACGGCAGCGTGTCTATTATGCTTAAATACATTTTCATATTTTACTGTGTAACATCTTTAGAAGCCATTTCAATAGAGCAGGCAGTTGTGAGTGCCGTTACACCTGCATTATAATGTGCTGCCTTTTAAAAGGACACTTGCCATCATAACTTAGTTATCAAGTGTGATATTGCAGTTGCTGCAAGGAGTCTGGTAGCTGCAGGCAGGAGGGAATGTACTGAAAGTGACCTAACTGCCTATATCTGAAGGCAGGGCTATAGAAAAACAGAAGTTGTAACTTTTGCAGGTTTTCTTTTGAAGGAATAAATATGAAGGAAATAACACTGTTAAAAGAATAGAAAGGAAAACAGTAATATTTAGCCAGGAGATGTTACTAATGGAGCTCAAAGTAAACTTGTCAGTTAGGGTGTCTGTTTTAAGTTGGTGAAACTGAAAATCATAAACTTGAGCCTTCACCCAGAACAAAATATAAGCATAGCTTATGATTACTTCCTTCTGAAGTTAGCAAGTGTGGTTCATTTTACTTTTCCACTGGCATTTGCAAAGAATGCGCTTATTAATTTGCTTCTAAAGGAGGAAGCATCTCTTGCAACTTCCATACTTGCCGTTTTGTATTGTTGCATGTGGTTTTAGTTTGGAAGTGCTCTTTTAATGTCCAACTGATATTGTATTTTGTTGTGTCTTTTTCCATCTTTTGGAAGGACTGGATTTCCATTTCCATTTATTTATTTATTGTGTGATTTTTGCTTCAGGTTAGTTTTTGGTTATCAGTTGACAGGATTTTGCTGGTTGTTACAGTACCAGCATGTCTCTGAAGAGAAAGGAAGGCTGTGGCGTACCTGACCTTATAACTCTTTTAGGGCTCCACAAGTCCTGTCCCCTCCACAGAGGAGAAAGTTTCCTCTCCATCTAGTACCTTAGGCTTTCATAGAGTCATAGAATTTCTAGGTTGGAAAAGACCATTTGGGATGTGGATCTTTGCTGAGGCACAGTTGTTATGGTACTTTTGGTATCAAAACTCCAGTTCTGAGTCTAGGTGTGGTGTTTTTTTACTCTCTACTTGTTTTTGAAGTAACTACTTTGACAAATGATTTTTTTTTGTTTATGAAGTTTTTAGGTAATTTATCTGCTGCTTTCTTGCTTTCAACTTTGTAGTTTTAAAAAGACTTCTCCCTCTTGAGTAATTATGTTGGCTAAGATAATCCTTAGATGTGTTTTGTTAGAGCTTATTCTTTTAACCACCCTATTTAGAGTTATTTTTCTAACCTTTTCTTTGTACACTTAATGACCAGGGCAACAGAAGAGAGATTAGCTGCCATGAGAAGGAACAGGAAAAAAAAAAATCCTCTCTTTACTAGAGTTGTTCTGTTTTTATGGCTTTCTTCACTTTAGGACCTGATTCCTTTTCTTAAAAGAGAACTTCCATATTAGGCTATTTTTTGAAATAAAGAACTTTTAAACAAAAGATGTTTGAATTTGTCTATCTCTTCATTAGTAAAAGCATTTGTTCTTTGAAAAATCGTGTCTTCTTTCTAACTATGCGTGTTATAACTTTACCACTGTGACCATCTGTTGTTAGAGAACCTGACTGAGGAAGTCATGATGATATTCTTGGAGGATCTAGGAGAAATATAGGTAGGATTGAACAGCAGAAAGGTTCTTTTCTTGAAATTTTCCTAAATACATAATCTCTCCCTCTGCGGAATAACTGGTTATTAAATGCAAGCTGCTTACAAGTTTGTGTTGACCTTTTTAAAAAAGGGACTTCATCAATTACTCTAAGCAGTCTCTCAGTATAAACTGGATCTTTTCCACTGTTGCCCTCTTCTCATGGGAGATCTTGTGCTTCAAACTTGGATTTGTTTTCTGTATTTGTGATAAAATTTGAAATCAGACTTTTCATTTTCTCCCCTCAATTTGTTAGTGTAGCTGCTTGTGTTCTAGCAGTATGTTGAGGTGAGTTCATCCACTAACTATTGCTCCCCCTGCGGGCTCTTTAGCAGAACGACATGAAATGCTGGATCTTTTCCATAAACTCTTGTTTGCATTACTTACAGGTTACCATGGCACCCAGATATCTGTCCCACTTTTAAAATTGGAATGCTTTCCTATAGAATCTTATATTGCTTTAAGGTGAGAAATGACACCTTGAAGCTTTTCTGTTTATCAGTTGGCATCCAACCTGTATTTAGAACCAGAAGACATGTATAGGTTTATGATTGGATTTAGAAAAGGCAGCTAGTATTTTATCTCAAGTCTTGCAGTTAGAGGAAAAACCTTAATCCCTTCTCATATTTTTAGGTCCTTCACTTCCTTGTAAGAGTGAAGTTTTTAATAAGGGGAAATTGATAAGCAACAACTTTTCTATCTCTTGCAATTTCTTGAATGACATAATCTCTAGATTTGCTAGAAATGGAGCCTGTGTGGGTAGCTGTGCAGGTAAATTATTATCAGGACTAAATGTTAAGAAGTGGGGTATTTTTACAGGTTGCTCGACCTTCTTGATTACCTCTGCTTGAAGTGGTGATAACGTGACCAGCCATGTAAAAAGCTGTTGTTTGAGTTAGCTGTCATGACTATATAGTTGTTTTTGTTTGAGCAGCTTTATCCTTCAGGAACTGAAGAAAGCAAGCAATCTGATGTGGAAGGTTACTTAGCTCTCATGTTAGCTTTCTGCTACTAATGTGAAGTTTTCCACCCACAGAAACTGTTCATGCTATGCTTTTAGGTACTGATATCTATGGAAAGTTTCCACTATTAATGGGAGATGGTTTGCTAATCAGTATTCCAATTTTTCTAGGCCTGTACGTAATAAAAATCAAACAGGTTTTACAGTTTCATGCTTTCTTTATTTCCTTGTATATATTTGGAGAACCTGTTCATAGTGACTTAACAAATTCTGATACAACGCTGCTATATATGATGTGATTGCAGGATCTTCCTTTTTATCATGGTTATTCAAAGGCAAAGCATGGTATTTTGTCATAGGATTCCTATTGATTACTGAGAATGAAACAGCTTTGTGTAATGCTTCTGTGTTTGGAGTGTAACCACTAAGGAACGATTAGCAAAATGAAAATTGGCCCATAAATGACTTCTGTTTTTAAATTTGATGAAATAGAAGTCAAATTTTTGTTGTGTAATAAATCTTTCTCTCATCCCTTAAGCAGTTGCATTTAACTGCTGTAGCAGTATTCATGTATTACTCATCTTTAAAGGACTGGCACACTCTCAAATCCTGGTCTTGTCTTCAAGTAGGTGAAGTTGGTTAAATATCCTAAGAGTAGGGAAGCTTACAATATGACTTGTAGGGTGCATTCTTGTAATTACTGTAAATCTAACGCATACTAATAATGTCGTGAAGCCTAGTGTACTTGCAACTGCATCTTCACTTTCTCTAGCATTTAATCATTGTGAAAATAAAGTCCTGTAAAAGCGTTTAGCTTTTTAAGCTTTTGATGTAGTCAACTTGTATGAATCATGTGCTGCTTGCATGGGGAAGAGATAGTAAAGATTCTTGTGCCCAATTTCCTTGTAGATTCTGTTGAGAAATTGTCATTTTGGCATTTAAGATGATGATTTCCCTTTTCTTCAGTTTCTAAGGGAAGATATGCAATACAAGGATGCCTCTAATAAACATAGTCACCTGCACAGAGAAGACAAACACATCACCATTGAGGATCTGTGGAAACGCTGGAAAACATCTGAAGGTAGGCAAAGTAGAGTAACTAAAAATTATGGTGGTTATTGAAGTAGATATATATCTATATATAAAACAATTCTATTTCGATTCAGAAAGTCATTTAGAGTAGTAAATGAGTGACCTCTTTTAAAACATCTTCATGAATTTGTTTTGGTACTGTTGTTTATAGGCATATGTAAACCTGACTAAAAACACATTCAGTCTAGCTAGTGTTGCCTCTTGATGTGCTGGGTGTACACTAAGGAAATTAAGATAGCTTACACACTCAGTATGGGGCTGTAGTTTACTATGGTGCCTGTTGCTAATGCTCAATTACAGAAAGGCATTTTTTTTTAATATAGGACAACCTAAGTGCTACTGTCAAGCTGTTTTTTAATGATTATTATACGTTGTGTTAAGTGGAAACTAATGCGCTTCCACTTCTATGTAAACTTTCTTTGGGCTACAAATATTCCCAAATCAAAAGGCTATACTTAACAAGTATACTTAACAGGTGTTCATTGCTGAATGTGTTCCAGGATGTAGTGATCAAAAAAGGAATTTCCAGAGGTACAGAATGTTGGAGGAATTAGGAGAAAAATATTTAATTTCCCCCCTGCCTTATCATGAAGGTGATACACTAATAGTGAATGTATAGAGATCTAAAAGTTAGTATTAGCCAAACAACTAAAAGTAGAAACAGAAGAGGAATGAAACTAGTAACATGCTGTTGGTTAATCCTGCTACTACAGGAAGTCATTGAAGTGCAGTCTGAGGTAATACATTGTTTGCTGTGTAGTAAGTATCTACATTTGATCCACTATTTTTAGCTCTATCATTTCAAAATTTTTCTAAGTGCTTATTCAGTAGAGATCTTGTTCAATGAAAATATTGCAATTAAATTGTCATAGAGAGTTACGTCCCTACAGTTGTTTGTCTACCTTGAGAGTAATTCTTCAAAAATGTTAGTGGTGTCAGAAGTATCTAATTTGTCTATTATGTATATCTTTGTTCCAAGTTTCTTTAATGTAGTGATCATCTCAAAAGATTTTGAGAGTAATGTCTGGTCTTACTGTGTCAACTCAGATGCTTTACTATGCATCCTTCTGAGAAAACAAGTTGCTCAACAAGGGAGGCCCTTAGCATGAGACTCCCAGACGGTGCCTGGTGACTATTAGAAAGCATGAAGCCTCTCGGATGATAAACTACTTTCACTTAATGTTAGGAAACATGAAAAATACTCCTTTTCCTTTCTGGTAATTTTAGGAGTTTTGATTTATTTTACTTATGTGCTGTTAGGTCATAGTGCCAATTCAGTGTAATTTAACAGCGCTAATCAAGAGGGGGGAAGGTAGTGTAAATGATGGTATCAATTATTTGAAAGTTTAAGTAGTCTGTTTAGGTGTCTGTGTGAGAATTATAAGCTCTAAATAGTGCCCTTGACAGTGCCCACTAGTGCTTATGTTGAATAAAACTGCCCAGTCTTTCCCATAAAGCTGACTTTATGTGGATGTTTGTCTTAAGTATTTGTCAGGTAGCTTAAAGATGCTTTCTGTGGAAGGTACTGGTGATGTGAGACAGATAAGATTTGAGGGAACAAAGTGAAAACAGAGTTTATGGTAAACTAAGTGCATCATTACTCTTTGGTGTCTCCCTTTAGGATTAAGAAAAACAGAGGTTGTTTTTAAGTAATTGCTTGAGAAGGATATTACGCAGTGAGTGGAACCCTAAGGACTGGCTCTGTTCTAAGCTTTTAAAAAAAAATACCTAATAAAATAAAAAACCTGACTTCAGAATATTGCTTTTCTGGCAAAAAGGGTGGGCTTTTGGTATCCCCACCAGGTGCAGAATCCTTAAGGCATAGTCTGTGGTAGTGTGTATTAAAGGAATTTCAAGGCTGCATGGAAGGAATCAGTCATAGCTTAAATCAGCACCTAGCCTATTATTGAAGTCCTTTAGTATAAAACAAGACTGCCACTTGATTTAGTTAAGTTGATATTAGTTATGCTTTTTGTGACCGTTTAAATGTTTTAATCTCGTAATCTAATTCTACAGAAAGAACTCTGTTTTGAGGAGTGGCTAGGAACTAGTATAGCTGTGAAAGTCCTCTGAATTCTATTATTGTGTGTGCGCCTGCTTTTTAAATGTAAATACCAGTGTTTACTACTTGTATGGTATTTACTTTGCCATTTCCTTTTCTTTCTAAATAAGCAGTATTTATATGTGTACAGAGCCTTTCAGCTATTCTAAAGTATCGAGCTTAGTAGTTACTGTTGGGTTAAAATCCAAGGTGCATCTTCAGTATTTTTTTTCTACAAGCACCCTGAAGAGGTGGTAGGTGTGAATGCAACATAGGTGACAGATAAACGCTTGTTTTGATGTCTGAATATCAGTCTGTTGTACAATTCTCTTTGAAAGTTCTGTATCACAAGGGTGTCTGCCTTCTCTTTTTTTTTGCCCCTCTGGTGGGCTAAGATCATATGAATTTGCTCTCTGAAGAGAGATGTGTAGATATTTAGTCTTAATAGTAAGGGTGTCTGTAATCAGCACACAGGGGCCTTCAGCTGGGTAATTCTCTGTCCTGTCTTGGTGAACAGGGAGTGTGCTGCATGTTTGGTGATGTATGGTGGTCTCTTGGGACTTGATGTTTTGTAGCAAGGTAAAACTGTAGGTCAAAACTGGAATTAATGAATAAGTTATTGTTTTCAGACTAATCCAAGCCCTACCAAAAACTAGTTTTTATTAAAAAAAAGAGCAGTTTTTCTTTAGAGGTCAAATATGCCATAATGATAACATATAGAGTGTCGTGTAGACAGCTATATAACACAAAAAAGCTTGGCCCTTGCCTTGTGAGTATGTCTTTTTCATCTCTTTTCTTCTCTATGGAAAGCTGGAGGTGACCTAAAATCTGGTACCTTATTTATTAGGGGAAAAAGATTTAAAAAGTAACTTTGTTTTTGTGTTGTATTTACCTGCTATATTCTGAGGTGCTGTTACACCAGTGTTCTTGCAGCAACTGGTACTAAGCTGCATACCGCAAAGGTGTTCTGGTTGCCTTGTGCTTTCTTAATTGTGTGCTGTCTCAGGTTTTAAATATCCAGAGACTAGAAATGCATGCACGCAGGGCTTGGTTGATGATGAGTTACATAATGCTGCGTGCTGTTCCAGGCAGGACCAGTGCAGCACTGCAGGCTGGCACTTCTATGTGACAGGAAACAAGAGCTGTAGTGTTAAACTGTTGAAAAGAAGTTGGGGTCGCTTCTCACTTGCTTTATCATGCTATTTAAAAACCTACTAGTGGTAGCATATTTTATGCTGATGTTGCTGTGGAAGGTCCTGCTAAAACAAAAATATCTTTTGAATCCTCTGTGCTTCACAGAACAACCTTGTGTTTTTCTATATTGCCTGTTCAGCTTGTTCTCAACTTGAAGCCTAGTATGGTTGTCCTTCATTTCTTGCTATGAAATACTCCTACAAAATATAATTTGATTTTTCGAAGGGTTTAGAAGAATTTAAACTTGTGATTTGAAATAGAACAGCTGATCCAAGTCTAGAGACTTAAGTGTTCCACTGGGGTGTAAACACTGTGGCTTCTACACCTGGCTGCCCAAAGCATATTGCTGGCATCCTTTTTCCCAAGACAGCTACTTGTGAAAATAGGTGTGAGCAGGAAGGATAGCATGATTACTCTAATGCTTTCTGCGTTTAATCTGAGTTGCTACTTCACTATCTGAAAAAACTATTTTTTTGGGTGCTAAAAGAAGGAAAAGTTACAGCTGCACCTAATTAGTAGGAGCTGACACATTTTAATTGGCAGTGTTCATGGAGATACATTTCAGCTGGCCTGCTTGATTTTCAGTACACCTGGTATATATCACTTGTCTTGTGTCATGTTTCAGTAGGTTATAACTGCTTCTGCTGAAGAAAGGCTAGTTTGCTTCTCAGTATTGTATTCTGTCGTAGAATAAACATAAATGTCAGTCATAAGGTCTTACTAGAGACAAGTCAAGCAATACTTCTTACAATATGTAACTTAAATAAGATACCAACAAAAAGAAACAGCATAGGTGTTTTCATTGATAGGTATCAGCCTCCCAAGGCTCCACTGTAATGCTGTAGGAAAGAGAGGGTGGGGTAGTTTGGGCCTGTTTCCACCTGGAAAAGTTGGAGTTTTGGAGGCACTGACGCTAGAATTCATTGAGGATATGTCCTTGTGATTAGGTTTCTAAGGAAATGTCTGCCAAGCTTCATCACATAGAAGTAGTTTTAGAGAGAGTAATGTTGAAAGAAAAAGTTGTTTCTTCATGTGAAGTTATGTCTGTCCAGAAGGAGACTGTCACTTTCTTTCATATGCAGACAAACTTCTGCAGACATCATAAGCTGAGAGAACGATTTCCCTTCAGCTTTGTTCGTGTGAAGTTGTAAGCTGTAGCAGCTGGCCTGTAAGGGTCAGAAATGGGATATTTTTTTTTAATTGTAAAATATGTGGGTAGTATTTATTTTCTTACAGAATCTGTAGCTGTGAAAGATTATGTAAGCTGTTCCTGTTATACAGGAAAATAATTGATTATTGTGTACATATTTAAATGATTTTTCTTAGTAGGTACATTGCCTTAAATGGCTACAGTACCTGCTGATGTGTTTAGTTCTGCAAGGACGAAAGGATTGAGGCTGAAATCAGTTTAAGTAGATAAAAGTCACAAGATGTCCTGATTTAAACTAAAGCAAAACACTGAATTATTCTGTGGAATATTTAATAAAGAAATGTTTCTATTGGTTCCATTCTTGTTTGTTTATAGTTTGCCTAAACTTCCTGAGAAGTATATAATAAAAAAGGCAAAATGCAAGAAACAGCTTAATGAATGTTAATGCTGTTTTTTTCAGCAGTTATATATGGTTATAGCCTCTCACTCTCTGTAAACTATTGCTTTTCTTGCTTGTCTCCTATGTTTTATTATTGCCTTTTACAGAATTTAAAGATAATTTAACTGACTTTTTCTTTCAGTTCATAACTGGACTCAAGAGGATACTCTTCAGTGGCTGTCAGAATTTGTTGAACTACCCCAATATGAAAAGAATTTTAGAGACAGCAATGTCAATGGAACAACACTTCCCAGGTGAACATTTCTTGTGGATTAATTTCATATAATTCCCTGCAAGTTGCTGCTTTAGCCTGTATGTAGGAACAACTATGTGAACCTAGAGTCTAATGAGATGTGGTCAAATGCAAGAAGAGAGAGACGACCCAGCAGTTTTGAAGAGCTGGCTGCACTTTTTTTTTCTGCCAAAATACTTCAAAATATAAATGCTTCTTGCCACTCCTTTCATCTTAGTTTTGTTTCTTGTTGTTGAAGCTTTTATCAATCATCACATAATTCTGTTTAGTAATGAACTTTCTTTTGAATGACTTCAAATCTATTGTATGGGTATACATTTAAAACTGTTTGCAGAACTCCATTTCTTAAGCATAACTACTAAATTGGAGTATTGTTTATATTGCAGAGAGTTGGTGTTGCAAGTCTGCAAACATGCCATTACCTTTAACTATGCTGAATGGATTTATTTCACAATTATTCCAGAAAGAAAATAATAGGGAAGTGATTTGAAGTTCTTCCTCTGCCACATGCTGATATGCTTTTTTTATAGTACTACTGGCATTGTATGATATCGCTCACTCTAATTGTTTAACTATAATCTGTGTAGCTGCGGGAAATGCTATTGGTGTTTTTAATATGGCTTGTGGAATAGATAATCTTCTGTCTTACCATTAACAGGATAGCAGTAAATGAACATGCTTTCATGATCTCTCACTTGAAAATAATTGACCGGAGTCATAGACAGAAGCTTCAGCTTAAAGCCTTGGATGTTGTTTTATTTGGACCTCTCACACGTTAGTAACTTTTTTGAGTTTTTTCTTATCTCATATTTGTAAGAATTCACCAGCAAATTCTTTCAGTGACACTTGATACTGTAGATAGGACAGCTTGCTTATTTTGTGGATGCACTGACAGATTTTTTGGCATGCATTGTGGAGCTGGGCAATGAATTAAAAAATGTTATGAAGATGCTGGGATCAGGACAGTTTCACTTCTGTGTGTAAGGTTACATAGAAATTTTAGTATAACCCCACTTTGCAGATGGCTGTTGGCATTTATGTTACAAGAAGTGTCCTCTAAAGCTTTTGACTGTTTAAGTTGCACTTATAGCTAATGTTACTTTCAGTTACTATTTAGCTTGGACATTGTAAGCTGGGATGCTGGAATGATAGGAGGTGACCTTCCCCAAGGAAGGAAAAAGGATATTGTGGGGTTCAAATCCAATACTCGTATCTTTTGTGCAGACTCAAGTTTAAGTGAAGTTCAGTTTAGTGCGGCAGTTCCACATCTGACCCATTTTAGCATATGCAGACGTTTCCTTACAACACCACCAGTGGTCTGCGTTCTTGTTTGTACACTCTTACACTTCTGTTGTGTTACTGCGCATGTTGAGTATTCCTGAACTAGGAGTTCCTTTCAGAGCTTGGAGATCAAGTGACTAGTGAACGGCTTTGCAAAAGCCAGGCCAGATCTGACCTGCCCAATTGATCTGAGTTACTTTGTCAGATCTGAGCTGGAGATTTTTAGGGGAAAGCAGCAATTTGTGTTTGTATTATAACTTTAAAGCTAGCAGAAACTGTTGTATACAAGTTTGTTTTACAAAGGTGCGAGTGACTATAAAAATTACATTAACAAAGGTGTATGTGAATCTTGGATATGATACTTCGACAATCCAGATTTTGCTTTTGGAAAGTGCTGCAATTAGTTAGTTTACCCTTTGAAAGTCTACTCTATTTCATACAAGTGCATTTTAAACTCAGCTTATGGTATTCAAGAGCGTACAGACTGGGGACAACTTACTCAAAGATAACTAAAGTTCCTACTGACCTGAAAGTGTAGTTGGGGAAACTCTCAACTCATTTATATAAGGATACAGACTATGTGTTGTAGAAGTTTAGTAACCTTTCCTCACTCTATTGTATGTTTTAGTATAGTGCAAGTAGATTGTACTAGAGCAGTTTTGTATATTGTATGGAAAATGCTCTGGAATCTGTTTGAAAGGTTGAATGGTAATTGTTGGAGATGAATTAGGTAAATGAACTGGAATCCTGTTTAGCATTTATTCTGTCACCTTTTAGACGGCAGGGACAAAAAAAAGTCCCTAGTCTGTTGTTGATAACAGTGAACTCATTAATGATTATATTATTCTCTTTACAGGTCCTCCTCACAACTGGATGAAGGATTTTATATTAACAGTTTCTATAGTTATTGGGTTTGGAGGTTGCTGGTTTGCATATACACAAAACAGAACCTCAAGAGAGCATATCACAAAAATGATGAAGGACTTAGAAAGTCTCCAAACAGCAGAGCAAAGTCTTCTTGACTTGCAGGAAAGGTATATTAAAAAAAAAGAGTTGCTGTTTAGGTGTCCTTTTGTTTTGAGTTCAAATACAAGTACAGACCTTTACAGTCATAAATTATTTGCATTAATCTGCCTTTGGAGTTTCTTCATCTTAATTTTGTGTGGAAATTGCCATTTCAGTGATGATGAGGTTTTGGGTAAATGTTGCTTCTGGGTTTTTTAGCAGGCAATATGAACTTGCAGGTGGGGAATAGAGATTCAGTCTTTTTTAACCACAAATTTACAAGTATGTACTGTTATTTTCATATTACAATTTGCGTTGGGATTCTCACATATGTGGAAATGAGAACATTTCTTTTGCTTATGAACTCTTAAGACTGAAGCAGACCTGGACTGATTACTTTCTTTTGCTTACTTATCATTATGAGAGTTGATAGTTTTCTCTGGTGCACGTGCAACTTAAAATACAAGACTTCATAGACAATTGATCTTAATGTATCTTAAATGAAGATTAATCTAGAAGTTTGCTTATTTTGTCTGTTAACAGACATCACATCATGTGATGTAATTGCTCCGGGTTCATGAAGCTTGCACAGTCTTTTTTATCACAGAATGGTTGAGTTTGGAAGGGACTTCTGGAGGTCATCTGGTCCAGCTCCACCTGCTCAAGCAGGATCACCTAGAACAGGTTGCCTAGGACCATGTCCAGGCAGCTTCTGAATATATTCAAGAGCGTGGACTCTACCACCTCAGTGGGCAACCTCTGCCAGTGCTGGTTCACCCTCAAGGTGAAAAAGTGTTTTCTGATGTTCAGATGGAACCTCTTGTGTTGCGGTTTGTGCCCATTGCCTCTTGCTCTGTCACTGGACACGTTTTCTTCTTCTGAGGACTGCAACTGTTAACAAATATGCTGTGTATTTTCGCATTTTTTTTGTTCAATTGTGAAGGCTTGAGAAGGCACAAGAAGAGAATAGAAATGTTGCTGTGGAAAAGCAAAATCTGGAGCGCAAAATGATGGATGAGATCAATGATGCGAAACGGGAAGCTCATCGCCTAAGGGAGTTGAGGGAGGGAGCTGAATGTGAGCTCAGCAGGCTCAAATATGCAGAGGAAGAGTTAGTACAGGTATCTGCAAACTGTTCACAATTGGTCCTGATATTATTAGATCCTTAGAAGTGTTTAAAGCAGCATTTCTCTAATGCTATATTTGAATGGAAAAATTCTAAGAGTGCTTAATGATTGCTTGTCAGTCATGCCATTATCTAGTATAGTAAAATAATCCTGAAACCATAAGAAGACATACACTTTGTATATTAGCTTATCATGATGTTGTTGGATTCATGGGACAAAATATATACAAAAGCTTTTTTTTCTATCTTATTATCAGTTGAGAGATATTAACTTTTTCTTACTCTTCTGAGTAGCAATAGATTGTGTTTATTGTACCAAATAAAAATGCTGTCTTACAAATACATTTAAACTTCAAATTAGGGAACTCTATATATGTATCATAGGGAAAAAGATTCTGAGCATACTATAGTATATAGAAATTCGTATGCTGTATTTCAGAAATGACTGATCTGCCTTCCTGATAGCAATTGGTACACATAAAGCTCTGTAAAGCCTTAGTATGTTGCTGTGGGGTATAAAGGTGCTTATATTTCACTTTCTTCTGCTGTCAGACCTAATGATACTCTCGGTGACACTCTTTTCTGATTGCTAGGTTCGCATGGCTTTAAAAAAGGCTGAGAAGGAGTTTGAGCTGAGAAGTAATTGGTCTGTTCCTGAAGCTTTGCAGAAGTGGCTTCAGTTAACACATGAAGTTGAAGTACAATATTACAACATCAAAAGACAGCATGCAGAAATGCAATTAGCAATTGCCAAAGATGAGGTACTTACACTCTTCAGCTACTTAAATAATTTTCTGATCTGTTGCTAGATATATGAAATTGTAAATATGAATTATTCAAATAAACGTTTGGATATTTTTCTCCTCTGAGTTGTTTGCTATCTGTCAACATTGCTAATGTTTTGTCATTTGTTTATAACTTCTAGTTTTATGCATTTCATTTTATCCTGGATTTTAGGCAGAAAAGATAAAAAAGAAGCGAAGCACTGTGTTTGGAACATTACATGTTGCACATAGCTCCTCTCTGGATGAAGTCGACCATAAAATCCTTGAAGCAAAGTAAGAGTATTACCACGATGTATATTCTTTTGTGTTTATTCATGGAACAGTGGGATATTTTGAGAGTTATGGAATTTAGTAACTCAATGATTTTGCACTTTTAAGGAAAAGACCTTAAAATATACTAGTGTCTTAGTAGTTTTGCAGTTAAGTATGAGATTTTAGAAGATATTAAATTGTGACTATTTGGACAGTCCTAATGGATCTTTTGGTGTACTGGAGTGCCAGCACTTGTATTGCTTTGTTTTATCACCAAGAACAGTGTATGTAACTTTAATGCATGCTTTTCTTTAGGAAAGCACTCTCTGAGTTGACGACATGTTTGCGGGAGCGTCTTTATCGATGGCAACAGATTGAGAAGATTTGTGGTTTTCAAATAGCGCACAATTCTGGGCTACCAAGCTTGACCTCTTCTCTCTACTCTGATCACAGCTGGGTAGTTATGCCTCGAGTTTCTATTCCTCCTTACCCAATTGCAGGGGGAGTTGATGACCTAGATGAAGATACTCCTCCAATTGTTTCACAGTTTCATGGTAAGTGGTGTGAGCTCCGTAAGAAGAAAGGGGAAAGGTTGTGAAGACGTGGGATTTTAAAGTTAGGTGGGAGAAGAGTGCTGAAATCAAACAGGATTGGATCCAAGTCAAAAGGACCAAAATTTAATCTGGCATTTCAGATGCATCTTGTACAAAACCACTTGCATGAAACTCAAAAATGAGTTTGCAATAAAGATAACATGAAGTAAAGGCCTTTTGTTGATTTTAGTGGGAGAGTTGAGGGCAAATTCAGCTAAGGTTTTGAAAGTCATGCTGGGATTGCAACTTAGACAAAAATCTATAATGAGCAATGCTGAATTTCGGTTAACACGTTAATTCTTTTTCAAATGTAAGGGATGGAGTTACTCTAGGGTCTCGTAAGCTACTAGGAAGATTGCACCCTTCAAAAGGCCACGTACTATGTAGCTTTTCAAACATTCTGTAGTGGCTGGAACAAAATGCTGCTGTTTTCCAAGGGAAGCTTTCAGCAAAATGTTTCTGCTTGGATACTGCAAGTAGTTTGATTGTGAGGCAGAGAGGCAAGTGCTTGAGGGAGGGAAATCCAGCTTTGGTTAAACTATCATCAAATGATGTACACAAGGGATTCAGACCACCCTTGTATCTTGAGTCATTGTGCCAGTACAAGGTGTTTTTCATAGAATTTGTGATCAGCTGGCCTCTGGGGGAAAATTAAAAAGACGAGCTCCCATGTAGCTATTCAAAGAAGCAATATTAAGCTGAGGAATGAGTAGGTAAGGAAACTTTGTATGTGTACGTTTGTCTTCAAGAGCTTGGATTCTCACAAGAAATTAGAACTGTATTTTAAAACAGCATGAAGAGAAGGGTTGCCATTTTGCTGGCTGCATTTAGTGTTCCTTGGGTGTATAAGCGTACTAACCTTTTTTCTGCAGGCCATCTTGTAAAGTTCACAAATCCCATTGCAACACTAATGAAAGTTCTGATCTCTTTTGAAGAATGCTGTCTCTCACCATCTTCACTGGGAAGGCTTTGATTTAAACCCTAGCAACAAATTTCTTAGATGGCCAAATAAAATATGGAGGCCTAGATTTAAACTTCCAGATCTGTATAGAAAAGCCTGTGGTCTGATATTAAAATGAAGATTTTCATTTGTTATTATGACTTTCCAGATAGTCTAAGTAGCATAAAATGACAAAATACTTGGATAAGTCTTGGATAAGACTATAGATTTATGGGCTTATTTTTAGTCTCTCTTCTCATTCAGGTCTTCTATAGAAGTGAAGCCAGAGAGGAAGGTGCAGTTGAGTCAGAGGAACTATGATTACAGAAGGACTGTACAATTTGTAAAAGCATACTTAATGGAAACTTTACTGTATGCTTTTGCAAATATGATTTAAAAAAGGTTAGAAGTTCAATTAATTTGTAAGTATTTAGCTAATGGATGTTGTCTCAGTAAGGAGAACTATCTGATGCTTAGTAACAGTATGAAAGCTTTAAATATGTTTTTCTGAATTTTGTTAAGGCATGAGTGCCTGATTTTGTTAGTGATCAGGTGCTAGCTTTTAAAATTCTGCTCAGTAAAAAAAACCTGGAAACATTTGGGAGTGGGGAAAGGGAGGGAAAATATGTTAAATGATCTGTTGATGAAACCAGTTCAGTTATCAAATTATTATAGGTTAGTTTGGTAACTGTTAAATTATTTCCATCCTTTAGGAAAAAATGACAAATGCACATAAGGAAAAACAAGTAAAATAGCTTGCCTCGTCGATGCCCCTTTGAGCAAAATGCAGTGTGCAGATGTCAGTTATGACCAAGACAGTTCAGTTTAGGGCCAGACACTAAACAATCTGGGTTGTTACCTTGCCCCAGCATCCTTTGGTCTCTTAAGACTGACAAAATTTGAAGTCTGCCAGACAACTGCCTTTGTGCCGCAGCAATTGAGATGGTAGGATGGTGTGAAGTAATAGATCTGTTTAATTAAGGCTGAGCTGAACTGCAAAAAGGGGATAAAGAAATAGATGAGTGAGACTGGAACAAAGACACTACAGAAAGGTGACAGTGAAACTTATGTTTTTCTGCTGACTGAGTAGGATTCATCTGATTCCTTGTTTATCGAGTTTCATGTTTACTAGAAAATTCTATTTGTTAAATTGTCATAACTGAATCCTTCACAATCCCATGTATATACAGCAACAAGGAACCCAAATGCTTGTAATGTGTCTCAAAATTCACTGATGGTACAGTCTTGTTCTCTTTTACACCAGTGAGTAGGATGGCATCTGGTTTACCAGGACATATTACAAATTTCCTAAAGGGGTTCTTATTCTCTTATATCACTTCACATTTGCTTTTTTAAAGAATGTTTTTGTAATGACAGAAGTTTATTTTTGAACTGTCAACACCTGCTTCTCAGGTGAATACAGAGTTCATCAGAAGTCAAATCAAAAGTTTCTTGCATGACAACTGTCATGTTGGGACTTGTAAATCTTTCTTTTTTGCTCAGCCTGGCAGGAAACAAAGTCTAAAGAGCTGGTGAAGGTGCAGCTGCTTGCTGTTTTCTTAAAGCTGTGATTTCCTATATTAAAAGCAGAGTGACAGCTCAACCTTTTCTGAGATTTCAGGAAAGGAAGTAGTAATACAACTGATGTTAAACTGGTGTCTCCAAAAATAAAATGCATTTTGTCAGGCTAGACATCCAGGTCTACAAAAATAATTACTTTTTTCAGTGTCTTGTGTTCAGTAAATACTTTGAAAATCAGTAGGTATGGTCTGTCTCACCTGAGCAGTTGTGCGTTCTGTGGGGCATTTTGAGTTTGAGAAATCCTAAGGCTCATAACAGTGAGCCTGAAAACAGATCTGTAGATTTATTTCCATAGAATAATTGCTGCCTAATCATTTTGGAAGGAGGAATTGGGTTAGGAACATTTTAATTTGTCATTTCTTGTTAGATACTTTCCTGGCCAAGTCTTGTGTTGGCATGTCTGCACATCATTAGTATTTCTGTTTCCAGAAATTCATAGTTAGCTTGGCAAAAAGAGTTATCAAATAGGAAATGCCTGAGCTCAAAATGAGGTTGAATTCTCTAATTCCATTATCTTATGCAAATGAAATTGGTCTTACATGCCTAACATAAATTTCAAGTAATGCAATGTATTTCAGTTAGCTGTTTGGTTAGGTATTATACCTACATTGCAAACTTTTACATATTCTTTTAAGCTCCAAATAGTCACACAACTAAAATACAGGATATTGCATAACATACTAATTTTAGCACTGCTCTTTTTTATAATGGTCAGGAGTTTTAGTAGAATTTATCTCTCTGTTCTCAAGAGAGCATAGTGAGCTAGAGCTTTGCGCACATGGTCAGAGTAATATTTGGCAGGCAAAAAACTGCTACAGTTTCATCTTGGTTAGCTTCTTCATCTAACTGTAGAATGTGTAAGGTGATGCCAGTCTTATTTCCCCTCTAAACAGTAGAGCAGCGTCTAAGCTGCTTAAGAATCACCGTGGCTAAAGCAGATACCTGCTATTTAGTCTTCAGAGTAGATATTGTTGACATCAATGTCACTTGGAGGGTTTTGGTTTGCTTTTTCTTTGCCCCAGGGTCCATTGTAAAACCTTCCTGCACGCTGGCAAGAAGCAGTAGCTTGTGTCGGTCCAGACGCAGTGTTGTGCCATCATCTCCACAGTCTCAGCATGCTTTGCACTCCCCTGACCCTGACATCCTTTCTGTGTCGAGCTGCCCAGCTCTTTATCGAACTGAAGAGGAGGAGGAAGCGATTTACTTCTCTGCTGATAAACAATGGTATGGAGTTTAGCAAACAGCACTCAGAACTTCTGTAGGATTAATTGAGAATAACAGTTTAGAATTAGAGGTTGAACCAAGCTAAAAGTTAAAGTAATCTGTAGGATAATATAAATTAATATAGTCCACATGGAACAGAGAGGGTTCTTGTCTGGTATGTGTATGTAAATAGCTAGCATGTCATATACAGTTAAGTAATGTCACAATCCAGGGTGCACTGAACTAACCCTGATTCTCCATTACAATATGTTGCTGGCTTTTACATCTGAAACTAGGATCAAAAGCAATGTCAGCTACTGGGCGAAGAGAAGATGGATGGTAACACAATTCTTACAGCATGTTGAGCGTGTACCTACTCTTGTTACATGGCCTCATAGGAAAAGGTTAAATTCCTTTTGGAAGGAGCAAATGAGCTTGTTGAAAGGTAGGGACACTTGTCCTGAAGGAACTTTTTGTATGTGATAGGCTTATATCTCATTCTTTCATTTCATAACTTTTCTGACTTCACGTGCCAGAAAGATAGTTTTTGTTCTTTGAAGTGAGATGCAAATAGCTGATTCTGGGCAGTTGTTGCTGTCCACAAAAACAAGATCACACAAATTTAATTATCTTAAGTTTAGATAATTAAATAACATAATGCAAGCTGTAAGTGCAAATGTTTAATGTTCTCTTTTGTTAATTACTAAAGAAAAGTGTGGGTGGTGCTTTTAGACTCATGTTATTGATTTTAATTTAGTTTCATGTTTAATGGCATTAAGGAAATAATAGTTTCATTATATTTTCTTCTCTCTCTGCTCTGACTCAGGGAAGTACAGGAAACAGGTTCGGAATGTGACTCCTTAAATTCATCAACTGGAAAGAAGCAGTCTCCTCCAGCAAGTCTTGAGATATATCACACGCTTTCTCCTCAGAAAGTATCCCCAGAAGAATTCTCACTGGAGGAATCATCTACAGGAGACTCCTCTTCTCTAACTCCAGATATTTCTAGGGGGTCTCCTGACTGTGTAGGCATGGCAGAAACTAAGAGCATGATCTTTAGTCCTGCAAGCAAAGTTTATAATGGAATCCTGGAGAAGTCCTGCAGCATGAACCAGCTTTCAACTGGGATCCCAGTCCCAAAGCCTCGGCACACCTCGTGTTCTTCAGCCGGCAGTGATAGCAAGCCCAGCCACGAAGCTGCTTCTGTCCCTAGGATTAGTAGCATCCCACAGGACCTCTACCAAAATAGTGAAAAAAGTAAAAAGCCATCGAAAATAAAAAGCCTCTTTAAGAAGAAGTGTAAGTGAGGTGGGCAGAAGATACCTATAGTAATGCTATAAGAACTCTGTTTTTTAAATCTTTAGGAATGTAATTCCATTTGAGCATTCCAGACTGGATGCCCTAATGGAATGCTCTTTGTAGGTCAACTATATTTAACTGTACCGTCAAAGGTTGTGCCAGCTGTCAATGAGAAATCATTAAAAAGTTCAGACAGTTTACATTCATTTCTGTCTATTTATTTCTTTTTTTGTAGTTTGTCTTTTTTAGTGTTTTTTTTAAATTTTTTTTTTCTTTTTAATTCATAAACCATTTTTAAGCCACTTTGGACTTCTGAGCTTTAATGGACTAGTAAGCCTTCCTGGGCTTGCAAAATTTTCTTGTTTACTAGAACAACTTCCTGTCTTTCCATAGAGCTAGGACATTTATCTACTGGACTTCAAGAATATAAAAGAAGTAGAACTAATTGAATTGCACTACTGTTTTACAGACTGGAAAATTCTCCCTGCAAGTGAAACTGAAAGACTTGTATATGACTGAGAAGATGAATCTTTTCACTTTTAGATCTTTTGGGGTTTTTAAGTAGAATATAGGATTTCTAACTGACTTGATTTCTGGAAATGGAAATGCCATGCTTTTATTATTGGAAACTTTGTTAGATGCATTTATTATTAGAATGGTTCAAGTCCTGCTGTAAAGATCATGTTTTTCCCAGGACTTTCACTGTGATTCTACTTCACTGCAGGCTCTAAAAAAAAAAAAAAGTAATTTTAAAGAGAAGAGGCTCTTGATTCCTTATGCAAATGATGGATATGAAACTTGACTGAGGACTGAAAATATTCACCCTTCTAAAATGAGGAGGGGAATAGTAGCTTTTGTTTACAGACTGACAGACATTGGATGCTTGGTTTGTGAAAGTTTGTATTGTGGTAAAGACACTAAATTGGAAACGTTGTTGTGCTTGGGAATGTTCCAATTTTAGCTGATACTTGTTTCAGACATGTTTCAGAGGTCCTGTTAATTGAAAGCTGTTGTAGGCTGCATTGCTTATGCTTACTGCTGTATGTAAGTTATTATATTTTCTGGATTAGCTATTAATGTCTTAATGTCCTCCTTTTGTAAGATTTCATACGCTTTATTTTTGTATAGTTTGAAGATTTAGCTGTTCAGACATGTCTGAAGTAAATGGTATAATTTTATAATGCATACTGTTATACTAACTCATAATTTTAGATAAAAAGATACATAAAAGTGAGACTCCACATGCTTCAGACAAAAGCAATTTTTATGTTAAGCTTTTATGGGGAGAGGTGAAATTGCTATAAGGCAACAAGGAAGCAGTCTTAGGGCAACGATAGCTAGTTGTTCAAAAACATCTTTTTATTTTTTTAAACAGTCAGACATATAAACATACTGCTTGAGTAACAGTGCCTTTCATTCAGTTTGTCTGAAAATATTAATGCTGAGCAGGAATTTATTTTGAGGTACATTCCAAAGAGATACTTCTTGCTTTAGCGAACACAAGCATTTTATCCAGTGATGACTGAGTAGTTTCAGCTATACAGTATTCCAGTTGCCTCGGTCACAGGTGCCACTGCCAGGTACCTGTGATTTGGCGCTTACTTCTTGCCAATACGTACATGCTGTACTGTATGAAAGAATTAATTCACTGACTGCCTGATTCACTTCACTGTCTAACAAAGAGAACTGTCATACAGAAAAGCATAGGAGGAATCAACTTGTTTGGTAAAGTTTGGAAAAGAGAAAAATTGGTGGGATAGAAAATAAAGGAAACACGATAATGTTCCATTATTCTCTGAATCATCAGATTGAAGAGCTGTAGCTGCAAACAACTCATTAACAAGGTAAAATTATCTCTTTGGCCAAAATTGTAGAATCTATACATGGTAGATAAAAAAGGAAGCAATGCAAAAATACCTGTGCCAGAGAACCACCTCAATACTGAGCATTCAGAGTTGTAGTTAAAAGCCTGAGGAAGTACTTGAACATATACAAAGGGAGAAAATGCATAAGCAGGGGACTTATTTTGCTTCCCAAACCCCATGCAGAAGAGTACTACCAGAAACATACTTAATTTTGATATCTGCACTTGAGAAGCCTATAGTGATAACTGAGTTTAAAGTAAGGTCTGGGTCTGGATAATAGACATGCAGTGTGAGGTTAAGGAACTTTTGTCATTACCAAAGATAAAGAAATGGCATTTTGATACTGAAGAGTAAATATTTACACATGAAAAAAATATCTGGTACTGAAGACTAGGCAGACAGTACTTATAAATCCTGACATCGAAGTCGGGCAAACTCAAATACTGAGAAGCCAAAACACACAAATTCAGTTTTCTACAGTAAGTCTAACTAAAAATTGAAATGGATGAGATGTTGGGCTCTTCTTTGATTGTGAGTGTAAGTGTTGATTATCTTTTTAAAATACACAATTTAACTGTCTTCTGGGAAAAATGTGTCATGGCGTTGTATGAATAACTCAGATGAGATTATTGTAATGAAAGATTTTGGCTTCAAAATGGCAGACTTTTGGAGCACAGACTACTCTCAACACTCAGTTTATAATGAACTGTCCTGTAACTTTATAGTTTCTACTTAATAATTAGTATAGAACTAAAAGCTTAAGTTAATATGATCAGAAGTGTTAAGTATTGTTTACTGGAGTACAAACTGTAATTTTAAGTTTATAGAGTTGGATTTTTTTTTAAATCGTTTTAATAAACCTCTTGCTCATCTTGCCAGCTAAATTTATCCACAATCTAAATGATTTGCATTGCTCCTACTATGGTTATTGTAGAAATGCTTACCTTCAAACTGTTAGCAAACTTTTGTTAAGGTATATTGAGAGTACTGATTCCAAATAGATCCTCATTGGCAAACATCAAATCCAGTCTTAATGTTCAAGTACCTGGCATGTGTTAACGTCTCAGAAGTGAGACTGTGCTTTAAAAGGTCCTCTGTTTGCTTAATAGTGTAATTTGAACTGACTGGCAGTCAGTGAGTCTAGCCAGCATTCTGACCACTGAAACTTCTGTAAGACAAGTTAATCACTTGGGGAAATCATCTAGTGTCATCATCTTTAAATGGCTGAGGACTTCCTGAGCTCTGAACTCAGAATGGTTGTGATCAGAGGTTTGTTTTTCTATTTTAGTGTTTATAGATAAAATCCATGCTCTGTTTTAAATTCTCTAGTCTCTTTCAGAAGGTGAGGATCTTTGCTTTCTTAAATATTTTGTTAGAGTCCTTTCAGGACAGCAGCCCTTTTGTGGAAACTACCTAAAAGGATTCTTCCTAAAGAGGTTACCATTTTAGTCTTTCACCTGTAAAAGGAAGAAATGTCAAGTGTGTTCTATATAAAGAAGAAAACCCTCTCTATTCTTCCAAAACTGAACAAACCAAACTTTTCCACAATTCTTACTAAAGTGATGGGATGCTTCTATCCAAATAGTCTAAAAATTTTAGCAAACCCATTTCTGGTTGGCATGGGGAATGGTTTTAACCAGCTTATGGTGGACTTTGATATTAAATCAGTTAATTCCTTTTTCCCTGGTCATTAATGGATATTTTTTTTTTTTGTCAGTTCCAGGCACATGCCAACCTTTTTTTTTTTTTCCCCACTTCACTGACACCTAGGTAGCAGATTATCGTCCACTTTCTGATGGGGAATTTGCTGAAAGAGGGAAGATCCTCCATTGTAGTGAGGTTGATAACATTATAGAAAGGATACAATTCCTCATTTGGAAGACTTGAAGGTGGTGAAGCCAAGGATACTTGACTTTGATTTTCTTGTGATATTTATGGATGCCAGCTTGAGTCAGGCATTAACTTACAACTGATTAAAA
Source organism: Clamator glandarius (assembly GCA_033459285.1). Classification (NCBI taxonomy): domain Eukaryota; kingdom Metazoa; phylum Chordata; class Aves; order Cuculiformes; family Cuculidae; genus Clamator; species Clamator glandarius. Next base: position 5,297,768 of record JAUNZM010000109.1, read on the forward strand.
GCCTAAAAAAGATGAAACTAATTAGAAATGGAAGCTTTCAAGATTTTGCCCTGCTGTTTTCCAAGGTATAGGAAGATAACATGCACAGGAGGGAGATCAGCTCTACTTAGCCTTTCTTGTACCACCGGCTTTTAGAACTTCAGGATAGTATCATTCCATTTCCAAGATACATTGCTGGAGAGGGATTATTACCGTAATTTTATAATGTATGCAAAGAAGCATTTTTCACTGACTTACAAACTTGGGAGAAAAAGGTAAATAAACAATGGTTAACTTAATTTTTTGCCACAGAAGGATTTACTGGTTCTTGGACCTCTTTTCTATTTGCTTATCTCCTTGTATGATATGTTAAGTAGGGTGAACATGGCTTTCTAATCTGTTCCAATTGCTCTGACTGAAGTGATGCATTTCTGTCTCATGTTTGAAACACAAACAATGCTAGCTCTGAGTTGCTGTAAACATTTTAATCCTGGATGTTGAATCTTCATTGACTAATGGTTCAGCCTATTAAGGCTGTTTGATTCCAAGTGCTGGTAAATTTTTCTATTAATTACTTAAACACAGATGTTTGTGTAAGCTGTAACCAAAAAAGGCTTTTGCCAGTAGAATTTGACTGCCTAACAGCATGTAAATGTTTGGGTAACCATTCTTTGAGGCTTCAGTAGCGGTTCAACAGTGTTGTACACATTCTCAACAGATAACTTTCCCTTCCAGCCCTGTCGAGATGGTGCTGATCTGAAATGCCACTTAGTTCCCTCTTGCATAAAGAGAATGCACTGATTCTTATGAAGTGTAACAATATTAATCTTTAAACTGTTGTTCCCAGTTGCTCTCACATCTGACATTACTTAAGCAACATAGCAGTACTTATCAGCTTGCTTCAGTCCTTCAGAAATAAAATGGATGTGTGTTACCTCTTTTTCTCTACAACTCAAGTTTACCAATTTGTGTGTTCTGTGTATTTAACACTTGAAATGAAGGTGGGAAGGTTGGTCTCTTAGATGTTAAGGAAGACACAGAGTAAAAAAAAAAAAAAAAAAAAATCCTCTTGGTCACTGCAGAGGATGAAAAAGAGTCCGGAGGTATTTAATCTGCTCCAGAGTCAGAAGAGTCAGAAATGCTTACAGTTTACATTGCTGGAGATCAGAGGTACATTAGTTCTCAAAGCTTTCAGATCACTAACTCTTTACTCAAGAAAGAAGTACTCTACAGGGCATCACCTTCATATTACTATCTCATTTTTGACCCAACATTAAATTTGGTAGTTACAGCACTAACTTACATGCCAGGGCTCAGAGCAGTTTCTGATAATGATTTCATTGGCCCATCTTAAAGTAAATTTTTGTTTAATATGTGGTAAAGATATATCAAAATTAAGACTTTCTCTTTTACATTCCTTTTACTTTAATTCAACTCAGTTATTTATGATTCTTCTATTGTTAAAAAAATATTCAGCTATTAACACTTTATTCATATTTAGAAATTCAGTGTTTTGTTTCAGCTGAGAATTACTAATAGAGAAGTTTTAGATATTTTGCTTTTTACAGACTAGATTATAGTTGAGTATTGTAAAAACACTGCTGTACTTCAGTTGAATTAGGTACAGCATTGACTGGTGCAATTTGTGTATTAGTGGTAAAGTTATCTTTCGTTATCCTTCTGAATTTCTCCTTTTTTATTTTTTTTATTTGTATCTTAATTTGATGCTACACAATTATTTTCAGACTTGAATTAATTTAAAATTAAGATCAGTGAGTATGGTCCTACAAAAGTCATTCTTCAATTGTCAGTCCATTCTTATGGCAATGAATTAAAATCTTGAATATTTATACTAGCTTATTAGCTTGTTAGGTGGTGGAATAGATTCCTGGAACTCTTCAGGTGGACGGTAGAGAATTTCTGAAGTGTGAACCAAGTAACTTATGTTCTTTATCAGCTTTCAAATCCATCTCCCAATAAGACCTAGTCTCCCCATTGGAATGTAGATGTACTTACTGCCTGGGAATTTGTAGTTAATCATATTTGGCTATCTAATTCTAGGAACTTGCATGTGCACTATGCTTGCTTGCTTTTCAATAGCTGGGAAAATCTATAAGAGATCTTGGGGATTTGTTAAAAAAATTGCTGTTTGGAGAAAAAAAAAAAAGTCTTACAAGAGAGATCTGTCAGGCTGTGAACTGACTAGAACCAACAAAGATTCCAGCTCTTTATCTAAAAGAACTATTTAAATAGTTCTTAAGGAAATGAATTGTGTAGCATGTGTGGTTTCACATTGCTGTCCTCTAAGAAACAAAAATAATTAAAATACCCTACATTTCAGCAAGCCTAGCTGGGAGATATCTTGCCCTGTTTTGATTTTTAATTTAAATAACATTGAGTTGTAGTGAGTGTTCAGCATATTAATGCCTGACTTATAAGATTAGCAGAATTGGAATGATTTGCATTGTTTTGTTTAATTACAGCTTAATAAAAATGTAGATATTTGCATAAAGCCCATCATTGCATCTGGTATGCTTCAATGACATAGCAAATAAGAGGACCAAGACAAGTAAATATGTGCACAATTTAAATCTTACTTGAGATGCTTTACTGTTCTGGGAAGACATTTTGTTCCCCATGCCAATTTCGCTCTTCCTTTGTTTCCTCTTAGCCTCTTTGTTTTCATTAGTTGAATTAAAATAAGAAACAAAGCCTTCAGACTGACTACTTTCTATCTCTCTAATATACACACACTGTACTTGCTTTTAACTTCCTCTGCTGCATGTTGTTAATGCTGTACACAAATGCAGTTGGAGTATTTCTTTGGTGTTGTACAGCATGATGCATTTCATTCTCCTTTCTAGTTTACGTCCCATTAGCTATATATTGCTTTACAATTGGAAAACTGAGTTTTTGGGAATTAAGTCTGTTTGCATATAGAAATTTTTTTTTCTGTGAGTCTTATGAGAAATGTCTTGCTTGGAGAGTGTCGGACAGTATTTTTATGTGTTTATTCATGTTACTTTGCTTTATTTTATAAATGGATATTGATTTCTGATGTGTTGTTACACTTAATGTTAAATAAATTTTACTTACATTTTGAAAAGTGAAACTGTGTTAGTGAAAATGTTATGTTTATTCATCTTAGACTGTTTCCAGAGTATATAAAATTTGCTTTTGATTTTTGCTTTTTAATTTTTTTGTTTAACTTGAGATAAATTTCTTTGTTCTGTTTTGGATTCTGGCTAATATTTCTTTACTTCTTGATATTATTAAAGATTAACAGCAATATTACAGTGAGAGGAAAGGTAGAGACAATTTTCTTTGACAGGGTGCTTCAGTTAGGCTTGGATATCCCAAATCTTACTGCTTTTGCTTGAAAGAGCATTTCTGATTTTAAGTTGCTTCGTATTTGTAATGTGGATTTTGTGTTCTTTCTTCCAAACAAGTTGAGAAGCCTTTCCGGATGATGGAATAACGCATAGCCTTGTGATTTTGAGCGTGAGGATTAGTTTGAGAACCTGTGCCTCTCAAACATCAATAGCAACAAAGTCCTCACTGTTGCTTAATATTCCTTCTAATGCGTAGCCACGAGCTACCAGCAGTTGTAGAAGAAGCAGTAGCTATGCATCGAAAAGAGCTTTTTATAAAAGTGGTTTCTCTCTTTGCTTCCACATAGGTGGGACCTGATTACAAGCTTGAAGTGAGACAAATGAGTGAGTGACAGGCATAGAATCACACATGTGGGCAATACAGGTGGGGAAGGTGGGATCAATGTAAAACATGTTTAGAAAACTGAAGAGTGTAAAATAACTTAGTTATCTTTCTTGAATAAAAATTAGAATACTGATGATCAAATCTGTTTATAAATAATTTTCAGCTGAAGTTAAATATAGCCCTTTTCAGGAGCAATACCTTGGTGTGTGAGAGTTGGTCACTGGTTTCACTTCAGTTTGTCATTAGTGCTCTTGACTGAACGATGTTGATTGTGTATCAATGTAAAAAGCATATGGAATGGCAAAGCCTAAATCAGCTCTGCATCTTCAGAGAGCTAAATAACTTTCTATTGGAGACCTACTGTTAATTTCTCCTTTTTTTCTTTGAGCTATTATAGCTTAGCTTGTAAGAAATGCCTTATTTTATTGCAAGACTTGGCATCTGAGCAAATGGGACACAGACATTCTAATTCCAAGGGATATTACTGAGCCTTGGTTAATTAACAACTTCAACAAGCTGGTCTTTGGTCATAGGTATTGTTTGTTTTTTTACTTTTTCCTAGATGAACTGCTTTTGATGAGTATTGAAGTCCTTTTCCTTACTCTATCAAATATAGGCTTTTAAACTGATGTTTTTACCAGCTCCACTGGGTGATGGCATTGCTTGTTGCATCCTTGCCCTCTGTGAGATGGACAGTGTGAATAGGGTTGAAACAGAACAGCTAGTCTTTTGTAAGGTCCTTTGGGTGTGGAGCTGTTCCTAGGGATAAAGAGCAGAAAACATTTCTTTATTCAAGAAATTTCTCTGAATTCAAAGTAAAGTTTAGCTGAGTTTCTTGTCAGTGTAATGCTGCAGTACTTGTCTACTTCCATCCTGTTTCTCTCCTACTTCTGTACTTATTATTTCTCCCCAGTGTTTGAAGAGGAAGTGAAATGGCAAACTGAAGAAACGAAAATAAATATATAGCTAATTTCTGAAGGCCAGGGTTTGTCTGTATTCTAAGAAGTCCTATCTTTTAGTTCATGGCTGTTAAAATGCTGGAAGTAATTTCTGAACCTCATGCTGGATTTCAGTTTGTTCTGTATGTTACTTACTTCTTAATAAAGCTATTGATTCACTAGTTTTTCTCATAGATTTAATACAGAGAAGACTTAGCTATAGGAAAATATACTGGAAATTGAAAGTCATGATTACAGCATTTGAGTGGAAGCATGTGAAATACATGAATGGAGAAAGGCTGAGAACAAGGGCAAAGGAAAAAGAGTGGACTCTTATTTGTTTGTATTCTGGAATACAAGAATCTGGAATAATGATTGGAAAGATGAGGTGTTATATATGAGGGAAGTTCAAACACAGACTATGTAATTGCTGAAGGGCTTCTCTTCCCTGCACTTTTACTCCTGCTCTCATAAGATACACTCTGCTTTTAAGGTGTTGATATAAAATCCTGAAGAGGATTGTAAATGGAAATACTGCTTTGGGGAAAGAGAAAATCCATTCTGCTTGCTGCTCATCTTATGGAATGTGTTAATCTTTTCGCAACAGTTTTTGAGAAAATTGTTTGAGAAAGATTAAAAAAACATCAGAAATAACATTCTACCTCCTATGCCAGGAATGCTCCAAGATCAATGACTAGCCTAAATCTCTCCAAGAGAAAAAAATTCCAGCTACTAAACCTTGTACTGTTTGTAGTGCTTTCTTTTTTTCAGTAGGCTGTTGGCTAGTTAGAGCGTATAGCAGCCTGAATAATTGTTGTTTATATTGCCAGAGAATTTGAGTAATTTCTATATGGGATGTTTTCTAAATCAGGCCTGGGTTACTTCTGCTGCTTTGCTTTTGTCAGTGTATCTTATGTTACAGGCAAACCGAATGTGTTTTGTGTTTTTTTTTTTGGAATATTCAAAATTTTTTTATTGGAATTTTGTTTTGTTGGGCCTTGAGCAATTGATTCCCAGCATGCCTGGCCAGAGCTACAGGGCATTGCTGGGGATCATGTCTGAGGCAACTGCTGTAGCTATTCTCCCCTTGCCAGTATTAGCCATAGACAGGTGTACTTAGTTTCATTGAGGCTCAGCAGGGAATGGAGAAAATTCTCGTTCACCAAAATATTGAGGCTTTTTCAATCTAAATCATGATAATATAAGTTAAGAAAAAGCCTTGAAGGAGCACTTGTTACTGCAATCCAGAATCAGATTATTTTCTTGAAAAGAGAAATTAAGATTTACCAATTCCCAAAGTACGGGAAATAAAGTAAGACATAATTCCTCTTGCAAAGGGCTACAAAAGATATTGTTTGTCACACTTCAGCTAAAAGTTAAGAAACTAAAAGGAGTAGTATGCTTGTATAGCTCATAGGAGCAGTGAAGGACCTCAAGGCACCATGTTAGATTTATCCTTAAATAACTTCAAAAAAGATAAGAAAGAAGTAATGTGTATTAACAAGTGGAGAAGAACAATTAGATGATCAGTTTTCATAAATATATAAACTACTTGATCCCTAGAATGCTCTAGATATGATTTAGAGCTTGGAAAGAGACTCGACAGCCCAAGGTACAATTTGGTGTTTAGCTGCTCATCAACTTGAACATGCACAATATCAGAAATAGAACTGAGTGTAGTAAATGCAGTGATAAAGACATTCCCAGTATGGCCAGTTGTGCAAGGTGAGTTGCTGTGATAATTAATTATCTTATAAGTGCTAACTTTACTCTTTTTGAATCAATCATATTGAGAGCTATGTTGTAACATTCAGCATCAGAGCAAGCTGAAGAGAAAACCAAACTATGCCCCCCCCCATGCATCTGAAAGGCCCTTATTAGCAATGTTGAATGGTAATAATTTGAGGAATATCTGGAGATCCTATAATTTAAAAATTAAGGTCTTACAGGAGTCCTTTGAAGGGGAGCTGTGCAAAAGCAGAAGCTCCTGCTGGCATTTTCTTCAAACCCAGCTAAAGACCATGGACTTTCCTATGCCTTGCTCCTGAGCATATAGCAGAGTACACAGTTTTGCTGCTTATGGTCCCCCTGGTTTATCTAGAGCTATTGACATTGAGTGTGAGATCCTCAATAACAGTTATTCATTCTGCTCTCAAGAATCTTAGATGGACCCTTTGCCAAACTTGGCAAGAATATATGCTCCATGCCACTTATCTGCTGTACACATCTGTAGGTAAAAGGTGAAATATTTTGGTTTAGATGATTTTTTTTTTTTTGGCTTCTCTAAGATCTTCTAGTATTCCTGTGGAACCAAATTGTTCTGAGATTTCTATGGAAATAATTTGCCTTCCTTGGTACTGATTCACTGTAAAGGCTATTTTAGATTTGTATATACTGTAGTGAAGAATTCTCAAGCGTCCTGTTTTCCAGGGGAGCTCTGACAAACACATTATCAAACAACTGTGATTGATTTTTGTTGCATTACAACCAAACATTAATTTTTATCTTTTGTTCCGGAGGGAGAAGAGGGTGTATGTTTTCCATCCTTTTAAAGATACTCTTCGTCTCCAAGCACTATGTAAACTGGCATATGTTAAATTCTGAACATCAATGGAGAAAGAAGCACTGTAATTCACACTTTTGGGTCTGACAGCTAAGTCGCAAATATGCTAACATTCAACTTGTTGGTTATTATTGCTGCTCCTTTTCACAAGGGAAAATTAGTATGCACATTAGAGGATGACTTCTCTACAAAGAATTACATAAACTAGGCAGGCAGCTCAATTTCTTAGCTGTTTGTGAAAGTCTTTTATTCCTCTGTATTCCCTGTCTCAGAGAAGTCAAACATTTATTTGAGCAGAATGACTTGAAAATTAAACAAATTGTTCCCTCAGCCTGAACTTTACTGAAAGACTAGCTGTTTTCAATTTGTTTTTGTTTTTGAAGGTCTTGCCTGCTGAAGACTTCAGGGAAGTCTGTGTGTCCTACCAGCGGATGTTTTTGCATACAAGAAAAGAAGGAATTGTAGGATCTAAGGACACCTGCTTTGACCAATACACTGCTTGCTGTAGAGTGTAGCTGGAACAATCAAAAATTTGAGGGATTGTGAAGAGTAGCAAAGGAATGAATTAAAATCTTGTTTCAGTATTATTTTTCGGGAAAGTGTTTTTGGGTTTTGCATGTATAATCAAAAGTCTCCTTGAATTTTTATAGCTTACTGGTATGGACACCAGAAAGATTTACCAATACCTGTGTTTTTCAAGATTTTTTAAGTAAGTATCCTATACAATTGAAGAGTTTAGTGCTCCATCAGCTTGTCAACTTGAAATTATAACTCACGCAAGTTACCTTGAACATGTCTTCCAAGTCAAATATCTTCCAATGAGATTATTACTAATGTTTCTGTTACGGTTCTGCCCCAGTTTCTGGTAGTATGATATGGTCAACTGAAACCAGCAAATTCTTGACAGTCATGCTGGAAGCACAACCAAAACTTTAATTACTGAAGTTTTATTTGTACTTCCCCTCCACAGCGTTGTAGGATTGGATCATACAAATACATAGTAAATGGCTGTTGTGTATGAGACTGCACTCCGTGTCTTTATAGTGTAAGAATATAACTTACTATTACATATAGTCAGGACTACTGCAAATCATTTACTTAGTAAAAATGAGGTAGTGTGGTGTTCTTTATTTCAGAATTTCAATGATAAAACATAGCAGTAAAGTCTTGCAACTGTGAAGAAGTTTGCTTAGTGAACCTTTTTTTAACACAGCCCAGTTCATCTTATGTGGTAAAGGCTGCTCTGGAAATACTCTATGAAACTGCAGGTCTTTCAAAGCTGCCTTCAATGAACCAGTAGGACTTTGTTCTTTCCATTTCAGCAGCCAGATAAAGCTGCTCCAACTGAGATTTCCCAGTGTACTCCGAGTTAGTATTTGATCACTCTTCCTAGACTGCTACTGATTGTGCTTGGAACATTTTGAAAGCTTTACCTGACAGGACCCAACCTAGAGCAGCTCAGCCAGCTTCAGCCTCAATGAAATAACTGCTACTTAGTATGGCAATTTTCACAGTAATAAGACAGGGAAACAAAAAAACCTTCCCCCTCCAAAGTTGGCATTGTCTGCTTCAAACACATCAGCTAAATATGTGAATACATATATGTATTTGTATATATATGTGTGTGTGTATATACATAGTTAAGGATCCATATAAATTCACTTTAACACCTTAGAGCAATGAATCTTCCGTGTGAAGAATTGTGTCATTTTGTCTATTGTCACTTCGAAGTGAAAGATTTCTGTTGTTTTCTGGCCCTTCAGAGGCAAGTATTGACAAAGTTGGTACCTTTGGATCTTTGCTTTAACGCAAATAGATAGCATAATACATTTAGTTAAGCTTCAGACAAGAACTTGAAATCTAGTTCTTATTGTCATTTATTTGCTTTGTGACTTTTAATTAGACAGTTCAATTGTTCTGTAAAGTAAAGGTAATAGTGACTGGCTTCCTGAAAGGGGCCAAATGAATGTTAAGCTTCTGTTAATTGAAAGTTTTATCCTGAATTTAAGGTATTACTAGCAATGCTAGTAATTTAAGGTATTACTAGCAATGCTAGGGGATAAAACTCTTCTGAGAGCTAAGTTCTGTTGCAAAGAGAAGTGGTGACTTTCAAAGCTACATTTACCTCCTTCAGGGTACTGTAACCTATTCATTTTTGGGCAAGGGGAAGTGAATGGCCAGTAAAATGAAAAGCCAGGAAAGAATATAATAAAGAAGAAGGTTTGACTTTCTTCATCTTAAATAGGGAGTTCCATAAAGTGACATGATGAGAGGGAAGGAAAAGACACAATTGTGCTGAGAATGTAAGGCATTAAGTGGTACGGAATGTTTACAAAGACTTTCAAAAATGGTGTGTATGTATTTCACATCTGTGTTGCTAGTTATTCTAAAAGCCTCTATAAATTAATGGATTACACACAAATAAAGTAGTGTTCACACTTATCTATCTATGCTCCTTATTAGCTGAAGAATTTAACGTATGTACTCTGCTAAAGCGGAGTCCATGTTTCTGGAGTTTGTTTCCTTTCCTGGAAAAGAGTCTTGAAGCTTGACTTCATTGGAACTCAACATGCTTAGTAAGCTTACTTAGGTTTTCAAAAGTAGTCTGAGATCTTATTCTGGATAGCGTGACTGATGACTTAACCTGCTGATAGACTGCAGTTAGTGTGTGTTTCCTGAGAATGTCTAACAACCTCTGATATCTTTCCAAAAGTTGATTTTGAAATACATCGGGGAACAGTCAGTTTCCTTTATTTATTTATTTATTTTTTAAAAATGTTCACCTTATTCAGTCACCAGTATGTGGTGATTAGTATGTGATCAGCCTTAGTGTAAAAACAGTTTTTTCCCTGAATGGTCATTCCTATTTGAATTTGTTGCCATTACCTTGTCATCTTTCACTGTGTACCACTGTGAAGAGTCTTGCTCTTGTCAGGTATTGACGCATATTGGTAAGGTCCCCTGTCTCTTCTGTTCTCCAAACTAAACAATCTCAGCTCTCTGAGCCAGTCTTCAGATGTTCTGGTCCTGCTCTCATCTTCATGGCCCTGTGCTGGAAGTTTGTCCATCACTCTCTTGCACTGGGGAGCACAGGACTGGTCACAGTACTTGTGGTGTATATCAACAGTGGAAGTGCCACCTCCCTCTGCCTCCTGGCAAGACTCATTCTATTGCATTCTAGAAGACTGTTGGTCTTCGATTCCAAGTTACGTTACTGGCTCATGTTCAATTTCTTGTCCACCAGGATCCCATGACCCTGCTTTCTTTCCAGTTGCCCCCCAGTCTGTGGTAGCACATGGAATTATTTGTCCCCAAATGCAGAACTTGAAGTTTCCCTTTTCTGTATTCCATATTGTTCCTGTTTGCTCATTTCTCCAGGCTATTGAGGTCCTCTGGAATGGCAGCATACCCATGTGGTGCATCATCTACTTATCCTCATTCTTTTATCATCTGCAAACTTGCTGCTTATGTGCACTGTTCCATCATCCAGTTCATTAAATTAAAAGTTACAGTACTGGGCCCAGTGTCAGTCTCAAGGATACAACTTTAGAGAATGGCCTCCAGCGAGGCTTTCTGCTGCTGATCACAACGACCAGTTTGAGCCTGGCAGTTCAGCCAGATTCTAGTCCATTTTATTTTTTTATCTAGTCTGCATATTATCAGTACATCTGTAGGAAAGTTACAGGAGATTGTCAAAAGCCTTGCTAACGTCAACATAAACCATATTGACTGCTCTCTCTTTACACATTGACCTCATCACTTTATTGTAGAAGCCTATTAAGTGTTCAGGCATCATTGCTACTTTCTAAGTTCGTGCTGAGTCATCACCTCACTATCCTTCATGTGCTTGGAAATGGTAAAGGATTATTTGCTTTGTCACCTTGCCAGGATTTGAGGTGAGGTCAGTTGGCCTGTAGTTCCTCTGATCTCCCTCCTTGCCCTTCTGAAAGTTGCGATGCTTGCTGTCTTCCAGTTCTCAAGAGCATTACTCAATCACCACTTTTCAAAGATAATTGATAGTGGTTTCACGATGACATTGACTAGCTCACTTGTGAGTGCATCCCTTCTCTACTGGCAATAAGTTTTCCTTGCTCCAGACTTTTCCACTGATTTCAGGGACCTGAAATACCTGAAAGGCAGATCTTGCCAGTAAAGACCAAAACATACAAGGCTTTGAGTACCTCAGCCTTATCCATGCTTACTGTCACTGCATGCTGTTTCCCATTCACCAGGCCTATACTGCTCCTAGTCTTCCTGAAGTTGTTGATATACCTATAGAAGCCTCACTTTTTGCCCTTCATGTCCTCCACTGGATTCAGCTTCAAACGGGCCTTGGTATCCCTAACCCCAGCACTGTATACTTGGACAGTGTCTCTGTATTCCTGCTGGGTCTCTTGTCCCTGCTACCTTCTCTGGTTGTGTTTCCTTTTGATAGCTGAAATTTGTCAGGAGTTCCTTGTTCACCTGTGCGGGTGTCCTGCCACCTTTATTTGACTTTCTGTACACCAATATTCTTTCTATTACTGGACAGTGCTAAGAGTGTTAAGGCCTTCTCTGTTTCTCACTCTGCCCCCCACAGCAAGTAGGTTGTAGGCAGACAAGAGGCTGGGAGAGCACATTGCTGGGACAGCTGACCCAAACTGACCAAAGGAATATTCCATCCTATGTGACATTGTTCTTGACAGTAGAATTTGTGAGGAATTTTCTGGGGATTGCTGTTGCTCAGGAACTAGCTGGGCATTGGTTGGTTGCTACCAAGTGATAGCTTTTGGATAATTTTTTGTTTGTTTTGTTGTTTTTCCCATCTCCTTTTTTTTTTTTTTTTTTTTTTTTTTCCACTCCCTGTCTTCATCTCAGCCTACATTTTTTTTCCACTTCTGCCCTTACAATTTTCTCCCTCATCCCTTTGTGGGGGGAGTGAGTGAGTGGTTGTGTGGGGCTGAGCTGCCTGTGAAGGTTACATCACAATGCTCCTGATCTGCTCTTTCTTTGTAAGTATAAAGTCTAGAAAAGCATTTCCCCTTGTTGACTGCTTGATCCCTTGTCTTAGGAAGTCATCATTAACATACTCCTGAAATCACCCTCAATTGCTTTTACTCTGCTGTGTTGTCACTCCAGCAGATGTTGGAGTGACCAAAGCCTGCATGAGGACCAGGTCCTGTGCATGTGAGGTTTATTCCAGCTGTCTGAAGAAGGCCACAAAAATCCAATGCTTCCTCCTGATCAGGTGGCTGGTAGCAGACACTCCCCACAACATTACGACTTTTGATTTGCCCAATAATTCTAACCCATAAGCAGTCAGCTATCTCATCACCCACTGCCAGGCAGAGCTCCATGCATCCCTGCAGTGCTCTCATATCAAGAGTGACTCTCCTTTCTCAGCATCCCCTATGTCTACCCATTGCAGAAATTGTGTGAGATATTCCGCTATGTTTCCATGGTCCAGATGAGATTGTAGCCCTTTATTTTCTATGTTCTGGAATATATCCAGGTTGATGTGATCTGTAATAGAGCTAGAGTAATTTTGCTTTCAAGGGCTTGCTAACCTATACTTTGCTTTAATGCCTTTCTTTCCTGCATCTCTTGGGTGTGATAATGGCATTCTGTGAATCATAGCAGCAGTGCAGAGCTTAATTAGTGTTTGCAAAACATTTAGATCCTCAGATGAAGTGTGCTATGTGCATCTAGTGCAATGTATTATTGTCAATGAGCACAAGCTATTTTTAATTCCAGCAACAGTTCATTCTTGGTGCTTTACCTGTCACAAAACCCACCGCATGAGATGGCCGCAATGGTTTATGCCATGGTCCAGCTGTTTCACTATTTAGTCTCCAGGAATAACAGGTGTTTAAGGAAGAGAACTGCAAAAAAGACAGATGCTTTGTCTGGCAGACCTTCCTGGCTTCTAGCAAAAAATATTTTAAACAGTGTGATCTGGAGGTTACATCCAGAATCTGCCTCTGAAGAGAATTCTTACCCATGCTTTTTCAACCAGTGCTCAGTGAGCTTGGGAATTACATACCTTCCATAGGATGTTCTCCTCTGTCGGAGAGAGAGAACCTCAAAGAAGAAAGAAATATTTTCAGTCTATATAGTTGTAAATAAATCTTCATCTACTACGATGACAGATGTATTTTGGTTACCACACAAAAATGATGTGCTATTTGGTACCTTGACATAACTGCTCACAGAAGAGCTCAGAATATGCCCTTTCCGCCCTCTGAATGAGAAGATTTATTGTTTTAAATTAGTCCAAATATCTAAAACCATGGATTCGTATTCAAGGAGATATCTGTTCTTTGCCTCCGTAACCTGGTGAACTGGATTTAGATGCATTAACTCATATTAATAAGGTGCTAAAATCGTAGTTTTTATGTAAATTAAAGATCATCAGCTCTCTGAAAGGAATTGCTTTGCCTTGCCATTACTTCACTTTTCTGTTCCAGCTAACAGTGTTTTACATGTTAACTGGCAGTAGTTTTTGGCCTTGGAAATAGAAATATTTAGAAATACATATATATTTGGATATAAATATATATGTGAGAATTGGATCCATCTTTCTGTTAAATTGGATATGGTTTCCTGATTTGTATAAATAGACTGATACCTAATTTTAAACATCATTAAGGGATGTCTATTCTACTTATATGGAGAAATGGGTAACTACTTTATGAAGCTTTGGAAATATTTGGAGATACGTGCAACGAAAGGGCCAATAAAAATGTAAGTCATCTCAACTATACTTATCATATATTTCATCTAGCTCTTTGGCAAGGCTGCTCATTTTTGATATAATGCTACCTACTAAATATTTAGTAGCATTATTTAAAAAAAACACAAACCCATAATAATAGCATTGAATTATCATCCACAGAAGGTGTCTCATCCATTTCAAGATAGTTAAGCATACAGTGTGTGTTCACTAAATCTTTTTATATTTGTCCTGGATTTTACTCTAGGTGGCAGAATTGTTCTGTCTATGGCACATAAAGAACAGATTAAGAAACAAGAAAGGGTTAATGATGTATACCTCACCAGTGTGAATAATTCTTGTTTCCTAAATCAGCTGCCTTATTTTTCCAATAGTGTCAAATTTATCAGCAAGCAGGTAGAATTCATAAGCTGTGTTTTTTTAAGAAGGGGGAAAAAAACCCTAAACCTTTCATCACAAAAGCTGCCTGACTCAATTAGAAACTGCAGAATATTTTGTAAAGTATAATTGCCATGAAATGCTGATAGTCAAATCAACTTTTTGGGAATGCGTATGAATTGCCACGTATTTATGGTTTCCGAGGAGGAGTTGAGGTTGGGGGAAGAGTTAATCTTTCCACTGGTGTTTTGTCAAATTCATTGCACATGGAAGAATTAAATTCTAACACAAAATGCATGTTAAACAGGGAGCTGGGGAGTTATATGTACGTTTGTTAGGGAGCTGCTTTTTTAGGCTAACATACCTACGTGTGGGCTGAGCTAGTGTGGGGTTTTTCTGTCAGATGCATTGTAAGAGCCTAGAAGGATTGAGCTGGTCTGAGGGTTCGATGATTACCTGGTTCCTCTAATTAAAATAATTTTGTTTTATAACATTGGGTATGATTTTTGTATTACCCAATGTAATACATTTTAAGCATAATCTCTTGTCCTCCTGACAGTGTTTCTGAACTTTAGATTACAGATATAAAAAAGGCAATAAATATGTTCAGGGGGAGGGATAATTTAATTGGACCCTCCAGGAGATTAGACATTTGAAGTCTAGAAACTCTTTCTGGAGCTGTGAAGGGAAGTAGAGAACTCCAGAGATGTCATTTTTTCCCCCTCTTCCTTCAGCTTTAACAACGCCAGTTCTTCTGTTCAGTATGTTTTCTTTGCCTGTTTTGTTGTACTCCCTGGCCATCCTTGGCCAGTATATTACTGCTACTCCTAAATGAAAACTATTTAGGAAAAATCCTCCCATTGTTCTTACCATTTTTTCCTCAATTCCACAACAGCAACCCTGCTACAAAAGTTTAAAGTGCTATTGCTTAGTGCTATTATGGAAACTGCTGCTGCCCTTCTTTGCAAGGTGGGAAGAGTTAGCTGGGGACACAGCTATAACTTCTGACACACAAGAGAAAGAAACAATCATCTTTCTTTCAGCATTATACTACATTTGACAAAATTCCAAGTTTTGCATAGTTTAAAAAAAAAATCATAGAATCGTAGGATAACCAGGTTGGAACAGACCCACTGGAGCATTGAGTCCAACCATTCCTATCAAACACTAAACCATGCCCCTTAACACCTCATCCACCCGTGCCTAAACACCTCCCTGGGCAGCCTGTTCCAGTGCCCAATGACCCTTTCTATGAAAAATTTTTTCCCAATATCCAGCCCAAACCTCCCCTGGCAGAGCTTGAGGCCATTCCCTCTCGTCCTGTCCCCTGTCACTTGGGAGAAGAGGCCTGCTCCCTATTCTCTACAACCTCCCTTCAGGTAGTTGCAGAGAGCAATGGGGTCTCCTCTCAGTCTCTTCTTCTCCAGGCTAAACAACCCCAGCTCTCTCAGCCATTCCTCATAAGGCCTGTTCTCCAGCCCCTTCACCAGCTTTGTTGCTCTTCTCTGGACTCGCTCCAGAGCCTCAACATCCTTCTTGTGGTGAGGGGCCCAGAACTGAACACAGCACTCGAGGAGCGGTCTCACCAGAGCCGAGTACAGAGGGAGAATAATCTCCCTGGACCTGCTGGTCACACTGTTTCTGATACAAGCCAGGATGCCATTGACCTTCTTGGCTACCTGGGCACACTGCTGGCTCATGTTCAGTCACTGTCAACCAACACCCCCAGGTCCTTCTCCTCCTGGCAGCTTTCTAGACAGACTTCTAGTCTGTAGCACTCCACAGGGTTGTTGTGCCCCAAGTGCAGGACCCAGCATTTGGCCTTGTTAAACCTCATGCCATTGGACTCAGCCCAGCAGTCCAGCCTGTTCAGATCCCTTTGCAGAGCCTCCCTGCCTCCAGCAGATCCACACTTCCACCCAGCTTGGTGTCATCTGCAAACTTGCTAAGGGTGCCCTCGATGCCTTCATCCAGGTCATTGATAAAGACATTGAACAGGGCTGGACCCAGGACTGAGCCCTGGGGAACCCCACTTGTCACTGGCCTCCAGCTGGATTTAACTCCATTTCCCACCACTCTCTGGGCCCGGCCATCCAGCCAGTTTTCCACCCAGGAGAGTGTGCACCTGTCCAGGCCAGAGGCTGACAGTTTCCGTATCAGAATGCTGTGAGAAATGGTGTCAAAGGCTTTACTGAGGTCCAGGAAGATACATCCACAGCCTTTCCCTCGTCCAGCAGCCGAGTTACTTTGTCATAGAAGGCGATCAGGTTAGTTTGGCAAGACCTGCCTTTTGTGAACCTGTCTTCACTGGGCCTGATCACCCAGTTCTCTTGCATGTGCTTCATGATAGCACTCAAGAAAGAGAGTGAAGCAGTTATAGCATTGCCTTGCAAACTTCTTCTCAAAGTTGGAAAAAGTGTATTTGTTTTTTTCCCCCCTCCTTCTCACAGCAAGTAGAATTGTTGACTAAATGCTTGCCTTTGGTTTGTGGACCATCTAGACTTTTTCTTTTTTCCCCTCTAAGATTGGCTTATTGCATTATTTTGAGCTGAAAGTGGCCTTTTCTCACACAGAGCATAATTTTCCTCCCTGAAGGCTTCTTTGGAATAAAATGGAGCCACTTTGTAAATGCAGAGAGTATAAATTCCCTGTATGGGTATAAATACAGTCCTTGCCTGAACGCACTAAAAGCAAGAAGAGAAGGTGTTAGACTCCCTTGGGAGTTTGTGAAGTGCACTTTTACTTGATTTCACTTAACTTCAGTCACAAATATAAGGGTATCAGGGAGTACAGAGGGGTATGTCCCACTAACAGACAAGGGGTGTGGGGAATGTAAAAACATCTACTTCTCTGAGATTGCCTGATCAAGGACCTCATCAAATGTGATGAGAAGGGGAAGACAATAATCAAAATACCAAGACATAGACCTGACAGACAAACATATAAGGACAACAACAACAAACAAAACCTGAAGGGCTACCTTGAAACTGCAGGCAACTGGGGGCTTCGCGACTTGTAAGATTACAAACATCAGAGTCCAAGATGTTTCAGAGGGTCAGAGGTACTGCACATATTGATGGGAGAATGCGCAGGGAAAGAAGGTGGTCAGGGAGGAACAAAGTGGGAATAGGCAAAAAAGAGTATGAAAGTGGTTGGTCAATTGTAAAATGGGGCTGAGTAACATTCTTGTCTGACTGAGCCCTGCACCCCATCACCACAGTGTTTGTCTGATCTTCTGATTAGATCATTTAATGATCTTTCTGTTTACTCTCACTGTGTGAGTGGGTTTGGGGTCAGCAGCTGCAGCCAATCTGGGGTGTGGGTGTCCCTGGCCTGTTGGGGCCAGTGGAGTGTCTGTACTGCTCAGGGGGGTGGGTAGTGGTTTCAGCCCCAGAGAGCGGGGCACGAGTGGTGTGAGCGAGGGGCTCAGTGGTTACAGTATGGCTGTGGGTCACAGCCTGTGGGCCTGGTGCCAGCTGCTGGGGGACAGAGTGTATCTTCCCCAGAACAGGGATGCATGCATGTGCACTAGCAAACCCCATGCACGATCCACTGGTGAGTAGGAGACCTGCAGGCAGGTAAGGGGGCCCAGGGGGTGTGGGATGACAGAGGGATTGTGCTGGTACTTGGGGGATCTGCAAATGTTCATGTGCTTGTGAATCTAGACGGTGTTTGTTGTGTGTGCCTGCAGCATTGACCTCCTGTCTCTACCAGACAAAGTGGTGGAGGGCACTTGGCTGTCTCTGCTCATGTTTTATGGGAGTCTTGTTGTAGGTGCTGTTGAAGGCAATGCCACATCAGTGTCCTCTTTGAGTATCGGTATCCTTGTGTGTCTCTGGGGCACGTGTGCAGCTTTGCTACCGGTTGAATGTGCAAGTGAGAATGCAGCAGCCCAATCCCCCAGACTGGGCAGAGACCCTGGGCACCAGCCTGGGTTCTGGTGGATGGGCAAGGAGGGTCCTGAGCAGGAGATGCTGGGGTTGGTGGCTCCCAATGTCCCTCAACAGAGTTCTTTTGTTCTAGAAAAGATGAATTGTAAGGAAAATTGTGCTGTTGAGGGTCTTTTGACTGTGAAAAGCAAATTTGAATAGCTACAATTTTTAATGTAAAAGTTTCAGGAAAATATGAATATTTGAATTTAAGATAAAACTGCCAGTCAGCTTGGCTTAAAGGCTCTTAAATATTTTTAAATAAGCATGAAAGAATGCTTTCCCTATTTTTGAGCTTCAGCTTTATTTATGTATAAATCCTCAAAGCCTGTATGTTTAGCATTTCTATAGACTAGAAATCCAGCTTTTTATTGACTGAAACTGGTATGAATTTGTACTCTTACTGCTTAAAAAAAAATAAATCAGCCTGATTACTGAATAAAATTGAAGACTGCCTTCAATTGCTCTTTTTTTTTTTTGTAAGAAATCTATTGTGTTTGCTTTACAAAACTGTGATTGGTGATATATATTTGTGAGAATATTTTGACTCTCAAGAGATTTTGGCACTCTGCATGCTAACTAGTGCTACTGCAATATAACCATTTATCATTAGGGAATCTTGAAGGTCTACAGTGTTAATGCTGCTATGCACTGCTTGATATGACAAGACTGGTGTTTCTATGGATTACTCATATATGGGAAAGGTCATACAAAACCGAATTCTGCTTGATGTAATCATATTTCTTAATTTGTAGTTTCTTAATTTCAGACAAAATACTTTCTCCTTGCTATAGGACAATTGAATTAATCCTCTTTAGCTTGTAGCTGTGATTCGTCCGCTGTTCTGTTTTGTGAAAATAGGTTTATCTTATCATTTCTCTATAAAACTATTCAGAGGTCACCTTTTGAGACATCATTTTTCTTCCTGCTTGCTCTAGAGGAGAATCTGTTCTCTGTGAAGTGAGAAGCTCTATGCTAATATTTAATGTGTTTTCCACAGGGCTTTGCTATCAAGTAACATAAAGTGATGTTCAGGAAGTGAGGGTTACTACCTTTGTAGCTGTTCTCTGTACTAGAAGAATGTCATACTTTTACATCTTTTTAATGTTAATGAAGCTGTCTTATGAAAGGTTTTCGACTTTGTGTTTTATGAAACTATCTTACAAAAGGGTTTTGACTTTCTGCTTTATCCTGGAGAAAGCATAAGTGAAACCTTTACACTCACCACTTTACCCAGTGCTGCACACGTTTTTATTTATATGAACTACAAACAATATTGGTGTCTATCCCACACATGGCATTAAGAATAACTGTCTGCATTTCTCTGATATGTCGGTTGGTGTGCCTTGACCTTCCTTTGCAGCAATCTTCCCCTCACTTTCCTTTAGCAATGTAGTTTCAGTGTTTATACTACTCAAACACAGTGACTGAAATTATTCACCTTGCCTCTTGAAACCAGCATTCTGTGCTTATGTCTGCCTGCTATGGGGAGCTGCCTTGTGCCTTCAGAGCCTGTTGAGGGGAAAAGCCCAGTGAGGGCTGTTTTCAGAAGCTAAAACTGGCTGCCCAGTAGGGTTACTGTAGTTTTTGCTGAGAAAACCTGGGGACAACTTGGTAAAAAGTATTTGCTCAAATATTTTGTCTTTTAATCAAAAGAGAGAGGTCTTCTTTCAGAGTTTTCTTTAAGCTTGATTTGAGGCATTTGTCCTCTGTGGAAAATATATTTTAACAGAAGCACAGGCCACCTTAGGGAATGGTTGTAACGTTACACATGGTATGACCTGCAGAGGAAAGAGAGATGTGAGAAATCCATGATTTGCTTAAGAGTACTTTATGATATGCAGTATAACGATTTGTAGGGAGAAACAGCAAATCATACTGAAAAAGGCTATTCTGTCTTATATCATGCTTAGCCACATAAAACCCTTACTAGGGCAGACTCTGGCTGCAGGGAGTCATTTGTGGAGATTTTTCTGCCAACAGATTTTTAAAATCTTTCAGTATGCTAAAATTGTCTCTGTTATGTGCTGGAAATAGGGTTTTCAGCTTCTTTTGATGTAGCTCAATACCAACATGCCTGTATTTCAACAGTTCTTTAGCATTTCTAATGTCTGGTGAGTAATATATCGTGACTACCTGGTGTTTTACATGGAGGTCTATGTTAGTTCTTGAATCATAGAATACCAAATTGGAAGGAACCTCATGGATTATCTAGTCCAACTTTTCTCTTGGCAAAAGCATAGTCTAGACAAGATGGCTCAGCACTCTGTTCAGATGAACCTTAAAAGTGTCCAGTCAATGTGGAAAAAAAAACCCCAAACTGTTGGTTTGGGGTCTTGATCTAACTACAAAAATAATTTCCTTGCACTACATCCCAGGTGGCCAAGAAGGCCAATGGCATCTTGGCCTGCATCAGAAACAGCGTGACCAGCAGGTCCAGGGAGGTTATTCTCCCTCTGTACTCGGCACTGGTGAGACCGCTCCTTGAATACTTGTGTTCAGTTCTGGGCCCCTCACCACAAGAAGGATGTTGTGGCTCTGGAGCGAGTCCAGAGAAGAGCAACGAAGCTGGTGAAGGGGCTGGAGAACAGGCCTTATGAGGAGCGGCTGAGAGAGCTGGGGGTGTTTAGCCCTGAGAAGAGGAGGCTGAGGGGAGACCTTATTGCTCTCTACAACTACCTGAAGGGAGGTTGTGGAGAGGAGGGTGCTGGCCTCTTTTTCCAAGTGACAGGGGACAGGACGAGAGGGAATGGCCTCAAGCTCTGCCAGGGGAGATTTAGGCTTGAGATTAGGAAAAAATTCTTCACAGAGAGGGTGGTTAGGCATTGAAACAGTCTGCCCAGGGAGGTAGTTGAGTCGCTGTCCCTGGAGGTGTTTAAGGTGAGGGTGGATGAGGTACTTAGGGGCATGATTTAGGGATTGGTGGGAATGGTTGGACTCGATGATCCAGTGGGTCTCTTCCAACCTGGTGATTCTGTGATCTGAACAGAGTCTTAAAATACAATATTTATTTGTAACGATTGAAGTGGAAGGATTTTACACAGTGAAGAAACCTATCTTTCCTAATATTTCAGATGGCTGAGCTTTTCTCAGTCTTCTCCATTTCTGACAATGAGACTTTGATTGTTTTTCTGCAGACCTAGATTTGCAATTTTGATAATTTTTCTTTCATAGGCTTCAGGGCTTTTCTTCTTTTACATTCTTCCCCCTCTGTAATGGTTTCTGGAATGCAGAGTGTATAAGCAGGTGAGATTGAAAACTGCCTAGTGTAAAGCCCCAAAAACATTAACTCAGGTTTCTGGGTCTGCATGTTTCACATGAAACTCCTGAAGCAGCACCTAAGGTGAGTCGTGCAGCATAGGGGTACGTTTACAGTGTGGGGGACAACTCATGCCCGCAGGAAGGTTAATATTTTTGGAGAGACTATACAGATCATATAAACAGAAAAGAGAATACTGCAGTTACCTGGTACAGCTACCCTGTTTGTAGCTTGGTAATGTATTTTCAACATCACATACATTTTCAGAAATGTTTTCTTCCTTTTTAAGGGTCTTATCCATTTAATTCTGCAAGTCAAGTGGTGTTTCAGGCATGACCTTCACTCTCTTGTGTGCATATGTCTGTATATGAGAATATACTTACGTATGTTGTCATGATTTTTAGGTACTTTGAAAATTTTTCAGGCTAAAAGTCATTGCCTTAATCCTGGTATTTGCACTGCCACTTCCATGACTGCGAATGCTGTTTAACCTGCAGGTCTTTGTTTTCATAGGTTATGATAACCAGAAAACCAGCAATAGGGAGAACAGAGTGTGTAGGCAGGAAAAGGGTTCAACCTCTTTTTTAACCTCCTATGAAGGTCAAACAATCATCTGCAAAGGCTCCCTTTTCCTGTACACCAGTAATTTGGATACCAGCACTTGTGGTGAAGGTGTACTCTGGTCAGTACTGAAATATATTTTAAAGCAATTATATCCTATTTACTGTTTTAAGGTATCTCTCTGTCACACTGTGCCAAGAGTATAAATACTCTGATGGGGAGAAGGAGGGTTTATTTTCTTCTACTTAATATTGGACACACGATTTTATGCGATTAAAATTATTATTTAATTTACAAATCCTTTTTTGAATTATTTGTGAGAAGAAAGGGAATTTAGCTAGTACAAAGAGAACTCCAGTGCTGTATCTAGTCCAACTTTCATATATTCTGCTCATCCATGTGATACTTCAAAATTAACATGTTTAAAAGCAACTAGAATCAATAACTTTTGGTTTTGACTTAATCTAAGTTATATTTAGTCATATGACTCTGAATAGGGATCAGATTTGCCTCAAGACTGTTAATAGCACCTTTGTGAGGAGTATATTGGCCTGCAGACAGAGTGGGATACTGCAGCCAATGTAATTTTCCACTGACATTCAAGTTTCCTTATTTCACTGTTTTAGAAAAGCTTAGGGGCTGTCACTGCAACTACTCCTCATTATATGGAAAGACTCTTTAGAGTTCTGGAAACTGTGCTCCATAATTGTTAATTAAAAAATCTCCTCACTAGGCATAGCCTATTTAAAAAAAAAAAAAAAAAAGGCTTATGCATATTAAAGCAGGCATTAAACACTGCCTGTGGCATTGTTCCCCAACATTGCTGGCCTGAGGGTAGTGATACGGAATGAGTCGTGGGCTGCAGGCATATTATACTTTGTTCTTTCCTTCAGCTTGAATTCAACTTTTTAATTTCCTCTGCCTGTGAGCAGTGTTGGAGGGTATCACGGGCAAGCAGCGCTCGTGAGAGGTGGGGATGGAGGGCTGGCCCGCAGTGCATCTCCCTTTGCTGCCTCTTATCTGCCACATTTGTGCTATTCATTATGGAATTATTCCCAGAGTTAAGTAAACTCTGTGAAAAGTTTCATAAACTGAAAACTAAGCGGGGAGGAAAGAACATACTGCGTTCGGGACCAGTCTTATGATGGTATTACTAATATACACATAGGGGCACAGTTATGCTTTCCTGTGCAGTTTTTATGTCTTATTCTGTAACCTATCAGGAAATTAAGCAAATATTCTGCTGATCTCTGAAAATACTGAGGTGCATAGTACAATAACATTAAATTGTTAAAATTTTAAGTTTTGCATTTCTAAGATGTTAAGTTATATTTTAAAACTTATCTCTCTAAACTATTTCTACAAGAGGTAGATTTTTAGATCTCCACAATATATCAATACAGCTTATTTCACGTGCATGTTACAAACTAATGCTTACACATTAACTATGAGTTACACGATCTGTTCTGAATTGTTGGTTTTCATACACATTAAACAAGCACAGCTGATTTTGATAGCCCAGCTTTTGTTATTTGTGGGTTGTTGAGGAAGGTTATTTAAATAACATGTATCCTTTTAACTCTTTTATCATCATTTTTTGTAGTTTTATATTTACATTTATCAAAATACACTTTTTTCCACAGGCTTTTTGCTTTAGAAAACCCTGAAACTAAGCAAGCACAACTCTTCATAGTCTGATGGGAGAGAACAACAAATAATTAGTTGTGATGCTACTAGAAATGAAGTTGGAACACTGATGCATGAATGCTGAAACGTTTGTATCATGAACCTTTTGGAAAGCTTGTGTCCCATTAATATTTGCCATCATTTATATGAAGCATTGGGTGAAACTGGAGTCACTAACTTTTTCACTTTCTGTGCAAAAATCTGCTCTTCTAGAAAAATATTATGGACTTAATTGCATTTGTGATACTTGAGGTTAGATGAGATGTATTTTCTACTTTAACCTGAATGATACCTACATATTGCAAATGTTAACTCAACCCCAAATGGTGGAAAATTAAACAAAAATTGCATGGAATTTCATCTTCAAACAGAAATTTAAGGTTGACTACTTCATGAGCTTCATTTAATTGTTTTCTGCCTTCACTAGGGAATTGATTCAGATAGGAACACACACTTGAAAATTTGGTCCTACATCCTGGAGTTTTTAAACTAGGATTCTGAGGGGTGTGTGTGTGTGTGTGTATACATACATATACACATATATATACACACATATATATTCTTGCTAATTCCTATTGTCCTCAGAACTATATCTTGTTTTGCAAATAACAGCAAAGTGAGATTTTTTACATGCACTGAAGAAAAGTTACGCCTCAATTGTCCTTGTGGCAATTTATACAAGTTAGCAATTATTATCTTAACTGCTTGTAAGTAGGGCTTAATCATGTTGGAGTGCAAGCACAAAGCAATAATTAGTCCTCATCTCAGAGATGCTATAAGTCAAATGGGCCTGATGGGGATACAAGAGTAGTAAGCAACACAGTGGTGGCAAGCATTCATGTTGATGCTATGATTATTTAAATGATAGGATTTAGGTACAATTTTGCTGAATCAAAAGCTGAGAGAAGGCAGAAGGTGTGTGTGTGTCCCTGTTCTTCTGCAGTCATCAAGGAGAACTCAAAATATTTTATTCATGAAGATGAACCTTTTTTTAAAATAAAAAATTGTGGAAATGTGATGCGGGAGGGGTGAGAATGTGCCCTTGTGCTGGGTCGTCTCTGATTCCAGCGGTTAGGTGTTTCTACAGATTTGTACTGATATTTTAGAGACCTGCTTCCCCTTCTATAGACAAAGAGATAAATAAGTTTGGAGGGGTCTGAGCCTACGACAGGGTATCAAAAGACTTGCACTGTAAAACTGATTGGACCACAAAACCAGTAGGAAAGTTTGTGTAAGCTAGGGCTGTTGAAATAGTATCTTATCACTCTGTACTTTTTGGAGGCTGTCCTGAACATCTTTTGGGACACCTAGGTCCTGGCCAGCTATGTAGCTTAACCTAGCAGGCATCTTCTTATTGAAGGCCAGCAGGAACCGGTTCCCCTACCCTCGGTGTTTCACCGCTTTGCGTTTCACTTGAAAATGAATTGGAATATGTTTCTGTGGACCTGCTACAAAAAGACTACCTCTGCCTATACTTGCAAATGTCAATGCACAGTAGAAAGTTTTGTTGCCCTAGAAAGGTCAAGACTTCAGTTTAAGGGCAAAACACTTTTGTTGATGTAGCGGATATAAAGCAAGTTTGGATTTAAAGATGTTTGAAAACCTAGGGCCTGCTGGGTCCCAAATAATTTGCTGATAGTGTCGTAGTGTTGACTTAACATAAAAATGCTTTTACAAGCTTTGGCAGAGGCATGAAATTTTACTGTATGCAAGGTCTAACTGGAAATCATTGCAGGAGAGAATTATTTCTATTACTTATTACTTTTAGTGTAAATTAATATTATGCAAGATACAAACATTTTATGCATATAACTAATTTTCAATATGTACACACATTCATACACTTGTCAGGGCAATGATATTAATTATAGCCACTGTGCCTGTCTGATCTTACAACCTTACAGTGTTCTCTGGTGTAACACTTCATGTATTATGAGGATGTGAATTTCATCAATAATGTCTGTGTTTCTTTCAAGAATGCCTCTGCAGAGCTCTAAGAAAGTCGATAGACAGTCAGCTTATACTTGCCTACTGCAAAACATCACCATTATTTTTAGAAAATAATTGAAATAAATTTTACAAAAATCTAGGCAAACTTATGCTTTTATGACTGTACAGCAGCAAAAAAAACCCAAAACCCTCCATAAAATCAACAGATATAATTTTGAACAGTAGATAGATATTTCTAGTTCCTTTGAATGCAGCAAGTTTGTAATATATGCTGCTGCACAATGGTGTTGGCCTGCTTTTCAGGACTGTTGAAGCTAAAGCTTCATTTCTGTTGTTGAGTACTTTTTGTATTACAAAGATGCTTGTAGTTTCATGGCAAGAATCTTTGTGAGAGGAAAATGGTTAACCGATTTCCATTTGTGATCAATATGAAGCTGACACAAAATCTTTGCTTTAGCAGTACCAATGGAGGTGATAAGCAGCTAGATAAAGTGTTTGTACTGGTGTTATTTGGGCTCTTTCACTTGCGTGTTTTATGTATGTCATGTAAAAGGGACTTGAACATTTTCTTTCTTCTTCTCTGCCTAGCATAGCATGTAAAATTATTTCTTGGTGTATGACAGTGTCTCTGGTTCTGAAGGCTCTTTGTTCACAGAGAATCCAAGAGATGTCTCCCAAAGACTGTGTGTAGGCTGATGATGTTGCCTGAATAACACCAGCTGAAGACTTTTTTCAAGAAATGAATGCCTATACTTTTTGTCTATACTATTTGTTTTGTTGAATCAGAGACTATATCTTAAATCATCTTTATATATCATAACTGAGTAACTACATTCAGAGCTTTGGGAGAATTCACAGGCAAAATCTTGTTAGCCATAATAAACAGTAGTTGGATAAAGAAAAAAACCATACCCAGATGGGCTGTTACTTCTAAAGCTACGGTCAGGCACAAAGAACATGCAGATCAAAAATAAGTTTGAGTTGTAGCTGTTTATGGAAATATGACTAGGAAGAAGCTGTAAGGAGCTAGTTTTAGAGATGGGAATGCATAGGAATCTCTAACTTGCAGTTGAGGAGATAGAAACATCTTCAGGACAACAGATATTCCTTGCCTCTAAAAAGGGCTTGGCTTTTCTTCTAGGCAAATGTTTTAAGAGAATAATACCTCACCTTGGAAGAGTAGTGTGTTGCAATACACCATTGTGCAAAAAAAAAAAAAGTCTAGGAAGGATTAAGGCAACTACTCTAGATGGACTTGAGGGAAGCCGTTGTGTCTGACCAAGAAATGATCAAATGAAAATGATTTCTAGAGATGAAAAAAGCTTTCCTTTTCTCTGCTGAGCCAAAGAATGCTAACATTGTCTGATGTGTTCTTAAAATTTATTTTCCCAGTATTCACTGATGTTATTGATCTTTTTAGATAGCTTCACATGTTGCACAGAGTAGTGCTAGACACAACTTTCATCAAAAACTAGAACAGACCATCTGAAGTGATGGAAGAAGGAGTTTTACCTGGTTACTGTACACTTAATGGAAAAAACTTTCCTTTTACTCAAGTCCTGTCTACATGATTGTTAACTGTTATAGCTGAGTAGCTTAGCATTTAATCAGCTCTCTTCATAGAAGCTGTGAAGTACCAAATGATGTTTTATCTCATTATAGATTTGCGGATGGTGAGCACAGGAAACAAGTTGCTTAATATTTTTGAGTGTCTTGCTTTAAGGTCCTTGCTCAGGATGGTACCCGTTTGATACTTTACTGAGGCAGAAGTCTTCCAGCTTTCATCAAATTCTTGATATACATTAATAAAAGTGTTGGAATTAAAATATTTTTGGGTACCAGCCAGAAAAGTTTTACAAAGCCAACAAGACTGGACTGCCCTGTGTGGATGGATTTCGGTGTACGGTAAAAAGATGGTTTTCAGAAATTTTCAAACTGGGTGATGCCGATATTGTAGTGGGTCTTGAAAATATTTAGAAAATACTTTCTTTAACAGTAAAACTGTCTCCAGTTATGGTCCGGGACGTGGGAAATCAGCTCCACAACTTTGTCCTTGAATTGCAATCCTATCTTGCCATCTAATGTACTCTACTTGTTACTCTGTATACCTTTAAAGTGGCTTTAGCATCTCTCTTAGTGGATGTTCTGAAGACTGGCACATGTATGCTGCCTTGAGGCTTTCAGATGAACTGCAAAATGGAATTGCAAAAGTTAGTAATTTTACAAGTTACTGGAAATTTAGAAAGTGCTTGTATTCCTAAGAGTTAATTTAAAAAAAAAAATTAGCTTGGCACAGTTGTCAGCCAATTAAAGGTGAAGATTTCAGAAATTAGTTCTGACAATCCTGTGGAACACACCATATGTCATGTTTTGAAAACTGGAGACGGTATTCCTTCTGGTCTTTGTTATGAACTTAGTTTAGAGAAATGTCCTCTGTCTTTGACAAGACACAAGGGTAGAAAGTCTTGATTTGAAAAATACTGATTAGCAATGTATCTTCAGTGAGAGAACAAATTGAATTATGCTGCTGGTTTTGTTCCTATAGTGCCTCTCAAGATTTCACCACAAAATAATTTAATTGTAATTGCTCATAAACCCTGTAAATTGTTACAAGCTGTAGTAGAATCCAGTAGGGATGACTGAAAAATCATTTTGAGTTTGCTTACTGTGTTTTAGGATATCTCAGCCTGGTAGGATGAACTAATGGCTATAAAAGGTGTAGGATCTTTTGGCCACAGGGTTGTTTCTAGGTGGGGAGCACTGGAGGCCACTGAGCCTCTTAAATGACAACTTGCAGTGCTCTCTGCTCTGATCACTTTGAGTATATCTCTTTCATCTATCAAATAGCCAAAAAATGTTTCTAAATAAAATTTTCAATAGAAGATCCTGCAAACCAAATCTTTACGGTTTTAACTGTTCTTATGTAGTTAGTATTTTGTGCTTCACTAATTTGGAGTACAGTGCCTGTATTTTATAGGTATCTATCTATCTTTAACAAGTTACAGTTGAGAAATACTTTTAAAGATTTTCCTTTCATTTTTAATAAATTGCCTCATTTTAAACTTCCACACTTTCTGTTATCCATTTGATCTCCCCATTTTTAATCAAACCTAAATTTTGAAATATAGGATTTAGGGATAACGCTAGACTCTTTTTTTTAATTTAAAACTAAACCAGGAAAATAAAGGAGAGATCATAAGTTTTTTTTCTTTCACTGTTGAAAGTATTTCAAGTAAGTGAAATGAGAAATTTGACATAAATGAAACCAAGGTGATGTTAGAAATAAAGTACTTTTTTTGAGACTGTCTAGGATTTAGATCAAGCTATTGGAAGTTTTTCTGACTTTGCTCTTGATTTGCTAGGTGAGTGTTTAACTTCTCTGTAATGTTTCTGCAGTTGCTCTTACCTTCCAAGATTTTCATATGCTTTGCATCCATATTTTTTTTTAACTGATATGTGGAGGGAAGGGAAAAGTAAATAAGGTGCAAAGGGAGACACTCACTCCTTACTTATCTAAATACTATCAAACAATAAGAAATCTTCTTACTGGAAAGAGTAATAACCTGCAGATAAACACTGATAATTCTAAATGGATTGAAGTCTGCATATATTTGAGATGAATGATCAAAAGAGCCAAGTGGCACAAAGCACAAATGGGAAGAGAGAAACAACACTAATAATGAAGGCAATTAGTTTACTTTCTCTAAGAGAACAAGATGCTTGCTGCCAACTGAATATCAAATTGCTTGGCAGTTGAGAAATGTGCATAAAGGGGCAGGAGAAGAGTGGTGAACTGGCAGCGTTTATCCTTTTCTCAGTTTTCCAAAGAGGTTCTGGGGCTGGAGCAGATGAGAGAATGACATCCATTCTGGACAAACAGGGCTGATCTCCCTTCCAAGACAGAGGCGACTGTGCTTGTGAGCTGAAATTTGCTGCAGGTATCTTTTCTTTGGAGGTTTTTCTGGAAGTGCCTCCAGTTCAGCCCCAAGGATGAATTGGTACTTTCCTAAAAGCCAGAATGTCAGGATGCCTCGATGTCTGATAAGATGAGTTTTTGACAAGTTGAATGAGGTCAGAGGTTTTGGTGAGTAGAGGTGGATGTCTTCCAGAATATGAGATTCGGTTGTCTGATTTCTACATTGAAAATGTAGCTCAGAGTGATGGCAAAGTCTGCCTGTGATGTGAAAGGAAAACAGTCATGTACCTGCTGCACTGAAAGACAGAAGGCTAGATAGGGTGTCCTATGGCTGTTGGCCTGTAGAAGGGATTACTAATAGTTGAATATCAACCAAATTTTAATTCTTTGTTAAAGCTGTCCTTGGACAGCTTTTGGGCCTTAAAAAGCAACAGAACTAAGTAATCCTCTCATACCCTGGAAGCTAGTTTGCAATGGAAATTCTTCTCAGTGAGGAAAGCTACTATAAACAACTTTGCTTTTCTGCTGGTAACACTGTTGATAAAGTATGAGTGCAAGATATTTTTTTTAAAAAATATTTAATCTATGGTGAAATCACTCAGATTACAAAGTTCAGAGCCTAGTTTTATGAGTTTCAAGTAAATGAAGTATATATATATGACTTATGCCTGCTTAACAGAAGCCTTTCCTTATGTGGAGTTATTATCCAAATTAAAAGCACTTCTTTGTGCAATTTGTGCAGAAAAAGCAGGAACAGAGAGATAAGCCTCTGCTTTCACAGCATACATATGATTTATCAGGCATTGCATTCTTTCCCTGGGGGAAGGTAGGCCAGCTGAAGCATGCAGTGGGGGATGTAAGCTGTTGGGGGTTTTTTTAAATTTTTTGTTTCCTCTTTTCTACTACCTGCAAGATGTGTTTTGTATGTGTGTCAAGGTAGCTTTTGTTAAGATTGTTTTAGAAACAGTACTCTTAAAAGCAAACTATGGGATTTAAAAATTTTACGTTGCTAGGATGAGTCCTCTGTTGTGGTAAAAAATTACAAATTATTTTCACAGAAAAGACAAATGCATGAAAATACTTGTTACTGTGAAAGACGACAGTTCTATGGTGGTATATTTCAAAAAGCTGCCAAAAAAATAAGGTATGAATAACTAGCAATGCTCTGAAATGTCTAGTGCTGTGCCTGCAAATTGCTCCTTGGCATGAAGCGTGTTTTGCAGCTGCTGTAAAGGTACATCAAAGCCTGGGCTGGGGGAAAATGCAAACCGGCGGGCAAAGAAAAAAGTCCTGGGTGCAAATATTTGATCTGCCCAGAGTAAGACGAAGCCAAATATTGTTTGCTCTGCATTGTCTGACAGAAACATTGAGCAAAAAGTACATGCAGGCCAAATTCGCTGTTTGCATAAACAAGCTGAATGTCACTGAAGTCAGCTGTTTGCACCAGACGTGAATTTGCCTTCCAGGTTTTCAGTGATTCTTGCATCCTTTAATGTCAGAACATAAACCAATGTTCATTAAAGGGTCTAAATTAACTAATTATACAAGTCTTCTGTTTCTCACTGTAGAGGTGGGGGGAAAGCATTTTGTTCTGCTGAGGACCATCCTGCCCTGGTTTGCATCTCTTGGAGCTGGCACAGGGAAGTTCTCTGTGCAGTCACTCAGGGGAAGATGGATGTAAATGGTAGGAGACCTTACCAAAATATAAGAAAATACCACTGGCAAAGACTACAGGGAAATAAAACTGGAGAACACAAATGATCTGTGATGATGCAGCAGATGAGGTGAGGAACCGTTTTGGTTCCCTCTCTCTTGACTGGGTCAGACTCGAGGCCCTTGGATGCTGCTCCTCCCCACCTGTGTACATGTTTGAGCCCTTAGCTCTGCACTCTTTGTCCAGATAGTTCCCAGAGGTATTTTGAACTGACCACTGTAAGCCTGCCCTGTTTTTGCTTGTCTTTTAACCCTGTTGAGTGGATAGGTGAGTGAAATTTGGACTCTACATGGGAGCTCAGTTTGGGGCCCATCAGAAGCAGCATTGCTGCCACCTACAAAAACTTCCCTTCCCAGCTCCTGTCCTGCTAACTTGCAAGCTGTGGAGTGAAATCACTTCCCAGTGGCTAATGGTCTGCAGGATGCACCCTGATAAAAGGGATTCGATCCTCACCAGGTATAGACATGTGCCGGTAATTGAAATCTGGTTTATTATTCAAATTCCTAAGTATTGATAGTAACACATTAACTTAATTTACAAGCTAGCAGGATAGTTTTGCCTGATAACAATGGCATAATATACTACCCGCATCTGCTAGTAAGGTCCTCTGGGAGCTTGCGTTAACTCTCCCTGAAACCATCTTGCTTTCACTGTTGTTGGCTTTTATTCTGTTACCCACCTTTCAACAGGGGCAGAAATTAGTTATTTTACTGCTTCTGTTTTAAACGACTTGATGTTCTTGGATGACTGATTGTTTAAAATAAAATAATATTAAAACCCCCTCCTTCCCCAAAACATTGAAACTCTTCAGGAAGGACAAATTACATTTAAAACTCGTTGGTTTATTTTCAATCTAGCCATATGCAGGAGAAAAACGTGATTCCTACTACTTTTTGAACATGGTCAATTTTCTATAAAGATTTTTTTATTTATACAATTCTGTATTTTGCACAGGCAAAATGAAATATTTTGCTTCAGAAAAATGTTTTGAGATGTTTCTGCTTAATTTTGTTCTTCTCAGCTGTCTCATGGGTACTAGGAGGTAACTCATGAGCTGGATTGCCTTGCTTTTCTCTGCCTTATGTGTTGCCTGTTCCTCCAGAAGGGAAAAACAATAGCAAAAAATATTTGAAATACCTATGGTGCTGGAGAAACCCTCATTGTCTGATTTACTTGAGTCTGTTTCTTAACCTTTTATTACTATTTTTACCAATTATTGGTGTACTCTGTGCTTCACAAAATATGACAGAGACTGTGCTGTGTGGCTCTTACATTAAAGCAAAATGAATGAAGCTTAATAAAAGTTCACACACTCAGTCCCCTACAGTCACATATTTAAGCAAGCTGAGTTTTTAGGATGAATTTGAATAGGAAGTGATAGTTTGATAGCTGTGGAGTGTTAACAAGGAGAACAGCAGTTTTTGATTTGCCTGACAACAAAAATTTAAGCTCCTGAGTGAAAAATTGGCATTGGGGCAGAAGTCTCCATTTTTTTTTTGAAACTCATTTTGTATGTGCTTAATATGATTGTTCTAAGAATTTAGCTTCAGTAAAAGGCATAAGGAACTTTTTTCAACATTATATAGTGAAGGTTGCTGTCTACACTGACCTGCTAGCAGAGCCACTGCAGGGGCTCTAATTAATGTGCTAAAGCAGATTGCCATGCCAGTGCTGCCCTAGAAACAACAAAACCTGCTTGTGAAACCTGGAATAGGACCTTAAGGAATAGGCAATTATCCTCAGATTTGGGATGAATCCCCATCTAGAGCCAACGTGGAACATGCTGGTGCCACTAGTCTGAACTTCTGATGCTTTCTTGAAGGAAGCTGTAGATTTTTAACTAGAAATTGTACAGAGATAAATATCACAGCAGTGCCTGAATAAGCAAGAGACTTAACATGTGCGAGTGAAAAACTGGTAAAATTAACTTTGTGTTTGGCTTAGTGACTTCCTTCACTGTCGCAGCTTTTCTGCTTCTGAGCATATTTAAATGCCTCACATTTTTGTATATTAATGAAGATAAAATTAATTCTATACCTCTCATGCAGGTACTGTGAGGAAAACTAATTCAAAAACTGAAGAGGTCCATTTAATGGTAAGTGTTTTGTATTAGAATCATAGAATCTTAGAATAAGCAGGTTGGAAGAGACCCACCGGATCATCAAGTCCAACCATTCCTATCAAACACTAAACCATGCCCCTCAGCACCTTGTCCACCCGTGCCTTAAACACCTCCAGGGAAGGTGAATCAACCACCTCCTTGGGCAGCCTGTGCCAGTGCCCAATGACCTTTTCCATAAAAAATTTTTTCCTAATGTCCAGCCTAAACCTCCCTAGCGGAGCTTGAGGCTTATTACTTATGTTAAATGCAGCCATTACAAAAAAATTATACAATCTCCCATCTACTAGTCTATTTTTTGTGTTTTTTGCCTTTGCACATATATCACATTGGAGGCAGTCATCGTACAGGTCTCTAACTGGTACTTTTTATTCCATGTACATAAGCTTCTGCACTTAAGTGTCTGATCCAAAGCTTACTAATAACTGAAAGACTGCTATTGAGTTTGAAATGGCTTGGATCAGACCCTTAATGTGATCTACTCTAATGAAAGAAGATACTAAACTATGTGGAGCAAGAGATTTAAAAAACCCTGTTGTCTGTCAGCAGGTCACTTCTTGAGCTATGTAGCTTGATTTTCAGACCACTACAGTCAATGTGTTTATTTTTCTACAGACTATTTAAACAGCTGTATTTCCCAGCTGTTCTTTACTGCAAAGTGATACAAGAGAGCTTTAAGTTTTTGTTTCTGAAGAAGGGGAGGCACGACTGCTGGGAAGAGGGCAGGGAGGCAATGATTATTATTTCACACAGAAACTGTGAAATTAATTTGATAAATAATGGACAACTCTTGGACTTGGACTATGTTTTCAGAATGAAATCTTTCCGAAGTGTGTTCATTTTACTTGGCTTTATTTTAAAAGTAAAACTGTACAAATTTTGGGAGAAACTGGAGGCATAACTTCCAGATTAATGACATTTTATAAGGAAGTTGTGTTCTATTTAATGTGTAGCTGGATTTTTCTAAACCAATTCAGTCTAAATACCTTATAGATCTAGGTCTTAAAGTTTAATTTCCATCTGCATTGATTGGTTTAGTAGATCTTTGGATAAATGTCTAAAGTGCTTGGAAGGCATAATAAGAATTTGATCCACTAAAATCTCTCAGAGAAAGATCAAGTTATGAGCAAATACCATTTTGTACTCTTGCTTTTACATCTATGAATATTACTGAAAAGACTTCTATAATAATGTTCAAGGAGAACGGGTGTTGCATCTATTATGCAATCATTAAAATGTTTTAAACCAGATAAAAATAATGTACTCAATAGACACTACAAAATGAACTCCAATCTAATTGCTCTCAACACTGTATTATATCACTCCCATATGCACCTTGCTAATGATTTCAAACGTTCAAACAAGCCATTTTTAAACTGATCAAAGTCTATTGCAGTTCTAACACTGATTCATTTCACCATCTAATCAGGTCTCTGACAAATTCCTAAGTATTCATTTCCTTGGAAGTAATTTGCAAGTGGTGCTACTCAGGGTATTACGAATTGGTGCAACATCCAGCTGCCTGCTAATCAGTACTGCATGAAGCCGAGGTTTAGAAAAGCATAAAGAGTAAGCTCACTTGGTCAAACAAGTTTTTCATGTTATGACAACTGAACAGACTTTGCACATATCCTTGAATGTGACTTTTCATCTGGTTCTTCACGTCTTTTTGTAGATGTATAGCTGATTTAACATCTCCAGATACGAATGTCTAACATTCTTGCTCTTTGAATTTATTGACCACTCTTGTTCAGAAGAGGATTGGGATGAAGGAAGCAGTTCTCTAGCATTGTTCTGTTCATTTGTATGACAGGTGTATGAAGGTAATGTACAGAAGTCTAGTTTTAATTGTCAGGAAGCTGATTCTGTATCTGCATATTTCCAAACCCTCTAGGACTTCTGCTAACTAAAGTTATCTTATACTCCCACCACTCCTTGTGCCAGAACCTCACAGCTTCCATTTATTTTTCCAAATACTGCATTTGCACTGAGGTCTTGGGGAGTTCCCTCCTCTTACCAAGCCATATCTCAAACAACAGCTTTGTGTTTTTGCAGTGTGTCTTTTACATTACAGGTTCCTCCATAGAAGGCTGTTTACATATGCATGTTGAGCAATTTGCAATATTAACCTGGACTATGTTACACATATTAATGAATTTCCAAGAATTTGGTATTGTTGCTTTTCCAAGGAAGTTTCAAGTACACTTTTATTTTTGTTTGTTTCTTCATTGTAATATTTGAAGTCGGAAATAATTACATTTCATATCCATTTTGCTGGCTTTATTTGAAAATGCAATCTCCAGCATTTTAATGGGTCCAAAATAAAAATCTGCTCATTTTACTTACCCATCCTTTGTAAATTTGCAGTAGGGACTTTACTGATGTCAGATCTGAGCTGACATCAGCAGTGTAGTGTTTGCTAGCCTGCCACTTCTCCTCAGGAAATGTTAATCAATTAGACCAGAACCACCTAGGATGCCTACGTGCAAAAATTCTTGTAGCTCTTCATCACTTCTTAATTTAAGAGACAGAATTCCATCCATAGGCAAGGATAGATACTGTATTAGCTAATGACTTATATGCATTGACAGTAACACTGCAGATTTTTTTCCCTTTGTGATATTTTTAAAGTACTTTCAATTGCGAGGAGACTGCTAACTAGGTAATAATGGTCTTTGCACATCAAATTAAGTCCAAATATGTCACATTGTTTACTTTGATTTAGGAATGCTTTAAACATCAAGCTTCATAAAATAACACACCTCAAATCTGAAGATCTCAAAGCACTCTGCAGGTACAAATGATTTAGATAGAAGTAAACTTTAGTGAGGGAGGATTTAGATTAGGAAATGCCTTTAAAAGGGAAACAAAGAAATTGCAAAAAATCCCTGCAAATGGACTGTAATTTTGTTATGTCACTTGACAAGGTGGTTAAAATGTCTCAAAAAAAGTACAGGAAATTGTACAAAAAACCAGTAGAACTGTGAAATTTTGCATCCTTAAGTCAGGACCACTGCTCATCTTCATCCTAGTTCCCACATGCACACTCATTTAGGTGTTTTGAGAATTCCCTCACATGGGAAAGTAGGCATCATCCAGGGCAGGCATCTCACAGGTTTTGTAATATTTACCTTGTAGAATTAGAAAGGGTGCCACTCGTTTGCTATTTTGAGAGGCTACTGGGTCATGGATCCAATGGGGACATGCTTGTTATCAGTAAGAGTCTCTTAGTCTTGCTGCATCAAAACCAGATGCAGGACTGGAGCACAGGAAGGGACTGACCACAGGAAGGCGATTTTGTTGGGAATGTGGAAAGATCTTAACCATGAGATATAGGTACAAAGTTATGAGTTCCTGTTCATGACCTGCTTAAAAGGAAGTTTTAAGACTTTTTGCAGAGGAAACGATTTGGAGCTGTCTGCATTTAGATTTGTCCTGTGGAACATGTCTCTTTCAGGAGAGAAAATTCTGGAGCTTTTAGTTTAATCCTGCATCTTTTCCACCAGCAAAAATTGTCTAGAAGAACTGGAAAGTTTGAGGGTTGCATTTGCCCAGCACTTTGCTCCAACAGGTTTCTTTGGAAATCAAAGAGTAGGCTAAGTTGGATGTATGCATTTTTACTTGAACTGAGCTACTGTGAATAATTATCTTGAAAAGACAGTATAATTTCATTAAAGAATTATTATGGCTCAAAACATCTAAAAAGATATTTTTAGGATCCTTCTTTCAAACACAGTAATTTGATGTCAAGCTTCATGTTAGCTTTTGTACAAACACTTCCTAGCAAAATTAGGCTGAAGGAAACTCATATTTAATAATAAATTACATGAAAGAACATCTGTATTGTGAAATGAAGCTCAAAAAAATATTTGAGCCCCAAACTGAGCATCAGGATTCCAACTTTACCCACAGGGTTTTGGCAGGTTTCACAATCATTTGCCACAGCTGCAGTACTTTCTCAAATAACAGGAATAAATCATACCTGCGAAAGAGTTAAAAAGCGCAGACTTAAATAATATTTAGTTATAAAATATAGAAATGAAAGAACTACAGATTTGGTGTAAATGAACAGGTGATGTGAATGAAAATACTGCTACAAATTCACATATTTATTTAAAATATTGTCTATTTCCTATTATAAGCTCAGTGAAATATTGAAGCATTTGATGAGCAGCAGTATGAATCCAGTGCCGCATTGAGTGATAAGTGATGTGATTACAAACACTTCCTGTAGTCTGACCTTTCTAGCCGTGAAATGTTGTGAATCATATTTAAACTTAAAATGGAATAGATTTGACTCTTGGCAACAGAGAGGTTGCATGGATATGAAATAGTATACGAACGGTAGCTCCAGTCACAGGATGGTTTTGTGGACAAGCTACCCTAAGCCTATTATGAGAAGAGCTACAGCAAGTTGTTATGGTAACTGGAGCTGTACAGTAACAGAGTAGGACTAAATACTTGATTTTTTTTTTTCCCTGTGTGGACTTCTGTGAAGTGTTGTTTTCCTCATACAAAGAAGGAAAAAACATTTCAGAAGAAAATTAATGAGAAAATGGCCCAGTTGAATGTTTGTGTAAATTGGCTGTGGTACTTTCATGAAAGGCCTTGCCCCTGATAAACAACAGGTCTTACCTTATTTCAGGTGGAGATGAATGTATTTACTTCACTGAAAGTCAGTGTTTATTTTGGTTTGATATTTTTAACACACTGTTGCTTTCTGCTATTCCTGTTCTATTATTTCTGGCACGGTGATTATTTTATTGTTTCCATAGATTTGCTTAGAGGGTATCTGTATCATGAAATTTTGTGTCTCTAGGAAATGGTACTTATCATAGCATCACCAGGTTGGTAGAGACTCACAGGATCATTGAGTCCAACTGTTCCTGTCAATCAGTAACCCATGTCCCTCAGCGCCTCGTCCACCAGTCCCTTAAACACCTCCAGGGAAGGTGACTGTGCCCAATGACAATTCTGTGAAAATTTTTTTCCTGATGTCCAGCCTACACCTCCCCTGGTGGAGCTTGAGGCCATTTCTTCTTGTCCTGTCCCCTGTCACTTGGGAGAAGTCGCAGTACCACTGCAACAGGCAGTCTGGAAATTGGAAGGACTCCAAAAAGTTGTGGGCATGACTGATAGGACAGTGGCTATTACCTCCATCCTTCTTCCAGAGTCTGGGACAGCTGTACAGACCTCCAATGATTCTGAATTCTCTTTGAAAAAGATATCTTTCTTTCATAGGAGAAAACTTGCTTCAACCATGTTTAACAGTGACATAAATGTATTTTAATGTCATAGTCCGTACAGTAATTTATTTGACTCCTGTTTCTGTGTGCAACATGTAAGACTGCTTGCTATCACTATCGTTGTGCTTGTTGCACCTCTTTCATATGTATTTATGCATTATTTTTGAGGCAGATGTCATTTTTTCAGCAGTATTTCACAATGTTTGACATTCTCCTAGTATGTCATTTGTCTTATGAGAATTTTTTTCATGAAGCATCTAAATTTTTTAATTAATTTTGCAGAATAAATATGCCTACAAACTGTAGAGCACTTTTATCAGAATTCTGACCCTGGCTATCTGATGCCCTTTTGCGTTTAAAATGCTTACTAATATGTTGCTACAGATATTGCAGTCTTCAGAGTTTAGCTTGCTAAATAGACTCTGCAAATAGCCTTGAACTCACTGCTTACCAGCTCAGTTGGATTAGAACTGGTTAATTGTACCTTGGGTACTTTACTCTTCACATTTTCAGTCCACTTGAACTACAGCACTGCTCAGAAGCAAGAGGTAAACTTTACTGGCCATAAAAGCAGTCCTCTGGTAACCTAGTAGACTCTCTCCTTTTTGCAGTTAAAAGCTGTAGTTATATAAAACACTGCAAATCAAAGGTTGAGTCCATGTCTTGCAAACATTCAAGGAGTCTCCATTATGCTGGTATTTCTTGTATTGAATTCTCCTCTTCAGGTGCATAAATTTAAGTATGTGCCACTAAAATTTTAAACTTGTTGATTAGGGATCATAAAGCAGAGGGTGTGTATATAATATGTATATAATATAAGAAAAGGCTATCAATATAAATTGCAAGATATCATTCTGATAGAGAATGATAAAATGTGATGGTTCAGATGACAATAACACAAATAAAACACAACATTTTACAGAAGTGAATCACAGCTCCTGACACAGCTTTGGCACTAGTATGCAAGTGGTGATTATTCAAATGTTTCCATGATTAATTCAGTTTGTATTGATGCAAATAATCCTAAAGGCGACCTGTGAGAGCTAATGCATTTTGGTTCTGTGGCTTACCAGTGATAGCACAAAACAGCAAAGAGGAAAGTAATTTTCGTGATGTTAATAATGGGATTACAGAATCAGGTCATTTAAAAGGAATGGTGCTGACTCAGCTGTAGTAGTGCCGGGTTGAACTGTAGAGATTAATTCTTGGGCATGCTACATAAAAATGGATATCTCATTGCACTAAAGCATATTTCCTCCTTTGTAGGAAATATTTAAAATGACAGAAGTTGATTTGATGCCTCCTTCCCTGCTGTTAGGAATTCTTTTATAACATTAGATCTTTTTTTTGTTGAAGCACTTACCTTTACTTGCCTTTTTCTCTCCTCCATTCCAGGAACTGAAATCAGTTCCTTCTTTTATAATTCCCTGAAGGTCAGTGAAAGTCTAAGCAGATCATGACTGCTCTGCATGAATAACTGTCTCAGCCAATGGATCTTATTAAAATAAGTGATGAGAGGGAGCAAACATTTCCTTTTTTTGAAAGGATAGCTTCATAGATGTCACTGGAGGCATGCTCCTGACTAGCTCTTGCTACCTTAGGCAGTTGTAGTGTTAGACAACTGTGCTTTTATTTTGCATTTTGTTTTCTTTTTAAATGACCAGGCCAATAAGCTTAGCAGATATGCTGAAAGGTGATTCTTGCACAAGTTCCTTTGTGTGAGAGAAAAAGAAAAAAACCAAGTTACCGCTGATTTTTTTTTAAGGTGCAAGATACAAGAGCAGCACACACATAACAACTTTGTCCCTGTGTTTAAAAATACAAGAGGATAAAAAAAGGATGTTTAAGTTAAAATGTTTAAGAGGAGTCTCTACTTGTGGATTCTTTTTTTCTTTTTTTTCTTTTTTTCCTTTTTCCTTTTTCCTTTTTCCTTTTTCCTTTTTCCTTTTTTCTTTCATGGGTTCTGTGGGATAAGCTTGAAGAAATAGGAAAATAATTTTTTGTACCTATTGCTTCTTCATTAGAGTTTTTTTTTGCTTGCTTTGGTGATAGAAGGAAAAAGCCTGTTTTTCTTATGTGGAACTACAAAATTAAAACCGAGTTGAAAGTCAGATGTACATTTGTCCTTCTACTGTTTCTTTCTAACAGTGTATTTTTCTGGTCACAACTAAGTATGTTTAAGTAATAAATTACTTATTTCCAAAATAAATAAGAAAATAATGTAACACAATCTAGGCAAATAACACTCCTGCACTAAGTGGGATTGGTTAATGAGCTTACTGATGACCAGGAAAAAAAAATGAGAGTACATTAGGAGCCTCATCTAGTAATTAGAGATATAAAATATTTCTGAGATTCTGTAACAACATTGGAAACAGAGAGACTTATTTTCCTCCTTAGCATCTTGGGTGGTAAATAATTGGGCTACTTTGGCTTGCCTGCACTTGAAAGTAAAGCTCATATTTTATTGCAGAGTGGTTTTTTCCACATTTTGTGTTTTAAAATAGGTTAGATGTGTGCTACCCCCTTCGGCTCTGTATTAAGTCATATCACATAGCTGAAAACTCACTGTCTTCTCTGAGAAAGTTGCCGTTTGCTGTCTGGGAATACAGGCTTTGGCTGGGAGGATTAATTCTTACTGAGACTGTAGCATGATAGTCTTGCTCCTGCAAGAAATTGTTCCACAAGTATCATGCTAAGATTCCTTCCCAAAAGCTGAGGTACTTTTTGGGTAGGATTTGGTTGGGGGTTTTGTGATTCAGACTTTGATGTTGATTCAAATTGTCTGCCTCTTGTTGTTCTTGCCAGGTTGGATTTGTACCCTGGTGCATTGCCAAGCATAAACCCTGCTGTCCTGCTGATGCCCAGCCCATAAACGACCTCAAATGCTCCCCATTCAACGTCACTGGTCTCCCTCCTCCCTTGGTTTACTCCTCTGGGTGCAGGTCTTGTCTGCTCCTCTAGCTGTATCGGAGGGTGTTAATGCAGAGATTTGTCTTGCTGACTATCTCCTGCAGTCCAAAAAGAGTGAGAAGCAAGCACCTTTGAAAGGCTTCTCCTCTATTGCTAATGTCCAATTCATAACCATATTCCTGCTGCCCCAGGTCCTGTCACAGAGCTATATGCAGCCAAGGAGGGAATGGAAGGCAAGAGCCTTGAGAATACGTACACTCCTGTCTTGGTCAGGTTTCTAAAATGAGATTCACTGCTGAATTGATTATAATTTCATGAAAAACATAGTTGAATGTCAAAATACTAGTATGTTAGCCTGCACTAGACATCTGCTGAGCTAAATGGGTGTTGTGTACTACTGAATGCTGAGATATGTGGTGTTTGGCTGTGTCCAGGACAGTTTTTATCATATTTGCCATTGCTGAAGGACTGTAAATTGGTATATTGCCTCAAAGTTTGTACAGGTGGGAGAATGACGTGAAAGAATGAGTCATATCAGTTTGAAATGGGAAAGGGGGCTAAAAAACATTGTTTCAATGTTTGTTTTTCCTGTTGATGTGACTCCATTTTTAACCACTTTATTATTCGTTGTAGTTATTTTTTGCAAAGACATTTGCCAAGGATTAGTTTTTGTTTGGTTGCAAATATTGTATGGCAGCTGGAGGCCTTTTTATGCAGCTTTCAAAAGCTGAGAAACTGGTTGTCAATGTGTGAAGAGTTCTTTGCTGGTACTGTAAAATGCCTTTCATTAGCATGTTGTGTATTTAAAGATTGCTAGCCCAACAAGGCAAGTAGAATTTCCTGCTGTGGTCTTCCATACAAACGGATATCAGGCCCTGACACTCTGATCCATAGAAATTTATTGGAGAAAGAAACAGGTAAATATTACTGATGTGCAACAATACATGGGAAACATTTACATTTGTCTAAAAGTGATGGAAACCCTCAGGAACAGTTGCTAGACTAAAACAGAGCCAAAATCTTTGTGATTCTGGATGAGTTATCTGCACACAAATATTGGCAGGTAAGGTAGATGTTAGGTTTTATCACTGCCTCTAGGAACTTTCAAATCTCATATTAAACTATTTTTCTTTTGAGAAAGAAACTTAAAATATTGTTTCCTCATTTGTTTGCAT
Organism: Clamator glandarius; assembly: GCA_033459285.1. Lineage (NCBI taxonomy): Eukaryota > Metazoa > Chordata > Aves > Cuculiformes > Cuculidae > Clamator > Clamator glandarius. The sequence continues at coordinate 5,340,523 of JAUNZM010000109.1, forward strand.
TCTTGTGCGAAATTAAAGAACAGCAACCATAAATTGCACCATACAATTTACAGATAGAAATAAATCTTTCAACTCTTTTCAAATCTTACACGAAACTTTGAGATATTCTGTCTGTCATAAATCTTGTCCCAGCTTCCCTCTGTTTTGGAGATGTTTGCTACTTATCAGACGAAAAAGGAGCTGACAGTTCTAAACTAAAACTACTTGAGTGGTTCTCTGATGTCAAAATGTCCAGGGATAAAATGGCAATTTTTAGGCCAGTGGCTGGAAAGGAAGAGACTGACACTAGAGCTGCAAGAAGATCCCATGCTGGTCTCAGTTTTAGGTGGTATTTGAGGGCCACTTTGCAGACCAGATGCAGCTCATGCTTTGAGATAAACAGTGGAATATATATTAAAAATGCATTCCGCATTTTAATTTCTAGCTTTTCAGTTTGATAATGAAATTGTCTGTGTTTACTCTGTTCATGTATCCTTTTTAGAGTTTAGTTTTAAATTCAGGACTTGTATACATTTACTCCAAGGTAAACATTAGCATCAAGAACACTGTGTTTCTGCTAACTGATCTCTCATGTGCCACAGTCCTCTCAAGAGGGTCAATCCTCTTCCAGACCTACTTAAAGTTTACATGGAGATATTAAAAATATCCATTAGGATGGTGTAGTTGACTGTGGCATTATGCAGGCTGACAGTATATAGGAAGAGCTGAGCTAAGATGCAAGCAATTTAGTGCATGACATAATGGATTGTTCTATTGTATAGGGTAATATGACTCCCATTAAAATGATCGAGAGGTAGGTGCTGAAAGGACAACAACACAGAATGCAAACAAGACGTGCAAGGGATTTAGTGCTTTGAGGTATTTTCAGCTGCAATACAGTATTCTCTTAAGTCGTTGCATAACAGCATCTGAAAGAACCTTTATGCCTGTACTGTTCTGCCCAGCAGATATGTCTTAGCCAGAGCTTTGGAGTCTACAGCAACACAACATATTTAAACATGAAAGCTAGTGACAAAGGAAGTTTTAACTTGGAACACACAGTCATGTTTAAATAAAGTACACAATTTACTTGTTGAGAGGGTCTGTCAGTGGGTGATCAAGATAGATTAATAGGGCACGTGCCCTTTGAGGGGAGCTGGGCTTGTTAATAGTCACATAGGGGTTATGGAGTGGTCCAGTAGATGTGTTCACCTAATTTAAGAAGGGGAGTTATGAAAATGAGAGCATGAAATATTCCTCAGAAGGTGCAGTTGACATAAGAAGAGGCCACAATTTCTGCATGAGGGAGGGAGGCGTCAAGTTAGCCATCCTTCCTTCCCTTGAGTGCAGTGCAACATCCAGGCAGGTGACCATCTTTTGGGTTTTCCTACAGATGTTCCAGTTCAGTTCTGCTCAGAGGGTGAGACTGGGCTGGAGAGCTTCAAAGGTCTCTTGCAAACAACATTTCAGTGATTATGGTGGCAGTTTATTTGACCCAATTTGAACTCCTCAAAGGAGGTTTGTCCTTGAAGATTCTTAAAATCTGGGTCCATTCAGCATTCAACCAAGAAATTTCAGAAAGTTTCAGAAAAGCCATCGGACGTAGGCACTTTGGCTCTCCAGTTAAGTATTGCACTTCAGTCTGAAAGTAAGGTCTATTTCAGCAAAGTTTTTTTTTAATTATCTCCTATAGGATCTGCAGTGGCAGTTGCTGCTTCAAACGGAAAGTATGCTTTTTTGACCTTGACTTCTCTAATACAAGCCCACAGCAGCATGTTTATGCAGGGAAAAACAATCCTACCAGATCCTACTTTGCATATGTAATTTGGTTACAGGAAAGTGAATGAGAGAACAAGCTGCTTGTGGCAAATATAAATAAATTAATTCATTACAGCATAGCATTTCTTGCTGTGGCATGATGGGGTGCTTTCAAATCTTGTAGTACACAGTCTTATTGTCTTGGTTTGACCAGATGGACTAATGATCTTTTGTGTCTGGTTATCTTTGATGACATTTTAAGATATCTGGGATCAGCAAGAGACATTTTAAATACCACTGAAGGACACATGTAAGAATGCTTTTGGTTGTTTTCACTATTGGTTTTTTTGTGTGTGTGATTAGTACTGTAAGAACGTGAAAAAAGTGATTCCTGTTAAGCCTCTGTGAAGGTTGCACTGATAGAGAAATTCAAGCAGAGGCACAAAACTACTTGCTATGGACCACACAGCAAATCAAATGCTTCATTAATTCTGATGATAAAATGGATGTGAAATCAATTCTCACACTGATCTGGAACAGCTGCTCAAGATCTTTTAACAGAACCTGAGTAAGAATAGTATCAAGCCGAAATAGCTCTCTAAGTAATTAGACAAACATTAATAAACCCTCCAAATGTAAGATCATAGTATGAAGTCTGAATTAATCCTAAAGAGAAGAAAAATCTGAGAGGATTTAGAATATTCTTGATATGTATGTGCAATGTTTTCTGACTGGAATTTATATTTTTCTTATCAGTGCAAATGCTAAATATCTAGACAGGCAAGATTAAAATGATTTCTGTGGGGGAGGGATGGGGAAAGCAGTTAGAAACCATGCCACAGATGATGCTGCCCTAATTATAAGAACATTTTGTAAATGGGATTTGCCAGCTGGATGCATTTATTGATCCTCAATTGTTTTTGGTTTTATATGTGATAGTGATGACTGAAGGACCGTCCTAAATTATTTTTATTTTGTAGATGAAAAGGTTGTAACAGTTTATTTCCATTTGACTTCCATACTGCAGTACAATTTCTTTCCATGAAAGCTATGCAGAAGAAATTAGCTTATCACAACATATCACAAAAGACAGGTAGATCCCTGTACATCAGGAGTAATATTCAAACATCTGAGAAACAAGCTCTTTCATACCACTGCAGTGTTAAGGTTATCAGCGAGTGAAAAACAGAGATATAGCCTGTTTTGGAAAGGAGGGAGAAGTCTATGGTTCAAGCTAAAGTCAGGTAACCAAAACCTCAGGTAATTTCAGATTATTTCATGAAGTTCTTCACAGGTTTTTGGTAAGTCATATCTCTTTATTTTTGTGACTAAAAAAGACATAGTCTCTCTTTTTTCTTCTCTTCACTGTATCACAGAGCATTGCTGATTTGTTCACCTGTAAAGAACACAAATTGTTACGATGATGTAAAATGCTATGTCTGAATGTGGTTAAATAACTGCAGATTTCAGCAATATCTTTTGCTACAGCTGCTGACTTTGATGCAGTCAGCTGTAACTCTGTGGATAGATATCACGCTCTGACACGCTGATCCAAAGCCTCAAAAGTGGTAAATCTGTTCCTTAAGTTTTCTTTTCCTAAATCTAAACAGTTCATAGGGTATTATCCTTTCTTGCTGAAGAGAGGAAAAAGATCTGGAGTCTGGATGTCCTCTGCAGGGCTCTTGGGCAGGGTTGGGCTGTCGGCACAGATGTCCTGGCAGGTGGGAGCTGGTGCTGAGAGCTGGCACCAGTGTGCTCCAGCCTCCACAACAAGCTCTCCCCTGTCACAGCTGTGTGGGTTCCGAGGCTAGAAAGGACTAGTACGGCTTATTGCCTTATGTCGACCTAGGACCTTATTGGTCCTATGACCTCAATTCACATTCCCAGAGATGCGGAATCCACTTCAGCCACTAAAATTTGATGTAATCTACTGGAGAGAGATAGTGAAAAGCTTTGAGATAAAATAAACTCTACCAGAATATTCTCTGTGCTCAATCCTAGCACTGCTTTAGTAGGCTGTGATATTTCCTTACACGGGCACTAGGGGGCACTTTAAGACTGATGAAGGGAAGCAGAAAACTTTATAACAGTAATTCCACATCATCATGAGCAGAGTAAACAGTCTGGTGCAAAACAAAATATAAAAAAACCATAAGCAATTAAATATGTATTTAGCAGCAAGTGTGATTCGATTCCTGTTTTTCCTCCAGCAACTGCACTTGCTGAAAGTGGACATGCAACTTAAAATTACGTTCTTGTTCTAAACAGATTGTATCATTGTTGTCTTGTTCTTCTAAATAAATGGACTTTGCTTTTCAGCATCTAGCCAAACACAGGATCAGATGCTATATTTTTTTCGTTAATCAGCCTCTGCCTCTACAGCTTTCTGTGATGGTAGGTTTTCAATTTTTTTTTGTTTCTTCACAGGAACTGCTAAAATTTCTGTTCTTCAATATTCTTGTTTATTTTCTTTCTTACAACTGGTTTTATCTGACTTAAGCCCATCCAGAACTAAAATTCTGTTCCAGGACAGCCCTCTGGAGTGTCTCCTGAGCATGAGATACTGCCTTTGCTGCCATGTTACTGTCCACTCCTCTGCCAGGAATAGATGCTTGCCAAAGTGTTTGAATTCTGTAATGATTTGTCTTGTTAAGCCCATTAAAAGGATATAATAATCGTAACTCCTAAATCTGACAGAGTTTTCCCTTCCAAATAGCTTGGGAAAGCTTAGAAGCAATCAGATTGTTCTGATACATGCAGATAAACTACCAGAAGCTTAGCTTTGTTATAAATTTCTTTCCTCAAAATGTCAACCATCCTTTTGATAAAAATTTGATTTAATAGTATCTATAAACTATATAAACTGTGGAAAGGTGGGGGAGAATGATCCATTCAGTTCTCTGCAACAGGAAGATTTGCAGCACGTAGCTTAGATTACTCGATGTCTTGAAACAGCAAAAGGTTTACACTGGTTAGCATATAAAATAGCCAGACAATGAAAGCAAACCTGTTTCTGAGTTTCATTTTGTGGGCTGCATTGTCCCTCTTTGCTGCTTTTCCTGCCTTTATTATGCATAGGACTGCAGTTCACTGTTTCTGTTGCCAATGTTCCGCTTACTTTAAGAAGCTGGTAGTGTTCAGCATTACTGGATGCACTGCGTTTTTTTGGTCAGGAAATACTATTTTACTGAAGCTGAAACATGTGGAAACAATGATTTTAATAAAAATTTGTCAGGAAAGTGTCTTTAGCATTAGGAATACTGAGACAGTTCTAAAAATATGTTCACTGCAGAATAGCTAACAGCCAGTCTCCCTGAAGATGAGTGTTCTTTTTAGTTTGCTGCTTATGCTGTACAGAAGCCTCTATATAGCCTCCATATAAAGGGATATGTAGCTATACCTACCTCAAATGCCATCCCAACCTGCTATGTAAAAATATTCTAAGAAAAGTCTGAAAAAGTTAGAAAACCAATGTGAACTGAGAGCTCTGCAGGCACAACCCAAGGGCTGCTTTTGACTGTAGTATCTGCATAGTCAGATGCTTGCTCTGAGCCAGCTTCAGCCTGAAGCTTTCAGACCTGTTACTGTGAAGCTATGTCTGCAATAAAATGTTCTGCTCCTCGGCTCGGCATCTAGGCAGAGGCAGAGCTGTGTGCTAATGGGGTTGCTGAGTGCTCAGCTGGAGCGGGCTCACAGCCAGCTCCCTTGGGGCACAAGTGGGGTCCACACGTGGCTGCTTTCTCTGAGCAGTGAGGAGGCAGATCTTTACAGTAAACAAGAAGATTGTGTGACTGGAAATTGATAGGTTGAGCTTAACAGATGAGAAATGATGTCTAATTGCTGATTAATCAACACAGGTTGTTGAAATAATTACAGGTCAGTCCATTTACCTCTCTCTTTCTCGAGGGAAGCTAGATTGAAAAGCTTGAATTTTATAGATGTGGCCGTGTCTTGGGATCACCCTCAATGTAATTCTGGGCTTTGGTTAACCTGGGCTTGGGAGAGAGACGGAGACTGTGCATACATACAATCATAGCAATCATAGAATTGTAATGTGGTGACGTAAGAGTCACAAACAGGTATTATAAATTTTAACTTTTTGATTTTGTAAGTGCTTCTTTTTTTGTCTTGGTTTTTTTTTCCCTAAAATTAACTTAATTCATCCCACATCTTGCTGCCCCCAAAAGATTATCTGTTAACATTGTAATCATCCTGTGCAATGTGCTTGGTAGTAGAAAAGATTCCTTCATTAAACAAACAAACTACCATCTACAAATACCTTCATTTAGATTTCAGTTTCTTTTTTGCTTGTTTTTGTTTTCCACAAAATGTTAAAAAATTGTAACCATTACTGTCTTCTAAGAAGCTAAACTGTGCCAGCCTTAGAACTCAGATTTATCTTAGTGCTTGATATTGTAAAGGGATAGTAAAGTCATATTAACCCCTTGTTCTTCCTTTGTTCTAGTGAATAAATTTTCAGTCTTCCTAATTCTTATGTTAGCAAGTACAGTCTTGTAAGTAATCAGAATAGAGAAAGGATGCAAAAATATTCCAACACACAAAAACTTCCTGGGGAATTTCCTTATCTCTGCTGTTATAATATGAACTCATTGGAATTTTTTTGTGAAGTTGTAACCCCTCAGTGGCAAATTACTGTAAATCAGAGTAATTCTTTCTGTGATTTCCACTACCAGAAAATATAGCTTTGAATCCACAGCTAATTATAATGCCTGTTACTGCTTAGGCTCTTTAGCTAGAAGAATCTACTCTGTCAGTGTCTCCCAGAGTTTCCAGCACAGTGCAGTGTACTATGTTCCTACAGTACTCCAGGGCTAATAGGTTATGATCCTATCCTGTTATAGATGTGAATGCACTCTTGTAATAAGGCTAAAACAGACGAGTGTTCCCATCAAGCGACCACAAGTGTACACACGACACTATGAAATGTTCCTACACTTTGGTCACGTGTTTGGAATGGTGATCAAACTAATCACAAAACCAGAGACTCATTGTGGTAGCAGGGGACATCTGGAGCTGTTCAGTCCAGCCCTCCTGCTCTAAGCAGGGTTGGTTTGAGCAGGTTGATCAGGGCTGTGTCAAATCTGATTTTGAATATATTTGAGGTCCAAAACTCCACAACCTCTCCGGATAACCTGTTCCAATGTTTAATCTCCCTCACAGTAAAAGTGTGGGGTTCTTTCTGTCTTGCTGACTCCCATCTCTGCAGAGCTTCTTTCAAGCCAGTTGTACCCTAGCCTGTTCTGGTACAAGGAGTTATTCCTTCCCAGATGTAGGACTTGTGACCTTCCTCTTCATGACCTTCCTGTTGGCTCATTTCTCCAGGATGTTGAGATCCCTCTGAATGGCAGCATAATTATATGGTCTACCAGCCACTCCTCCTCATTCATGTGCACTCAAGCCCATATTCCTGGAAATTAATGAACATATTAACCAACACTGGTCCCAGTATCAACACCTGAGTACACCATTACCTATTGGTCTCAGCTGGACCTTGTGCTGCAGATGACAAACTCTATGATCCTTTCAACTCACCTTACTGTCCACTGATCTAGTGTGTATTTCATCAACACATCTATGAGAGACTTATAGGAGAAAGCACTGAAAGCTTTGCTAAAGTCAAGATGAGAATATCCACTCTGCTCCCTTCATCCACTGAGCCTAATGATTTCATCATGAAAGGCTGATAGGCTGATGATGTATGCTGACTGCTCTCTCCATGTGTTTCTTATTTTTGGATGTAACTTTCAAGGTTATTTCTTTATTACCTTCCCAGAGTTTGAAGTGAGGATGGCTGCCCTGTAGATTCTATACCGGATTTAGCTCCAGATGGGTTTTGGTGTACCTAACCCAATGACTGACAGTGTCTATGTATTCCTTCTGCGTCACTGGTCCCTGCTGCCACCTCTTATTATTCTTTTTGATAGTGGAGATTTTCAGAAACTCCCTGCCACTTTTGCTTGATTTCCTGCACATTGGAATGGACCAGTCTTGTGCTTGAAGGATGTGATTCTTGAAAAACTAAACAGTTCTGCTGGACCCTCCTGTCCAGTGTCATAGTCCATGTAATTGTTCCAAGTTGGTCATTAAACAAGCTGTATTTTTCTCTCCTGAATTCCAGGGCTGCAATCCTCTTAATCCTGCTGTTAGCCTCGTCCCCTTCTCCGTGGATCCTGAACTCCGCATCTCATGGTCACCGCAATGAAGGCTTCCCCCAGCCTTCCAATCAGATCTTCCTTGTTTGTAAATATGAAGTCCAACAGAGCTTCTGCCCTCTTCGGCTGTTTAGTCATTGGTGTCAGGAAGTTATCTTCAACACACACCTGAAACATCCTCAATTGCTTTAAACCTATTGTATCATTCCTCTAGTAGATATTGGAGTGGTCAAAGTGCATGAGGATCACAGTCTGTGCATGGAAGGCTTATTCGAGGTGCCTGAAGAATGCCACAAAATCCAGCATTTCTTCTTGGTCAGGTGGTTGGTGGCAAACACTCACTGCAACATTACAGATTTTGCTCTGCCCAATGATTCTGACCTGTAAGAAGCAAGCTGGCTTATCACCTGTCTGCTGTTCTTGCATCAATGGCAACCCCTAGTTATCCTGGCATTCAAAATGGTGGATCCATCTGGATCCGCTATCACCTTCCTAATAAGTCTACTCATTGCAGCACTAGAGTTGAATGATCTATCACACAGTATCTCCATGATCCAAATGTGTTTGTAGCCCCGTAACTGCACACAGATGTCTAATTGCTCCTCCATGTTGCCCAGGCTGTGAACATTGGTGTACAGGCACTTCAGAGAGGTAGCAGTTTACTAATTTCTGAGAAAAATATATACAGCGTGCTGTCCTCCGTCTGTGTGTACAGTCTCTTGATGGTCTTCCATTGACTGATGTGTCTTCTGTCCACATCACATTGCACCTTTTACTTGCCAACCTCAGCCATCACTGCTTTGCTGTATTGGGTGTTGCCATCTCTCCTGATCACCTTGTTCATAGTTTAAAGCTCTCCTCACCAGGTTGGCCAGTCTGTTGGTAAAGATGCTTTCGCCCCACTTAGTTGGGTGGATCCTGTCTCTTCCAAGCAGTCTTCAGTCATCAAAGAGGATGCCAAGATTAGTTCCTCTATGTTATGCCCTGTGTTATGTCACTGCTGCTGTGTAGGCACCTATAAAGCTTCTTTTGGCCCCTTTATGCACAAACATCTGCACTTCTGGCCTCTCTTTAGTACCTACTGAAATGGTGCTTGACCCTTCCTGACTAGGGCTAGAACACCCTTTGATCAAGAACAGTTGCTGGATCTTGCTAGATGCTACTAGACCTTGTTAGAATTTACAGTTTCCTGTGGTTATTCTTTCCAGCAGGAACCTTGATGCTCCTCAGAGGCTTCCCAGGAGTTCAGGAACATGTAGAAGCAGAGCCCAGAAACTGCTGTGCAAACTGCTCTGTTTGAATTTAGCACTGAGGAAGTCAACTAGAAGCAGGTTGTACTTACCTGTTCGAGGCATTAATTTCTCCTCCTGCATGTGCCTAAGATGCCCTGACTGAAAGAGAGCAAGTGGAGAGGTAGATGAATTGTACTTGTTCCATTCTGCTGAACCAAGACTGTAGGTTGACTGCTTCTCTTACATTTATTATATACAAAAGGATTGGACATGGAATGAAAGACATCCTTTGAATTTTGCCCTCAGTTGACAAGGTAATTTTCATCTTTTCTGCATGTTCTAATTGCTCAGAAACAGCCTATTCTGAATTTTAGAAAACCAGCAATATACCTAATGTTGTAGATGGCAGCGTACTCTGCCTACTCCTGACACTTTGTACTGTTTTGTCATCAGAAGTACAATGGAAGAGCACTTTTGTTGTTGAAACTTTTCTTTCCATCTGCTCATTCTGACTTTAAGCATAAGCCTGCTTAACACAAAGGGAAGGCATCCTATCTAGCAAGGAGAGGTTCAGGAGGGTTCACTGTAAACAAACTGATGAGATGAATGTAAACAGGAGCAGAGTGTTCTACTACAGATGGCTACCCCTCCCTCTTGCCTTATAATTCCTGTGTTCATAATGAAATAATGAAATATTTTCATTTCCTAGAATCCTATAATGAAATGTGAGTTAGCAAGAAAAGAGTGGTTTTTTTCCTTTGGGAACATAAGGTTGAATTCATCTGCGGCCAATGATAATGGACGACTAAAGAATTAAAACCCTGACTTCATAGCTGACCTTGCTTTGGGGAGGAGGCTGGACAGGAGGCTGGACTAGATCACCTCCTTCCAACCTGAATCTTCCTGTAATTTTATGAATTACCTCATATGAGATGCTATAAAAATATTTTTCTGTATAGCAGTTTACATGACTGCACCAGTACAAATCTTAGCAATGCTATCAGAAAGCATGTCTTACCTTATTTCTAACTCTTCTGTTGTGTTTCTTCTATAAATTTGAAGGAATGAGTAGGTTTTGTAAACTACAAGAAGAGAAAAAAGCATTTTTACCTGGAGGAATGCATTTTGGAGAGTAGAACGTTCCTTCCAGATGAGTTCTAGAATGTCAGTATATTGTGTCTTTGTCTTGAGAGGAATTGCTCTGTTGCCCTAAATTTCTCAGAGCCAAACTGGTTACGTTGTTCTTACAGTCTTCAGTGACTTTGACTTCAAGTGACTAAAAGCTGATATACACTAGACGAATAGTCTAAATCACATTTATTCTTAAATCTAAAGCAAAGTGTTGCAAGATAAAGACTTGTATTTATTCCTTCTCATTTATAATTAAAGAGGCCTCTTTCTAGTTCTAGAAACTTATAAAAATTAAAACACACTTGATAAAAGAAAGAAAAGTTTTAAATGGATGAAATGCCTCAACATATCAACATTCTCCCTCTGTCATTCCAAAAAGTTTTCTCCTATTGTACCCACTCTGAAGCCCTTTGCAGATATTTTCTATAACTAACTCTTTTATTTAAGTCTTGGTTCATTTTGAAATTGTACAAAGAAGTTGACTGAATGGAGGCAAAGGAAAGATTTAATAAATAGTCCGTTGCAGCTGATGTCAAAAAAATTATGCAATCTTACTTGCTTTTGCCCCTCAAATATGTGTGTAGGTATATGTGCACTGGCTTGTCTGAAAATCCTTGCATCCCAGCCTTCAGCTTCTTCATCCTGAACTGCAACAATTTATGTTTGTTTCCTGTCTCCTCCATCCTTAGGAACTTTTCAACACAGGTTCTGACAGAGCCAGTTCTCTTCCTTGTCCTTGATTTCTGTGGCTTCAAAATAACAGTGAATTTTTGATGTGAAAGAGAAAAATTCAGGAGAAAAAGAGGTGGATGCAGCAGAGAAGGATAGGGGAGATAAAGGTTGAATGAAACTTTCCTGGAAAGTTTCCCAGCATAATTAACCTGTGAACTCCCCCATAAAGGTCTAACTACAAAGTAAAATGTAAGTAGAATAGTAGCATACTAAGAATAAAATGAATATACTTGTATCATTCCAGCTACCTGTGCAACAACACTGAGGCTAATAAGTAAAAATCAGGCTCTATGGAGGTGGGAAGTATATGGTCGCCAATCTGTCACTGCACATCCATTGCTGCATTATGCTGCACATTGAAGCTAGCACAAAGATACCCATGTACGTTTCATCTCATGTAAACTCTGCTACTAAACTAGAAAACTTGGCTTAACTTCTCCTTGCTACCAAATTAATGGTAAAGGATGTGATGTTCCTGTAGTTCAACTCACTGCTTATTCTGTCCTGTAAGTGGGAATGTACCCTTACTGCGACTATTGTCCTAGGGAATCTGATAGAAGGAAACCTCTTTTTGATTGACATTACTTTTTTTTTTTTTTCTTTTGGAAATGTTCCTCGTGTGTTTGGTCCTGTGGCCCTACCATTCTGCATGTTTTGGAAAATCCCCCTCTAAGACCAATGTGCTTTACACACATATGTGAATTGCTAATCATATGACATATATTTGGAAACAACCTTATCTATCCTATGAATTAAAATTCAATCATAAGCAGTATCGGAGATGTGGTGGTATGCCCTGCTTCTCTTGTGTGTGAGCCATTAACTACAAGAGTGGATTGCAACTCCTTTGATAGAAAAAGTTTGTGACCGTTTTGAAACCTTGTCTTTAGTATTCTGAGAATTTCTGAACAGTATTTGGATTGGTTGTTCTGGCTTCAAGATACTTTTGACCCTTATTACAGAGTGATGACCTGTTGGTATAACTCACAGAATTGCTGAGTGTCAGTTAAGAGTAAACAATAAAATTAAAGCTAGTTAGGCAGAAATCAGATAGAAGATCAAAACTGATACTTAACTTACCAAATTAAGCTGTAGAATATTGCATCTGGGATGATGAGTTATATTGCTATATTTCTGAGCAAGATACAGTTTCTACAAAACGCTTCTCCTGTAGTTTACAATTCTGATTTTTAATTGTTCCCCAAGAGATTGCCTTGAAGATTATTGTATTGTGTTTTCTAGTGCACTTATAAATTCAGATCTATTTAGTTTCTTCCTCTTATCCTTTTTTGGCTTAGTATTTCCCACAAAGATTTATTCAGGTTGGAAAACTTATTTTATTTTGACTTTTTTTTTTGTACTGCTGCATCAAACGGCTCTTCATATTCTTTCAGTTCTTTGTTAATGTATTTTATTTTCACCTGTTTACAGCTATTTCCCCAAGAAGTTTGGAGGATTAAGCTATTCTTCGATAACAAAGAATTCAAGTCTCTGGTTCAGATTGTAACTAATTGTGTGTATGTATATAACACGTTTGAGACTGACTTAGATCTCCTGCCCTTCTTTATCTTTCAAGGGAGAATAGCTTAAGCTTACATTTCTATAAGGTGTCTGAAACTAACGTGTTCTTTTGGGGATCATATTTATTGAAAATATTGTATTTTCTTTAAAATTCTGTGCATTTACTCAATTTAGTGCTTTAATTTTACTGATAGCTATAGTCTTTACACACAAATACCCCTCTTTTAAATGTCCTTTTCAGTTGAATTTGAAATATCTTGTAAATGTAGTTGGAAATATTTTCTATTGTACTGGCAGGTCGTGGTACTCCTGCCTGGATACAAATGCAAGAGCAACAGCAAAATCACTGAAATAACTCTATGCAAAACCACCTGAATAAATGCTAGAGCAAATATATCCTGCCTGTGTGATAAATTCATACTGTTTTTTAAATGATTACTTGTCTTAGTAGCTCACAGATGGAAGAAAATATTCCAAATAAATAGTGTTTTTTAAAAGCTGCCTATTGGTTATGCCTAGCTTTCAACAGCGTAGGTGTAAACTGATAATGTTAGAGCATATCAGAGTCTTTCAAGGTGTGTTTTTGCTTTCTGATAATAGAAAGACATGTCATTTACAAGCCATTTTGTTTAGCATAATTTTTTAAAAAAAATATATTTGTTAGATCCCTATTGTGCAATTGGTTTCTGTAGGTCATGACTGAAGTTTTTTTTGTTAAGTCCAGCACTTATGGCTAATTTCCTAGAAGTGTTTAAGCCAATTAAATGGTCAGTTAATATCTAATTTTAGAGCTAACCCAGAAACAGTTTTTTGCATTCACTTTCCTGTTAGTAGCTCTAATATGTCTTTAGTATACTCTGTACCATTCCTCTGATCTATGAAACATGGATGATGCTTTTCTGACAATCTTTGGACCCATGCTGTGATTGTAAGTGCTAGTAGGTTGCAGGACACTTTTGTGGCTATATTCTGCAAAGCGGGACTGCTTTTTACAAATACATTAAACATTAATACAGACAAATGCGAAGTTTTATAGTGCAGAAGCTTTATTTGATTAGACATGTATTTATTTTTTATTAATAATTTTTACCATACCACACATTTTTCTCTAGAATTTGTACTCTGAAAATGATTCCTTGGACTTAGTAAATGTTGTTTCATTTAGGACCAAGGGAACAAATGAAAATCGCTCAGATTTGCATTTCAGTGAAATCTCATAAGTAATGCATGAACTGTGTTTCAGAACTGACTTGTACAGGGGCTTAAGGACCTTGTAACACTCATCATCTTCCATAAGGAAACTGCAAAGAAGAAAAATCCTTCCCTATTTCTCTTCCAAACAGCAGAGAATCTGGAAGAATTGTGATGGAGACAGTTATTGGTTAAAAAATGTCCAAAATGCTTATTTTCAATTATCAGGGAGTGTCCTGATTTAGTTAGTAATTACTAACCATGGCACATCACAGAAAATACTTGAATCTAGTAAATGATGTGCAAAAGTCCCTGTGAGGACTTTTCAATATGAATTTAATATCAATAGATAGAACCACTGCTTAGAAACCTGCTGATGGCAACAATCACACCAGCTCGAAGCCCTTGAGAAAGTTTCTTTCTTAAAGCTCCCCAGGTCTTTTCATTTGCATGGTGAGGATTTGGAATGTGACTCCAGTTTTAAGATGATGGTTTCAATTGATATAAATGTTTTTTCCCCTTAAGGCTGCAATAATCCACTGTTATCATCTGTTTATTGCTATCTGAAACTTATTCCTAAAGCATGACCTGGTTTTGTAAATGAAGCCGTCCTATCACCTACTATTATACATCCTTTTGCACATTAACATACTATTATATGTCGCAGCTGACCTTTATTATGCTATATAATCTTGCTGAATATGGTCTTAAATAACTTCAGTACTTTTCACTCAACTATAACTCCTCACACGTAGTAGGTTGCCACTATAAGTTCCCATGTGCATAAATCTACTGCAAGGTTATAAAAACCTGGAAGAAATGCCAAACTATAACCAATGAACAGTGTGTGTGCATAGATGCAGTATAAGGAGGAGAGAAATTAAAGATTTCAATGACAACTCTAGGCAGATACTGTTGACGTTAGAAATTCAAGGATTAAAATGATATCTGCATTGAAATGTTAACAAGTATGATGATTTAGACAGTGTGCCCTGTTTCCAATTATTATGCATAGCTTGCATCTAACATAAGTAGTTGTAACCTTTGTGTGAAGAGCAAAGTCAGGAAATGTTAATCCATGGAGAAACCATCACTTCTCTCCAACTTCCATACGGAAACTGTAGCTCAAATGATTGCTCTTGTTCTCCAGTTCAGGGGAAAAAAACCCATCCTCTTTGCAGTTAAATATCCCCTTTTATGCTGTGTGTGCATTAGTCAAATTGATTTCCCTGAGAGTTCTCCAGACTGAGTTGTATAATACTATCATTCAGCACATCTGCAATGGGAGGGGAAAAAAAAAGAATTAGAAAAAGACCCTCTGAAAACCTGGACATAGCAACTGCATCAAAGCTGGAAAGACTTGAGACTGGAGAGCCAATATAGAGCTTGTCTGGGAAGTAAGTGTCTGGAGGGAAGGCCAAATTTTGAATTTATACCTCACTTGCAGCTCTATTTTTTGTTCTTTCTACAGTCAGGATCCTCACCTGGATGAGGCTAGTTGTTGGGCTAAGGGCCCCTTTGTGGGCAGGAAGGGACTGCTGGAGAAGAGTATAGTATCTACATCACCAATGGCTTCTTAAAACCAGTTTTGACAAACATCTGCCTATAATGCTTATGCACAGTTCCTGTCTTCTCAAGATCTGTTCTGGCTGCCTTTAGAATTACTCTAGAGTGATCATTCCTTGACATTTCTGTAACATTAATTATATGTAGTGGTTTCATCTGCAGAAAACCAAATACTGTCATAGTGTTGAAGTGCTAGGACTAGAAACTATTAAGGAGAAAAATATTATGTGACTGATCACAAAGTGCAAGTAAATCCTTCCAGTGAGTAGATATCATTATTTGATAGTCTGATCATGATCCTCAAAGCTGTTGTGCTTTTCTTGCTCCCAGCCTCATGGTTAATTCACCAAGTGACTAATTCTTGCCCTGATTTTCATATTTCTGCTCGAGAACTTGTGATTTTTCTTTTTTTATGCACATCAATGCATATTGTTCCCATCCCAAGTTTTTTGCAGTTGAATAATTTCTTCTCACTTGGACCAGTCCTAAAGACTCCTGTTTTAAGTATTGCACTGCTTTGGCTTCTCAGTCATCCTTCTCCAACAAAACCAGAGAATGTTAAAAGATGAAATACGTACATTTAGAAATTTTTTTCTTCCATATTCTCTCGTGTTCTGAATATCTCATATTTTATACATTCACTCTTCAGTGTATAATCTATCTGCAGTTGTATGATGCAGAGATCTTGTCAATGATAAACAGCCAACAAATAGTGTCCTCACACTTCAAGTCTGCAATGTTCCCCAAACAACAAGCTTATGATCACTGAGCCATTTCCAGTGTTTCTTTCAAATTCTGCTCCAAATTCCATTGTATGCCCAATGTAAACCAAATACTTTTAGTTAATGGTGACATACTAAGATTCCTTTCAACTTTCTAGGTAAATAATGAAGTTTCACAGATGAAGTTGATCTTATGAAAACAAAGTTTAAGTTAATTCTGAAATCTTAGTTTCAAATTTGCATGTGTTCACCTACCCTACCCCATGTTTCCTAATGTTGGGCTATGTTACAGAACTTTGTCGTTAGTGCTTTCAGGAAAAATACATATTGAGTTTGGGCTCAGATCATTCCCAGAGTCTTACAGAAGAAAGAATAATTTACATTTCATTAGGACAGCTGATGGCAATAACCTAGACCATAGCAATAAACCTTATTTATATTCAAGAAAGTAAAACAAAGCAGCAGTACACAGCAGCAATAACAAAGAAAAATCAATGGAAAAGAAAGAGTATCAAAGCTTTGCAACTTAGATGCAGATATAGAAAGAGCAATGTCTACCATCTTGGTCATATCAGATACGATCTGAGTAAACAAAAGGCCTTTTGAGAACCACCCTCAAAAACTATAGGAGTTGAAGTAAGGAGGTGAAGGTTTTGATCCCTTCACAGCTACCTGGGATTTGAACTGGACATGATGGGTACTAGGGTGAGCTAAATCTGTAGTATGGAAATGGTGAGCTCTGAGGAGAAAGAAATATGTTTGAGGAGAAGAAACTCTTATGGCTAAGCTTACCTTACAGTGTATCCTGTATTTTAAAAGCATATCTGTAACTCAGGAACTGATTCTGTAGCTGTACCAGCAAAATCAATGCTGTGTTCTCAAACAGAACAGGATGAAAATTAGGTCTTTACAGGGTAGAAAAATATACATGCTTCAGAGAATTCAGGATCTTGGCATTTTTCATCAGGGTTTATTCCTAGAAGTTACTTTGACTATTTATAAATTGCTTTTGAAATTATATTCTAATAATCATATTTCACTTGATGTTCAGATTAGGCTATGGTTGTGGATTTCTTTTCTCTTAAAACAATTTTATTAATGGCTTCTGTTCATCAAGTCAAACACTAAAAGCTATGTTTAACATATCTATACATACATTCTCAATCTCAAAACACGCAGATGGCTGTCTCCTTTAAAAACAAAAAATTGCTCCTAGGGTAGACTTGATATGTTAAATTTCAGCTTGTAGTAAATTTTTACAGTTGAGTTATAAACCTCTGGGAAATGGTGGGGTGGGTTATCACAGAAATGCTAATAGAACCCTAGCTCCAGCAGTGATGTTGTAATATAAACATCATTAAGTTTCCATTCTCACGGAACACTTGGTGTACAGAATATTTACATTTATAGTACTATAGTGTATCTTACAGTATTCCTCCAGGTAATGGCAAAATGTGTTTCATAAGGAAAATTATGTGACATTATTTTAATATATCCATGCTGATTTAAACTCAGAGAAGCTCAGGAGCAGGATTGTCATAATGATTCCCTATATTAGCCTAGAAAACGTTCAGCCTCTTTTAACTGTTAGTTTAGTAGTTGCTCAGAGAATGGTGGGAATTTGGAGGACTTTTTATCCCTCTGGTTTCAACAGTATTATATAGTATTGTATAGGGTTTTTTGATTAAAATAAATCTAGTATATGAACTTGCTTTTTGTGATGTTCAGATATGAAATAGGTTTTCTTTTCAATGTGTTTCTGTGACCTGATTGTATATTTACTGATTTATCTCTGTAGGTTTTATTCTAGCTGTTATTTGTCCTCAAATATCACTGGATAATTGCCTTGTATTAGAACCATAGCAGGAAAAGTTGTAAAGGACAAATCATTACACTGTTTGGAATGGGATAATTAGAGCTACACCCTCTTCTTAGTCTTATTTTAAGAATGATAATGGACAGAGAAAAAAAAGGAAAAACATTTGAAAAACAAATGGTCATCTTTTGTCACTGAGGATGGACATTAAAGAGGAAAAGAGTCATTGATGGGGGCAAACAAAGACTCAGACTTACTGAAGTCAATGAAAGTTTATGTGAAGTCACTTGCAGCACTTGAAAGTGGTGAAGTATTCTGTAGCACTTAAGTCTATGCTGACCACCATGGCTATTATTTGTGTTTTGTTTTATTCCTTGAAGATAAAGATATATATATGTTTTTGAAATTACTAAGGAATTTGCCTGAACAGAGTAAGAAGCATATTTTACAGAAGTTACAGACTGTCTTTCAGATATTTTGAAAGTATATTTTAATTTTTGGGTCTGATTTTCAAGGGCTGGTGCCAGGACTGAACCTGCAAGACTGCACGAGACGATGTGTGTGCATGTGCTGTTTACATGATGCAGGTTAACTACACGGAAAAACAAGAGTTATTCGTAACAAATCCCTATTTTACTGAATAAATGTTACGTAGCTGTACCTTAGGTATGAATGTTCTGAAATAAAGTACTTCTGTCAAGGTGTAATGGCCCAAGTGAGAGTCCTATATCTATTAAAAGGTAGCATCTTTTGTCCTCTCAATGCAAGTAGAAAGGCAATTGCAGATTGCCTCTGATGGTGAATAAATGATCATGGCGAATCTTTTGCTCTGAGAATGCATTTGGGTTAAGATTTTTTCTGGAATATATCTGGAAAGCTATTCTATGCCACTGCAACAGTAATTTACTGGAGTTATGATTGTATCCTGGCAGAGCTTTGTTTGCTCCAAAACACACAGCAGCTACCAAGTACTCTTCTGTAGAGTGCATGCAGCTATAAGAGAATGACATTTGAGTTAATTAATATGTGGAAATACTTTTAGAGACTAATGTTGAGGACCTGACAGATTCTACTTGTTTTCTGAACATAACTTTGTGACAAAATATTCCAGCAACAGGTATCAGTACTGGCAAATCACCTGGCCAATCTGTTCTGTTTTGTTTCTCTGTATTCAAAGAGCAATCAGATATTTTCTGCTGGAATGACTCTTATTTTAAATTAAGGTTAACAAAATAAAACAAAAATAGATCAAAAATAAAACTCTTTTGGAGAAGAATATGTTTTTTCTTTACAGCCTTCACTGAAATGAAATTAAATGACTGCTGGTCTCAGCAGACTGCTCCATCTTTTTAGAAGTTTAGCTCATGGCAACAGCCATTGTATATATAGGTATCTAATAACAGTTATGTTAACAGCTGTGTCTAGACACACAAGGATCCCTAGACATGGATTTTTTGGAAGCTCCTGCCCATACCCCACAATAATTTCAGTCATTAGAAAGACCAAGCCAAAGGTCTCTAGAAGAAGAGCAGTCCGTGTTCAGCAAGTGTTAAGTATTAGATGGTTAAAAGTTAGTGAGATCATCCAGATTCTAAGTGTTGACCTTATGATCTCCTCAAATGGGACCTGTGAGAATGCTGGTTGTTACGTTTTTGGGAAATAGGACTGTCAGCAGCAAGGGGTAATTCTGAATGGCAGTATTACATATTCAGGATAAATGAGCCTTGACTGGATCGTTTTCTCTCTCTATGTAATTAAAGATTCTCTGCTAATCATGTGGGTTGATTTTGAACTTGGCATCTTTGCACTCACATAGAAGAGAGATGGTTTTCCGCAGTGCAGTGAAAGGATACACAAGGTCCGTGGTGGACTATAAGGTTGCTTGGGCTTTGCAAATAGAGGTAGCTAATTGTTGCACAAGTTGAAACTGTCCAGGGATGCATCCCTGGTTCTTTTTTGCATTGAAACTCACAGAGTGCCCTTTAATAAGAGGCCAATTAACCAAGCCATTGAAATCACTGTCTTATGAGTTGTATTAGTTCACAACTAAGTAGTTGTTTCTTTTTTTGCCCTTCATAACTGACAAACCTAATCAAAAGGAGTTTTTGTACATGAGACATCATGTCCTTCCTCTCCCCACTGCTTTCTATGTACTTTCTGATTTTTCTCTCTCTTCAAGTAGTGCCCACAGCAACAGTCTGTATTTTTCCTTGCTTGTCTTGCTATGCACCAGCCTTCACCAAATACAATTGAGAAATAAGAAGTTTTGAGAAAAGGTATTAATTGCTATAATGGAATCTCTTCTCAGGTCCCTCTGTTAATTTCCCTTGCTAGAGAAATTTCTCGAAGAGGAAGAAGGGAAGAATATTTGGTCACAGTTTCTAGAGTTCAGCACATAAAAATTGACTTTACTTGATTCTTCATATGAAGTTCATTAACCACAGTGAACTTTTCAAAGTCATTTAGCCATATTATGCTAAAGCAAATTAGCATTCCAATTTGTAGAAGCTATTTTCTGGGTGGATTTTTTGTTTTGTTTTTCTTCTTTTTTTTTTCTCTGTTTTTGTTTGACTTAGATGTTAATATTCCTTAGCTGGTGGAGTTTTTTTTGGCTTTGTTGTTGGAAAAAACATCTAATAGGAAGCCTGGAATAATTAGAGAACAGGAATAAATCTGAGCTGAAAAAACTATCTTGAACATTTCAGTGTGAGAATTTTCATTTCCCAACATCATTTAAGCTCTGAAAGAACAAAGTACATGCCTGGCTGTGGTGAACTGATATTCAAAAGCAATCAGCTAAAATCCATTTACTTACACTGCTGAATATCAGTAGAACTTTGTACTGCACCAGACCATAAGAGTTCATTCTAATGGCTGTTTCTAAGAAACTTTAGAGAGCATTTTAACATTTTGATGATGTACCCTCTCACACTTCAGTATTCTAATGTTATCTTCGTGAATTTAGTAACCTGCTAATCCTAACAACCCTAACAAATGTCCCCAAGAGGAGAGGATAGGACTCCACAGAAAACAGATATGACTTCATCTGCTGTGCTGTTTCTGTTTGTACCCCATTTTGTCTTTCACAACAAAGGTAAAGTTGATACTTTTAAAAAGTTTGGGAAGGTATTTGCTATTCTGGAGGCAATATAAAATCTTTGGAATGACTTTTTAAGAAGCATGGTATTTGCATATGAAAATTAAATGTGTGCCTTACTTCTTAAACAAATTCTTCTAAACTACTTATTATGTCTCTGTCAACAAAATGCTTACATGTGAGCCCAACTCTGTAGTTCAAAACATAGCTAGTATTCTGTAGAGGCATACTAAATGGAAGAGAGTGAGAACAGAACTGCAAGTTTCGTCAAAAATACTGTCAGGAAGTTATCTCAGGTTTGGAGCGGAGAGAGAGGAAGTGGAGAGAAAGAGTCATTTATTACAGAATAGCTATCAGCCTAATGAAGAGGGCAATGAACTTTGGAACTGAGGATCCTGCTTCTAATTCTAGCCCTTGAACAACCTTTCAAGGTAAATTTTGAAACTGAGTCATCTTTTTAATTTTCTGCCATAGACTTTCTACCAAATGTAGACATTTCTTTGCATACCACCCTAACCAGTTGAAAAAGCACTGCAATGGGTGGAAGACTTTGTCCTCAAATGGAGAGGATAGTATCTGGTTTTGCACAATGCCCAGAAGCATTTTCTGTGTATATGGCAGAGTCATCTGGGATTTTCCTGCCTATCATCACCGCAGCATTGTAGATACCACCTCAGTAGAATAACATGTTTTTAGATCTTCCATTTTATCTGTGTATCTGTGAGGCTCTCTTCTCCGCCCTGGAAGGTTTCATAAGCTCCTCAACACTACTATTCCTGTTCTTACCACTTCTAAGAAATGACACTTCATCACAAATGGCATTCAATATACTATGTTTTGAGCAGTATGAAGGCTAATATCAGAGAAGACCATAGATTTTATACCTAGCAGCAGTGTTCTCAGTTATTATGATGGTAAAGGCATGTACAATACATTTCTAAGTACTTCAGAGACTATAGCTGACCCTTTCTGGGATAACTTGCTGAAAGG
The DNA here is from genome assembly GCA_033459285.1 of Clamator glandarius. Lineage (NCBI taxonomy): Eukaryota > Metazoa > Chordata > Aves > Cuculiformes > Cuculidae > Clamator > Clamator glandarius. The sequence goes on from JAUNZM010000109.1 coordinate 5,362,431, forward strand.
TCTCTCTAGTGTCAGTTTGTCAGTGTAGTTTTCTTTCTGAAACCTGTAATTGAGAACGGGGAAAAAAAGTGCATTTTGCCGAAACTCCTATAGAAATGTGAGTACTGAACTGAAGGCAGCAGTGAGCAAGGTTGCAATTGCTACTGGATGATGACTTGAGAATAAATTGATTTTAACACTTGCAGTATTACAGCTCCCTTCCACAAGATAATAAAGACTTGGTGTGGGTTACAAAAATTCTATCATAGCAATAAAAGCTTTATAAAAATATTTCAAACCATCTTATTTTTACAGAAACATAGCTGTGTAATATTTAGTGCCAAGTGAAACATCTAATGCTAGTTTAAATGTAAAGTTGGACTAATGTTGCTGTCAGTGCAATTCATGTACCCCGAACATGGTCATATTTTGGCTGTACGTATAGTTTTAATTACATCTAACTCCAATTTGCATATCTGGGTGAGTGAGTAAGTTTTCCTTTGGAGTCTGCAGGCATTTTGGATATTTTTTTGGAAATGAAGTATTGTTATCTGCCATTAGTCCTGGGTTAGAAATTATTTCCTCACTCTTGTGTTCTTTTTTGCCTTTGTTGATCAAATGTGTTTAAAATTATTTTAATGCATGAAGTAATACATATACAATGGAATTCCCTACTACTCAAGCTTATAGTTTACTGGTAACAGGAGAAACTGGAATTCAAGTGCCTACCCTAGCTTTCCAGCAATAGCCCAAATCTCCATTTTCTGGGATAACTTGCTGAAAGGCAATGTCTCTAACCTTAGATGTCCTGGTGACTTTGGGATGGAAGAGTATTTGAGTCTGCATGGTTAAAATCAGAAATGTTATTCCAAATATGAAACATGTTTCTTTTGGTTTTGCTCATCTTTGGAAGGGCAATGGGTAAGAATGCTTTCTGTGAAAAGAGAAAACTGTTCCTGTGTCTTCAGTCAAGATTGGCTTCTGCTAAAATGCAGAATTTGTTCAAGTTGCTACTAATATTGAAATTCTTGTTCATCCATTTGCTTGTTGACTTCAGCAATACCTTTGTGATAGCAAAGTGTCAGCTGCATTCTGCGTATGTGTCGACAACCCAAAAAGTACACCTCAGTGTACTTCACCACTCTCTCCTGCACAATATATTTTTAGCAGCCTTTTTAACCCTCCCTGCCCAAAACAGAGGGAGTCTAATTTTAGACTCCTAAATTGCTCTGGAGGCTGGGATTTTCAGAACCTTCAAGTGACTCATAATCAATTCTTTTTAAATTAATTCAGACTTCTACATTTTTAATACAAGTGAAAACATTTCCAAAAACTGGGCAATAAGCCTGTAAATAACATCACTGCTTATGGATACTTTTGATGGTAGAAGAAAGACTACTAAGAACACAATACATTATTAACTTATGAAAAGTAAGGAAAAATGTAATAAGAGAAAGATAGCCCTCTTCCACAGACTATTATGTTCTCTGCCAATAGACTACGTATCATATAACTGAAAGGTGTTAGATATTAAAATAAAATGGATTTTCATGGAAAAGTGAGTACACAATTTACCTTGCACCTTTGAAAAAAGATCTCAAACACTCTCACAAGATTATTCAGTGGAATAAACAGAAAATAAACTACATTAATTCAGCAGTCAGGCTTCTGACAGCCATAGACCAGAGAAATGTTTGTTAGATCCCTTTTTTTTTAAAAAAAATAATATTTTAAGACTAATGAAAGAGTTATGGAAATGTCACCTTTAATTCAGAAAATAAAATGTGTTCCGCTGAATCCCACAATTTCATGCTGAGCTTACTTATAAGGCAGAAGCAGATTACTAAGTTGCTCTACTTTAGTGTTGCTATTTTGGTTTGCTATACTCAAGGTGTTTTTCATGTCTCTGATAATAAAGAGGCCTTTTCCATACTTTCTTAAGGGAATGGATGCTTTCTCTGCTTTGCTGGTACTGTGGAAATGTAGATGGGAGCTAGGCAGTTAGTAAGATTTGCCTATCATAATTTTGGAATCATGTTAGGTGAAGCAGTGAATCCTTAAGTGATGGGACTTGTGTAATTTGAGATCACCTCTCTGTTTATTTTTTTTCCTTGGGTTTTTTTTTCAGAAAGTCATCTCTTTTATCTGACAGAATATTCATATAAGAATAACCACTTAAGCAGAAGGCTAGTAACTACCACATGAAAATTATTTAACTATAATTCAGTATTACAGAAACCTTACAGCTATGATGTTTTCTATATTCTGCCACACTAAAATCTTAGATTAGATGAATTTGCACCTCCAATTTTACCTAAGAGTCTAGTATCTTATAATTGAAGCCATTCTCTGTACTTTCTATTGTATTTAGCTTATCTTTTCAGAATTCTGTGATAGTCATTCTTACAGTTCAGTAGGCAGACGTTTTCTAGAGGTGACTGGGTATTTTTGAGCACAGATAATGAATTGAGGAAACTTTAATCCATGGGCTGTTGCTCAAATTCTGTATCAAGTGAATAGCTGCTGAAGCTGTGTCTTTCATGCACTGCGGACCAGACAGAAGGACCCTCTGAAAAAGTTAACTTGTTTTCAAATGATTGTGTACAGTATAGCTACTTAACAGAAGGCCAAGATTTGCTTTTGCGTTTAATTCTGCTGACAAACTGCAGGGTTTCTTTCCAGGCAATTCATTACTTCTAGAAAAGTTTGTCTTTTAGAAGAAAATGGGATACATAGGGAAGGTGCATGCAAATACAAGGTTGGGTTTTGCCTTCAGTGTGATGAAAAGTGGGCAGGTATTGCAGAAGCTTGCTCTTAAAATAGAACAAACCTGTATCAAAACGTTTTGTATAAAAATAGTGCAGGAGGAACATCAGGAAAGGGCCAAATTCACCTTGGAATGAAATTAGACTTTCTCAACTCTCTCTTCTCAAATAGCTGCCTGAATTCTGTCAGCTGTTTTGCTGTCAGGCTATTTTCCAGTTGATGGGCATCAGCAGCACAAAACACGTTGTCAGAATTGATTGAAATTGCCTCATGTTAACAGTGTCAATAAAAAGACAGATATTTAATGTGCTTTAGGACTAGGTATATCTTCTCTTCAAAGGAGGCCTTCTCAGTAGATGCCTGAAGAGTAATAATTTGCTGATTATCTGTGCGCTATCTGATGTGATCAGCAGAATGCCTCAGGCTGCAGCTCCAGAAGATGGTAAATCTGGCTTTTGAGTGCAGAATAACAAATAAAAAAAAATGGTTCCAATGCAAAGCAAAGCACAGAAACAGTATAAGCTTACTCTTCTGTCTCAGCAGTTCTTGTTCAATCATTTAGCATCTGTCCTCCCACAGCACATAGGTTTGGCATAAGCATTGTATTGCTTACTGTTTGAGTGGCTGGAGAAATATGTAATTGTGTACTTGCACTTGTTCCAGATCACATTTGTTCTGCCAGTGGGTCAGACAATAAATATATATAAGTATCAATAAATGTTGACACATGACTTCTAATGTCCAAGACTCTTTCTCCAAAGTACTCAATTTAAGGTTTAGTAATTTTTTTCATTTTTATGAAATAGCAAGAGCTGTTTTGGACTCGTTGCTGACTTCTCTTGCTACGTATCTTTCCTATAGAGAAGGCTGATAAAGTTTCAATTAAAAATTGTAAAATAAGAATGGATTTTTTTCTCTTTATATTTTTAGAATTTTTTCAACATTTTTATTTTTCATGCCTTTCTAATTTCAAAGGAAATTTTTCTTTTTCACCGCAAACAAAGATTTGTCACAGGCTTTTGAATTATGCTGCTTCCAAAGGAAAAAATGAAGGAATCTCAGGAAAGGAATTAAAATGAAATGACTTCTTTCCCTCTGTCTTGCACAAAATATGGCAAAACATTGAGGAAAACACCCTACTTAGCATATTTTTGATCCAACATAATTTTCAGTAGAATTAAGTACCCTTTAAGAAAAATTTCTCTAAAACAAATTTATAAGCTCTAATTATTGTGTTTTCTGCAATGTTTCAAGCAGGTGTAATTTGTGTGGTAATGTATGCTTGTTTAGGACCAGAAAGTCCTAATATCAAGTCTGCTGTCATAGGTATGACCTATTATGACTGTTAGTGAAGAAAAATAGAATACCGCAGCACAGTTCAGGATGTAATCCAGCAGTACCAATTCAGCCAGGTAGTGTGTGAAATCCTACCATAAGACTTCTCTGACACTTTTCTGATGTTTTTTGGGAAATCAAGGCCAATAGCCCTTATCTCAAGAAAAATGATGCAACGTGTGTAACTGCTATTTGCATATGGGCTGCTGTTGTTCTTACATAGCCAATGAGCTATTAGTCCTTGATTCTTCAGTTTGTAAAGGCCTTTGTGATATGGCTACTTGTGCTTTGTTTTTCTCTTTAGTAGTTTCAAGATCAGCCTTTGCTCCTGGGAGATGATAAATGAAAAATAAAAAACACTACCAAACCAAAACAATAAATCAACCCCAGGTATATTTACATTGTTGGATATTGGATTTAGCATTTCCTGGGATGGTAGGGGTTGAGCCTTACCACTATTCTGGAGTTCTACTTGTTTTTTCTGCCTTCTCTGAAGAGATCTAAATCATAAAAATTATGGTTACAAAATTTCTTGATACTGGGAGAGATACAATAAATACACACTACAGCAAAAGTCCACTAGGATACTACCATGTGTCCTCCCTTATTAAGTATAATAATCACAAGAAGAAGATATTGCTCTCCCATTTGGATTCAAAAAGTAAAATTATTTAGTAATATTAGGAAACATGGAAAAATGCAGCATACAATATGAAGAATAAAGTTATTCAGATTTTACAGGCAAAACCAGTCTCCCACTGGGCCAATTAATTTGATAAAATGTTGCATCATTTGTAAGGTGATATACTTAAGGAGAGACATTTGTGTCAATGGAAAAATTGCAGTTTCAAGGAGCTGTGCACGAATGCTGTTTCAGCATATCAGTAATTAGCTTGCTACTGTAGCCAGTCCCAAATTAATCTCTTCTGCTTTGTATACTGTATATAGCTAGTAATCATGATTGATCACTGAACAGGTTTGCTACAGAAACACTGGAACAATATGATAAACTTGCTGGAACAGAACAGAGATTTGCTGTATGCATTCTGTTAGCAGTGTAATATTGAAAAGTATGGTCTGGAGTTAGGACAGGCTTTGGTGACTAAAGGATCCTGATTAGAAGCTGTAGAATTTTCTTTAATTTGTTTTTTTTTTCTTTTCAATATTAAGGGGTGACCTTTCAAAGTTGCATATCAAAAAGCAGTGAGAACCAGGTGTGTACACACTAATAGGAAATGTTCAAAAGGGCATTTACTGCAAATGATGGTACATGAATTTGTCTCAATTCATTCTAACTACAGACTTGAACTTCAGTCATCAGATTGCCTTTATTGCTGTACTCTGTTTCCAGGCATACATATCCATTGTTGGGGCTGTTCCATTTTTAATAACTAATCAAACTTCCATTGAGTAAGTACTCTAACAACAGTTTCTTACATCTTAAGGTGCTCCGATCGCTGTCACACAAACTCAGGCTGCCTCTTGATGTAGTTAAATGAATGTTTAATTTTATAGAGTAGAACAGATTCAAGAAGGAGTTCAAGAGATCTGTCTCAAAGTAGCTCGTGGTCTGTTTAGCAGAGGCACTACTCTAATGTGGGAAAATCTGGCTGAAATCTCTGGTCTGAAGTGGGTCTATAAAAGATTCACAGCCAGGCAGGAATGGCCAGGCTTTTTAGCCACTGATTATTTTAAACCAGTACTTTCCAAGAAGCAACTCCTTCTGGGAAAGAAACAGCATTACATGATTAAAAATTTTGTTTAGTATTTTAGAACCCACCATGAAAACTAGTAACTGCAAGCTGTTTTTCCTTTTTTACTCCAAACCAAATGAAAATATTTTCACAGGAAGCTTCCTTTACAATCCTAATTAATATTTCTGATTTTATTTTTGCATAGCTCTACTAATTTTACAAAACAATAGATTTTAGCTACCCTTTGTCCTTCTCTGATGTGCCTCTGTGGTAATAAGGCCCAGGAAGGATGCATAAATTAGCTCCTACAACATTTTGGTATCCTAATGCATGCAACAGTTGAAACTCACAATTTTTAGCCTCTCTGTTACTCTCTGAAGTAGGAAGTATCTCACGTAAGTCTGGGATTGTTCTATTGTGCTTTAAGTATCAACCAGGCTGGTTTCTTTAGTGCCTTGTGGATGAGAGTGAATAGATTGGGACATTCCAGAATAACAAGCAAGTTATGAAATTTATTGCATCTGTAGGTTTACTCCAGCATCACCTATCCTCTTCCCTATGCCTTTATAAGAGAATATATTTCCTCTCTGGTGAAATAAAATCTGTAACTTTGGCTTGTGGGTCTTGAAGAATAATTAACAATATAGTGGAATATATTCAGTAATTAATCTCCAATGATATTCAACTACAGGTAGAATCTACTCCCTACATATGATGTTTAGTGAGAGTGTAAAAATTGCTGTGATGAACAGAAAGTGCTGACCAGCAAGGAAAGGCCCCAAAATGCATGAGCAGATTCAAGATACTATTTGATTGTTGTTTCTGTGGAGATTCCAATGTGAACAGGATACCATATTTGTCTCTGACTTCAGTTTTGGCCATGGAGCATTGCATCAGTGGAGGCTCTAAGGGGCAGAATACTTACTGTTCACCCATTGGTACCATGGACTCTTATCGTTCTTGTGTTGTTTTCCCTCTGTCCTTGAAGATATTTGTAGAGCTTTAGCTTGAAATAAATTGTGCAAGAAAGAGACAACTAAATGTGGGCCCAGTTGAAATGGTGGGATGCAAATGTAGGCTTATACTTTTCCTGTCATGAGATTTGGTGGTGCTAATGGGACATAAATATGCTAGGAAAAAATTTCTGTGGAGCCCCAGCTGACAACAATATATCTTGTTCTAGGTGGCAGTTGAAGATCTAGAGTAGGTAGTGGGAAAGGACAGAAGAAAGGAGTAGGCAGGATTAAGAAAAGCTCAAGTAAGTGTCAAGTAGCTGTGGAGATCTGAAGGGAAAGGCAAAAACTTGCACAGTACATTGTAAGCCAATTCACAGCAAAGCTCCAATCTGTCTGTTGCTAAGAAAGCCAAGAAAAAAATCCTCATGCCAAACATGCTTAACTGTAATGCATAAGGCAATGTGGCATTGCGATGTAAGCTGTCATGGGAGAACTTGCCCATGTATATCAGAGAATGATGCTCAGCCAGCTGCATAAATTTTGTTTTCTTAATTATATGAAATGTCCTCTTTTTCTGGCTTTATTTTCATTTTTTAAGTTAACTCACTTCTCATTCACTATTTCTGCATCTGTTTCTTGCCTGAATATTTGCAAGTAATGTAGGAAACACATTATGTGTGCATAAGAATACAGCTGACATTAAACTTTCAATGAGGAAAACGGTTCCACTTCAATACTCTACACTATATTGTGTAGCAGACTAGCTACTTCAGCACCACAGGAAAAAACTGTGGAATTCTCACTCCTTCTAGATAATAGGCCTATCATATAGCCATAATTAGATCTTGTCTTTGGTACTTGTTATTTAATCCAAAATGTTAACTTTGCAAGAAATAAAGACCTCTTCACTTTGGAATGTGCAAACTTAGCTTACTTTAATTTTTACAATATTGTTTCAAGTTTCTTAGGCTCCAAAAAAAACCACATGTTTTTTTCTTGAAGACTAAATGGCATTTTAAACAACTTCTACACTCCCAAGGAATAGAATTAAGATCTTTTATTTCCTAAGTGTAAAAATCACACGAAAGAAGGCATACAAAGTAAAGAAATACACAATGATTCTCAGTGACTATCTATGGACACTTGAGTGAAAGTATGATGGATAGAGAAGACCAAGGTCCTAGTTTATGACATGCTACCTTGGATAAGTGACACGCATACTAGATAGCAGCCTCAGCTGTAAGGTTAGTTAGTAACTAAATTGTGAAGGGGAGATGGGATTAGGAAATGTATCAGGTGCTTGTGAAAGGTCTGGCAGTACTCCAATGATTTTTCTGACTTCTAAAAGAGATGCATATAGGTCTTAGTGGCAGGAAGAAGATTTCATCCTAGAGTCAGTAATCCTTCATTTATCAGTTGAAATGTTGTCTGATCCTGATATACTTGCTTAATTAGAACGGATCTGGGAAAAGTTTTTACTTCAAAAGCAAACAAAAAAACTTCCCACGCTCCACCCTCTTTATCCTACCCCTCCAATAAACTGTATGATAGTTGAATAGATATTAAATAGGGGTTAGCCAAGTTCAACTATTTCTTGAGCCAACAAAAGAATAATAGACAGGGAAGGATTTGGCAGCAGGAGAAAGCAATGTGGAGGTAGCTAATGGCTTCGCTACCTCTTGCTCATTTAAGAACATTCAGTGGCCATATAAATATTAGTATGTTGTAAACTATATTTTAATAACTTTTGTATTTTCAAAGTCATTCAGGTTTGTGAGAAATGCGCACACTAAATAATTATGTATAGCAGATGTAAAATGACTGTTTATTTTATCCAAAGTGAACAAGGCTGATATTTTGCTATCTGAGTATCTCTAGTTAACAGATAATGTCAATAGAACAGGATGTTATCACAGGATAATGGTCTCCTGCTGCTTGATAACTGTTGAGTCGAAACCACAATATTTATTTTCAAGGCAGGGGACACTGATCCTGTGACAACTTCCTATTTCAATGACATTCTTGCTATTACATTAGATTGATGTACTTACAACCATTTTGTTTAATGGGTATTAGTTTAGTAAAGTGACAGCTGCTTATTGTGTACCTATTCAATACACTACCTACAGTCTGATTGGCTTCAAGAAAAGACCTTGTGTGATAAGCATAAAAGGTACAGATTTTCATTTTAAAAAGGGGACTTAACTCCTATGAATGAGGTGCTTCACATTTTTTTTTCCTAATCTTTTTATTTTACAACAAAGAGTGTTTACTTTCTTGGTTTACCTTTTGATGTAATTTTGAGCAACAAGAATGTCTTCTTGGGAAAAAGCCCCCAACCTTGTCCACTAAATAGTTGAGCCTTTCAGCTGGCAGCTTTTCCCAGGTGAAAACTGGTAATTTGGAGAACAAACAAATAACAAAAATGCTTTCAGTACTTGAATTACTATTTTACTACTCTGGAGTAGCCTATGTAACACATTAAAAACATAGAGTAGATTAATACCCAAGAGTAAAACAACCTTTTACTGTAAAACACTTTCACTGCAAGCCATGGAGTAAAGTTCTTGCATGCGCTCTCTCTCCTTTTTACATTCCTGAATATTTTAGTGTCATTACCAAAACTGAACTTTTAATTTTTGTACTTTCTTTCACCTTGTAAGAGAAGGCAAAAGGCATTTTTTTTCCCCTACACTGAATTTTAGGCCTTGGAAGAGGTTTCATACAAACTAGGTTGTTTTGCATGGCTGAAAGACAAAGTTTAGTGAACATACATCATTTAGCCTTCAGGAAAAAAAGAATCGTATTTGAGTAGCGGCTAAGGAAAACACTATTTAATTTTTCAAAATTGTCATTGCTTTCATGTGAGAACAATGAAAGACTCCAATCCATATTCTCACAGGGGAAAAAACGCTTTTCTGCAAATGTAATATCAACTATGTCTAGCAGTATTTCTATTGCTCTTAATAAGACAAGGCATCTAATAATATTTTATTACACTGAAAGTGGAACATAGGAATGTGACCTCAATGATCTAGTGGTAAAGCAGAGGACTTAATTATTTCTATTTTCTTGTCAGTGCAGTAATTTTACATTGCATATTTATGAAAATGTGGGAGGAAGAGTGCATGCATTTATACATGTGTGGGAGAAGATGAAGGAAAAGTAATAAGCTGGAACCTCCTCACTCACAGTCAGGAAGCACAAAATCATGTTACATTTTATTAAATTACTTTCTTTAGAAAACTATTGTGAAATTTTTAGGAGTGTTTATTTTGGAAGGGTGCAATAAAAGGCAAATTAGAAACTGCAGATGTAGTTTGGATGTGTGCCTTCTAAAATGTCTAGTGGTAATGAAAAAACTTCTCATACAAAACATGTAAGAAAGTGCTTGATGATTTTTCTTTCAGTCCAGATCAGATAACAGAAAAAGACTTCGACCAACCGTATCTAGTAGAAGGTGTCCCTTCCCATGGCAGGAGTGTTAGAACTGGAGGATCTTTAAGGTCCCTTCCAGCCCTAACCATTCCATGATTCATTCGAGCATTTCTGCTTACTTTTTTTCCTTGAAATTTATAAAATAATACAGAATAAGCTTTGAAATCTGCAGAAAGACTGAGTTTGGTGTAAGACAGGGATGAAAGGTGGCTTAGGTAGTGTTCATACATAAATAATAAGACAAATTTTGTGCTATTAAAAGTTATCTTTTAGTTGTGGGAACAGAGAATCTGTCTTTTTGTTTTTATTTTTTTCCCTTAGATTATATACATCTTTTTATTCAGATATAAGTTATCTTACATAGCTGTAAATTTTCCTATTTTTCCATCATTTCCTATCAGTGAGAAATCTTTTTTTCAAGGACTGGACAATAATTATCAAAATACTTCAAATACTTTTGGGAAGTTAGAGGATAATTTGAACTCTGTAGTATTGCCATTTATGCATTATGAATCATGCTAGAAACATTTCAGTTGACAGGTGGGCGTATCAAGGCCTGATGAGACTAACTATGGGACAACAATCCCCTAAACTAGATTTTTAACTGGTAAGAGATGTTTAATGGTGGTGAAATTAGAAATTCTTTTTAGGCTTCTGATGATACCAATGTATGAGTGCTTCTACACTTTAAATTCCTATAGAAAGGATTAGGAATATACAAAAAGGAAAGTCTTGGTTTTGATTATTAAATCCCTTACAATTCTCCCAACTATTAGATGTCATCAGTCTTCCTTTGTGCCCCAGAGAAGCTGTGTGAATGGAAACACATCTTGTCCTGATCATTTCTACTTTCTACTATGAGTAAATGTAGGACTCAGTGAGAAAGAAGTGTTTTACTGCCTGGATCTCTTTTGAAGTTATAATGGGAGTTCTGAAGTGGTCCAAAAAGACAGAAGACCTGCACTAGACTTTTCAGAGGAAATTATTTCTGCAGCACTTCTCATAAAGGAAATGGATGTTGTCTGTGTTTTTTAGAACAAAGAATTCAAATGACAGCAAGAAAATATAACTGCCTGGCATTGATTTCCACAGTGATAGTTTGATGGTCAGAAACTATTTCAGCTGTGAAATGGAGAACATAGTTTACATACAGCTAAAAAAGTGCCACCTGATGGTGATGATTAGGAACTGGACCTGTTTTTATCCATTCCACATCCTTGGAATAAAAGTGTCGGTTGAAAGCAAAGCTAAGTCACTAGTGCCTTGGTCCATCCTGCTTCCAGTTGAGTCATACTCTCTCAGAACAATTTGTGAAGGATATTGCAGCATGCAGAAGCTCTGAGGTGTGCAATAAGATCTGCAACTTGTGTGAAAATGGAAAGGAGAAACCAGAGTAAAATGATTTGATCTTAACTGTGGACAAACAAAAAAGAATGAGATGAGGAAGACTACTAGCAATTGTAAGCATATGTGTGTGATGTAGTTGATCCTGAATAGAACTGTGAAGTCTTAGACAATGAAATACCGCATAAAGAACCATCTCTCTAAGAAACAGTCTGCTTATCAGAGAGATGAATTAATTTACTAGTGATAAAAGTGACGTATCGATCTAAAAAGATACTTGTTAAAACTATCTCTCTTCACTTCCTTATCTGGAATGTGTGCCATAACCTTATAGATGAAAAAAAAGGCATAAGAGAATAGTTTGAAATTAGTCTGATTTGCACCCACATGCTTTCATTTGCGTCCGCTGTTACAAAGTGATTGACAGCATAACATAAATCAAAATTTTTTTACTTATTAATATAATGTGAACTGCAAAAAGATTAAAGTCTCATTTACATAACCTGAGATGAAAGGAGGTAAAATATTATAATTATCTTTTCAAGCTAAATTTGCACTGCCATTTAAAATTAACCTATGCAAATGACAAGTTAAACCCCAGGAAAGCTCCAGCTCTGTTTGAAAAAAAAAAAAAAACATTCAATTTCCAATCATGAGTGTGTTTTTATGCTAGTCATTCAATTAGTCATTTGGACCCATAAATATATACCAATACCATGAGAATTTCTGGATTTATATTTTTTGCCTTGTTTTGTTCTTGCCTTTGGTCCCTAGAAGATACTCAGGTTGTGAGTCTACATCCTTTCTGAACAGCACTCTAAATATTGTAAGGGTTATCTGTATTGTACTGTGATGTGCTGCTTAGCCCAAGGGAGAAGAGTTAAGCACAGTTACGTTCACATGTGAGTAAAGAACCTGTATTTTTTGCAGTTTATAAGTGTGTGGGATGACTTTGGTAAGATTTACATGGGGAAAAAACAGTTCTTTAAAGGATTCCATTCCTGTTGTGAATCAGAGGAGAGAAGAGGGATGCATATGTGCATTTTCTTTTTTCAGCAGAACTGCAAGTTCAAGAACATATTGACTAAGGGCCTACATTATCCCTTGGTATTTTCAAAGTAGAGTCTATGTTCCTGTGTAATTCCTCCCTGGTGTGGAAGGAATTTGAATACAGAGGCAGACACAGACAACCTCCCTTAATAAACTGACATGCCTGATCAGGTAGATCCAAGAAAATTGGATATGTTACATGAGCTATGAACTTGGCCTTAATCATTTGCTCTCAAGGCAGATATTTCACATTTGGCAATTGATGGTCACTTTACTCATGGCCAGACTCTACTTTTTATTAAGGGAGAACAAAAAGATGGAAATTATAGTGAATGCAGGCCAATACCTTAATCAATGCAGTAGGGTTTCATGTAAAGGAGGACTGGACTGATCTGGAAACTCATTCGTATGTATGAGGAAACACTGGGACAGCAAATGATTCTCGCTGATTCTGCAAAGGAAATAAGTCTACAGAGGTTCCTCTCTGTCTTACTCGTAGAGTCTGCAGAAATTAGGTCAGAACCAGAGATGTTATTGTGACGTGAGCCCCCTCAAATTTCCTAGTTGATACCTGTTCATTTTTCAGAATTTGAAGTGGATAGAATTTGTAAGTTGTTTATGCAGTTGATTTTGTTTTGGTAGCCAATCTAAGGCAAGTTGTTCTACAGGTAAAGGAGCAACAGAGGCTTGGTTTATGTCTTATGTCTTAGGTAGTCCTGCAAGAAGCAGAGAGTTAGACTCATTGATCCTCATGGGTCCCTTCCAACTTGAGATATTCTATTCTATGATCCTACGACACCCTCCGATCCCACTGCAAGATCCTCAAACTCATCACTGAGGTATTTATAGATTTCTTCCGTGTTCCTAAGAACCATTCTCATCCTATTGTCAGTCCCTCAGAATCTTAGCCTGCTTTCTGGTTTACTGACTGCTGAAAGGTGTCTGTGCTGTGGCTGATCTGGGTCACAACACAGGCATATTGGCCAGACAGTAAATATGTGTTGGCCAGCCCAGCAGTGGCTGTCAGATACTGAATGCTCTCTGCCTTTTCTTCAGCACAAGCACTAATATGGTCTCTACCATGTCTTGAGATACCAATTTTAAAAACCTCACATAATAGCGTTGAACTCTGTCAAATTTGACAGAAACTATTCAACAAGAGAGAGGAATGTCACACCCTGTGCAGTCATGTCAGATGTTTTCTTGCCAAATCAGACTGTAAAATTAAGGGGAGAGGAATGGAAATAGAAAGGAACAGAATTATTCAAATAGTAATGAATGGAGTATTGCTTGCTGAAATGAGAGACTGAAACATTTCATTTAGTTTGACACAAAAGGTTCCATTCACCGTGAAATAAAATATTTTGTTCCAAGGTGCTTGTGAGAAAGTAAAGAAAATGAAAGACTTGAGTCAAAAGCTGACAGAGGAAAATCCTTACTCTTGCGAAACAAGTGCTATGTCTACATAGCACTAGAGGTCTGAATTGTATTACTCCCATATTTGGAAGGGGGATTAACTCTCTTTTTTTCACCTTCTTCTGGCATTGCTGGACTACTCACACCTTTAAAACATACTCACACCTTTAAAATATCTGAAGTTCTTCTTCTTTTAGTTCCACTTTTATAAGACTTTTTTTCATGGTCTCAATGGGTGCACTTGCATATGCACATGTCAGAGAAAAGAGAAAAGATTTCTTTATAAATAAAATAAAACAGTTTCTGTAGATATAGAGGGGAAATGACATTATTTCTACCCACTAAAAATAGGTTTTGACACCCAGGCTCTCCAGGAATCAAGGTACATATAATTGTAGGGATAGAAACTTACTTGAATTGATGTGGAGTTAAGGTATTTTTGGCCATCTGACAATTGATAAATGCTCAGTACCTGATATGGACAGGTTAGGGCTTTATCAGTTAGGACTACAAACAACATAGTTCTCATTCTCATTATTTTTACACTTGATTATGAAGTTTCTTTGCACTTCTGAAATAGTCACCTGAGGTGTTGTAGTACTGCAGTGTCATACTGATTTGTTGGTACTTTTATATAAAGCATCTTAGGCCAGAGGTTACTGAGTTGCTGGTGGCTAGGTTCAAAGAGGTGGGAAGAATGCCTTTTGAATTTCTGCTTTATCAGCCCTGGAATACTGAAATGCTCCACCCTAGCTCTGGGTCTTGGGAGGGCCAGGTGAAACTAGTTTCCTTGAAAAGCCAAAAGATAAAGATGAAAACACTTAGTGGCTTGTATAGTTCATTTGCCCATGGAAGAGGGCAAAGAAAGGGCAACAGCAGGTGTAAAGCTGAAACTCTTATCTGGCCACCATAGTGAATAAGGCCATAATTGCTTCCCAATAATATTAGCCAGCAAGAAGGAGGGTATCCTTAGACGATTTTGTTAGAGAGAGTCTTTAGCACATTATCTTAAAGAATATTCTACTGAAAGTGTAGTTTATGTGTAATGCTGTCAATAAGAATTTTACTGTTGTTTATTTAAGAACTTCTATGATGTGTGGTCACTTTCACTGTTTTCTGCCAGAAGGATGAATGAGTCCATCCTAGAAATATGTATCTGAATATTTTTTTTCCTAGGATATGTTCTGAACCCAATCTGTTTTTTTTTTTCTGGCTTTATAATAAGATGATTTAAGTCATTACCTGAATATAAATGAACTGTGATGCTTTCAAAGATTGAGTTCTGTGTCTTCCTGTTTCTAAGCTCTGATTGGTTTTATAAAACGATGATGCTTTTGCGTCATGTCTTTTGGCTATTTTTTCCCTTGTTTAATGATTTGTATGTTGAAGAACTTTTGGTGATATTAGAATTTATAAGACAAGAAATCCAAAATTTGTACTGCCCCAGATAATGTGGAATTCAAAAGTCTACTTTGTAAATGCTTAATGCTCCCAGAATGCTACATTTTTCAGTCAGCATTCTCAATCTGTGCATTCATGATTACAACACAGTCACACACAAGGTGCTCAAATGATCCCTGAATGTTTTATGTCATATACCCTAAGAATTACAGCTGAGAAAATCTGTGTTTTGATAAAGAGAATATCTTCTGCTGATAATTAAATCTGTGCTTGTCATAGATTTTTAGAAAAATTATGAAAAGGCAGGGCCCACCTTGCATATAAGCAAGTTTATGTTCTCTTTTCAACTAATATATCTGTTGCTTCTATATTACAAGTGTTTTGCATTTAGCCAGACTGGATAGAGCAAGTAAAACAAATATAGACATACTCAAATTTATTGCATGTGTAGCCATCAACCCAATTATACGGCATATTTCCCAGTTTTTGAAAACTGAACTGCTATTCAGAAAATTATATCAATCAAGACTCAAGATCCCTAGTACCCGTTGGAGGCATACCAAAATGAGAGGCTATTGAGCTGGATTGTACATTGATGCTGTGTCTTCATCTTTCTTTTCTAATGTGCAAAATGATCTATTCTCCAACAATATGTATAGTGCAACTGATGCCTAAGTGCTGTTTTTGCAGACTCCCTGCAAGGTTTTGAGGTATCTGCATCATTCACACATAAGGCTGAGCTTTGGAAGGGAAGCATATTTCCACTTATACAGGATTAAACTTTTTTTTTCTCCAAAGAAATTAGAAAGACTAGAGAAAACTGGAATACTTAATATCTGTCCTCATTGTTTCTTACTAGCCCTTTGGGAAATACTTAGAAAGTATTGTCAGCAGACTCCTCTAGTCCTTTATAATGTGCTTGTAAAGGTCTAAACTTTGTGCAAATAGTTAGAGCAAGGAAAACTATCCTTATGAGCAGATACTGCAGTAAATGCAGTAATAACAAGGGCAAAATTCTTCCTCCAAAGTGGAAGAGTTTGCTTGTCAGTGAGGTGTCTGCATTGCCAGGTTTCATTTAGGTTGGAATCAGTCTTAAGGGATAACAGTGAAACCACTGAAGAACTGATCAGCTGGTATGGTGATTTAACCACGATTTAATTCTATAATAGGTTGAAACACTATTTTAAATTTTATATATAAAAAGGAATAGTCCTTATTAATACTTAATCCCCCAAATTGCTTACAAATAGCTTAGATATTTTCTTTCCATAGTGACTTATTTGCCTAGGGTTAATTTATAAATGCCTGCATTTTATTCTGTCTGTAGTCTGAAAAATTTAAATTCTGAATGTATCTACAGGAATGATCATAGACCATCAGCAGCAAAGGAGGAATACATTCTCTGGGTTATCACTTCAGCACTGTGTACACAACATGTCAGAGTTTGAAACTTACAGATTAATTACTAGTCCTGGCAATTCTGTATGTGTTTTGTTGCCCTTCAAGCTTGCAATTAATATTCAGACAGTTGTGAAGGGAGGATAATTTGGTGATTTTTAGTTTATTCTTCCAGGGAATAAACAAGAGAAGAGAATACATATTTCTCTTTTATTGCAGCTCAGAATCAGTTGATAAAGCTGCATCTGCAACTGTACACAATCAATGTCAGTTAAAGTACAACTTTATTAAAGTTTTTTTGAATTTATATAACTTGCAGCACCATTACATGTATAATTTATCATGACGATGCAGTATCGTTGTAGGGTATTTATAAGCTTTGTGCAGTGGGGCAGAATTTAAAACTTGGTCCTTCATTAAATTTTAATTCAATAACTTAGCTAAACTAGGTGAGCACTGATAGCAAGAACACCAAGAGCTTTACCAGTCCTTTAAATGAAAATGCTCTCTGCATTCAGTGCCTCTGCAACCCTGTGGGACAAAGTTTAATGTGCTCATGAAAATGTGTTTACCTTCAGCATATTCACTAGGTTTTTTTTTCCAAACATATTTACAAGCCCATGGTATGATGTTACAGCAAAATGGGTGCACATCTGAAGAATTTCATTAAAAAATAATTTTGAAAAACATGAGAATTTTGCTTGGAAAAGGAAGTGATGAGGAAAACCTGAGTTTTCTCTGCATCCCCTATTTTTTTTTCAGTTTATATCACTTTGCTATCCATAGCTCAAATAAGATGTGATTAAGGGAAAACTGTGTCTTCTACTACTTATCAAATAATGAAAAATAAAATTAACTTAGGAGTTCAGCATGTTTGTGAAAATGACTTAAATTCCAGAGAATAAACCCTAATAGAGTGGATCATTACCTGTAAATCTGTTGGTGATTTTCCCTGAGGAAAAAAAGTTAGATTCCTGATCCTGCAATAAAATCCTTTGTGTAGGTTTTTGTACTACTGCCGTACACCAATACATTGTGGGATTTGTTTCAGGGCTCTAGATGACCATTTCATTTAATGAATTAGTGGCTGACTCTTTTTTTTCTCCCAGTGGTGATATGGGCCACTATCCTTGAGGGCAGATGTTCCACCTTAATTGTTAGATCCTTATCTGACTAAAAGCAGTTTGCCTATCTTGACTGTATTGTGTTGTACAGGTGCTGGATGTCTCAGCAGGCTCTGAGAGAGAAGTGATGAGCTATTGCAACACTTCCAACAAAAGTGCCAAGTTTTGGGCTGGATAAGCATCATCCCACTGATACAGGACACTCGGCTTTGCAAGCGGTACCAAAGGAAACCTTAGTGAGGCTGAGAATTCAGCTCTTACTTTCTTTAGCTGGACATCCAAAAAAGATACATGAAAATTTATTCCTAATTCCACAGATCTTCTGACTCGTAAAACTATACTTTCTGTACTATTTTACAGCCAGGGATGTTTCTGTGTGCAAGAGGTATTCTATTTCCAATAGTGCCTCAATATTAATGAGGATAAAGGGTTCATTACTGACATACGCATAATTGGAAAGTGCTGAGAATAAGAGATAACTAACAGATCTTGCACTCATTGAAATAAAAAAACCCCAAACCCTAAATTTCTATGGATTTTGATTCGTCCTAGACAAAGCCTCAAGTGAACAAAAGAACTATTCTATTTGGTTCCAGTCATATTGGAATTGGTCACTGGAAATACTCTTTCTGCATTCAGCAGGCTTCTTAATGTGCCAAAAATGTAGATATTCTAGTCTGTGACACTGTTCTCATTTACTAATATGCATAACTTCTCACCTAAAATACTCCAAGAAATAGAAGCAATGCTATTCTGAGAGTGAAAGAAAACTTAAACTCTCCCCTTTCCACCCCCAAACCTCCCTGTTCTATGCTAGAAATAGAAACTGTGATGAGAAGCAACATTGTGACTTTGAGACTTTCTTTGGGCTGCAGATAAAAAGGAACAGATTTAACCTTGTTAGATTTTTTCATTCAATAGCCTGAAGAAGGCCCCATGGCTGAAATTTCACTTCTCATTTCTATTTCCAGGGTCTATATTTTCACTCTCTTCATAAAAGAATAGATTTTATAGCTACATGTTGATCTAGCAGCTGTTTTTTTTTTTTTTTGTAAATGAAAATATTATCTGTTTATTATTCAAATACAATTTTAAGCAGTTTTGCTCAGCATATTTGAATTAAAAATCCTATTAAAGATGCAATATGCCTCTGCTACTTTGTCCCCCACTGTGCTGACATTCAGTTTCTCCATTTTAAATATAAATATAATATTGTATATCTGTTCAGGGTGATGTAGTTTCCAGCACTGAATTAACAGTCATAGGACAGGCTGTTTGCCTTCCTATCATGGTAATTTTGTATTTGTACACATTTTGCTCCTTATTTACAAAATGCATTATTGTTCTGGCTATCTAGCAATTCCTTTACAGCAACACTTTCCTTTTAAATCCAGGAAACTTATCCCTTTGCCTCCTACCATCTGATGGAAGTCAGGAGAATTGCTGAGTTAAGAAAAACACCCTCATTTTGTGGTACAGAGGGGAGGGGGATGAGAAGTAAAATGTTAATTCATTTTAGAGTTAAAAGTACTGACCCATGCAGTGAAGATAAGCATATCTAATTTTAAATCTTCCATATCTATTGTAATGTCTAATTGCATAGTTAAATGAGCTGTAAAAGCAGAAATGCCGCTGTAACCTCTAAACAATTTTACACAGTTCTAGAACATTTAAGATAACAGAAGAAACTTAAAGAAGCTTTTCTGCTTTAGCAATACTAGTACTTCAGAGAACAGAGTTTATTGAACAAGAGAGGCTTTCTGCTTGGACAGCACTTCCTTGTTACTCTGGACACACTTTAGATTTAAGGAGGCAATTGAATGCATCACATGGGCTATGTACACTCTAAAAGGGTCCAAAACCATTAGTGGATGTGTCACTCAGTGCTCAGTTCTTCTCTCAGATCGGTGTAATGCTGGAATAACTTGATTGGCTTCAGTAACTTTATCCTAAATTAATATAATTGCTATCATAATTATTTAGCCCACAGAAGCATCTGGAGCCCCTAACTAGGTCAGGGCACAATTTCGCTAGACTCTGTGCCTTTCACATGCACATACGCAGATTAATGTGTCAGAGAACTTTATATATAGACTGTTGCTCTCTGAATACTTTGCTTGGGGCAAAATAAAATATAGTAAAGACAAATCTACTAGTCTGAGCTCTGGCTTCTGTCACTGACTTCACAGAAAGTCTCACAGACCTTCCATGCCCCTGTTCTCTTTCTAGAAAATGCTGACCGTAGTGCTTATTTTGTTTTATGAGAGTAAGTCCATCTATGATTGTGAAATGCTTAGGCACCATGGTAATGGGGATATGTAAGCATTGTGGATAGACAAGGTAACCTGCACCCAATTGTTTATGCTTTGTAGCCTTTAATGACAGATCCTTTGGGGGAGTTGCTTGTATTTTCAAGATAAGCTGCATAAGAATATAAAATTTTTAACTACTGAGGGATGAAAAGGAAAGTACTAACTAGCTCTAAAATAATACCTTTTCTACAGACTATAAAAGAGTGCAAGTTTAATAGCAGCAATGATTGTTTCTAAGGTTAAACAAAATCACAGTACTGTCTTTATGAAGTGAGAATATATACACATTATATAGCACATCTTGTACTTAAATATAAAGTGCAACTTTTTGTTTCTACTCAAAAGTCTGTGTCTAGTGAGCTGTACGCAATAATTTCTCTAAAAGCACTTTATGTATTGTTCCTTAGCTCTGCCCTATCTGAATTGTCATTAGTTTGCTGCACCTAGCAAACAGAAAGTACTAGGACAGGAGCAAAGTGGCTGTTGCATCAAATTAATTTGGGCTTCTCAAGTATCTTAATATTCTTAGGGTAACTGGCTTCAGTGGAGCTAGGAGATAATTTCAAGACATTTGAAGGTGACCCAATTAAACCTTCTTTTTATTTCCCAAACTATCAAGAAGGACAAACATTGAGAGAGAACTCCCCAGATTTTTTCAGGGCCTGACAAAAAAGATGGAAAATCACAGAATCACAGAATAACCAGGTTGGAAGAGACCCACTGGATCGTCGAGTCCAACCATTCCCACCAATCCCTAAATCATGCCCCTAAGTACCTCATCCACCCTCACCTTAAACACCTCCATTGGCCTTCTTGGCCACCTGGGCACACTGCTGGCTCATGTTCAGTCGGTTGTCAACCAACACCCCCAGGTCCTTCTCCTCCTGGCAGCTTTCCAGCCAGGCTTCTCCTAGTCTATATCTCTGCATGAGTTATGTAGAGAGAATTATTTGTTTACCCTTTTTCCCCACCAAGATTAGAAGGTTTTCAACCAACTCTTCAATAACACATCCTAGTATTCCTCAAGCCAGTGACACTTACATGACTGTCATCACAGTGGCCAAATACATTGAGATCATTCTTCTGATATCTGGGTGAAGCACGAAAGTTTTTATATCTCCCTTTTAGTTATAAGGAATGCAGACTTAGAACAAGTTCCTTAACTTTCGGTAGCATTACTGGTGCAAAAGGGATTTGGGCTCAAAGGAATTTATTCCCCAAGCAAATAGAAAACTTTTGGTAAATGAGAAAATGGAATTTGTCTCCTTCCAAATTTTCAACCTGTGCTTCTTAACTGAGCAGTTTTTTGTCTGCAGACTCTTCAGACAGCTTAAATTAAACAGCCTGGTGTTTTAATAGAAAGGCTGGAATTACAGGAATATGCTTATGCAGATAAAGGACTAACCAATGTCTTCTGTATCTAGATATCTGCATCCAGATAAGATTTTAAAAAACATCCATAATATTACTATGAATACATACACATATGTATTTTTTTTTTTAAATCTCTGACTTGTCCTGAATTCAATGGCAAACCTTGAAAATGTTTTGATGAGGTCAGGATAACAAAGACTTTTAGATGATTGGTTTTGATTTCCTTTTAGCTTCAAAGAAAAGAATTATATGTTTTACATCTTAGAAAGTGGAATTTAATGGTGAGAACTCAGGATTCTCTAGCTAGGACATGCTTGTATGGCTTCTGCATTCTTGTTGCAGTGGTGGTTGATTGTTGCTTCAGGTGCCTATCATGACCTAGATGTCTGCAGCTGGAATTTTGGAGAAAAATATGTAACTAATACTGTGCCTCAATATTATATAATCAAAAGTAATGACTTCTTGAAATATTAGTGTCTTTGAGGATATTCCCTTCTGAGTAAATAAAAATGTTTCAGCTATGAATTTCCAAATATCATTATCTTCATGGGAAAGATTGCAAGTATTCCAGGTCTAGCAAGCCATATAGTAAAAGATCAGCGGATTATTTTCTTTGAGAACAGTAGAAACAAATGTAGGACTCTGCTTTTAAATTTGTCAGAAACCTAACTATAAAATTGACTTCAAGCATGAAAATGTCTTAACTTCAATTATTCCTTGACAGTTAAATTCTTGAATGATGGAGACTAAAGCAGTTAATCTACGGAAGACCAAAGCATTGGCTTACTGTGCCATATAAGTGAGCATAAATGTGTTTGTATTGTGTCAAGATGCTTGTGTCACTGGTTTTACTTATGCCACTGTTAATAAAGTACAGCTGTTGTAGTTAGCCACTGTTGAAACGGATAAAATTAATGCAATTAATTCAGCTGCAAGTTTGTGGATCTGTGAGCAATTGAGCAACAAAACTAGGGGTCACTACCTGGATTAATGAGGCTTCATGTCTTGGATTGATCATATCTAAATGTTAATCAATTCCAAGCAAATGTCTGACGTTGGTTCTTTCATTTTTTTCAATTTGTTATTTGTCAGTAGTTTGAAATCAAACAAAGACATTAAGCTCCCATGTCAATTAAATTGCTGTTGCTACCATAATTAGCAGCTGCTTCTTCTGATGACAAATTTAATTAGAAATATCTATACTAGTTTTTACACAAATATGGCAATTTGTTCTTGATCATTTGAAGTAATTTTGTGTTTCTCCTTTAGTTTTGCTGACACATAGCTTCCCAAGGTTTCAGTTATCTTATGTGACTGGAAAGGAAACTGGGAGGAGTGACTTAAAGAACTAAGCGATTTACCTAGGTATAGAAGACTTTTGGGAATGAACCATGAGATGATAATGTCAACTAAAGGTCTGATCCAATGCCATTCAGGCCAATAGGTAGGTAAACTTATATAAATTCCCATTGAAAATGCTTTCTTTGCACTTATTGAACAATTTTTTTTCTAGTATTGAATGAGAATTACTACAGACCAAGTACTCCTTTTGTTTGTGTGATGCTTAATGGACAAGGAACACTGATATGCCTTGCTCAGTGTCTTGACATTAAAATGATTTTTTTCCTCTCTAATCTCTTTTCTGGCACAAAATTCTTTCTGGTCTTGGTCAAAGGATTTAACCTCTTAGTGTCTTGATCACAGCTGTCCAGTCATTCTTGGAGACAGAAAATTTGTATCTGAAATATGAGACTTCACAGGGTGGTCATATGCTGCTTCGTAGTAATGTGTGTTATTTAAGTAACTTATATTCCAGCTGATGTCAATGACACACAGTGTGCTCATAAATTTTTTATGTAAGCATTACACTAAATTACACAGTAACAGGGTTGAAACAAACATTTCAATGAAAGTATTGCTCTCCCCTTTTTAGTAAGTGACTAAGACAGCATCTCTCTCCGTTCTCTGGTCTTCACTGAATATCTATTTATTCCTGTACATAATGGTGTGAGAAGAGATAAGCAACACTATAGGGAAGATTTTATATCTGAATTATAGAATTCAGAAATCAAGAAGACTTATTTCATGCTTGTAGACCTTCTGGGTAATTTCTGTGCAAATATAATTTTCTCTCATTGCTTTCAGAGCATCTGCCCCAAAATAGTATATGAACACGTGAACTGGAGCACAATAGAGAGTTAATATTTTACCACAGAGAGGCTCTGGGTGCCTATGACAGCAGCGTGAGAAGCTCATTAAAGAGGTCTGTGAGTGTTTTACCAGTAGGATTATACTGATGACACCTGCTTCTTGCATAAAGCAAGATTTTTCTTTCTGTTGTTTGTGTGAAACTGGTTGCTTTTATTCCTGTTTATTATTGAGAACCACCTCTCCTGAAAAGGACAACTTCTTTTGTATGAGAGACTGCTGAAAACAGTCTATCACTACACTACCTTTCTGCATTTTTCTTTAGCTCCTGTGGTTCTAATGAGCTACTAGAATGAAGTCTTAATGACAGTAGCCATAAAATATGTTGGTTTTACTGACATTATAGAATCTCAAGTTTCAGTTACCCAGCATTTCTAGTGAAGGTAATAAGCTTGTGATCAAAACCAGATTTTGTCAGTAGACTCAGTACCAACACTGACAAGTTTGGCTTAGTAGTTATTAATAAAACCCCAGACTCCTTGTCCTCTAACTTCATTGTATGGTACTACACTTTCCAGAAACCTAATTGAAGGAAAATAATGGTTCAGAAGTTGTACAGAGATGGCCCTAGACAAGAGAGAACAGTACGAGCTGTGTTTCTGCAATGCACAAAGTTCAGTGAAATGGGCAGACAGGACTTCATTACAATTTTTCTTTTTGGCTGAGGAGGTTTGAGGGGGGGAGGAGAGTCTGTTTTCATACTTAGTGTAATCTCCACAAATACTATTTTTCGAATTTAGTTTCCTCTGCATAAAGTCCTCCTCTCCTCAAAAGCACCATAAAAAGACTCTCTCTGGATTTGGAGAAGCCATACCTCCACCAGTGTTTTTAGTAACTTTATTAAAATAATTTGCAAAAGGCAAATGATAGAACTCTTCTGACTCTAAGAATAACATTAAGTGTGGATTTTGAGATTAGTATTTTAGCATTTCAAATTCTAAGGCATACTTCTCATTATCATACTAGGGCATGTTACAGAGTTCAGTGACCAGAAGCACCAAGAAGTAATTGGAAAAAAAAAATCTCAAATGATATCTAATTAAAAACTGTTTCAGGCAGAATGAATTAAACTTAGCCTTTAAATTGCTTATTGCATCCATCTTCCTAATGTCAGAAGGAGCTGAGTTGCAAAGGTGAGTAATATAATGGTAAAAACCCCTTGCAGAAGCTAACTTCAGAAATAGAGTAATCAACAATAAACTGCTGTAACAGAAAAATCAGGATTTTCGAATTACATCATCAAATCTCTTGACTTGGCAAGAAAAATTAAAAAAAAAGTTTAATTGGCCACCAAATCCAGAGATAGATTTTTTTTGTGGTGGATGATGTGTTGTATGACATTAATCAGATCCTTGAGTAGAAGCCAATACGAGGTATTAAGGGGAGGGCTAATACACTGTGATGTTTTTTGCAGGTCAGCATTTTTGCTGCAGCATTTGAAATTACCTGGTCTCTGTTCAGCAGAAAGGCAGGAAGAACACAAAGCAGAGAATTACACTAATCAATCCATTATGCAATCAAAAGCAAAAACTGAGCTTTGTGTGGACAGAGGCGATTCAGTTCAGCAGCACTACTTTGCACTGCAATGAAGGTGCTCAACAGAGAATAAGCTCCAAGGGCAGCTATTTTTAAGCCCCATTGATCAGTTTCTTATGAAAAGAATCTGCATGAAGTGATCTATAGATAATTTATGCCCAGAGATGAGATGTTGGAACTTATTCATGCCTACCATAGTTCTTCCATTTCCACATCAGTGAAAAAAGTCAAGAACACAGTACAGAGTAATACAGGCAGTCAGTAATTTGCCAGCAAAGCAATGTATTAAGAATTTGTATTTCTGGAATTGGAATAGATCAATGATCCCATATCCGCTGTCCAGCCATTTTTACATTATATCAGAACTGTGGATTTTATAGATCACTGGCTTGCTATTTTTGGCTCAAGACCTTCAAGATTCTAGAGATATCAGTATTTGCACCACTTGTTCAAAAATAGGTAGGTGGCTAAAAATTTGGATTTTTCATACTGCTTGTCTGTCTCAGTGTTGTTCCAAAATAAAAAAAAATCAGGTAATTCAATTCTGAACTCTGAAACAATCCTTATGTGTCGCTGACAACATTGGTTCTCTTTGCAATGCTAGTTCAGGCTGATAGTCTGATCAAGCCTTTTTGTCATACGACATCCTAATGTGTTTTTCAATCCTGCTTGAAAAATCTGTTTACCTCTCTTCCCTTCATCCCATCCCAGTACCCTGTTCTTTCTCAATGTGTCCCCACTCTTCAGGTAAATCTCAAGCAATGTGGATGCATTGTGAAAAGCTACCAATACAAACCATAATCCATTCCTGCAGTAACATCTTGTGTCTGTAATTCTGCTGAAAGATATGATTGGAAACCCTGTTCAGACTCACAAGCTTAAATCTCCGAAGAAAAATTTAGTTGCAATGACAACAAGGGATCAAAGTTAGCTCATTTGGCTGAAATAATGCCCAGTTAATTGTTTAAGGAAGCTGTGGCTTTGTTATCTGAGGTGTTTGGTAAGCAGTATGTTCATGTTTATATCTGCATAAATTATGCATATGCAAAGGAATGTATCTGAGATTTACTACTTTCTATTCATCACGAAAGAATTCTTAATTATTTAAAAAAATATTCAGTAATTCTATCCTTAGATATATGGAGAAATTATGCATTACAGTTACAGAACAAATAGTATAGTTCAACTCCCTTTCTAAATATCATTATTTTGATAGTTATAACATAAATACAACGAATAAAAAATTATTAAATTCTGAATAGATAGAAAATAATAATAAAAGTAAATTATATTCATGGAATGACTCATAACCAAGAAATTCTTCTTCTGCTGTGTCCAAGAATGGCCATCCATGACCTCATATGCAGCAGAGTACAAATTATACTATAATTTTAAAATTTCTTTTTTAATCATTCTTTAGTGAATACTTTTAGGATGCTGCTGTTTGTTTAACTGCTGTAGCAAATGCCCTGCTACTTAAACACTATGGCCAAGAACAGTATGCTGACTTTCAGGAGCCTGGGGACAAAAAATGTGCCTAGAAGCAAAGCCCACTGCACTGGAGACATATAAATTAAGAAGATTAAAACTGACTGCTTTGGGCATTGTAGAGTAGTGATTTTTTAGGCCAACACAAGATTCCAGATGCTCCAGAAGAATCCCATGATGAGCAATGTCAACTGATGTCAAATGCTACTGAAAGATCTAAGGTAATAAATGTAGCAATGCCAGTTGATGTTGAAAGCAGGTGGTTAACCATGTTCCACAGGGCAATCTCTATGCTGTGAAAAATCCTAAAATCAAAAGGAAATGTTTTTAGGAAAAACAAACCCATCACCAAAATATTATTTTTCTTTCAGTGCTTCTGAAACTGCAAAAAATATTTTTTTCTAGTAGTGAAGGAAAAAGAAATGCCCTTCAACAGAAATATATATATTAACCTTAGGACTGTGTAAATATACACTAAATTACATAACAGCAATTTTTATGTAGCAAATTTTCATGATATAAAAGGTTGTCTTCCAAAAACTAATCAGTATATACACTAGTGAGTGCTTCAGGTTTGGAGATTATTCAAAGGGCAAATTAGCACACAAGAAGGTGCTATGGAACATGTGACTAGGGAGAACTGGTTGTAAAATAGATGCAGACAGAAGCAGTTAAGACAACCAAAGTTTTAATGAGAATTTTAACTTATGTTGTGTCCATTCTATGAAGTGACAGAAAAAGTCTGGAGAAACTTGAGTAGATTAGACACATTTGTACTATCTATTTTAATATGTGAATTAATAAAAAAAGGAAATGGAAGGTAGATGCCAGCCCTCATTAGTAACCATTGCAGAGTGGAAGCTGTGCAGATAAAGAGGATTCTAAGAGATTGTACTTATTATGTATCAGCAAACTTCAAACAAAAAATAACTAAGGAAGAATTAACCAGGATGTAAACTGTGATACAGTGTAAAGTATACTGAGACAATCCAATGGACAGGGAAATCTGAAAAATTTTGCATTTTTTTTTGTTGTTTTTCAATTGACAGTAAATTTGGTGCTGTAGGGTTAAGGGTATTTGTTAAGATCTATCTATGTATCAAGAAGGAGAGAAAAATATTGGGTTTTTTATTTATTTCAAGTGATTTACTGGATATAGGGCAAGTAAACTGTAAGCATGATGTGCAGGAATGACTAGTACAGGCAGCGTAAACCTTGCTGCGATATGACCAGGTCTTGATGTCTTCTGCTGCAGCTAACTGGCTAGATCATTGCATTTAACCATTTTTTAGTAATCCAGGCATTTTATTCTTAAGGCATTGTTTCAGTGGGAAGTGAACTGATAATAAAAGTCTGTGGTAAATTCTTATGGCTCTTAGTCATTGTCCCTTGATCGTATTATGAAATCCAGTTTCTGCTACATCCCCTTCTTTTTTTTTCTACATACTTTTAATCTACCAAGGACCTGGCTCTTTTAAGAAGGTCCTATAAACTGATCTGCCACATTTTTACATCAGTCCTTTCTGTGTTACATTTGGATTATCTCTCAAATGCAACTTTATTAGACAGTTTTTGCCTAATTACTTTCCTGCAATCAGGAACTTCTGGCTAAGAAAAAGAATAATTGTCATATCTTGAGATATGGTATCCAGGGAGGTCCATTTCATTCTTATAGGATTATATTAAGAGTGGATTAATTGAATGAGTCTCTCTTCTTATTACAATTTCACCTTATTGGAATGGATTAATTTATCACATTTTCTCTCCTCTTCACAGTCTTTGACATGAGAATGAATTATCACAATTTTTCATTGTTTTCTTTTCTTTGGTGTTTTTCCAACTGGCTGATGGTTTCCTTGTTCTTTCAGCCTCTCTAGAAAACAGTGGGAACATTAGTAATTTGTTGTAATGAACTTCTCTGTGTTGGAAGATAGAGGGAAATGGGGGCTTCTGTTTTACAAGGGAGTGCAGTGACAAATCTGTACTTTAGAAGATGTTTGAAGACCTGACAAGTAGAGAGACCAAACTCAGAGTGTAATTAAATGCAGTATCCCTGTAGCTCCATTTTTACTCTGATGAACTTCTTTATAGTCATGATCTTAATTTTAGCTCAAGGGAAATAGCTGAGACAGGACCACCTGACTGCTGGCTGTTGACTGTCTTTCGATGGCTCTCTACAGTCAGTTTTCATGTCCTTGCACTCCAGCAAAATGAGCACAGTCTAGCTATTGCCCAAGCTCTAAAGATTCCCTAAATTACAGAGCTTGTTTCTGTATTCCAGTTTAGGAATGCAGGAATTTCTACTCCAAAACAGATTGCATAGGTAATTTTCTTTGGGCATTCCTCTTACAGTCATCTGCATATTTTATGTGCTTCAGAGCCAGTAAGCCACGTCTCATGCACAACTATATACAATCCTATATATTATTTTTAGTTTGTATACAAAGGGGCAGAGGAAGAATAATTTCCTCTTTATTTCAGCTATTTATTAGTTCATACTGTAGACATAAGGCGTGATGATATTTATAATTTATTTAGTTTAACCTCAGCTTATAGGACTGAGGCAGTTATGGTAATTACATGGAGCATAAAATCTATTCTGCTTTATACATATAAAATTTACTTTCTTTTAATTTCATTCAGCATTTCCCCATGCTTGTATTACAAAGCCATATAAACAGAAATGGTCTTCAGAATACAATTATAGGCATACAGTAGACATTGTTTCAGTTCCATGCCTTCCACATAAACAAAAAAAGTGGTAATAATTTTGATTCCTCTTAAGGAAACCCTCCAGTCTTTTTTTCCAGCCTTTGAAAATTACACTCTTCTTGCTGTATTTTCTAACTCAATTTTAACTCTATTATTTTAAATGAGAAGACAGTCAGCTTTGCATAATATCAGTCTCACTTACAACACACTCCTTGATGCCTGACTAAGGGTCTCCCTAGTATCCTGATATCTAGCAGTTTGCTGGGCCCTGTGATGCCTCAGTTCCTTTTATGATTTCTTCAACTCCCTTTTTGTGATATTTAGAGTGGGAGAGGAGGGCTTAGAAACCAGCCATTACACCAATGTATATCAAACGCTTAATTATGTTCATGCATTAAGTGGCTGGTATGAATTATGGCTCTGGTGCCATAAAACCCCTCATTATTTCATGCTAAGGGCTTTCAAGTAGTGTAATTTCCAGATCTTGGCCCAGAAGTTTGGAGCTGTAGATGCAATGGCTGTGCCTCCAATGACACTTCACTAATTGGTTTGGCATGTGACATTAATTACATTTTGTTTGGGAATTCTTCTGAACTGAAGTACATTTTGTGTGCGTGGTATATTTTGTTACATGACCTGTCTGGCAAAACAATAAGAGCCCTTTACAATGCCCTTTTAAACTGGAATAGTTTTTCTGAGATGAAGAGAAGTATAGCTTTGTGTTAACTGAGGACCTGCAGAAGCATACTGAGTTGTGTTTTGTGCCATTTATTTTTTCTTTAGGAGGGGCTCTTGTCACAGAGAGGTACAACTAGGTGGAAACAAGAACGGTTCACTTCCATTCTTTCCCTTTTTTATCGGCATTTAATAATAAAGATATTGAAGTTAGAGACTTTTTGAATCAAACAATTTTGAACCAATATTCTAATTATCTCAACTCCTCTAATCAAATCAGACAATTGGGCATAAAATTGGATGTTGTCCTTGTCATTGGTGTAAATTGTAGCATGATCGTTAAAGCCAATGGATAAATTTACATCAGAAAAGTTCTTAAGGCCTATGTATATATACATATTTTTTTGTGTTAGATCTTCAATTTAGTACTCAGAGAATTTCTTTCCCAGAGTTTACTTTTTAGGGTCTGTAAGAATATTTTTTCCATAGGCATCTACCAATTTTACTTACATTCTTTAGAAAGAAATTTGTAGCTATGGAGATATTTTCATGCTAATCATTTCTGGTATAAGGGACAAAAGTGGAAAAATAACTTGTAAGTGCCTTGAAAATACCTGAAATACTGTCTGATTCCTGAAAGAAATCCAAAATTTGTTTCCTGATACTCAAAAAGTTCCATCAGTTTTAACATATCACTTGGAATCCTATCTTTCAGCAAGATCTCAGGATATGTCAATAGTATCTGTATATAAATGGCAAATCATATAATTTGCCAGCTGTTCAGAAATTGCCTGACCTAGTAGACAAAACTAATCTAACTTCTGTTAGAGATTAATGTGTAGCTGAGGTTGTGGCCCCTTAGGAAGGATGAGAAACTGGTCTCTCGTATGATTTGAACTCTGTGCTTTTTTATCATTAATCTATGGTTTTAATCTTTTTAGTTGAAACAAATAACACTGTGCATTTTGGGTCTGTTGACCTTAATCTAGAAATCAAACTACTACTAGCAGCTGTCTGCATGATGGTGTATCAATTAAAATTAGGACAGTAAAGATTGATGTTCCAGTCTGCATGCAAATAGCAATTTGCATAGCTCTTCAAAGAGAGAAACTGATGTTTTGGGAACTGAGAGCCATTAATCCTTGAGGCAACTGGGAAAGGACCATAAAGGGTAGAAAGGCAATGGTAGATTTAATTTCATTTCTCTGTAGTAAATTTGGAGTGATATTGCAACTATGTATATATATCTAATACCTGTGATTTCTCTGAAGTTAGCCAACTTGTGACATGATTATTTTGCATTTAGCTATGGTTTTCAGAGGACAGAGTTGTATGTGGTGATTATGGCAATTTGGAAGCAGGTAAAGATGAGAAATAGAACAAATATTTGCAATTATAGGATGAAAGGATGATTAAAATAGTAGTTCACCAAGTGAAGAAAAACAACAATAAAACCCCCTATTAGTAGTGTCTCCAGCTCACAGAGAAGGCAAGGGAAATGAATACCAGTGAAAATGGGAAGGAAAAATTGGCCTAAAAGAATCTAGGATGGCAGGAACTTGTGCCAGGTGGTTGTCACTTGTCAGAGCACTGAGGCCAGTCTAAGAAACCTTCTGAGCACTCTGGCAGGTGGCAGACCTATAAGTGGTACTTTTTGTTATCACAGTTATATACATGGGTTTCTACACCTCCACCAGGACCTTTGAAAACTGTCATCAGCTCCTTGGGATTCTTGGAATTCAAGTATGCTTCCCTTTGACTTTCCCAGTATATTTATTCTTTCAACTTGAAGAGGTAATTTTCAGCCTTGCTCCTGCAACAGGAACAGTGGTACAAATACATGGGGGATAAACTGTGGTTTAATTACCAATTCTCCACCTTTTTGAACTTCAAGCTTTTGGACAATGCTGTCTGTGCACACGTATGGAGATTTAAATCAATGAACTTCACCCCAAAGCCGTCCAAACGCTGCTACAGTGTAAAGCCCATTAGATGTTGGCTTGCATGACTTTTCATTCTTCCTTCTTTTTCTCACAAGTTATTATATCAGGGTCCAATTTATTACATGGATGAAATTCAGCACTTAACAGGGATCGTGTTTTAACCGCTGAAAAATTCACATAGTTCTGAAGTGAAATCCAAACAATGTGTTACTTCTCTGTGACTATCCAGTGCAATGGACCTATTTTCCTTATAGTGTGCTTGACTCTGTGATGACAAACATCCACAAATAATTTGGAGTTAACAGAAAAACAAGGTAGCTGTGGTCTTATTTCAAGCCTGTGAGTCATGAATTTGGAATCTTTTTCTACAGGAAGGCGACCCTGGAGCTATTTGTCTTTCTTTGTTTCTCTTTACCTCAGTTCTTTCATCTGTGAAATAGATAATGCTTGCTGTGTGATTGGAAGGTCTACTTCATTAGTGCCAATAATTGCCAAACATCAGGCTGGAAAAAAATGGTGCATGAATATTGCAGTTCATTATATTAGAGATTACATGTAATGTCTAAACAGAATGACACAACTTCATATTCTGAAATAATTTTCTCTAAATAACTATAAGAACATAATTTACAACAGGACATGCTTATGGCTTGGACAGTTAGAAATATTAGCGTCTGAAACAAATGAAAGAATCATCTAAAGACAAGCTTTTTTTTTAGTGGTAATGAATAAATATATTTAAAAGGCATTTCATGCATAATTGCTCCACAGACTCATTTCCTGGGCTTCACTTTTAACACAGTACCTGGCAAGACACCAGTTTAATGTATTATGCTTGAGGGCAGTTAATGCATTTGTTTTACACAACAAAAAGTTAAAAACAGCAAAAACAAAAGTAAAGAAATAGATCTAATCTTGAAAGTGAAATTTGTATTGCCATATATTGTTAAATGCAGCACTAAACCTCTACAGTTTCCTGCAAGGAACGAGCTTCTACAGGACCTTACATAATCCAGTGCAACACTGGAAAGAACAGTAAGGTATAGGGATAGCTTTTGATACTGCACGACTTTTCCTTTTTGAATCATCAGACAGCATCAAGAGAACCCAGAGAAGACAGATGGACTCCTTGTTTGTAAGGCTTCCAGGACAAAAAAGTACTTTCTTCCCATATAAATCATACCACAGTGATAATCTCTTACTTGATCAGTGCTGCTAGGAGGATCAGAATGAAAAACTTGCTTCCCTGAATTTTGAGTTCTTTTGAGCATTCTGAATATCTGTACATGTAGATATGCATCTATATGTATACATATACTAAGCTGAATGTGTATACAAAAAAGTGTTTATTTGAGATCCTAAAGTTTTAGCTTAACTATACAAACAAAATACAAGTAAAATGACCCTGGCTGGGTACAGGAAACATGTGAAATAGGCATAATATAACAGCAGCAAATAGAAAGATATATGATATATGAAGTTAGAAAGAGAGATTCAGGTTTTGTTTTTTTTTTTTTTCTTGTGTGTGGTACCGTTGATCATGGAGGAGGGGGGAACATTGATGAAGTAGAACAGCATGGGGTAAAATAAAAACATACTATGACCTTAATACCTCAGCTAACTTGCACAAGTTTATATGCATTTCAATTAACTGCATTAAGGCTGCCTGGGTACTGCCAAACATAGTCACTCCTTGTACAGGGAGCACTGAATAAGATGGTAGTGAGGGACAGCAAGAGAGAATAGGTGATTTTGACAATTTCACTTTTCAATAGCTTGTTCATTCTCCTCACTGTTGTAATTGCCATTCATCAGTGACTGTATTATGTCTCTCATGTGACGTTTTGGGCATTAGATATATGTTAATGTGTTTTTGTACCTAGGTTAATTGGTTATATTGACTGGAATATATAATTATGACTTTGTACTTTGTGAAAAAACACAAAAAAAAGCCAGCAGTGCTCGTAAGGTATTTTCTTTCAATTTGCTATAACCAGATTTAACATGTAATGCAAATGCTGTAGTTTTAAATCTAGCGAGTAATCTTAACTACAGTAAACTCATTGTGATGTATTCAATATTTTTCATGACAAGTTATTTCCTTCAGTACATTCTGGAATACTTTTATAAACAGTTTGGCCTGAGTGTCTCTGGATGATTCAGGGTAAACAAAGAAGCTGCTAAAAACATTACTGAAATGTGCAACCTTAACAAAGAGCAGGACACATTTGATTACAACCACACAATTTAGACATGATGGATGCTTTCACAAATATACAAATCATGCATAGATGTTCAGTTTTGTTATTTTGACCTAGTAAAATCTTCTCTAGCTTGTTCAGAAAGCATGTATACATTCAGACACAGACATTTTCAGCTACTTATGACTTGTTTCAATACTCAGGTTTGGCTCTTTTGTCTCCTGTCTTCACATAAGTTTTGACTGATTGTAATCAGAAAATGATTTTTTCTGGAATAAATAGTCAAACACATTCTTTTCTTCTTTGCTTCCTTTGTATATTTCCATTTACTTTAGAATTCAAGTTCAAACATTTCTGATTGCTTTGAAATGTAAAAGCATTCATAAATTTCAGATGGTTTAACTTTCTGTATTTACCTAAAAATTATTTACTTAAAGTAGTTATTATGAAAGGTCAAATTACCAGTGTTAAGTCCCTTACCTTTGTGATCAGCTTTCCTAGATCACATGAAGGTGTGCAGTCAATGTCCTGGGCATCAGCTTCTGAGTCCATTCAATTTTATTGTCATTATAAAGCTGTAAAAAATAGATTTTGTTTGAGATTTGCAGTTCTTAAAGTAACTTTTCTCGGCTAGTCATCTTTGAATGGTTGAACCTCTTTGTTCAGCTCAGTGGAATGTCAGTAGTGACCATCTGAAGATAAATATTCTACTGGGAGCTGTTTTACTGTAGATAATTCATAATTTTTATTAAAGTATAATGATTATTTTACATTTTATAATTGATTTATAGTAATTATCTTGGATCTGGATAATAACTGATTTGTCACTGTGAATTAAATCTAACCCAAAATCTTTATATTTTACATCATTTCATTTTCTATGGAGAAAGGGGAAAGAAAACCTTTTACCATGGCTTAGTAGGCAGAAAGTCACATGGAATGTGGGAAGCCAATGTTCATAAGCAATAATTTCTGTGGGCAGAGTGGAGTCATGCCAACAAAAGAAAGTGAATCACCTCAGACAGAGAGGGACAAGAAAGCTTCCACATCTCTGACCTGAGTCAGGGGAGAGTTCCTTATCCAGGCAGAGCACTCTAAGCTAATGCTTTTCTGCAGAGGTTACTCTGCCTCACATCAGAAAACCTAGGCTGGACCAAATAACTTCCACCATTCAAAACTGGTGTGCAAGCACTTTGCAGTTTTCTTCCAGTTTGTGTTAAATTTTCAAGCTGTAGTAAAAAACATTTTTCAGGAAATCCTTATTTAATGGGGTTGCTTTTTTTTTATCCTGAGATACTTCAAATTAGAACCGTATCCAGTGGAACTCCATCTAAAATTAAGATTAATGATATAATAGCCCAGAATTTTTCATAATCTAGTTAATATGTGTTTTAAACAATATTCCAGTTCAATTAAAAAAATCTTTTAGATTATGACTATTGTTTCCAGACCAAAGGAAGCAATTGCTATATAAGAACCCTCAGATAGTCTCTCGCATTCTAGGCAGTGACAGTAAAATGAGTTGAAAGAATGTATAGAGCACACATTATTCTAAAAATAGGGACTTTGCTGTCTACAACATAGTCATGTTTTAAAGTACTTGGGCAGTCTGTCTCTGTACCTTATCGGCTGTTGTTTTTAGCCTTAATAGCTCAGAAAATCTTCCAAAAGTTTTACTGTATTTCTGACTCAGAAAAATTGTAAAGTCTTCTAATGATTGTAAATGATGGAGTTTTCTTCTAGTCATTGCAGAAATTATTGCTGATACTTTGTGGTCCAATCAAGAACACACTGTCCTACAAAGA
Source organism: Clamator glandarius (assembly GCA_033459285.1). Lineage (NCBI taxonomy): Eukaryota > Metazoa > Chordata > Aves > Cuculiformes > Cuculidae > Clamator > Clamator glandarius. Next base: position 5,398,586 of record JAUNZM010000109.1, read on the forward strand.
TTAACTAGTGATAGTTTCTTCATTTATTCAGTGGCAGTAGTCCCAGGTTTAAATTCATATCACACTGTTGATCCTAGCAATTATCATTCAAACTAAATCTACACTCAAAAATCTCATTTGTTCAAAGCTATATTAATGAGTCAATAAAGCTCTGATGCACCTGGTCTGAGCTGCAACCAACAGACCAAAGTAGGATGTTTTTTGCTCCTGCTTTGTTTTTTGTTGGATTCTTTACGTACGTTTCAAACATTTACAGTACAGAGTCGTAAGATTCTTAAGACTGGGAATTTTAATACTAATAGAATTATATTATATTCAATGAACTTCAGATGGCACATATATTGCTTATGTTTATGTTACTTATAAACTTATGCTTATGTTACTTCATCAAGCGTCACTGAGTGTTAAAGGTAAGCAGATTATGTCCAGTCCTAATTCGTCCAGTATTTATCCAATTTGTATGTATATACAGAGAAGTATGCACTTAGATACCCCATTATTATTAACTTGATGGTAGTATAAAGTTGTCTATATCCTCACCTGCCTCAGCTCTATGAAATGCCTTCCTTTACTCGACTTCTGCTTTTTTTTCAGATTCATTTTAAATAAAGTATTTCTGCAACAAAAGAAAAATTCTCTGCTTCAGTATCACTGATGACACATATTTAGTAATCACACTTGTGGTGTGGAAATCCTGAGATTTTATTTTAACATAATACATGCTTGTTTACAGTTATTTATCTTGTAATTTCTGAGCTGTTAAAGGATGAATTTCCATCACAGCTGTGCTAGTTAGTCATGAGCGATATTTTTTCAAGAAAAGATGAGGTGCTTATTGATTCAAACAGCTTTGGGGACTTAATAAAAATTATAAATATGCAATAAAATTTTATGAAAGGCTGACAAAGATTTGTGAAAAAGCCATGGCAGTTAGGAGAGCTGAACTCCGTAGGCTTCCTTATTACAAACTCTCTACTTCCAGCATCATGTTTTTTTTTTTTCTTTTAATGATTTTTTATAAAGAAAAACATACATAGCTGGGCATGGAACATGATGCTTAGTGTACTGAATTAGCTACAGTTCTACAAAGTGCAGTTTAGTTGAAGCAGCACAGTTTGATTCATGTAGATTTATGCTTGAGATAATGAAATAATTGTGACTTTTTTAAGCTTATGGAGAATAAGAAAATATTTCAAATGACTTATTTTTTTCATATTAACTTATTAATTCAAATATAAACCAAAGTTTTTAGACCATAACTGGCTCCTACAGAGGCAATTAGGACGTGTCTTCAGTGGCTGTAAAGTTGGGCCTTCTGGCACCATTGTGGAGGGTCTTGCTGAGAAGCTCTGAATTATGCAAAGCTGAGATCTGCCTCTGCAAGGAATATTTTCAGTAGCTTTAAGAATTTGGTATTATTAGTAAGAATGGCTGCATTCTCCATGTATTCTTGGCAGTCCTGTGTTCTTTAGGCACTTGCTCTTTCCAGTGTAACATCATACATTAACTCTGTAACAATGCCTAGTCTGCTTTATATAAGATAATGAGCTTTGGAGCTCGAAGACTGTGCCGAAACGTTGTGATTTGTGAGCTGGGACCTATATATGGAATAGGATGAGCACCTTCAGTGCTGCTCTATAGTAGTTTATTGTTGAAAAAGTACTGATGAAGAATCTGAATTGCTAACATTTATTTTTCTCTGAATTTGACATTGCAGCAAGGCAAAAGAAGAATTTTCCTCCTTTATTTTGAGGTTTTTCTGAAGAGTATAATAAATCATTCTAATTTAGAATAAAAATTAAAACTTCTCTTCTGATGAATTGAGAATGCATTAATTGGAAGAAAACACTATGGAAGGAAATAAGAATGGCTTTTTAAAAATGAAATTTGAAAAGCAAAATGAAGGCAATCTGAAATGGTAATTTCATATATCTGGAGAAAATACAATGTCTCATTTTGAAAAAGACAGGAAGGAGCTCCTTTTAATTTTCAGTATATGTTTTCAGAGTATTTACAAGAAAGTCAAACTCTATTTTTTGGCAAACCTGTGTTGTGTTTTAATGTAGCCAGTGTGAATACATATGCATTGCTGGAGGAAATAAAGCTTAGGAAAAATAATGAAAAACTCACAATATTCTCTTTTTTTGGTAGTGCTGAGCGTTCACAGGTATCTGGGGGACGAGGAGCAGGGGCTGGGGGCCCTCTGCCACCATGACACATGCACCCCCTACTCCCAGTCCTGTTAGATATGCCAGGATGCTTTGTACAGCTGCCTGACTGCTGTGAAAGCCTTCAGATTCTGGCTGTGCTCACCCCTGCTGAGGTAGGAGTGACAAAGGAGTAAATGACTTGATATTGATCACTTGCTATAACGCTGCCAATGCAGAACTAGTGGCTTCTTTCCTGCAAGAAGGCTGTAGAACATTTAAAGCACCTGGTTCAATTTAGACAGCCTACACTGGCTTCTTACCAACAGTGTATTTGGAGCATTTTAGTGTTGTTTTGTTCAACATTTAAGAAGTATATTATAGTGGCAAGTTACAACCTGTAAAATTGAACTGCCCATTAATCTGCAATTAAGTAAAAAGCATTAAAGGGTGACTAATTTGTGGGTATTTTTGTTTGTGTAACACTCATTATGTAAATTATGTACTGGATATTTAATTTATGCTTGTTACTATAATGAATACAACTTGTTTTTTCCAACATCTTCAACTTGTGATGCTTGCTCTTTGCCTTAATTTTCATCTTTATTTTTCTCCTGAACAAATTGCTCTTTACCATTTGTTTGGATTTTTTTTATGTACCAGCAGAAATAGCAATGACTCTATCTGCAACTTTTGTAGTGTTCTTTGGTATCACTAGTAAAAGCAAATAGAAAGTCTGTTCTACAGGTGCATCGTGTCGTCACATTGGTTTCATGTGAGCTGTTCTTGAATGCCATGTTATCAAGTCAGCTGAGATACAAAAGAATGGAACATAGAAAAGAGTCTATAAAATGAGAATGAGAAGTGGATGTTACTTGACACTTGAAACCTCAGCCATGTAACTTGAAAGTAGAGCAGTAACTTCATACAATTAATTAAAACAAGGACAGAATACTACTTGGTTGTAATAATATTAAATCAAAAGAATACTTTAGGTTAAGGATTGCCTTTCTATGTTACATGGAGCCTCCTTGTCATGTAGGACACACAAATACTGCTTGTACTGTTTATGGGGAGCAGTGAATGTGTTTTCCACAAAATCAGATGATTAGGTGATTAGATGATTGTTGGCCAGCTGCCAAGTACCCACCCAGCCACTCCCTCATTCCCTCTTGTCAACAGGAAATGAGAGGAAAATAGGATGAAAAAGCTCATATAAGGACAGGGAGATCACTTACCAATTATCTTCAGGGGTAAAGCATTTGACACTGTCCTGAGCCACATCCTTGTACCTAAAATGGAGAGACATGGATTTGACAGATAGACCACTTGGTTGATAAGAAATTGGCTGGATGGTTGCACTTGAAAGAGTTGAGGTCAATGACTTGATATCCAGGTGCAGACCAGTGATGAGCAACATCACTCAGAGGCTGGTATTTGGGCAAGCACTGTTTAACATTGTTGGTGATATGGACAGTGGGATTGAGTACACCCTCAGCAAGTGTTTGCTGATGAACACCAAGCTGTGTGGCACAGCAGATAGGTTGACAGACTTGAGAGGCGGGCCTGTGCAAACCTCATGAAGTTCAACATGGTGAAGTTCAAGGCCCTGCACATTAGCTGGGGCAATCTCAAACACAAATACAGGCTGGATGGAGAATGAATTGAGAATAGGCCTGAGGAGAAGCTCTCTACAGGCTGCAGTTCCTTCACGGAGTATCCAGATGCTCTTGTGTGGGGTCTCGCAGGCTGCAGTGTGGACATCTGTTCTGGCATCTTCCTCTCCACTGACTACAGGGAAACACCCACTCCACTGTGGTCTGCTCTGTGGGCTACAGGAGAGTCTCTAATCCACAGCTGTAGCTGGTGCCCCTCCTTCTTCTCTAACATTGGAGCCTCACACTATTTCTTTTTTTAACTTGCTTCTCTCTCAACAACAATGTTTTGCCTTTCCTTAAATACATTTTCCTAGAGGTGCCACAACAGTGGCTGGAGGATTCAGTCATTCCCTGTGGTGGGTCCATCAGAGCCAGCTTGACCTGGCTGGAGATGTCTGTGTCCAGCACTGGACAGCCCCGGCCTCTCCCCATAGAGGCCAATCCTGCTGCCAGCACCTGGGAACATGCATTCAATGCAGCCTTTCTTCAGGTAAGAGAAAATTTCCAGCTTTTTCTGAGTCCCAGCATTTCAAATCTTGCTCCAGAAAGGTACAAACAGGTACAGTCTGTGCTACTTGATTCACACCGAATATATTATTTTAATGTGAGTTTTAACAGAAAGAACACACTGAAATTAACATTTGATGTCTTATTCTTTGATATCTGGCATTCTTCACAGGCAGACTATAATAAAGAAGTCAGTTATTGCTATTAGACATATTTTAGAAGAATTCTTTTTTGATGCATATCTCCACTCAGATTATTAAATTTAAATCACCGCTACTATCACTTTGAATACTAATGATACATTCTGCCAGATGGAAGCCTTTAATAAATTTTCACTTTTCTCTAACAGTCAGCTGTACTTCTTAAATAAGAGACTTTTTGGGGTCATGCCAGCTTTAATGCCTTATGTCCATACTGATTTCAATGTCATCAGTATCTGGGATGCAGGAAACTCTTTAATTAAATGCCATTCTTTCCCCTATGGGATGCAGGGCAGCACATACTCCCTTGCTTTGTTTGCGTTTTGCTACAGTACAGTCAAGGCTCTTTTTTGGTGCATTGTAAATGGTTTCTGATCTGCCAGCCACTTTTCTGCTATACTTGTGTTGTGTACCTGAGAACATCCTTCACTGTGTCTTTCAGTCTGTGTGTATAGTCAGTTTATTCAGACTTTTGAACTCTTCTCTGTTGCTGTATGTGAAGCTCCAAGCACTGGGCCTTGAGAAAGAGGAGGAGGGAAAGGGACAGAGACCTGCTGACTTACCTAGTAGAGTATTTTTTCCTCCAGTGGCACATGGCTTTGCTGATTACAGGTGATTTGTACACTTTGGAGGGCACTGGCACTCTTTGCAGTACCAGGGCTGCTGTTATGACCCAGCATCTCTGGTGCAAGGTGAATGACACCTAATAAATGAGTATGTCTCTTTTACTAGGACATTTGATAACCTCTTTTCATCATCTAGTGATATTTTCCTCCAGAGTCATCTGCTCTATTCACTTTTAGACTTGTGAATTTTTGCATAGGTGCTACATAGTAGGGAAAATGTATGCTGTTGTGGGGAATTTGACTTTATATAGCTTAACCTTTTCTCTGCTGCATTCTATCTAGCTTTGGACAGCTCCTTCAGGGAAAATAAAAATGTCTATCACTGATAAAAGTATAGGAAAAGGTAAGCTGGAAATCCTGGCTGTGGGGAGGGGAGAATAAACAATAGGTAGCAGAAGAGAAAATGAAATCACAGCATACAAACTTTCTGTACCTTAGGGGAAAGAGAGAACTAAAATACTTATGTGAGTCAATAACTATCCCCAGCAGAACCCCTGGAAAAGCCTACAGGTAGAGCAAATTTTTCAGTTATTGAGTTATTTTTTCACTAGTCTATTTCACTTATTGATTTGTTTTTCATTAAACCTAAACCCCACACAGTTAAATCTGCTTCATCCATGCACAAGACACTCCAAATAATTCCATTTTCTTGATGTTTATCTGAAGTGCCAATTATAAGAAAGTAATTAATAATATCATAATGCAGAGATTAGGTTTTGTGGTAGTTTTTTATTCATTGGATTTCTGTTTTGTTCTCTCTCTACTTCAAATTTAGTATAAAAATGCCTGTTAAAACATCTCCATCATGTAACAAAAGATGTCAATTAGGGAAAAATATGGGCACCAACAAAACATTTCAAAGAATTAAAAAAAAATTTCTGACATAGTAATGCTAATTAATGTATTTCAGTTTCAACAACTGTAATTAAACCTGACCTTTAAGTTAATTATGTCTTGACATTTATGATTTTAAACTAGCTTTCCCTGTGGTGATGTTGTGTTATATACAGATGCTAATAAGTAGTTTCTGTGGTGTGAGCAAGAAAATTTTAGATGTGCCTACACTGCAGTTCAGAGAACACAATCAAGCACATACAAGAGTCAATACATTTGTCCAGTATTAGTAGTAGCGTGCTGACATTGCTACAAAATCACTGACACAATTTTGAAAGAAGTATAATAAACAGTGATATATATTGTCATCGTTACAGTTCTCTTTTTATGTGGAACCATTAAGTTAGCATGGAAATGTAGGGGAAAATAAGTACATCTCTTATAAAGGCTGCAGCATGGCAAAGACCAAAATGAAATAGAATCATAGAATAATAGAATCATACAATCCCTAGGTTGAAAAAGACCTTTGAGATCACTGAGTCTAGCCATGCCTGTCTTTTAAATACCTCAAGGGATGGTGACTCAGCCACCTCCTTGGGCAGCTTGTTCTAGTGCTTGAACACTCTTTCAGTGAAGAAATTTTTCATATTTTCTAATCTGAACTTCCCTTGGTGCAACTTCAGGCTATTTCATCTCATCTTGTTGCCTGTCACTTGGGAGAACAGACGAACAGCCACTTCGTTACAGCCTCCTTTTAGGTAGTTGTAGGCAGTGATGAGGTCTCCCCTCAGCCTCCTTTTTTTTCCAGGCTAAACCACAGTTCCCTCAGTCACTCCTCATAAGACTTGTTCTCCAGCCCTTTCACCGACTTTGTTGCCCTTCTCTGAACCTCAGTGTCTTTCTTCTAGTGAGATGCCCAAAACCGAACCCAGCATTCGAGGTGTGGCCTCACCAATACCGAGTACAGGGGCACAATCATTTCCCTAGTCAACCATGGGAGCTGGAAGTTGAGGACATATGATACAATAAATGTTATGAATTGTTCTTGCTTACATATAGCAAAAACTCTAGCTAGGTTCAAGACTGAAGACAAAGGACAGAGTAGATACAAGAAACATCAGTGAAGGAAGGTTTCAAGGTGTAAGGAGAGGCATTTCTGAACACAAGAAGACTTAGCAAAAAGGCATAGCCAAGGTATTTATAATAAAGATAATAACAGAGATGTTGAAAAGCTCTGTTTATAATGATGAAACCCACACTGCTATATCACAGAGAGATCTATCTTGAGTAAAAAAGGTCAATAGTCTTCAGGAAAGATCTTGGTCCTTTTGAACCTTGCAGTTGTTTTCAAAGGAGTGGGAACTTTGTCTTCAAACACATGTATTTTATGTGTGGTGAATACAAGATTTCACAACTCTAGAGCTGATACTATGCCTTCAGAGTGGAACTATCAATTTGATAGAAATAAACTAGCTGCCCTCTTTAAGTTAAAAGCACAACTATTTATGTAGTGTCCTACACATGTGTTTCTAATACGTTCCTGATTTGTACATTAATTTACTTTGTCTATGTTGCATGTTGAGAAACTTCTACTGACTCATTTCAGGTTGAATAACTTCAAATCCATATAGAATTACTTGCATTTTATAAATAAATATATACATATTTTAAGTGAGACCAAGGCAAAATTCTAAATGATATCTGCCTTTATGGAAAACCAAATGGGCTAAGTAATACAGACATACCATTTACTAGCTTTGCAGGTTCCAAGCCTTCAAATGTATCTGTTTGTTATATATTTGTTTAGCACAGGCTACCCAAAAGCATTTCCCCTGAGCCATCAACCAGTACAGGGCACATATTTCTGGGGAAATCAGAAATCCTCCTATAACCCTTTTCTTTTCTTTCTTATGCTAATTATTCATCCATAAGTTTTCTTTAGTTGTTTGCTTATTTGGATAAGTCCTAGTTTGCTTTATGTTTTGTTTCTGCACAGAATTTTGACATGTTTTTATGGTGGGTCATTTATGATGAGGAAAAGGTCAACTGAAAGTTTTACAAACTGATAGGCCTAGTCTTGCTTCGAATATCTGGCTGCCTGACCTATCCATTGACTGTTTTTTCTAATTGGGCCATCATTGATATCCAGCCAGCAGTGTAATGTTGCTAACTGCTAGTTTAGTCAGAACATGAAAATCAATCTGCCAGTAAAGGGCAAAGCAAGCACTATGCCTACAGAGTATTGAATGTTTGGCCTTGGCATTCAAAAGATGCTTTTTTATTTGTGCTACTGTGGGTAGCACAAATATTTGAGAATACTGTAGGTTTATTCTCAAGTATTTGAGAATACTGTAGGTTTATTTCCAAACTAAGTGACTCACAGCTACTGATGCTATCTTTTAAGTGTCTTTTTGCATTGCATTAAGAAATATTTTTTTGATACAAAACAAACTGCAGAACACGTGTTTGAAAGGTATGTGACACAATGCCAAACTCCTTGAGTTGTGGTGCAAAGGATAGTTGTGCTGCATATCATGACATCTTTTGCCATAATTACTGCAGTTTTTTCCTTTCTGAAATAAAGCTTTAGAGAGCGTGGGATCTATTAGAAATAATAGAATACATGAAAAAAGGAAGTGACATTGTGCAATAAGTACAGAAGCAACAGCTCATTCTTTTCCTGCATAAGTTTCCTCCTAGCTATGCTGGTTTTGGCATTTTAGAAAAATAAAACGATTGATCTGATCTGAAAACTGCATGAAAAGCAAGAATGCTTTCATCAAAGTGAAAATGAAAAAATAAGCCCTTGACTTTCCTATACTTAAGTTTGTCAGATCCAAAGGAAATGAGGCAAACATGTACTTGGATTGGAACTTGATTGTAGAAATGACTTGGAACTTAGCCTGGAAATGGTGCTAAGCCACACCATCCCCATCGTTTTATCATACTGCATTCTTTTCCTTTACAACTTGTGCCCTAATGAAAAGACGAAAGGTGTTTGCTCTTTTGCTCTCTCTTTTTGCTTTCTGTTCTTTAGATAGTAAATATGAGAAGCTTATTTTAATTAGGTAAAAATAGTTCTATTGCAGTATTTGTAGCATTATTTTTGAAATTGAGACTTGTGTTTTGTTTAACATATTAATATAAATTCAAGAGGTAAAATTACAGAAATAGCTCCATATTTTTAATCAGAAATATAATATAGAATATTAAAATATCTCAAAAGGTAGTGGTGGGGTTTCAGTGCAGAGGGTAATTAATCATATTTGTGTACTGTGTACTTTTGAATATGATCCAAAGGCCACTGAAGTCAGTGAAGCTCCCGTGTCTTTTAAATCTTTGACCTGAACAGTTAGGAAAGAAGCCACTGAGAGAGAATATGACCAAGGTCATTAGAACGGCAGGTTGTATGTTGTGGATAACCAAGGAAGGTATATTCTTTTTTAAAAAGGATGCTCCAGGGAGTATCACGTAAGACTAACAGATGGCAGTACAAGGCAAGCAAAACAAGGCATGTCTTTGTGAAGCATGTAGATAAACTGTGGGACTTCTTTGCCATGGGAGTTTATGGATGCCAGATGTTTACAGAAGTGCCAAAAGCAATTGAACAAAACCATGTAAGGGGGTGGGGGGCAGGACTATTAAGCACACAGACTTAATGCTAAGCTCAGGATGTCCCTGATCCATACATTGCTGGAGGAGGTGTTCTGGGGAAATACCGATATTTATCTCCACTGCTCTGATTTTCACTGAATGCCCACTTTTAATTACAGCCTGTAATGGGTTGCCTAACAAAATAGACCTTTGGAATGACTCACCAGATTCACTTGTAAGGTCTTAAGTAGCTGTATAAACATCACAATTAGTGAATCTGTTTTTCTATAGGTGTGTGACATATTTGATTCTGACAAATGAAAGATGTGAGCTCTGACTGTTGTTTTTTCCCCAGATTTGAACTGTAAATGGTATGCTTATCTTTTCTTTTATAATTCCTCAAAAGTACTGAGCATCTACTGCAGCTTGTTTTTTTTTCCTCAGGGAAATAATATCTCCGATGTACCTACTTTCAGAAAGTGTGATGGGTATTTATTATCTCTGAGCTTACTCCTAGGTAAACCGAACAGAGGTGTCCGAAGCACGGACATGCGTACAGATGTACATAACCTTGATCATACAAGCCTTGTTTAATTTAGAAAGCAGTCTGAAAACAAGATGTCTCACTGTTTCTCTGTACAAGCATAATAAATCACAGGACAAGATTTAGTTTTATTACTAGTATAAGTACTCACAGTGTTATAAAACAAACAATTAGACAAGGTCCACGCCCTACAAATCTCACCATCTAATTAGGATAGTTTCAATACAAACAATTAGAAGCCTGACTGTGGGAGCAAGAAGTGTCACAGGAGTTCTAGGAATAAAGGCTATGTGGAAAAAATAACTGATAGGAAGTATGCTGAAAAGACAAATGATGTGAAATTTCCTTCCAGCAGCACAGTATGAGGAGAATTATCTTCTAATAAGAACTAGGCATCTGGGATTTTCCTTACCACTACTTTTTTTTATGAGGAGATATTCTCCTGAATACTGTGCCCTATATTCTCAGGTTTATCTGTCTTTCGTATGAAAAATCCTGTGAAATTTTGGGTTCCATCATTTGTATGGAGTGGGCCACACTGCCAGGCTTTTACACACAAGGTGACACATGTTCCTCCAGACACGGAGGAAATGTACAGCTGCCATGTTATGGTTTGAGCTAAAGCAGTATCAATGTTCTAACTTGAGATAAGTCTTGTCTAAGTAACTTCATTTTCTAGAAGTTAACTGCAAATTTTTCAGGAAGTGTTCCTCTCTAGAAGTGATAATGTGGGACATTGGTGTGCAGAAAAGCCATCGCAGATACCTATTCCTATAGTAACCAAGGCCATCTTTGAGCGAGTGGAGTGCCACAAGTCAAAGACGAAGAAGGGAGAGGCAGACAGGACAGGTGACCCCAAACTGACCAACGAAGGATTCCAGCCCATATATGTCATACTTGGTATAAAACTGAGAAATCACGAGAGTCTCACTCTCTTCTTTGATGGCCAATGTCCAGCGAGGACCTCGTCTGTCTGTTAACTCCTAATTCTGAATCTGTGTGTTCCTGAATCCAGCTGCTGAGCTCAGCTCCCTACTAACCTTGAACTCTTTCCCTTGTGTCTGCTCTGAAGTATCGGTGGTGGTGTATAGTCATCAAGGAGGGAGGGTGCAATTTCATATGTTTTTGTGTATTTTATTATTTTTATGATGATGATGATTATTTAACTAAAGCAGTTTTAGTTTAGTTTCCAATCCACAAGTTTTTTCCTCTCATTTCTCCTTTCCCTGGGGGTGGAGGGAAAGGGAATTGAGAGACTAACTGCTTGGGTTTAGATGCTGAAATTGGCCAGGCCAGGGCTAAAATGCAATGTGCCACTGGGAAAGTAGGTCCATATCAAGGTGTAAGGGGTCTTTTCCCAAGGGCATTGGTGCAAAGCCGACCGTGTAAGATGAGAGCTGTACTTTCCTTTTAGAAATAATAGGGCTGTTTCGAAGATGCATCGTAATGTGTGCTCTGCAGTTTAACATCTTAAGGATGGTTTGACATCATTAGAGTTCTTACTAGTGACCAAAAGCAATGAAGAATTGCATCATAAATACTTAAACCTGAAGTCTGAACTCAAGTTTTAATAGCAAGTTTCCTCCTGAGGTTGAAAAAAAAGGAATATTAATACTTGAGCTAAGTTTGCGCTAGACTAATATAAATTTGTCATTTTACCTTTTTTATGTTTTATTTATTTATGTGAATGATTTAATTTTAAGACCTATATTATTTTCTGAGCTGTTACCATTTTAAGTACTTCTATACCTCATGCTGTTAAGCCTTTGAACGTACACACAATATACTTCTCTTACATCTAGCTTTCTTACTTTATAGCAGAAAGCAAGCATTTTTAATTTATCAAAGGATGTCTTTCATTTCTTGCCTGCATTTTGTTTCCTTTATAAATAATTTTTATGTACAGTTTTAAAAATATAAACAAATCCTCCATGACATTCTTTCTGATCATTAACATTCACAGTCTCTCAGATCAAAAGTTTTGCTGGGTTTCTTTGTGAATGTGAAAAGTCCTAATCCACACACTCAAGAAGCTCACATAAGAATAATTTTCCTTCCATTGTTTCTGGTCTGTTTCAATAAATCTGAAAGGTAACTGATGAGTAATGTGGTTCTGTTCAGATATCCCTTGAATTTGATGGATAGTACAGATTTTAAAAGAAGTTGAACTAGGTTATATATGACTGAAAACAAATGGTGGATAAATTTTTCTTTACTCATAGGGAAACGTGATAGGCAGCTTTCTAAGCATCTATGAAATTAGTTTTTGTAGACCTATTTTTTTATTTTAATGCCAGGCAATTTCAAGCTTATTTAACTTATTTTTGCATTTAAAATTGAATGTTCGTTAAAATTCAAATTTTTATCTTGATATTATAAATATTACTTATGACACATAAAATAAATTTTGCATTAAAATGCAACACAGTTACTATAATGATAAGAATTGATAACAAAATAAGTGGGTTACTACAGAAAACTAACTATTCTGCTTGCAGATTGGTCACATTTCCAAGATTAAAAGCAGAACAAAACTTATAGCAATGAAAGCAAATGGCTTAAAAATGTGTCTCTGTTAATTGTTAACAAGTGAATAAATAAGATTTTATGGAAGGTGTGGGAAAAATGAGAATGCCTGTTTTTTGTCTTCCTCCTACATTTGTGCCTTCAGAATGAATTGTTGCCTGACTTCAAAGCATAGGGAGCATTGTGAAAAAAAATTATTTTATATTGGTGTCATGTCCTTATTACCCGTGCCATTTTCTTAAAGCCAATTCACAAATTCTTTTAATTTCCTTCTCCTTATGACCCTGCTACCCCTGGCCTGCCATACCTCAAAATTTCGTGTTCCTCCCACACATCAGTATTTCAGAGAATTCCCTGGGCAACATTTTCACCCAGTTAACTGTGAAATCTTCCCCTTTGTTGAATGAACAGGCCTAATTTTTATTTTCATTTCATTAATTTAGTGTCAGATTCAAGTGACTCAAGTCTTGTGTTCTCCCATAACAGACTGTGCTGACCAACTTTGCTGAGTGTGTAGTTCTTGAGTAAGAAGGAGAGAGGAGAGATCACTTTACTGCCTCTGTGTTAAAAGGAGTCTCTAAATAAGCATGCAGATTGCAGTGTGGTTGCATCTTTGTGCCTTTACATGACCTAATACATTCACTCAGTGATTCATCATGTGGGTATGTTGCAGTTCACTGTGGAGTCATGTATGAGAATGTAGAAAATATTGATGTCTGGAACCTATCTGTAGGTTGAAACTTTTTCCTCTAATGTGACAGCCATCAGAATCATACTGGTTAAAAGATGAACCTAATTACTGTTTGGGGCAAAGCAGAAGTTCAAAAAAGTACTTTCTGAAATCACAGTACAGAGAATTATTCATTCTGTTCCGAGACTGCAGGTGGAAATTATGTATCTAGTCATGGGGGTGCTGGTTGACAACTGACTGAACATGAGCCAGCAGTGTGCCCAGGTGGCCAAGAAGGCCAATGGCATCTTGGCCTGTATCAGAAACGGTGTGACCAGCAGGTCCAGGGAGGTTATTCTCCCTCTGTACTCAGCACTGGTGAGACCGCACCTCGAGTACTGTGTTCAGTTCTGGGCCCCTCACCACAAGAAGGATGCTGAGGCTCTGGAGCGAGTCCAGAGAAGAGCAACAAAACTGGTGAAGGGTCTGGAGAACAAATCTTACGAGGAGCGGCTGGGATTGTTCAGCCTGGAGAAGAGGAGGCTGAGGGGAGACTTTATTACTCTCTACAACTACCTGGAGGGAGGTTGTGGAGAGGAGGGAGCTGGCCTCTTCTCCCAAGTGACAGGGGACAGGACGAGAGGGAATGGCCTCAAGCTCCGCCAGGGGAGATTTAGGCTTGAGATTAGGAAAAAGTTCTTCACAGAGAGGGTGGTTAGGCATTGGAACGGTCTGCCCAGGGAGGTGGTTGAGTCACCGTCCCTGGAGGTGTTTAAGGTTAGGGTGGATGAGGTGCTTAGGAGCATGATTTAGGGATTGGTGGGAATGGTTGGACTCTACGATCCAGTGGGTCTCTTCCAACCTGGTCATTCTGTGATTCTGTGATTTAAACTCCCTCTAAGGGTCTTCCAGAGGCCAATTTCTACATCTGAGGTATTTCCAGAGAGTGCTTTATACTTTATGGGAGATTTTATAATAGATGTCTTATCTTCCTCTGTTGATGGTGGAGGGATCTTTGGAGAGCTGAACTGTTGAATCATATGAATTCTGCTTGAAACATATAGCTGTATATTATGGGTGAAACTGAATCCTTTTAGCCTTCCAAGTCCAGTGATTCCTAATAATGTTAGGGATGGAGGGATATGTTTTCAAAGGCATTTAGTTGCTTAGAGGTACCTAAGGATTTTCAAGACCACTAAAGCAGATTGGACTTCTAACTTTAGTTGTTCTAGCTGAGGTACGTGACTATTTCCGTTTGCCTATATGTGTATTTTTCATAATCCTTCTCAGCATGTTGCTTAATCTTGTCTACATGTCTGCTTTCATTTTGAAGGAATGTATCCTATTTGTATCTATTGTACTAGATTATATTGAGGTAAAACGTTTTAAATCTCAATCTTTAGATTAGAAACAAAAGTGTTTTCATTATGCTCTTGTACTAAGTCATCAGTTTTGCAGTGTAGTCTGTAGGGATGTCATGTGGAGTCAACACTTTTCCAGAGAATTGCTGATACTTTTATACTTCAGCTACCATACTGTGATTTTTTTGCAGTTGTTGCAATTGAAAACATGTATTTGAAAAACATCTTGCTCTTTGAGTCAGAATAGTTTTCCATATAGTAGAGCAAAATGCTTTAAATCTGGTGGACAGCAAAATACTATGTTCTGATGGACCACTGGTATAAAGCAATGCCATTAGTTCTTTGTTGTTACTCCCATGACAATAAGACTCCATTCAGGAACTCTTTCTGGGTGAAAATTCTGCTGGTGCTAATGGGTTGACTGCACAGACAGGAGACATTCAATCTCACTCCTAATTTGTCTTCAATAGTTTCTTTAACCAGATCAGCATTTATGTAAAATAATGACTACCTGATTTATTCCCTTGTCCCAGTTTTCACTTCGCTCCCATTCTGCCAGTCTGGAGTGACAGGAATTTTTCCACTTGTCTTAACTTTCTTTGGACAATAGGTATTATTTTGTAAAAAAAATTTTTTTTAAATAGTTAAGTTTTTTTAAAGAACTGTCTGTGCATAAAGCACATATACTGGATGTAATTTGAAACAATTTCTGTCAAACCCTAGAAATACATACCTACGGTCTGAGAGTTAATACACATTTAAAACTTAAAACTCAGTTCCTACAGGCCTTTTTCAGTGTGCTTTTGTCTACATTATTGTTTCCTACTTACAAGAAATAAGTGGAACAACATCAATTAATTAGTGGCAATGCATGTGAAAAATGAGATTTGTTAGACTGCTTTCTGCAGAAAGTCACTGTAGGCAGAGTGCGCTGTTCCTTAGCACAGCCGTCAGTTCTTACATACCTTCATTCTGCTCCTCTAACATGGGACAGATTGTCCTGTGTGTCTGTACTATGAGATTCTCATGCCCATGTCAGTCACATATTTTGCAACACTGAGAATTACAGCCAGTGGAACTGCCTTGCAATACTGATGCCGGGGCAAGATCATAGAATCACCAGGTTGGAAGAGACCCACCAGATCATCGAGTCCAACCATTCCTATCAAACACTAAACCATGCCCCTCAGCACCTCGTCCACCTGTCCCTTAAACATCTCCAGGGAAGGTGACTTGAGCACCTCCCTGGGCAGCCTGTTCCAGTGCCTAATGACCCTTTCTGTGAGTAATTTTTCCTAATGTTCAGCCTAAACCTCCCCGGTGGAGCTTGAGGCCATTAAGATGTATGGGATGTCACTAAAGTTGCTGCCCAAGACCAGGAATTGTGCAGATATTCGCAAGAGCATAGGGAAACTTGATTTTGGATATGTTTAGTGACAACCTTTAAAGTTGCAGAAAAATACGTATTCACTTGAACTGCTCTTTAGTCCTTTATTTGGAATTAATTTCTCTGGGTTTTTTTTCTTCCTGTATTAGCTGCAAATCAACAACATATCAAATCTATGTGGCTAAATCTAGGCAGCTAACAACAACAGGTGGATAAAGGAAAAGATAGATATTTAAAAAAATGTAGCTCTAGATGAAGAGAAAACAAAATCCATGCATATAATGATGATGCTGTAATTGCACACTCAGTGTGCTCCTAGGAAATTATCTGCTCTGGTAGGATTACCCAGAAACTGTACAGGTTGAACAGACACTATTAAAGCCTGTGTCTGATTCCATTAGAATGTGACAGAAACCTAAATCACTTCTACAGGCATTTGCAAGCAGCTGCTGCCACAACAAAAATAATATTGGCACAGCTTATCAGTTGCGTAAAGAATAGGCAGCATTATTTCAAACTTTCATCTTCCATTTGTTCCTTAAAGACAAAATGCTGACTTGAGTAATTTTTAAAGCTAATTATGTAACAGGGATTTCAGAAAATAGCTCTGAACTACTTAAATGGATATTAAAAAATTGAAATCCTGATATGACAGCTGCAGTAATAATACCTATTGTTAAGTTTTGCTAAACTTTCCTCTGTCATATATGCTAAAAAATGCCGGTAATTTTTCAAATATCTTCTTCCTTTCATGTTCTAGGAACATTTATTTATTACATGCTCTTAACATTCAGTAACTATGCAATAAAACCACATGCCCTTGAGTACATATTTTGTATGCATAGTATAACACAATGATTTCCTATTGCATGAGTTCAACAGAATTTATTTTTCCATATCTTACCTGGACTATGATGGACTACAGGCTTCCTGAATGCAACTGTGGCAGATTAAGCCTGACCTTTTCTAATAGGGATTCCAATCAGCTGGAAAATGTGGAAAATGAGCTGTACTGGTGCTTTTTCTCTAAACTTGAAGTTTTGTGCCGTTCCGCATGTCTCTAGGGATATTTTCCACCGCAGTATACTAGTGTGGCTAAAGATGACTCATGGACAATCCAAGTTCTCTAACTTGTTCTTTGTCTTAATGTCAGACACTGATGTGATGCCTTTCTGCAACTGAATTTGTGTCTCTGCACATAAAGTTCTACCTGTAATCTTTTGCAAATGTGTGAAGGATTTACACAGATATCCATTAACATTCATGCCATGTTAAAAATAATTAGCTTTTCGCGTAATGGATGTTGTTGAGAACAGCATTCACTAACAAGCTCCATATGTCTTGTTTAATTATATATGAGTGAAATAGCTACAAGCTTTAATTTGAAAGTCAGTCTTGGATATAACATGAACTTTGTGCCTATCATGAAACTCTGAAATTCAAGACTGTGCTGTGAAGTGAACATTCACTTCATTTTTCTTTTGTTATGGAAAGTTATTTCCTTGAATTGTAGCAACCAGATTCTCATATCATGGGAGCAGACAATACTGAGAAAGATTATGACTACATATTGGAAGCTACTGAAGAAGAAAGCTGCACAACATCTACTGTACTATGTCCTTTCCTAATTAAAAGTCTCTTGAAAGGTGCTTAGAATACATCAGTCTTCAGAAGGTAGTTATGTAGCTGAACTGTCCCATATGTACTCACTAAACATACTTCATGTCAATAGATTGGCATCTGTAAATGGTAGACTGGATGCTCAGCTGTAGGCTGCATTACTGAAAACAAAATGTTTGGCTGTCAGTACAGCAGCCTAATGTCTGCATTATATGACCAAATAAGTCCCTAATCACTTTAGAGGTGCATTAAGATGATGTTGTCTCAGTCTGAAGATCACCATCACTTAATGATGATGGTTGGTTATAATGATTCTGACTTTTGCTTTAATTGACGAAGTGAATTGTTACTCATTAGGGTAGCTTTGATAGGCACAATTCCTTCGTTCAGAATGAAAATGGAGTTGGTTGTTTCCTGCTTGTACGTCTGCATGTAGCTCTTAATAACAATCCATTGTTAATTTTGTAGCTTGAATTTGACAATGGATTTATTCTGTTCTCACTGCACCACTTGAGAGACTTGGCTCAGTGCATGCAGAAGCAAGCCTAAACTCTCCTGATGCAGAAATAATAGTGCTGCAGCTACTGCAGGCAGAGTAAGAGAAGAGCAAAACAGAAAAAAATCAGTTAATTGATCTTTTGTAAACATGTTCAGTGAAATCATACCCTTGTTGAAGGCAAGAGAAATTTAACCAGTAACTTCTGGGAACAAAACATTTTATTCATTGTCCACAATGTCAGTTCACATGGAAGGTAAGGAGAACATGGTCATTGTATGTTGTTTCTGAGAATAAAACAATTTTTTTCTTGCAGAGGTATCTGGGAGACCAAGTAAGAATTTGGCCTGCAAATTTTGTACATATGGAAAGTAAAGAGAAAACATGGATGTAAGGAACTTTACCATCTAGATAAGAACTATAAAAGATTGCATTACTTTTGGAGACCTCAGTCACAAAAGGATTAAACTCCTCAAAAGATAAATGAGAGCCAGAAGTAAACACACATCTTCTGAGTTTTAGTCTAGAGCTTTAACTGAAAGACAAGTTCTTCCCACTTTTTATGTATGTTCCCTTTATGGATGTGATTTCTGGCTGTTGTAATAAAGTATTTGTAACAGATTTTAATCACAGAATCGTAGAATGATTTGAGTTGGAAGGGATGTGAAAGATCATTCAGTTCCAACCCCCTGCCATGGGCAGAGACAGCTTACGCTAGATCAGGTTTCTCAAAACCTAATCCAGCCTGTCCTTGATGAAGCTTTGAGCAAACTGTTTTAGTTAATAATGCTAGGAGAATTGGTTGAATTGGAATTCACACTAATAATTGGATGCATAAAACTGCAAGTAGCATATAAAAAGAAAACATAGAGACTCCAAAGAATTCTTCCTAGTATATTGGAGCAGAGCTCAGATCAACGAAATTGTGACGCTTCTATATCAGGATAAAATTGCCTAGTTGCATGAAGAAAGAATAGGATATGACTTTAGTTTGAAGCAGCATTTGAAAAAATTATGTAGCTAAATATTTGTGCAGCCTCTCAAATTAGTTTGAGGCAATGAAAGTAGTCTGGAATTTTCTTTTTGTTCCAGCTTACTTTTATTGCTCCTATTTATGGTATAGACACTGTTTCCTTACTGTGCATATTTGCGTTGAATCAGTAAGTTAGAAAATACCGTAAGCAATATATTCTATTGCCAGATAATTATTTGATTTACTTCCTTGGAGACTATTTAAAAAAAATGGTACAAATTTTAAAGGGAAAAATGGTTGAATTTTTGCTGCTTGCACAAGATAACTCTTTTTTCCCCCCCAATGGTAGTGTATATTTTGTTATTTTGTCCATTAGAAAGCAAATACAGTTCCTGATAGTGAAACTCTTGTTTCTGCGGAAATTGTAAAATCAGTGCGTATTTCTCTGGTATGTTCTGAGAAACTTTGGGGCTTATTCTTTTTAACGGATAATTTACTTCCTTTTATTATGATTCAGAGTAATGTTCAATGATTGCTTTCATGGTTACCAATTCAGAAGGGCCATTCTTCTAGTAGAGCCAGTGACATTTCTATCATTGTAAAATTACAGAATGGAGATAAAACACTCAGTTTCCAGGGAAATATTATCTTTACAATTTTATAATGTACTCTAATTAAAAAACTGACATACTTGCAACTGCATAGTCTTCAATGAGGAAAGAACTGTGAAACAAAGTCTGTTTTTTCACTAAACAAACCCTTATCGACAAGTCTAAGCTGTCATTCTACAAACTTTTCTCTGCTTGAGTAATCCTGTGATGCTCAATGGGGCTACACAAATGCATAAAGTTAATCATATAATTGAAAACATGTTTTTAAGTATAGTTGAGAGTTTAGTACACAAAGAAAACACAGTCAGATAAAATTAAAAAGTAGCACTTCTCTTTTACATCTGCAATGGATTTTTCAGAAAGGCATGCTTAGTGTATTTCTATTGTTATTATTATGCCTTTCACAAGATGTGTATGTGTCTTTGTTCCCTAGAGAGAAAATATAACCCAAATTCATGAAGCTATATAAGGTAATAGAGCTGCTTTTTCCTAGTTGCAGTATAAGCAAACTCTGTACATAGGATTTGGTAAGTGGAGAATATGGTATAGCCAAAGCAAAGAACTCCATATACTTTCTGACAATATCCTTTTTATCTATTGCAGGCCTTAATGTTATTGTATCTGTAATGATTGTATATAAGTGAAGCAATATTGATAGCTAGAGAGAATATATTTTTAAAAAATCATCTCATATAACTGGAAAATGCAAAAAAATTAGGATAAGAGCCTTTCAAAAGGTTTTGTAATATAAACCTGATAAAGAGTTAATGTCTGTGAGGCTGCTTGAAAAAATTGGAAGATCAACCTTTTCACTCAGACTGTTTTAATTTGGATATGTGGTGATCATTTTCAGGAAGCAGTCAGGTTTGACTCCTACCTGTTCAGACCTTGATTTCTCTGCATCTGCTGCTAGCACGGACACTAGCTGTGTGACAGTATTTCTGAGTATTTGAATGAGAACTGAATGAGACTGCCAATTGATTTCGCATTATAAGTGTGATTGTTCTGGGCAAACAGCTTTTGGTCAATGCTGCCCTGAACTAGCTGGCAAATGTAGAAGTGAAAACCTCTGTAAACCTTTAGGATTCCTTTGTTTTTAACACCCTTGCTTTTAATTTGTATCTGAAATGTTTTTTCCTGTTTGTGCTTCTAATTCCTCTTTTTGAATTTTTAAAAAAAATACTACTAAATACGAAATGAATGATTGTGACAAACATTCTAAGGGAGATGGTGTTGAGTTTTATGGAGCTTAGTATAGCAAGATTCTATTGTCTTTTCCATGAAATTTTAATAAATCAGTGAGCAGATGAGACTCATGGGATGGAGTCATAACTTGCAAATTACTCTCTGTCAGCTTCATACTTGAATAATTGTTAATGTTAATTTGATTAATTCTTGCAGAAAACTCCTAACTTACAGCTAGGAAGGAACCACAGATACATACCAGTGATATAATGGAGGCAGGTAAGTGCTAATTTATTTTCTGTGTTGTCCTCAGAAATTAATGCTTTAATGTTGCTATTTTTTTTTTCTGGTCATCCAACTAAATAAAAAGAGAAATAGAGTTTGGCAAAACTAACATATTCATTGATAAATTGACAAGCAACACCTATTCAGTTTCTCCCAGGGTCATAGTGAATTTCACAATAACTGCTCTCTGTTTTGACTGTAGTTTGGGGGAAAAAAGGACTGAATAAAAAAAAAAGGGGGTCAAAAATTCTCATTACAAGGGAAATATTTCATAGAGAATTAAGGCTGCTTGAAGAATTATTTCCGTATGTATATCAGTTGTCCATGTTCTAATCCTTTATGCCCATAATTTTTTATTGGCATTAATTAAACCTGTAGTAAGGAAGTTATTATGTATGCCAAGAATATATTACAAAAAACATGAATGGCAGAAGAGTATTCAAAGTCAGGCATATGATTTTGAATCAGTAGCTATTCTAAATATCTTCATTTGAACTTTAAAGAAAAATGCTTAATGTGGCAGAGAATAGGTAAAGGATATGTATTCATTTCAGTTTTATTGGCAAGTTCTTCAAAAGCAAAAAATGATTGGGAAGAACTTGACTTTTTTTTTTTTTTAATGTGAAGGGTAATGACATTCACCCACCAAGACGTTCAATAGCTCACAATTTTTTGACTCTAGATTGTAAACCGCCTTACACTTGCAGTTGTATGTTCTTTAACAAAACCAGCCACGTCAACGGCAGGAAAGGTATGGTCAAGTAAATGATGACTGAAATGTCTGCTCGCTCAATTCTTTAAACTGTGATTTTAGTTTTAAATTTTTAAGACTTATTCTATGGAAGATTAAAGCCTATTTTTGAGTGTATTATTTAAATCAGTCATGAATAAGTTGATACCAGTGGGCAGTGTGTTTGAATATTTCATCAAAAAGTGATAGAGCGTCTCATCTTAGCTTGTTAGAGTGCATTTACTCACAGGTCCATTCTGCTCTTATATTTGACATGACCTGAATAAAGAATGAACAAAAAGTTCAGCAAGGATAGAATAATAAAAAAAAGAGTATCAATAGAGAAAAAAATATATTTCAAATTCTGGTGATATTATTCCTTTAATTTAGTCAGTGCTATGAAATTAATTTTCTGAGTTATTCAGTGTCATGTAATGATGTTTGGCTTGCACAAATATAATTTACTAAAGTGAAGTAAATATTTCTTCTTGTAAACAGAAATGAAATATAATTAAAACTGATTTTTTTTGGTGTAAATTATGGAGCTGATTCTTCTGCTTCAAAGAATTTTTTGTTTTGAACTCCAAATCACATTTCTTTCCAGAACAACAGAAACTCATCTAATCTCTTGACAAATTAGGAAGGAACTAAGAATTGAAAGAAAAGCTGGTGTTTCTAGAAACGCTTTCCTTTCTTCATGAATCTCTTGAGATCAGAAACTGTTTGGAATACCTCAGAAAGAGTCAGAAATGTAAGCTTTTTTTCCTCTGAGTACTGTAAATCACATAGAACACCATTTTACCTAGAGGGTATTAGAATCAGTACAACATTGTTACTCCCTGTGTTATTACTTTACTGAAGCATTTAGACTGTGTTCTTTGGGATAGCCTCAGCAAGCTTTAATTATCAGTTCACAGTGCATCCTCTAACACATATGCTTTCCCCACTGGCGTGCTCTTCTTTGGTTCTTTTCATTTCTCGCACCTTGATACTCTTTCTGTGAAGCTCCAAAGTCCAAGTCAGCTTAATGTGACAGTGGCTTTTATCAGATCAGTGAAAACTATGTGGCATTAAGATTTTTCTGTCAACTTTCAGATCTGCGTAATGGCAAAAATCATGCAAAATTATCTGTGGGTTTCAGTAACTGCCATGAATCAGGAGCTTTCTGGGTGCAGCTATAGCAACTGGGAATCCAAAAAAGGATTTTCCAGTGTATGCCATGGGTAGATGGTATTTTAAGGTCTGTAAGACAACAAAAGATTGAAATTGAACAGAAGGTCAATGGAATTTGTCATCTGGGATTTTGTGACCTGTTTGTTGGATGTCGTGACCTGTTTGTTGGATGTCAGTGGAGATCGCATCCAGATTAACTTCCCTGTTGTCCTGCATAGATGTCACTCTGTTGACTCTCTTCGGTGAGCAAGGGGGAGATGTAGCCTAACACATCACTCTCAGCAGCCATACAAAACCAGAGCAGATGCTGAAATGTTTGACTGCCTTATGTTGTCACAGTCTGTGATCAGCAGATTTTGCTCTCTTGACTGGTGATGTTGCATTCATATATTGCCTAGAAGCCACAAAGCAACAAGAAGTATTGAATATGTTGCCTGTCAGCCTGCAAGTTGTCTGTATTGGCACTTCACTATAGATCTTTCTTCAGAAATATTCAGTCTGGAAAATTCTAATCTATTTCTCTTAGTGATCACTCATTAGATATATAATAATACTATGCCACAATTTTAGATTTATACTTCTGCTTGTAATATTACGAATAGCATATTATGTTCATTCTGGTAAAGAATATTCAACATAAACCAGTATTTGTTATATATTTATATGACACAGCCTTTTCATAAGTGGAGAAGTTAATAGAAATCACCCTCTACCCTGCTGCATATTTTAATAGAAGCTATACGGAAGAGAATATTCTGACATCTCCCCTCACTTTTACTGGCTGATCGGTAGTGAAAGAATTACTAAAGGAAACAAAACAAACTAATAAACATGCCCTGGACAACATTTCACAGGTACTGTTAAGTATTTTTTGACATTGTGATGGAAAGGGTTATTACATAAACTAGATATATAAGTCAGATGGTGCAGCAGTGTAGATTAAAGATAGTTTAAATAATTCAGAAAATAGTTAAAATGAATCATCTTCTGCAAACAGAACACTTCAGAATGCACCTGACTCTTCAAGAGGGCTTTAAAGTGATAATTAAGTGTTTGAGAAGAGCTATAATACTTGGGGGATTATCTTGCACACGGAGAGGGTCCTATTTACTCTACATCAGTGAAATAGGCATAATTTTGAAGTTTAAGGAAGTTATCTGAGAAAGGTGATGGTTGTGAAGCTCCTTGATATGCTATCAAGAGAAATATTTGAGATAATTTATAAGATAATTTAAGTCCAAGGAAACGTAGAGTGATATCAAGGAATGACATTTGCTGAAGAAGGTAAAATTTGGCCTTGCAATATGATGAATATAACTGCCCAAAATTAACAATGCCATTAATTCTTGAAGTGTCCTTCCAGATGATGTTTGCGTGACACAAAATATCATTGAACAGAGATACTATAGTTACGATTGAGCATACTATCAAGGATCCTGAAAGCAATGTACCTGTGTTAGTGTGGCAATTTCAAGGTTAATGTATGTTTCTCAGCAAGCAATGTAAGATTAAAGTGAGTGCAGTAATAAACGCAGTAGTATTGTGGTTGATATCTGTGGCAGCCAAGTATTTCTTTCAAGACCCTGCACTACAGATATGCACCTAAGAAGTTGACAGTAAACGACTGCTGTTGGGTGTGGTTATATATAGCAACCATTGGTATAATGCATCTGTTTCGTGAAAACATATAAACACAAAGAAACTGGTGTATTTTAAGCATTTGCAACTAATATTTCAAGTTAATACATGTAAGTGTATTCTAACTTCAATGGTTTCATGGGAAATTCAATATACTATGTATTCTGTAAATGTTCTGTCACATTTGAAGTACAGCAGTATGAAAAAGTTCCAGAATCCTATCCTGATGACAGATTTTTTAGAATTTAAAATGTCTGTTTACACATAACTTTGATTTTTTTAAGTGTTTTGATTATTCTGTTTGTGTGCGTGTTTATGTTTGGGCAGTTGTGCAGAAAAAGAGGAATGTCCAGAATTTTTACACAAGATACAAATATGTCAGAATGTCTGCTGCTCGTGATGTAAATTGGCAATGTAAAGTATGTGAGAAGAAAGCAGATGTCACTAAATGAAACTGAACCTGATTTTTGATTGAAAAAAGCTGTATTATTTCCCTCATGTCTCTGCTTTTCCTTTCTCAGGCAGCAGCTCAGATTTGACAGCCACAATTATGAAACTGGCATACCAAAGACAATCTTTTTGTTTCAAAGAGTTAAATCCCAGTTAGTGTTAAAGCTACATTATTGCACTTCTGCCCACAAAGAAAAATTGCATTTCCCCAAGGAAGCTCATTGGAAAAGAAACACTGAATGAGTGAATTTAAAAATATTTTCCAATCGTAGTAATGGCTTTATAGATTTTAACAGTATTTCTTAGAAGTGTATGCAGATTTTTTTGCTATACTAGTCTGTAGCATAGGAGAAGGACTTTAAAACTAATTGCATAGTCAATGATAATTGGTATATTATTGGGTGATGGCATTATATTTATGAGTTTGGTGCAACAATAATTGCCATTTTTAACCATCAACTTTAAAGCAGGATATCTCAGCTTAGAACTGAATTATAGAGTCATAGAATCACTAGGTTGGAAAAGGCCTTTAAGGTCATTGAGTCGAACTGTACCTGTCCAATACAAAATCATATGCTTAAGTAGTTAATCTTTTAAATACCTCCAGGGATGGTGACTCAGCTACCTCCATGGGCAGCCTGTTCTAGTGCTTGAAAACCCTTTCAGTGAAGAAATTTTTCCCATTGTCTAATCTGAACTTCCCTTGGTGCAACTTGAGGCTATTCTCTCTCATCCTATTGCCTGTCACTTGGGAGAAGAGACCAACAGCCACTTTGCTACAGCCTGCTTTTTGGTAGTTGTAGGCAGTGATGAGGTCTTCCCTCAGCCTCCCTTTTTCCAGGCTAAACCCCAGTTCCTTCAGTCACTCCTCATAAGACCTCTTCAGCCCTTTCACCAACTTTGTTGCCCTTCTCGGGACATGTTCAATGTCTTTCTTGTAGTGAGATGCCCAAAACTGAACATAGTGTTCAGGGTGTGACCTCATCAATGCTGAGTGCAGAGGCAGAATCACTTCCCTGGTCCTTCTGGCCACGCCGTTTGTGATACCAGCGAAGATGCTCTTGGTCTTCTTGGCCACCTGGGCACTCTGCTGACTCATGTTCAGACGGCTGTCAACCAACACCCCCAGGTCCTTCTCTGCCAGGCAGCTTTCCAGCCACTGTTCCCCAAGCCTGTAGAGCTGCATGGGTTTGTTGTGTCCCAAGTGCAAGAGTCGGCACTTGGCCTTGCTGAACCCCATCCTGTTGGTGTCAGCCCATCAATGCAGCCTGTTCAGATCCCTTTGTAGAGCCTCCCTAACCTCAAGCAGATCAACGCTTCCACACAGTTTAGTGTTATCTGCAAACTTACTAAAGGTACATTTTACCCCCTCTTCTAGGTCATTGACAAAGACATGGAACAGAACCGGATCCAGCACTGAGCCTCGGGGAACACCACTCGTGACTGACCTCCAACTGGATGTAGCTCCATTTACCACCACTCTTTAGGCCTGTCCATCCAGCCAGTTTTTTACCCAGCAGAGGGTGCACCTGTCCAGGCCAGTGGAAGCCAGTTTCTCAAGTAGAATACTGTGAGAAATGCTGTCAAAGGCAGCATTTCCAAGGTGTAAGGTCCAGGTGTGCTATAACCACAGCCTTTCCCTCATCCATTAAGTGGGTCACTGTCATAGAAGGTGATCAGGTTAGTCTGGCAAGACCTGTCTTTCATAAACCCATGCTGACTGGGCCTGATCTCCTGGTTGTCTTGTGTACACTCTGTGACAATGCTCAAGGTGACCTACTCTTGACCTTCCCTGGTGCCGAGGTTAGTCTGACAGGCCTATAGTTCCCTGGATCCTCCCTCCAACCCTACTTGTAAACAGGTGTAACATTTGTCAGCCTCCAGCCAAGTGGAACTTCCCCAGTCAGCCAGGACTGCTGGTAGATGATGGAAAGGGGTTTGGCAAGCACTTCTGCTGGCTACCTTAATACCCTTGGGTGAATCCCATCTGGTCCCATAGACTTGTGAATGCCTAATTGATCAAGCAGGTCCCTAGCCATTTCCTCTTGGATCATTGGAGCTTTCTTTTCTTCTTTCTTCCTGTCTTCTGTCTCAGGAGGCTGAAATTTGTTAATCAAAATAGGATCCTGTAGAATCTATGCATTTTTGCCAACAAGAAACAAGTCTAGTTATTCCAATAGCATAGATTTCTGGAGTCCTGGAACTGATGAATCCTTTGAAGGTATTTTGAGCTGCCACTTGGTTGTCGAAAACTTTCTCTTGCAGAAAGCTGTTGAGAAATTTTAAATGTGATAATCAGTAGGAGAGACATCTGGTGTGTAAGCTGGCTGAGGTAGAGTTTTGTAGCCTAATTTGTGCACCTTCTGCAGGATCATATGCAAAATGTGATTACATGTTGTCATGGGGAAGCATAATGGTGCAGTTGGACAAACTGGAGAAGTGGGCCCGTGTGAACGCCATGAGGTTCAGCAAGGCCAAATACAAGGTCCTGCACCTGGGTCACAGGATCACTAGGTTGGAAAAGACCTCCAGGATCATCCAGTCCAATCATTCCTGTCAACCACTAAACCATGTCCTTGAGCTCCTCATCCACCTGCCTTTTAAATACCTCCGGGGATGGTGACTCAACCACCTCCCTTGGAAGCCTGTTTCAGTGTCCAATGACCCTTTCTGTGGTTTCAATACAGGATGAGGGATGATGTGATTGAGAGCAGCCCTGTGTAGAAGGACTCAGGGGTGCTAATTGATGAGAAGCTCAACACAGGCTGGCAATGTGTGCTCACAGCCCAGAAAGCCAACCATCTCCTGGGCTAGGTCAGAAGCATGGCCAGCAGTTTGAGGGAGGTGATTCTGCCCCTCTGCTCTGTTCTTGTGAGACCCCACCTGGAATACTGTGTCCAGTTCTGGATTCCCCAACGTAAGAAGGTTATGGAACTATTGGAACGGGTCCAGAGGAGGGTCATGAAGATGATAAGAGGTCTGGAGCCCCTTTGCTATGAGGACAGGCTCAGAGAGTTGGGGTTGTTCAGCCTGGAGAAGAGAAGGCTCTGAGGAATCCTTGTAGCAGTGTTCCAGTACCTGAAGGGGGCCCACAGGAAAGTTAGGGAGTGACTTTTTTACAAGGGCATGTAGCGATAGGATAAGAGGGAATGGCTTTAAATTGGAGAGGGAAAAATTTAGATTAGACATTAGGAAGAAATTCTTCTTGCTGAGGGTGGTGAGACACTGGCACAGGTTGTTCAGGGAAGTTGTGGATGCCCCTTCCCTGGAAGGATTCAAGACCAGGTTGCATGGGGCCTTGGGCAGCCTGTTCTAGAGGGATGTGACCCTGCCCACGAAAGGGAGGTGGAATTAGATGATCTTTAAGGTCCCTTTCAACCAAAACCATTCTATGATACCTTGTTGCTGCATAATATCACCTAAATCATCCTTAGAAATCCTTAGCACTAATGTTGAGAGAGAGTTCTCATGTGCTATCAGAAGGATGAGTAACTTCATGGTTTTCTTAGGCTTCCAATACTGAAAGGTCTTACAGGTGATTTTAAGGTGACCAGAACCTGATTCTCTTTCTTTTCACTCCTTGTTTCTTTTTTTCTGTTTCCAATGTGGGAAACATTGTTCTAGCTATTAGCAACTGGTGGAGGAAAATCGGAAGCCTGCTGGATAAAAAATAAAATGAGAAATCAGAAACCTTATGGTAATGAATCAATCTGAAAGTAAATCTTGTGTCAGTTTAAAAAATAATACCTCTTTTTTATTTGTTTGCAGGTATGTAGATGCTGATCATTGTTCTATGTCAATACTGGAAAAATAAACTCAGAAAAAATTAAATCAAAACCTTCTACTTTTATGATAAAGGTGTATTCTGATATCGTCTAAGCCAGGTCATGCTGGGACAATGTCTATTGAAATAAACATTGTGAGATGTTTTGAAACAAGTGCAGTTACATCAGAATAAGGCTTCCTGTTCTTAATGCTCTTCTCTATTCCTTGAAGACATCCTAAACACTAGTGTTAGATTCATGGTGTAAAGATCATATAAATCATATTAGACTCTTAATGATCATCAAGTGGCAAAGAGATCATTCTAAAAGGTATAAAGTATGGTGGCAACTGAAACCATTGTAATATTCAAGCAAAGCAAAAATGTTAAGATGAACTTGCTCTGTATGTGTTTGGATTCCCCATGAGTCAATGTGATCCCATAGGACATGATTTCAGTTGTGAGGCAATTTGTATGCAGATTAACTAAGAATATCACCTTAAGTAAAGTAGAACTTCAGTAAAAGCATCCTCATACCCATAGTCCTTGTTTCACTTACTTGGAGTTATATTGTAACATATATAGTTTTATAAAGCCAGCAGAAATTAGAACTTATCGCCCCCCCCCCCAACATTCACCCAGCTGTTTAGAAGGGAAAAAACCAAACCCTTCACAACCTCCCCCACCCTCTGTTCATAAAAAAGCTGAAAATGTTAAGCAAAGGAAGTCAGGGAAATTCAGTATTATAATTCAGATTCCCAGGCTGGTGGTAACTTTTTAAGGCCTCCCTATAACAGATTGACCTGAGTACAGTAGCTTTTGTGTTCAGTTGCTAGCACATTGTATCCATTCTGAGAGGCAAGAGAGAAAAACTTTAATGATATTTAATTTTTGACTTGCACTGGATCCTAGAACAGAGCCACCTTTTTTAAATCTACAATGACTCTACTTGCAAACTGAGAAAATACAGTAGCAGATTGAAAGCACTGCAGCAAGTAGCTTTATAATCATGTCCTCTTAGTGAAAAAATATTAACGTCAATGTAATTATTGTGTATACTATTCTGTCCTGCCTTTCTTTTCCTTCTGTTCTTATTTTTTTCTCTTCTTTCTGCTAAAATATGAAATTATCCATTTGACAACTTCCTGATTTTGAAGCTGAAGCTCTACATCTCTATCACAGTTGCGTTTAAATAGTTAGAAATCAACTTGTTTTATATTTCTATGAATTTGAAAGAAGGCAGAACCAAAAGCTTTTCTCTCAAAGCCTCATGAATTAAATCTGTGTTCCTAGGTCACTTTTGAGATGGGATAGTCCTAAATACCATTAAACTCACATCATACAAGCCCCTTGGTTCCATGATGGAGCCTAAATACTTTAATGCATGTGAGCTCTGACACTTCAGAAAATATTAGCAGAATGGGGAGAAAAGATTAACATTCAAAGAATCTGAATCTTTAATCCATCTTCAAGATTAACAGGAACTACAACATATTTGCTTTAGTGAGAATATTTATTTGACTAAAATTGGGCATGCTAGGGAAAGCTGTATTACAGATGGAGTTGCAATTTACATGTGGAATCTGTTATGGTGACATAATATTTATTGGTGAAGGTCAACACACGCTTCTAAAAAACAAAGCAATATAAATAAAATCTTTTGAGCTTAATGAATAATGTAAAATTCAATATACTGACTATTGTCACATGGTAATACTATAAATCATTACACTTTTATTTAATTTAGGAAGGACACAGAAGAAATCCATTTACGAGCACTTAAGCTGTGTTAGGACAGTGACTGTAATTTCCTAGTGGACTTACCACAATGACCTGAGTTATAGAAATACTATTTTAAGTTAAGAGAAAAACTGACCAGGGTTCAAGCTGAAAACAAATCTTCTGACAACTCCAGTTTAACTCATCTGTCAGTATCGCAGAATTCTTTGCAAGAAAAAGGAATTTTTTTCTGCTATCTTGTTTTTCACCCTTGAATAGACAAATGTATACTGGAAATAGGAGAAAGGAGCTAGAGAAAGAACAGGAGGGAAATATCCCAAATGAGAGAAAGAGTAGAAAAATGGAATTTGAAATTTAACTTTGAGTAATGCAAACAGGCAGCTTGCTGAATGCAAATTTTATAGCAAGAAACAGTGCTGTCTACATGGAAATCAAAATACTGTTGACAATAGTGGCTTCATATTTTAAGTATGATACAGAAGTATAGTAAACAATTAATGCTATTTGGATTAGATAAGAAATAGCAAATTTGCTTCAAGGAAATTATTACAAGGTCTGGTGAAGTTAGAAGCTGTTATACAGTAAATCAAATGGAAAAAGTTGATAGGTGGTTTGCTATGGTTGATAAACATAAGAAATATCTGCCCTTTGCACTGCACGTATAAGTAGATTGCAAAATGCAATTTAATTCAGAATGCTAACTAGGGGAAGGTGCACAGCCAGCCTTCCTCACAGGAAAAGGCTTCTGTCTTACCACTCATTGAGAACAAACAGTGTTTCGTCACATTGCACAAGATCTGGACACTCTCCTTTTCCATAAGCAGAAAAACTTCATGAGGCTTTATTTTGGCTCCGGACTTAATCTTGTATCCTACCAACATTACTTGCTATCTGCATAAATATTAACTAATCGGTCCTTGCTGCAAATCCGTGAAATACTTTATTATTTTTGACATTGCTAACACCTTCATTTTTGCAGAGGGTAAAATTAAAATTAGAGACCTCTAAAGGCATTGAAGCATCTTTTTTTCAGTATTGTGACACAAATGACACTGGGATTATATACACGTGGAGCTTCTGCAGCTACTGTCAGGATACCAAGGCATCCAGATGTGTCTGCACACTGAGAGCCAATAAAGCTCATAAGGCTTGGATAACATTCACCCCTGTGCACATCTTTATTTGGAGAACCCTATACAGAAGCCCATGGTGAAGCTACTGTCACCAGATTAATCTGCTTTCATTATCATTTCAGCTGGGTTATGCACAGCATATGAAAACATGAATAGTAAAATGAGATTTTCCTCATTCTGCCTACCAGTTCATCTTGAATTATTTCCTATGGACCAGTTTGGTTAAAACAGGAGTGGTGAAATCCCTACTTCTCACTTCTCTCCTAGAAGGGATCTGGGCCTGAGGAGAACACCAAGACCCTATTTCGCACTCCCTGATGGGTACTGGCATCATCAGGCAGGCTACTATTGTATAAAAGAAGGTATTACTTGTGTCAGATGTAGTGCTTTGTAACAAACAGTCACAGCCAATGTGAAGGGTATGTTTACTATCATAAAATAATTTTTTTGACAATTCTTACATAGGAAATTGCCTCAACGCATTAAATAGTCATTTCTATACAGCTTACTTCTTTAATTTAATTTTAGAGAGGAGGAAATATTTTGGTTGTGCTGGAACTGTCAAACAGGTATCAAAGATGGAAAAGAGGTATTAAGTCACCTTGAGGTCAAATTCATAGCTTCTGGAAGCTCTTATAATTTCACTGATGTCAATTCCCATTCTTTTCACTTCGGCCTGTGGTCATTCAGCTTCCATGAAATTCCTGACACTGTATATTCAGAATATTCCTTTAATTTCAATGCAGTTTTTAGCTCATAGTCCCCTACATTTTGGCTTAATAATAGGCTGACGTATTGACTAACATAAAAATATACATATTCTTGTATGAATATGTATACATATTACTGTACCTTTCCACTTCTAACAAATTTAGCAGATTTAGTCTTTTGCAATGAAATGCAATTCAAATGATACTTGCAATTTTTATAACAGAAAGACAGGCATCAAAACAACAGATTCTGCAAATGCATTTGCAAAGGTATAAATTACCAACATAGTTTTGATTATGGTATATTTTGATTAACAGTGAATTCAGTGAAAAAGTGACACAAAAATAAAAATTCTTTGCAGGAACCTTTAATAAGAAGTGATTTTTTTAAACATGGAATTTCAAATTCTCTGGGATCCTTTGCTGCTAAGTATACTTCAAAGAACGTCCTAAGAAGAAAAACTACGAATAAATGTGGATGTATTTTTATATATTATACATGGAAATTATAATTTAAATATGATTTATAATTTATAAATTGATATATTTACCACTTTTTTTTGCACTTGTTCGAATGTTTTTCTTTCTCTGAATTGTCTTCTAATGGCTTTATGAAAGAGTGCAAAATCAGAAAAGCACAGGGTAGAATTAAGCATTCAGAAAGAGTTATTTTGGAAAATATTGAATATATTTTACATAACTACTGACTGTTAGGTTTCTGGGTTAGAGTTACTGCTGCAGTATCATAGCACAACAGTAGCTTACTGAGATGGAGAAATTGCTTACACATGTATCTACTCTGAGTTTCAAGGAAAAATGTGGTTACTATAGCAACTGCCACATTATACTCATGCAGTCTCTGGAATAGATTAAATTGCTGAAAAACTGCAAGTTTTCATTTGACTCTATTCAGAACTGCAACTAAATGTGCTGAAGTTACTTAATCAAAGGAATGTCAGTATGCATATTCTTACGTTTTACTGACTGTACTCTTGTCTTGCTTGTTCTTGGCTTGCTTGTTACTTTAGCTTAGTTTTTCTGTAACACAGACTAATTCAAAATAATTTTGTCGTATTTGTTTTCTGTTCAGATGGAATCCATTTGGCCGTATGTACCTGTTAAGGTAGACACTGAATGTATGAAATGTACTATAGACAATTTCCTGCATTGTATTTTTATAAACATTAGAAATCCAAGCCTTTCTTTCCTTTTTTGCAGGAATTTTGTTTGGAGACCATCCTAAAATGTTATAAAAATATTAATCACTGTATCACTATGGCAGCAGATAGTGAGTGTTGTGGGTTTTTTTCTGTAGATATTCTACTCTGTGGGCACAGTACAGCTGGTCAACACTTGCAGGTAAAGTCAGCTAACATTCATCCATTATTTGAACACAAGCAATTTCGTGCTTTATGTTATAAGTGCTAAAATGCAGATACTAAGGTATGATGATTTATTCCCTTTTGATGATTTTAAATACTTCAAAAATACCTAAGATGCAGGGCCATTTTGCTGCAGATATTTTTTGGGTGGTATTTGCACAGAATGAAATACAAAATAAACATAGGATGCAGCTGTAGAAAACAAAACTTCTCTTTGAACAGCTGAGAGGCCAGATCATCTCATGCTGTGACAAGAAAACTATAGATAATCTTGAATTGTAGGTGTTTTGGTCCTCCCCAAGCTGTGGCTTCTGACAGACAGAGTAGGTCTTACAGTAGACATAAGTAGAATTTAAAACTGAAATCCCGGGATTACATGCATTTGTGTGTTGTATTAGGTGTTTTTGTTGCTATTCTAGACTGTTTCCTCTGTTCTAGGGAGTTAATTTTTTAGCAATGTGGATGCTGTTGATTCCTCTTATTGCTTAATGAACAATTTTTGTTTCCTCACACTGACTCTGTTCTGGGCTTGCTCCGCTGGGGCAGTCTTCAAAGCACTTTGCAGAGTCAGGGCTCTTGGTTGCTTTGGTGCTGCTTATGTTCTAACATGACACGAAAAACTCTGCCTATTTTTGACATTTTCTTGTTTCTCCCTCTAAGTTAGATTTCCCAAAGTCTTGAGTAATTGGCAGTCCCTCCAGAATGGATGGAGTCCCCCTAAAGGTCTGATTGTTGCACTTGACATCTGAAGTGCCATGAGCTTATCAGAACTGGGCTCCTACTCCCCTTCCTCTTTATTTACAGTTCAATTTCCATTCTTACATGTTTCCCCTGACAAATCCTGACAGCAGCTGAGGCTGTACTTTGATCAGACATTCTATATTTGTTGGATCATCTTTAGCCAGTACTTCTTACTGATTTGTTTTATCTATTTGGTTATTATTTGATGATGTGACTATAGTACTCTCTTTTGTTTAT
This sequence comes from Clamator glandarius, assembly GCA_033459285.1. Lineage (NCBI taxonomy): Eukaryota > Metazoa > Chordata > Aves > Cuculiformes > Cuculidae > Clamator > Clamator glandarius. Next base: position 5,433,507 of record JAUNZM010000109.1, read on the forward strand.
TACTTGAAGTTTTAAACTAAATGAGTGCATTCTTCCATCTCTCAAGGTAATTTCTGTTTTTCTGAAAGAACACAGGAGTCAGGCTCTGAAACAGTAGCAATTCTTTTGTAATGGGCGACATTTCATTTGTTTTCTACACTAAATACAATAGCCATTACAGATTATTTGAATATGTAATTTGTTGTTTTACATGGAAATGTTACATAATCTTCTTTGTAACATCCTTTCTTGTAGATTTAACAGCACCAGATTATCTAGGATTGCAGTTATTATGTCTATGTGTTTACGAAATACATGATCGTATATAGTCATGATTTTCTGTGTGTATTTGACATCAGTTTGCAGTATTAATCGTGCCTTAGGACCAACTTCCATCATGACAAGTACGAGAAATATATTCTTCTTGCCTACTTTGTGAACTTTATAAATGAAAACCTTTGAAATACACACAACATAATTTGCCTTGCTTTTTCCTCTATGGTATTACTCTCAATACCTTGTCATTGAGATTCCATAGGCGGTACTATTTTTTTTCCATCAGGTAACCTTGGCTCTTCTTCTTTGTTTTAAACTGTCACTTTATTATTTTTCTCTCCTCTTCATTGTATCATCCCAGAAAGCAGGCTTCTGCACCGCCACTTGCCTGGTAAAACACATCCTTGTGTTGCACTTAAGATGGTTAGGCTCAGGCTCTGATTGTTTGCAGGTGGGACACTGTTCCTGTTCAGAGTGCTATGGAAGATTAAGGAAAAGAAAATGGTTTGTAGACAGAAGGAGGCTATATTCAACTCTTTTCACTGCAGATCCAGTGAAAAGCAAAATATGTATAAAACTGCAGTGCATTGTACAGGAGAAAAAGTTACTGAAACCACTTCACTATTCCATATAGCCTTCAGTCACTTGTTTGATGACTGTTTGGTGTTTTTGCTTTTTTAAAATTTTATTTTATTCAGGCTACTTACTCTTAGTTAATATTAAAATCTGGTTTTGGCTATAGTAATAATTTCATATATTCTGATAAATTTTGTCAGTAAACTGCATCCATCTTAGCTTTCTGAGGATACCTTTCCGAGTATAGCGAGACAATGGAGAATTACAAACATTCAGACAAACATTTCTGCATCAAAGGGAATTGACTATAGGCATCAAACATAATTTTATCTGTATTTCCACTTAATTCACCTGCTCTGTTCCCATACCCAGATAGTTTTGAAATTCAGGATAATTTTTAATGCATAAAATTCTTGCAGATGAATGCCTCCTTACTACTTTTTTCATGATAAAGTCTCAGTACCAAATGAGAACATTTTACCAGTAAGTCTTTCTTACAGTTCTGTATACCCCAGGCTTCATTCACTATTAGCAAGATTCACACTTGTCAGGACCTGCCAAATATTTAATGATTTCCTTTCCTAGTGTCTTAGTTACAGTAAAAATTCAGCTCATTGCTTAGCCTGCAGCTTTCTCATTTTGCTCCCTCTTATAGCTAAAATTATCTCTAAGTTTTGGTTGCTACCATATTTTACTTCTGAGTACTTCCATAAAAGAAAAAGTTGAGAAAGAATTAATTGTTCCAAGTGGGTTTAGAATGAGTCCAAGGTATACACAAGGCAAACTAACTGTTTCGTTATTTATAATAGTTTATAGGGTGTTTGTATTGTGTTTGCATGGCAAATGTTTTGGTAATGGAGGAGCTACAGAGGTGGCTTCTTTGAGAAGCTGCTAGAAGCTTCCCTTATGTCAGACAGAGACAATGCCAGCCAGCTTGAAGATGGACCCGTTGCGGGCCAGGGCCAAGCCATCAACTACAGTGGCAACACCTTTGTAATAACATATTTAGGAAGCAGGGAAAAGGAACTGCACAAGAGAAAACTGCAGCTGGAGAGAGGAGTGAGACTAAGTGAGAGCAACAACTCTGCAAACACTAAGGTCAGTGAAGAAGAAGGGGGATGAAGTGCTCCAGGTGACAAAGCAGAGATTTCTGTGCAAATCTTGATGCAGACTGTGGTGAGGCAGGCTGCCCCTTTGCAGCCCATGGAGGCTAATAGTGGAACAGATATCCATCTGCAGCCTATGGAGGACCCCACACCAGAGCAGGTGGATGCCTGAAGGAAGCTGTGACACCATGGGAAGCCTGCACTGGAGTGGACTCCTGGCAGGACTTGTGGATCTGTGGGGAGAGAGGTGCCCGTACTGGAGCAGGTCTGCTGGCAGGACTTGGGACACTGTGGGGACTCACACTGGAGCAATCTGTTCCTGAAGGATTGCACCCTGTGGAAGGGACCTACACTGGAGCAGTTTGTGAAGAACTACAGCCCAAGGGAAGGACTCACGTTTAAGAAATCCATGGAGGACTATCTCTTATGGGAGGGATCCTATGCTGAAACACGGTAAGACTGTGAGGAGCCCTCCCACTGAGGAGGAAGGATCAACAGAAACAAGGAGTAATAAACCAACTGCAACCCCCATGCCCTGTCCCCCACTTCTCCTGGTAGGAAAGGAGGTAGAGAACTTGGGAGTAAGGTTGAGCCCAGGAAGAAGAGCTGGCTGAGGGGAACATGTTTTAAGATTTGGGTATATTTATCATTATCCTACTCTGATTTGAAGGGTAATAGATTAAAATCATTTCCCCAGTTTGAGTCTGTTTTGCCCATGACAATAACTGGTGAGTAATCTCTCCCTGTCCTTACCTTGACTGCAAGCCTTGTGTTATATTTTCTCTCCCCTGGACAATTGAGAAAGGGGAGTGGTAGAGAGGCTTGACGGACACCTGGCTTCCATCCAGGGTCAACCCACCACAGGTTTACATGGCAAGGTCTGGTGGGTGGGTCTGAAGGGTGGATGCTCCAGGGGTGTCCTCTGTGAGAACAAACTGGGGCTGCATAGAGCTTGCTCTGCTAGTCAAAGCTGATCCCACTAGCAAAGCTGCTGTTGTGAAAACATAGTTAAGAAAGGGGGAAAACATTGCACAGCAGTTGTGAAAGTGAGCAGTGAGTTATGAGAAAAAAAATGTGAAACAGCCCTGCAGACACCAAGGTCAGTGAAGAAGGAGGGAAGGAGGTGTTACAGGTGCCAGAGCAGAGATTCCCCTACATCCCGTGGAGCAGACCATAACAACGCAGTTTATTCCCCTTCATTCCATGGAGGAAGATGGTGGAGCAGATATCCACATTGCAGCTTATAGAGGTCCCCGGACTAGATCAGGTGGTTTTGCCCTGCAGAAAGTTGCAGCCCATGAGGAGTTCATGCTGGAACAGATTTTCTGACAGGAACTGTAGCCTGTGGGGGGGCACAAGCCAGAGCAGTCCATTCCTGAAGGACTGTGCCCTGTGGAAAGAATCCATGCTGGTGCAGTTTTTTAAGAATTTCTGCTCATAGGAAGGGGCCACACTGAAGTAGTTTGTGAAGGACTGTATCTTGTGGAAGTGGCCCCAAGCTAGAGCAGGGGAACAGTGTAGGGAGGAAGAACTAAAGAGACAAGTGTTATGGACTGACCATAACCCCTGTTTGCCATCTGCCTGCACCCCTTACGATGGGGAGGAGGTAGAAGAGTCAGGAATGAAGGAGTGAGATTAAGCCTGAGAAGAAGGCATTATGAGGGTAATGCGTATTTAGTTTTATCTTTTTCTTACCACGCTACTCTTTTTTAATTGGCAATAAATCAAATCAATCTTCTCCAACTAGAGTCTGTTATATCCATGGTGGTGATTGGTGAGCAATCTCCTTGTTCATATAAACCCCTCACCTTTTCCATTTTATTTTATCTCCCTGTCTTGCCAAGGAGGGGGTGTGGAGGGTGGTTTTGTGGGCATGTTACAGCCAACCAAAGTTAACAAATGGCACATAGTTTGCTTGTAGTGTTGTAAGAAGCAGAAGATGTCTCTAGTTGATGGTTTTCTCTTGTGTAGAAACATAGTTGTGTTTCCTATAGTTTCAGTATCTATTGTTGTACCTTTTGCAATGGTCCTATGATATGATAACACCAGAATCTATATATATACAGCTTCCCAAATCCAGTTTTTAGTAAATCAGCGGACTGAATCTGAATGAAGCTCTTGAGAACAGTGTGCCCTGATGTGTTCAAAATGAATTGGAAGGACATACAAAGTGAGTACATTTCTTACACATTTTAGACAGAAATTTTTAGCACAGGACACATAAGTGGAAAATTATAAAAGCTTTTATAAGGACGTCCACTTTAATTACTTCCTCCTAGCTGATGATTTATTCCTCTTGCCTTTACTGATCTGTTTATCAACAAATTACAATCTCTTCTTCCACTGATCTTCGAGATATTAAAATGTAACATTGTGAAATCACCTAGGGCAAACAAGATGAGCAGAAGGTATGTAAGGCTTAGGAAAAAAAAGATAAAGGGAAGAAAAATGAAAATACAATGGGGTGATGTAAGAAGGGAAAGAGTAAATATTATAAAACTTTAACATGAAAAGGGCAGAGACCAGGCAAGAAGAAAGGGAAGAAAAATGTTATGAAATAATAAACAGTAGCTATTTGCCTAATGAAACAATGAAATGTAGCTCTGGATGTGCATGGAGGTATCTGTCTAGGGGGCTCCCAAAGCACCTCTCAGATACTTCTTTGGCAAAAACTATAGAAATGTATTTCAGTCATCAACAATGGTCCTAGCAAGATGCTACAAATGGATATTTTCTATACAGTTTGTAGTTTCTTGGTACCTCTAATACATCAGATTTCACTTAAAATTAGGTGTTAAAATTAGTGAGTCTTTAAAGGAGTTGCTGCAGAGTTATTAAAAATGTACTGCAAAAAATACTAGAAAGGGAAGAGAGGTAGGGAGATCTCTGCTTTGGAAGAGATTAGGGAAAGGCAAACATCTGTGGTGAACTTGACTGAGGAAAGCCTTCATGCAGCACTGAGTGCCAAAAGCAATGAGAAAGAATCTCAGTGAAATTTAAAAAGCCATTCACTCAGAGTAAAAGCCTAGAGAGATATTAACAAGCAATAGCAAATTACATAGGGTACTTTGGACAAGCTGCCTTAAAAGATATATGAGGACTTTGTATGTGTCACAGTTCAGGATTGCTTTTTGGAATTGCATTCCAACATTTCAGTGTAGGACATAACCAATGTCCTTTGTGAGGACTACAAGCTCCTATTGCTCTTTCCTAATTCATACACTGATCTCTTGCAACCCCACTATATATTCCCATTGGCTTGGATTTTTAAACACAAGGATTCTGCCAGTATGAGCTGCTCATGTCCTACGAGCTCGTACTGAGTTCTAATCAACTCTGAGTTGGAGAATCATTCAAGCTGCAGTTTTTTCTTCACAATTATGCTCATTGAAAGTACTAAATACTTAATCTCAGAGTCAGGGAAGGAACACGAAGATGATTGAATGTCTTGCTGACAGCATTGCTATTATATAGTCATTTAATGTCTTTGTAAGTATCAATGTAAATATACAGGAATAACTTCAACTGACCATGCTTTTTGAGTAAAGAGAAACAGTGGGTTTTCACATACAGAGGCACTAACCTGCTTCAGCTTCAGTAGTGACTTTCCTTCCTTCTTTCACAGAGAATATCTAGCCATGAAAACCGAATTAAAGACATTGATCTGCCATGTCTCTCTTTGCAGATCCTCTGCATAATCTCTTCAACTGGATGCAAAAGTACAGTTAAAGAACCTGTTTCTATTTGTTTACATTTTTCATTGTGTACAGATCAAATGAGTATTAGAGTATGCTAATTAATCTCACAGGGAGAAAGAGGAGACAGTAGTTAGTTACATTACCCAGACTTTCAAGTAGAAAGACAACTCGTCCCACCATTTTCACTCCAAGTCCAGTCATTCCCACTTCCTTCCTTACCCCATTCCCTTCAACTTAAAAAAAGTACGTAAAAATTTTGTTCCCCTTGAAGTGAATGGGAACCTTTGAAAGTAACCAGTTTCCCTTACTGAAGGCACTAAATTCATACAACCATACGTTGGACCCTGATATAATTCTATTGCTGTACAATGGGTCATAGAAACATAAAATCGTTTGGATGGGAAGGGGTCTCAAAGATCAGATAATTCCACCCCCCTGCCATGGGCAGGGACACCTCCCACCAGATCAGGCTGCTCAAGGTCTCGTCCAGCCTGGCCTTGAACACCTCCAGGGGTGGGGCAGCCACAGCTTCCCTGGCAACTTGTGCCAGTGTCTTGCTACTCTCAACATGAAGAATTTCTTCCTAATGTCTGATGTAAATCTTCCCCTCACCTATTTAAAGCCACCCTCTCTCATTCTGTCACTACAAGCCTTTGAAAAAGAGTCCCTCCCCAGCTTTCTCGTAGCCCCTTCAGGTACTGGAAGGCAGCTATAAGGTCTCCCCTGAGCCTTCTCTTCTCCAGGCTGAACAACCCCAACTCTCTCAGTCTGTCCTCACAGCAAAGATGTTCCATCCCTCTGATCATCCTCGTGGCCCTCCTGTGGATCCATTCCAACAACTTGTTATCCTTCTTATGTCGAGGTTTCCAGAACTGGACACAGTAGTCCAGGTGGGGTCTCATGAGAGTTGCAAGCACACGGAGCTGTCGCATGTTGAGCTTCTCATCAACCAACACCTGCAAGTCCTCCTCAGGACTGTTTTCAATCCATTCTCCTTCCAGCCCGTACTTGTGCTTGAGATTGCCCTGACCCATGTGCAGAACCTCTTACTTGTCCTTGTTGAACTACATGAGGTTCATATAGGCCCACTTCTCCAGCTTTTCCAGATCCCCCTGGATGACGTTCTTATTTTTAGATGTGTTAAAATTTGTTTTGTTTTAGAGCTTTTCAAATAGGTGCTGCAAGGATGTTTTTATAATGGAAACACAAGCATTTTGCTCTCTTACTTAATAGTTCCCAAACTGATTTAGTAGGAGTTGGTTTTGCTTCTGCTTTTTAGCATTGTACAGGAACTATGTGAGCAGTCCTGGTCTGACTCAAAACCATAAGATTTAGTGAATAAAAGTTTAAGCATCAAGGTTTATTACTGTACCGAAACTTCTGAAAACTGTTTAAACAAAAAATAGGGGTTTGACTTGAGTGATCCCAACAGCTTAATTCTATTTTCACTTGCATCCATGAAAAGCAAATCATAAAGCTAGAGTAGGAAGTGATGGAAAGAAAAATAAGGAAAGTTATGTTTGAGGGTAAATGCAATTAGTTCGAACATTATAATTTGAGAAGAAACTAGATGTTGCCATAATTAGACCCAGCCAAAACAGTTCAGAAAAATATTTGTTAAAACCACTAAGCAGACTGATTTATTATCTTAAAGTAGTTGATAAATAGCTTCAGAAAAAAAAAAAAGCAAACAAGATTCAACAAAACAAACCTATCATTCCCCTTCCCAAAATATGAAAAATGAGCTGTTTAGCTTTACTCCTAAAGAAATTGTGAGATTAAACTTCCCCAAGTAAAAAAATCCCACATACACAATCCTCGAAAACAGCAAAGCATTCTGTTTTAATTGATCAAAATGTTTAGGATAACCAAATGCCATCAGAGGGAGGCAGACCGAAAAGAGATATGAATTCTGTATGATGAACTGAAGTCATATCCAGAGGTAGGATAGAATCATAGAATCAGAATAATTAGGGTTGGAAGGGACCTTAAAGATCATCCAGTTTGAACCTCCCTGCCATGGGCAGGGGCATCCCACTAGATCAGACAGTCCAAGGCCCCATCCAACCTGACCTTGAACACCTCCAGGAATGGGGCATCCACAGCTTCCCTGGGCAACCTGTTCCAGTGTCTCACTGCTCTCATGGTGAAGAAATTCTTCCTTATATCAAGCCTAAATCTGCCCCTCTCCAGTTTATACCCATTGCCCCTCATCCTCTCACCGTAAGCCTTTATTAACAGTCCTTCTCCAGCTTTCTTGTAGCCCCTTTCAGGTACTGGAAGGTCAGTGTACGATCTCCTCTGAGCCTACTCTTCTCCAGGCTGAACAAGTCCAGCTGTCTCAGCCTGTCCTCATACGGAATGTGGTAATTCATGATATTTATACTGTTTCTTCTTCCTAGTCCTTGATGCCTCTGGGTTTACACTGCAAATAACGCAGAGAGAGTCCATCAGTCTGTGCAACTATGTGAAAAATAAACCTCTTAGGCAAATAGAGAATATAGTTATTATTGTGGTAATGTAAATATTCTATTAAATATAATTTAGGGCATAGTCAGACATGTGTAGATCAGAGGTCCTATGCTACGATTAGTATTAAACTTTATGCTCTCCACAATACATTTTTCCATAAACTCTTTCCATGGAAATTTAAAATGTTATGGGAAATTTAAATTGTTTTTCTTTGTGAAATCATGTACCTTATACAAGTGGTTCTGAAAGTTATGATTACATATTACTACAATGTGAAGCGCTGACAGTTTAGTCTCTCTAAAGCAAGTGATTATATTTAGAAGATGAATCATGTTTTTATGGATGCTAGAATTATAAGAAAAGGAGT